>CM076085.1:17075000-18335000 GCA_038088235.1 Zacco platypus
AAAAACATGTTTATGAATTTGTTTCTGTCATGGAGTTTCATTAGAGCTGTGTAATTTTCAATTATAAGAAAAAGAATAATGGGTCAATGACATTACGTGCATATTTTTGTGTCCAAGTGCATTGTTTCCTTTTAAAATAATTTGATGTATTCATGACATATCACTTTATTCTATAAAACCTAATTAGTTTGAATTCACTTTTAGTACAATTAAATAATAGGTAGTATTGCAGTGGAAAAACTGCAAACATGGTATAATCACCCAACTGATCCTTGTGGCAGAGTGAAAAGGTTTGTAGATATCTCTGAAATACTGGTAAAAACTTGTTAAATTCAAGTATAGGTTGATACTCTTTCATGTCAAGTGGTACAACTAAAATGACATGTCTTTTGTGTCGTTCAGTAGCGGTGGAAGAAGCAAACCCAGTGATGGCCTCGGCTCCTATTCCACCTTACAACTC
Organism: Zacco platypus; assembly: GCA_038088235.1. NCBI lineage: Eukaryota > Metazoa > Chordata > Actinopteri > Cypriniformes > Xenocyprididae > Zacco > Zacco platypus. Next base: position 17,075,461 of record CM076085.1, read on the forward strand.
CAGTCCTCTGGGGAACAGCTCCAGCCAAAACGTGAGTGAAGTCTGTGTGAAGATGTGCTATAATCGCGTCCTTTGACTGTAACAGATTGTTTCTCATTTTTTTCCCCCTTTGCTTTACAAACTACATTATTCTGTAAGTGTGCAATGCTGTTGTGGGAGCGTTAGACTTCTGCATGAATAAATAATACACTGGTATCAATAGAGCTGCCCTTTGCTCTGCTTTCCTATAGTATTAAACAACCATATAGATGCAGTAGAAGAGACATGGATGCCATTCAAATGCTGCTTTGTTCTTTTTATGTACATCTCTCATTTTGCATTTGAGCTCTTTGAAAAACATGCATATATAATATACAAACATAAAATACACATATAGAACTAAATTAAATACATTTTGAAATATATATATTTTTTATTTTACCATCAGTGAAACGACACACGACAGCCTGTAAAACATTGAAATATATATCAGTCAATAATGGTAACCTAAACAAAATACGAAAGTTAAATGTTACATTAAAAAACATTAGTTTTATATTTCCACACAAATATCAATGCGTCATCATCATGTATAGCCTACCGCTCTGTGCTTTTTTTACACACACTGCTCTGCGTGTGTGTCCATGGTTTGCTGTGTGTGTGTCTGTGTGTTCACTACTCACTGCTCCTAAAATGTGTGCACTAACTTGAATGCAGAGGACAAATTCCAATTATGGGTTACCGTACCTGTCCTTCACATTGTCACTTTAAGAGAGTGTGACACGAGCCGGACAGAGACCATCTCTCGTGTAATATGCTGCCTTCATGTGCTATCGGAATTATCGTCAATACAAGTTTCCAAGTCGTATTTACCTATAGTAAGCTGTAGTTGCTACTGTAGTGTTTTTTATTTCTTACAACAAAGCACTTGAATGTAACAAGCTTGTAATCACAACTTCAGAAGTGGGAAATAGGAGGGAACATTTGGGAAACGAAACAAGAGATTACCTGTCCAGTGGAATGTCTCATGGAATATTGTTACATTTATGGAAAATCGGGTGACCAGATCGCAAACCCACATACAAAGCCGACAAATGACTTAAATTTATGGGCGCATGTACGTCCCTCATTAGGCACCGATCCAGATGTTTACATTGTTGCAATGTAATATTTAATTGCTAACCTGTTATTTCTTTTGTAAACAAAGCTTTGTGCTTCATTCGTGTCATAATATTCAAGTAAAACAGCATTCGCATACAAAAAAAAATTAGTTTTGTCTTGTCACTGCGGTGGGGCGGTTGTCAAGTTGACCGGCACAGCTCAAATATTGTTTGCTGCTAAATGTGTAAAAACCAATGTGTAATTCACATGGGAACTTGTGATGGTGGTTTAAACAAAATAAATTGTTTCCTTTAAAAAGAGAGCGGCCCTCCCTACATGAACACATACATATGCTGTGTCTGGCTTGGCACGTGTAACCTCTCTGGGCAGAGGGGATTCCAGGCAGACAGGGAGTTGGCACGTCACTGGGGCTTGAGCCAGGAGACTGCTGCTCCATACATATGTTAGTGGAGCTGTAACACCTGGCAGGTGATAGGCAGCAGAACCCGAGTCAATCTCCCTAGAGAGATTTTGTACAAAGGACCATCCATCTGTGTCTGTGATTGCCTCTGTTTGTCTCTTTAACTTAGTCTTTCTTTCTTTCCTTTTAATATGCAGAAATGACTATAACTATGCCATTCTGGCTTGATTTCCCAGAAGACTATGAACAATTGCAGATGGATGTTGATGAAAATACACACTGTACCTTTAAGATGTCTTTTAACAGTGTTTCTTTTAATCCTCTTACTAGTTGGCTGTTTTTTGTCCCCCTTCCTCATCTGTCCTCTCTGTTTACCCAACTACCTCTTATTTGTTTGAACCAGGTTAGTTTCCCAGCTAGGATCACTATGTGTGTGTGTGTGTGTGTGTGTTTTGGCTGCTCTATTTGTCATCTCAAGAACACAGGCTAGACCATTACCCAGAAGCCCTTGCTTCAATCTGCCCACAGGGTTGCGCCGTGCAAAACACTGAACAGCAGCAAAAGGCCGACAGAATAAACGACTACACACAGCGAATGGCACTCTTAGCTCGCATTCCAGTTCACTAACCTTCAACTGGCAGCAGGAAAATAGCCCAGGGAAAGACAATCTGGATCCCTGATCTCATACACACACACACACACACACATACTTAGAGCATCAGACTGGTGTTCACAGACGGAGGGTGAAAGAGGACAGTGTCCTCTTACTCTTTGTTTTCCTCTCTTCACTACTTCCTCTTCCATTACTTCCTGTCACTCTCAAATTTTTTTCTCAGCAGCTATTTTTTCCTCTTGTAAGATGTCGCTGAGTACAATTCGGTCTTCTCAGACCTGTAGTGTATTAAAATTATGAGTAGTGTAGAAGCAGTAATGATCCTCCTTTATATGAGAGCATTTGTGTATGTGTGAGGGAAGCACCCGTGTCAACCCAATGTCCCTGCATGTGTTGACAGGCGTCCAGAGAGAGCCTGAAGATGGAGCCGCTGGCAGATGTTGCTCTGTTGCCGGGAGAAGAGCGAGTGATCGGTGAGTGAGAGTGTGTGTGTGTGGGCTCTTATTGAATAAGAATGAATCTGATACCTCCAAAAGCCTTTTGGTCGTCTTTGTGTATCTTAAAATGCACTATTTTAATATTGGCACTTTGAAATGTAATCTTCAAATAAGTTGCCGGTCCTAATATTCACTATGGCTGTTTAAGTAGTGTGTATATATATATATATATATATATATATATATATATATATATATATATATATATATATATATATATATATATATATATATATATATAGGAGGATATTAGTAATTACATTGCAAATTTGTCTCTCATTGTAAAGCTTAAAGTATACTTCAGTTTTGATGTAAATGCTTAACGTATATGTATAGTCGAAGGCATTGCCATTTGAAGTATACTGTTTTGTAGCTTGCGTGAACACAGGCGAATGACACATGCACACTCTTTTCGTCCAGTGTCTGCACTATTTCTCTCCTAAAGTTATGCGCAATAGAAAGCTTCAATGTGGGCGTCTATTATTGCCTCCAAAAGTTTGTTGTTCTGTCTTCTCCTTTTCTATTTCAACTGTAAAACAATAGCTCAGGTCAGTGTTCCCACCTTGTGGAGAAACTAATTAATGCAAAAAAATGTCATGACGCATGTGTGAACTGAGCGTAGAGTATATGCAGTTAGAAACCTACTATGCTGATGATGAAATTCATCATATTCGCAGTACGCATACACTAGTGTACGCATTAAAAACAAAGTATGCTTTGGGGTTGACTCACTTTAGCGCTTAATAAAGCACCCAAGAGCCTCAGTGAAGTCAACAAGTTCAACACCTCACCAAAGTCCATGTGGCTCAAATGTCAAATATGTTGTTTAAATGCTCTGATCAGTGAAACCCCCGGCCCCCCAAATCAAGGGGACTCAGTTGTTCATTTGGGCGCGATCCAGTGCTTCACACTCCAGACCAGTAGGTGGCAGAAATGTTCATCTACTGTTTGTGCTGTTTTATGGGAGTTGGCAAACCGATATTTTTCAAGAATGCAGCATAACACAGTTGCATTTAATAGTTATAGATAATAGGGATTAAAGTACTAGGCTGGATCTCAAAATGGCAGCCCTCATGAGGGAGGACCGCTCTTTTATTATATAGCTTTATCTTGACCTCTGAGATTACTGTTTGCATCGCATGTGATTTTTCAATGTTTTGGATAAAATATATTTGTTGAAAGTACTAAATTTCTTACGTACTTAAATTTAATGATTTCATTTTAAGAGAGTTTTTTATGGGATTAAATAAATTTTGAGCTTTTTGTTGTTACTCTTCAGATAAAGACATCATCTATATCTGCCCCTTTAATGCTGCAGTCAAAGGAAAGGTGTCCATCACCAACTACAGACTCTACTTCAAGAACACTGACTCAGTAAGAGAAACTTTCCTTTTTCAAAATGCAACACATTAGTTCTCTAAGTGTTCAGGCACAGTTATTCTGAGGCAATGCCAGGTGCTCTTCTGTTTAAAACCAGCTCATTCATTTCCTTCTGTCTTTCAGTTTTTCCTCCTCATTTTGTTCTTTAAAGACTGGTTTCCGCATTCTTTATTTTGAGTTGAATTTTAGTGTCCACTTCTAGTTATAGCACGCATCTATTAGTGTGTGTTACCAGAGAAAATAGCAGGAAATGAGAGGATAGGAAGGAGGGATTTTGTATCACATCATATCAGAGAAAGGCTTTCATCTTGTCTCTGGCTCTGACCTTGTTTGGCACATGGTAGCAGGCACCTGCAGCTTTGTTTTGTGGACGTTTTGATCGTTGCTAGGGGTCCGTTGCCATGATCTGTGAGCTTGGCAAAGTGAGGGCAAGAAATAGTTGGTGATACACAAAAAGTTTGAATTTCATATAGTGCTTGACCCGTATTGTTTTTTTTTTTGATGGCCGATGCAATTATCTTAGACAGCAGGGTGGCCAATATAATATAATATAATATATTATATATATTATATGTTTTTTATTAATATTTAATAAATTAGGAATTAATAATTTGAAAATGAATTAAAAAAAACATCTCTAAATTCGTCTGACTTACTTTAGATGGCAACTTCTTGATTCTGTGCATATTACAGTATTTTTTACAAATTAAGAAATTGTTTGAAAAATATCATAATTAGGAAGTAACAAACAGGGCACAGTAAGTTTGTGCACACTGGAAATCAGATTTTTTCAAATAAAGACAAGGTAACACTAATTTTACATACAGCACACAGTGAAAATGACACAAATATGACACTTTGAGCAACTGGATATAGTGCAGCATAGTTTGAAACCAAGGGTTTAAAGTTTGTCTCCTGTCCGCATCCAATTCGCACAAACTGACCGCCGCATACAGAGTAACACGTTCATGCAGGTTACAAATGCGCACTTCACAAGATCTCACAGCTGGATTCAACTAAGTCTGCCAGGTTTGTGAAATTAAATGTTTATTAGCTATTCAAAGATTTGTTTAAATGATATAAATGCTTATTTGTTTAATGTGGACAGTAAATGAGGAAGTATTATATTGCCTGCCTTTCTGTCAGTATTAATAGAAAAGCAAACACTATGATACTATTTGTATACAGTTTTAGTTTTTTTTAACAGTTCTTTCTATTAATGTATTAGAACTGTTAAACAGAGACCATAGCTAGTGTGTGCTCAGGCACTGCCGTTCTCTCTGCTGCCAAAATAAAACTCCTTCATCCAACACATCGGCCAAACAGAAAAACGTATTGGCCGATATATCAGCCTTGGCGTTGTTTTGGTTGACCACTAATTTCATACAAGTGGTGGCATAAGAATGCACACTAAATACAGAGTTTTGAAATCTCACAAATTTCTTGTTTAAAACTGATGGCCTAATGTCACACGTAGCTCTTTTCCACCAGAGTAGCTTACATTCTGAAGCCAGAGCCTGTTCTTGTAATATAATAATAAATTTATTATAATATATTATAATAAATAATATAATATTGTAATAAATATAAAGAGCAATGTAGTGCAACATTATTACATTGCTCAACGAGACTGCCATAAACAACGACAGCATTTCTCCGTCCCCAACTCCGTTCAAGACCCAAGTATTTGGGGGGGCGGGAGTTGACCGGTCGTTCTCGCTCGGAACCCCCTTTTCTGCAGTGGAAATGTGTGGAAAGAGCACCCTCAGTTGATACTGTAATGATATCATATTGGCAAAACAGATTTGGCAAGTGCTTCAATTTGTTTGCGTTCTGAAGAACATCAAATGTTCGTATTTACAATGTGTTTTTGCAGCTGTGAGCAATGCAGCCAATCACATGTTTGTTGATCTCTTGAACGCAAAGGTCAATCAGAAGTGTTTAATTTAGTCAGAGTCACCAATCAAAAGGCCAGAGTTTTTGCATGCTCTCGAATCCCCTCATTAACAAAGAAAGTGTAGACACAACATAAAGATTCATTGTGCACTAGACAACTATCGATTATCATTTATAACGGAACTTTGTGGGATCGCGATGACCTGAGATGAGTGACAGCTTTTGACTGATTATGAAGGGAGCGTTCTGTATAATTCATTGAATAAAAATGTTGTTTTTCATGCTGCTAAAATTTTTTCAAAATTGCAGTGAGTGACAGTGTAGCCATAGCGCGGGACAAAAATATGACGTCAAAATAGATACGCATTATAAGCAATGTAAATGCAGACTAACAGATTAATAGAAAAATATTTGTATCAAAATATTTTTGAAATTTTATTTTAGTTATTTGTAAAAGTAATCACTTGTAAATAATCTTATATGTCTCAGTGTGTGTTGTTATTCTTTTTATGGTGGAGCCATTGCTTACACATTACATCTGCACTTTACTAGAGCACCCTAACCAATTTCAGAAGCACCCTCAGTGATTTGATTCTGGGACCAAGCCTGGTGTGATATGTATCAGATCTTTTATTATAATTGTGTGGAATGGAAAGCATCGTTTCTGAGGTCAGTAGTGATTTTGACCTCCCTGTCACTTCCTGTCTTAAGGAGACCCCAGTTACCCTGAACGTGCCCTTAGGTGTCATAAGCCGCGTAGAGAAGATGGGCGGAGCCTCCAGTCGAGGAGAGAACTCCTATGGGTTAGAAATCACCTGCAAGGTATTGCTTACACAAGGCCTAAGAAATCCACATTTCATAACACCTAATGTTAAAGGAAGCATTTAAAATGTTTTTTTTATGCACTACTGCTTAAAAGTTTGAGGTCAGTAAGATTTTGTTTTTTAAAGAATTAAGTTTTATTCTGCAAGGATGCATTAATTTGTTCAAAAGTTAAAGACATCTGTAATGTTATGAAATATTTATATAGATAAAAGTAAACGCTGTTCTTTTGAACTTTCTATTTAGCAAAGAATCCTGAAAAAGAAGTATCACAGTTTCCACAAAAATATTTAAATGAATACGAAATGGGATCGGGTTGCCTAAAGCAGAACAAGCATCCCCTTTTTGAAAGGAAGACATTTGATGTTTTCAAATTATTTTGTGTGTTTATTAGGACATGAGGAACCTGCGATTTGCTCTGAAGCAAGAGGGCCACAGTCGAAGAGACATCTTTGAGATTCTTTTCAAATATGCTTTCCCACTTTCTCATGGAATGGTCAGTGTTTAACTTAATTCTCAAATGCTACTTTTTGCACACATTCAAAATTATTTGAAGCAACATTTTATGCAATGCGATTAAGTGTTGTCAACATTTCACAACCGGCTTTCATCAGTAGCCGAATGTATGAAATACTGGTTTAACTGACTCTTTCACTTTTTCTTTCTGTTTCTTTGACTCTCACAGCAGCTCTTTGCCTTTCTGAGTCAGGAAAAGTATGAGGAGAATGGCTGGAACGTTTATGAGCCCATGGAAGAGTACAGGAGGCAGGTGAGGACCAGATGCCAGGACTCTAGAAAGGGTCATGCTGCCCTTGTTCATTCTTCTCACACTCACTATTCACTTTAAATTGATATAATATTTTGATTGTAGTTGCATAAGATAATGCATAGTGTACAATCTACTTTTGTTAAATATTGTGTTGTTGTTTTTCTTCTTTTTGTCAGGGTCTACCCAATAGTGAGTGGAGGGTCACTTTCCTCAATAAGAACTACGAGCTGTGTGACACTTATCCCACAATTCTTGTTGTTCCATACAAGGCCACAGACGATGATCTTAAAAGAGTCGCTACCTTCCGTTCCCGCTGCCGCATTCCGGTGAGCTCTTTTACAGATGAGCACTATGAAAGGTCAGAATAATGGTGTGATTTTTGGTGGAAGGTCAAATTCAAGGTTCTGTTGCATAAGGAAAAGGTTGTGTAGTGGAAAAACGTGGAGAATGCCATTTTCAGATTTTTGCCCTTAAGAATGCAATGCTTTTCAGATTTATATAATAACACATTTACCTTCATGTATTTACTGCGATATATAGTCTGTGCAGAAATATCGATACAGCTAAATATCACGATAGTAAGTTTTTACGATAGTGTATCAATATCAATATATTTTTTAAAAATCATGTTTTAACGTTATTGTTTATAGCAGAGCCTACTGTTTGAGTTTGGAGGAAAGGCAGCTCTACAGTCTAAAAGCAGTTTTACACAGGACAAGGCAAGCGGAATCACCGCACGACTGCCGCTTTCTCTCGTTGTGGAAGCGTTTTGTGCTGTCAAGGCAGTGCTCATGTCACGGTCGACGATGCCATAACATAACTCAGCAGGGAACAGTCAGACTCACAGAACCATTTTCACAATTCGTGTTTTATTCCAACTTCAAGATGAACTCATATAACCGTCCTCCACAAATGTCCCAGTGTCAACAGTGTTACTTATTAAACCAAAAAATTTAAATGAGCAACAGAAAATGAAATATACCTGCATACACGCGGTATCCGTGGCACACATGCGATGTAAACCGTTCAGTAGACAACGCATAGATGCACCAATATTACAATTCTGACTGATACAATAAGCCAATAATTATTTTAACCAATAAATGGTCAATATTAAAATTCCATGCTATTTTGTCTTATTAAAATAAATTAATAAACACAACTACAATCAGTCATTTTTAAGTGCTACAAGTGAATATACGCATTACAACGTGCATGAAAATGGATGTTCATTTTGAGATCTGCTCAAGATAAACAGTTTTACATAACACCAAAGATAAACTAAATGTAAAAATTGGGATCCCTAGAGGTTCTTAAAACTTTTTCCTTTTTTTGTCTTCTACCTTTTTAGAAATTTGTACAATTGTTTTGCTATGTTCAGTGTTGACCTTACCATCTGTGATAATAATGGGTTTTCTTCCACTCTCAGGTGTTGTCGTGGTTCCATAAAGAGAACCATGCTGTGATCACGCGGTGTAGCCAGCCTTTGGTGGGCATGAGCGGCAAGCGCAACAAAGATGATGAACGTTATTTGGACCTCATCCGTGAGGCCAATGGCACTATCAAGCTCACCATCTATGACGCCAGGCCTAACGTCAACGCTGTGGCAAACAAGGTTAGATACTATAAGCTTACTAATATTGGGTTAGTGGCAGACCTAAGATATTCAGATTCATCTCCAAGAAGATCTTGAGAGTTTTTGAATATGAAAAAACCCTTTTTTTAACCTTATATCTAATGTATGGCCTTATCCACTGAAGGTATGGGCTGGTTACTGTTTTCCAGTCAGACTTGGACTCTTGGTTTGTATTAAATATACAAAACAGTGTGCTTGCATGAATATGTTTTCAGTCTTTGTGTGTTGCAAAACTAATTAAAATCAAAAAGTGGACCCACAGTGGACCACCACAGAGGTGCTAGAAAGCTTTGCCACACTGAACACCGCTGACAGAGCATTTTGAAATGGCATTATTGATCCAATAATTTCTCTCGCACAATGTGTTTAGGTACATGAAGTGTGAATGCAAGTGTGCAGAATTTCTTGTTTACGTGATCACGTATCATAACTATTACACCTCTCAACCTTTATCCTCCAGGCCACGGGTGGGGGTTACGAGGGTGACGATGCATATCAGAACGCTGAGCTGGTCTTTCTAGATATCCATAATATCCATGTCATGAGAGAGTCACTGAAGAAGCTAAAGGACATTGTCTATCCCAATGTGGAGGAGTCTCACTGGCTCTCCAGCCTGGAGTCCACCCACTGGCTAGAGCATATTAAGGTTTGTTTTATTTTTTTCATGCACACAAATTTATATCATAAAACTTGACGTCATCTAATGTAGCTACCTACCTTCCTGCTCTAGTTGGTGTTATCAGGGGCCATCCAGGTGGCTGATAAGGTGTCTTCTGGGAGCTCTGTGGTGGTGCACTGCAGTGATGGCTGGGACCGCACAGCTCAGCTCACCTCTTTGGCCATGCTGATGCTGGACTCCTACTACAGGACTCTCAGGGGCTTCCAGGTGCTACTGGAGAAGGAATGGATCGGCTTCGGACACAAGTTCGCCTCAGTGAGTCTGAACTGAGTTTACAAAGTTTTGCATCTGCAAAACCACATAATTTAGTGATGGAGTTTGAGTTCCAAAACTGAAAATGTTCATTTTTGGGTGAACTAACCCTTTAACAGGGTGATTGCTTTAGGCTGATAGAACGTAATAATTAAGGGTAAACTACATCTTCTGTGAATGTTAGATTTTGTTTTTTTCTTTTAAAAAAAATAAAAATAAAAAATCGTTATCAGTTGGTTTTTACATCATACATTGTGTGTGTGTGTGTGTGTGTGTGTGTGTGTGTGTGTGTGTGTGTGTGTGTGTGTAGAGAATCGGCCATGGAGACAAAAACCATGCGGATCAAGACAGGTCACCCATCTTTTTGCAATTTATTGACTGCGTGTGGCAAATGACTAAACAGGTATGGATCTAATTATCTAACCATGTGAACTGACATGCTGCCTCAAACCTGTATATTTTTTCTGTGGTACACAAAAGGAGGTATTTTTCATAATGTCTGAGCTACTGTTTTCCATCTTATCGATGTGGATGCTAATTTAAGACCCAATATACTCAGCCTTATACTTTAAAAAATTATGTACCTATTAAAATGACTGGATTTAACCCCCGCAAAAATTTGCAGAACAATGCGAACAGAACAGAATTTATGTGGCATAGTTTAATATATGAAACATTGAATGAGATTTAAGTGAAAAATTACTTAAATTTCACACATAGTGATTGCTATCAGGATATGAGTGTTTCTCGTATGTTTCTGTAGAGAATCACCTATTGCACCTTTAAGTACTTTTATGGTAGTTTTTGGACATTTTTAGGGCTTCACAGTCTACATTCATGGAAAACAACATCTGAAGTGAAAGCTATTTTATTCTAAATATCTCTTTTTGTGTACAGCAACAGAATCCAAATCATACAGATTTGGAATACATTTTCTTTGTGTTTTGTAATTCAGAGTTTACAGCTGTTAAGAGTTTAATGCCAGTAAATTTGTTTAACTTTTATCCCTCTCCCACATCTGCAGTTCCCAACAGCGTTTGAGTTTAATGAACGTCTCCTGGTAGTAATCTTGGATAACCTGTACAGCTGCCGCTTTGGCACTTTCCTCTACAACTATGAGAGTGCCCGTGAAAGCAATGTAAGAAACGACAAAACACGCATCACAAACAATTGATATTAGTAAACCACATTGATATACAATCCTTGAACTTTTCTTTAATACAAACCTGACCATAATGTGCATCTGTCATAGAGCTGCACGATTAATCCTTTTAAAAGATCACAATCTCGATTTAAACACCCACGGGATCTTATTCCTAAATGGCAACGATTTTCCTTGACTATTAAACCTTTGACAAAATCACACCGGCACATTCAAAACTGTGTTGGCGCTGCGCTGCCCCAGAGAAAGCATCATTAAACAGCTTCACAAACTTTTTTTTTTTTCAACCACTCAGTATCATTATTTCTGTTACAAATATTCTTACTATCACAGAAGAATTAGGATAAATGTTTATAGTTAAGATAAAAATGCTGAAGTCAACAGAAGCAATCAAAATAGAGCAAATCACCTTTTGAAAGTACCTTCAAATAACAATAGTATCATTTGATAAGTGACTGTTAAAAAATATATTTGTCATTAAATCCTTCATTCAAGAGATTCTTTCAAAAATGCCGATTCATCCAGTATTGAAATAAGTGAAGTATTTATGAGTGAGTCATTGAATCATTCATTCAAACCGAGTTTTTGAAATAATTCAGAAATCGTGGGAGAATCATGATCTGTTGAAACAAAAAAACTGGGAATCTCAATTTATCCAGAATCATACAGCTTTAATCTGTTGTAGATGACAACAACAATAACAAAAAAACTTATTTACTGATCATATATAATGCCAATGAATGATGTACCAGACAATGCTATATCGATGTTGGCAAAATACTAATTAATTGACCTTGAAGATACAGTGGGGTCCAAAGATGCAAGACCACTTGTGAAAATGCTTCCATTTTGCTTTTTTATATATATGAAAAGTGAGTAAAAAGTTAAGAAATTAATGTATTTGACCTTTTGACTTCATGATTTAAAAAAAAAAAAGAACTTATTTTCTGATTTAAGTTAGATTTTGAACTTCAGATTTTAGATTGAACTTCACTCTATATTGATCTATCACTAATACATGCATTGTGGAATTATAGCCTCGATCTATTAAATTGTGTTCTACCGTACCTTTCTTTCTTACTTTATCACACATCTGTCTCTGTATCTCTAAAATCTCATCTTCTTCACTGCCTATTGGAGGCCTCATGTCATCAGTGGGCTATATTGGCCTTTGCTTTCTTTCTCTCACATGCACACATTGCCTTTTATTTCTCTCTGCGCTCATTGTGTGAAGTAGAGCATGAGTAAAAGGGATGCTTCACTGACTCTTAGTCGGAGTAGAACTCACTTTGGGGAGATGAAACATTCATTCTGGTGGCCCTCTAGAGCCATCCACCGCAACAACAATGTTAGGGAGCACAGTCCCACTTTACATCTACTGCTAACCAAAGAATTCGACACCTTACCATCTGTATTACTAACACATTTACCTGTACTTTGTGCGTGTGTGTTAGATGTATATGTGTAAGTATTATAAATTTGGAAAAATACTTAAGATTCCGTTTAAATAAGAGTTTATTCAAAATACCAACTTTATGATTTTTCTTTTGTCTCTATTGTTTCACTAGAATGTTCGGAGGAAGACGGTGTCTCTGTGGTCTTTGATCAACAGTGACACATCCTTGTATATAAACCCCTTCTACACACCAGAGTCAAGTCGTGTGCTTTACCCTGTAGCCAGCATGCGCCACCTAGAGCTGTGGGTGAATTATTACATCCGGTGGAACCCTCGCATACAACACCAGGTATTGACATGCATTTCACAATCATGTTGTAGTTTCTTTAGCCTATGTATGGTAGTAAGCATTATTTAATGGGCTATGTATTTATACAAGATGATCTTGGAAGGGTGAAAATAGTGAGTATTTTTGCCTCTGGGTGGGATTGAGCGTTTATCTATGTGTGTGCGTGCACCCGATTCAGCGGTGCAGAAAATCCTCTCTCCAGTTTAATTACGTCCTGACTGGCACTGCAGTGAACTGTCCTTATCATCACACAAACACACACACACACATGGATTCTGTCATAGGGGTTTTGCAGGAGCCACTTCAGCATTGGCATAAGCCTTTTGCCACATTACTCATAACAATGATTAATGCTGTTTACCAGTATACAAATTAAATGCATACAAATAAAACATACAAATGTCATGTGTACTGACCAAAGGGCCATTTTTGAGTATTAAACTGCACATTTTATCATAATTATCCAGCAAATCAGATTAATACACAGAAGAACTAATATTCCAGCTTCTTATTGGCATCAAAAATGTTTTGTGATGCAGATGTGATTGGTTTTCTTTATTTGAAGTCAGTGTTTTTGCTGCCCTCTGGTGGTCAGTTCACATGTATGAACGTTTGTGTATATTTGTGCCTGTCAGCAACAGAGTCCAGTGGAGCAGCGCTATAAGGAGCTACTGGCGTTGAGGGATCAGTACCTGAAGAAACTGGAGGAGCTACAGCTCTCAGACTCCGCCCCATCCTCCACCCACTTGACAAACAGCTCCACCCCCAATGCTGCCACGGCCAATCAGCACATCACACACTTACAGACACCGTTTTGATCACACTCGCAAACTGTTACAGACATTTGGACTTTTGTAAATAGCAATAGTGATAATTATGGTAACACGATTAGTAGTGATGTCGACAATAACGAGTAACAAACCAATTATGCAATAAACCACAGTACGGCCTTCATTGCGCAAAAAAAAAAAAAGTTAAACGAAAAGAGAAGCCTTAAAGTGACAGTGCTGTTTTTTCGTGCCGCATACCATGGACGAAAGGGAGTCAAATAGTATGTGTGTGTGTGTGTGTATGCCAGAAACCACTTGGATATTGTGTGGAATGGAAGTGATTGACAAGAGATCGAGTCGGACGGACGTATGTGATTTATATGTTGCGTTGTGTGTGTTATTAGTGTTCTAAAGTGTCTCGATCTGAGTGGAGAACATTTTTGAATGTTGAGCACTGGTAAGATTCTGTTTAAAAGGTATTCAAAGAGAGCTGGTCTTGTTTACGGAGTTGTAAACTTAAGTCTACGTTATGTCCAGTCAATGTGGCATCAGGGTCTTCAATCGTTGATAGAGCAATCATTTCATTAGTCAGAATACTCTGTTTAACTGCTTGACTCGTGGCTGACCTCATAAGGTAAAGGAAGCAAATATGTTGTCTAAATATCATACTTTTTTCTCCGTGAATGTCATTCGCTGCTAAGGCGAGTGTACTAAATGGAATTAACCTTTGTTTGTTGAACAGAACCAGGGTTTTTTTTTAAAGCGAGCGACACAGATACCGTTTCGGTGCCTTTACTCATATTTGAGGTTTTCAGGTGTATATTTTATAGAGAAACATTGTTTTTTTTTCTTTATGGCAGCATCAGTACAGAATGATTTCCATTCACTGTGTGTTTGAGCGACAGGCTGTTTCCTGTCCTACTTAGGTCTGGGAGTTGAACAATTTTAAGCCCTACATGTTAGTGGCTTCCAGGTGATATCCCTTAATAACGACATGTAGTTGCCACGGAAAGTAAATATTTTGTATAAAAGCAAATATTGCGATGGAGCTGACAGTATTGCTCCCAATGAGACGTAGCATAGTCTGCAAAGTCTTTTGGGGAGGATTTAGTGGCTGGAATATAAAGCGGTGTGTTTGTGCTCTCCCAAATTCAGTCTTTTCTGGAGGAAGCGAGTGGCGACTGACACGGGAGATAGAGGAAAGTTATTGATAATGCTGCCTCGGAAAACTGAATTTCTAAAGACTTTGACCTCAATGAGGATATGAAGTTTAAACCATTGTGTGCGAAGAAGACAAAAGTTCAATAAACAAACAAACCATTTACGGTTGGTTGTTTTTAGGGGGGGAATAAGACATAAGAAATGAGAAATCTATTTTTTATTTTATACAAGTACCAGAACTATGTAATTACCTCAAACAAAAACCTATTTTACTGTTGAAAGTTCTATTGTTGTAAAATATAATTATTTTATTCAGTGTAAAATTTGACAGTTTTATAAAAAGGAAAGTAATTAGAATTTTGGTTGGTTTTGGTAATTGTAGGTAATTTGTTGAATATCCTTATATATTATTTCTTTTTTTTTTTTTTTTAATGGGCATTTAGTTTTGCTTTGTAACATTTTAAAGATCTGAAGATGATCTGATTCTGTAGTAGGGAATTCCTCTGCTCTCAATCCCATTGCTCAGTGCGTGAGATTGAGTGAAGGAAAGCTGCACTCTGATTTTTTTTGTCCTGACATTATCTTAAGTTAGACATAATAGTTTAAAGGGATCTATTTGTGTTTTGTATTCCCACATGTATCCTTTATTTGTTGGCCAGCTATTGTTCTGTACATAATGCTGATTAAATTAATTTAAAGAGTTCCCATGGAAAAGACTGTATGCTCATTATTGTATGCAGGTATTTTGATTCTATGACATAGAATAGAATATATGTATATAGTATATGTATGTGTGTGTTTATATATAATGCGCTGTCAATCGATTAAAAAAAATTAACTAATCATGATTAAATCACAGTCACAACTAACATTAAAGTTTTTAATATTTTTATATTGTAATAATTTCACATTTAATCTTCAAATTAATATAGAAACAACATAAAGACAGAATATTTTAAATATTTTTAATGGCATCTTTTAATTGGTTGAAGGACAGTACCACTGATGTCTGTTTTTTTCTTTCCCCTTAATTTTAGCCATTAAAGGCACAATATGTAAAGCAAAACCAGTACAAACAAACCAGGGATTACACAGATATTACATCATTGACAGGCGCAAGTGACAAGGGAGGAACGGGCAGTATTTAAAATTGTGAATTTCTCTGAATTTACAAATTCTTGGAAATATTTAGGATAATGTAAATACACAGACTGTGCATGTGGTTTTTGGATATTTTAATATAAAAATGTTACATACTGTGCCTTTAATTATAGCCATTCAACATTACATTATAATTGAAAGCTATCAATTCTAACATTTATTCGACTTTATAAATACAACAATATTTAATTCAAGTGAACTTAAAACAATCTTCACATAAATCAATTTTAACAATTGACAGTTTGCTGTGTGTTTAATATATCAGGGCTCAAAGCTGAGTGTGTTTTTCTACTTGTCCAGTCAGACTGGTTCAGATTTTTACTTGCCCCGTCAAAATGTTTTCATTGTTCTTGATCCATGTAACCCTATAAACAGTGCTTTAAGATTTTCAGGTATGTCTAGGAAATAAATAGAAATGGCCTAGTCAAACACTTTACAGCCTTAACTCAATTATGAATTGAATATGGATTAATCATTTTTAAAGCAAAATTATTAAGTTAAGAGCAGTGAGTGTTTTTCTTTTGTTCTTTGACTTTGATTTACATTAATGACAGACATCACTATTAGGCATTTTAAGACCTGACGCACATCCCATTATATACTGCGTGTATCAGGGAATATCCTTTAATTTCCTAAAATGAAATAACAAAACTGAAAAATTGACTGGCTCTGCAACCTCAGTCAAAATAATGGACCTGTTCTTTGAAATTGACAGGGTTAGTGTTAAGCCTTCTTCATCTGTTCGTAATTTTGGTGTTTCATTTGACTCGACTCTCTTTTGCCCCTTATATTTCTTCAGTTGTTAATTCTTTTTTCCATCTTCGTAATATTGCACGTCTTCCTTTAAATGCTGGACTACTCGGATGATCAATTTTAAAACATTTCAAGAACAAGTAATGGAAAGATTGCTCTCAGATTGTTAGTACTAAATCAAACCAGAAGAGGTCACTGTTTCCAACGGATCCACGTATTATTTACAGTGTAGGAAGGGTCAGATATATTTTCACATTTTTGAGAATGCAAGACACACACACCATAATTCTAATTTTGACTGTTAAAGTTTCAAAAAATCCATTTACACTGCACTGGGCTATATTATAATATACATTGAATGTCAAAAATGTCAATACACCTGCTCAAAACCATTTTTTAATCCATGATTAATATTGCATTGCATAATGTATGCAAAATGACAACCATATGAATGGCATTAAATTATTTAATATTAATAAACAATTGTTTGTTCGCAATTTCAAATGTTTACATTAGAGATGTGCACTACGACTAACCTGACAGTTTAAATATGTGATTCATTTAAAATACTTAATTATTATTCCAGTATATCCAAATATGATCCTAAATCCCACAGAAAAAAGGTTTATATTTGTGACGTGCTGTCTTTGCATCTCATCATTGCACATTATTAACAAGACAAATATAGCTGAAAAAAACGTTGGCCAATACAAACATATTTACAGAAAATAGTCGACAGTGAATAGACAGGACTAATAAAAGCAAAACGAATCGCTTATTCAAAATGATCAAGTAAGTTGAGTCTGACATATCACGAGCGCTTGTGTAACTGCAAAGCGACCTTCATTTAACGAATTTTTAAAACACAGATGGATAACACAAAATGCTTTCTGACATTTTAACAGAAAAAAACCCACAAGCATGAACAAATTTTAAACCTGGCACGTCAATTTTCATTTAACAATGATCTTCCCTCTCTGTGTGCGCGCGCGCGCGTGCGTTTGTGTGAGCGAGCTCGCGCAGCACTAAGACAACGGTAGGGGTACTTTTAAATCCATGTAATAACGCGGTAGTATTCATACAAAATATGTTTCATAATTAGGTAGTTATTATTAATACAATAACGTAACACATGTAGACTACGTTTCTCAACACTGAGAATGAATAAATAAACGCCTGTTCCTCCAGACTCACGCTCAAAATCACAGCACATTCAATCAATAGCGATTTCAGTTTTATTTAGAGTCATTGTTCAGCATTACTAAAGCATTTTATACCCGTTTGGGGTTAGAAGTACTGTGATTACTGTACTGTCCTCGCTTGAGAAATCAATGAATGAACGCAGCGCTATGATTGGTCGAACCCTTCTTCTTTAGCTGTTGTTTGATTTGAGTACTGCGCGTGCACAGAGGAGTCACCAGGTTTTTATATAGTTAGAGAGCAAATAGTACCAGCGTACTTTGAGGTCAAAATGCGTACAGGTTGGCAGGTCTTCAAACGTTCTCAGCCCTGAATTGACCCTTTGCAAAGATCCTCCCCCTTTAGTTACTGTTACCCTACAAGCCACGCGCTCTCGCGCCACACATCACGATCTCACGCACGTGAAAAATACATCGCGGAGCAAGGAGAACACTGACAACACCTTGACAGACAAGACAGAGCAGGTTACTTTTGATATGAAACAGTTTCATATTTAAAATATTGTGATTTTTTTTTAAAAGACGTTTAAACAATAAATGCCGTATAGTGTCTCTTTAATGTGTCGTGACAGATCGCTGTAGCTCCTTCAAGCGGTTCGTGACCCGCTCATCTCTTTATACTAGTTCATTTATAGCATCAAATAAACATGAATGGACATCAGAAGGAATGTTGTTTCAAGCCTGTTGTTTCAGAAAGACGTGAGTACACAATTTTTCAAGTTCAGGTTCACCAATGTTAATCTACTAACTCCACTGACTGCCTTGTCGGACAAAATGGCGGATTCGGGGTTATGATTGGTCAGATCGCCTGTCAATCAAACTGCCGGCGAAGGGCGCGAATAGTGACGTCACCACTCAGAATTGGTCGTTCGTTTGTTGCCAGGCTCTCTGTAGTTTGCTAAACATGCTATTTTAGCAATGTGAACACAAATTAATGATATAATTAAAAAAAACTGATCATCCTCCATAACGCAATCCCTATTTACATCCCATATTGTGTGTAAACATTTGCGTTACTAAGGCAACGGCTGAAGAGCTCCGTTTTCAGCCCCATAGTGGAAAATGAAATCTTAAATCACAGCCGACTCGGATCGGCATGGAGTTGTTCAGAATGGTTAGGCCAATAGGAAGAGATGCACTTAGATCAAAAGCATAGACTACTAAAACTTTTTAGCAAACAAATGACAGAAATGTATACATGTAATTATATTTTTATATATTTTTTAAAATAGTATTTGTTTTATGTGGATTAAACCCATATGGAACGACTATTTTTTGAATTAGCACTTTTTAACTGTTTGCTGATGTTGAGTTGAGAATGTTCTCTTGTAATCAAAAATAGGACATCTGTACGTGTTTGTTGCAAATTTACAGAAAATGCAATTGAGATATTTACATTTGCTTGGGATAATAACATTTTTAAAAACAAACTGCATCAATTATAGCCTACTCAACTTACTTTTTATAAAGGAAAATCAATGTAAGACTGGACTGAAAGGAGTGAGTGTGAATTAGTAATCTGGCCCCTTGGTATGAAGGATAAAAAATCTTGGCCCTCGTCACTATCGAAGTCGCCCATCCCTGCTCTACCTGATGCTGAAATCTTAATTAAAGCATTAATCACATCATGTCTGGATTATTAAAATGCTCTATTTCTTGGTCTGCCTAAAAAACTTATTGCCAGATTACAGAATGTTCAAAACTCAGCAGCAAGAGTTGTCACCTCCACCAGGCGTTCTGCTCACATTCCTTCTCTACAGCTTGATCTTCACTGGCTACCCGTGGCATCACGTATTCACTTTAAGATATTACTTCTAATATTTAAGGCAAATGATCTTGCCCCGTCTGACCTACTCTACGCCTACTCTCCTGCCCGGTCCCCAAGATCATCTGAGCTTGGTCTTTTGTCCATTCCTCATTTTTGGTTGTCCACTGTAGGTGGTGGGTCATTTAGTGTTAATACTCCTAAATTATGAAATTCACAACCCCTTACACTTCATAATATATCATCTTTGTCTACCTTCAAGACTCAGCTAAAAACATATCTGTTAAATATATATTTTGGATAATGTGGCTATATATATCAGGCATAACATTATGACCACCTTCCTAATATTGTGTTGGTTCCCATTTTGCTGCCAAAACAGTCCTGACCCATCAAGGCATGGGACTCCATTAGACCCCTGAAGGTGTGCTGTGGTATCTGCCAACAAGATGTCAGCAGCAGATCCTTTAAATCCTGTAAATTGCGAGGTGGAGCCTCCATAGATTGGATTTATTTCAGCACATCCCACAGATGCTCAATCTGGGGAATTTGGAGGCCAAGTCAACACCTCAAACTCGTTGTATTGCCCCTCAAACCGTTCCTGAACCATTTTTACTTTGTGGCAGGGAGCATTATCCTGCTGAAAGAGGCCATAGCCACCAGGGAATACAGTTTACATGAAAGGGTACATGGTCTGCAACAATGCTTTGGGATGTGGTACGTCTCAAAGTAACATCCACATGGATGGCGGGACCCAAGGTTTCCCAGCAGAATGTTGCCCAAACCATCACACTGCCTCCGCCGGCTTGCCTTATTCCCATAGTGCATCCCGATGCCATATGTTCCCCAGGTAAACGACGCAAACGCACACGGCCATCCATGTGATTTAAAAGAAAATGTGGTTCATCAGACCAGGCCACATTCTTCCATTGCTCCGTGGTCCAGTTCTGATGCTCACGTGCCCACTGTTGGCGCTTTCGGTGGTGGACAGGGGTGAGCATGGGCACCCTGACTGGTCTGCTAATGCACCCCCATTAGCAACAAACTGCACTGTGAATTCTGACACCTTTCTATCAGAACCAGCATTAACTTCTTGAGCAATTTGAGCTGCAGTAGCTCGTCTGTTAGATTGGACCACATGGGCCAGCCTCCGCTCCCCACGTTCATCAGTGAGCCTTGGCCGCCCATGACCCTGTTGACGGTTCACCACTGTTCCTTCCTTTTGATGGATACTGACCACTGCAGAGATGCTCTGATCCAGGCGTCTAGCCATCACAATTTGGCCCTTGTAAAACTCGCTCAAATACGCTTGCCCATTTTTCCTGCTTCTAACACATCAACTTTGAGGACAAAATGTTCACTTGCAGCCTAATATATCCCACCCACAAACAGGTGCCATGATGAACAGATAATCAGTGTCACGTCACCTGTCAGTGGTCATGATGTTATGCCTGATCGGTGTATGTGTTTGTATTGTGTATGTGGGTGTACAAATGTATTGTATAGCAAAATGTAAAGCGACCTTAAGCTATGGAAAGGCGCTATATAAATGTAAATAAAACATATTAAAACAAATTAAAAATATATATTAGGGCAAAGAGGTTCAGCTGACAAAAAGTTGGGCAGTCCTTTCATTGCATGTGAATCTGAAATGACATGAATTTGTTCATTTTAATGTCAGGCAAGCCTTCCAAAGACAATAATACATGGTTAAATGACTTTCTAAGTGATCATTCAAATAATAATTTATTGTTTGTCAGGATTTGATTAGATATGCAATGTTGAGAAAACACTTCTTAAAAGTGAAATGATTTCCAAGTATTTTAAAATGTAATATAATCTAATCACAACAAGTACTTAATTTTTGGTATCTGATTACGTATTCCAGATTACAAGTAATCCGTTAGTACCCAGCACGGTGTATAAATGCGCCGATATTTTAGCTATCTAAATATGTGTGATGGCGGGAGGGGGTTTCGTCATGGCTGCTTCCTTGACATAAATAAAGAGAAACGCTCGCTATTTGTCAGCAGCGGCAGAGCAGGAAGCAGAGAGACAACCGCAGACTGCTGCACACATACAGCCACATAGAGATGACTTCCTAAAAGCAGAAATTCAGCTCTCGGACTGAAGGAAGCTAAAAGACAGTCACATCTTACTAGACTGAGCTCGGGAAGGTGGGAAATGGAGAAACAGCAGCATTTGTCGGGTTCAGAGAGTCCGGTGCTGCCGCCTGTGCCGCGAAAACCGCGAAACCTCGGAGGAGGAATCCCTGCATCTCGACACGACAGCGTGGATTCGTTAGACAGGTGCATGTTTTGATTTTTTTCCTCAATTGTGCGATGAGATGTGAATTTGTCATTTAAAAAAGCGCTCTACGGCGTGCACGCGCGTCATACTCACTGTTGTGATGGGCAGATGAGCCCCGTCCTATATGCCTATTGTTGTTATAGTATTAGCCATATATACTGTACATTATTGTTTATTTCTGCTAAATACTGGAATCAAAAATATTTTTTATAAAAACTGAGAATGCTTTCTATAATTCTGAAACAACGTCCATCTTCCCTCATCGTTTTAAGGTTATTACTTTTGCTACCAAGAAGTGATACATTAACTAAAACACAGAGGAAGCAAATTGTTTTAAGCCTGGATGGAAGTAGTGCAATATATGTTGTTTCATTTTTCAGCGAGGAAAGATCAGACTGTTAGGGACATTTCTCTGACCTCATATCGCCATCTGTCATCTTTAGTCCACAGACCACAGGATGTCAGCACTGCACATTAATACTTGCATCTAGCTATGCCAGTAAAAGTACTTGCTTGAGTGTGCTGTATGTTAATTGTTTTTTCTCACACAGTCCAAGCGGATCTCATGTAGAGTGGTGTAAACAGCTGATAGCGGCCACTATCTCCAGCCAGATCTCTGGCGGTGTCCCTCCAGAAGCCATTACCCGTGAATGCAAGGTTAGAGGATGTTTTGCACTTTTAATCACAATCTCTAGAACAGGGGGTTTCAAACTGGGTTCCCACAGGGGACCACAAAGAAGTTCTAGCGAAAAACAGTGTAAAAATAAATAAATAATAAGATTACAATTAGTGCTGTCAAATCGATTAATCGTGATGTAACATAAAAGTGTATACAACACACACACACACATACACATATATATATATATATATATGAATAAATATGTGTGTAGATATATGGATATATATTTATATAGAGTGGGTACGGAAAGTATTCAGACCCCCTTAAATTTTTCACTCTTTGTTATATTGCAGCCATTTGCTAAAATCATTTAAGTTCATTTTTTTCCTCATTAATGTACACACAGCACCCCATATTGACAGAAAAACACAGAATTCTTGACATTTTTACAGATTTATTAAAAAAGAAAAACTGAAATATCACATGGTCCTATATATATATATATATTATACAGGTGCTGGTCATTTAATTAAAATATCAAAAAGTTGATTTATTTCACTAATTCCATTCAAAAAGTGAAACTTGTATATTATATTCATTCATTACACACAGACTGATATATTTCAAATGTTTATTTCTTTTAATTTTGATGATTATAACTGACAACTCAGGAAAATCCCAAATTCAGTATCTCAGAAAATTAGAATATTGTGAAAAGGTTCAATACTGAAGACACCTGGTGCCACACTCTAATCGGCTAATTAACTCAAAACACCTGCAAAGGCCTTTAAATGGTCTCTCAGTCTAGTTCTGTAGGCTACACAATCATGGGGAAGACTGCTGATTTGACAGTTGTCCAAAAGACAACCATTGACACCTTGCAAAAGGAGGGCAAGACACAAAAGGTCATTGCAAATGAGGCTGGCTGTTCACAGATCTCTGAGTTCAAGCACATTAATAGAGAGGCTAAGGGATGGAAAAGATAGAAAAAAAAGTGCACAAGCAACAGGGATATCCGCACCTTGGAGAGGATTGTGAAACAAAACCCATTCAAAAATGTGGGGGAGATTCACAAAGATCCACAGCTGGAGTCAGTGCTTCAAGAACCACTACGCACAGACGTATGCAAGACATGGGTTTCAGCTGTCGCATTCCTTGTGTCAAGCCACTCTTGAACAACAGACAGCGTCAGAAGCGTCTCGCCTGGGCTAAAGACAAAAAGGACTGGACTGCTGCTGCATGTTCTCTGATGAAAGTAAATTTTGCATTTCCTTCGGAAATCAGGGTCCCAGAGTCTGGAGGAAGAGAGGAGAGGCACACAATCCACGTTGCTTGAGGTCGAGTGTAAAGTTTCCACAGTCAGTGATGGTTTGGGGTGCCATGTCATCTGCTGGTGTTGGTCCACTGTGTTTTCTGAGGTCCAAGGTCAACACAGCCGTATACCAGGAAGTTTTAGAGCACTTCATGCTTCCTGCTGCTAAACAACTTTATGGAGATGCAGATTTCATTTTCCAACAGGACTTGGCACCTGCACACAGTGCCAGTACCTTGTTTAAGGACCATGGTATCCCTGTTCTTAATTGGCCAGCAAACTCGCCTGACCTCAACCCCATAGAAAATCTATTGACCCAACAATGCAGAAAAGCTGAAGGCCTGGGCTCTCATAACACCTGAGCAGTGCCACAGACTGATGGACTCCATGCCACGCCGCATTGCTGCATTAATTCAGGCAAAAGGAGCCCCAACTAAGTATTGAATGCTGTACATGCTCATACTTTTCAGTTGGCCAAGATTTCCAAAAATACTTTCTTTGTATTGGTTTTAAGTAATATTATAATTTTCTGAGATACTGAATTTGGGATTTTGCTCTTTGAATTTTAGGGGTCCCTTGCTTGAAAATGATCATATATGGGGCCCGTGGTATTTAAAAGATTGAAAACCCCCGGTCTAGAATATGTAATTGATTATGTACAAGCAAATTGTTGGTTACTCATTACTACAAAATAAACCTTGACTGTGTGATAAGGAACCATGAATGGGTTTATTTTGTATTAATGACCAGCTGACTATAAATGATCCCACTTGTTACACTGCTGCTTAACAAATAAACAAATAAATGTATGGAAGTGAAATATTGAGTTGAGCTAAAATGAGTAAGATTAGATTTGCATTTCTGTTGTCTTACTGTGTAGTAGATTATCTTTAAGCTTGGAAATGTGGTATTCATAATGAATGTGACCCAGTTTTTCAAGTGTTTTGTCTCAGTGTGAGCCATTATGATACTGTGTTTTTGATCGACAGGTTGGGAAGAAGATAGATTTCAGGGTAAGGGTGATGGCAGTGGGGTGTTTGTCAGTTTGCTTTAACAGGACCTCTGCTCTTCCCTGCTTTGAGCTGTAAATTAGAGAATATAAACCACTTGCTGTAGTTTTCTTTAGGTTGTGTTCAGTATGTTTGCATTATTGTGTTTTTCACACTGTCTTTTTGTACAGTTATGTGTTTTGTCCTCTGTTCATAAGCCCTTGTTTATGCTTCATCCAGGTGTTAAATGAAGACATGTCTCAGTCATATTTCACACCAAATTCAAAAGGAGAAAAAAAATCATACTAAATGAAGCCTGTTTTTAGGATTCAACTGTTACCACCTGCCATAGACAAGCTTTTGCTCTTTTCTGATGTAAACATATTTTTATCAACTGTAAGAATAATAATATACATGCAAATTTAACTGCATTATATGCACGTTATAGTGAATTTTGCTGTTCACAAAAATCTCCAGTTCATTACTATGGGATGTTCGATAAAGATTATTCATTGTTTTTATTATGGAAACTGATACAATTTTTTCAGGATTAACAGAAAGTTCAAAACAACATCATTTATTTTAAATTGTTAATTTTTTTTTTGAACAGTGTAAGAGTCTTTACTGTCACTTTTAAATCAGTTTAATGCATCCCTGGTAAAAGTATTTTCTTTTTCAACAGTAATGTACAGCTACTTAACATCATTCATTATAAATGCATTACATTACAGTAGGTTACTCAAGAAATATTAATGGTCCTAAAAATAGGCTTAATTTTTTTTTTTAATAAAATATGACTTAAATTTCTTGAGATTTTCTCTGAGATTCAGTCTGATGCGTGTAAGCTTGTGTGCTTTTGTGCTTACATGTTCATGAAAGTTTGTGTGTGTGTTTGTAACTCATATTTGTCTGATGTCTATGTGTGATCTCCAGGTATCCAGGAGGACAAATTTAAGGGTAAGGCTCAGGATCAAGAGTCTGAGATCTGTAGAAACACATCATTTGAAGTTGCCATTAGCACAGATGAACTAGGGTAGTGTCATGGCTGAGCAGCTGTATTTTTTTCTGTTCTCTCGCACCCTCGAATCACACTTCCTGTCTCTGTGTGAGGATGTGACCTATCAACCCTAAAGAGCAACTATTATCTCTGTTGCTTTCTTTCTCTTTCTGTTTCTAAAGTTCTTAATAAACTGCAGAAACTTTTATACCAACTTTTCTTTCTCCTCTCTTTCTTCATCTGTATTTCTCCTGCGGCCGCTGCTCAGTCTCAGGACTCTGGTGAAGATGGCTGTGAGTTTGACAGTGACTCTGAACTGCCGTCTCACACTACGGCAAGTTTCTCTCGCTTCAGCTCTACTTGCTTACTCTAACCCTCCTCCGTCGCTCTGCTGTCAAGCCCTTACATCAGCCCAGACTTCATGATATCAGTTATTTTATAATGAGAAAACATACACTACCGTTCAAAAGTTTATTAAATAAAGGATGTATTAAGTTGATCAAACATCACATTTTTGTAAACATGTAAAAATATTCACTATTTCAAATGAATACTGTTTGTGTGAACTTTCTTAAAAAAAAAAAAGATCAGTTTTCACAAAAATATTATGCAGAATAACATTTTTGAAATATTTGAAAATGGAAAACAGTTTTTAAATTCTAATAACATTTCACAGTTTGACTGTTGAACTGTATTTTTGATCAGATGCAGCATCAAAAAAAAAAAAAAAAAAAAATCTTGCTAACCCCAACCTTTTGAACGGTTATTTATGAACCTAATATATAGCATGATGAAATAACTGCTATTTGTGTTTTGAGAGGTTTTGGTGTCTTTTTACCCTGTAGCAAGTCTTCAGGGATACACGAAAGCAAGCGCCCATGGATGAAGTCCCACTGGTCCCTGGAGAGACGATCAAAACCACTGGTATGTTGAATCATTCTTGTTGACTCTTGTTTCCTGTTTCTGCTTGTCCTAGTGTCGGGTAACATTTGTTTTCTTGTGTCTCTGCAGTTAAAGACGTGATGTATATCTGTCCTTTCTCTGGAGCTGTGACCGGCACACTCACAGTCACAGACTACAAACTCTACTTTGTCAGTCTAGAATGGGTGCGTCTCAAGACTGGAACAGAATTTTTTTTAAATCTCTTTGTCTATTTCAAGATCAAAGTACTGTAGTGTCTTGATACTGTGTAATATGGCCACACAATGAAATTAAACACTACAGTTAAGCAGATGTCTTATTCTATTCATCACTTTGCAGGACTCTCCTTTTATATTGGATGTGAATCTGGGTGCTATCAGCAGGTTGGAAACTATCAGTGTACAGAGTCTTGGGGAGAATACTAGCGGAATGGAGATTGTCTGTAAGGTCAGATGCACCACCATTCACCCACGTATTGGTCTGTTCCACCCATAGTAAACATGCAGCCACAACAATAGAGTGTCAGTGTTTGGGTTAAACAGAGACAGTCTACAGGGGTAATTATTGTCTTAACTGATTCTGTCGCAATAACTGCCGCAATATTGTAATACCGCGATTCTGACAAGCCAACCGCAGAGAAATGCAAACAACCGCTGCAACGGTGATGTTCACGGTTTTTCTTTTTTTCATAAAGCTATGCCCTTATTGTTTTACACTTCATGCACGGGTACGGAATGTTAAATAAGTTAAAAATGATAACGAGTGAAGAATGTATTTTTTCTGCAGCAACTGGTTATTTTTTTTACTTAAGACTCTGTGTACCATTGTGATTAGACATATGATAGGCTCCATATAGATTTGCACTAAACAAGCCTAAACAGAGAGAGAGAGAGAGATTGACTGGATTACCTGTCTTCTCCTTACCATCTGTCCTTCTTCAGGTTAAGTCATATATTAAAAAAAAAATATGCCAGCCATGTATTTCAGATGACGCAAACTCTGGATCAGTATGCACCAGTGCAAATTTTTTCTTTGCTAATATATATTCTAATTATTTGTTAACATGTATTGATTACATCAATGAGCTCAGTATTTCCGCCTTAAATTAATAGATTGTTCGTTTTTTTAAGTGTACATTTGAATAGGTAATTTTTTGAAATTACAAAAGTTGCACTCCGTCACCTGATAACAGATCACTCTAAATTGTAGTGTTGACATGCATTTTCTGTAAAGCTGCTTTGAGGCAATATGTATAGTGAAAAATTCTGTACAAATAATTGTGAATTGAATTGAAGAGGAAACGGAATGGTGATATTTTTGTCATAGCATCATTTTCAACTTTAAGTGTATTCCCCATGAATTCCCGTCATCACTGGTCAATGCATTGAATCAATGCCATTGGTCTCTATGAAGTGAAGCTTCAGCGTTACCCTGGCAACACATTGCTGATCGGTTGAGCGCTCAAAGTTAAAATAATTTCAACACCTTGTTTAATTCATGAATGAATCCGTGTTTCTGAACGTATTAGTTGAATGAACGCTTTAATGACTCATTCAAAGACAGTCCCTTGCCGTCACCTATAATGTAACCTGCACTGACTGACAGCCTGTGTAAACCCTTCAGAGATTTCCAAGTATTCCTGGTTGCAGCCTGTAGAATGGGATGAGGCTGCATGTGTTCACTCCACCCCATACCTACTCTGATTGTCTTTCATAGGCATACATGATAGGAAATGTTCTTAGTCGGTGTAGGACGGACTATATGCTGTTCAAGTATATATCAACTGGAAAATGCTGTGCAGTTTCACAAAGCCTTCATTATAATTCACGTAAGAAAAAAACATTAGCTGAATGCAATGTCCCTGAAATGATTGTTTTGCTAAATTAAGCTGGTCTTTAGGCTTAAGCACGAACAACCTCACAACATTTAAGCAAAAATGCATTGGTTGATTATCCACACCAGGAGGGTTATAGTCTTCAGGCAGAGGAATGAAGAGTTAAATGATTCATGAAATGTGATTATTTATCACCTTAGTATGAGAAAGGAAATAAAAAAGATGTGTCAGAATCATTTTAATTTAAATAACATGGCAAGACACACTACAGAAGGTCTTGTTGGATTTTATTAGCCATTTTGGGTGCAGTTGTATGACAACAAAATGACACTGCAATAGGCTAATGTGTCTGCCTTGTAATTGAGTTTATATGAAACTTACTTTGCAAAGCATAATATCAGACTTTTTCCTCCACTTCATTTCTTTATTCAACTTTATTTTAAAGTGAAGAAATCGTGAACTTCGAGAACCGATATTGATGTCCATTTCGTGAATGAATCTTTTGGGACGATTATTTTCAATCCGCTGGTTCACAAGAAACACCGAAAAGTTCATATGTGAATTCGACTGATTCCGAAGATTAAACTTGCAGCAGTTAACAAGTGAGTCAAGTGAACTATAAACCCTTGATTTGGTCTTGTCCTGCTCAAATGAGCCAAGATCTGGGAGAATATGATCTTCTCAGATCATGTGTGTTCCTAATAATTCATAATAATGTCAGACTGACCTCTTACTCATTTTAGGTCTATCTTACATGTCACATTAGAAACCTCTCTTTTACTGGAGTAATATTTTAGTGTTTCGCTACTTTAACTTAAATACAGTGTTTGTGTATACTGTTCACCATGAATAAACATTTTTCTCTTGCCATTGCGGGATGTAGGCTAATTTTGTATTGTCTGTGCGTTATAGTGAAGACAACTCTGAACAGATTTCCTATCATGTATGCCTATGAAAGACGGCTGAGCCAATCAGACTAAGTATGTGGAGTGACACGTATAGCCCCGCCCCATTCTGCAGACTGCAGGCAGGTCCTTCTTGAAATATCAGCAGTCATGTTGTCAGATTCATGTCTTGTAATCTGGTCCCTAATTTTGACATTTTGTTCTGTTTCATTTAGTCCTTGTTCCCCCACTCTGTTTAGTTTCAATTTCATGAGTTACTTATGATTCTAAAGTTACGTATTAGTTTCACATGTCTAGTTTGCCTTCCTTTGTTCTATCCATTTATATAGACCTGTGTTTCAGTTGTTCTTGGTCAGTTCTCATTAATGCATTGTATGGCTTGCGTTATTCTCCTGCATGTTAATTCAGAGTGTTTGGATTATTAATAAAGCCTGTTTTGTTTTTGAATCTTCGTACTAGCTGAACACAGCGTAACACTTATTTATATAAAAATTATAAAAAAAAAGAAATTAAATGCAGATAATATCACATAGCGATATTGAGCGACTTAAAATTACTGCAAAGGAAATTCCTTCACCGCAACAGCCCTAATTCAGGACTAATAATCATGATTATAATCGGTTCTATTGCTTAATCTTGTTTATTGATTCACAGTTTTCTTATCAAAAGGTTCAGTCTGAATGTTAGTTCTATATGGTTTATGTCTTACTAATGTCTTTGGTAGAGTGGATAAATAAAGTTCTCAAGTTAAAATTTAGATACATTGCTGTTTAAAGCTTTGATCAATTTAATGCATCCATTCTGCTAAACCAAAGTATTAATTTCTTTCAAAAATATTTTTATTAATTAAATGTTAGCTTTATATTGTGTACTTCATAATACTATGTAAATAAGCAAATTTTTAACAGCCGTTTTTCCACTGTTGGGCCAAACGGTTCTTAGAATGGTAATGAACGGTTCCAATTGTGTTTCCTCTTGAGCCTGGTACGGCACGGCACAATTACAAACCATTCTCGGCCCGGAATACTCAGTACAGTTGGGTTTATATTATTGGAGGCCCTAAGCAAATTTCCGGGAGCGGATTGCATGCTTTGCATGGTGGGTAAATACACTATTGCACTTGTCTGTTGACTGGCTACCAGTTTCTCTGTAGCTGGCTATGTGCTCTATTTGAGGGATGTAAACACAAATTAATAATACCATTAATAGAAATATCTGATCATATTTCCAAGGCAACAACTAATGCTTTTGTATTACATTCCAAAGAGCGGCCGTTGTCAGCCCCACAGTGTATGAATCTGTAACCGTACTGGCCCGGATCAGTATGGAATGGAACAGTTATACAATGACTGTTCGGCCTGACGGTGGAAAAGTGGCTAATGTTTACATCAATATTTACAGCAAACAATGATAAAAATATTGCTCTGACTTTGTTTTTTGGTTTGTAAATTGGTGTCTGAAGCATGAAATATTCAGTCTCCAAAACTGTAATTTCTCCATGCCAATGATCTCTTATCTGTCTTAATAGGATATGAGGAGTCCCAGGTTTGCTTATAAAAAGGAGGCAGAGAGTAATTTGGAGATTTTAGAAGTGCTGACGAAGCATGCATTCCCCCTGTCCAAAGAGCTGGTACGTCATGCTCCAGTCAAAGCAGTGATTGGTGCTTCTGGTTTATGGCTTCACAAATCCATTTGTTCCTTTTTCTCTTCCAGTCCCTATTCGCCTTCCAATACAAAGAGCAATTTCCAGAGGATGGATGGAAGGTTTATGATCCAGTGGCAGAGTATAAAAGAATGGTGAGACTTGCACGTTGCTAAGAAGAAGAAAAAAGAGAGAGAGAGAAGAGTGAAAACATGAAATCAGAATAAAACTGCTTCATTCAGCCTTTGTATAGTTCTCTTTTCCCATTTTTCTGTCCCCACACTGTCTGCAGGGTTTGCCGAATGAGAGCTGGACCATCAGTAAGATCAACAGTAATTATGAAGTTTGTGACACTTACCCTGCTCTGCTCGTTATCCCAACCAGTATTAAAGAGGATGAAATCAAACGAGTGGCCTCTTTCAGAGTGAAACATCGTATACCGGTAAGTGAGCGCATGTGTCTATGTGCTGTGCAGTATTATCTTACAAATCATCTTTTTTCCCACCTTTTATTTGATTTTACACATTGGGTTGTCACTAGGGGTGTGCCATATCATACCGTCCACGATAATACCAGTATAATTTTTTGCATGATAAAAAATTGTCAAATTGCGATATCAATGATATAGCGACACGATGACGTATGCCGCTTTCACGTTCCCTAGCGCGCACAAGGACAACACCTATCTGAGAGTAAGAGCAGCATATCAGCCTCTGATGACGATTTAGTACCTAAACAGGGAGCTACTTCAATAGTATGGAAGTGGTTTGGTTACAAGAGGTCAGACCTCCAACAATTGACCCTTCGCAAACAGTTTGATTGACAAGCGGTCTAACCAATCATAACCCCGAATCCACCATTTTGTCTGACAAAGCAGTCAGTAGAGTTAGTAGATTAATGTTGGTGAACTTGAACTTGTACTTAACAACATTCCGATGTCCATTCATGTTTATTTGATGCTATAAATGAAGTAGTATGAAGAGAAGGTTTGTTCACGAGCCGCTTGAAGGAGCTACAGCAATCTGTACGCCACATTAAAGAGCCACTATACTGTATTTATTGTTTAAACTTCTTTAAAAGAAAATTACAATATTTTAAATTATATCTCTGGAGCTCAGCCACAGTGATCTTTGGGTTCTTCTTTACCTCTCTCACCAAGGCTCTTCTCCCCTGATAGCTCAGTTTGGCCGGACGGCCAGCTCTAGGAAGGGTTCTGGTCTGGTTCTGGTCTCTTAGGAACCTTAAGTGCAGCAGAAATTTTTTTGTAACCTTGGCCAGAGGTCAGACCATTTTAGCACTGCCTTAACCCTCTTGGGCATGGAGTTCACCAGAGATTCACAGGTTTGCCACTGGAGTTCTCTTCCACTGGCCCACAGATGCTTTAGAAAATCTCTGCTCTCCAAAAAGACCATTACTGCCTGTCTGCATTTTGCTAAAAATCATGTGGACAAGCCAGATGGCTATTGGGAAAATATTTTGTGGATGGATAAGACAAAAACAGAACTTTTGATTTAAATGAGAAGCGTTATGTTTGGAGAAAGAAAAACTCTACATTCCAGCATAAGAACCTCCTAACCCTAACCCCTCTGTGAAACAAGGTGGTGGTAGTATCATGATTTGGGCCTGTTTTGCGAGTGAGTGATTAATAACAGAATTTTTATTTTTGGGTGAACTAACCCTTTAAGCAATGGAATGGCTTCAGATTACTTTGAATATTGTGCACAAACTTATCTTAATTGGTGCTTGTCTATTTCTTTTGACTCCCTCTTGTGCCGTATAAAAAAAGTGCAATTATCGCTGTTGTCTGCAACAACTGCGGTTAGATCAAATATCTGTAGAAGCCTAAAAACTATTTAATTAATTGATTCAAAAGCAGTCTGGACTTCTATACCTCATGTTCTCTTTCAGGTCCTCTCATGGATCCACCCAGAAACTCAGGCCACTATAGTGCGCTGTAGTCAGCCCATGGTGGGCCTGACAGACCGCCGCTGTAAGGAGGATGAGCATTACCTCCAGACCATCATGGATGCCAATGCGCAGTCCCATAAACTCACCATATTTGATGGTCGGCAGAGCAACGTGGCTGATAATCACAAGGTAAAAGTGAATTCCTTGACTGAGTTCCTTTTTTCAGATCAGTTCATCAGTGTTGCAGAGTGAAGGGAAATGCAGGAAAAAGATTTTTATGCCTCTTTCACACATGACGCACACACTCGCACGTTGTTTTCCACATGTAGTTTTGAATTATTGAGTAGCCATCTGTGCTAATGTGGGTCTGCAGATCCCGTCAGGAGATGAAAATGGAAGCTGTAAATCTTCTCTACCTATTTTCTGCTCTTTCATGCTTCAGGCTAAAGATGGAGGGTATGAGAATGGAAATTTCTACCCCAACATGGAGCTGAAATTCCTGAATATCCCAAACATTCATGTTATGAGAGAGTCTCTGCGGAAGCTGAAGGAGGTGGTCTACCCCATCATTGATGAACATCGCTGGCATTCAGCCATAGATGCCACACACTGGCTGGAGTACATACAGGTGAACAGCATATCTGATATTTAGAAAACAAATGATGCAAGACTTTTCTGACACCGTGTCTACACCAGACACGACCGACAAAGCGACCGTTGTAAATCCATTTGTCCTTTTGTGTCAGAAGTTACATGAACACTTGGAGTACGTCAGAAATCGAACGGGGCATCAGTTTACTTTTGGGAATTTGTCGTGTCGCACTGCTCCAGATCCAGTGTAGACAGCATCACTGATTATAATGAATTCTATTCGCTTTTTTGTCATGTCGTGCCGCTCGCTTCTGGTGTAGACACGGTGTGAGAACTTTTCTGAACCCTTCTATTTTTACCGTGTGCATTTAGATGTATAAAGTCAGTTCCGCTCAAAGTTTACGAGTGTCCCAGAAGAGTCGGAATCAGAAAGCCAGACAATTAGATGCTTTTAAAGCAGTTGACTCTCTCTCTCTCTCTGTAGCTTTTACTTGCAGGTGCAGTGCGGATTGCAGATAAGGTTGAGTCGAGTAAGAGCTCTGTGGTGGTGCACTGCAGTGATGGCTGGGACCGCACAGCTCAGCTCACCTCTTTGGCCATGCTGATGCTGGACTCCTACTACAGGACTCTCAGGGGCTTCCAGGTGCTACTGGAGAAGGAATGGATCGGCTTCGGACACAAGTTTGCTGCGGTGAGAGACGCAGTGAAATAGAACCTATATATGGGGGGGTGGCGTAGAATATAAAAAATGTAGCCAATCAGATCTGTGATGTGTAAACCGTGCCTGAGAGTGTAAGAATTTCTAGGCCTGATATATAGTATTTATATTATATTATATAATTGATTTTTTGTATGTTTTCGAAATAAGTCTCTTATGCTCTGTACTCAATTATTTGATCAAAAATACAATAAAAATAGTAATAATGTG
This sequence comes from Zacco platypus, assembly GCA_038088235.1. Classification (NCBI taxonomy): domain Eukaryota; kingdom Metazoa; phylum Chordata; class Actinopteri; order Cypriniformes; family Xenocyprididae; genus Zacco; species Zacco platypus. The sequence continues at coordinate 17,110,181 of CM076085.1, forward strand.
AAATATTACAATTAAAAAGAACATTTCTATTTTAATATATTTAAAAATGGAATTTATTTCTGTCTTGTCACATGATTATTCAGAAATCATTCTAATATGCTGACTTGGTGTTCAATAAACATGTATTGTTATCAATTTTGAAACAGTTGTGCTGCTTTAATATTTTTGTGGACACCATGATGCATTTTTTCAGAATTCTTTAAAAAGAAAGTTCAAAAGAACAACATTCATTTAAAATAGAAATATTTTGTAGCATAAATGTATTTACTGTCACTTAAGATCAATTTAATATGTTCTCACTCTCATCTCTTTATATCATAGCGTGTTGGTCATGGAGATGAAAATCATGCAAACTCTGAGCGCTCGCCTCTATTTCTGCAGTTCATAGACTGTGTTTGGCAAATGATTAGACAGGTAAGCTATGCCTTTATTGCTTTAACTATTTTCACTCATAATGAAATGTTATTTACAATGTTATGTGTGTAATTTAACATTGAGCTAAATTCCTATGAATATGATTTGCCATGAAATGGATTCGCTATGGCTGTCTTTATATTGTGTTCTCAGTTTCCCACTGCCTTTGAGTTTAATGAGCTCTTCCTCATCACCATCCTGGATCACCTCTACAGCTGCCTGTTTGGTACATTCCTTTACAACAGTGAACAGCAGCGAGTGGAAAAGGCATGTACCATTGTGCTAATCCATGGGGAGGGTGGAGTTTTGGTGACCCACATGTTTCATTGCTGAATTTTTTTTAATTGTTCTTTTTTTTTTTTTTTTTTTAGGAAGTGAGCAGTAAGACTGTGTCTTTGTGGTCCTACATCAATAGCCAGCCAGAGGACTTCACCAACCCCTTCTATGTGGACTATGAAAACCATGTGCTGTACCCCTTGGCCACTCTAAGACATTTGGAGCTGTGGACTGGATACTACGTACGCTGGAACCCTCATATGAGACCACAGGTGCAAAACACACCAGCAAATATTAGTTACATTAAGATTGGGATCTTTGCCACCGTTGCCTTTGGCTTGCTTACTTGGGGTTTAACCCTTATTACATATTTGGGGTCTTTTTGAGAAAAGTCTCTTGTCTCTTGATCCAAGTGGCATGAGACTTTGTAACTTTTGTCAACACTGTCAGCAAAATATGAATTTGTCTCATGAAATTTGCATCATTGACTGTTATTTTCCTGTTTATTACCTTGAAGCTTCTATGAAAACAATCTGGACAGTATAAAGCGCTGTATAGATAAAGGTGATTTGACTTCAATCCATTTCACACAGAGCGTTGATCCCAGAAAATTGACATAAAATTGCTAGAGTGCCTTCTGTGTGAACGCAAATACATCTGGGATTGATCCCGGAATCGATCTGGGCATGGGGACCTAGTAACATTGCCGGGATCAGTCCCAGAAGGTGCCTTTTGTGAACAAAAGGCAGGGCCAATGCTGTAAGGGGTTTGTCGTAGTGATGACACTGAAGGTGAGATCGTTCCTCAGCTTACGGATATTTACGGAATTGATGTGTGATCCCAGGACACATTATCCATGTATTTTCTGGAGTCTCTGTGTGAAAGGGGCTTTATTATTCCTGAACCTAAATTTTTGACCCTCATTTATTTATTCTGTTCTAAGACATAACCAGAGAATGAAATTTAACTTAATATGGACAAAACACTACATAAAAAGTAAACAATTTGATTCTTATTGACTAAAAACCAACTGGAGCTTTTATAAGAGACACTGAACTCCTTTAGGGAACTGAATTGTTGTGTGTTGACTTGTGTTCAGATGCCTGTGCACCAGAACCTGAAGGAGCTGCTGTATCTGCGTGCAGAGCTACAGAGGAAGGTGGAGGAGTTACAGAAAGAAGCATCTTCATCCCGCTCAGTCTCCTCTTCATCGGAACATGCATATTCTCCCTCACACAGCAGTACACCCCTACACACCTCTGTGTAACATACATGCAAGGCTTACATTAGAGACAATTCATTATTAACAGAATGTGTGGTAGGAATCTATAGGTTACAGTAAACATGGTAATGTGATGTCTAAATCTGTCGATCATTTGTCATTGGGTAATGCTTCTGGCTGGATGTATAGAGGGCCAGTGTATATACATGTGAAAACTTGCATGAACACCCAAAGGGAAGACAGTCTCCCACACAATTTTGTGGGAAGATTTTCGCTGGAGTTTCATTTCGGTTGCGTTTTTTAAAGTGTAGACTTCCTTCTAAACAGAGAACCAGTGAAGCTTTTGATCGTCATTCAGCTTCTGAAATATAGGCCAGTATTTTAACTTTTTAATAATTTATGAGTGTTTTTTCTATTTTAATCAGTGTTTCTTCATGACAGTGTACTTTTTGTTCACTGAAAACCTCAGCATTGCCTGCCTTTGTGCCAGTACACAACCTTTTAGCATTCACCATCACTTTAGTTCTTTAACAAATCTTGCATAACATTGATTTCCCTACCTTTGAACTTGTTCATTTTGTGTCTTGTGTTCATGTTTTAAGTTTTAATATTATTTTGTTAGAATTAACTCATTCATTTTGGGTTCTTGAATATTGCTGTTGTGATACTGCCATTTTGGAACCATATATTGAATTTGTCATTGTTTTTCTGTGAGTATGAAAGTTTTATGTGCACACCCTAATATTGCACTATTGTACTTCCTGTACTACTGAAATGTATGTTTACAAGGTAAATAAGGACCATCTGATTAACTCCTGTTGATTATTTGTTATTCAAATAAAATATAAATGTATATAAAAATCAACTGATTTGAGTGCAAAGAAAATTGTCTTTGAATCGCTCCTATATTACTTTAATTGTAATCAAGGGTGTATTTACTTTGCAAACTTAGATTGTAAAACCATTTCCACCAGCGGTCTCTACACAGCCCTGATCATTTCAACAGAGGATCCCATATAATGTTTAAAAAGCCAATTACATAAAAAAAAGTTTTTTTTTCTTCTACATACACATTTTTTTTTTAAATGACTCAAAACTTTTAACCGGATTTAAAGAGAAATAAACAACCCAAGGAATCAAAGACCAGATAAATTGTTTATTGTTGGGTTTCTTTATGCTAATCTTTTACCACCAAGTATAACCAGTAAGATACACAGTGAAATTTGAATAAATTTGAAAATTACAATGTCTATGAGACGTTACCCAGTTGATATTTGTGTAATTGTGTTTTCATCATTCTTTTCTTAAGTAGGCACTAATGAAAACTGATTTTATGATGAAGGTCAATATTACTGAAGTTCACATCGAAGCCGAATTTAAGCTCATTCAATGACAGATAAACCAACAGCACTACAGTCTGATATGTGGCAGTATCCTGATGCAAAAACTAAACTGGCAGTGCAAATCAAGACACTTCACAAACTTCATTTCCAATTTCTTCATTTTCACATTTCTCAAATTCATAAATAAACCCAGTACACAAGAAAAAACCTTTTAATATCTACAGCTAGAATCCAAAACATGCATATCTGTACAGTTCAGCACGTACACCCTTGTTTTGACAGAATTGCAACTATACTGGCCAAACGACACCAGAGAGCCCAGAGATCCTTACAAACTAAACATCCACCGTATGAACTACTAGATGGTCAATTGAAAGAATTAGGTTGTTTTTAACAGTCACATCATGTGTCCAAGCAACAAATCTGGGAGCAGTTCAACACAAACAGATGATAATGTTGTCGAAAATGTTCAAGACACTTGTGAAATTCCACATTTGCCTCAACCGAGACTGTTGTATATTTTACTCAGCCGTTTCAAATTCATTCCACTGGACCACAATACTCACACCAAAGTCAAAGAACATGCAAAAAGGCAAAACCATCAAATTTCATCTTTGGTGTTCTTCAATTCTGACAAGTGTAGCACCAAAAAAAGCTACATTGTTCTGGTAGCCAAAGCAGTAAAAAGAGCTACATTCAGCTAAAATTCTGTTTGTTCGCTTTAACCCTAGATATTGTACAAAACCCTTATTAGAATGCGCCGTAAAGTACCAGGGAACATTCTGCGCCTAGTCTCTGACATCATTACCATTTGCAAGACTTGTAAGTGTACTTTATCTTGGGCATGTGAGTTAACAATGTTTCAGATGTGTTCAAACTGCAATAGAGTGTTAAGGTACAGTCACATTTACCGTTGTTTGGCAAAATTTCCAGCCATTTTATTAGGAATTGACAATGGACCTTGTTTCAGAGTTCAGTGAATGTGACCACACCTTTAAACTAGAACAACGTACATAACCTGGTACGTCTGGTTTATAGACATTCAAGTGAGGCAGCCCTTCTAACTAGTGCTGTGTTAGTAAGCTAGCGTGTCTTCCCTAATGATAGTGTGGTAAGGCATTGGGAAGGAAAGCACCATTGGCAAGGGCTTAGGTTGAAAGTAACAAAGGTGCACCTGAATTCACAGTGAAAAACAACAACTAGAAGAAAATCTGGAGGATCTCAAGTAGGGGAAAGGATGGTAAGGACTGAGCTGCTGCTTTCCAAACCAGTTTTGCTAACTCTGCTTGCTAGTTCCAGATGGTGGCCTTCCGAATGAGAGGGGTCTGGTCAAACGCCAGACCCAAATAGCGTAGGAAAATTAGCAAAACGGGAAAGCAGCTAGGGACTCATTAAGGCAATAGCAAAACTAGGAAGGGTGCAACAGGTCTCTAAAAAGTCTCAAAGCTAAAGCTCAAACATGCTACAAACGATACAAACACTAAGCTAGGGCGAAAAACTACTCCCCATAATTCAAAACGAGTGGGGGGCACAAACATGTATGTACATTTACTGCTACAAGTGTAAATAGAGATACACTGATACAACGGTTTGAGTACAAACTTGGAAACAATACGCGATTTACAAGCACATTAATCCCTTAAAATCCCGAAAAAGGCAATCGAACAGAATTAGCGATACGAGAGTTTACTACACTGCTTAAGTATTGCGCTAACATGAAAACAACAACTTTTTGGTTACTTTCACCCACGAGTTACTTCACGCTAATGTATCTAGTCATTCTGATCACGTCGAAATCATCTATTCCTCAAAAGGAATCGCAACCACTGACATCCAACTAACACGCACAAAAGCAGTTTCGTCATCAACACACGTCACATCTTCACAGTTATACCCATTTTAGTCATCTTTTAAAAAGCAAATTAGAAGGAAGCAGCTGTCGGTTAGTTTCTGACTTTAGTTGTTCGTCAATTTTTTTTCCCCTCAAAAAGTCACTATAGTAAAAAGTTAGCTAAGACACAAAAACCTGCATATATGTGTAACAATCTTTTCACATTGCTCTGTGAAAGCAAGGCAAATATATACAGATCATTAACAAAAGAATCCTTCACAAATCCATTATCTTGCAGATTCCACAACCAATCTGTTGAGCCTGTCTTGCTGTGAAAACATAAGAACACATTCTTGACCTATAAAAGCAGATTTCTATGATTATCCAATCAGCTGTGTTTGTAAACCTTGGATTAATCGGTTGTTTCGTTGTTTAATATGCATTTGTGCACAATAGGAATGATGAGCTAATCTGACAAACAAAAGAGACTGTATTGCAGTATGTGTGGGAAGTTTTGTACGGGCTCCATAAAAAGTGTGATTTCTCGGGTCTCAGCAGATCATGCTAAAATTCATTTTTAAGTGTATTCCACTTCACAGCAATATTATTGCAAACAGGCATACTAGCATTGTTGCAAGTGAACAGTTGGAATATAATAAAATTAAAAGATATTACACTATGTTTAGGGTTGATTTAAACTGCCACATTGGTACTTAAAAAGGGCGTTGTGGTGCAAATGTCCTGGGAAATACAGTGCCATTAAATAGATGAACAATGATTTAACAATGATTTAGAATTGCGCCCTCTTCAGTTTGGACGATGCATTTCAGATTACACTGCATTTTCCTCTGTCGGCGGTTCAGCGTTGGGAGGCTGGAGAAGAGTTTGTTGAACTGGAGTTGGAAGAATGAAAAGAATTGTTTATTATTTTATAACCTTATAAAAATAAAAGCAGACTAAATTGAAGTGTTTCCATTATTCAACATTTTTGCTAGGAGAATAATTGTGCGAATAGGGTATTTCTACAATGGCATCTGTGACCAAAATCGCACCATGCTGCATCCATGCCAGTATGGATCCTTATCCTTAAATAATAATAATACTAAAAAATTTAAGTCATTAGCCTCATAAGCAAGGGTCAGTACCTTGTGGCTCCTGTGCGACTACAGCATCTGGGGCGTCTGCCTTCACCATATCTGCATTCAGACTCTCTGTTGAGAGATGAAGCACATAAGGAACAAATGAGAAAGATACAAGCTGTGTGGTAAAGTTAAGAAGGTAATGTGTTTCCTTACGCTGAATGCTGAAGCACAACTTCTTCTTCTGGTAGGAGATGTAGCCGCTCACTGCACCAACCAGAGCCATGCCAACAGCGCTCACAATACCAGCGATGGTTCCAGTCTCAGCCATGGTGTCTAAGGATGAATACAGAGGCCACTATTAAAAGATCTAACCGGACCAAATGAGTAAACTCTATACAAAATGTTCTTCTAATATCACTAACTCAATCATACCATAGTTATTGTCATCAGCAGGACCCAAATCATCGACATTACTGGCACTTCCACCTTTTCCACCTGTAGAAATGTGAACACTGAAATGACACTTCTGTAGTGTGCCAGTCATTGATTCTTTTATTTGACAGGTCCCTCGATGTGAGGATCTGTCAGGCGGTTTAAGTTAAGTCACCTTTGCCTTTGTCGGGTTTGTAGGAGTTATCATTGCCTATATCCAAAAGGTCATCGTCTGAGAATTCACTACCTGAGATGTTAGAAAAGAACATTAGCTTGGGAACAACACCATACGTACTCATGCATGGGTCAGTCTTGGATTTACTAATCCTATTAGCTTTCGATTAGAGACCCAAAGATCTAAAGGTGAAGCTTTTGTAACCCCAAAAGGTGAAAAAGCCCAGCACCCTGCAAGAAATAGAAAGCCGATCTGTCAATAAGGGCTGGGCAAAAAAAAGAAAAGAAAAGAAAAAAAAGCTTGATTAAAAATTACCAATTTCTATATCGATCATGTTCTGTTTGTTTAATATAGAATCCTATTTACAGTCTTCTCCTCTAGATGCCCGTATCTTATTTATCTTGCGCTATGATTCAATGCTTTTCAATGCTCTTTTAATGCATTTAAATGGCAGCAATGAGTGTGAGTGAACAAGTCAACTTTTCCTCTTATATATATGGTTTTTCCTCTTATATATATATCATGTCACATGTAATCGCACAAACTGATCGCTGTTTCAAGACATCAGTGAAACAGCTTAAAAACAGTGTCAAGGAACAGAGTCTTTTACCTCAGGAAAGCCATTTAAGGTCCATAGCTTGTTAGTTATCTAAAAAAATAACTCTGAAGTGGAGCATTTTGCAATTTTATACACACTATAATACATATTTATTATATTTTTAATTAGCTCATTCACAATGTCACAATTATGTATTGTATGTTTGAATAAATCTGTCATGAAAACACATTTTTATGACAAGCACCTTTTAAAATATATTTTGACAGCGAAATTTAAAATCAGAGATTTCTTTTTTATTAACTCAATAAAACTAAAAATGTTTTTTTTTTCCTGGGTCAAGTCAAAATAATGGAGCAGGTCACTGAATTATTATTATTATTATTATTATTTAGCATTGATTATTATCTGAAAATAAATAGAATGAATGTAATCAGCTCTTTTGTTAAATATAACCTTAAATATTACAGTGAAGTACCGAGTAACAGGTTTCCCTGTATAGCTTACAGCATTAGCTGAGATTTTTTTCCTCCTTAAAGACGCCTGTCTCAAGTTTTTAATGTTTATACGTCTATGTGGTGTTTTTAAGCTTTAAGACAAACCATGAGCAAATTCAACAGTCAACACCATTGCTGAGTACTTTCTCCTTAAAACGGCAACAAACAATTACAAAAATCCAGATTGAAAATCGCCCTTGTTCTCTAGGTCACAAATACGTTTTAACCAATCCCATCAAAATGCAGCTGGGCTTTAGCATATCATTAACTTTGCTGTGAAGCAGAGGGGTCAGGTTATCCCAGTATATTTTTCTGTTGATATGAAGAATCGGGTATATTTAGCAATAAAGCGAGTTAATTATGTATACGATGTATATTATGATGTTATGATGCTTTTCTCCAGTCTCCAGTGACGTTCTAAATTGTTCAAAGTGTTTCAAAGGATGGCAAACGGGAACATAGTTTGTGTAATATTACAAACACATTATATGAGCTGTTTGACAACGTGTCCGGCGTTGTAGAGAGCGATAGATAAAACGCATTACCATTCTGACACATCGACGAGTGAAGAGCCTGTATAATTCACTCTTGCGCTGCTTCTTCTGAATCAATTTCTGGTTCAAACATATATGGCTGAATAAAACCAGTATTTCCACTTGCCATCGTGTAGCGTTTACTGCAGTGAAGTTGACAGACTGAATCTCTGAGCTGGTGTGAGTGAGTAGAGGCGGGGCTAATTTGCATATTCATGAGCTGTATATACTAAATAAAGCAAGGGTGTAGAGTTACAGTCAAACAATTTTAAGGCATGAATTTTTGTTTCACAGTAAAAAATGTTTAAATATATCATTTTGGTAATCAAAGAGGAGTTTTAAGAGATAAAAGTATTGACTACAGAAAAATGGAGAACAATCAAGAATTTGTTAAGCAGAATCAATTTGTGAAATCTGTATCAATACCCAGCCCTACTGCCGCATACAAACCAGAGAAAGCAATGGAGCTATAGCAATCTGATTGATTGAACTCAATTCATGCAAAGTTAAGATGCAAGAGATCAGAAGCCATTGTGGTCACTAGGTTAATACTTCAATCCCTAAAAGCCTTGTGCCGGAAAAAAAGCCGATTAAATTTTAATAATGGTGAGATCAGCTTTGATTTGTGGGTGCAAAAAGTTGATTCTTTCAGCCAAGAAGATAAAGAGAGAAACAGGGTGGCAGAAGTATGTTACTCCATTTCTTACCACCTCTGCTATTGGGTTTGCCGTCATCACGGCCCCCTCCTCCGAGGTCTTTATCTGCCAGGGACAGGAGATGCCATCAAGCCTGGCTAGCTTGGGTTAATCCACACTGACCAGCAACATAGTAGTTTCACAGTGATAGATTGTAAGGGCAATATTATTGTCTTACTTTAGTGTGTGATTCCTTTGGCTATGCCTTTGATGACTTTCAAGATTACATGGGCTTTTACATGTTTTGATGTTCAGAAAACAGGCCTAAAACTCAACTTTCTTTCTTCTGAGAATCTGCCATTTGGACCTACTACCCTATTTTTGCTTTTGTATCTCTTTTTGGAGAAACAGCCTTTTTAGAGGAAAAGTTTCATTTCAGCTCACCATTTCCTTCTCTCTTCAGAATGCAGAAAAAAACCCTAAAATTAGGTCAACATAAAATGTTTCAAAATGAAATTGTTTATGTTGGCCTAAACCATTCATCAAAATGAGTTTTTTTTATTACAACTCAGTTTTGCAGGCTAGTTCTATCTGAAAGCGGCACATTTTAGATTCTTTTTTGCGGCAGATTTTGAAACCTTGAAGCCAGCATTATTCTTATTAAATAATTTTATTCTTATTAAAAAATGAGTGACTGAACCACTAAATTGCAAAAACAAAATATGGAGAAGAAAATACATACCGCCTTTGCCCTTTCCTCTTATGTCATTGTTGGGATCCAGGGCATCTGCAAGATCAAAGTCGTCCGAACCTGTCAGCCAAAATAATTACTCACTACATTACAAATGGAATATGCACAGAACTAACTGTTATTTTAATACAGCTAAGTGACAACGTAAAACTGTGTAATATTATATATGAATGTTTGAAACAAAATTAAATGTTTATGCGGTGATGTTGGAACTAACACAAAGTCACAAGACAAGATGACAATGAAGACAAATGCAAAAGATGCTCATGTGATCATAATGTGCTTTGATGTATAAGACAAAGGATAATTTGATGGAAAGATTTGATTTATAAAAAAGAGAAAAAGATGAGTTGACATCCACCAGCAAATCGGTGCTTGTGGCCATGACTTATTTTATCTGCCGTAATTCTATACCATTTTTAATCGCATGAGTACAAGCTATAATTACTTAAGCAGTGCGGCTGAAGAAAGTCATGGTTTATTTTTATTTGATGTAAGCTGTATGAGAGGTATGCATTATATAATAATGCCATACTAGGGACTTTCTCTTTCTTCTGAATATGGAAGGACATTGTAGAGCATTATAGAAAATTATGCTAAATGATCAATGATCGCAATTATTTACTAGCCTCAATTAAAATTAAGTCTAATGTTATTTTTGGCTATTTTGTCAAATTTGCTTTGAATGCACAAATATTCATGGGAACACGCACGGACACAAACACGATGAAAGGTTCTACAGGGGAACTGACAGCACGGTACACACCAGACTGGACTTTCCGAGGGGCAACAGAGGTGCGGAGAGGATTATAGGTTGTTCGGGGCAACAGGCCCGGCCGAATGGTGGCGTCAAAGAGATCAGTGTATGTTTCTTCTGTTAGTGGAGGTTAATATGTTAGTATTGTAAAACAATTCACATTCAGAGGGTACTGGGTATTCAAACCTATGATGAAGAGTGATTAGTGAGCACCAAAATAATAACAAAAAGTATTTGTGAGATTTTTCTTTTATGGAATGCATCATTGCAGCAACTGTCCCATACAATGTTTTTTTTTCTTTTTTTACTGTAGATAAATACATGAGATCCATCAGGATAAATGTCCCTCAACACATGATATAAAAACTATGGCCCTGTTTCACAGACAGAGCTTAGACTAAGCCAGGATTAGGCCTTAGTTCAATTAGAATATTTAAGTAGGTTAAATAAATGTGCCTTAGAAAAAAACACTACTGGGGTACATCTTGAGACAAAGCAATGCCGTTAACATATTTTAAGATATGTCAGTGTTAGTTGCTTTCAGTTAAAACAGCTCAAACATGCATTTTAGTCAGGGACTAGAAGCCTTGCCTGAAAACCGTGGATACAGTGCGGAGAACAAGCATTTGATACACTGCCGATTTTGCAGGTTTGCCCACTTACAAAGCATGTAGAAGTCTGTAATTTTTATCATAGGTACTCTTCAACTGTGAGTGACTGAATCTAAAACAAAAATCCAGAAAATTACATTGTATGATTTTTAAATAATTAATTTGCATTTTATTTAATGACATAAGTGCTTGATCACCTACCAACCAGTAAGAATTCTGGCTCTCACAGACCTGTTAGTTTTTCTTTAAGAAGCCCTCCTGTTCTCCACTCATTACCTGTATTAACTGCACCTGTTTGAACTCAGTACCTGTATAAAAGACACCTTTCCACACACTCAAATAGACTCCAATCTCTCCACAATGGCCAAGACGAGAGAGCTGTGTAAGGACATCAGGGATAAAATTGTAAACTTGCACAAGGCTGGGATGGGCTACAGGACAATAGGCAAGCAGCTTGGTGAGAAGGCAACAACCGGATAAGGAAGGTGAGGGATCCGCCCAGAACTACACGGCAGGACCTGGTCAATGACCAGAAGAGAGCTGATACCACAGTCTCAAAGAAAACCATTAGTAACACACTACGCCATCATGAATTAAAATAGAGCTTTTTGGTCTAAACTCCACTTGCCATGTTTGGAGGAAGAAGATGGATGAGTACAACCAAGAACACCATCCCAGCCGTGAAGCATGGAGGTGGAAACCTCATTCTTTGGGGATGCTTTTCTGCAAAGGGGACAGGACGACTGCGACTTATTGAGGGGAGGATGGATCAACAACCTCCTTCCCTCAGTAAGAGCATTGAAGATGGGTCGTGGCTGGGTCTTCCAGCATGACAACGACCCGAAACACACAGCCAGGGCAACTAAGGAGAGGCTCCGTAAGAATCATCTCAAGGTCCTGGAGTGGCCTAGCCAGTCTCCAGACCTGAACCCAATAGAAAATCTTTGGAGGGAGCTGAAAGTCCATATTGCCCAGCGACAGCACCAAAACCTGAAGGATCTGGAGAAGGTCTGTATGGAGGACTGTGCCAAAATCCCTGCTGCAGTGTGTGCAAACCTGGTCAAGAACTACAGGAAACAACATATGATCTCTGTAATTGCAAACAAAGGTTTCTGTACCAAATATTAAGTTCTGCTTTTCTGATGTATCAAATACTTATGTCATGCAATAAAATGCAAATTAATTAAAAATCATACTATGTGATTTTCTGGATTTTTGTTTTAGATTCTGTCACTCACAGTTGAAGAGTACCTATGATTAAAAATAACAGACTATAAGCTTTATAAGTGGGCAAACCTGCAAAATCAGAAGTGTATCAAATACTTGTTCTCCGCACTGTATATGTTTTAGCACTCAAAGATGCCAACAGCCCTGTTGTTTATTGAAGGTTAGTTAGGGAATTTGCTTTGTGTTCATTTCAAGCACAACAGACAGCAGGGATACAGTAAGTGCCGCTCACCTGTTTGTTTGGGCTTGGGCTTTGCCGGTTCCTTGACTGTGGGCTTAACAGGTTTAGGACTGGGTTTCACTGTTGAACAAATGAACATCTTTCTTTCAGATTTTTTTAAAATCAGGTTTTAAATTTCACTAATACCATTCATTAAAGTCAACAATCAGAATCACAAAAATACAGCATATTTTGCAAAAGCTCCTTTTGCCCAAGTGGTGTTCACTGCAGCACCAAATGACATCCAGCTCCCCTGCTCTGGACGTAATGGGTGGAGAATGACCTAGTACATCTCCACCACCTACGGTAGCCTAATGTGTGGTGTTCTCTCTCTCTCTCTTTTATAAATTTAATAAACTTTATCTCTGATTGGAAGATTTTGGTCTTTGTGTCCTTTATGTTGCTTCCCTAGAGCCAGGGTTGTAACACCACCCATTGGCTCTGCAGTGAGCAGTCTTCTCCTATTGCGCATCGTGCCTCCCTCAACTCAAACATCACAATAAGTCTGCTTTTAATAAAAGATTCAACATTTTAGGAAAACTTTTAGTTTTCACACTAGAGACTGCGTTCTTTAGCGTCCTTGTCCTCTAAATGCTGAAGATGGTGGTTTGAGTACCGCTCAGAGCAGGGCGAGTAGAATTGGGTTAAACACTCTGACTAGAAAATCTGTCTTTTTTTTTTTTACATGACGCGCCACAACTATTAGGGGCTATCTACATATCAAAGTAAACAATATAAACTGGAACATTTGTCTTTCTGAACAAGTTCATGATGATACTGTACTAAAGTAGTGTATTGCTTTGCAATACCCCATTTGCAGTGACATGTTCATGACCCGTTTAATCTTTGAAAGAAGCGAAATTTGCACTCCTGTACCAGAATGAATGTCAGTCATGCTCCCACACTGGTTAAACACCCTCTGGCTCTGCATACTATTGTAGCCATAACCCAAACTCTCACTATAGGATGAGCTGGAAAGAGATTGAGAGATCTGAGCAGATAGTTCTCAATGTGGTGCCTGGGGGGGCTTAATGTTTAACCTTTTGGGGGAGATAAACCCATGAACGGCATACTAATAGCACTCAATGAACAATAAATTCAGTTAAGAGTATGTATTTTAACATAAATCTTACATACTTCACCTTTAAAAGGCTCTGCTTATCACAGTGCTATTAATTATATCAAACAATTATTTCTCTCACCTGCTCCTCCTGCACCACCTGCTGGGTCCACTTTTGGTGGTGGGGTAGCTGTGGGATTTAAAAAAGTTAAATACTTTTAATACACAAAATAAAATCAGTCTAACACTAAGGCGATGCTGTTTATACAAATTCCCAATACTGCTGTATAATCCTTACATGGTTACATCATTATAATTGTCATACTTACGTGGTAGGTCATCGTCAACTGCATCTGACAAGTCTAGATCCTCACTTATGCCTGTAAAACACAACAAAATAAGATATATTTGTACAGCTCATGCATAAACATACACAATATGAGTATTCAGATCATGAACAAGCATGTAATTTGTATTTATGTAAATCATGCCTTAACACTACAAATGCATATAAAATTAATATAAATGCATAAAATTTTGTTTACACAGATCATCCAAGCCCTGTAATTTTCTTATTTGCCTGAAATACTGGCAGGATTAATGTAATAAAATCTCAGATGACAGATGAATGCTAACGGTAAAACTAAATCTGATGTCCAGCTTTATTAAAGACTCTTTATGATACAAATTCCACAGAAATGCCGCCGCATTCCTGGATCTTAACAAAGACAAGAAAATGACAGCTCGGCAATGCATTCTTCAAACACAAAGGGACAAAAGATCTTTTGTATTAATGTACTACACAACAAAGCAAAAATTCTTTCCCCATGTGTCATTTTTTGCAAGTCTATTTCTAAATATTTTTTGTAATAAACTCTTCATGTGTTATGTAATGAATGTCTACCATATATTTTTAGCACTGGGTCACAGATAATGTGGTGCAACACTCCACTGGGGTCAGTCTTATCCTTTTTTGTTTCCTTCTCTCTTTTCATCTGTCTACCACACTGTCTTTTTCTCTATTTCTTTCTGTTTGCCTCTTCTGCTTCTTTCTTTCTCATTTATTAGGTTGTTTTAGTGCACACTAGGTTTAGCTGAAAGCTAAAAGCAGCAGCTGGGCCTCATGCAGCAGAGCCAAAGCCAGCTCAGCAATGGCACAGTAACGTGATCAATATGTCACGTGACAGCAGTTAATCAATAAAATGTTTTTCCCATTCACAACAGATATGTGTGGCTTTAAATACAGTATATTAGTTAATATATTTTAATTTGGGGTTTAATTAGTTGTTCAGATAGTATGGTGATGATAGATAACTGATAAATATATTGGAATTTTTAAAAAAAAAAATCAAAACATGAACTTAACACCTATAACAGAGGTAAAACTATATGCTCATCTCATAAATAAACAATGAGTTTTCAGGTAGGGAGTGGAAATGTATCTAATTACATATACAACAGAGGGGTGTGGCTGAAAGGAAAAGAGGGAGGGGTCGTTTACCTCTGTCAGAACTGCTGATGGTGCCTTTCCTAATTCATTTCAATGATGGCTTTAGATAAGGGGTATTTTACAAAATAGAGCGTGGAATGCAAATCATTTGTGATTCCACACAATATTCAAAGTCTTTCTCAGATAAAGATGTCATTCCTTTCTTACATGATTTTGCTTCTACAAGCTAGGAATCTCTTTGACATTGAACTCGGTGTCTCACACCAACAGAGGGGGACGTTTCCCCCTGTCATAGAATGATGGTATCTTCCCATCTTCCGCAGTCTCCAAAAAATTCCAAACTCCTATTCTGTACCTGGGCGCATTGTGGCTTCGTATGCGCATGCGCTCTGACTCTAAGCCTCTCAACTACCTGTACCGTGCTAGGATGAGGAGACTAGGTGGAATTGACATTGAATATATTTTCATTTCAGGCAGTACTGAACAGTATTGAGGGTTTTTTTCAGCCTAGATATTAAAAAAAAAACAAAAAAAACAAAGCAAACATGATTAATGCCTTTATAAAAAAACATTTTATTTCCGATTAAACGTGCGGAACACCATAAATTGGAACATTACAATTCATGGCACTATTAATATAATCATATTTGTTTTTTAAATATATATATATGACAGTGTTAATTCATGAAATGCGCGAAAAATAATCAAAAGTGATTGATGTTTAAATTTGTGAATTTGATATACACCGTTTAATAATGAACTAAATATATAAATAGAAATAACTTAAATCGACCTAAATACATCTTTGAAACCAAAATGACATACAAGAGATTAATATTAGTGATGCGCTTTTTAATATTCAGTAGTCAAGAACAGTAATATCCTTCTCATCCTCATTAATATGCTTAACACAGATTCAGAATGTCTCACCACGCTATAAACAACAAATAAAAAATATATATATTATTGTATGAAAATCATTTGTTGAGCCTCAACATGTCATGCAGCGCCGTAGCAATGGCTAGACCCAGACAGATGATCGAGACCCAGACAGATGTTAAAACGCTACTCAAAGACGGTGATTTATGCGATTCATGCATCCAGTGCTTTACATACAAGTAGAGTCTACATTAAAGTCAAAGTCTAAATGCTTAAAATCAATGCTTGCCTACGGCGCCGACAAAAAATGAAGTAGGCATGGCACCGGGTTCAACAAAGAGGGGCGCAGCGCTTACCTTTCACTATCAGCAGAGAAAAGACCGCTAGAAGCGTCCATGTCGAGAGCTTCTTCCCCATGTTAAAAGTCCGAAATGGCACCTGTATTACAACAATATTAAATATTGGCAGTAGATGATGTATTTATGTGTGTTTGCCCTTGGGGCCTAACGGGATTTTTAAGAGCCGTAGGTCCTCACTTAACTGAGAAATGCCTGCGCGAGACAGTCTGCAGTGGGAATGAGCGAGCACAAGATTCACAGCCGCGTGGTGGATCACGTTACAACACCGGCTTTTGGGCGGTTCCTGAAGCTCAGCTACGCTTTTTACTTAGAGCAGGCTGAAATACACGGTTTCAAAAAAAAAAAAAATAGGAACCTACCGATGTTACTTGTTTTAGCTACACATAAATATGTGAACTTTGTGACCAGCTGAACTTCTAACACGCGCGATAAGAATGTTTACAGTTAGTGAAGGACTGCTCGAGGAGATAAGATGACCTCTCGTGCAGTTGCCCATTCACTTAGAATGACTGAATTAGGATAATTGTGCATCTCTGAATAATTAAATGTCTTGCACAATTGACTTCACTTAATAATTTATGTTTGAATGGTGGGCTGACACATGGATCTCTGGTTTAAAGCTTATATCTATTTATGTGCACTCAGTAATTATTTACTATTTAAAGTTTTACCGAAAAAGAAATTAAATTGCACATTTGAAAATGATTATAAAATGACACAGCACCAGGAGTTAGTTAACAAACAAAAAAAACAGTATAAAATAAATGTAGAGAGTAATTTATAAGATTAGTTCTATATCTGTTTTGCTATTTTCAGATATTTTGGATTATAGAATTTGTTAGATTGTAGTATATCTACACTCTATTATCATTAAATTGCATCATGTGTAAGATGGTTGGAACACTACTTTCTAAGTGAAGGCTTACAGTAAGTCTACATGCATTTACTCTTGAGTTTTGATGTTGTTGTTGACTTTTGATTACCAAGTATACTTCGATAATGAGAGTAGAAATGTTATGTAAATTAAGAGAGACACAGTGACTCATCCAGTGTGTTCATTGTGGTATGCTCACAGAAACAATATCCCATTTAAAATGGGTCCATAATCTAGATACGTGGTGCATTAGAGATCATATACTTTTTCCATGGTTCTCGTTTTATATTTACTGATAACTTACTAATTATTACGCAAACAAGCAATAAAAAGCAAATATGACAAATTGATGGGTTGAGATTGAAAATGAAGATGTTTTTCTTGTTTATAATCAATCGTTTAATTAGTTATTGTCACAGATCTGCCAGGCTCCTTCACCAGCCAATCACAGCACACTCTCTCACCAGAGTACAGATCACACACACACCGGTCTGCCATCAACACACTCATCACACTGGCTACGTAAGCACACACCTCACCACACTCCAGTGTCTGGTCTTGTTCACACGTTATGGACTTCTCCCTTGCTACTCTTACGTGTTCTCCAAGCGATTATCTCCTGGTACTTCCCTCCTATGATCCTCCAGTGTGTTCTCCTCGTCTTCGTGCTCCAGTGTCTTCGTGTAGATTCTTACCTTCTGTTGACTGTGTGCGCATTCCTCCATCATCAGTTCATCCTTGATCCCTTCAACCTGAAAGACAAGACTGTGTCAGTATCTTCTTCATCCATCAAGTATCACTGCTCAGTTCACTTACCTGCATGTTATACCTCTGTTGTTTGTTACTAAACTCAATTCCTTGACCTCATCTGTGTTCCGAGTAGGGATGGGTATCGTTAAGGTTTTAACGGTATTACTACTCTTACCGATACTGCTTAACGGTCAGGTACTTTAACGGTATTCTTATCGGTACTTTGTGTTGTGTGTGTTTATTTTATTGAGAACAGAATTAACATTGCTTTATTTTTTAATGTAAAATTAATAAAACAATTATTTATAGTGAAAGAAACAGCCATGTTTGAACAAATAACTATAATACAAAAAACAAATGAATGTAAAACAAATTAAATAAACTATATTTTTCTGTAAAAGAACATACAGTGGTACAAAGCAACACGGGTGGGGCATGTAGGTAGGCTACAAAAGGACTCTTTAGCCATTCTTCTGAAGAAAGATTAACATATTTGCCTTTTCTGGCAAAAGCAGGGACCTTTCCTGGCTTAATGTGTTCCCTGCAGTTGAAAACACGCTTTCACTTGGAATGGAGGAGGCTTGAGCACAGAGATAGCCTGTTGCAACATTTGTGAGGAGGGGCAGAACAGCTCTCTTCTCCCACCACCACAACACAGGATCTTCAGCCATAGGAATGGGAGGCAGGCTTTTGTAGACCTCAACCTCTTGGCCAACACGTTCGCTAAGGGTGAGGGCCGAGGTATCCTGTTGGATGGTCAACCTGAATTTCAGGAGAGAAAAGCTCCTCCAAGGCACTCCTTTTTTCTGCAATGGAGGTACTGTCTGGTCCATTTCCTCACCTTCTCCTTCAGATGACTCATCCTTTTGCTGGTGCTCTGTATCTGTCAGCTCTTTTGTTCGTCCTGTTACAGTGTCAGTAGCTTTCATCCGCAGTCTGTCCCAAGTTGCATCACTGACTGACCTCCCTTTGAATCTGGGGTCCATTGCTGTGGCCTCATGCAGGAAGGCTTGAATGTCATCATTCTGATATCGCTGGGAGAGGTTCTCCCACACCTTCTCTTTGATTGATGCCACAAGCATTGTATCCTCATCCTTCAGAGTAAAATGTTCTTCCAGTTTTTGAAGGATGGGTAAGATCTGTCCACAGGTGGCATTCTTTTCACATGACACACACAATGTGGATGTATAAAGGATTCTCATGATCTGGACAAACTCCTCAGCCTTATGGAAGTCCTCATCTTTCAGACGGTCCAGGTTGTCCTTGGACAATGCTTTTTGCAGTCGTGGGTCCAAGGCTGCTGCTTGGATTGCTGAAAACTGCTCCATAAATCTCTCTATCATTAGATATAGAGAGTTCCACCTGGTCTTGACATCCAGGATGAGTGAGTGTTGTGGAAGGCCTGCAACAACAACAAAAAACAACACACATTTATTTAGCACACACTTGAATATTGAATAATATTGTTTAGATGTGTGAATTTCAAAATAACACTTATAATAATAGATTCAACTTACCAAGGAGCTGTTGCTTTTCTGTCAACACTGTTTTAGACATGGAGGATCTCTTGAACCACATGACCGCTGCCCATTTATCAATGGATGCAATTTTGTAAATTTTCTGTGCAGCCAGATTCAATGTATGTGCAAAACATCCTATTTTTAGGATCTGTAGCTTCTTGATAGCAATATCAACAGTCACAGCTACAATCTCGGATCTATCTCAAACTCTTCCAGGATGTCTGAGATCTCCTCGGCCACTACTTCGCCAGTTTGTGATTTGTACACTGCCCTGGTGTGGAGGACCTTCTGTTTTACACTGCCCTGGCTTGTGTAGTGCACTGTAACTGTGAGATGGTGATCTTGCCGGAGGCTGGTCCACCCATCTGATGTGATGGCCAGCTTTGGCACATCTTTCAGCTCACCCCTCACATTGGCCTTTTCAACACCATACCATGAAGAAGTTAATGTCTTGCTGAGATAACTTCTGGAAGGAGGGGTATATTTAGGGTTGTTGTTGTTTATTGTATTTTGGCATGATGGAGCTGAAATACAACCCTTTTTATAATGCGTCTATATCCTAAAAATTAATATAACTATACACTGTGTAATGTATATTGACAGACTGTTACCTAAAACCGTTGGACTCCACTGTTGCAAAGGGGTGTAGGCCTTTCACTATGAACTTGATCAAGGCTAAGTGGCAGTCGTTCACCCTCTCCTCAGGCATCCTCCCACTAGGTGCCAGGGTGAAGGGGCTTTGGGCTTGTCTTGGACCAGAGGTATTAGGAGGAGTTGGTTGGTTCATAGTAGCTGCAGCTTTTTTCAAAAAAATATATAATAAAAAGGTTGCAAAATGTGGCCATTGGCCAATGTTAACATTTGATCATGAACCTATGTTCACATGATTAAGTTAATTATGTGTCTGCATTTCATTATTACAAATTAATTTCTGGACATAATTTCTAAATATTATACATTTGTTAATGCACCAGCGTGAAAGCTGCAGAAAAAATACTCTAAATAGGCTATTTTGTAAACTAACTTGAAGTGCTGTGCATTTAGCCAAATAAATGTTTACATACTGATTTTTCTTTATTTGGGATTTTAAAAACAAGTAGAAAATGTTGAATGCATAACGTCATTTCTCCCAAAAGAAATCAACAGTATTTCAACGTAAGGTAAGCAAACCAATTAGGGAGATTGTACATTTATTTTAAATGACGTGAACGTTGATTCAACATGATTTTAGCATACCTGACGTAGATGGGGCAACCACCAGAGACGAGTTAGCTAGGCAGTCGAAAACTTTGCATTTCTCTGTCTGCACGTAATGCACTTTTGAAAGATGCTTTGACAGATTGCTTGTGTTTCCGCCCTTACATGCAAAAATCTTGTTGCATTTATGACGAGCGTTGTCTGCATCAAATTTAGTGAAGTATAACCACACTTTTGAACGTGTTGCTCTATCAGCCATCGTCACTCTTTGTCAGTGGCGGTTCTACACGGAGGCCTAGGGAGGCCCGTGCCTCTGTAGACATGTTGGCCACCCCTGTGGCCCCCTGTGCTGACCAAAAAAAAAAACAATTATGACTTTATTATGATTTTACATGCGAGCGCCTAAAGCGGAACTAAGGCGACGGAAAGTTCTACACGGGTAAATTAGAGCGGCGCCGGCCGCGTAAGTGACTCGTATCTCGTAAGTAACTGGTTGTTCCTGCACAATGTTGTGATGTTAATCACGTAACTTCATCTGTCTTGGCTGTTGCATTGCGATAACATACATTTGAGTAAAGTAATCAACAGGCTATCTGCCCGTGTTAAGTAGGGAGGGATGGTTAGGCAACGGAATGTAATGCACGTTTTTTTTTCTTCCGATAGTTATCTTGAAACGAGGAAGGGACATAGCGTCCTTTTTTTGTAAACAAAAAAGTGAGAGAAACGAATCAAGGTATTGCGAGAGTTGAGGAGCAGAAAGAGAGAGAGCCAGAGGAGTCAGTGGAGGTTGGAGAGAGGGCAGGTGATGAAAGTGAGGACTCTGACACAGAGAGGGACATTGCAGAGGGGGAGGAGGATGAGGAAGAGGGGGAGGAGCATGAAAAAGAGGATGAGGAGAACGAAGAAGAGGGTGAGGAGGAAGAAAACATACAGGGACAGAGAGAGGAACAGCCAGAGGGACAGAAAGTAGATCCATGTGGATCAAGCACTGCACCATCAGGTTTGTGATGAAGAAGTTTATTACTATTTGCAAAGCAGTTCAATTATAATTTCATTGTTGGCCTACTGTATGTCCTTAAAATGGTTCTTTCTCCTGTAAATAATTTTGTCAATATGGATCTAATGTTTCTTTTTTTAAAGTAAATACTAGGCCTACATTTTGAAATGCATGCTGTACATGCAGATATGCACTACCAATCAAAAGTTTGGAAACTGTACTATTTTGGTTGTTTTTGAAAGAAGTCTCTTCTGCTCACCAAGGCTGCATTTATGTTATTAAAATACAAAAAAAGCTCTAAAATTATGAGATATTATTAAAATGTAAAATAACTGTTTTCTATGTGAATATATAGTAAAGTGTAATTTATATCCTGTGATCAAAGCTGAATTTGTCATCATTACTCCATCATTACTCCAGTCTTCAGTGTCACATGATCCTTCACAAATCATTGATAATAATCACCAACATTAATGAACCTACCTTTTTTGCACCTGCACTCACTCCTGTACAAATGTTGTACAATGTTGTAATAAATGTTTATATGATTGTAAAGTAAAGTAGTTTATAATCTTTAAATATAATTTGTTACCATTTTTAATGTGCCCCTCTGGTTAAACACTGGCCCCTCCTTGGCCCCCGTAGTAAAAATTGTCTAGAACCGCCACTGCTCTTTGTGTGAAGCGGGAGTTTTCGTGCTGTTAAGTGTGTGCGCCGCGTTCGTTGTTGTTGTGTGTGTGTGTATGTGACAGGTGTGCATGAGAGATCTCACAGACAAACGTCTTAATATTATCGCATATTAGAAATGTTTGGCGAGATAAAATGTGCACGATAACATTATTAAGCAGGAATACATAGTACATTTATTTTTATTTTTTTCTCCAGCACCGAAAGCAGATCCGATAGTGTCAGATCTTACTGATACTACAATCGTGGCCAAAAGTTTTGAGAATTACATAAATATTAGTTTTCACAAAGTTTGCTGCTAAACTGCTTTTAGATCTTTGTTTCAGTTGTTTCTGTGATGTACTGAAATATAATTACAAGCACTTCATACGTTTCAAAGGCTTTTATCGACAATTACATGACATTTATGCAAAGAGTCAGTATTTGCAGTGTTGGCCGTTCTTTTTCAGGACCTCTGCAATTCGACTGGGCATGCTCTCAATCAACTTCTGGGCCAAATCCTGACTGATAGCAACCCATTCTTTCATAATCACTTCTTGGAGTTTGTCAGAATTAGTGGGTTTTTGTTTGTCCACCCGCCTCTTGAGGATTGACCACAAGTTCTCAATGGGATTAAGATCTGGGGAGTTTCCAGGCCATGGACCCAAAATTTCAACGTTCTGGTCCCCGAGCCACTTAGTTATCACTTTTGCCTTATGGCACGGTGCTCCATCGTGCTGGAAAATGCATTGTTCTTCACCAAGCTGTTGTTGGATTGTTGGAAGAAGTTGCTGTTGGAGGGTGTTTTGGTACCATTCTTTATTCATGGCTGTGTTTTTGGGCAGAATTGTGAGTGAGCCCACTCCCTTGGATGAGAAGCAACCCCACACATGAATGGTCTCAGGATGCTTTACTGTTGGCATGACACAGGACTGATGGTAGCGCTCACCTTTTCTTCTCCTGACAAGCCTTTTTCCAGATGCCCCAAACAATCGGAAAGGGGCTTCATCGGAGAATATGACTTTGCCCCAGTCCTCAGCAGTCCATTCACGATACTTTCTGCAGAAGATCAATCTGTCCCTGATGTTTTTTTTGGAGAGAAGTGGCTTCTTTGCTGCCCTTCTTGACACCAGGCCATCTTCCAAAAGTCTTGGCCTCACTGTGCGTGCAGATGCGCTCACACCTGCCTGCTGCCATTCCTGAGCAAGCTCTGCACTGGTGGCACTCCGATCCCGCAGCTGAATCCTCTTTAGGAGACGATCCTGGCACTTGCTGGACTTTCTTGGATGCCCTGAAGCCTTCTTTACAAGAATTGAACCTCTTTCCTTGAAGTTGCTGATGATCCTATAAATTGTTGATTTAGGTGCAATCTTAGTAGCCACAATATCCTTGCCTGTGAAGCCATTTTTATGCAACGCAATGATGGCTGCACGCGTTTCTTTGCAGGTCTTCATAACATTCTGAAGTATATGCAAATTGCTATTATAAAAACTTAAGCAGCAACTTTTCCAATTTCCAATATTTATGTAATTCTCAAAACTTTTGGCCACGACTGTACGGTCTTTCATAATTTAGCACCGGGGCCAGTTTAACACCGGGTTTCGGTACCCATCCCTAGTTCCGAGTGTATTTCCGTAACTGTTATTGTAGTAATTTTTTGTTTTGTTTTTATTATCCTTTCATGACAAATGTATATTGTCTCATAAAATGTCTTATGATTATGCTAACTTTTCTAATTCTGTTGCACACATATGCAATGGTTTCTGAAAGCTCCACTGGCAAAATAATAGGGTGAGGAAGTACAGATATTTACGCGTCTGCAGAAGTAGACATGTTTTTATGCAACATAAGACTTTGTTCTCACGGGTACATTTGAATTCCACGAAAAAGGGACCAAACCCCTCAATTTTCTATCATGTCTAGCACCGTTCTTAAAATATACTTTGGACTTCCAAAATGATGAGATGCCTACAATTTGATCTTAATTTTGCTTTAACTTTTGTGATTTACTAGTTTTGGCTAGATGCATAAAGAGAAACTTGCTGATGTGTCCAGTTTTCGAAGTATAAGAAAGTTCAGTCTCGATCTGACATTCAGTCATGACTCAATTTTTGCTCTTTGCATTTTGAACCAACGAGATCTCGTCTTAGGGGCCGTTCACATATCGCGTCTTTTCCGCGCGCATATTCATTATGTCCTATGTAGGCGCGGTAACCGCGCGCAAAACGGAAGCGACGCGGCTGCGTCGCGCATGCGGTTCGGCGCGCTCGTTTTTTCCATGCGCGCCTGTGCCGCGGCGAGATGAAAACATCTCAACTTTTCAGAATGCCGCAAGCGCACCGCGGGTCATGTGACAAGAGCTCTTGGACAAGTTTGTGAACTTCTCCATGTTTTTTACGTTTTTGAAGGATAGGGTGCACCCAAACACTGCGGGAGTTTTTCTTCTCCATAAATAAATCCTGTACAAGAGCTACTGCAAGGGCTTTTCGGTGATGGGAATCCATTTAAACTTCTGCGTAGTAGTGGAGAGTGTTGTTCATGGTTGCATAGCAACCACAGACGCAACAGAAGCGCAAGCTCCCGAACGCTCGCAAAAGAAGGAGGAAGCGACGCGGCCGCGCTTTCCACGCGTTTTTAGGCGCGACATGTGAACGGCCCCTAACTTTACTTTCCTTCGGGAAGAGCATTTTACTCAGACTTATAGATTTATAGACTTACACTTAGATTTTTGAGTAATATACACTAAACTTAGGACATTAATATTTTGAAATTCAATATTTAAGAGATTTTGGAAGTTGGTTTACAACTGTGTTGTTCTGTTATTTCCTTTTATTAAGCTTACAATCTTATAATTCAAAATCAAAATGTCTATCATTTATTTTCTGATCATATTTTATTAACCGATAAAATCGATTAATCATCTGACCTGGCTCTCCTCATTCCATCACAAATAAACAAACATTTTTAGTTGAGATTTGAAAGAACTTGAAGTCAACATAATGGAGAAGTCAAAATTTTGGAAAAGTTAGAAAAACAAAGTGGCCTATAAGGTTTTTGCCAATACAAGACGTTATCTGTAATAAAGTGCCACAGGGATGACAACATTTTGTTGGTCATAACCCAGAAACCCAAAAATACATCATGATTTGTGTGTGTGTGTGTGTGTGTGTGTGTGTGTGTGTAGGGCTGCAACTAATGATTATTTTGATAATCGATTAGTTGGTCGATTATTTTTAATTAATCTGATAAAATCCTAATTTTCTTTTTTATTATTTTGTTGACAAAAAACACACTATTGCACATCCTACCCAATGCCCTTTGAACAAACATGTCAATTGAATGCTATGAAAACATACAGTGCTTAATTTCTTAGACTACCTGTCACAGAAAAGAGAGAACACAAATATTTTGGGGATCTGTCAAAAACTGTCATTATTCACACATAATATCCAAAAAACTTAATAATATTGTTTGGCCTTTGGCTTTGATAACTGCTTGCATTCTTGCTGGCATTGTTTTTATGTACTGTTCCACAGTCTCTGTTCTTATTGACTGTAATTGACCCTTCGCTGGCAATTTGATTGACAGGCGATCTAATCATAACCCCGAATCTGCCATTTTGTCCGACAAAGCAGTCAGGGAAGTTAGTAGATTAACGTTGGTGAATTTGAACTTGAAAAATTGTGTACTCACGTCTTTCTGAACTTGAAACAACATTCCTTCTGATGTCCATTCATGTTTATTTGATGCTATAAATGAACTAGTATGAAGAGATGATCAGTTCACAAGCCGTTTGAAGGAGCTACAGCGATCTGTCACGACACATTAAAGAGCCACTATACGGCATTTATTGTTTAAACGTCTTTTAAAAATTAAATATTTTAAATATGAAACTATTTCATATGAAAAGTAACCTTGTCTGTCGAGGCGTTGTCAGTGTCCTCTTTGCTCCAAAGTATTTTTCACTGCATGAGAACATGATGTGTGGCGTGAGAGTCCATGGCTTGTCGGACATAGCAACAGTAACTAAAGGGGGAGGATCTTTGCGAAAGGTCAATTGGGCAATTGGAAAAAAAAACCAACTATAACTATTTACTATTTTTTATGCCTTTTTCGTAAAACAGTAAATTAGAAAATTCATGACAACAATAATTATATTTTAGCATTAGAAGCACTACTGTTACTAAACAGCTTACACATACTGGTGGATTAACCAATACAGAAACATAAAAAAGCACTGTATATAGTCAATATAGTTTAAATCTCTACATTGAAAATTAAGATAATAATAAAATAATATTGAAGAATATAATAAAATATAATAATGAAGAAAAACACAAACTCCGTGTTAACCAACCGGCAAGAGAAATGTTCTGCAGAAACACACACACAACCTCTTTCTGTCACTTCTTTATCCTGTGTAAATATTATAAACGACTTACATTTATTCAATTACATGCTGTTATCCCTATACAGTAACTACTCCCATAAAATACTTGAGTGATATTTTGACTTTTAAACCTAAATTGAAATTTCAACAACATATATTTCAGCATAATGAATATTTTTGCGTCGAATATTAATCGTTTCTCTCTACCTTGTTCAGTCTGACTCGGGTGCGCGCGCCGTGTTGTCAGGACAAACCTTTATGCAAAATGAAAATGTTCGCGTGAATTTGTAACATTTACAGATAAGGATATAGCCGTAGAATGAACGTTTTGCGCTGAGGACGCGAGTGTATCTGTTACGCGCCTGACAGGGCAAGCCATTATGCTAATGAATTAGCTTGAAGCTTAAAATAAATAGTTCTCATGTTTTGGGCAGTTTGGATCTCGTACCTTTCCCGCAGCAGCTCATTCTGTTTCCTCCACTATTTTTAAAAGTATTTTGTCCATAGAAATGCGTTATTCAGTGCTATAATTTGACGCGACTGGCGGAAGTTTTCCCGTGCACGTTGGGCAGACCTGACTGATCGATAATGACAATGTTGTTTATGATTTTCGATATCGATTAGTTGTTGCAGCCCTATGTGTGTGTTTGATTCAATTTCTGAAATCTGTGTTTAATAACCTCAGATATTTTCATGTTTTATTCTATGATATAAAATTCATTTATACCCCAGGTGATTTTGTTCAACTTTTACTTGTCTTGAAAAAGGCAATTGCTAACAAGTGTCTAAATGGGACTACTTGTCTTGGAGATTAACATCATCACTTTGAACAAGTAAACTGATCTACTCACTAGTCCACTTTAACAGCACCATTGTGTTAATAATCACGCTCTTGCAAACAATTAACTCAAACTTTCAGGGAAAATGTTTGTTAAATAAAGACTAAAAAAACAAAAGAAATCCCACACACTATCAATACTTGCAAAAACATCAAAAATGTATTAGCGATGTTTCATAAGGCATATATCAAAATGCACCTATCTAGCTAAAAAGCTGCAGGTGCAATGGTAAATGTTAACTGTTAAATAAAGACTGAAAAAGTTGTTGTAAGCTCAATGATACTGAATTCAGCATGTAGTTAATTTACAGCATATGTTTAGCTTTTTACTTCTAACTGTGTTTAGGCTTCAAAATTCATACGTTGTGTATATTTTTTAAAAAATGATCATGATGAACAAAACATGTAAGAGTCATGAACTTTTGATCACAGAGCTTATTTTCTGCTAAAGGAAAAATGGAATGGAAAAATAATACTGCAACCAGGGTGATGATAACTTCCGGGTTGGACCACAAAAATACATCATTGGTGCAGTACTCTGTAACTTCCTCTTTCTTCCAATCTCTCTCCTCCCGCAAGGAGTATCCATCTTTACTGTAGACTTGACAGTTTGATGCGACACATTTAGCATAGCACCCCAAACACTGACATTCTGACAGTCTTTTATAAAACAGGAAGCATATGAGCTGTAATTCATCTGCAAGTTTTGCATTGCTTGTAAGATTAAAAAAAAACATGACATATTTGACATCAGAGATTTTTATTTATTTTTCTTGACTTTCGTTGGACAGTGTTAAAATTTAGAAAATAAGCTGAAGTTGGGCAAGTGAATGGCAGTCCAAATGAGACAAGTCAACGATCAGTTTTATGTCCTGATGTACAGTGCTGTGCAAAAGTCTCAGGCACATTAGTATTTTCACACAAAAAATAGTTTTAAGCCAGTTATTTATACATTTTGCTATAGTGTGTCAGTAGGAAATATCAATGTACAATTCCAAATATTCCTTTAGCCATTAATTGTAAAAATACAGTGAGATTTTTGTATGCACAAAGAGTCTGACAACAGCCAGTATGCTCCACACGGAGATCTGATCTCAAAAACGTTGAGTCCATCTGACTACATGATGAAACAGAAACAAAATGAGACAGACTAAATCCAGAAGAAGTGCGGCAATGTCTCTGAGATGCTTCAAGAATCCTACCTACACCTGAAAAACTATGCGCAAGTGTACCTAGGGCAACAGCTGTTTTAAATGCAATGGGTGGTCACACCAAATATGGATTTGATTAATTGAGATATAAAATGTATTTGTGACATTTTCTGAAAGCATCTTCACTTTACATCATTTTGCCTACAACTCTTTAAAGTACTGTAGTTTTGCAGGTTGGTTTCTTCAAGCGTCTTGTAGACATTTCCGCAGTTCTTCTGGATTTAGTCAGTCTTTTTCCTGTTCTCCATGTGGAGTTGACTCCTTGTGCATACAAAAATCTCACTGCATTATTACAATTAATGACAAAAGGAATGTTTGGAAATGTAAACCAATATGTCCTACTGACACACTACTGCAAAAGATATAAATAACTGGCTTAAAACCAACTGCCTAAGACTTTTGCACAGTACTGTATATGAATGGAACACCAAATCTGGTTGTCAAGTCAAGTAAGTCACCCTTACAGTACTTTATACAATACAGATTGTTTCAAAGCAGCTTTACAGTGATAAACAGGAAAATAATGATTCAGTGATGCAAACAGAATTCAACTCTGCTGTAATGCAGCCCTAAAAAGATAATAGTAAACAGTGATTATTTAGCTGAAATCAGTTCAGTGTTGATTCATTTCAGTTCAATAACTGAGCAGCTCTCATCATCCAGCTAAAGTGAGTTCTCATCCAATAGTATTAGTGGGGTCAAATCCGTAACATTGCTTAAGTGACCCCAACTAAGCAATCCAGAGGCAGAAATGGCAAGGAACCCAAACTCCATCAGGAGACAGAATGGAGAAAACAACTTTGGGAGAACCCAGTCCTCATCTGGCCAATGAACAAACACAGTGTGATTAACACTGAATGCATTTATTATAATAATGTTGTATAATATAAACAAAATGCAATTATTACAGTTTGCTACAACCTTTAAAATATAGCAAAGAAAGTACACATGGACCCTGCATGGTATATGATAATAGGACAAGCTTCCTGCTTCTCCCTGGTGCATCCACAAATACTTTGCTCTCCCAAGTATCTCACAGTGAACACTTTAAATGCACACAAAATATTAAAAGCATCTATACCTGTCAGGGGCTTCCAGCTAAGAAGCCTGCAGTGTCACGACAATTTGCCACTGCAGATGTAAAAGTGATAGGCTATAGATCAGAGCTTGAATGTTTGAAATAAACAAAGATGTGAGAAATATGTGTTTTTGGTCCCTAATGGCATTAACAGTACTGAACACCTGATTTCAGCCTTGCTTTGTACTCAGTGGAGTACACGGCTGTCTCTTTTGCAATATATTCACGTGATGTGTTTATTTTCATAGCTGCAATGGCTGATGTAATAATGCAATTATTAAAATTATCTATTGTTATTTTGACATTACAATTGTGCAAGGCCTTTTGGTCTGTAATCCATTCTTTGAAGTAATATGGCGATATCTTGGTGGAAACCAGAATTACTGCAGTATATTTTAAAGCATAGATGTACTAAAACAAAAATACAAGAGCGAAAGAAGGAAAGTACAAGAGTGGCAAGCTGATGTTTATTCTTTTGCTGGTTTACTAAGCATCTTCTAAATACATGTTGACAAGTGTGTGTCACATAAGCACAAACCTTAACATGAAAATGGAGAAACTGAAGCCCAGAGTTCTTCTATGTAAGTTCTCTAGGCAGCATCCTCAAAAGTAAGAGGCTGGGCATACGAAAACCCACGACAGGACCAATCTGGAAGAAGAGTCGCTAGATGTGCATGTAGCGCTGCCCAATGGCGAGGAATGGAGGTTGTTTTGAATCGGCGAGACTGCCTAGCCAATCAGGCCGGTCTCGTGTTGAGCTAGCGCGAGGCTGAGTGCATGGGGTTTAAAGAGGAGAGAGAAGGGAAGACAGTGGCGAGATTTCAATCAACTCAACAACACAGGTACGGAAACCGTCTAATATTTAACAGAACTTATTTCATTCATATGTAGCTGAAATATTTCAATTTATGCATTTTTAACATGTGAAACTAACATTTATTCCCATAAAGCAGAAATAAATTATAAATTTATAAATTCGTTCATATGTGAAGGTCAAGAAGGAGTTATGTATATTTGCAGTTTGTTTCCCAATCTTTGCGTTTTGTTTTTCTGAGATATTGCCGATTTCTTAAAAAAAAAAAAAAAAAAAAAAAAATCACAGAAATGTGTGGAAATAAGATAAAAATGTATTTTATAGAGGTCAAACGTAATTTTCTGGATTTACTGTTATCAGCACTAATAGTGTTTTATTTTCTTTTAACGGTATGATTAAAAGTTATTAAACTGATTTTTCCCGGACTGTGTTCTTCACGCGCATCGCTGCTGAATATGGCTTGCTATGTCCTGTCTATGAACCACCCTGCCTTCTTCTATACAGACCGATTTCGATGACATCTCCACGTAATGCAATATTTTGTCCGCGAGATCCTTCGCTTATGCAATTATTCTTTGCTCTCTATCTTATTATGTGAAACATGTATCTGTATACGCGCTGGAAACATGTTATTGCATTTTTCTTTTCCCAACATAAACAAGCGCGCTTGCCGTGTATTAAAATGGCTGGCGATTGAGACCATTGACGAGCAGCTATTCCTTCACGTAGCAAGGACGGGACAATTTCAGACAGAAAACATCCGTTTTTGGTTAAAACTGTTCATTCCTTTCGCTTTCGCTCTCAATTGTTTATCTCTAACTCTCTGTATTAAAATAAAGACAGTGCATAGCGATTTATCATCTTTTTCAGCTTGACAGTTGCGCTGGATATATTCGCATAGGCAATGGCTGGCTGTGGTCTTTGTTAAGGCAGCACTGCGCCAAGCGACAGCTAGGGCTCAACTTAGAAAAACAGTTAAATACACTAAAATACGACCTGACAGCCTTCTACAGCCATTTTAAACTAAAAGTACAACATTTGTTTTAGTTGATAAACATGTTTTTCTTTTAATTAAAGCCCTTGGTTCTCGAGAATCGTCTTTTAAACCCGAGGGGGTGTGTATTGCTTTGTTGCACGGTGAACCCATCTGTTTGCTCGCTCCGCAAAGAAGCCATTTTAATGAATGAAGAACAGCAGCGCAAGGCAGGGCTTACACCAGTCACTATATATACCAGTCTCTATATGCTTGTAAACAGGCAGAACGCTGTAACGCACAGTTTTAAACCAAGAACAGTAATTGGTTTCAAAATAAAATATTAATAAGGTATTAAAGATTTACTAAAATAAAGAACACTTTCTGTCATGAGGATGCATTCATGTCAAGAATGTTGAATAATTCCTTTGTTTTTAGTAGCCAATTTTTATAGGTTACCACCATGTCACATTAGCACTCAAGTGCTCTGATATATAACATAGACTGTGTTTGAAGATAAATCATGTCTATGCAATATAGTTGTCCAAACTTTTGCTAGTACTAACAACAATCAATAAAATTAGTTCTGTAATTATATTGGCAAATTATAATACAATTATATTGCTAATTATTATTGCTCAGTAGCCACAAAGAATATGGTGGTGGCGCATTATATTTCCCAAAAACGGGCAGTGAACACCAATCAGTCTCATTAATAATCAGTTCACATCCCCCACGAAAGAAGGACGGGTCTGGAATTCCCTTTGTGTATCATCTTAGTTTAATAAGCCCTGCACCCCACTTCTTTTTAGAAATGTTGTAAAATACAAAAGCACAATAAGTGGGGAGTCATTTTGACCAGTTTTTAACCAACACACCTGGCAGAAAAGGTAAAATTATTTTTTTCCCAGTTTTTTTAATACTCTTTATTCCTATTATTTTAGATAAAAAAAATACAACACAAGAGAAGACTTTAGTGGACTTAAGCCCCTCTCATTTAACGAAAATGGCAAAAGGGGACCCCAGGAAGCCCAAGGGCAAGATGTCTGCTTATGCCTACTTCGTTCAGACATGCCGAGAGGAGCACAAGAAGAAAAGCCCTGAGATTCCAGTCAGCTTTTCAGAATTCTCCAAAAGATGCTCTGGAAGATGGAAGGTTAGATTTGCAATGAAATATTTGAATATTATTTGACTCAAATGAGTTAAATAAAGCAAATGCAGAGATACTTTCATATTCTCAGTGGAAAATTATCTTGATTTGTTCCGCAGGCGATGTCTGATAAAGAAAAATCCAGATTTGACGACATGGCCAAACAGGATAAGGTGCGTTACGATCAAGAGATGATGCACTACATGCCTGGAAAGAGAGGCAAAAAGAAGGATCCCAACGCACCCAAGAGACCACCGTGAGTAGACATAACACACACTGAATCACCTCAATATTTCGAATTTATTTTATTTACAACATAACTAAGTGTTATCATTGAATCATTATCTTACCATTTTTAATGAATCATTTTATCTTTTAACCACCTTTTATTATCAACAGCTCTGGATTTTTCTTATTCTGCTCGGAACATCGTCCACAAATCAAGGCTCAGTATCCCAGCCTGGGTATCGGAGATGTAGCCAAAAAACTCGGCGAACAGTGGAACAGCCTTACAGATTCCACCAAACAACCTTACCTGATAAAGGCCAACAAACTGAAGGACAAGTATCAAAAGGCATGTCGCGATCTAGATGCTTCATTAGTCTTCCGCCATGCAACATATCACATTTACAGAGTTTTACATTATAACAATATTTATTTTTTCTGCAGGATGTTGCGGACTACAAGACGAAAGGCAAGGTTGGGAGTGTGTCCGTGCCCATGCCAATGGGAATGATGGCAAATTGTATGGCTCCAAAACCCATGATGAAGAGTAATATGGATGATGAAGATGACGATGAGGAGGAGGAAGACGAGGAAGAGGATGATGATGAATATGATGATGATGAATAGACTGTGATTTTTTTTTTTTTGTGTTTGATCAATTATGATTATTATAACCCCCCCCCATTAAAGTACAGTAGATACGGAATACACTGGTGGTCTTTCATAGCCAGATGTTTTAATAGAGGTGGATTTTTTTTTGTACTGTTGGCGAGAGACTAAGGGGGCGTTTACACGACACCATTTCAACTAAAAATGGAAAACTTTTTATGCGTTTTGGCCATTCATTTTCATGACAACGCCATTTCGAAACTTTTGAAAACGGGATTCAAGGTGCAAGTTTTTGAAAACGATACTATTATTGTCTACAAAAGTGCAAAATTTGTGAAAACGGCGACATCGTGCGCATTCGTATTACATGTTCAGTCTATAGGTGCGGTCTTTCTTTAGAAAGTGACATCGCCATCTACTGGCCTGGCATGCAGTTTTTAGTCGTTTTTGCAAATCCGTGTGAACTGGGATCGTTTTGACAACGTCATATGTACGCGAAAAAAAAGCAAAGGAAAAACTTTTTTGTGTTTAGTACATCGTTGTCGTGTAAACACTCTAACTACCAGTTTCTTACCTCTAGCTTTGTGTGTGTGTGAGTGCATGTGCACATGTCAAACTCTCACTTTATCATGATAGCCCAGTGTCTTCCTTGCCCATGTTTGTATCCTTTAACCAATTGTATAACAAAAGGCCTTTAAACAAGTAATACCCTTTCTGTATCTGTAAATCCCTGACCTATATTTTTCTTTTTGTTTAAGAGGTTCCTGAGTGTGTAGCTCTGTATATGGTTGACACTGAGTAGATATTGTTTATGATTGTAATATGTTGCATGTGGAAGGTGTCACAGTTTCGTACTGTGCACTGATATCAGACATTTCATGCCGAACCCATCATTAGCTTCCTCTTCCTTGTCCAGTTTAGGAAAAAAATCAGTGCAAAAGAGCAGTTGCCACCAGCACGTCAGTTAGTCCTGTTGCAGGGGTGTGTGCTATATGTTGTTTACTCTACTATATAAGATATTAGCACATACAAGATCAGTATAGGAAAGATATTTATATTATCTTCCCTATATATTAACTGTTGTGTGATCTAGGAATGCACCAATATAGAAATACTAATTTGTGTAAAATGTGGTGAAAGTGATACAATATGAAGCAGACAAGAATTATTAGCACTATTGAAATATGGCATAAAAAAGTTTAATGTTTGCATTAAAAAAACGAAAACAACCCTGATAGTATTGAAACATAAAACATTGGCCAATATTGATATGGTCACAATATGGTGCATCCCTACTTTGATCCTTATTTTTGTTGAATATAAAGTAAGAAACAATGCTGATGATAAATCTGTACTTATCTGTATCTATGATTTTCATTTTATATGTTTGAGGTTTGCAATTAAATTGAAACATTTTTAATTGTGTTTTGTATGTCTGTGTTTAGTCCAAGAATAAGAGATAGAAACCATCATGAATGGACCTTAATGAATGTGGATTACTAAACAATAACTAGAATATTGTATATGAAATATATATATATATTTTAAATGGGTGTAGGATTGATTTGGTACACTGTAAGCCACGAATCCTTAGGTAAAAGTATTTAAAGGTTGAAAATTATAATGATTGCCCTTGATACTCAGCGATACTGAAATCTCAGCGCATAGAGTACATGTTTTGAGCAAAAGTGTTATTCCAAATAAGCAATAGTTTTAAATGCAACAAAAATTCAAATAATGGCCCCAGGTGCAATATGTCTTAAACAAGGCACGTTTCGTTTGTAATAAGGCTCTTACGGTCCACCAAGGTCCTTAAATCATGAAAGGTTTGTCAATAAATGCCTGATTTTCAATTTGGTCACAAACTAAAATTTCCTGATTCACATGTGTATGTTATTCACATTTAAGTCGCTAGATGGCGCAAGGCTCCATTTTATTATACATGTTTGAGTTCACAGTTGCGTTACATAATGCCATCATGGGATATTTAATAATGACATTAGTGACATACTGAAATTAGATGGCAGTCATATGCAGTCGTAAATGAACTCTACATTAGTTTGTCTTGGAGAAAATTCGGTTCCCAAGTGCAGTTTATTAGTCCTTCGCAGTCTACTGCTCTCCTGTTTCATTTAGTCTCATTTCATCAATTTGACATTTTAATGGTATCCGTTCAGAGATAGCATTTCTACGGTTGACATTTAGATGAAAATCCTTCCAAAACCTGTCAATTATATTGCAAACGTATTTTCGCACTTTCCCCAAAAGACTCTTGGATACGCCATAAATACACGTAAATATGTAAATGCATTAGTTTTTCCTCATACTGTACTAACCGTCACACGTTCGTTCTAAACGACATTTCTGATTGGTAGTCCCTAGGGCAAAGAGGGGGGGACTTCGTGACCCTAGGATGACGTTAGATATTTCTCAGCATTTGATTGGCTACTCGCGGTGCCAATCAAACTCTGAGGCCAAAGCCCAGTCGCTGCTTGGTGTCTGAAGCGGCAGCGAGAGGCTTCCGTCTCTGGGCTGCGGAAACTATCCTGCGAAAGCCAGCGAGAGTGGCAGTGTTTGAGGAAAGGAGGGACGCTTTATTCGAAACCTCGGCTGAGTTAAATACCTGTTATAAAGCATCTTCTCCTTACTGAAGGAAAAGGCCTGCGGAGATGGGCGACAAGGCGGGGACCAGGTAAGAGACAGTATTCCGCGCAGGTTCAATTGCTGTTCTGACTTATTTTGAAGTCACGATATCATATTCTCACAGCCCATCCTATGATAAACAGTCCCACCAAACCTCAGAGGCTGGAGGGATGTCGCGGGAAACCTATTAGTCAATTTGAGTGAGGTACTCGTGTAGCTTACAGGATATGCATCGGCACTCGAAGCAAACGCTCTGAAAACATGATCACTGGACATCTTATGTACTTCACCCGGGGTGGGGTGACTGACCAGCACGCCACACCGTAAATCTACACCCCAGAAAAGCAATTGCAACTCAAATCTCGAAGTTCTGCGTGGGAGTGCGGCATGTAGTCGCTTTAACAGCTCGTGTTATCCGCTGCGATCTGATGTTATCTTGCTGTTTGAGCTCTCAAGTTCGGACAGATATTTTTTGCAGCGCTCGCTGCGGCTTGTCACATTTACCCGCTTCAATAACAAGCACTTACCATGACGGGTTGTTATAATGCTGCAAGCTTGTAAACGAGCACTGCTCGGTTTTCTTTTCCTCTCTACTGTCCGAAACCGAAAAGTCTGTCGCACCCATTGCGAGAAATTCCTGCTCATCACTACACGCTCACTTCCTCAACTTTCAGAAAAGGCCTCGACGTTTCCTGTTGCAGCAAGCGATGTGTTTTAATGTGACTAAAATCTCTTTTTGGCTCCTCTCTATGTCTGTGCGTACAGAACAGGCCCTATAGGCGCAGTGTAGATGGATAGTCGAGTCGTGGGCGACCATGTACGTGCGCTGAGTTTGATGAGAAACCCAGCAGTCCTCTCAGTTGTGCCTTCAGCTCTGCTTACATGTCACGGCTCACACCATCAGGAGCAGAGGAAACCCACGGGCCGTGTGTCTGTAGGCTACATTTTAGGGCTTAACAGAGCTGTTTGGATGTTAGTTTGACATATGACACAATCTTGTACGGTCCCCCTGTAAACTGTCAAATTCAAATATTTAGAGACGGAACCTTCATACAAAAGTTTGCATATTTTGCATCACATTTGGTACGTTAAGCCTGCTATATTATAGGAGAAAATGGAGCGCACACATTCAAGAAGGAAGAACGCCTCAATTTTAGGTCCAAACTGAACAAAAATATGCAATTCGGTGCAGATGTTATGGATATGGCCAAAAAGTAAGCTGAAATTCTGGTAGCTTGTAATGTAAATCAATGAGACCGTATAAGAGGATACTTGCCTATAAATATTAGTTGTCACTCTTTAGCTCTCAGTATTCTCTTAGTAAGATGATATATAAATTTAACGCTCTACA
Organism: Zacco platypus; assembly: GCA_038088235.1. Taxonomy (NCBI): domain Eukaryota; kingdom Metazoa; phylum Chordata; class Actinopteri; order Cypriniformes; family Xenocyprididae; genus Zacco; species Zacco platypus. The sequence continues at coordinate 17,147,777 of CM076085.1, forward strand.
GTGATGACTGAGAGATAAAAATAAATGTTCCTCAAAAGCCTGATGTCTCATATTTGATGCTCACATTTTAAGTTGATTTTTCTTAATTTGCACATACACCTAAGTTGCTTCAGTTCAGTAACTGTTAGAATATTACTAACAAAAGTTATTCTTGCATTTACTTACTATAAAAACCATTTTGCAGCAAAAAGTCACATGTCTTGAAGGTGGACATGAATTGGGTATGAACTATCAATCAGAGGGCAGAAGGCATTTATATTAGTAGATTGTGTGCAACAGTTTTTTCAGCAAAGTTTTGGTCATGCTCGCAGTTTAGAGGCCTTAGAAATGAATGTATCAAAGATGATACCGCAGAGTTTATCCTCACGTTGAACCAAACCTGTATGTCTTTATTTCTTTGGAACACAAAGGGTTTCAATTTGGTCACCATTCACTTTCATTGTATGGAGGAAAGATGCACGTGAAATATTTCTCCATTTCACCTCTATATTTCACTTCACAAGGTTTGGTTTTGCCACTGAAATGCGAACGCTTGCTTTGAAAAGGAGCTTGAAGGAGAGCAGTGATTGTTGCATAGTTGTTGTATTGTAATAAGATTAAATAGCATGACTTTTGTGCGTGGGGAGCAGTTGTTCATCAGCCCACCAGAGCAAGCCGTGCACAGCAAACTTAGCGCGTATTGATTGACACACATTCATAGCGCTGCAAAGCTGTGAAAGAGGTGTTTTATGTAGGCGTCATCAGCCCTTCTGTGCTTTCAAATTAGCCTTGGGTAAATTAACGCTCGCTATCACTCCATAAATGTTGTATTTATTATAATTTCTATTTATAAACATATTTTGCCCCCTAAAACCTCATAGATCTAAATAGTAGCCATGCCTGTTTCTGCTAGGTAGATTCTGATTCAGCCTCTCCTGTGGTTGACTCACTGGAGTTGTTGTGGAGGCTGTCTGGTGTGGGAGTGTGGATCTCGCAGGCTCAGTGGTGTGTGGTGGGCTTATGAAATCCCCTCTATGTGTGTTATGTTTTTTCCATGTTTGATAATTACACATTTTCTGGGTTAATAAAACAGGATTTATCATCAAGAGGCCAATACTGTGATATCTGTTTTTCTTTTTTCATTTATGTGCTGCTTAACTTTTTTTTTTTTGCTAAAACCAAGTTGCATCAAAGTTTATTTGTAATTGTTAATTGATCTCTTATTTAGTAGTATTTTTGTCTTATTTTTGTACTTTAATTGTTTTGTCTGCCAAAGTTTTCCAGGTGGCAAAACTACTTTGTTACACTTTATTTTACTTTATTAAAGTGCCCTTTAATTGTAACTGTCATTGTAATTCTACATTTTAAGTAGGGATGTGCGTAATAACTAATTTCATTAACCTTTAAACAGAAATTTTGCAACCGACTAGCCCCCCCAGAGATGGACCATATGCAATCCTTTTGAAAAAGACAACTTAATCTATGGACGTCAAATCCCATACTGAATGCCGCTAAAATAGGTCAGATACATGTGTTTGCCTTTCATTATGATCAGTGTATATTAAACTAAAGCATTCACATAAGCCATTACTGACACATTTATTCAAATCAATTGAATCAATAGGCAGTGCAGGACCAATAAGTTCAAACCTAATAGCCTGTTATAAACAGATTTCTAAATGAAAGTTAGTCCACATAAGCCAGATAATTAATAACTTTATTAATATTATTATTAATTAATTTATTTGTCATTTTTTTCATCCATCATTTTATTATTATCCATTCTCAAGGGATAGAGGACCAGATTTGTGAGTGAAAAGAGCCATGACTTATTCAAGGGAGCTTACCAAGCATTGTGAGAGACTTCTGAGGTCACTCCGAACTTTTTAATCACAGGGAATCACTTTGGTAAGACAAGGGGCTTCATTTATAAAACGTGTGCTCGCACAGATTTGATCTTGGAGTGTACACACGCTAAAGTCAATGACAATATTCATATTTATAAAAACGCTCTTTGATGTGGAAAAGCGCTTAGCACTACTTCAGGGTCTAAGCAGACGTATGCACTTTTCTTTGTTCAGAGAGTGGTAGAACTGCAGGTATTTGGAGATCTGAGCAATTCATGCCGCTTACCGTTCTCAAGTAAAGCATTTTGACATTGACTGGAGTTATTTTATGTTACCATTCAGCGGCACACAATTTCAGATTTCATGTTTTTTGTGCATATGTTCGTTCTCTGAATCACCCGTATATACGCACATTTGAGAAATCATCGTAAGATCAAATGTAGGACGGTTTCTTTGCAACACTTTATAAATGAGGCTCTAGAACAGGAAAAGTGGTAAACTTGGTTTAAATGAATAAACAAAATGTCATGTAGCTCCAGATACTAGTGTTTTTGTATTTGCACCATGCTTGCGCAATATCCTGCAGTTGAGTTCGACATTGATTGGGGATTTACTGGAGGCTGGTTAGTATAAATCCCTGTACTCCAGCTTTTGACATCTGCATGCTCAAACTCGTATGTTGTCCTCATTTTGTAGGGTGATTGATTGGTGTGGCCATTAAATCACATCCGCATCAGTACGATTAGCATGAGCGTGATTGAACTCTTCTCATGTATTAATTCTCTCCTCATGCCCTTATTCTTTGGCCCGTAAATCTCGCCTTTTCTCCTTTTCCACTCTCTCTTTCATCAGTGATTGATAGCGTTACAGGCTCTCTAGTTTCACAATGATCTTTCCACTTAGTCTGCAGTGAACATTCGACAGGATAAACTATAGAAACGGAACATTTTGTTTGCGCAATTAAAGGGATGGTTCACCAAAAAAAAAGAGAATATTCTGTGATTATTTTTTCACACACGTCTTTCCAAACCTGTATGACTTTCATTCTTCCATGAAACACAAAAGAAGATACTCTGAAGGATTTAACTGTTTTTGCCCATACAATGATTCAAAACAAGATTAGACCCCATTGACTTTTATTGTAAGGGCAAAAGTTACTTTGACATTTTTTAAAATATCATCTTTTGTGATCCGTAGAAGAAAGAAGCTCATACAGTTTGGAATGTCATGAGGGTAAGTAAATAATGATTGGTAATTCATTTTTGGGTGAACCATCCCTAGAGTCTCATTGACCTAGATGGAAAGGCTACTATCAGTGATGGCTCACAACACCGTCAAAGTATTGCTGTTGCCACCCATGTTTGTGTGTGTGTGTGTGTGTCTCTCACACATACACTCATCTAATTCATCAGCTGATGGCTCCATTATCTCATTCTAGGTGGAAAGGGCAATTCACTGGAGACTATTTAGACACCTGTCTGCACTGATGGATTAAGTCTGTACATTTAACAGGCGCCCGGTTCCTCTAACATAGTCTAGTTTGTGGACTGCGTTAACCTCTCTCACGGGATTTTGTCCCAAATGAATGATGTTCCGCTCCATTGGTTTCGTTTTCATAGATGTTGTGGGTTTATGTGTGCTGAATAAGGCCATACTTGCAAAATCTAATGCTCACGCTACAGTTTTACATTTTGTGAAGAAAATAAGTGGTGCTTGCCAGCCTAAAACTTGCCACCATGTAACTAGGGCAGGGGTTCTCAAAGTCTACATTCAAAGGTCCAAATCTGAGACAAAGGTCCAGAACAATTGGTTATTACAAAACTTGTTTTGTTATGCATCTTATGCATGTTTATTAAAATCAACACTAATTTTTTGAAAAAATCAAGATACATTAATAACAAGTGCAAAAGTGGCAAAACAATTCATTTAAATGTCAACATTTTTTATGAACAAAACCCAACAAGAGGTAGGCAAAATGTCTGTTTTGTTTCATTGTGGTGTTGACATTTCAACTCTTCTCAACTCCAACTGTCTAGTTACAAATCAAATACAATGGCTTTGTGCTGGATTGGGGCAAAATGAATGCCTACCTCTCTGTCCAATCATCATTGAAAACCATTTTCTTTTCTTTTAATGGAAACTGAGATCCTCACCCATCCAAACGCTCACTGTGGTGAAGTGTCGCACAAGTATGTCAACCATCATACACTCACTGGAAGTCATGACAACAATATGTCAGGCAGGATAACTTTAAATATTTCGCCTTTGCTGTCATTTTGGACCATCTCCAAAAAGACATAAAAAATAAAAATAAACAAATGATTTAGAAGTTTAATGTGTTTATCAAAGTAGGAAATCCACACTTTTAATCCCGTACACACAATTAGTACTCTTAAAATACGAAAAATGGAGGCGAGTCTGGATTCGGACTGGAATCCGGACTTGGAGAACCCCTGAACTAGGGTGTTCTGGGTGGTTACTCAAAGAAGCTTCTGTGTAAGTATTTTGGCGGTTTTATGCCCATTTTATCGTCTTGCCATAAATCGCATATCTGATCTTGAAAAAATTCACTTATAAAAGTAATATAATAATTTTCTTTAACAAGCCACACAATTTATGCTATCATCCATGTAGTTGGGGAAGAGTTATATAAGCTTAATGCTTGGGGTCAGGGGTTTGAACGATATTGTAGTAGTAGTAGTAGTAGTAGTAGTAGTGATTCTTGTCTTGGCAAACACGTATAAACAAACTGTCTTTCTCTAAAAATAACTTTATTGTACATTTTCTGTTGTCAGGAGTATTGTCCTGTGCATATAAGATATTGTAAAGCTCTTGTCATGGAAAGCTGGAATCCAGCAGTTTGAGTTCCCAATAGGAAGTGGTGTAGAAAAATAACATTTACACACAGCACCTCAGCAATGGAAAAATAATATAATGGAAAAGCAATCTCAGCTGGGTTCCTTTTTTCCATTATATTGCTGTTTTAATTAGGAAATTGCTTGTACTTGACCTCTATATCTTTTTTCCAAATAACTTTGCTTCTAGATGTGGGCTGTTGAAATTAAGAGCAACAAACTCTTTAAAATAGGCTCTAATTAAGGGTGCTCGTGCACATTTGCTCTGTGACGTCACATGGTGTCTGAGTGGTTGGCTTAGTGTTCTGTAAATTGTCTGCGTGTGTAAACGGCTGACAGGTGATTATAACCAGACATCCTTGGTGCTTCCCTTGGCTCCATCCTAGAACAACAGTGAGATTGATTAAGTCCCTCTCTCACACACACACGTTTACTATCTCCATCCATTACTGTCTCCATTTTTCTCTGTGTTGTTTCTTCCTGCTGGATCCTCTCAATGCTTTGGTCTTGCATGGTTTGCATGGCCGCCAGACATGAGTGTCCACTTGTTTGTCATGTGGGAAGACTTGACCGGGGAAGACTTTACTTCTCCCCTAAAGACAACTTGATGTTATCTATTAGGCATCTGGTATATGAAGTCAACCATATAGTAAATTGCAAAGCATGTTTTTGCTGCCAAGTTGGAAAGAAGCAAAAAACTTTTTTTTAATTTTATGTTTCTCTGTAATTTATGAATGGTGTCTCTATGCATACTAATGACTACTGTACAAAAGGGCTGGGGGGAAATCGATTCATATATAAATTATGATTCTCTCTTCTAATGTGATGTTGTCAGAATAAAGTCGACTGCGAGAGCAATGGACACATGCTTGCAATGGAAAAAGCTTTATGAATGAAGCTTATTTGACGACAATTGTTCCTATATCAATATCTTAATGAATAGAAATAGCCTTAAATAATGTGTAATTATTTACCGGTGCAGTGCGCAGCTGACGCTCATTATCAATCACGTCACCGGCCTCGCGCCGTTCCCTCACGGCTCTCGCCCGCCCTGCTCATCACAAAATTGCAAAATTGCCAATTGCAGCCTCCAACAGATTATCACAAGACACAACCTAACTGTAACACAAACATGCACAGGAAGAGATACAAGATACACACAGGACATCATAATGCAACAAATAAACAACTCCAGCTCATAACAAATAAGTTCCGACCAAATGAAGTTAGTTTTGAATTCGTTTAGGGAGTTCAAAACAGCTTGCCAAAGCAAACTTTCCTGAAAAGTGGCGAATACGTAATAGGTAGGTGTGCTGCACCTTCTTTGACATGGAAATCGTTGCTGGTTCATTTCTTCTGTTCAGTCTCTTGAGGTTGGATATCCGTGAGTAAAAACATGGACATACTGGAGAATGACTGTTACTGTCAAATTATTAACTGTCAAATTTTCAAATTTTTTGATTTTATTGATTGATATCAGTGAAGTTTAGGTATTAGTCAACATTTTTTCTTAGTTCAATTTTTTTTTCTAAACGGAGATTACTAGAGGTTACGACAAAATGTTCATTTACTCTGCTGTCTATTTAAATTTAATTAATCTGAATGAATTATTTAAAAAAAAAATCAGTTTGAATGAATGATTCAATGACTCTCTCATAAATACTTCTTGTCTCATTAATGGTTAAATCAGCATATTTTGAATGAATCTCTTGACTGAGTGATTCAATGACACATTTTTTTAGCAGTCACTTGTTGGCCCCTGGTGGTGTAATGATGTAATTGATACAATCACCATGCTACTTTCTAAAGGTGATTTTCTCTATTATTAATTGCTTCTGTTGACATCAGCATTTATCTGAACTATAAACTTTTATCCCAGTTCATCTGTGATAATATGAATATTTGTAATATAGAAATAACAATACTGTGTGGTTGAAAAGACTGTTTGTGAAGCCGTTTCAATGCTTTCTTTGGGTCAGCAGCGACACCAGCACACATCTGAATGTTCTGGTCTGATTTTGTCAAATATTTAATAGACGGGAGAATCGTTGTAATTTAGGAATGAGATTGTGTTGGTGTTAAAATCAAAATCTTGATCTTTTTACTTTAAAATTGACAAAATTGTTCTTCTTGCACCCGGACCCCCCTAACAGGAACAGAGGTCAACCTACTATAGTCTTACAAAATCCTGTGGGGAAACACTGCATTCCCCTCACAGGCAGGTCCATTGCTTTAATTCATGGGGCCCAGGACAAAATTATTAGGGTCACAAGGCTTGGGACGATGTTCCCTGACAACAGCGTGACTTGCAGTAGCAACTGGAATATATTTCCATAAACAAGGGCGTGAAATATTTTTTCATTCCATATTTGCCTATTTGGTCTGTAAGTTTTGCTGTTTTCCTTGTTCTCTCTTCATCTAGAAAAACATGCAAACACGCACCCAGAGTCAGCAGGCAACAGGAACACACGCAGAGCGGCGTTGACGCAAACTGCATATTCAGGAAGGCAGTGAATGCATGACTTGTACCTTTCTCATTGTGTGTGTGTGTGTGTGTGTGTGTGTGTTCATCTGCATGCATCTTTCTCAATGATCATTTAGATTTTTCCTGTGTGTGAGAGTGCACGTATTATTCATGTCTGTACATGTGAGTTATGGCAAGGGGGTAGCGGTCGTGTTGCCCTGAGGTTGGGTTGTTATTGAGCGTGTTTCTGAGAGGGAGACTTCAGTATGATACTGAAAGGACTTTATTATGTGGAAAATGCTTAGTTGTATTCCCATAACTTGTCATTTTTGTTCTGTACAGACATTTAGACAGGCCAGACGTAGAAGTGAGGAAGCCGAAACACTCTGGACAGCAACTCACTGATTCAGTGTCACTTGTTGACAGTGATGTGCACTAACTTATACAATCTACTTACTGTTTATTTAATTTTTTCTTATTAAACATTTTTTTTTTCATATTTGTGGAAAGGTCATTGATTTACATCCAGACATATTTATGGCTGGATGGTATTCTTTGTTCTCCTGCTCTTAGCAGGTGTGGCAAGCTCACAGATATGAATGTTTTCAGATTGGTAACTGAACCGCCTGGACAGTCAAATGCAAAGCCAAATAAGTGCCACAAAGTTGCTAGATCAGTTAGGAATAGTCTTAGAATATTTGAAAACTCTTTGAAGGTCATCTATTATTAATGTTATGATACATTATGAAGACCTTCATACTTATTGCATTGTCCTCTTCTGGGCATGATTCAGTACTTTGCCTGCTATAAATTATACATTAGCTCAAAACAACCCAAAAAATCAATTGATGTTAGTGATGCGAAGAAGATTTTAACAGCTAAATAATGAAACTAATATGGCTGCACCTAATAGTTCACTAAACGGTAGTTGACCAGAAGAGACTTAGTGAACCAAATTTTAATTAGTCAGTTAGTTGCAAGAAAAAAAAAAACTCCCCAGGAAGTGTCGAAAACATGGCTGGTCCATGTGGTAATTACAGTATGTCGGTCAGGAAATTCAAATGTTTGTCTATCATTCATCGACCTTAAATATGGCTTATCATTTGAAACGTGTAAGTAGTTACCTAACACAACCACTTTACATGGCCGCTTGCTGTAACGTTAACCTTGTAAATCTACACTATCGTTTGGCACATATTCAAGTGTTCGTGTGGAGATCACTTGCGTTTTTTTCCTGACAAAACTTTAAACACTCACTTGGTCAAACAGATGAGTAATAGTACATCATTCGAAACTTTGAACTTAAAAATAAGACAACAATACTTAAAATAAAGAAAAAAACTGCGTGCTTTCTGCCTCAGTCAGCGTGAACTTCTTTCTGGAGCACGTCACAAAAATGAACTGAAACTCCGCGAATACTTTCTTCAAAGACATGACAAACATGTCTATAGAAAGCTTGAAATTTCTACTTTTAATTTTAAATGTGTAATTCAAATCGAATAAAAAAATATTCTCTGATTATGTAATCTAAATGAAACATCCATCTTTCTATAGGCGCGTCCACTTCATCTTTGCTGCTGACCTTGAATCAGAAAGCACAAGTTTATCAATAAATGATCAAAATGTTCAGTAAGTCTCCTTGCCCCCCCCCCCCACCCCCACAACACATTCATAATCATTACTTTTTCTGGTGTGCTGTGGCAAGTGTCATGTATGCGCTTGAGATTTTTATTTTAAAGGCTCAGTATTATGGTTTAGTATTTCTCGGTAATGTTAACCTAATATTCCTCTCAGCCGTGAAACTCAAACCTTTTATAGATGCCCCCAGTATACACATACAAGTAATTAAATGAATATCATAAACTTGCGACTAGTCGACTATTCTCTTAAATGAACAACTACTAGTGGTACAATGTTTTGTCAGGGAGAAATTCCTGTGTCTTTCTTTTTTCCTCACGCCGAGGTGCCACGGACTCTCCCAGCGAGGCCTCTGTCTGTCTCTACTCTGATGCTTTTGCTTCATCTACATATATATCTATGTACGGCCTATAGCTTAAACCCTTGCTGGTTTCTTACACCTACACAATAAGAACAGGAAACACAAAGGCAGAATGAAGGAAGTGTGACCACCACAAGATTAGGCAAGGGCTCTGACTCCACTCTTCTCCTCCTTCCTCTCTCGCTCTTGCTCTTTCTGTTTCTTCCTTTTTCCTTCAACTATTTTTTTAAAAACTTTTTCTGTCAACATTTTTCTTTACTGATCGTGTTTTTTGCAATTCTCTTCCATGTTGCAGATTTCTCTTCCTTTTTTCTTTTTATTGAAATGTTGTCCCCAGCACTTCACCTACTTTTTATTCATTTACTTTTTAAAACTATAGGTTTAATATAGGATTTATTTTGAGATGTAGGTTTATTATATCTTTAATTTCCTGACTAATTCAACTGTTTGATGAGAGTGATAGCGTCTATATAGAGTTAGTGTGGAAAAGGGTCAGGTTTCCTTTTCGGGTTTTCAGGCTGGAGAGAGGAAACCGGGATGAGGGTATTTGTGATGATTCTGCTAAAGCACAGCAACCTTTCTTCCTCAAACTGATATGGGAACAGAATGGAATGTGTTTATTAGCTGACTCGTTATATTATCAGCTTTTTTGCTCTCATGCTTCCTATAACTCTCACCAAGAGTGTAGACCTCCGTTTAAGGACCTCTAATAGCTATCTTTAAATATTTTTTCATGGCTTGACATTTTTCTCAGTTCACCCGCTCTTGGCAGGTGTAGGCAAGGTAATTTTGAACCTCATATGAATGTTTATCCTTAACATGAGAAGAATATTTCCCCAGAAGGAAATTATACCAGGGCAGATTATGCTGACAGAGTGTGTTCACACGTAGCCGAGGTGTAAGACGTGAGAGAGTGGCATCTTAGCATTGTGTTGCTTGCTAATTGCTGAAGCATCACCATTTTGTAAAGATCCTGTCATTAACACCTCCTTTGTATCTTTCTTTCTATCTGAGTTTTTTTTCAGAGGATCCTTCCTCTTTCAGACCTTCAATTCTTGTCTTATAACATGCAAGTGAGAATAAAAGCTGGTGTCAAGTGAAATTTTTCAGATAATCTCGTATTTTTTACGTTTATTCATTGTACGCTGCTTTCCTTTAAAGATTTCCTTGAGGAAAAAGCTCAGTTTCTCTATGATGGTCATTTTCAATCATTTTCTGATTGTTTGTTTAATCCACTAAACGTGAAAACATTGATGTAACACTAACTTTGGTGGCAGAAATGGAGTTGGTATGAAATATAATATCGGCCATGGGTTTTATTCAATATCACTTTACTCATTATTTTATGATGCACCTAAAAAGTAACTGTATCAGTTACATATTTCATGTTTATTAAAATACACTACTGGGGTGGAAATCGCAGGGTACCTCACGATACGATCACAATATGTGGCTCATGTTAACGATAATATCATTATACAGCGATTCTGCGATAATCGATATCTTGCTTGACAATCCTATAATGATAAATCATGAAATCTATCAAACTATGAAAACAAAAGGCCAGTGAAAAGGTTAAGTGCAGGTTTTCTCTTCCAATCTGTTAGAAAACAACGCACAGTTTTTCAGTCTGTAAATTAAAATGAACATTTTATGCTTATACTTTTTAAAGGCTTAACATTTTCTTTGCGTGTAAACTGACACATTTAGCCTAAGTTAACTGCTTATTGACTTGTTTTATATAAACCTGGTACATTAAAAAAAAAATACCTACCTCTTTTATTTAAACCTGGGAACATCTCAGTGTTTACCATCTTCCTTAAAATAATCCTGGGAATAGTGTTGTCAAAGATACCGAAGTAGGTATTGTATTTTAAAATGTTAAAAATGTGACAATACCAGCGTTCTTAGCGCTGTTGAGCAAATTCTTAAACACCCCTGGCCATTGTGTGTTCACGGGCTCAACATATGTCTGTGATTGGCTACAATGATCAACGCTTCCAAAACATCGTAAATAGACAGCTTTGACGCTCTTCACCAAGAGCTTCAGATTCACACGGAAACGTTGAAAGCAGGCGTCTATCACCGGATCCCTAATATACCCAATGATAGATGAATCCGCTGATAGACATCTGCTTTCAAATGTATATCTGTGTTCGCGCTGGGTGAAGAACGTAAAAGATGTCTATGTTTGTCACATCAATGGTATAAAAGCCTAAGTGCTTCCAGACTTTGAACTTCAACATGGCCGGGGCATGTTTATATTTATATTTATTCTATTTTATATATAATATTATATATTACTCTCACTGCTGTCCACTATCCTCTTAACCTCTTTTCTAAAGCTAGTTACCTTCTGTTCACGTTTTCCTCATTCATGTGTTAAACGCCACCTTGAAGTAGTGATGCTGGGAACAGGGAAATCTATTTAAAGCGCCTTATTTTATTAATGAAAATATTGAATTTTGGTGCCAGTGTATTGATTCTCATATCGCACAGAGAAGGTCGACGATATATCATCATATCGATATTTTGTCCACTGGAAGAAAAAAAAATTACTTTTTCTTTAGCATGTTTTTGGTCGCATATTTTTGGATAATTTCACATATGGAATTAAGTAAACTAATTTAAGTAAAATTAACAAAGAATTTTCTTTCTTTAACTAAGCTAAAAAGTTGAGAAATTTCTACTTGGTTAAAGTTTCCTTTAATACATTTTACTCAAACAATATAACACTGAATTAAACCATGCTTTTAAAGTGAAAGTTTTACTTAGAAACATCTAAGTAAATATGGCGTCTACACAATATCTATTGTAATATCTACATATTACAAGTAACGTGGCACCTGAACACAGAGACCAGAATACTTGGTACACAATACACGATGACAGTCATTCGATTGGTCCTTTTTGAGTATGAATGTGCCATTTTGAGAAGAAATTGAACTCCATATGCCACAAAATGGCAAATAAGGAAAACAGCAGAAAAATGCATGATGAGAACACCAGTATCAGAAAAGTTGTAGTTTTACTTATAAATTTTATAATGTTGATGTTTACGCATTAATTTCTACAAGCTTGAATTGAGTACTAATATATAGAATTTACTTAGTTCAGGCAAAAAAATAAAAACTTTCATGTAGAAATTACATTTGTTTTTTCTCTATTTACTTCACCATAAAATCATTTTTATGTTCACAATATTAGGGTCGGTAAGATTTTTAAATGTTTTTGAAAGTAGTTTCTTATGCTCTCCATTGTTTGACCAAAAACACAGCAAAAATGTTTTATTGGGAAACATTATTTCCAATTTAGTTTTCTATTGTAATATCCAGTATTTTACAATGAAATTTATTCCTCTGATGGCAAAGTTGAATTTTCAGCATCATTACTAGTCTTCAGTGTCACATGATCCTTCATAAATCTAAACATTCTAATATGTTGATTTGCTTCTCAAGACATATTTCTTAATACTATCAATAGTTTTTCGGGATTCTTTGAATCGTCAAAAGTTTAAAAGGGCAGCATTTATTTGTAATATTATAAATCTACCTTTGACCAATTTAATGTATCATTCTTGCCTTAAACTTTTAAAATACTACTTTATAGAGGACAGTTGTCAGTGTATGCAGTACACTAGTTCTCCAGTAGTGTTACTAAACATCTCAAACTGTCTGGAGTCAAATTTAAAAAGCCTTTTCTTCAATTGGTTTCAGGCCTGGTGTTTTCTTATTGTCCTCAAATGCACTGATGTGGTGTAATAATGCAAATCATAATCAAGTACAGTACAATTATGCACATTAATGTCATGTTAATATCATTAATTATGTGAATCTGAATGAATGGCATGAAGTTTGCTTTTTATAGTCTTTCCTAAACACTGTATTTTCACTCATCACAGTAGTTCTGACAAGTGCAGTTTTCTCGCCCCCTCCTTTTATTTTCAGGGGTAAATGGATCCTCGACCACATATCCTGTTTACTTCTACTTTCAGATTCCTAGTATTTGGGAGGAAATGTAGAGGAACATTTACTTTACTTCTTCTTTTTTTTTTTAATTTATATTACATGGAATTAAGAGGTCACAAGTTTGCTGGGTGGCTTTACCAGTAGTTACACATTGACTATTGCTGTGCTAGCAAATAATTTTTTTTGTCAGTTGACAAACAGGTCTTTTGGCACAATTCAGTAATGTATTTATTAATGTATTAAAGGCACAATATGTAATTTTTTTTAATATTAAAATATCCAAAAACCACTAACACAGTGTTATGCATTTCGTTCAGCTGTGTACTTACATTATCCTAAATAACTCTAAGAATTTGTAAATTCAGAGAAATTAAAAATTTTAAATAGTGCCCGTCCCTCCTTTGTCACTTGCGTCTGTCAGTGACGTAATATCTGCGTTATCCCTGATTTCAGCTTGTACTGCATAATAACCATGGCAACAGACGTGAACAGCTGCATAATGTCTAGCGGCACGCTGTTGTTGTTCAAACATTATGACAAATAATGGGACATTTTTTGGGACATAAGGAGAAATAAAACGAGGATCAATATCGGCGTGGCGTTTCTGAGATGATGAAAGCTTTGCGACAAACTTTGACTTGACAGACGGCGCTCTTGCATGTTATTAGACAAGGTAAGCAAATGAAGGCTATATAAGACTAATCAATGTTACATAGCTCAACACGACGAAGCATAAGAATCTTCAGTATGATACTGTAATGTTGATCTAGTTACTGTTAAGTCTCATACAGACAACAAACTAATACTAAACATTACAACTTTCAACACACTCAAATCCAGTTTAGTATGAAAGTGTGACGTTAGACCAAGTGAAACAGCGCTGCGTTACCTCAATTTTAATTCATCAAACAAACTGACCTGTATGAGTAGTATTTCAGCATTTGCGAGTAGTTCGGTAGAATGAAATGTCCTCTGTCCTTTATCCCTGGGACATCTGTCTCTCATTAGTAATCGCGCCAGCGATTCTCGGCCATGCCCAGCTTCATACCACAGTCATGTTAAGAAACATACATTCACTCATCCATAAACATTATTTCCCCATAAACATTATTAGATGAATCGGCATGACGACAAGTTCCATGTTCCACTTCATTAAACCATGCCTTTGTTATTGTTTTGAAAAGTTTAGCCACCCCTAGTGGCGAAAAAAAAAAATACACATTGTGCCTTTAATTTGACATCTCTAAATGTCTTTTTTTAAATCAGGGCTCCATGTAACATTAATCACTAGAAAGATTGTATAATTACAGCCTGTCCAATCCTGTTATTTACATATGCCGTAGTTTTTCTGTTTCCTGCAGCTTCATTGTAAGGTGTTCCTGGCTGATAAGAATAATGTTTCAATAATTCAGCTTTTCGTTTATTGATTGCATTTGTAACGCAGAGATAAGTCATGGTGCCTAGAATGTCAGAAAAGGAAGAAGGACCATTTGTACCCCTTTATGTATTTGCATAACCGAAAGATGCAGGGTACAATCAAAAGTTGTAGATTAATGTACATTAGGCCATAATGTGTGTTTACACACAGCAGTCTGTTCCGCAGTTATCGGACATTGAAAGGCAGTATATTATGAGCCATTTATAGTTTAATGGCAGCCTCTAACCAATCATTTATTTATTAATCGCTCATTCTCTTTTACTGGCCTTGTACTTGCACTAGTCTAGATCGTTACTCGGTCAATCGTTAATTCCATCAATAAATGCAAAAGCTGTCGTCTGTTTTTCTTTCTCTGCGTGTGTCTTCATTCTGTTCTTCTGTTGTTGTTGTTTTTTTGGGTTTTTTTCACCTCCAAATTTTTGGCTCCATGTCATGCTTGAGCACAAGCACAACCGCAGACTCATTTGGTGACGCACAAGCCTTTTCTGATCCTAAAAGCTGAAGTAGATCTTCCTCAGTCAGCAATTACCAGTGTGCTGTGCTGTCAGCTTCTCTAGCACGCTGATTTCTCTCTGTAGCCTTTGAATGGCCTGATGGAGCTTCCATAATAACTTTCAGTAGCACCCAGGAGACAAAATGTTCAGAAACCGTGTTTAAAAACACCCGTAAGCTGATTTAGCCTAGACATAAAGTGGATTATGAAAACGCATAAATAGACTAAAAACAGGAACAGAGAACATGATCGTGCAATTTAGCACATCCTACTTTTGTCTCATTGAATTTTTGATGTGTACGTTTTTAACATCTATGCTATATATTCTGAGCGCAATTTATACGTTTTTTTTTTTTTTTTTTGCTTTTGAAGGATGGAGTCATGAACAGTGTTGCTTTTGAGACCCGGAC
This sequence comes from Zacco platypus, assembly GCA_038088235.1. NCBI lineage: Eukaryota > Metazoa > Chordata > Actinopteri > Cypriniformes > Xenocyprididae > Zacco > Zacco platypus. The sequence goes on from CM076085.1 coordinate 17,163,230, forward strand.
ATTCCTGTCGAATTAGCCTTTTTGGTCGTGACCCATATTAAAATACCAAATGTCTTGACGTGCCTAATGAGTTAATCGCATATGTTTTTGTTAGTGTTTATTGGTGAGTGTGTCTCTAGCCGGTCGCTGCTCATTGGAAACGCGCCCAATCCTTGATAAATGACGCACACTGTAATCTGACGAAACAATAGGCAGAATTCAGTGGGTGATTTGGTATTAAGTCTTGGGTTTAGCCTCTGGCCATGCAGAAAACTGACAGCCAGTAATGTGGGAAACACACACATTCAAACATGCACTCAGATCTTGTGTTAGTTTTGGACAAAAAAATGCTGTAAACTTATTCATAATCTTGTTCGTAAACAGCACCCGGCCCTGCAGTGTTTATAGCCTGTGGACTCCTGATTACACTGGACACTTCATTATTTACTTGCTTACAATTACAGCATAAGTCAACCAACCAGGCGGCGTTATGTAAGGTGAAGTGTGTCATTTTTTTTTTTATTACAATACTTTCTCCTTAATATCAAGAGTAAACTATTATAGAGGACCTGGAGTAGAGGTACAATGTAAATAAATCACAAAATCTAAATATAGAAATGAAAATGTTAAAACATGTTAGTTAAATATAAGCATAAACACATTAATGACAATTTTTAAATTCAACTTTTAAATTGCTATTTGCTAATCTTAATCCATGTTCCATCTTTTTGCAAGTGCTTTTCTTTATCCATCTTTCAATTTTAAATGTTTTTTACGAGAAACATTATGCATTATACAGTCGAATGGGACACTGTCACATGATCTCACTACAATGCGTTCTCTTTTGAAAAATAAAATGGTTATTTTGCTTTTTCTTTTTTTTTAAATTTAGTTCGGTGTAAAAATAAATGGACTCTTGACCATTTCTGTCAATAATGTCAAGAAAGTTAATCTTGAGTGCATTGCATTATGGGATATAGTTCCTCACAGTGTTCCCTGCTATTTACTGCACATTTAGGCAAATCTAGAAATTAATCCAGATATTCTATGCATACAGAAAATTCACATGTTCTGCACAATATGCATATTAAATACTGTGAAGTTTTTCGAACATAGACCGGAAAAAAACAAACTGAATCACACCATGTAGTTAAAAAGTAAGGAAAAATTGACAACGGGCCGTTGAATTATTAGAAAATAATGCACAGGTGGTAATGAGGCCATGTCGGGTGTGCATTATTTTCTAATAATTCAACGGTACATAATCAATTATTCTGCTTATTCTATGGTTACCACATCTCAAGACATTGTTCAGATGTTGTATTTCAAGACATTTGTTAGATTTTTGTCCTTAAAACACTCTCTTTTAGAACAAATGTGTGTGGGACTAATTTCTCATTTGTAGGCTCACACCCTAAGCCTCTGTTGTTAATTCCAAAACGTCATTTCAGAGCTAGTAACGGAGGCTTGAGCCTTGATGGCAGACTAATACAGTTATTAACTCAGTTGAGAGAGAGAGAGAGAATAAGCATATGTGAATTAACCGACCTGAGTCTGTGCCTCTCTCACGGCAGCAATGTCTCTACTCATAGCGAAACTGTAAGTGTATCTACCTCAAGAACTGCCGTTATTATCTCGCTGGTGAGAAATGTTGTGTAGCTTTTAAGTTGCTAAACTATTTTATAGATCAAATCATCAGAGCAGTGCGGACAACACGTGTATGTGTGTGTGTTTGAGTGTGTGAGAGAGAGAGCAGGAGAGCCAAAGAATACGCTTTCAGGACATAAAGTATTTTGTGGAAAATAAAAATTTTTTTATCCTATTTATTTGCTTGCTTGGTGTCATTGTGGGTTTTGTTTCTATTGCGGTTGTAGGCAGTAAGGACCTTTTTGAAATGACTGAAATCATTCGGCGAAGTGATTTGGAACTGTAATGCAGTGAAGACCTAGCTAGAACTACTTTCGCCATTCGTTTCCCTGAAAATAATTGCACACTGGAGAGCATTGGTCAACTAATCAGATTTGAGCATTCGACAGCCCGTAGTATAAATATGAGGTAATTGTGCTTGGTGTAATTCTATACCTGCTTGTGTACGTTACTACGTTTACAAGGGAAAATCAGAGTGATGTGACCATAATTGAAGAATTGTGCTTGCTTTTTATATTGATGCACTTTCAAGCTCATACATCACTTTAAAGCTTTTAAAAATAATGTCTGGTGTTTACAGTACTCTCACCATCACCCTTCCTCTCGGCATGTCTCTCTCCGTCAATCTGCCTTGATAAATGCGCCTTTATTTAGCCCCTCTTTACCCTTCCCAAATTAAATTGAGACCCTGATTGATTTTCTCTTCTCTCTCTTTCTTTCTGCTCACAGTCCTTGGCACTAATGAAGGTGCCTGGTTGAGTTTGTCGTGTGTGTGTGTGTGTGTGTGTGTGTCCTTATGCTGTAACAGGCTTCATTGTCAGATCTGTAGGAACTGGTCCTTTTTTAGAAGTATGTCATCAATGTGATACCATCAGACTCAGTCTTGACCTCTTGATTGTCTGAGGGTGAATTGACAAGATTTGAGTTGAGAATTGGAAAAGTAACAAAACTGATTAAAAAATCAGAGCGAACAAAGTAGAGCTCTTCACTTTGTATGTTTGTTCTTTGTCTATAGTTTTTGTTTAGTTTTTTTAACTTGAGTGTTCTGTCCAAAAATGCTTTCGCTACCAAAAAAACCCCCTCTCTCTTTATTGTAGCATCAGGTCAGGTTTAAAGGATACGTCTTTTGCATTTTACATTTGAATGAGGGTACAGGAACTATTTTCTCTCTCTCGCTCGCGCTCTCTCTATTTGTGTACAATTACTAATATTTGCATTCCTGCAGAGCAGAGATATATGGTCTTGTGTATGTTTCTTTCCTGTATTTGTAAATGAATGCCAGTAACTAGGATACGACCAGCAGGATCATCCTCCAAGAGTTCAAAAAATAAAGTTTAAACTTGTTTGAGATCTGATTTGTGTGTGTTTTAATACCATATATCTACTGAGTGTAAATATTCAGCTTGACACTTGGCATATGGTAACCATGAAATGTTGAGATAAATGTTTCCCTTTCAGAAATGTATCGTGGTAACTGTACTTTCTGCCAAACACGCCTAAGCAGTTGTTTGTACTGTAAAAACATAATAAATTAATGAGTTTTATTTTAAATGGTTTAAGAAGATTTTAGTATTTTCAGTCTTTTTTTTTTTTAATTTTCATTGGTTGCTAGTACCAGCATTGTGTAAGTGTGCAATCTTAAATATTATATTTTGTGTGTGAATGTGAATTTTATTTATTTATTTTTATTATTATTATTTTTTATTTAGTATCCTATCAGTGACATTAGTGTCACATAAATCATTCTAATTTGCTGCTCAAGAAACGGTTATTATTATCAATTCTGAAAACAATATTTTTGTAGATCCATTTTTTTTTCAGGATTTTTTTGGTGAATAGAAAAGAACAGCATTTATTTAAAATAGAATTTTATAGAACAGAAATAGAACATTATTAATGTCTTTCTTTTAATTTGATAAATTTAACGCATCCTTGCTAAATCCGTGTTAATTTCTTAAATAAAATAAAAATCTTACAGACCCCAAGTGTTTGAAAGGGTGTTTTTGTTTGTTTTGTGTGTGATAATTATCTTTTTATAATATTTTTTTAATGCTTTGTGTATATGTGCAGGCACATAATATTAATAATAAGGCACTCTTTCACTCCACATTCACACTGCCTCATGTTCTTTCTCTCCAATTTGTTCGCTTTTTTTTTTTTTTTCTATATTCAACAAATACATGCTCTGTACTTGTGTGTGCCTTGAACTTTATGCCTCATTCTGTTGTCATGGCAACACAAGAAAGCTCATCTGGCTGCTGTGATAACCAAATACAGCATATTTAGCTAAATGTGCAGCTTAACTGGGATAAAGTGGATAAAAAGCCAGATCGTGGCATTCATATCCTCTCCTTCTAATTAACCCTTTGTGCTGCGGGCCTCATTTCTATGTGATGAAGAGCATATTAGGCAGATTGCACGAATGCGTTTTCTTCTGATGTGGTTTGTGAGCATTTCTGAGCTTCTATATAAAGCCTGTGGTTTTTTAGCAGGTGTATGCATATGCTAGCTGACACACAGACAGAGGTGTGAATGTGTGTGATGCATGTGGCCTTGGCAACTGCCCCAGACCTGTTTATAGGTTATGAAGTATTAATAAGATCTATTCATTGGAGGGCACTGGTCAGGCTGGGGACTCATGATCTGAGAACGAATGAAGAAGAGGAGGGAATTGATGAGGTCGATATAGGAAAGAAATAAAATTAATCATGTTCATTATCAAGTGATGTGAGAGAGGAAGAGAGAAAAAGAATGAATTAACTTAAGATTGAACATCAAAAATATGGAAATTGAGCAACAATATGGAAATGAAAGTGTCAGGTAAGCAAATAATGAGGAGAGAGAGAGATGAATTGCTTTTAAGAATATACTAGAAATTAGAGGTCGACCGATTAATTAGTTTTGGCGATTAATTGGCACCAATAACCGATTGCTGGAACAAGCTTCTTGTTTTTTCTCTCTCTCGTCGCTTTTTTCACGCTCTAGACCTTGCTGCCTTTTTCATGTTCATCAGCATAAAGTGCTACCAAAATATTTATTGAATACAAGTACTATTTGGATTGTACAAACCATAATATCTGCTGTGTTTGCCTGACTGCTTGTCATGTCATTCGCTCATGCAATATCAAAATAAAAAAGCACTTCGCTATTGAATCTATGTGCAAATCATAATTGATCAACTTTGTAGCCTTTTCTCAGTATTTATCAAATCTTTGTTTATGTTGGATAATAAAACTCGCAAATAGATCAAAACGCTACTGTTCTCATTGAGATCAATTGCCACAGAGAGAATTAAACAAGCTGAACTAATTGCCCTCGCTGTTGCCCTGAATACATCTCGACTTTTTATCTTTTAATTGTGATTTCTATCTAAAGGACTACTTGACTGAAGGGTAAGTTGAACAAATTGGCATAAATCACATTTTGTTCTGTTATTTGTTTTGTGGGGCTTTTGTTGCTTTTATTACAAAACAAAGTACCAATTTTCAATAATTGTTATATTTTATTATTTATAATTTATCAGAATAAACAATTATTCTGCCAAGTAATCATACACTGTTATTCAAAAATAAGACTTTGTTGTTGTTGTTGTTGTTTACAAAAGTGTCTTACTGTATATTTACCAAGCTGCATTTATTTGATATATTTATATTTATATTTATTATTTATTTATTATTATTTCAATATTTTTTATTGTAATTCTGATGGCAAAGCCATATTCTAGAAACATTCTTAATTCTTAAAATCAATGTTGTTGAAAGTGGTTGCGCTGCTTAATATTTTTTGTAGAAAGAGATAATTCTTTTCCTTGATTAATAGAAAGTACAAAAGAACAGCATTTATTTGAAATAGAAATTTTTGTAATGATTATAAATTTTTGTAATTTTGATCAATTTTATTGTATGCTTGCCAGTGTCGAGTAACGCTTTACAAGTAACTGGAGTTACGTAATTAGATTACATTTTTCAATTAACTAGAAAAGTAATGCATTACTTGTAACTATTCAACAAAATATCTGAGTTACTTTTTCAAATAAGTAATGCAAGTTACTATGTTTAGCCCATATATTGACTGACACCTTTTCTGTCCCCATGTTGAGATAAATCAAAAGTAAGTGCATTTTCAAACCTCTCCCGTCCCACTCCCACAAAAAAAAATCCTGTCGCATCCCAATCCCATGAAAAAACTGTGGTAAAATCCCATCCCATCCAAAACCCAGAAGAATGACTCCCATTCCCTCCCACTCAAGCGTTGTTGTTTTTTTTCGCCAGAAACTGTCACAGTAAAAAAATACAGCACCGATCACAACATGCCCACCTTCGTTGAGTAAAAATTGTTTTTTATTTTATTGAGCTGAAAGCCAGCTTAAACAATGCACAGCATGCATTGCACACTTTAAATTGTAAATCATCCATGCAAACACGCTCACAAACACACCCAGAAATGTCGGTGAGCACAACTTCAGTTATCATTTTCCGACAGTGGTCATTGCAGTGTGGCTTTCATGTCTGAGGGTTATTAAAAAAAGCAAGCCCACCCCAGATGAGATAAAGTAAAGTGAAAATAAAATGTAAGTAATGCAATTAGTTGCTATTTTAGGGAATATTTTAATGCATTACTCTTAAAAGTAACTTTCCCCAACACTGATCCTTTTGAATAAAAGTATTCATTTCTTGTTTTAAAAAAACCTTTGTAGTTCATCAGACTAACTAGGCTGTTGAGACATCTCTTGAACAAATAATTATACCAAAAATGCAACCCGGGATTTAATATTAAATATAGTTACACTCTCTATAGTTGAGAATAGCTCATTATGCGTGTTACTGGCATACAGGCTAATAGATTTGCACTTCTATGGTGCTGTCAGTGAGCTCAATGAGAATGTACCCAAGCATGCATTTGTGGGTGTATTTGTGTCTTTTGTGTCATTTTAATAAATGTGGCATCCCAGCAGCGGGCATTTCTTTGTACTTGTCCTTTTGGAACTTCAGAAGTTTGTGTGTGCGTGTTTGGCAGCTACAAGCCCATTGTTTGATGTTCTTTGAGTCTGATTTGAGCTGGCGTTCATGACTGAAGAGGATGGGGTCAACAGTCTCCATCTATCTCTGTCTATACACACACAGCCTATCAGTGCTGGCCGGGCCATGGCAGGAGCTCTACAAGTCTTCCTCATAATATTCCTCTTCAGATTTTTGCTTGGCACTTGTGGATGATCAAGTGGGTGGAACATCGTGTGAGAGTTTACTGACACACTTTGGGTTACTTGTCCGTGTGGTTTTATGTTGGTGAGAGGCCACATGCCACTTCCAGTTCAGAGTGATAGTGTTTTGCTACCAGTTCAAAGCAGCTCTCAGAACTGCATGTGAGGAGAGAGATACTTACTTTCTTTCTTTAAAGAAGTTAACCGAAACAAGAAAATCTGGAAGTACCTAGACAGAGCTATAAGTTATCAATCCAATTTATGTCATCTCACTGAAGTATTTGTTGTTGTTGTCGTCGTTGTCGCTGTTTTTTTGTTTTTGTTTTTTTGGCCATGTTTGTTCATGGGCACTCATTTCTGGATACAGTTTTATTTATTTATCTATTATTAGTAGTATTTTTTTCCCCCCAAGCCAATCACCTGAACCATAAATTCTGTGTGACTAATTGCTCTGGTTATCTTCTTTAGAATTTAATTTCTTATTAGACAAATAAGTCTGGAAATATCTGGAAAGAGCTGGACGTTAGCGTTCACATTTATTTTTTTATCTTACTGAAGTATGCGTTGTTGTTGCTGTTTTAGTTTAGGTTTTTGTTTTTTTTTTAAATGTAAAAATAAATATTTTTTTAAATTATCATATTTACTTTTGGGCACTCATTTTTGGATACTGTTTGATTGTTTTAATTTACACGTTTTTTTTATTTAAAAAAAAAAAAAAACATGTGACGTGAAGGCCACGTATGATAACCCATGCATTAGGTACCGTTCACCGTTACCAATAACGTTATCTGAAATTCAGTACCTTTTTTCGGTACTTTACTGTAATGACAAAAATATTTAATTCAGTGGAAAAAAAAATAGGCCCAAATCTCTCAATTTCAACATTTTTTAAAAAATTTATTTAGAAATTTTACACAGTAGACGATGATAAACCTTTATCAAAGTGTGTGCTGTAGTATGCATTGAGATCGAATTACAGCAGAGAATTCAAATGTCACGAAAGACAACACTCGTGGTGTTCTTCACCCCTGCTGTTCAGTGTTGTATATTGAAAATTGCGTTGTCTCTGTCTGCATCTAGTTTTGTGAAATTTAACCACACTTCAGAATGTTTAGCCTTTGTCCTGTAAGTTGCATGGTCTCTTGCTCTCTCTCTAACGTACCTCCAGGGTTGCCAGGTTTTCTCAACAAAACCTGCCTAATTGCTACTCAAAAGTAGCCCATCGCACGCTGTAAAAATTGTGTTCTGGGGGGTAAAATCCGTGTTTCTGGCAGGGTTCCCCTGGTAAAATTTGCATTCCAGAGGCTAAATATCATGTTGTTTGGGGTCGCTTCAACCCATGGACATGAAAAACAACCCGCAGTAACGGTGTAAAAGTAGCCCTGCGTATTTCTCGTGCCCAGATGCTTTTTCAGGTACCAAAATTTGGCACTGATTGACTTAATGTGAATCGGTACCTGGTAGTACTGACGTAATTCGGTCGGTGCCCTTAAAAGTACCAAGTTCGGTACTTAAACCTAGTAGTGAGTAGTGAACATTTTTTGCTGGGAAGTAATTGGGGGTTAGGTGCCTCTCAGTTATTTCTTGCCATGACTGCTTTCTATTTATAATTAATAGTAGTATTTTTTTTTCCCCCTCCAAGCCAATCACCTGAGCCATAAATTCAGTGTAGCTCATTTTTCTGGAGCTAAATGAAATTACATCATGACAACGCTGTAGGCATACCATCATAAGCCCTTCACTAAATTACTGTTTAACTACAAAAGAAATACAGCAGATAGGGAAACGGATCATTTTAGAGCCATATATATTTCGTTAGGAGACATGTCTACTTTTGAGCAGCCATCGATGTTGAAAGATGCTTTTGTCCCATAATGACGTAGTTCCTGCATCTCCTATCAGTGGCCAGAAGGGCCATGCTAGGCAGCCAAACCATGATGACCCCTAGAAGAAAAGGCTGTTTAAAGAGTTGGAGTGGGATGCATAGATGACATAATGAAGTGAGGGATGGTGATTCAGAGAAAAAGAGAGAGAGAGCATGACTCTAAAAACGAAGGGAAAGGAATAAAGAGGGAGAAAGCACATGCTGTTTTTTCTCAGTCATTCGAAACAGATGGAGCTTTGGGATGCCACTCCTCTCAGAGCAGGGTGAGACCATTTCCTCTCATATGCTGACCATACTTATGACATCACAGACACGCCCATAATCAAATTTCACTCAAAAAAACATGTATTTATAAACTCAAGCATTCCTTGTCAAGTGTTAAGTGGACATGTCAGCAGTCTGACCCGCATAAAGTTACCCATGTTTTGTTTTGAGAGCTCAGTGAAATGTGTCAGTCGGTATGTGAGGCGTGTTTTGTTTCCTTCTTCCTGTGCTGAAGGTTAAGCTGCTGCTGACAATGCGGCTGTTGATGGGTGTTTTGTCACCTACTGATGAGGTTTCACTCTTCCTTTTCCCGCTTCATTCTGCATTCTTTCTCAATATTAATAAAAGTACATAATTACACTAAAATGTCGGGCAGGGGGGGGGGTGTATGGAAAGTAATGCATTAGTTAAGTTTGCATTACTTTTGCATTTCAAAAATGTGAAGGTTGGGGAAAATCTCTAACATATCTAACCTACCATCTCATATCTTTAACATGGCTAACCTTCATTTAATTGAATTAACCAGAGATGCATTAACGAGACAAAATGTGACTTTGCACATGTGTTTTGCCTAGTTTCGTTGCGTATATAATAACAATGACTAACCCTGTCCTTCAGGTTTTTTTCTCTCGTAGATGTGGGGTTTTTTTTTTTTGTTTGTTTGTTTTTTAAATATATATAATGTGCATCAAAGAAGAATAGCAGCTGCATGAGGTGAAGCAAAAGAATGAGTGAACTCCAGTAAACTATTCTATTTTTGGCAAACGTGAAGACATTTTCACACCAAAAGTAAAATGAATGAGCCTCAGGCTGAAGGAAATGTATATTTATGCCTATACAGTAGAGGGCGCAGCTCAAACAAACCTTTCAGCTGTGCTGGTATTCGGAATTATAGAAGCATAGGATACAGGAGAAGGAAGTTTAACACTCTTATTTCTAAATCTAATCTAAAGTCCTTTCTGCTTAAGATTGTTGGATTAGATCATTGAAGGTCAGCAGCAAAGATATTAGTTAATAAAGTGAGATTGAATATAGAATAAAGAATAATAGAATATTGAAATTTAATATAGTTAATTATTAAAAGTTTGCACAAAATTCTGAGATTGCATTTCGCGTTTTTTATTCATTTTGAGGAATATTTTTGTGTAAGTGAGATGAGTAAATACTTATCCACATTTAGTCTAGAGAACTACAGTAACTCATGTTTACACAGCTCACACAACATCTCTGCACTTTATTTCTCTCAACATGGGGACAGGAGAGCTGTTAGTCAAAAAATGTGAAAGTAACTCACTACTCATTTGAAAAAGTAACTTTGATATTTTGTTGTAAATTTAAAATTAATGCATAACTTTACTAGTTACTTAAAGTAATCTGATTACGTAACTCTAGTTACTTGTAATGCATTACCTCCAACACTGCTAGATACACAACATAAACGTAACATTACAACTTGTATCTGCGCAAAAGGACACTAATGCAAGTGAACTCAAACCAGTTAAGTCTTAGCCAGAAAGTATTACTCCCATTGTGAATGTGCTCTTCACGTAACAATGTGCTGAAACACAGCCACCTAAGGCATAAAGAATTCACAGCATTCTATAGTGTTCTCATTATAATGTTATGTATATTAATCTCATTATAATGTTATGTATATTAATCTCATTATAATGTTATGATTGGCGCTGCACAACTTACACTTAACTGTATTTTTAAAGTGATTCCAGACATCTCTGCTCGCTTTCAAGTAGAGCTGCATGATTCTGGATAAAATAAAAATCACGATCTTTTGGATTCAAATAGAGATCACGATTCTGAATATACATCCAAACAAAATAACATGTACTAGAGTTTCTGACAAAATATAAATAGCTGGACTCATGGCATTTAAATGACTCATTAATAAATACTTGTTTCATTACAAGAAGAATCTGTGTTTTTGAGCAAATCTTTTGAATGCATGATTCAATGACAAATAAATTTAACACTCGCTTGTTGCCACCTGGTGGAATAAGATGTAATTGATACAACCGTTTGACGTGCCTTGTTCGTTTCAAAAGGTAGTTTGGTTTATTTTGATCTCTATTGTAGACATCAGTGTTTATATACTAACTTAAAACTTATCTCTCAGTACTTCTATTATTAATTTGAATATTTGTAATGCAGAAATAACTAATGTGTGGTTCCAAACTGCTCTCTCTGGCTCTGGCAGCACAAACACATATTTGAATGTTTTGTTATGATTTTATCAAAGGTTTAAAAGGCGCGTACAAATTGTTGTCTTTATTAAAGTAAGATTGCGTGGGTGCTTGAATCGAGATCGCAATTAATCGTGCAGCTCTAATTTCATGTCTATAGTTTCACTTTATTTTGCAGTCTGGACTGCATACGGTCCTAACACCAACCGAACAGACATCAGGAACCACCCAAAATGCCACAATAACCAATCAGAAAAAAGTATTATATTTTTTAAAGTCACAGCGATCGTTTTTATAATCAACCGTCGCTGGCAAGCCCGAGTACTCGTGTACATCCCTAGTCCCGATTACTCTTAACAACAAAACAATTTACACTACAGTATATGTTTTCATATCACTAAAGTAATTAATTTTGTTGACTAGATGCTGCATTAGTGGAGAACAGCAGTGTGTTTGCCGTCGAGGCTGAGAGGCTGCTAACATTAGTAGTAACGTTACCTCAAGTGGTTAAAACAATGTGACAAAAACAGCAACTATTTAATGTCTCGATTATGATCTATTTTCATTAGTTTATATCCATTTGTTCGATTTTATCCATTCGTTATCCAGCGAAGCTGCATATTTAAATTGTATCCTAATCATGCAGCCGCCAGGAACATAAATCAGAGATGAATTCGATTTCAGTTCTTTTTTATCCGCACTTTAACAGATATTTCAATTAAATAATCATCTAAAATAAAAGCAAACAACAAGTGAAAGTATACATATAATATGCCTTTGAGCGTAAAGATGGCCATTTTTAAACATGATTGTTTGGATTTATATGAAATGGTATCACTTTACCATTTGTAACATTTAAAGGTTAATGAAAGTGTTGCTCACTGTTAATTTCATTTACATTTTAACATTTTAAAGTTGCCTCTAAAATTAGTTATAATGCACTATGAATTAACATGAATGATAAATGTATAATTAATATATTCGTGTTTTTTTTTTTTAAACTTACAATAAAAATTTTGCCTTTTTTTTTTAATTCAAAGCAAACAAAATGTAAGAAATAGTTAAAACAATATTGCTGCTTAAACTGTGTATAGAACAATTTTTAATAATATTTTCTGCTCCTTTTGTATTTGCATTTACTTGTACTTTTACTTTCAATACTTCTGTATGTTTAATATCAAAAAAATACTTTTCATACTTAAGTACAAAAAATATCACATACTTTAAAACTTTTACTCAAGTAATATTCTAAACAGTGACTTTTACTTCTACCAAAGTCATTTTCTGGTAAGATATCTGTACTTTTACTCAAGTATGGCTGTCAAGTACTTTATACACCACTGCCATTTTGTAACTATGGCTCTCCAGATTTCATTCATTGTAATTGCATGGGAAAGAATGACCAGTCATTATTTGAAATGTTGCATTTTGTGTTCCACAGAAGAAAGTCATTTGGAACGACAAATGATGACACAATTCTTTTTTGTGAAAATACTATATTACTCTTATTTGCCCTCTCTTCATGCTCTCTCTATCTTCAATGTTTTAGCTACTCTTTCATGTTTCTGTCTTTGTTTATTTCATATTTTCCCACATTCAGATGAGTCACTGACACCTACAGTCTCTTTTGTAAGCTCTATAACTCTCTTGTTCATTCTCTTTTACTTTCCCTCTTTTTCTGGCAAGCTGCATTTGTCCTATTTACTGTTTTATGTTCTTCCTTTGTCCATCTCCGCCTCAGTCTTTTTCCCTTTCTTTTGTCCAGCTGCTTTGTTTGCAGCCCATTTGGTTGTGCAGTTTTTTTTTTCATTTCTTTCTTACACTTCTGCCCTTCTCTTCTCTGTCTCTCTCATTCCCAGGGAAAAGATTTGTGTATTTGCTCATGTAACCACAGATAATATGAGTAATTACATTGGTTAACCACAGGTGGTCACTGGTTTTCATATTTCCTGTGCTTATCCTAAGCTTTATAATAGCCCGTATAAGGGGACCAAATGTAACTCTTTACCACACCTGCTAATGGCAGGTGAATAATATGTTTTACTGGGCATAAAAGTATGTGTATGGTTTTTTTCTCCCCTAATGTGAGGAATATTCCACATATTTGTCACCACATGGGGAAAAAATGCATGTAATATTTTTGCAATGGGGGGGGGGGAGGCTGTACCATTAATGGGTGAAAAAACTACACTAAAAGAGATATTTCACTTTCTGTTGAATTCCACACATTGCAGAATTGTATGAATTGGCCTTACTTTTGAACTCAAAGCCTTTCTGATTTACTGGATTTGGCGCTGCATCTCCATGGTTTTTCTGAAATAGAAACTTAAATTAACCGCTTCTTTCAAAAAGTCATTGTAACTTGCTTAAGACATTTGGTTTTAATACGATGTTCTCTCTTTCCCCTCATTACAGAGTCTTCAAGAAGTCCAGCCCCAACTGCAAGGTAAGATTCCCCAGAGTGTGTTGGAAGGTGGGCCCTCCATTGGTCTCAGTGGACCTTTTCCTTTCCTGTCTCTCCCTTGTTTCTCCTCCCTTATTCTCTATCTGTCTCTCTTGGTGTTTCTCTTCCTGTTCACTTTTAATTGCCTTTACAGGCGTGTCTTAAACTCTTTCTTAATATATTTCTTTGTTTGTTTGTTTTTTATACTTTTCTTCCTTCCTTTGACTATTTCTTTATCAGCACAGTGTTGGTTATCACAGCATTATTTCCTCTGTAATCTCTTTCTCTCGGCTTGCATTCGGGCTATTTCCACCCTGCTGCAGCCTCCTACCTTATCTCTCTATCCTTTCGTCTCATCTCTCTGTAATGGAAAGCGTTTTACATGTGGAGGATGTGTGTTTGGAGATCACGCCGTCTAGTAGGGCTGTCTTCAGGAAGGGGGTAGATCATCTAGGGGTCAGTGTGGCATGCTTTAGGCTGTTTGGTAAATTGTTTGTGTGTACGAGTTCCTTGATAGAGGCACTGCATTCTTTTTATGTTATCTCTCTTTGTTGTAGCAAGTTTGTTGGAAACTTGTGCTGTTTTCCCCAACATGTCTCTGGTTTTCATCTTTCTAGCTCACAGTATATTTGGGGAAGAGGGACTTTGTGGATCATCTAGATCACGTGGACCCTGTAGGTGAGTCAGATGGGAGTTCCCACTCAAAACATCTTGGGAGTTTTTGGATGAACCAGTCGACTCCCTTCATTTCTTGATAACATCTATTAGCTCTTGTCGAAGAATTGTGTCTTTGTGGTCGTTTTTTTTTTTATGTTTTTTTTTTAAATACTAACCTGCTATAATGTTCTAGTAACTATATTGTTACTGTGATATTTTTGGTTACTCTTCATATCCCCCATGTTGAGGGAACGTCTCTCACTCCTTGTTGCATGGCACCCGGTCACAGGAGACTTAATTCTGGGAGATATAGACGTTTCGCTCTTTACGTTTGTGGGAGAAGATTAGCTCCGTGAGGAGTATTACATATTGTAATGGTAATCTTGTACAAGATAACTCTTATCATGCAGTGTTAATGGTCTCTGTAATTCTATCTAAACCTCTGTGGAGGCTGAAAGAATAAGACATACAATGCTGTCAAACAAAAATATATATTTTATCTTATGCTCACCAAGGCTGCATTTGTTTGACAAAATACTGCAAAAACAGTAATACTGTTATTACTGTATACTGTATTATAACAATTTAAACTGTTTCCTATTTTAATACATTTTATAATGTAATTTATTCTTGTGATGGCAAAGCTGAATTTTCAGTGTCACAATATCCCTCAGAAATCATTCTAATATGCTGAGTTGGTCCTCAAGAAACATTCATTATTATTATCAATGTTGAAAACCAATTGTGCTGCTTAATATTTTTGTGGACAAGTGATGCAGTTTATTTCTTTGAATAGAAAGTTCAATAGAACAAAATTTATTTGATGAAGACAATCTTTTGTAACAATATAAATCTTTACTGTCACTTTTGATCAATTTTATGGTTCCTTGATGAATAAAAAATGTATAATTTAAAAAAAAAAACTTTTCAACAGTATTTATAGTTTCATGTGTTCTTAAAAGTGCAATTTTATGGTTTTTGTAGAAAGTGTTCAATTGAGAGCTGTCTGATTTAAAAAATAATCCAATTAATTACCTGATTTAATAATTAATTCATAATTATAAATCACAATTTATATCAATATATATGCTGAGAATAAATGTATGCCCCCAAATAAAGAAAGTTCAAACTTCAAAGACATTATTCTAGGAGACAAGTAACTCATTAAATAGACCTTACAAAAAGTGGCTTATGGAGGTTTATATATTGTTTGTTTTTTTGGCTAATCATTGAACAGTTTGTTGTTTGCAGTCCATTTTGCATTTGAGGTTATTTAGGGCCGCTCACACAGAATGCGTTCTTGTGAGAATCTACATTTATTTTTTTTAAATGACTGATGTTCACATGCCACTACCTCAAAAAAAGTTGTACTAAATTAACATGTAAATTTGACTGCCCCAGTAAAGAATTATTTATACTAGGACTTCTTTCCGTTTATCTCTTCTTATTCACTTACTGTGTATTTTGTCATTAGATGGGGTGCTCTTGATTGACCCAGAATACCTAAAAGACAGAAAAGGTAACGCATCGATTTTACTGTGTCTCTAATTTTCTTGTGTTGCTTGCAATGTATTTTTTGTAAACATTAATTAATCTTAACCAAAGCCATTATTTATTTATCTGTCTCTCTTCTCTTCTTCTCTGTGCCCTTTTAACAGTGTTTGTGACCCTGACGTGTGCCTTCCGTTATGGCCGTGAAGATCTGGACGTGCTGGGCCTGTCTTTCCGAAAGGATCTCTTCATCTCCAGTTTCCAGGCCTTTCCGCCTCTGCCTGAGGAGCGCAAACCGCTCAGTCGGCTACAGGAGAGACTGCTCAAGAAGCTAGGCCAGAACGCGTACCCCTTCAACTTCACGGTGACTCTTAACTTTTTTTTCACTTATACATTTCAGTGCTTGTAAATTTCAGCTGTACATATGTGTTTTAGTCCGTGTATAACTTGAACGAAATAAAAAAGCTCCGACAGATGCCAACAGACACAGATGGGTTATGCACAGAGCTGACGAAACCCAACCAAGTGTCTGTTGCCGTTTGTCGGTGGAGTGTGAATTGGCCTTTACACAGAACAGTAATTAATTATAACTTTACAGACCCAATCAAATTTACTAAAAATGTTAATTTTATATTCGCTTCATGTGAACGATTCTTGATTGTGACCAGGCTATTTTGCTAAAGTAGTTTTATTTGTTGAAAAGATTCCTCAGAACCTTCCCTGTTCAGTGACTCTACAGCCTGGGCCAGAGGACACAGGAAAGGTAATGACACTAAGCTGACCTTTTCAAAAATCGACTTGGTGTTGACTTGACAGAAAAACTAGTCTGCTTTTTAGTCACCATGAAATCAAAATTCACAATTCTTTTTTTTTTTTTTTTTTAATGGAACATTGCAGTATTTATTATAAATCATTTATTCGTGCACATGATTATTATTTTTTATTCATGTACCATGTTCCCTCGTTATCTTTAATTTAATAATAATTTTAAAAAAAACTTCCTCTCCCTCTTGCAATGACATCTTCTCTCTTCTCTGATGATGTGTTTACTGACACAAAAGCAGGACAGCCTGTCCACGGGCTTTAAACTGAGGCCCTTGTTTTGCCTAATTATTTGCCTTATTGCACTGATAGTTTGAGTGCTGTGTTGTGAACGAAAGTGCATGAGAGCGGGAGTACACGCGCAAAACAGATAATATATAAATTATAAATGTGCTCCCACTCTCGCGCACTCTTTCGGCTAAACACAAAAGACGGCATGCAAGGCTTTTAATATATAGTTTTTCTTAGTTACAGACCCGACCCGAACCCGAAGCTGTTCATGAAACCTTAAACCGAACCCTAACTAAGTTCTTCGGGACCCGTTGGGCTCGGGTCGGGTAGCAGACCTCTAAACCTGTCACTCACATGACATCACAGCAATGGCAAACTACAATTCAACGATCTAATCAATTCCCAATGGACAAAGTCAAGTCATTTTCTTATTTGAGAAGTGTTTCATTCAGATATCCGTCACTTAGATATAGGAAATGAAAGACTATCGCAACTTCCGTTTCATGACTACTTTAATGACTGACTATTCGACCAAGCTGTCCTTCAGCTATGGGAACGTATACTTATGTGTAACATTGTCTAACTTGTTTTTTTTCCCCTCAGTAATATATCTGTGTATTTTGACTATAGGCATGTGGTGTTGACTTTGAAGTCAGGGCATTTTGTGCCAAAACTGTGGATGAGAAGACTCACAAACGGTAAAGTACCGCTCCTTGTGAGTTTCGTTTTTTTTAAGTGTAACGTTGAGTGGCCAGTTGACTTATCAGGTACAACATATTGGAAATATTATTTACCAGTGCAGTGATATTTCTTAGTGTATACGTTTCCGCTCAAGGTTTGGGGTCAGGATGCTTTTTTTATTTTTTTATTTTTTAATACTCTGCAAGGATGCATTAAATTGATCAAAAGTGACAAAAAAGACTTTTATATTATTGCAAAAGATTTCTATTTCAAATAGATGTTTAGTTTCACAAAAAAAAAAATTGAAGCAGCACAAGTGCCTTTAACATTTATGATAATAATTGTTCCTTGAGCAGCAAATCAGCATTTTAGAATGATTTCTGAAGGATCATGTGACACTGAAGACTTGAATAATGACACTAATAATTCAGCCCTCACAGGAATAAATTAGATCAAATAAATGATAGACTTCTTTCTAAAACATCAAAACATTTTACAGACCCCAAACCTTTGAACGGTAATGTACATCTACTCAGATTGACAAATCTTTCTTTGCAATGACAGTACAGCAGAAGTTGTCTAACTGGCCTCTGCTTAACAGGAACTCTGTGCGGTTGGTCATTCGTAAGGTACAGTACGCTCCAGAGAAGCCTGGGCCGCAGCCAATGGTGGAGACCACACGCAGCTTCCTTATGTCTGACCGCTCCCTTCACCTTGAGGCCTCGCTAGATAAAGAGGTGTGAACATGCATCTACTGCCCTCTGCTTATCATTTAATAAATTGTCAAGTTTTGATGTCTTTTTATACAGCTTTTACTGATATTTCTCTGTCCGTTTCATTTTTCAACCAAGTTTACTTTATTTCCTTGGTGTATAATAGAAAATCGTGCAAAATGAAGTTTTCTGTTGTAAAGCAAAAGAACAAATATGAAATGTACGCAAATTATGTTAAACAGTGCACAGTTACTAAAAAGTAAAATGTATTTGATTTCCTCATCCTTCTCAGCTCTACTACCATGGTGAACCTATCAGTGTCAACGTCCATGTCACCAACAACTCCACCAAAACAGTTAAACGAGTTAAAATCTCTGGTGAGATGAACATTTAATCGTTTTTATTACACGTATATACAGGAAATGATGCAATGCTTTACAACCTACAAGTAAAAACATGAAATGTTTTAGCTTTTGTGTTTGTTTTTGTTCTGTTTTAGAGCTGCCTTTAGAATTGCTAACATCAGCTAACTTAAATCATTTAGCTTTCCTCTTCCCCTTTTTCCTTTCCTGTTGCTTTTTGTCCTGCATTTGTATTTCGTGCACTCACAGATGTTTACTGCAGATAAATGTTGTTTGTGACAGAATTTAAAAATATCTTTGTAGCTTACAGATGTTTGCACTGAAATACTGCTTTTTCTGTGCTGTGGTTATCGATTGCATATCAAAAGTTAGCATGAAATGGGGCTCACAATCTGATTTACTTCCATAACAACATTTATGAGTCAAACCAGTTTCTAAATACATTTACTGGATATTAAAAAAAAAAATATATATATATATATAATAATAAATCGGGTACACTACAGTTCAAAAGTTTGGGATCGGTAAGATGTTTTTAATGATTTTGAGAGAAATTTCTTATGCTCACCAAGGTTGAATTTATTTGATCAGGAATACAGTAATATTTTGAAATATTATTACAATTTATTATTCATTTTTAAAAATGTATATTTTATTAAATTTATTTTCAGTGTCACATGACCCTTCAGAAATCATTTTTAATATGCCTATTTGGTGAAATTTTCAGTGTTAAACAGTTGTGCTGCTCAATATTTTTGTGGAAACTGTGATGGATTTTTTATTTCGATTATTTTTGAGATTAAAAATTTTAAGAACAGTATTTGTTTGATATAGAAATCTTTTGTAACATTATAAATGTCTTTACAGTTACTCCTGATCAGTTTAATGTATCCTTGCTGATTAAAAGTATTAATTTCTTTCAAAAAAATTTAAAAACGATAGTGTACATTAATTTCATGTTGACTTTAAAGGTACGCGAGTGTGTAATTATAATGTGTTTCTATCCTTGTGTGTTTTCGATGTGTTCTCAAGTTCACCCTTCAGGTCCTCTTGTGCTGATGTGTTCATTCCGTAGTTTAGTGTGAATGTCAGCTGTCCAAGTTTGTTTCCTCTATGCTCCGTCCCGACCCTGGTAACCCTGCTGTGTATCCCTGCTCTCTCCCCACAGTGCGACAGTATGCCGATATCTGTTTGTTCAGCACCGCACAGTACAAATGTCCTGTGGCTCAGGTAGAAGCCGAGTGAGTAGCCCTCCATCCCACTTTCTCCATCTCTCTGTTCTGTCCCTTTCTTCAACTCCTTCAAATTGAGTCTTCCATCCTCTTTTCATAAAATCTCTTCTTTTATCAATTTCCTCTTCCATTCTGTTTTACTTATAATTTCACCTACCATCTCTTCACGCGCAACCTCTTTACCTCAGTGCCTTCATTACTGTGAAGTAGGAGTGTGTTTAATGCACATCTGACAAATGTGTGGCCAATAGTTAAAACATTTAAAGGGTTAGTTCACCCAAAAATGAAAATTCTGTCGTTAATTACTTACCCTCATGTCTTTCCACACCTGTAAGACCTTCGTTCATCTTTGAAACACAAATTAAGATCTTTTTGATGAAATCCAAGAGGTATCGTTCATATACAGTAGAGCTGCAACTAACGATTATTTTTTCTGTCGACTAATCTAACTATTATTTTTATTTATTTATTTATTTATTTTCGATTAGTCGACTACTCTAACGATTATTTATGAGGGTTTTTTTTTAAGTAATTTAGTGATCTTTTTTTACGTAAGAAGTTAGAACTAATTTAGCAGTTCATTGAGGTGTAGAAACACTGGGACACGCCATTATGTAATGATACGATTTGATTTTGATTAAAAATAAGCCACTTATGTATGGTCGTCCAGTGGTAGACATTTGAACTTCAAAATGAAGAGTGTCAAAGACTTTCTATACAGTCTTAAAAGGAACTTTGATAGTGTTCAAGCCATTGAACCATGTATTTTTCCTCTTGCGCTGTCTATAATGCAGGGAGTCTTGTGATTGGTTGTCAAGCCAGCCAATCAGAATTTACCTGCCTCATCTCTGATTGGCTGGAATTTTGGCACATTGTAACGCTGGTTTGTGTTGAAAGCGAGCGTGCAGGGCGGGTATCAGGAGCGCGAGCAACTGAAACCTTGCACGTGCGAAAGAGAACGACCGCGCACATCCAAATAAACTTCTTTGAAATGCAAAACTGATTTTCGTTCGCTCAAAATATTTTCTTTTTTGCGAGACGAAGATTTTCTCCTCAACTCAGTTCAAAAATTTGGCAGAGATCCAATTCCATAGGTGGTACGCCATTTCGGTTCTGCAGAGGGAACAATGGACCATTTTATTTGGCCTCTGTTTAAAGTATTCACATACTTTTGATAATCGTGGTCTAGGTTTTTGTGATAGAATGGAACTTTCTCCGTTCCCAGGAGCAGTGTGACGCGTCGACGCATTTCACGCACATCTATGTATTTTCGTAGTCGACGTAATCGACGATGACGTCGACGGGTCGTTGCAGCAGTAATATACAGCAATTACCCCCACTTTAGTTTCAACGTCCATAAAGTCCACTAAAAACATTGTTCTACTGGTTCCGGATTCTATGTCAGAATGCTGACATTATTGGCCGGCTCTTGCATCAGCATCACGTTGTGCTGCTCACGTGAACAGCGTCAGCCAATACGGAGCTAACGTTCTGACGTAGAACATGGAACGAGTCACATGCCTCTCGGATTTCATCAAAAATATCTTAATTTATGTTCCAAAGATGAACAAAAGTCTTACGGGTGTGGAACGACATGAGGGTGAGTGATTAATGACAGAATTTTCATTTTTGGGTGAACTAACTCTTTAATGTTTACAGTAATGGTCATATCCTCACCCATTTAATCAAGCTCTATTGTTGCTAAATCTAAAGCCATGTTTGTGAAACCAAACACCCTGTGGAAACTTTTGTTCATTTTCGTCTGTACAGCTTTGCTCTCTTCATGCCAAATACCCAAAAGTTACCCTTGTTAGTGGTTTCAAGTTGGAGTGGTCTGTGACCGTACAGACTTTTACAGTAGCATCTCTCATCTGTGATGCCAAATGCCTTGATCCCTTTATCCCGCTGCTGACAGCCCTGTGATGGTCCGATCTCGCCTCATAGTAACTAGGTTTTCAATGCTGATAGGACGACAAAGACTGTTCTTTCTCAGTGCTACAGGTTGCAGATGTGGTTCTTTACTCTCACAACACCTACAGCAAGTCTGTGGGCCGACATTCATCATGGTGAGTGTCATATCTTACCATTCTTTCTGGCTCCCGTGACCCTGAGCCCATCCCTAGTTGTTGATGATGGCTCTTGGACCCTTTTCTCCACCTCCTCTATGAGATGAGACAGTGTTGCTACTCTTTCACCCCCCCACCCCTAAAACAAGGACCGTAGCTGTCCTTTTGGCCTTTGGTCTTGTCCGGAGCTGTTCAATCAGCCGCTCTCTGTTGTTTTTTTGCGCTCATCCAGTTAAGACCAGTCAGACCAGCTGTCCGTTACTGTTTTGTTAGCTTCCACCTTGATTGACCTAGGTGATTTCCCTATACTCAGCTTTTATAACTTCCTCTTAGAAAAACAAATCATGTATGGGTAGCATACTAAAGATCCTTGTATATGTCTTTTCCTCTTTCCTCTCTCTTTTTCTGTTGTCTTTTCTTTCCTCACCATATGTTCTCCTGATCTCTAATCCTGAAGCATTTTTATGTGCCCATAAATCACATTTTACGGTTTGTCGAACCACTTTTTCTTTCTCAAACAAAGCGCTGCTTAATAATCCAACACATTCATGGTGAACTGGCACACTGAAGTCTCTGTCTTGACAGGGAATTAGGTGTCCTTAAATGTTAGTAGTACTTAAACTTACTTTATTTAGGTTTTTTAAGTTTGTTCTTCATCCAATATTAATTTAATTTTATTTCAGCTTTATTTCAGTTGACAAAATAGTTTTCACTTAACTATAACAACACCCTCAAACTGTATCGTAAAATCCATTTTGCCACAATTGTCACTATATACATTTATATGCGTACCATAACCAATTTCTAGTATTAAAGATCAATCATAAAGTTACACACAGTATAGTCAATGCTTGTTTTTCTGATATACATGAAGCACGAGACTCACAGTATTTTGTTTTTGCCATCTACAGTGACCAGGTATCACCCAGCTCCACGTTCTGTAAGGTGTACACACTCACTCCCACACTGAGCAATAACAGAGAGAAGAGGGGTCTGGCTCTGGATGGACAGCTAAAACATGAAGACACCAACTTGGCCTCCAGCACCATGTAAGTGGCGTTCAGCTGACATTGCATCACATCACATGCTTGTTTTTATGTGCTAGAGTGGCTTTTCAGTGATTGTAAAGTTAACCCAACCCATGTGTCCATAAAACCCTCTAGTAGAGAAAGTCAAACAGTTCAGTATGTGTTTTCTGTGCTTACAGAGTGAAAGATGTGTCCAATAAGGAGGTCCTGGGAATCTTGGTGTCCTACAGAGTTAAAGTCAAGCTTGTGGTGTCTCGTGGAGGGTGAGTATGTCCTTTGATACAGAAGTACTTCAGACTTTATATTTGTACAGAATGCTGTAACACTTTTTCCAAATATGTTGTCTGTTGTTAGTGATGTGTCAGTGGAGCTGCCTTTTGTCTTGATGCACCCTAAGCCCTCCGAACAGCCCAACTCTAGACCGCAGTCAGGTAACTTCTCAAGTTTTCAATTTTGTCATTTTGTCAACATATATATATATATACTATAGAATGCAGTCAGATAGTGAGTGCAATATTACATGAGTTTTTTTCTGTTTTTTCCCATATCCATCTTATATAACGAGTGCAAATGCAATACTGATTTTATACAACAGTTCAGTAAATAAGAAGCTAATATTGTCTTATTTTAGATGAAATATTGTCTATTTTGTTTGTTTTGAATGAATCGAATGAATGAATGAACAACTTATTCATCAGGACATTTACTGCCACCTACTGGCAGTTTTAGTTTTTTATTTAGTGTAATTTTATTTAAAAAATAATTTCATATTTCCATATTTAAAAAAAAAATAAAGGTATAGTTCATACAAAAATGAAAATTCAGTCATCATTTACTCAACCTCATGGTACAAAAGTTCATGTGTAAAAATTTCTATGTTGACTCGATTTAAATATTTTTTTCTGAAGCTGCTTTTTTAATGTCTATTTGATGCTTTACAATAATGACTTCAGATTATCTTTTGGGGGTAATTTCTCAGCCAAAATTGATGTACGATTAAGTTGTGATTAATTAAATTAATTAATCTCCCCACCATGTAATTATTTAGATTAAAATTTTTAATCGCTTGACAGCACCTATACTGTGTTCCAAATTATTATACAAGAGACATCAGTAGGATTTCAGTACAATAAACATTCAGATTTTAGTTTTTCAAAGAAAGTGTTTGTTTTATTTCTCATCTTTTTTAGATAAATAATATATATTTCCAACTATCATAAGAGTTGTGAGTGATTTACAGCACAAGAGAACTCGATCAGATAAAGGCTTATTAAAGGAAAGTGTGTCAAAAAAAGAAAAAAAATGTATTAAAAGGACAGCTATAAAAGAAGCCACTGTTGAGCAGCAAACAGGTATTTGAAGCTGCTGGAGTCTCAAGAACCTGTCTATGCATGCTGGCAGTTGTGCGTAAAGTTGCATTTCAGCCACCTCTAACCAAAGCTCACAAAGAGAAACATTGAATTACATATACTTGTTTGACAGAAACTTTCCTTTAATAAGCCTTTATCTGAGCGAGTTCTGCTGTGCTGTAAATCACTCACAACTCTTATGATAGTTGGATAATCTCCATTCAGTTTTCACAAAATATTAGTTGTTTTCCTGACTTTTGCGTAACATTGCACGGTCATTGCTTTTCATCTTCAGAAAGATCTTTCTTCCTCCCCATATTGCATGAGAACTGTGACTTGCTTAACAATTGTGGAACAACCTCTTTAAGTAGGTTTTCATTTTAACTAAGAAGACCTGGCAAACTGATACCAGATATCTAGAAAGAAAAGAATAAATAAAACAAACACATTCTTTGAAAACTAAACACACACACAGATGTGTGTTTTAATACATATATCTATTTTTTTATGTTCATATTATTAATACAAATTTTTGCTTTTTTCCTGCTTTTTGACACAATAACTTAATCATTAGACTACACCAATAATAATTATTCATAATAATTTTAGTATAATACAATACAATAATATTTTTCTATTATTATTAATGCATAAATTATTGATTTTTATTATTGTTATATTAATGAAAAGTTCTTTTGATTAAACATGTAATCATTTTATGGAACATAAAAATGTGTCCACAAACTAGCTTTCAAGAGTCCTAACAGAGATGTCAAAGATAATGTCATATCATGTTGATGATTTGGAAATTATGTTTTACATGCTTTACTTGTCATTTGCACAGTTTTACTCATTTTTTTTTTTTCTAATCTGTGTCCTCCACAGCTGTGCCAGAGACAGATGTCCCTGTGGACGCCAACCTCATAGAGTTTGAAACAAAGTGAGTTAGCCGTGTTGTCTCTTTCATAGTATGAGATTCTTGCTCATACATGTTTGCATAACGTAACTCTCGTCTCTTTTTGTCTTCAGTAATTTCTCACAGGATGATGACTTTGTGTTTGAGGACTTTGCAAGGCTCAGGCTGAAGGGAATGAAAGATGAAGAGGACGACCATTTCTGCTAACAGCCCCTCCACACACACACACACACACACACACACACAAACACACACACACACGACACCGTGCGGAGGTTGTAAGGAAGGGCGACAGGGGTTGGGTGTCAATCTGCCAGTACTCTCATACCTCTGCTCCACTGGGCCCATCTGATAGAGTGGAGCACTTACTGATATTTTCTGAGCCTTCTTTCTTTCTTTGTCTTTTGGCTCCTTTTCACACCATTTTAGCATCTGTGAGGTGGTCTTTTAATTGGCCTCTGTTTCTCTGTTCATATCAACCACTTCACTTGGGTCCTTTTTTGTTAGAAAGATTGAGGGAGAAGGAAAAAGAGGAGACTGATGTTAGATGGGTCATAAACATCAATGTATTATTGGTGGGCAAAGGGTCCATTGATTCAGGGGCGATTCATTCTTTCTTTACCTTTTCCTTTCTGTTTCGTTTTTTTGTCATCATAGTCCCACTTATATATCAAGTGGGCATTAATAGCTATGTAATTATGGTATATGTTCTATGTTATTTCATTGTACAGTACATACACTGTTCACAAACACCATAGGGAACTTGAGTTTGGTGTTAATTTTATTCCACTTTCCTAGACCCATAATCCAATCCATCCATACTTGCTCTGCAGCTTTTATGTTATAGTTATGTAAAATGTATACATATCATACATGACTACGTAGTAACACTTTTCTGTGCACTTATAGTGCACGCAATACTCGAATAATTAAGGATGTGGCATTTTTAGTGAAACAGAGTAGTTGGCAAAGTGCATTGGGACACAAGTGTCTGGTTTCTTATTGTAAATTTTAGCATCTATTCCACATGTTGAGTTGTAGAATATGTATACACTGCTACAAGTCTTCAGTGCGAAATTAGCTTGTAGATGCAACAAGAGGACAGGGACAGGCTCTGTATGTGCCACACACACACACACACACACACACACTATGTAATTCCTCATTATTTGTGCCTGCCAAACTTTATTTGCCAAAATGTGATGATTTATAATGTTGCTTGTAAGTTAAGCTCAGTTCGGTTGAAATCACATGCTCATTCTTTGTTTTAGTTGACAGAAACTGTTGTTGTAACCATTTGACTGCCAGAAATATTTTGATGATGGTTATTTTAAAATCGCATTTATAGCATGATTTCCAGGAAATTCGACTTTTTAACTTGTTCTCCCAGGATCAGCCCTTTCCTATGACATTCTACATAGTTTACTACTGAACAATGGCAAATTTACTTATGTTACAATGTGTACAAGGAAGAAACATTTTGCAATGAACAAAGTGGAGCTCCTATTGAAGGACAAAAAGCTATCTCTACAATAAAGGATTGCTTTGTTGAAAGCACCCATACAACCATGCCAATGTGCATACTTGCTTTAGATTGTACCCTTTCATCTGTCCTTCAGTTGAAGAAGAGATTTTGTCTTTTTCTTCAGAATATGAAATGCTTCATTGTTTTATGGGATTCTTATTTTATGGAAATGTATTATTACTTTGAGTCATCAGCGCAGAATCTGGAAACCAAGCTGCGCTGGTAACTGTAGCGCTACCCATTATCCAACACATTTCAGTACTCCAAAACACAACAGTGTCCTAACTAAATCAATATATACTGCCACATTGTATTTCTTAAGCTATTAATTCACTGTTTCTCAACCAGGGGTCTGAGGCCCACTAGGGGACCTCAAGATGACTTAAAATGATTTAAGAGAAACATAAAACAAGCATTAAAATAAGATTAAACAACTAAAAATTAAAATGTTTAACTTTATGGACATTTGAATAAACATTTTTTGTACTTAAGCCAAGCTCTAAAATATTTTATTAGAAAGTAAGTAAAAATTATCCTTAATTGTGACACAATAAATCACAAACATGAGGGTTGAGTCATGGGACCTTAATATATTGCTGTAAACAATAAAGGGACGTAAAGTCAAAAAGAATCACAAAAATTTGGGACGTCTGTTATTTGAAATTCAACTTTTATTTTAATGACTGCTTGAAAATTAACCTGGTAAAATAACCAGCATCTCCTACTGAAACTTACAACAAATTTTATTAATTTTTATCCAAATGTATTAACATTGTACATGTTACTGTTACGAGTCTGTCAAGTAAGTCAGCTGTAAAATCAGAGTCACATTGCGGATGTTGAGTTGGTGATTTAGAGTTGTTAACTCTCCAGATCAACTTTTGATCGAGTTACTCAGTTTGGCACTGTCTACAATCCAGAAAGTGATTTGCATAATGTGCTGCAAGATACTTAACATTTCATGCAGACTTGCACAAAAGTCTCTATTTCTACTCATTCATTTATAATAGTTAAGCTGCTAGATTTTTACCTCTCTTTTCACTTACGTCGCCTGTTTAGACCCAGAATGTTGTAAAAGGTCTGTTGCAGTGTTCATCATATTCTTTATGATTTAGTAAATATCATTACGAATCTTGTTTATAAATTATATCACTGTATTCACTTTATGTGGAGTTGAGCTGTGATGAACGTGGTCTAACAGAGCTGGAATGTCTTCATAGAGATCCAACGGCAATATGTCCACCTAGTGAGGAATGTAAGTTCCAAACCGGCTGCAGTTAGATCGTTTAAAGCTTAGGCTGTTTTCTGTCCATAGTGAGTGCTTTGTTAGAAAACTACATGCATTCTGTAGGGTTTGGGCGTACTGTTGGTGTGTTCTCGCTTGATCACCTTAATGTAAAAACTTCTGTTAAAATTCTTTTGTTATTCGAATGGAGCATGTTTTATTTGCAGATTAAGTTGGGTCTGAGGAAACCACATGCTCGTGACTTCTTTAAAGGGTTCATTGAAAGCTACTTCTCAAATTAGGCTATATAGGCCTATTAAAATTCATAGTGAATAAAGTTACACTACCAATCAAATATTGAGATAAATCTACTCATTTGATATTCTTTATACTTTACACATTTTAAAATAGCAAAGTCATTAAAAAAAAAAATAATAATAAATAAAACAAAAGAACATTTGTTTTGTGACCAAAAATGTAGTCCATCATGGATTATTGAAAAGGTTCCAGTCCGGCCCATCAGTTTCAAACATTGTAACATTTTAGATTCGTAAAAAAAAAAAAAAAAAAAAGTTAATGTGCAATTTTTATTTGTCTATAAATTCAATTTCAAGTCATCAATGTTAAGATCACAATGTTTTTAAGATCATGAAAAACTTCAATTCAGTCTAATGTGTCCAAACTTGAGGCTGATTATAGCCTAAATGAAGATTTAAAAAAATTACATGAATTTTAGTATACTGTATGATCGATTTTTCTTTTATGCCAAAAATCATTAGGATATTAAGTAAATATCATGTTCTATGAAGATATTTTGTAAATTTCATAACGTCAATATATCAAATTTATTTTTGTGTGTGGATATGCTTTTCTTTGGACTTCATTTAAATGCGATTTTCTCAATATTTAGGACCTTTTTGCACCCTCAGATTCCAGATTTTCCAGTTGTATCTCGGCCAAATATTGTCCTGTCCTAACAAACCATACATCAATGGGAAGCTTATTCAGCTTTCCGACGATGTATAAATCTCAATTTCAAAAAACTGACCGTTATGACTGACTTTGTGGTGCAGGACCACATTTACCAGACAACATCTGTATACACGCCACACAAACCGCCGGCGCGATGTGTTGACGTCAGTTGAACTGTACTCTCGTCTCAGGGTTTTCTCGTCAAAGGGGCGCCAAGATGGCTTCAGCGGCTTGGCTGCATGGCCCCAACATAACGCGCATAACAGAAGGACTTGTGTCTGTCCTAAAGGAGGATAGACCTGAATATCTACCTGTTCTTCTAGCAAACTATCGTGAGCATGGCGTGGTCGGGACTCAGGTAGGATTATATGTTTCTCCTGCCGGTCTTGTCTACGCTGCTTAGCGCGCGACGCAACGTAGTACACGCGCTTCTTTGATTTAAATGTAAGCGGTAGTTTATAAATATAGTTTATAAATGGTTTGTAAATTCATATGTAGTCTTATCGTATATCTTTCTGTTTCCTTTGAAAACACAATGAGGACTTGTTCATTTGTCTGTTTATATTAATGGTCCCGTTTTTCAGAGTCCGGGAGCTGTGGGGGGTCTGGTGGGCATCAGTAATGCCCGGCTCGGGTCCATTAAGACCAGGTGAGCTGTCAGTCATTTTGCACTCATGATCTTCACAGCACTGCCCGAACAGTCCCTTGCAGTTTTAAAGTTTAACCCTCGTGCACTATGGCAAGCCGTTTTGACTTTTATTCATTTTCAGGATATGAACTTGTGATATCAACAATTACATATTCACTAGTTAAAATGTTAATTCTTGATATCAGGAATGAACATTTGCACTAGTAATAATGTAATTGTTGATATCAGAAATTAGCATTTTTACTAGTAAGAATTCTATTCCTGATATGTGAAACTGGAATTTTCAACCAGTAAGAAATCAATTCTTGATATCAATAACTGAATTTGAATGGCAGCCTATGATGAGATTTCACTAGTAAAAATACAATTCTTGATATCAAGAATTATAGTTTATACTAGTGTAAATTGAATTGTTGATATCAAGAATTAACGTTGTTTCTAGTGGAAATCTAATTCCTGATATCAAGAATTAACATTTTAACTAGTGAAAATGTAATCGTTGATATCACAAGTTCATATCCTGAAAATGAATAAAAGTCAAAACGGCTTGCCATAGTGCACTGTTCAATTCCTGGGTAACGTTACAGTAACGGAGTTTGCAGTAACACATTTATAACAGTATCTTAGTCTAAATCTAAAGTGATTTTGACAAACTATATCATTTGAACGCTTTAAGAATCTAGTTTTCATATTTGTTGACTTTTTCAAAAGAAATGACAGGGCAATAGATAATGATAGTCTTCCTTTGTGATGCAGTGCCAAATTATAACATGGTTCTTTCCATATGTTTTTTTAATGTGGGTTTTAGAGCTTGAATTCAAATCAAATATTAACATTACTGCCCAAACTACTTCTGAATAGAATGTCTACTTAAATATTTTGAAAATGACTGAAATGTATGTTCCAGATCACTCTCAACCTATATGGAAATTGAAGAGTCCTTATATGGTCATTGGTAGAGACTCAATGTCATCTATTGGACGCAGTACCAAACTTTTCCATAAAATCTTACTGAAAGTTCTTTTCTTTGAGATGTCAACCTAAAATGTGGCACAGAAAATATATTTTATGTAAAATATATAACATTTCTATAACTTTCTAAAGTTTACTTTCTTTTTTTTACGTCTACAATGATCTGTGAAATGTTCCCTTTAAAAAGATGCCAAAGTTAAGTCTATGCTCTGAAGTATTTAATATGATTTTAAAAGTATAAGACTTTTAACAATTTAAGTTGGAAATGTTAAACGCTAAACTCTGCAGGACAGTGGCCCTACAGGACAGAGCGTAGAGACCCCTGTTAACATAAAAAATATGTGGGTCAAATTGACCCAGGAACATCACAAATGTAATAGTAATTATGTGTGTATGTGTCAAAACATACACACGTTGAAACTTTGCATGCACGTTCATGATGAGAAAGTCACAAAATGTCAAGGAAAACAAAAACATAGGTTAACTGGCATTTCAGGCAACTCAAAAAAACGAAATGGGTCAAATTGACCCACAACAGTACACACGAGACATAATGTGCATGACCGAATTCTCTTGATGATTTTAGTCTCTTCAATTATTCTTTTTTCCTCCCTTTTATCTCAGTTCTAGTTTGTCCTTTTCTGATCAATTCAGTCTAAACTTTGTTGAAATACTTTCCTTGTTACTGCCTCCTTAGAATGATGTTGCATGTTGTACTGAACTCCTATCTTTTGAAAAAAAAAAAAAAAATCGCCTGCTAAATGAATAAACATTCAGTGGCACCGAATGTGATCCCAGACTGCATTTATTTAGAAACCTCTGTAATTCTGCAATAACATTAAAGTTGGCATCTATTTTCTAAATGATTCTTAATGATCTCATTGTGGAGATATATGCTGGACTTCTCCAATCATTTAGTCCAGAGGTCAGGTTGGAAATACATTTGTCAGGACAGTTGGTCTCCAGGAGCAGGGTTAAGGACCTCTTAAGTCTACTTAAATCATGCCTTTTTCTTACAATAGACTGCAAGCTCATATTCAATCGGTCTCCATTCAATTAACAACTGATGGATTGAACCTGTCCCCACCCTACATTTCTTTTTCAATAATCTGTTTCCTTCAGAAGTATGCCACAATATGGAAGAAAAGATCTGTTGCTACTTCCGTTTCATCTCACCTTTAATATGGCTTGATTATCACATGTATTTCAGGTTTGAGGGTCTCTGCCTCCTCTCTGTGCTGGTGAAGGACAGTTCAAGTGAAGTGTTCCAGCAGCATTGCCTTTCATGGCTGCGAACTCTCCAGCAGGTCATTCAGGTGAGAGATGTCTTCAGACTAGGGCTGTCAATTTTAATGCATTAACTTAATCAGTTATGGGGGGAAAAAATAAAACGCCTGCCCCAGACCTATTTAGTTCATCTTATATTTCATAAATTTGATTGGTGACGAACATGAAGCAAGGTTGCTTCTCAACCCTGTTCCTATAGCTTGCACATTTTGAATGTCTCATTAAACAAACGCACTCAAAGACCTGAATTGTGCTAGACAAAGGATGGAAGCAAACTGTTCAGTGCTGGGGGGCTCCAGGAACGTGATTGAAAACCACTGCACTGCTTGATGGAGCTTAGAATGCCGAATGAGTTTTTGTCTCTTATATCATGGTTAAGCAATATCACACGAGTGCTGTTTTTGGCCCGTATAGCACGAGACTCGAGTGCCAATGGGATTTTGATTTTATAGAACAGTTCAATATACAAGTTAATTTTGTTACATTTTGGACACTGTTGTCTGCTTTTGCTCAATTTTGACTATGAAAATATTACTATAAAGCCAGAGCAGATGTGTTGTGTGTCTCTCCGAGCCACATACAGCTGTTTCAAAATGAATCTGTTTTGAGTGAATCAGTTGGGTCAAGTAATGATTCAATGGCTTTTGTCATTTAATACAATAATGACTTTAAATTAATTTCTTAGCCAAATGTGATGTGCAATGAATTAATTGCCACATTGTCTAATTAATTAGATTAAAAAAATTTTAATCGCTTGACAGCCCTACTTCAGACATTTGCCTTGTTCTGGGTCCACTTAATACGTCTCTCCTTTTCAGTTCTGCATGATTTAGTAATGTATCTACTGTTCTTCTCAAACTCAGTCGCAGGCCCCTCTCCCAACCGTGCAGCTTGCTGTGAGTGTGCTGCAGGACTTGTTGCAGTACTCATCCCAGCTGCCAGAGTTGGCCAGGGAGGTGGGACTCAACTCCATCCTGGGCATTCTAACCTCCCTGCTCAGCCTCAAATCAGAGGTAAAATGCATGAATATACTTGTCACATTTAGATTGAAATCGGTTAAAGTCTCCCTGCAGTCAATAATATTATCCCTTAAAACAGAGGTCCCCAACCCCCGGGCCGCGGACCGGTACCGGTCCGTGGGTCATTTGGTACCGGGCCGCACAGAAAGAATAAATAACTTATTAAAAAAAAAAAAACTGACTTATGTAATTAGTATGAAATGTGCATGTGTGTATGAAATGTGCATTTCTCTCTGGCGCGTTCACTACTGCGAAGATCGCGAGTCAGCATCTCAACTTCAAATTCTCTCCGTTACATCCGTCTATGACTCACTCTTGGCGCATAGCAACGCTTGTTTAGGTCACGTGATACGATACCGCTAAAAATAAACACACAAGCTAGCAAAATGAGTAAAAAAACAAACGTCTCTGGAAAGCTTCTTTGCAAAGGGGAAACGGCCCAGCGAGGAGACAGAAGAAGAGCCTACGATTTCCAAGAAAAAGAAAGCTGCGTTTAACAGACAATACCAGGAGTCCTACTTTAAATATGGATTTATCGCAACAGGTGATTTACACGCACCAAGCCCGCCAGAGAGCGTTAGGGGGCGGAGAGGATGTTACTCATGTGATGTTGTTGGCGCGATGTTACGAGGACGCTGCTAATAAAGTTGCGAGTAAGCCTACACATTGGATTCACGTTTATTATAATATTTAAAAAATACCCCAGTTTTTATGCTGGTCGTATCATTTTATTTTGTTGTTTTTATCCGCCACACCTTAAAGGCCGGTCCGTGAAAATATTGTCTGATATTAAACCGGTCCGTGGCGCAAAAAAGGTTGGGGACCGCTGCCTTAAAACACATCTTTGATAATTACAATGACATTTTAAACTTTTTTTTTTCCCTGTGATAATAATTTCTTCATGCTTTAAAATAGCTTGAATGTAACTCTACACCCTTGCTTCATTTAGTATGCATCTATGAATATGCAAATTAGTCCCCGCCTCCATGCAATCACACTAGCTCGGACTACCCGAATCACTGTCAACTGTAGTAAATGCCACACAATAACAAGTGGAAATGTTGATTTTATTCATATGTTTGAATAAGAAACTGGCTCAAAAGAAGACAAGGAAGAGCGAATTATACAGGCATACCCACCTACAGGGGTCTTTGATGGTGCTAAAGACCATCATTTGATACTGTAATGTTATTATATTAACAAAATGTGTGTGTTTGTGTTTGCACTCTGGAGAACTTCAAATGTAGAGCAAGAGCTTGGATGAGAATTTGTGTGGAATGCTCTGATAGGAAGGCTCTAATCTTACTAACGCTGTATAAGGCCAATCTGCAGGACCAGGCCGTTGTAGCGATATGATCTGTGAGGCTTAAACGATCATCCATCACAACTCCAAGATTTATAGCTGTCCTGGAAGGACTCATGGTTGACGAATGTAGTTGAATGGAAAGGCTATGAAGTGTTGGGTTGGTGCTGAACACAAGCAGCGTCTTTGAGTTGAAGGTGGTGGTCCTTCATTTAGGCACAAATGGCTGTCAGGCAGTCAGATCATTTGGGTGGAATGAGAAGTATAGTTGTGTGTCATCAGCATAGCAGTGATAGGAAAAACCGTGACGGATCCAAGTGATAACATGTAGATGAAGTGTAGTCCAAGCATTGAGCCCTGAGGTACCCCAGTAGCAAGATGATGCGACTTAGACACTTCACCCCTGAAGGACCTACCTGAGAGGCAAGACTTGAACCATTGGAGTGCGGTTTCCGAGATGCCCTTTCTCATGAGGACTAACTGGAGGATCTGATGGTTAACTGTCAAAAACAGCAGAAGGTCTAGCAAGATGAGTGCTGATGGTTTGGAAGCTGCTCGTGCCAGTCTTGGCTTCAGTAATGGAGGGCAGGGCAGTCTCAGTTGAGTGGCCACTCTTGAAGCCAGACTGGTTGTTGTCCAGGAGGTTGTTCTGTGTGAGGTAAGTAGAGAGTTGGTTGAACACAACTCTCTCTCAATGAATGGTAGAAGGGATACCTGTGGTTATGTTTGTATCTGTCCATACCTGATGTCTGTGGTTTTCTGAAAGTGCTGGATTTAGAGTGGGTTTCTTAAGCAGTGGGGTTATCCTAGTCTGCTTAAATGCTGTGGGAAATGTGCCAGTGTGAAGAGAAGTGTTAATAATGTGAGTGAGTGCAGGTACAATTGACCCTTCGCAAAGACCCGCCCCCTTTAGTTACTGTTGTTTTGACCGACAAGCCATGCATTCTCACGCCACACATGTTCTCACGCAGTGAAAAATACATCGAGGAGCAAAGAGGACACTGACAATGTGTTGACAGACATATGAAACAGTTTCATATTTAATATATCATAATTTAAGAAGTTTAAACCGTAAATACCGTATAGTGGCTCTTTAATGTGTCGTGACAGATCACTGTAGCTTCTTTAAGCGGCTCTTGATCCGATCATCTCTTCATACTAGTTCATTTATAACATCAAATAAACATGAATGGACATCTGAAGGAATGTTGTTTCAAGCGCATAAAGACGGGAGTACACAATTGTTCAAGTTCACCAATGTTAATCTACTAACTCCCCTGACTGCTTTGTCATACAAAATGGTGGATATGAGGTTATGATTGGTCAGATCGCCTGTCAATCAAACTGTTTGCGAAGGGTCAATTGAAGAAGAGATGACCTGAAGAAGAGTGGGGATAGGATCAAGCGGAGAAATACTAGGGTGATTGGAAAAGATAACTTTGGAAACTTCTGCCTCCAAGAGCAGAGAGAATGAGGGGAGAATGTGTGTTTGCAGTTAAGATGTGTTTGTCAGTATGTGGTGTGGAGAATTTGCTGCTGATAGTAGAATGTAGCAAAGTCGTCAGCTGTAAGATTTGTGAGTGATTTAGAGCAAAGCAACACTCGGTCAGATAAAAGGCTTAAGGAAAGTTTCTGTTTAAGTTAATTGTATTAAAAGGGCATCTATTAAAAAAAAAAAAAAAGCCTCTGTTGAGCAGCAAACATGTATTTGAAGCTGCTGGTGTTGCTGCTGGAAGTCTCAAGAACTAGAGCTTAGATCGGGCCCAAAAAATTAAGCCCGACCCTACCCAAGACTGTGCACGTTGTGTCCGAGCCTGGTCCGGCCTGACACATTAACTGTAATTATGAGCCCGAGCCCGATTTACACCCGACCATTTTTTTTATACGTGGTTCGTTATTTACGTTTTTTTCCCTTCCAAATCTTCACTCGCATCCCACCTATTTTCGCAAGGGATTATAAACGTTTCTTCCTTTCGTTTGCTTATAATTAAGTCTATTATAGGCTACCTATTCACATCCTTTGCTGTGGTAAAGTAGAAAAAAACATTGTAGGATGGATATACCTTTTTACTTCAAATTTTATTTCGCACAGTTTGTAGGCTGTTTGTTATTAGACTTAAGGCGCATCAAGTTTATTTGTAGGCTATAGCGCATAAACACACCGACAATTTTAGATTCGCTTTCTATGGACAGTAGGCTACAAAATCAAACCCTAATGTCTTGACCCTGTGGAAGATAAAATTCGATCTTCAGACCTTTTACAAGGATACCTGAAACAATCTGGCCTGGTTGCGCAATTATCGAAGACGGGGTAAAATGGTTCCATACCTCCGACTTTCCTCCAAACTTTCTCAAAGTTAATTCTCCTGTTTTTATTTTTTTCTTTACTTCTTGAAGCTCCATGTTGCACTTAAGCTACACAATACAGCTGCCCGGTGTGATTCGTGTGAGACTGCGAGTGGAGGAGACGCAGCCGCTGCGAATGACACGTGTAGTATTAGTATTTACTTTGCTAATATATATATCTGATATTATAATATTTCTGATTATGGTATAGCTTTCACCCCACCCAATTGGGCTAAAGTAATGATTTAAAAAAACACCAATGCTTGATCAAAGGGACTGGCCCGGCCCGGCCCGAGGATAGTGGCGGGAAATATCAGTTTGGGCTCGGGCAGAGAATTTAAACTCTATCAAGAACCTCAGGATGGCAGTAGTGCGTAAAGTTGCATTTCAGCCAACTTTAACCAAAGCTCACAAAGAGAACAGTTTACAGTGGGTGTAGAAATATATTTTCAGTGTTATTGCTGTGGTGTTTCTTGCACTTGCAGTGCATTGTCCTGAATGAAAATCCTTTCATTTCAGAAGGCGCTATCATTCTTTTTATACTATCGCAGAAAATGGTCAGTTATAAACTCCAGATATCCTACAGGAGTTATTTTGACACCACCAGAAACCCTAAACGGACCTTCCATCTCACTTCCCAATATCCAGCCCAAATCATCACCCGCTAGCTCCTCTCTGACATCAGTCTTGTTAGAACGTGGTGACCACTCACCAACCATCTAGAAACCCATCCATCTGGACCATCCATTGTACAGTATTCAGTATGCCATCTCTGAGTCTGTCAGCTGCCTTCTAACTATCAGCATCCCTAGAAATAATTAATGGAAAAGCCCAACACGTTGATGGGATTAGTTACATATTTATAACTGTATGAATTAGGAGCAGTTTCAAACTGCTTTTTTTCAACACCATCTTTAGTGCAGATTTAAGGAGAAAATAGTATTCGGCAGTGGTCTTGACTGAAGAATTTGTGCATGGTTTGTCTATGTGGTGGTTTTAATATGCTTTCAGACATATAAACAACACTTAATTTGATTTAAGACCCCACAGCGTGTCTTTTAAATGTAGTCTTGAATCAAACTGAATTTATCTTGTAGCATTGCCATTTAGTATTTTATAGTTCATTCTAGGCTGGTTTACTTGGTGGAAATTATTTTATGTGCACTACTATTCACTAAGTTTGGGGTCAGCATGATTTATTTATTTATTAATTTATTTTTTAAAGAAATTTGCACTTTTATTAAAAAAAGGACACATTAAATTGATTACATGTGACCATAAAGACATAATGTTGCAAATATCTCTTTCAAATGCTTTCTATTCAATAACTTTATATTCATCAAAAAAAGAAATTGCATCAAAAAATGTATAACAGTTTTTCCTCAAGAATATTAAGCAGCGCAATTGCTTTCAACATTGATAACATGTTAATTTAGCAGCAAATCAGTATATTAGAATGATTTCTGAATAATCATGTGACTCTGAAGACTGGAGTAATGATGCTGAAATTTCACCTTTGCCATCACAGGAATAAATTAAATTTTAAAATATATAATAGAATATTGTTTTTTTAAAATTGTGATATTTCACAGTATTACTGTTTTTTATTATTTTGATTTCAAATGAATGCATCCATACTGAGCATGACAGACTTCGATCAAAAACATTTAAAAAATCTTACCAGCCACAAACTTTTGTATGGTAGTATATATGGTTTGATGAAGTGAGTATTGCATTTGCTGTGCCACAAAAAGCATCAAATGAAGCAAACTTTTTGTCATAGTGCCACCTAGCTGCTATGAAAGGAATGATGGCGTGCATGATCTACTATCCGCGGGCCTGTGGATCTCTGAGGGTCAGTATATCCACTGATAATGTCTATTTTTTTTTTTTTATGTACTTACTTTTTATCTGAACATGCTTAACTTTGTCCCTTACAGGAAAAGCTTGGAGTGTATTTCCTCTCTAAGATGGACTCTGATAATCCTAAAGTACAAGAGGTTAGTTACGTTCAGTTGTTCAGTGTTACACTGGAAATTAAAGGAAAATGTGCATAGTTGAACCAAACCTTCTGCATCATGATTCTGACTTTTCATTATCGATAGGTGGCTTGTGAGTGTTATGGCCGGTTGCCCTGTCTGGGTGGGGTGTTGGAACGAGGGGGAGGTGGGCACAGGGCTGAGGGGTGGACCAATCACATGCACTGCCTTCTAGCATCAGCCAATAGCATACTAGGACAGTTGTACCAGGGCTCAGAAGCAGGTATGTGCCGTGGTGTGTTGCTGTAATCAGTGTTTTTGTTGTATTGAGAGAAAAAAAATGTTAAGTTCTGTACTCACTGTTTCAGAGGGGACGGTGCAGTATGAGGGTCCTGGTGTGGAACTCCCTTTCCTTCCACTGGATGATGTAGATCCACTTCTTGTCCTTCAGCTCCATCATCGCTACAAGGCCGTTTGTCTGGCTATTAAACACACTCTTAGGTAGTGCCAATGTTGTGTGGCTTAATTGGTTTTATTTGAAATGCTGATTAGTTTAGTGTGTTTTAATAATGATCTGGGCCATATTATTGATATGTACTTTACTCTTGTAGTGCTGATCCTGCATCTTCAGTCCGTCTGCCTGTCCAGAATGTTCTCAATTTAGTGTGTCGAGCTCTGGCAGTCAACACGAAGAGCATTGTAAGACTTTAATTCTGTCTAGCTCTCAGTTTTCATGCATCTAAATGATATTGGAGTCGCTGTTCATGATATGATTCGCTATTAACAGAAGGGGTTTGTTTCAGAATCCAACAGGAGAGGGCTGTCTGAAGCTGTTGGTTTTACCCTCGATCCACAACGACACTCTAGAGCTTCTCTCTGCTCTCATCAAGGCGTAAGCACACACATTTACTTGGCTATCTAAATTAGGATGTTCCATAGACTTCGGTTTTTATATACAGCTAGTTCATAGAGAACCTAACCCTAAAAGAAAACAGAAATTATTTTTGCATAGACCCCAGTGTCTGGCACTTTACACAAATAGACATGACCTGAAATACATTTCATATTTAAATGCCGGTTTTTTAAAAAATAATCATTAAAAATGTATAACATAACAGAGAACCTAACCATTTGAGACTTGCTGTTAAATAAGAGTTCCAACAATGCTATTTAATATTAAATTACATGAATTGTGTAATTGCTTGATTTTTGATTAATGAATTGTATGTCAGTTGTCGCTGGTTAAATGATTTGTATCCAGAAGTAGCTGTAGTAGTCATTTGTGATGTTTTTTTTGGTACAGTGTGGGTGGTGGACTGGTCCAGTATAGCAGTGTGCTCACAAGGCTTTTCTCACAATCTCTGTCTGCATGGACGCCTCTGCCTGAGACTAGTTTGGGCCAGCAAAGAGCTTACAGGTATTACGGAAACAACATTGATGACCAAAAATATGAAATTTTAAACTCTTTACGCCTTGTATTAACTTTCATCTTGGGTTGATAATAGGTTTTTTAGATGAGACAATACAATTTGTACATCTGTTACCAACATATCTTAAATGTTTACCACGTCAATGTGTACACAAGCACACAGTATGCTTGCTTACTGTTATTTTAGTCAAGTGTTCAAACTTTTATTTGATGTTTTGCCCATAGTGCAGTGAGAGTGGCCGTGTACCGTATCATAGAATTGTGGGTAAGAGTAGGAGGCGTATCTCTGCTTCAGGGAAGCCCGTCGCACACAGAGTTACTGTTCACTCATCTGATGGGTGACATCACACCAGGATCAGAGGCAGTCAAGGTGAGTTTGAGGGTGTTCGTATCAAACATCATAAAGAATGTAATTAGTTAGAATTAAGGCCTGTTCACTCCAATTACAACAGCTATAGTGAAAATGATAAAGATATAGATCTAAAAATCACTCAAAATGTAAAAAGAGCAGAATCCACATCGCAACTATAGCAATAACGGCACAGAGAAACAATATTGTTGAAAGTGACCAGTAAAATTTCTATTTCATATAAACGCTTTTTTAACTTTATTAATCAATGAATCGTGAAAAACAAAGTACACCAATTTACAGAAATATAAAGTGTGCTGCAATGAAAACCAACTCACTATTATTTCTAAAGGATCATATTAAAATGGTAAACAGTTCTTTTAAATTGTAATAGTATAAAACATCACCCCCAAAAGTGTCCAATGGCCATCTTTGTGCATTGTGTTGTCTGTCAGTTTTTGAAACTGAATTAATACATTAAATTGTAGCCCTGCTTGACATTGTTCTATTTCTTTCTCCAACTCTGTCTTCTGCTGTCTAGCTTCGTTCTGGACAACAGTCATCAATGACTGACCTAATTGGTTCTGCTGGCAAGTCAGGTCCTCGTCGGACTAAGGGAATGGTAGATGGAGTGTCACTTCAGAGGAAAGGAGATGTGCTAGCCAATCAAGACACATGCGTTGCTGCTCTGCGGGGTGAGTTCTCTGTAATGATCAGTGAATTTCAAGTTTTATTTAAACAAACATTTGATGATGTAGAATGATTCCTTTACAGCATTAAGACAGATCATTTTGACCAGTGGAACTTTGTTAAAGGAAGATCTACATAAGGTTTGTTCATTAGTTTATTTTTGGGTATTGATTCTTTTTATTGTTACATACAAGTATGGAAAAGTGTGTTTTGTTCTTCTAACACCTTGTTAGAGGATCCAAGACCTGGTGGTGCCTCTGTGTGTACGTCTGCAGCAGCAGTCCCACTGTATGCTAGAAGTTGGTGCTGTCAGTGGACAGTATGGAAGCCCTACCCCTCGCCGAGAGCTCTACCGCCTCTTGCTAGCACTTGTGCTGGTGCCCTCTCCCCGTTGGCCTCCTTCCCTCTCTTGCGCCGTTTCCATCTTCAGTCACGGCCGGCGAGATCGTAACATCATGGTGAGTGAACATCCTTGGTCAGAACTTGGGGTTTGAAAGTGGTAATCTTGCAATCTCCCTGTCCATTGAAGCTAATTTATCAGAGCATAACATGCTAAATCTTGTCAACAATCAAAAAGGGTAGATTTATGTAGGTGTTTTAGTAGTATCCCAGCAAACATTGGTCCGATGGCAACGTCGTGTCCCTGGCCAAAAATAGTCCCAGTTGAACGGCATAAATCGGTAAAAATATGCAACACAGAACATTTCCTAAAAATGCATTCAGATATGTTTGTACATGTCTACAATTCTCTGGGGTTGCATGTGTAATTGTTACTTTTAGCTGTGTGTAATTTTTAGCTACATATAAATTAATTA
Organism: Zacco platypus; assembly: GCA_038088235.1. Taxonomy (NCBI): domain Eukaryota; kingdom Metazoa; phylum Chordata; class Actinopteri; order Cypriniformes; family Xenocyprididae; genus Zacco; species Zacco platypus. The sequence goes on from CM076085.1 coordinate 17,204,954, forward strand.
GAACTTAAAAGACTTAGAACTTATATATTAGTATTTATGCATATACATGTGTATTTTAAAAACAAAAACTTGTTATATATTGCAAATAGATTAGTAAATATTTAATTGTTCCTTAATTGTCCAATTACATTTTGGGATATACAATTGCAAATTTGCAGCTTATAAAAGCAAACGTTTTACTGAAGTGCTTTATACACACACACACACACACACACACACAAACAGTGGCATGGTAATCTTCCATTAAAAGTCCCATACAGATGGTGGTCATATAATTAGACATTATAATTAGAATATCATCAAAAAGTTGATTTATTTCACTAATTCCATTCAAAAAGTGAAACTTGTATATTATATTCATTCATTACACACAGACTGATATATTTCAAATGTTTATTTCTTTTAATTTTGATGATTAAAACTGACAAGGAAAATCCCAAATTCAGTATCTCAGAAAATTAGAATATTACTTAAGACATACAAAGAAAGGATTTTTATAAATCTTGGCCAACTGAAAAGTATGAACATGAAAAGTATGAGCATGTACAGCACTCAATACATAGTCGGGGCTTCTTTTGCCTGAATTACTGCAGCAATGCGGCGTGGAAAGGAGTCGATCAATCTGTGGCACTGCTCAGGTGTTATGAGAGCGCAGGTTGCTCTGAGAGTGGCCTTCAGCTCTTCTGCATTGTTGGGTCTGGCATATCGCATCTTCCTCTTCACAATACCCCATAGATTTTCTATGGGGTTAAGGTCAGGCGAGTTTGCTGGCCAATTAAGAACAGGGATACCATGGTCCTTAAACCAGGTACTGGTTGCTTTGGCACTGTGTACAGGTGCCAAGTCCTGTTGGAAAATGAAATATGCATCTCCATAAAGTTGGTCAGCAGCAGGAAGCATGAAGTGCTCTAAAACTTCCTGGTATACGGCTGCGTTGACCTTGGACCTCAGAAAACACAGCGGACCAACAACAGCAGATGACATGGTACCCCAAACCATCACTGAATGTGGAAACTTTACACTGGATCTCAAGCAACGTGGATTGTGTGTCTGGGACCCTGATTTCCAAAGGAAATGTTAAATTTACTTTCATCAAAGAACATAACTTTGGACCACTCAGCAGCAGTCCAGTCCTTTTTGTCTTTAGCCCAGGCGAGACGCTTCTGACGCTGTCTGTTGTTCAAGAGTGGCTTGACACAAGGAATGCGACAGCTGAAACCCATGTCCGGCATATGTCTGTGCGTAGTGGTTCTTGAAGCACTGACTCCAGCTGCAGTCCACTCTTTGTGAATCTCCCCCACATTTTTTAATGGGTTTTGTTTCACAATCCTCTCCAGGGTGCGGTTATCCCTATTGCTTGTACACTTTTTTTCTACCACATCTTTTCCTTCCCTTCGCCTCTCTATTAATGTGCTTGGACAAAGAGCTCTGTGAACAGCCAGCCTCATTTGCAATGACCTTTTGTGTCTTGCCTTCCTTGTGCAAGGTGTCAATGGTCGTCTTTTGGACAACTGTCAAGTCAGCAGTCTTCCCCATGATTGTGTAGCCTACAGAACTAGACTGAGAGACCATTTAAAGGCCTTTGCAGGTGTTTTGAGTTAATTAGCTGATTAGAGTGTGGCACCAGGTGTCTTCAGTATTGAACCTTTTCACAATATTCTAATTTTCTGAGATACTGAATTTGGGATTTTCCTTTGTCAGTTATCATCAAAATTAAAAGAAATAAACATTTGAATTATATCAGTCTGTGTGTAATGAATGAATGAATGAATGAATATAATATACAAGTTTCACTTTTTGAATTGAATTAGTGAAATAAGTCAACTTTTTGATGACATTCTAATTATATGACCAGCACCTGTATTTTGTGTTTACACAAGAGAAAATGCTAGAGAAAATGATTATTCCTTTGCATCTAAATGTTATCCACCAGAGGGAGTCTCACTCTAGTGGTCTCACTTGTTTGCTGATTTACAGTGTTTCCCAGCTAGTTTCACATCATTGTTGTGACTCCAAGTGCATTGTGCTGTTGAAAGCAGAAGCACTGTAAAAAGTCCACAGAGTTGAGTAAATTTATGTTGAAAAGAGGCTGTTGAAATCAGTGTTGTTGACACAGGAACACAAAAGGTCTAATTTAACATTATTTAAGTGTCATGAACTAAAAAAGAAACATTTTACAGCATTTCCTAATATAGGTTAATAATTTATAAATATGCTATTAATTGATTGTTCACAATACATTAATGTTAATTTATACAACTTAATGTTGAATGTTCAATTAGTATACATAGACATTAACATTTACATGAGTTATTAATGTAGATCTAGATGTTCATTGTAGTTCATCATGTAGTTTGATACATAAAGCATAATGCAATATTAACATTTGTGTGGAAGTGGTAGTACTTTTTCATTTTTTTTAATAGAAAGTTTGAACAGCATTTCTTTGAATTTAAGTGTATTTATTAAATGTATTAAAGCATTTATTAAGTGGATATCTTTTCTTTTGTAACATTATAAATGTCTTTACTGTCAGCTTTGATCAATTTAATGCATCTTTTTTTTAATCTTACCACAAATGTTTGAATGGCATCATTGTTACCACAAAAATGATTATGCAGCAGAAACTGTTTTGATAATACATTGATGATGATGATGATGATGATGATGATGATGATGATAATAATAGTAATAAACGTTTGAGAAGTAAATCAGCATATTAGAATGATTTCTGAGGGATCATGTGACACTGAAGATTGGAGTGATGATGATAAATTCATCGTTGCCAACACAAGAATAAATTACTTGTCTTGAAATAGAAAACAATTATTTTAAATTGTATGTCACAGTATTACTGTTTTTACTGTATTTTTGATTAAATAAATGCAGCCTAGGTGAGCATTTGAGACTTACTTCATTCAAAATGTTTTCAAACATTTGGCAGTCAGGTTCTGTAGGTCTTAAAGCCATGATTTGTAAAATGAGTGTGCCAAAATCTAGCCCTTTGTGTACTTTCCAGTTTAAACAATTAATGGCATTAACTGAACCTGTCTGAACACTCGAACAGATTTAAAAAAAAAAAAAAAAAAGTATACAGTGACTGACGTACGCTGACATTCATTTTGACCTCTTATGTGTCTGTTTGCCTTCACTGTGAATGCTCATTCTGGGTGGTGTAGTGGCCATTAGCTTCTAATGACGCAAGAGACTGTAACTGGAGACAGTGTTTCATGTTTACAAAAGGTGTTCAGAAAAATGAAAACATTATGCCTGGCAAACTGGTTCTTTTATTCTTTTCAACGCTAAATTTAGCCTATTTTAACACTAGAATACAAACTTCTGAGTGAGTGTGGCCCTGGCATAGACCTGCCTCTGTCTGTGGTTCATCACAGAGTTATCATATTTCTCCATATCTTTCTAACATGTGCTATGTTTAAAAAGTATAGTTCAGCCCAAAAAAAAAGTTTTGTCTTCATTTATTCACCCTCATGTTGTGCAAAACTGGTTTGATTTACTCTCCCCTGCAGGACACAAAGGGTATTTTGATAATTGTAGATTTAAAAAAAAAAATTGTACAAGGAAAGTTAATGGGGTCCAGGTGTTTTGGACCCCAGCATTCTTCAGTGACATGAGGGTGAGTTAATGATTGTTGTTGTTATTATATTATTAAACATCTCACCAATAAATTTATATTTATTTACTCGTCCTCATGCCATCCCAGATATATATGACTTTGTTTCTGCTGTGGAACACTTTGGAGGTCCCATACACTTGCATTATATATACTCGGAGATGGATTTTTTTTTTTTCTAAAAATCTTCATTTGTGTTCCACAAAAAAAATATACATCGTGGATGGCATGAGTGTGCGTAAATGAGAAGTTTTGTTTTTAGGTGGACTGTTCCTTACTCAGTTACTGTGTTACTTTTTGAACAATAGTGATACTGTCTCTTTCGTTATGTGTTGGCGTAGTCAAATTTTTACTAACCTCAGGAAATGTGACTACTGACATTTCCTGTTTGTTTTGTTTTTAATTGTTTCTCTGTGTGTTCCTACAGGTATCGTCATTCTGTGCCGAGGCTCTGACCATATGCAACACCCTTATTCATCCTCGCACACCCTCAATCTCTCTCCCTCTCACCCCTTTAACTCTCAAGTCAACCGTATCTGCCCCTGTCCTTGCCTCTGGCCAAAATCCCTCACTAACTATCCCTACACTCCTTGGTGGAGCCACAACAGGGCCTCCTTTCCCTGGCAGGCATCCCATGGGCTTAGGCCCTGCTACCCTCCTTGGCTCTCTGGAGAACCATCTACCTTTGGCTCCTCCGGTTCTTCCAACTCCAGCAGGCATTACAGCCACCCCAGGCGACCTGCTGCTCTCTCCGGCCCAACCGGGTGAACTAGCAGGCCTCGGAGCCCCTGAAGGCCAACGACAAGTTTTTGTCCGCTACGACAAAGAGGAGCCAGAAGATGTGGAGATCTCTTTGGAGAGCGATTCAGATGATAGCGTTGTCATTATGCCAGCAGGTATGATGATGGAGATGCAAGATGGAGCGGCAAATGCACAATCGTTGTCCCAGCCAGCGGTGCCTGCAGTAGGTGGCCTGCAGCCCTCCATCCCAGTAGTGGGTGAGGTCGGATCAGTAGACACCTCGCTACCTAACGAGCTGCCCACCTCCATTCCCCATCAGATTCTGCCAGCTAATGCTAATAACATTAATTCTTTCCCTGGACCAAGCCAGACAGCCCAGCTTGTGTCTCTGGTGCCTCCTCTGAACTCAACTACAGCTTCACTCTCAGCGTCACCTGCCGGTCTCGCAGATTCACTGACAGGTGGTCCACAACTTCAGCAGATGTTGATGCAAAATTCTCCAGGTGGGCAGCCACCAACGCTGGGATTGTCTTTACAGATACAGCTTCAGAACCAGATCGCTCAGACCAGCCGTCAGCTCCAACAGCAGCCTCCAGGCAATGACGTGGACCAGAACGTCATCAACATCAACAGCTCGGATGAGGAAGAGGAAGAAGAGGAGCTGGAGGATGATGAAGAATTAGGAGAAGAGGAAGAAGATGAGGAAGGGCTGGAGGATGAAGAGGACGAAGAAGGCAGCGACTTCCTGGAAGAAGAGTTCTGTGAGCCAGAGGATTTTGAGGACTATGAAGATGATGAGGCTGAGGGTGAAGATGAGGATGAAGAGGAGAGTGAGGAGATCCAGCCATTGGAGGGAGACGATGACAGGGGGATGATGGGAGAGGAGGAGGCAGAAGTCATGTTTGCGGCGGAGCAGCAGCAAGGGATGGAAATGTTCTGCATGGAGAGAGAACGAGAAGTAGAAGCAGGGATCGAGGAGATGGAGGATGTGAGGAGTGTCTATACAGATGACAGGATCAAGGAGAAGGGGACTTTAGAGGAAATTGAGAACATTGGAGCCGTTGAGAGAAACGAAGCTGTGGTTGGCAAGCAACAAATAGAGACTCTTGTAATCGGTGAAGATCCAGAGGGCCATGAAGAGGACGGCACAGTGGAGGCGGTCGAATCTGAAGTAAGAACATGTGAGCAGGAAGTGGCAAGGCCAGAAGATCCCGAAGAAGAAGCTGGGCCATCACAACAGGGTCAGGAATTGACTGTCGAGAGCGAAGTTCAAGAGCAAGAAACAGAGTTACAGCCCGAAGACAAAACCAATCAGACCGCACCATCCACGACTGAGCAGGAGGTGTTACAGAGTGTAGACGAGACCATTGAGGAGGAGAAAGAGAGCGGTGAGCAGGGAGATGATTCAGATGCAAGAGGAACAAAGAGGAAAATGGGGGATCGCGAGGAAGGAGAGTCTTCTGAACAAGGCGTCGAAAAGAAAAAGGTAACCTTGGTCCAGAATTCTTTCTCTTAGGCTCAAAATGCACATTGTAAATGCATCGCCTCTAGCTACACAAGCTTGGATTTATACAAAATATGTCGGTTAATAAGTATGTTACTAGCCCCACATAAAATGATTGGTAGTATTCGTAATAATTAGTACAATAGTAGTACTTGCTGTTGTTGGTCAAAAATAAATGTTATTGTTTCTAATTGTAGAAACCTGTTGTTATTGTTGTTATTAAAGTATGTTATATAGAGTATATAGTACATGCCAACTTTAACAACATACGTGCCAACAAATTTTAAATTTAATTTGTATCTTATTTTATTGGCATATTGTATTTTCCATATTGTTTATCATTTGTATCTTTGCTTATTTAATAACAAAGATAAAATTAAATAACTGTATTGTGATATAAAATTACATTTGAAAAAATGTTAAATTAATGAAATCGTGAAATAAGATTTTGGTCATATCACACACCCTTATCCCAACCTGTTCAGAATTGTGAAAGGTTAGCGAATGTGAAAGGTGTAAGGACGTTTACACTGTGGCATGTAATTATTTTTTTTAAATAGCGGGGAAGGAATGGTCAAAAAGCAGGGCAGAAACATGCTGGTATGTTAATATATCAAACAATGATTTTAAGTTCGGTCACTTTTTTTTTTTTTTTTTTCAACACAAGCGTAAAGTATGCTTCTATCTTCAGTTTGTTTAAACAATTGAAGAAGCTAAAACAAATGAGTGCTTTGCATGTCTTCCAGTAATATCTTTTGTGTGTACACTTGTTCTTGGTAATGGCATGTAAACATGTGCAGACACAAATTATTGCTTTTTCTGAGCCTTTCTCTCCAGCACTTTCGCTCTAGCTCACACTCTCCTCTATCTCAAACTCTTTTCCAGATAGACGATGAGGCGATGGCTTCCATGCTGGCAGACTTTGTTGACTGCCCGCCAGATGATGATGATCATAGTGCCTCTCAATCACAGTCCTGATATGACCAAGCATTTCATTCACTCTAATCTCACATCAGAGGAACATTGCAATGTATAGTCATATCCTGAAAAAACCCTCATAGTCACATATGACAGATAGTGTCCCCTCAACCTCTGCTGTAGTTGCGCTAGAAATGTTTTTGCATTTCGGTTTAAAAAAAAATCCATTACCATTGGTAAATTTTTAAACCGCAAACACAATTCATAAGCTGAGAATAGACTTTTTAGGTGGTCATGGTTGGTGTTTTTCTTTTTCTGGCAGCTTAATACAAGTGTGATACTGTAGTCGCAAGTATTCAGAAGTGCTTTTATGATTTGAACATTATGGTTGTTTTGTAGCCTCTTTTTGTATATGTAACACATATTTGCCATTGCGTTTAAAAAGATCTTGCAATAAAGTGAATGTAATGACACTTTGTTCATGGATTCTGTAGAAAGTTGACCGTATGATGTAACACGTTATAATGGGGAACTTCCTGTATATTGAGTGTTCTCAAAAACACTTAACAGAATAGCTCTTTACTGTAAGATGTCCACTAAATGGTGAACTCTGTAGAAATGGCATGCAAAACAACACAAGAATGCATTTATCATTCCTGAACTCTGATTCTGCTCCTCCCTGACTCCCTGAATATTTTTGGTATTACTTGAATATGAGTTTGTTCCTTTTTAAATTATCATTGGTGTTATTTTTTGAAAGGATGGTGTGATTAGTGATGTACACTGTTAACAGGACACAATGCTGATGTGATACCACAACATTTCGGAAATATCTCTTATACAAACATGTGCTAGATAAACAAAGTTGCAGCACATGGTTGAATGTTTGTCCACGCTTAGCTTCAAAAGTTTTCTGTTGGTAAGACTTTATGAATATGACTCCATTATTTGATGAAAAAAAAACAGTAAAAACAGAAACATTGAAATATTACAACTTAAAATAACAGCTGGCAAAATAACTAGCCAGTCTTCAGTGTCACATGATCCTTCAGAAATCATTTTAAAATACTTATTTGAAGCTCAAGAAACATTTCTTATCAACAGGGCTTCACATTAACATCTGCTGAATGTGGGTGGATTTCAGCAGTGGTGTGTCATGCAGTCACTCCTACTAGACGCTTTGGCAGGTTGAATTATACTGTATTTTGAATGTAGAATATGAATGATCAAAAGTTACATGAAATGATGTGACTATAGCCGTGCACATGTCCTATGCATATTACAGTTTTTCCATACAGGAAGTTGACAAGACTGTAACACCTCAAAATTGTTTGACACAATTGAAAAGAAATTCTGAAATAATTTCCATTGTCGTATATGTATGAAGGTGAATGATGTATGCTAGATTTGCATGATGTGAATCATTTTAGCCTGGATAATCCCATGATCTATGCCAAGTAGAGATGTTGTGAGTGTGTGTTCTGTATGTTTGTGTATAGGAGACGGAGTGGTGTCTATCCTACCATAATCTATTCTATAATTCAGTTGCAGCTCTACACTGGGAGGCCATGTGGCTCTGAGTGCTGTGAGGAGTGAATGGCCTCTTGAAGTTTCTACACACCCATCAAATGTCAAGTTGTGTGTGTCCTGGCTCGATCCAGGTGGGACCAGACACCCTTGTGGAGTCCGGTCCTAAAAATGGCAGCTGTCAGTCTGAAAGGGAAACAGACACAGAGAGGAAAAACGGTTTAATCTTGAAGTTTTTCACGACTTGCATTAAAATAGATGTCTCAATTTTTCCGGAATGGTCTAAGTCAGACAGTTGTTGCAGATGGCTTTAACCTGTTAAGATTTTATGCCATTAGAAGAAAACTTGTTTTAGTTTGCAAAGACATGGATCATAACTATGATCATGTTTCTGCAAAGAAAAGATAACTTGAATGTTAGTGGTCAGTTCTGGCTGCTGGTGTTTAAGTATTATCAGAGAGTCTTGCACCTTAAGTTGCTGTTGCAGCTGTGCTTACACAGTCTGCTGTGTTCTGAGCATTAGGACGCCCAGGTCTGCTGGGAAAATCTCTTTGAATAATTCTGTTTATACTCGCTAGATCTGTGATCAGAGGATCAGATCACCATTTGTGGTGCTGTGCGGCTTGTTTAGCAATTGCTGTTTATGGTGCCATTCAAACCCTTGACCACTTGGATCTCTGTGGTCTGTAAAGTTTCTGCCTGATATTAACATTGCGCACAACTTTGATTACATGTCCAGTAAAATAACTTCCCTGATCAGAGCCCGTGTGATTCATCGCTTCCAGGGGAGAGAGGAGTTTTCTAACACTTGAGCCACTTTTTTGTTGCAAATGAAAATCAAAACTTGTACCTCCCCTTGTCCCTGGGTTACAGATCAATAAGATCATATTTAAATTACGTTTTGATCTTGAATGGATTTAGCCTATTCAAGATATGACAATCAAGTTCATGCTTTTAGTTGGCAATACTGGGCATTATTTTTCTCATTAAAGATTCTTGCACCGATACAAGATAAAGAAGTTTTTCCCTTTAGTTTGATTTTTTTTTTTTTCTTCCATTTTTCCTTTCTTAATCATTGTAGCCTCATGGCAATGCAATGCTCCTGCAACTGCAGCTATATGGAAGATAGCACTGACAAATTCCACATAGACACCCATGCAACTTGAAATTGCTATACTATTTCAGCACAACAGTTAATCCAACTTTCACAAGACACATGGGCTAGAATGCATTGCATCTACAACCGTAAACCGTGTCATGCAACACTGACAGTAAAAGAGTCAAAGTTTTAAAGAATAAACTTTATTAGTCTTGGTGTACATGTAGTAGCACAAACAACTATAATGTGTGTTCTATGAGAACAATGTGTGTATCACAATTAGTTTTGAACCCTTCTGTTGATCCTTTACAATTCTTCCAGCACCAATAGTGCTCCTAAATTCTGTCTACATCCTGACTCCTTCTGCTCTTCTCCAACATTCTTCTTCCAAAACAATGCTTGAATCATCATGAGAATGAAGGCCATCCCTATATATCATAATGTGACCATAATATAAATTGTTATATTAAAACAGTGTAAATTAAAAATAATTTTATTTGCTGGTCTCAGCTGGGTCTCTGCAGAGTAATTTGTCCAGAATGACTCCATCTCACTGATCTTTTAGAAGGCCTTTGGCCCAGCTGAAGATGTGCATTGTGTGCACAGCAACAGGTCAAACTGGAAACCGGTTCTAGAATTTGATGCTGAGAACATGCAGTGAACTGCAAGCACTGAGAGCATGGGTCAAGTTATTGCTCAATTTAAAGATTTTTGTGACACAATTTTCTTGTTTTTGGGCTAATATGTTATCAATTGCATTCTTTTGAGAGTTTATTTGGATATGAAAAGAAAGGTTGGACAAACACAGGTCTGATGCACAAAGATTCATTTTGGTCGGTTAATTTTTTAGCCTCTTGAGACACTGAAAAACATACAAGAGTGCAGCTATTTCAAAGTCTGAGTTAAGACCAGGGAAAAAACTGTTTTATTAGACTGAGCCTTAAACAATGCTCTTTACACCATGCTTTGTGACATCAGTCATGAATCTTTTTAGCACTTCTTGAATGATTTCAAAGTGATTTGATCAAAGTAATTCATCTTATTCTTTGGTTAAATTTCTCTCTTGAAACAAAGACAAGCTGTGCATGTCCTCTGAATGGGTGAAACCCCTCAGGCTTGGCCACAAGTTTCCTATTGACGCCATAATTATTATTATGTACATCAGTTTTAACATTTAGTGCATTTTCCGAATTGCAGTCTCTAGGACAGAGAGAATATTGACATCATTTCTTTTGAAATTGTTCAATTTCACTACACTTTTGTCCAACTTCACATTTCACACACATGGGATTCTAGTGAGAGATTTTTTCGAGTGTTATTTTTTTGGTTCATCCAATCACAAGATTTATTCACTAGTTAACATGATCATTTTCAGTGTTGCAACGTTATTGCAGCAAAGCAAATAAACATGTAGTTGGACATTCTTTACCTTTAGGTTTTAATTGACAGCCCTCTGTTGAGCACCATAATAAAATCTGGATGATGTTATTCCAATTTAGATTTCATCTCTTGTTGCGTAGGCAAACAAAGAGATCTTAAAATGTATAGCAAGGGATGTCATTCCACATCTGCACTGCCACTATCATTTCCCTGAGAAGTAATGTTGTTTTTCTAATAATTTTCCAACACCACCGGGTTTCGGTCTCCAGTCTGTCCTGGATATTCTGACCAGTTCTACAAATGTGTCTATATGGGGTGCATCTAGATTTTCCCTCAACACTTCTAAAAGGCAAATAAGAACGATCACAAATTCGCCAGTTCTGATTCTTAGTCAGAGGGTGCAGAGTTAATACGTTAAATCTAATCGCCACATACTTATTCATACAAAAACGCAGTTTGCTTAGAAACTATACTGCAACTTGCTAAGTCAGTGATGGACAAAAATCTAAAAGTCCCACCTGATGTGCTACATGCTCCTTTCATTGAGCCTTTAGTATGACCTATCCTGACGCAGATTGGCTGTAGCAATGGATACATCGTAATCTACTGTAGACAATAATTTAAGACTAAGTCAGAATAAAATCAAATGTAACAATTTATTTGTCTGCTAAAAAATGCATCAATGCCACTTACACAATTAGAAGCCAATTCAAACATGATGAATACATAACATCAATCACTCAAAGGATGTCTCTAAGAGTAATAAATGCATGCACACAGTGGTGGGTGAATGTTTTAAAGACACTCATCCTTGTATGAGGGTTCAGGCTACAGAATGTCCCCCTGGCTGCTCTGCATTTTCATTTAAATACCCAGACCAGAACAAAAGGATGTAAATATTTATTGCGCCGACACCTGGTTTCAGTGGAGAGGAGAATGTTATCTTAAAGAGATACGACCCAAAAGACATCACCCATTCTTCTGAGTTTTCAATCTGTTTCATAATACACGTGACTGCTGCAAAATTGAGTCTCTTTTTACCAATCGCAAATAATACTAAATATGAAATTGGAAAAACAATAGATTCACAAGATACATCATACATAGTACATATGCATTCTTAGAGAACATTGAGGAGAGTTTGGGCAAGGCTTTGACGTATTTCTCTGAGAACTTCTCTCCAGATGAGCTTTATTGCAGGATGCTTGATCTCAGCTTTTGTCTTGGCAGGAAAATCAAGTCTTAAAATACATAATCGGGGCAGCCCAAGTCTTTATGGGGCTCTAAACAGAATTTTATGTGGGGGACCCTCGGTGCCACAAATGGTCAATTATTGTCAATGCTTGATTATTCACTATAAATCTAACAAACCTGTTATTAATTTTATTAGTTGCAGGCTGTAGAGAGTGTAACGCATTACAAGTAACTTGTTACGTAATCAGATTACTTTTTTCCAAGTAAATAGTAGCTTAAATTTCCAACAAAATATCTGAGTTACTTTTTCAAATAAGTTACGCAGATTACAATGTTTTCTCATGTATTGACTCACTGCTCTCCGGTCCTCTTGTTGAGAAATCGTGAGTGCAGACGAGTTGTGTGCGCGTTGTAAACATGACGGATATTGTAGTTCTAGACTAAATGTGAGCATGTACTCATCTCACTTACACAAAGTCAGTATTCCTCAAAATGAATAAAAACAGTGAAATGCAATCTCAGAATACTGCACAAACCTGCAATAAATAAAATATACTTAATAAATATATGAAACAAATATACTTTTATGCAATTAATCTCACTTTACAAGCCAATGTCTTTGCTGCTGACCTTTGATGATCCAATTCAACTTTACAAAAATGACTTTAGATGAACATCACATTTGTGTAAGAGTTTAACTTTCTTTTCCTGTGTCCTTCCTATAATTCTGCAATCCATAATAGCGGTACAGCTGAAAGGTTTGTTTGAGCTGCGCCCTCTATTCTACTGGAGTGAATTTGCATAACCTTTAGCCTGAGGCTATTCATTTCACTTTTGAGATGAAAGGGCCTTTACATTTGCCAAAAATAGAACTTTTTTTGTCATTCTTACAAAACAAGCAAGCCCAGGTGAGGAAAAGCAATGCAAAAGTAATGTAACACATTACTTCCCTTAAAAAGTAACTGTTTTAAGGAGTAAAAGTAGCTTTCCCCAACAATAGTTGTAGCTTTGTTGCTTATACCATACCAATGCATGTTTTTATCTGTTTTGAATGTAATCGTAGCAAACCCACAACACAGTAATAAGTGGCATACTTAATGTGGTGTACTGAAAGTAAGCAAATAAACCAGCAGACAATGCATTTACTGTGAACAAGTTAACCACTTTAATTGCCTTTGGTTAAAAAAATGGAAATACAAAGGAAATAACTTAAGATAAACAGTACCTTAAATATAAAAAAATGATGCAAATGTAGAAACGGACAATATTAAATTAAATACTTAAATAATGACAGAAAATGAACAGATCAGATGGACCTGTAACAAGATAATAATGGTAAGCTGTTAACAGTACCAAGTTTATGAAACAGAAGCTTAGTTTTATTAGAAAAAAATGTCTATCCAGGACAGTTATTTTTACACAGAAGACAAAAACTTTGTATTAATACATTAAGATGTCAAGGCTCTTTATGGATGTTTAATCAAACATAAACTTTCCTAAAACAAGAAGCTATGCTATCTAGTCTGTTATTTAACTAGCCAGCTAACGTTAGCGCACAACATAGCCTAGTTTAGTTTACATGAATTTTCTTACCTTACTGTTGCTGTTGTTTATCTTCCTTTGTTTTCTTCTTTTTTCATTTCTCTGCACCAGAGGGATATGTTCTTTTTATGACATTTATGACAGTTTTGCTGCAATGCTACTGCCTCTTCAATCGACTTCAATAATCACAGTCACAGTCTGACTTTGCTTGCATCTTGCATCCCGTTAAAAAAAAAAAAATTGCGTGGGATTTATTATTATTATGATTATTATTTAATATCACGTTTTTGTATAATTACCATTGTCCATTGACATAATATATCATAAAAAAACAAGCTGTAATTTTTTGCTCTTGGGGACCCCCTGGTGGCCACAGGGGCCCTTAGCAGCCGCTCAGTTCGCTTATGCCTTGCACCCGCTTTGTAAACATTTTTTAATTGTAGCTTTAAAAAGGCATCAGAAATAATAAACTAAGTCCAACGTAGTGTTGTCAGAAATATCAGTTTTTCGATACATATTGATACTGAAGTATCTGAAACTCTTCCAATACTCATTTTCCACAGAATAGTTACACGATACCAACTGCGCCTTGTCGCTCTCATCTCTCTGACAGCGAGTTGGCACACAAACTTACTTCCCCTCACTCCTTTGTTTTTCATTTGCTCCAGATAAACATTGTTGGTGTTACAGGGCTTGAATTTCAGCATAAGATTGCATGTATTGTGTATTTTTACTCATCCTCGCAGATATCGTGCACACACATTAAGCCACATCTCAGCACTAAATTGAGTTCTTTTTCACTGCTTATTGCACTTAAACAGTCAAACACTCACAAAATAGTGTCAAAATGCCAGTCTTGGTGAGAAATTTCATAAACAGTCAGTTGTTTTTTAGCCTATTCTAAACAAAGGTGTAGCTTGATGACACCGTGTTTGAGCGAGGAATTTTGGGAGATGTGGCCTTCACCTCACAGCCAGTGGAAAGAATCGGGTGGGACGGCACTCGGGCAGCAGTCATGTTCATGGATGCGATTATTAACGTTGCTATGAAGTGTTGCGGGAGCTTATCGAGGCTGCCCTCACACGTCCCGTATCCTTGGTTAAAATCGTGATTTTTCTCACGATTTACAAATAGTTGGAAACTTTTAGGATATTGTCAGTACTCAACTGAACAAAATATATAACACTGGCCTAGTGGTTTTTGGATATTTTACTGCAAAATTCTTACATATTGTACCTTTAAGTGAACATAAACAGCTGAGAAACAGAACGCTTGTGTAATAATGGATCTGTGGTCTTAAAGTGACATCAGCCTAATAGACCTGCTACCAAATTATGACATAGTGTTAAAAACATCTATATGGCAGTTTTCCCCCATGGTATTGATGTGAAATTGTGGCCTGTGAAAATGCTGATCGGCTAGTAACTAGTAACAGTGGCTGGTGAGCAAAAAGGTTAATGTCAAGCACTGCTTATCCATGTTGAAAACATTGTTTTTGTTGGCTATTTTTCATAGGATTTTTTGATGTATATAAAATTAAAAACAAAGAAACTTTTGAACGGTTGTGTACGTCACCCTGCCAGAGGGCAACTAGTTGTCAGAGGAATGTTTCCATTACACAACACATGTCTGTTATGTGTTTCTTTAAAAATAAATGTTTTGCATACTTTCGCAACATATTTTGCTCTCTATAGCTATTGAGGAGCTTGTGTATAAGTTACACAAACAGCATTTACAATCCTTTTTTCCAATAATATGTTTATAAAAAATCTAAAACCTTTAAAACCTGTAACATGAAATAAACCACTGAAAAATACCACTAACAAATATAAGTGAAACTTGGTCATTCGGTATTAGCCAGTGCCCTGTTAAAAAGGTAAAGTATTGCTTGTAATTCCACACAGAAAGCCTTTTTTTAAAAAAGTAAACAGGAGACACTGTCAAAATGACTGCTACGTTTTTGGTTGAAAAGTGATTGTGCAGTCTGAGTTGAACGGTTCATCTGAAAGTTAATGTGAAACTTTCTCATACTGGGTTCTGAGAGGTTTCACAAGTTGAGTACAAAATTTTTATTTTGAGCTTTGTGGTTTTTCTGTGTGCAACTACTACCCACTTCCTTGTAATTGAATGCAAAGAAAAATGAATAAACAAATGAGGAGGTTAAAATATCGGCCCATAGAGGACTCTTACGGAAACCAAGTGCTGGGAGAGGGGGATGGGGGGAAAGTAGGTTTGAGGGAGGAGACGAGTCATTTCAAAGCTAATATCTGTCTGATGCAGTCACTGAAACTTCAGGGTCAGTGAGCAGGTAGTTACTGTGTACAACACTGTGACATGAAAGAAGGAAACTAGAGTTGGGTGAGACAAAAAGGACAGTGAAGACAAGAGGCAAGAGAAACTGCAGTAGAGAAGGAGCAACACCATTTTTACAGAGAAAAGGTAGCTTTTTGCCTTCCATTTATTCAGATTTCTTTGTCAATTTAATCTGTTTTGAAATGTGTTTAACCTTATGGTGCTTCTCATGTAGGGGTCACACTCATACTTCTCCTGGTCAAAAGTGGAAAATCAATATTTTTTTTTCATTTCATATTTCGTATTTTAAGGGACTTTTATGGTACTAAGTAATATTTATGCAATAATTATGATCCATGTTTCCACATTTTTTGCAATAAAATTATTTGACCGTGAGGAGTACAAGTGTGACTTTTAGGACTATTTAACCTTTGCAATTCATGTTCATTATTTTCTTATTTTATTTAATGTGTGTGTGTGTCACCATGTGTCATGTCATCCGGGTGAAGTAAAAAAAAATGTTTCTGTCAAAAGTGACCAAAGAGCACCAGAGAGGTGAAGCAAATTAACAAATTCATCTTTGGGCTTCTAATGTCCTCTGTCCTCACAGGTTGACTCACTGGTCACTGTGAATTGACATAGTCTAGACACTTTAAGCTACTGGTATGTCCTTCAAGACATTATCTCAGATGGCATAATACCGTGACACTTATACTGTGTCTGTGTCTAATATTTCTGACTATACAGTATATGCAAAACATATTTATTTATGCACCTGTACTAATAGAGTGCAGTGACACATCAAAGTGACACACTTTATAATGAGGTTGTATATGTTAACATTAGTAAATGCAATAGCTAACATGAAATAATAAACTGTAAAATTATTGATGTTTTCCTTGAACTGTAAATTATTGTTCATTACCACATATAACATTCAGATTGTATTGATTAACATTATGAACAAACATGAATTAACAGCATTTTAAATTAACATTACCCTAGATTAATAGATACTGTAAAACCTTTTTCCCCCATAGTTAGTGCATTATACATAATGTATTAACTAATGGTAACAAGTTGAACCTTTCTAAAGTGTTATCAGTTTCTCTATTAGAGTTATCATTACAGTTCCTCCCTACCACAGAGACAATGCACTCCTTTGTTTTCATAGTTTGAATTGTGTTATATTTGTATTGTTACAACAGGGGAAGCTCTCTAGATCAAATTGCACTAAAGTGTCTGCCTGCACTTGAATCCTTTTAAAAGCCCTAATCTGGTTTCATGTTTAAATGAAAAATAATCAGATCTATTATCCCGTGAAACCACTTTCACAAGGTGAAATAGCCCAGGGGAGATCATCCTGCTGCAAGAAATCCTTTTCCAGACATTCAGAGGAAGACGTATTAGAGGAAGATTTTCACTTCCACAATATCTCGCTTGATTTTGTAATCGTCTGGTGCAGGCATAAATGGATTGCACAATCCTTTGACGGAACAGACTAACATCTGCTATAACTCTCTGTTGAATAGTTTCTGTAACTGCAAAATTAATTAGGCTTCTGAGACTTCTCTATGTCTGACTGAAACTGTGAAAATATCTTACAGTTTGTTCAACATTATTGTGTGTGTGTATGTGTGCAGAGATGGAGTACAAAGTTACCGTGGCCACCGGGACTTCCGAATATTCAGGAACCAATAACTATGTGTACATAACTCTCTTTGGAGAGAGAGGAGAGAGTGAGAGAACCGTGCTGGACAATCCAGGCCTAGACTTCTGCAGAGGAGCGGTAAATGACCGTGAATATGTTTGTGTGCTTATGAGATGCAGTATTTAATATATTTTTTCCTCTGTTTATTAGAGATCTTTTGTTATTTTAAAAGGTATTTTATCATTTGACGTCCTGTTTTAGAACAGTGCCAATAAAAGAATGATGTTATCACATCACACTTCCCGAAAACGTATAGCTTATCTCTCGGTCTCTAAAAAATAGAGACATGTTAAAATTCGAACCGAAAATGCTAATCCAATAATTATTTTCATGTAATGGCTGATAACTGATGAATAAAATTCAATTCTATTTTGTCTATATATATTAAAAATGAAACACAAAGCTAAAATGAATAATTTTTAAAAGCAGCAAGTGTATGTAGACATCATAACATTATAATGCACAGTATGAAAAATAGATAATCATTGTGAGATTTGCTAAAGATTAACAGTGTTATTGAGTTATTAGTGTTTTTAACTTTACATGAGAAATTAATGACAGCCAGTTTTGAGGAAAATTAGTTTTAAAAAGTAATGCATTACAATATTGCATTACTCACTAAAATGTAACTAACTGCATTAGTTACTTTTTATTGAAAGTAATGCGTAACATTACTTTTGCATTACTTTTATTCAGCTGGGCTGGGCTTACTTGCTTGTTTTTTAATAACATACAAAAAAAGTTCTATTTTTGGCAAATGTAAAGGCCCTTTCACACATAAAGTGTGTAAAGTGTGTTCATAAAATGAATACGCTTCAGTCTGAAGGAAAGTCCCATCTGTACAGTGGAGGGCACAGCTCAAACAAACCTTTCAGACGAAAGTTCAACACCCTTACTTAAGCAAATAAAACAACAAAAAAATAAATACAAATGCGTTGTATATCTTGTCATTTTTGCTTATTATTATGGTTGAATTGGATCATCGAAGTTCAGCAGCTAAGACATAATAATAATATAATAATAATAAAGTGAGACTAAATAATAATAAATGAAAACATCTCTATTTCCACCATTTTGTAGGTGGATGATTACACAGTTTGCAGCGCTGCTGATTTGGGTCCCCTGATAATGGTGCGCCTGGAGAAGCAGAAGTACTGGGTGGAGGATAACTGGTTCTGCCGTTATGTGAAAGTCAGTGTACCTGGAGAAAGATGCAGCTATACTTTTCCCTGTTACCGCTGGCTGGTGGGAGATGGAGTGGTAATAGAGCTCAGAGAAGGCACAGGTCAGTTACAGTGAGCTGCTCATGCAGCAACAACTAAGATAAATCTGAGAATAAGATGAAAACCTATGACTAAAAGCTCAAATCTGGTTCTTCCTCCTTTCATAGCCAAAAAGCTAAGTGACGACACCTTGCCACTTGAGATAGGTCACAGAAAGGCAGAACTTCAGGAAAGGCAGAAAACATACAGGTCATACACTGAACTTATCATTGCAATCCTGTCTCTGTAAAGAATGTACTCTTAACAAATCACAGTTAAACACCATGTCTCACCTATCCAGATGGTTTTCATGGGCACCAGGCATTCCAAAATGCATTGATGCCAAGTCAGAGGCCGATCTCCCCCAGGACGTTCGCTTCGACAACGAGAAGCGCAGTGACTTTGTGGGATCCCTTCACTATGCGTGAGTAAAGGATTATGCTTTATTAAAGTGACCTGATATTTTAAGGTGCATAATTATGTGTGTTCCTCTGTCTGCACATGATTTGATTAGGAAGCCTTCATTCCATTTATCTAACCACCAATTCATTTGTCCCTTCCATCTGCCTGGCAGGCTTTTGGAGCTCTCTCTGAAAAAACTGGCGATCAAATTCGGAAAGTCCTGGAATGACCTGGACGATTTCAAAAGGATCTTCTGGAAGCTAAGAAGCCCTATAGCTGGTAACAACTTAAAGGTTTTTTTTTCTGCCAAATACTTCAGTTACCACAAAATTTGCATTTCACTTCATTCTCTGAAAGCTCTCTTCCCAGAAAATGTCATTCTGTAACGTGTTTATGTAATCTGTCATGTCGTCTCTTAATTCCATTCGACCAATCACAAATGGCATGTGAAAACTCCCCATTTACACCCACTCTTGAATAATACATTTTCACACTGCACTTAACCCTATTTAAACCCTGGATAAAATCCACTTACAGCCCTAAATTATGGGACGTTTCACACATTTTTAACTCTGGGTTATGAAAGCTAACGATGCCTCTAATGTTGAATTTCGGTGCTAAACTGTGAAACAATTAGGTGCTAGAAAATAAACATTCCATTCAGTTTATCAAAAGAAAACCAGTAATAAACTAAACAGCACTTACCTCATAAAATACTCAAGCTTTTGTGCATTTGCATAATTTCACTCGCTGTTTTAGTGTCTGAGAGAAAAATGGGAATGTCAGCATGTTATCTGGAGTAAAGAAAAGACCCTGTTATACGTTGCTTTTTAATAATACAGCATATTTAAAACAATCAGAGCGGACATTTATACAGAAAGATAAGCCTTTATCAAGTCTGTCGAGGGCCGTATTGGCGCAATGTTATTTACATCATAAATATGTTCGTTTAAATGTTAATTCAGGCCAGGGTTTACAAACGTAGTGTGAAATCCTGAAACCCGTTCCAGCTGTTTATTGATCGAGTTTGACTGCTTTGAAATGATCATTGCTGAATGAACCAACATGTTATAATGTCATATATGCTTTAAATAAGATAAAGCATAAAAATGTAATAGACCTAAACTCCTTATGTAGCTTAAATGGTACTAAAATCTTTTCAGAACATTTATAGAGAAAGTTGGAAATGTTAAAAGAATAACATGAATTTGTGATGAATATTCTGTTCAGAATACACCATGGAGCACTGGAAAGAAGACTGGTTTTTTGGTTACCAGTTCATGAATGGCTCAAACCCACGGATGATTACCAAGTGCAAGGAGGTGCCCTCAAACTTCCCTGTCACTGGAGACATGGTGCAGTCCTCTCTGATACCTACAACCACTTTGAAGGAGGAACTCAAGGTGAGAGTTAGTGTTTATTTTCTTAAAAACGAGTTGGAACAGTAAATCCAATAGATCAAACTCAAATATTCAGTTTCTTTCTAAGTTGCTTCAGAAAGTGGTTGCTGCTAAACTTCAAACCTGTTTGTCGTCTT
Organism: Zacco platypus; assembly: GCA_038088235.1. Lineage (NCBI taxonomy): Eukaryota > Metazoa > Chordata > Actinopteri > Cypriniformes > Xenocyprididae > Zacco > Zacco platypus. Next base: position 17,225,694 of record CM076085.1, read on the forward strand.
ACTATGAATGTTTCCAGTCTGTCTTTCACACTCTCCACAGCACTGAAACAGCACTTCTTAGGGTTGTCAATAATCTCCTTATGGCCATTGACTCGGGATCCATCTGCGTTTTAATTTTATTAGAATTTTCTTTGGCATTTACACAATCTCACAGTATTCTAATTCATGACTCTCTGCTCTTGCTGTCTCTGGAACTGCCTCATCCCGGTTCACTTCCTAACTGTCTGACAGTCAGCATTACATCTCTATCCGCCAGGCTAAGTCCACTACTGCCCCATCTCACACGGTGTGCCCCAGGGTTCTGTTCTTGGGCCTTTACTCTTCATAATCTACATGCTTCCATTAGGTAACTGTAACAAAGTTCTTAAGAACGGGAAGAAGGAGGCGGGAACCGGCGAACGTTCAACAAACTTTAATACCAAATAAAACGCCCTGCTCGTCACAGTAACATTATCCTGGCTTTAACTTCCATTGCTACACAGATGTCACCCGACTTTACATCCATTTTTAACGCACTGCTCTTTTCCCCAACAACTCCATTTTAGCCTCCGTGTATTGATGACATAAATGCATGGATTACCAGTAATTTACTCAAACTCAATAACAATAAAACAGATATACTTCTTGTTGCTTCTCCTCAAATTACAACCCGTTTCTGCTTTGACAATATTAATATCACTGGAATCCTGGTTCGAGCTTCCACCACTGTTAAAACCCTGCGTATAATCTTTGATTCTTCTCTCTCCTTCCTTCCTTACATTTCCCCACTGATCAAGTCTGCTTTCTTTCATCACCGTAATATCGTTTGTTTACATCCGTTTTTAAATGTCAATGATGCCGAGACCCTAGCTCATGCTTTCATTACTTTTCAGCTTGACTACTGTAATTGTCTTTTCTATGGCTTACCCAACACAACAATAAATTAGCTCCAATATATTCAGAGCTCCGCAGCTAGGCTGCTCACATATGCCATTAAATCTTCCCACATTACTCCTATTTAACGCAGACTACATTGCTACACATTTACTTTTGTATTCAATAGAGGATACTTAGATACTTCTTATTACCATCAAAGCCCCCCGGTATATTTCTGATCTAATTCATACCTATGCCCCAGTTTGCACACTTAGATCCTCTGATACCTGTCTTTTGTTGGTCCCATGGCACAAACTTGCATCGTTTGGTGGATAAGGCCTTCGGTATCTTTGCCCCTACAAATCATCTGCAACCTCTCATCATTGCATGATTTCAAAACCCAACTATCTTTTCGATTCCTGTTTTTCTGATCCCTAACTTTATGATCTGTTCGTGTTTTGTATGTTATTTTATCTACACTCAATGTATCTGTATTGTCTCTTTGTCTGCTGTCGTGTTTACTTGTTGTAATATTGTAAAGCTACCTTATTATTTTTATTATTAATAATGTTTCTTTGTGTCTCCCACTGAAGAAAGGAAATATATTCCTGGTTGATCATGCAATAATGGATGGGATTCCTGCCAATGTAATAAGAGACAAGATACAGCACATAGCTGCCCCACTTTGTTTACTGTATGAACACCCCGAGAAGGGTCTCATTCCCATTGCCATACAGGTAAAACCTGTTGATACACATTTAATAATAATATGGATATAAATTATTGTTAATTATTGTTATTAATGTAATAATCATACTATACTCTCCAAAAAAGGTACAAAAGCTTTCACTGGGGCAGTAGTTTTAAGTGCCCCTAAATGGTGCATATTAGGTACCTTAAAGAAACATATTAGTACCTTTTGAAAGGATACATTACCACCCCAGTGACATCTTTGTACCTTTTTTCTGCAAGTGTAACATTATGTGGGGTGCATCCAGGAATGGGCTGACAGTGACAAACACTGATGTAAGTGACTGGAATGACTGATTGTTTTTCTCCCTTTCTTTCAGCTTGAACAGAAACCTGATAAGGACACACCCATATTCCTCCCTAGCGATCCACCTCTGGCCTGGTTATTGGCAAAGATGTGGGTTCGTCACGCTGAATTTCAGGTCTTTCAGTTGTTATCACATCTGCTACGCACACACTTGGTGATCGAAGTGATCTGTATGGCCACCTTGCGTCAGCTGCCTGCTGTTCACCCTATATACAAGGTTAGAGGAAGTCAACAAACGTGCTTTTTAGGAAAGATACATTTGCATATTTCAAAGCAGGATAAAGTTATCTAATCACTGGTTCATTAAAATCACCCGTCATGTAATAAACTGTCCAGTTGTATTTTATGTTAGGGTCGTCTTCACTCTCTTTTTTCTCTCACTGCAGCTCTTGACTCCACACTTGAGGTATACTCTTGAGATTAACTGTCGTGGCAGAACACAGCTCATCTCCCCAGATGGCATCTTCAAAAGGGTGAGCATCCTCAAACCATAAAAATACACTTTTTAGCTCTCTACCTTTTTATCATCCCCTCAAACCAGCCAACCACAAACAAACCGTTTACAATATATTCCTGAGTTTTTTGTTAAATATAGTGTATTACATTTTTTGCTAAACGTACATTCAAAACTTTGCTCACCATGGCTGCATTTATTTCATCAAAAATACAGTAAAACAGTTATATTGTGAAATATTATTGCAATTTAAATATACTGTTTTTAATATCTTTAGTATCACATGATTCTTCAGAAAACATTATAATATGCTGATTTGCTGCTGTGGGATTACAAATGTAAGAATCTGTTCTTAAACTGCTGATCCTACACTCTGACATAACATCACATGAAATGCTAAGGTGAAGTACATTATATTTAGCATTTAAGGTAAAGATGATGATATCAGATTAGTGAGAGCAAGAGGTTTCTGTCAGTCCTGTTCTCTTTATTGTAAGTCAAATGTGCCAGATTACTGAGGACATCACCTTTTGTCTTTAATGTTTTTTGGTGCCTCTGACCCAGTCTTTGAAACTATAGCAAGTGTTTTTGCTCATAGTGACCTAAGGTATGGACTTCTCTTTTGTATGTTATAATTACACTGTTTGGATTGGGGCTTGTAAAACTTCGAAGTCTGGGCTAATAATTGCTTACATTCTTTGCATATTTCAAGGTTTTGACCTGAGTGCTGTCTTCACTTGTAAGGACTCCCCCTGAAATGTGTGTGAAGCTACAATGTATAGCTTCTTAGTTAGACTTAAAGACTGCAGCTACCAACAGCATGTTCTCAATAAACAATCCTGCTGAACAAACAACAGAGTCTACTGGTTTTTGCATCTCCAACAGTGCACAAAAACATTTCTTATTGTTATGATTGATGAAAACAGTTGTGCTGCTTAATATTTTTGTGGAAACTGTGGAACTGTAAATAATATTATAAATGTCTTTACTGTCACTTTTGATCAATTTAATGCATCCTTGGTGAATAAAAGTATTATTTTCTAAATAAAAGATGTTCGACCCCAAATTTTTGAACGGTATAGTATAAAACTTACTCAGTTAGTTATAAAATTGTGTTTTCCAGGTGGTATCAACGGGTGGAGATGGACTGTTGATTTTGGCACAGAGGGAGTATAAAGTACTGACCTATCGCTCCCTCCAGCCCAAATTTGACTTCTTGGACAGAGGGGTTACTAAACTAAGAGACTATTTCTACAGGGACCATTCTCTGATGCTGTGGGATGTGATTCAAAAGTAATTTAATCCAATAGGAATTCTTCATTCAGCACTTTTAATGCTTTTGCATGTGGCTGTATTGTAGACATCATTTTTTCAGACATTTACACATGAATGAAGTGGTGTATATACAAATAAAATTCCTGAACAAACAGACCTGTTTCCTTAAAAGCTCTTTTTTTCTCTCAGTTTTGTTTCAGGAATCATTTCCTTGTACTACAAGAGTGATAGCGAAGTGCAACAGGACTCAGAACTTCAGGCCTGGATCAATGATGTGGCTGTCGAGGGCTTTGTGGATGTGCCTGCTTTTGGTAAGATATGAATGCATGACTGCATCACTGAACTCACGTTTGTCTTTTTTTGGATAAATGAAATGGGTCAATAACCCGAGTCCAAATAGTATTTATTTAGGCTTGACACGATATACACTACCGTTGAAAAGTTTGAGGTCATTACAATTTATTTTAAATTAATTAATACTGTTATTCAGAAAGGATGCAGTAAATTGATCCAAAGTTACAGTGAAGACGTTTATAAGGATACATTTGATTTCTGTTTCAAATTTATGCATCAAAGAATCCTGAAAAAACTGCTCAGTTTCCACAAACATATTAAACAGCAACATTTTTTCAACATTGATAATAATAAGAAACATTTCTTGAACAGCAAATCAACATATGTTTGATGATTTCTGTAGGATCGCGTGACACAAGACTGGGAGTAATGGCTGAAAATTCAGCTTTGCCATCACAGGAATAATTACATTTTAAATAATTATTTAAACTGGAAAACAGTTATTTTAAGTTGGAATGATATTTCACACTGCTGCTGATTTTTTTATTATCATCAAATAAATGCAGCCTTGGTGGGTATTTAATTTAAAAAATCTTACCCAGGTTTAAACCATAAAACAAGAAAAGGAAGTAATAAAGAACATAGAAGTTAAAGATATAGTGCCCCCAAGTGGTCACTTAGAAGAAACATGTCCGTGACGCTCAAGATGTTGTGCTAAAACACAAAACTATTTCAAATAAACGAACTGTTTCATTGTATGTCTCATCAAAATGAACAACATGAGCTAAAGAAATGGCTTTTGAAATTAGGAGTAAAAACTGTCGTTTCTTGCATGTCAGGCCTAGCCAGTGAGCTGAAGACGAGAGAAGAGCTGATCACACTGTTGAGCGTGGTGATCTTTACCAGCACAGCCCAACATGCTGCCACAAACAATGGACAGGTAAACACATCTCTGATATCTTATCGTATCAAACCTAAAAACGTAATTTAAAGACATCAGACATGCTTTTTCTACACTATATTGAATACAGGTTCCCAGAAATACGATCATTTACAGGGTGTATTCGTTTTAAGAACAATCTAAATGCATATTTGCCATTAGTTTTTCAGTTTTGTCATATAATTTCTTGTGTTACAACTGCTTCAACTGTTACAACTCACGGCAAAGATAACATCTTGTTTTAGGTCCCAGAAATAAGTTTAAATTGACTGTCATCACTTGTGTGTCACCGCTATTGTTTGATTGTGATCACTGTTGATCTTTCTCTCTGTACTGTAGTTTGACTGGTGTGCATGGGTACCCAATACTCCCTGCACCATGCGTCATCCTCCACCAACAGATAAGGATGCTGTCACCATGGGCCTGATCATGGACACACTCCCTGATATCAGCCAGTCCTGTGTACAGATGGCCATCACATGGCATTTGGGCCGAGCACAGCCAGATGCGGTGGGTCATCTGCGTTTTCAGATCATTTTTGGTTGTATAAAGTACAATATAAAACTCCTACAGAGTTTAAAGGGTTAGTTCACCTAATAATGAAATTTCTGACATTAATCACTCACCCTCATGTTGCTCCACACCCGTAAGACTTCTGTTCATCTTCGTTTTTTTTATCCTCCATTGAAAGCAATGTAATTACCACATTCAATGGCCAGAAAAGTAGTAAAAACGTTGTTAAAATAGTCAACATGACTGCAGTGGCTCGACCTTAATGTTGTGAAACGACAAGAATACTTTTTGTGTGCAAAACAAACCAAAAATAATGACTTTATTCAACAATTTCATCTCTCCTGTCATTCTGCTGCGCTATTTTCGTTGCAGCCCTTCCAGGTTCCACGTCCGAACGGTGGCTCAGGATTGGCCAAAGCTGTACACATGAGCAGCACAAGGCATGCGTGTGATGCTGACGCAGGAGCCGGCCAATAATGAGCTGGCGTTCGGACGCCAACTGCATAACAGAGTGACAGGGAAGAAAGTTTTTGCGCACAAAAAGTATTCTCGTCACTTCATAACGTTAAGGTTGAACCACTGCAGTCACGTTGAGTATTTCAATGATGTTTTTACTTTTCTGGACGTTGAATGGGGTAATTTAGTTGCTTTCGATTGAGGATTTTATCAAAATATCTTCATTTGTGTTCAGATAATGAACGAAGGTCTTACTGATGTGGAACGACATGAGGAAGAGTAACTAATGACAGAAATTTCATTTTGGGGTGAACTAATTCTTTAACACCAACCCTGATCAAACCTGCCTGTAACTTTCTGTTGGAGGTGGAAGGAAAGTGAACTTCAAGAGCCAGATTTGAGAACCACAAATAGAATCCATATTTATAAGTAACTTGAAATATCTGGAAGACATTTTGTCCCATGAAGCATTGATATAAATTAGCCTTTGATAAAATGTAATACAGTAAAAATGGTGACAGCAACAACTGTTTATTCTCTTTCCTTAAGATCCCGATGGGTCAGTATGTGGAACAGTACTTCACTGAGCCCGCTGCTTTGAAGGTGATTGACAAATTCAGAAAGGAGCTGAAGGAACTGGAGGAGCAGATAATAGCTCAGAACGAGGGACTGGAACTGCAGTATCTTTACCTGTGTCCAAGCCACATGGAAAATAGCATCACCATTTAGAGACACTCTCATTTGAAACATGTCTATGTGCATCTGTGAAAATTTGAGTAGGTCAGTTAAAACATAAAATCAGCACACATTCAATTAACACCCAATGCCTTTCTCAGGAATGTCATCTGTTGTAATAGAAACATTTACTTTAAAAGATTAAAATATATCTTTTTAAACTTTGTATTTAAAGGCACTGTTTGGACGGTACTGGACTGGTTTCCTTGGATTTTTACTAATTCTTTTACTCTTTACTATTCTTAATTGTCATCAGCTTCATAAATTGCACTTTATATATAGTGCCTTGTTTTTCCAGATGAAGAGAGTGAAAATGCATCATTATTGATATACTACCTTCCTATAAGCTATATGGAAAATAAGCATACCTTGTACAGATTTCCTTTGCAAATAAAGTCAGATTCCTTATTTCATATAGAATTGTTTTATTACCATTTAATTCTGCATCAAACATTTAGAAGTTTCACATATAAATCTTGAGATGAAGTTCATCTAAAAAATGGTTTGTAATTTCAGAAGCATGTATACTCAGACGAGGTCTACACTTACCAATTCCTATCATCTCAAACTGAATCGTCAATCCTGACTCATTTATTGTAAAAACAGAACCGATGTGACCACGTAAATTTCCATTCAACATTTACTTCATAATATTACACAGGTGATTGACAGGTGTGCAAGTATAAATAAAAATCACAAATCATTTATCAACAGTATTTGAAGATAACCAATACCTTTGAAGGATTTGGTACGTCCACAATCAAAATAGCATAGTAAAAAGGCAAATAGTGATCATAATGGTCAATCACTCATCTTGTATTTTATGATTTTATAAAAGCAAGAAAGAAAAGCACATCATCTTAGTCCATCTTAAATATCCACACTCATTTAAGCTTCATTTTAAGGCAAATGCAGCAGTAATGCATACAAACAAGGGAATTTAGAGTTCGAGTTAAACTCCAATCACTAGGTGGTACTAATGCACCAGATATTCCTTGCGCTTGTTCAGGCGAACCTGACAAAATGATAGGAGTCCTATGCCAACGTAGATTACTGCTGCAATGAAGCAATTGTATCCAACTTGGTTGTACAGGTTATAGATGCGTTGTAGTGGCGCCTGCCTGAAATCAGAGAAAAGAACGATTTGAAAAAGGCCTTTTAGATTAAACTTTTGACTAGACTGGACTACAAGTTTGGACAGGCATAAAACAGTCATAGCCACTGTCATGAAGTCTTGTGAGTGCATGTGACATTCCCTATGCTAGTCGACAGACGTATTTTCCAGGGTGACTAAATGAGTAAATGGAAAAAGGAACTCACTGGTTGTGTAGGTCTTCCTCTGTGAAAGGCACATCCTCTATGAGCACGGCTGAATGTGTGGTGAAAAAAATCCCCAGCATTGCCTATGAGAAATCAGACAGAAGATGTTAATTGTGGTGTGGGGCTGTATTCATCCCACCACTGGCACTGTCTGATAGTTTTCATATTCAGGATATGATTCCCTCCCATCCAATAGTCTGTAGTGACTTGGATAAGGATTTTTGCATATAATGTATAACAATAGGACTCAAAGAGAGCAATTTCTAGCCGAATAAATACTTAAGTTAAGAAAAAAAATGACACTGACTAGAAATTCATTGCAAATTAAAAATGTAAAAACTCTTGGAGAACAACAGGAATCCTGCATGATGTTGAAATTACGTGTGAAGGCAATTTACTCATTACTACAGTTAAAAGCGGTCAATTAATGTATTTTAATGGCCTTTCAGCATGTATAAATAATGCATAGAAAACACAAGAACAGTGACACAATAGAGAATATTGAACTTACCAGCATAATGACACCCCACATACTCAGGACCAGTCCACATGCGGCCAGTTTAGGACCGCAGAAAAGCAAAGAAGCCATTTCTGTAATAAATGCTTGTCAGGTTTCGCTTACCCAGAGATGCCAAAGGACCGTTTCAAATAAAAACAAACTTTATACGACCGTCATTTGAACTTTCATTAGTTATTCAAAGTTTTTCTGTTCTCGGTAAAGTCGATATCAACAGTCACCCGACAAGTCAGCTGACTTTAGAGGAAGCGGAAGTAGAGTGACGGCAGAGTGCAACGTCATAAAGAGTTTGAAACAAACTTTTAGCACTTCGTTAATAATATTCTGAGTTCCTCAACTGTCTGTTCGCAACAATCCACCCCCGTTCCAGTCGTACTATATTTGGTTTATACAGTTAAAGGAATAAAATAAAACACCAGCAACTTTTGATTGTTTTGAGGGTTTCATAGTTTTATTCCCTGAATTATAAAGTTTTTAAACAATGTTTTGTCCTCATCCGAGGCTTTATCGAAATGTTGTGTAACAATCAAAACCCATGGTAAAATGTTGCTGACATAAATGAAGCATGCTTAGACTTGTTGACATTTGACACCCAAACCCAAACAGCTTTCTTTTCGTCTTAAAAAAAATAGACACGGATATAAACATTGTTCATTAGGAGGACTACACATATGATTTGAAAGATTATCGACTAATCTTTCGTCGTGGTTGAAAAAAACTGACACTAGACACCTAAAGTGGTCACTTTTATTACTCTTCGCTCATTCTCCTCCCTTCACGTTCTCTCTCCATAACAAAACGTCGCCAAATTCCTTTAGTTTTTGATGTCAGCGTTGAGGAGTTTTAAGGAACAAAATGTTGGATTGATTGAACTAAAGAAAAAACGAGTATAACCTTCTAAAGATAGAAGAGTACAAAGGAGCGGAAAAGAGAAAGAAATTCATCTCCATGGATGAAAAAGAGTGAAAAGGATAAACGAAGACGAGGAGGGCGCGTAACGGGACAGCGCGGAGGAAAACAAGTCATAAAGTCCAAGAAAAGAAGGAAAATGTATGAGTTTTGACTTCTTGTACGGCAGTACAGAATTTGCAAACACATTCCAACAAAAGAAAAGTGAGTACACCTCTAAAAACTAAGAAATACACATTTTTAGGAAACATCATGTAAGTTTAATACGTGGCCAAACGCGATAGCACCAGGCTACTTAACAAGATACAAGACTGTTAAATAATTATCAATGTTTAAATGACATAAAATATGGAAATGCTTTCTTGTATATGACCTAATTTCCAAACTAGTCAGTATTTTTCAGAGTTAATGGTTTGGGTTATTGCAGTTTCTGAGGAAATACGTCAGATGGCTCCTCATTTTCTGGATGTTGTAACGTTTCAAGGAAAAGCAATGATAAAATGTTCCGTCCATATTTCTGTCAAACATAGACAAAACACAGATGCTGCTTGACAAGCCTTTTAGTTTTTCAAGTAAAATGTTGCTAGTTACACCTGAAATACACACTAGTGTCTAATATTTATTGACTATTGTCTGTTTAATTAAACCTAAGAAAACTGTGTATAGTTATTTCAATATTTAAGTTACTACAATAAATACTAATACTTCATGAATTAATACTAAACAAAAATGGAGTAGGTACTAGAAATAATCTGAATACACACTAGTCTGGGTGATGTATGAACCACAGAGCCCCTTTAAAACTAGTAATTAACATTAACAGAACAGAATAATTTCTTGTCACTATTGGGACCAGAAGCAAATTAATAAATGCTAGTATATACTAGGTACTAGAGTCTCATCGAAAAAAATATTTAAAACAGATACTAGCTTCTTTTGTATTATATTCGACTTATTAAAAAGGACTACGAACAAACATAAATATGTGGTGATATAGAATTAACATTTTAAACCTAAAATATATTGACTACTTAGAGGCCTTGTGTCCCTCTCATTCTGTTAGGGGTCTTGGGAATGGATGGAGAAAAAGAAAAAGAGCGCGAGAGGGGAAATGAAAAAGAGAGTGATGAGACGGAGGAGGATGCAGAAGGGGCAGCCTTATTATGGCAAGAGGGATATCCTGAGGATGACCTAGGCTTACCCATCATGCACTGGGAAGATCTGAGCCTTCGTATTGCTGAACTTGAGAAGCAACAAGAAGAGCGGAGACAGAGGGAAAAGGTCTGAGTAAAAGTAAACAGAGTCGAGAGTTGACACATTTTGTTTTTGATTGACAGGAGCTACAATCTAATTCTTTGACTACTTATCTACAGTGACGGCCACTATGAATTTGTACTAAAATGTTTTTCTGCAGGACTTGGACAGGCTGACAGTGGACTGGCCAGAAATCAGAGGGCTGAGCGGTCACAGAGAAACCTATGAGGACATGGAGGACGATTGCAACAGTCGTCTGTCTTCTCTGACATCAAGGTCACACAGATTTCATGAATTTCAACTACTTGAATTTGAGTAAAATCTTTAGCAATTTTGCTTTATTATTCTAGGCTCCAGAGCCAGATGAATCTACAGCTGTGCTTCATCAATAACAGTGAAAGTGAAGAGGAAGAAGAGGAAATAGAGGCAAAGAAAGAGGTGAAATAAATTGCCAGTTTGCCACACTGCATAATTTTTCACTGTTGCTGGGTGTGGGTGGCAACATAATGTGAACAGTGTGAACCAATGTCTGTGGGTGTAGCACTTAAATGGATAAACATAGAGACATTCTGTGCCATTTTGTTCATGTCTGTTTAATGACTAGAAAAATAATTACTAGTTTTGCTCTTTGTTACCTATTCAGGTGGCAAAACAGTCCAGTAAGAGTGGCGGCATTCAGAGGTTGGAGAAGGAACGTGGTTCAAGCTCTGCATCGACTAAGAAAACCAAATCAAGAGGGTTCAAGAATGATGTCAGAGCTGCGCTGAGTTTACTCAGACACAAGTTGAGATTGGAGCAAAAACAGGTTAGAGCAGAGCACAAACTTATGGTGTGGTGTCGTATGTGTGTTTCACATTTCTGTTTATGCATTTGAATTGACAAAGCACACTTATTCAAACATTCATATTAGTAGTTTATAAATGGAATGTTCTGTACAATAGCATTCAAAAGCTTGGGGTCAGTAAGATTGTTTTTAAAGAACTGTTTTTAAAACTTTTACTTTTATTCAGCATGGATGCATTAAATTTAACAAAAGGGACAATGCAAACTTTTACATTGTTACAGAAAAATCTATTTTGAACTTTCTATTCATCAAAGAATCCTAAAAACTGTATCAAGGTTTCCCCAACTCTTTTCAACATTTACGATAATAATAAATGCTTCTTGAGCAGCAAATCAGTACATAAGAATATTTGTAGGATCATGTGACTCTGAAGACTCGTGTAATGATACTGAAAATTCAGCCGCCACGGGAATAAATAAGATTTTATAATGTATAGAAAACAGTTATTGTAAATTGTAATAATATTTACAATATTGCTGTTTTTACTGTATTTTTGGATCAAATAAATGCAGCTTCAGTGAGAGCTTCATAAGAGTCTTTTTTCAAAAACATTTTAAAAAAATCTTACCGACCCCAAACTTTTGTGTAGAAATGCAAAGACACAATTGTCCTCCATTGACCCCCATCACAGACTTTACCTCCCAGTGAGGCGATCAGAGAAAGGAAGCGCTATGAGCGAAATGACTTGAAGAATTTCAGCTTGAAGGAGTTAAAAGCATTGAGGACCTCACTAAGCAAAGACATTCATGGTAAGCCAAAGCATTAAAGGGTTAGATCACCCAAAATTGAATTTGTCATTAATCACTCACCCTCATGTCGTTCCAAACCCGTAAGACCTTCATTCATATTCGCAACACAAATTAAGATATTTTTGATGAAATCCAAGTATATGACTCGTCCAAAGACAGCAATATAATCAACAGTTTCAAGGTCCAGAAAGGTACTAAACACATTGTTAAAACAGTCGACATGACTGCAGTGGTTCAACCTTAATTTAATGAAGGGAAGAGAATACTTTTTGTGCACAAAAACAAAACAAAAATAACGACTTCATTTAACAATCTCTTCTCTTCCCTGTCATTATCCTTGACGCAGTGAGCACACTGAAGACTTCTGTGTTTGTCTGAATGCCGGCTCGGTATTGGCCAAAGCTGCACACATGAGCTGACGCAGGAGTCGGCCAATAACGAGTCGGCGTTCTGGCGTAGAATCTGGAAGCACTGGACTTGTGAGAATGACACAGAAGGGAAGATGTTGTTGAATTAAAGTCATTATTTTTGTTTTGTTTTTGCACACAAAAAGTATTCTCGTCGCTTGAAGGTTGAACCACTGTAGTCACATGGACTGTTTTAACAATGTCTTTAGCACATTTCTGGATCTTGAAAGTGTTTATCATATTGCTGTCTTTGGACGAGTCAAATACCTCTCAGATTTCTTCAAAAATATCTTAATTTGTGTTCTGAAGTTGAATTAAGGTCTTACGGGGTGTGGAACGACATGAGGGTGAGTAATTAATGACTAACCCTTTACCTGTTATGTTACACTGATGATATAATCATCTGTTGTGAATAAATGAATAAGTGAATGTCTGTGTGTTTAGACCTCAGTTCAGAGCTGGTGGGTCGACTTCTCACAAGGGACCAGCTGAGAACAGAGCAGGACGCGATGCTGCTGGAGGTACAAGATATGACATCACTCTGATGCACAATCCAAAAAAGTATTTCTTCCAAGGAGCATAATGACGGGACATTCATTTACAAGACTGTCCATAAGCTGCCTGAACTAATTGACTTTACTGTGAAAAGCCACAGCACTCCTTCATCACTGCAAAAGACTTTTAAGGTTTTTATAGTTTTTCATTTCAACTTTTTTATGACACTTTTAAGGCACCTATGAGGATTTAAAACTGTAGTTTACATTCTTACAATTGCTCGGTCAAACAGATAAAGCAAGATATTCAACAAAATGCAATATATGCCATGCTCCATATTACTCTAATTTGTTTAGTGGCAAAGCCAATTATGCCAAGGCTCACATGTTAAGACATGGCTCATTAAATGCTATTAAGTATGTGTGCGTACATACATTGCCAAGCAACTCATAACTGGATTGTTGTTGTCACTGTTTGTGAAATACTTAAATATAATTTTGTGGAATAAAAGGGATTTCATTAAGAATGGATATGTGTATTGTTTTGTTACATCATTGCTCTTCTGTTGTGTGTGTCTGTGTGTATTTTGCCTAGCCAGAGTTTGTTTTCTCAAAAGGCCAGCTCAGCACTAATAGAGGAAAGAAGAAAGAGGGAGGGACATATCATGGAGCAAGAGATGACCAAGGAGGGTTGGATTGAGAGAATGGTAAAAATAGTTCGAGAAACTAATGTGAAAGGGAAAGACTTCAGGGGTGAATGACTAGACGGAGTCCAGTGATGCATCCAAATCTTCTTTGATTTGCTCCTCTGTATTTAGCTTGATAGTCAAATTAGTTGCTAACTGTTTTCAGTGTCAGGTACTCCTCGCATTTTATTCATACTGAGATTCTTGATTTTTCTAAAAAACAAAGGACTTTATTGCTCTGCTAATTAGGTAAGTGAACATATTTTAACACCTCATAACCAGATGTTACAGGTGTTTATTGTTGTCCTTGCATGCGCTACATATATATATATATATATATATATATATATATATATATATTAGTTATGCAGACAACAACAAGTGAACTCTTGCAATATGTAGGTAATGTGATTTATAATAAGGGTTGTTTACTCTGTTTATGATGTTGTCTTATTCTCAATGTAAGTACATTGCTATTTATTTAGCCAAAGCAGACTACCTTAATGTCATTTAGTGACCTTCAGGTACTCACTCATTTATTGACATAGCATCTTATATGTCTGAGAAGTGGTAGGCAATAAGCAATTCACTGTGGGATCAGTCAGCTGTGTAACTTTACCAGGAGGTAGGGATAGCCATGACATAGCATCCCAAAGATGTTATAATGTGCAAATGGATCCAGAGGGAGTGTAAGCGTAGTTTGATAAAAACTAAAAGTTTATTAAGCTAACAATTATTAATCTGTTTATATTTGTTTTGAGAAAGAGGAATGGGGGTAGGGACGGTTCTGATGTGAGGGACAGGGTGAGGGGCGGGTTAGATAGAGAATAGGACATTGAGGGGAAGTGTGGTTACTGTTTGATGGGTTAATGAAGTGAAAAGGGTCTGAATCAGCAGCATATATACCTATGCGCAAACAGTACCAGGGGTTGTGAAAGAGTAAGGGGGATGCGGGGAGGGCTAGAAATAATAAGTATGAGGCTTTTGTGGGATGACATCTGCAAAAGTTTTGACAATTTGTTACATTTTGTGTATTCTAACAACAATGCATCTCTCACAGATGTTAAACTAAACAAGGAGAAGGAGATCGCAGGAAATTCAAAAAAGTTGCTTATTGGAAAAGAGGTGGTTTCAGAAACAAAGAATGGGAGGATGAAACAAGGACGCTCCCTGAGAACCAGCCGACAATGACGACAAGAGTGCCTACTGTTTTGTCTGAAACAGTGAAGGGGGCAGACGCCCAGCTTTCTTCCTCAATTAATTCTTCAGTTACTGGCTCCTGCAATATTGACGAGTCCTACAAGTACATCTTCCTGCCAATTTGCTACTCCTTTACCTTTGTCTTCAGCATAACCCTTAACTTTGTGGTACTCTACCGTTCCTTTCGACGCACCAGGCGCTGGAATGCATCCCTGATTTACATGGTGAACCTGGCCACGACAGACTTCATGTATGGTTTATCCCTGCCCTTCCTGGTGGCTAGTTACGTCATGCGGGACGACTGGGTGTTCGGAGACTTTATGTGCCGCCTAGTGCGCTTCCTCTTTTACTTCAACCTCTACTGCAGCATCTTCTTTCTCACTTGTATCTCAGTGCACCGCTACCTGGGCATCTGTCACCCCATGAAGACCATCACCTTGGAGACCAAGCGAGCCGTGAAGGGGACTTGCGTTTTGGTGTGGATCGCTGTTTTTGCGCTTACATGCCCGATTTTTCGTTTCGCACAGACGCAGTATCTTCCACGTGAAGGTAAGGGCACAAGGGAGGAGGTGTTCAATAATTGCTGGGATGATGCCATCGATAAAGAGTTCCACGATTACATCCCTTACGGGGTCACTCTTCATTTCTTGGGTTTTTTTGTGCCGTTTAGCATCATTGCCTGGTGCTACTCACGTGTAGTGTTGACTATATTTCGGTCTCTGCACTCTCAACCTCCTCCTCAAAGAGTCAGAAGTGGGACGGGCTGTGAAAGCGTCGCAGGTATAGGGGGAGAGGGCATGTCAATCATCTTGGGGGCTCATTCGCCTTACGTGAACAGGCGTCGCAAATCCATAAAGACCATAATTACTATCACTCTGCTCTTTGCCCTTTGTTTCTTTCCCTTCCATGTCACTCGCACCATTTTCCTGCTCCTGAAAGTGACAAGTAGGGTACAGTGCCACACCATGCGCATGGTTTCCATCTGTTATAAAATCACTCGGCCTCTGGCCTCATTCAACGCCTGGCTGAATGCACTGCTTTATTTCCTTACCAAAGAGAAAAATGGGCCCTGCTGTCAAAAACCTGAACATGCCCAGCATGGTCTGCTATGGCCACTGAGAATGCTGGGAAAAGGAGAGGAAGAGGAGAATGAAGCTGAGGAGACAAGGAACCATAAAGGAAATGGGCCAACAGCTGAAAACAACGCATACAGAGGTCTACCTTAAGGAATGACAATCTAAACATGTGACGGCATAGGACACCAAAAAGTGAGCCTTCATATGGGATTCAATTGAATTGAACTGTAATGTTTTGTTATATTCATTGTATTTGTAAAATCATGTGTATTCACATAAAACGTGGAGGATCCAAGACCCCTAACAGATTGTTTTACTTGTTAATTGTTTGGATGGTTAATTTGTTATTGAAAAAAATGTTGATTAGGTTTAATATTGATTTAGAGTATATAAATTGCAGAAACACACACACACACACATATATATATATATAGAATAATACATTCATTTATATTTTTGCAGTTGTTGGCATACCTCAGAGTAGACATATTTTGTGCAGGAACTATGTTAAGTGCTGTCATAGATTAATATATCATGTTGTGAATAATTAAACTGTTCTAATAAATATTTTCTGAGCCTGTTTAAAAAGAAAATCAAATTATGAGATCTTTTGAAAATGCTATATATCATTTAAGCACTATTCCAGATTTGTTTGTCCTTGTGTGAGAGAATCTAAATTTGTTGTAGAATAAACTTCTTGTGGGTGACGGTTTAGGCATCTTGTTCACAAGTTATATTTACCTTTAGACAAAAAAAAAAAGTCAGTCCAGCTATTTTATATATTTTTTTTACTCCCTTTTTCATACAGTTGTATTGTGCCTGGAACCTCGCTGTGTGTACTTTCTAAGTACCCTGAACACGAGTACATCAGTGTAAGGCACAAGTAAACTACCCTTTGTCCTTCCGTCTTACTAAAATAAGTTAAAAACAGATGATCTACGGAAGACCTCAGCCCTCATAGACTGTTATTACTGCTTGGTATTACATTGATTAATGATCAACTGTCCTGTTGCAAGATTTTCTGAACCATAGGATAGCCTGTCTAAATGTAAACATTTATATATGGTATTAGTGGAAGAATACATGTTATGGATGAAATTGCATTGCATCTGTTCCTCTGTGAAGATCTCGGTACAGATTATAATTTGCTTTTGCAGTAAATGATAATGTACTGTAAACAATACGGTCATGACTCGTGATAGTGCTGATCCACAGAGTATCTTAAGGCCCAGTTTCACAAACACGGCTTAGATGAAGTCAGGATTAGGTCTTAGTTCAATTAGGATAGAAGCTTTTTTAAATATGCCTTGAGACAAAACAATGGCACTGACATATTTTGAAATATGTCAGTGCAAGTTGCATTCAGTTAAAACAGCACAAACATGCATTTGAAAAGTTTCTAATATGTACCATTAAGGTGTTAATGTACACTTTTGGTAGATGCTTTAATGTGGCAGAGATTTTTTTTGTTTGTTTTGTTTTTTTACATTTTGAGATTTTTGATGTAATCATAATTCATAACTAATATTTATTATTGCAATAAGAGCAGACATGTTGTAAGGAGACTTATGCTGGACCAGTGACAGTTGCAGTATGTGTTCTCTGGATATGATTTTTATTAAGCTAACCATATGAAAGACAACATGATGTCTACATCAAATCAAATGCATACTAAACTCATAACTATATACATACATATACATATATATATATACACACACACACAAACATAACACATAACACATAATTTATTTAAATGTATTTATTTTGGGCCCCACAAGTTTTTGCCTCAAGTTTCTGTCTCTGCCCTGGACATTAGGCCTATAAGTCAGGTTTTGTGTACTCTTGTAAGAATATGTTGCTACATTTGTAAAATCTAATAAAACTTCCAAGTTAACTCTGAAGTTCGTCTTTTCATTTGTGTTGAGTTCATTATTATTATTCAAGGAATATTATTATGAAACATTTGTTCAGTTACAAAAATTAAACATTATACAAGTTTGTATAAGCTATAAACTAAGAAAACAGAAAAAAATACAACAGATGAATAAGTAAAAGGTGCCAGGGGGAGGTAGAAAAAAAATCAAGTAAATACCTTGTTAAGTTAATTTGTGTTCGAGTCATAGGGCAAAAAACAAAGCTATTAACGTCGACTGTAAGAGTGCAGGCTCAGAAAATACACAATCATACACCAGGGGGCGACATGGCCGTCATTCAGGACTGTAGTTTGGAAATTTAAAAGAAAACCAGCAATGGTGCTTTCCCGACCTGCACCGCGGCTAAGGCATGATCTGACGGTTATCAAAAATTATCAAAAAATAATTATAAATTATAGAAGCAAACAATTCAATAAGAGATAAGTAGAATCGCTTATTTTAACCAAAGTACAATAAATCCGTCGCTGAAAAAAATTATTTTTCACTGAGGAAAATTTATATTTATTTTTTTATCTGTCCCGTGTCATCACAGTGGTAGGGCTGCTGCAGTGGAACATTGGCGCCATTTTCAAACTTCAGAGCCTCAGTGACTGGAACACTTCTAACAGCTACATTATTCCTCATTATGATTTTTTTTTTTTTTTTTTTTTTTTTACAAATCCTTTTCACAAGACTCTTTATTACGTTAACATTTTTTTTTCAAATATTGGGAACTGGAAGAGGATTTTCATAAAAGGTATGTAATTATTACTACTTTATTTATATAATTATAATATTTTTTGTAATCGACATTTTTTGCAAGCTTCGTCGAAATGTGTCCCTTTCACCATATATTACTAACTGACGACGAGTTTTCTTTTTTTCTTTTAAAAATAAATAAATAAAAATACAACGTAATGGTACTTTCAGAAAATTGCGTATGCTTTATAGAAAGACGTTGCTGACTTTACATTTGTTGTTTAGTGCGAGCTGTGTCGGCACTTATTTCTTTGTGTTTTGAGCAAAACAAAACAAACATACTTTCTTAGTAAAATTAAACAGACTACCTCCAAAACGTGTTGGAACCCGCGGGATAACGTCCAAACAACACATTACAACCAAAACGATGCTTTGACTATATTAACTCCATAAGGCAAACCGAATAAAGTAGTCTTCTAGTCTTTGTCATATGTTAGCTTTTAAAGACAATGATTTCTCGGAGCGTCTAATGTTCTGAACCACTCCCCTCTGAAGCGGTCCCCTCACCCACAAGCGAGCTTCAAGCACTACTTTCCCCTTTTTTAATTCGCTCCATCTAATAAGAGATTAGGTCATTACATCCATCCACAGCGATTTCGTCAATCGAAACAGCGCAGACAGGAATGGAAATATAAAGTGTAAATGAAACTGTTCAGTGTTTGATTCGAACATCTGACCGTTGGTTCGTCAAATGACATGTTAAGGTGACCGCGTGACGAAACTAAGAACAAAAACAATAACGTCGTGTTTCGACTGTAGTTGAAGACGCGCTTCGAGGCGACGCGTGCACGACCACGGCAGAATTGTTTGGCGATGAATCAAAAGTGCAAGTTTCAAAACAATTCATTACTTGCCCCTCAATATAAACAATTTCTCGATACCTGACTAATTGGCTGTTTTGAAACGTGCAGTCATCACGTCGCTTAAGATGACTAAAGTTACGTTTGAATAACTGACCATTTCATCGCGTTTCTCGTAGTTATGACAGGAAAATTAATATTCCAGATTGTAATATCGTAAGCTATTCTCGTGCTTTACTTATTAATGTGTGTCTAGTGTATGTTTTGTTTTTTGTATTTAAAAAAAAAGAAGGTCCAATTACAGTCATTGTCAGACCAATTAATTTGCATTTGAAATGACTGATGTGTGAGTAATATTATAGAATATGTGACTGTTATGCTGTTTTAAAAGTGGCCATAAAGTGTTAAAGTTATTATCAAGAGGAATGCTGTGGTCTTTACAATGACACTGTAACCTTGTGATAAAAGTACACGTTGCTTTTTCTCAGTTTTGGCATGGGTTTTGCTTTATAGTTAATGTATTAATTGCAGAGGTTTCCTTGTTGCCTTTTCTTTTTTTCCTGGGCTCGCAAGATTTTCTTCTAGAATAATTTTAACATTTGGAGTTTTGCAGTAAAGGATCTCACCAATGATTCTGGGCATATTGAATATTTTTCTAGAATATCTGAAAGTGTGTAGTGTGCATGTACTGACGCTACATTGCCATTTGCTGAGCTTTTTGAGCAATTGAATAAATGGCATAGAGTGAAGATCTGGTCTTGGGCATGCCATGAAAGCTCTGCACCTGTTCCTGGATGTCATATTTAACAATATTTCTTGATTTTGCTACACATCTGCTGAAAGTAATGTGAGGGAGAGGCTGGGCATGGCATGGGCAGTTTGTTTTTGAAAAAAGAAAAAAGGTTTCAAATAAGTACTTCTTAATTTTTCTGTTAAAAAAATAGATGAACATGCTCCTTTAAAGCTTATTGTCATGTTATTTACACTATTCTCATAATGTTTCATAATTTTCAGAAAGGCTGTAATAGTTATTTGTAGCATTGTGAATTGCTCGGATTTTGTACTTATTGTTTAATTCAAAAAAGAGTATTTACTTGCAGATGTCAAAAAAAAAAAAAAAAATCTTTAGTGCTTGCCTTTTACGTTTTTAGATGGGGTATTTTTAGTCTTCCTGTTTTGGTGTGTGGTTCCTGAAGCTTAGTGCTTTTGTTTTTGGTTGTACGAGATGGTACTGGTAGGATTAAAAGGTAAAAGACAAGGGACTGTATACTTTTGGAACAAAAAAATGATCTTCACAAGAGTACAATATAAATGTGCTGTTTCAGTTTAAACTGAATTTTGTAATAACAGTGATTTTATTGAAATGTGTTATTTTGCTTTAGCTTTGTGTTATTATCAAATTATTATGAAGCTAATATGGCTTTCAGACAACTTGTGAAATGTGAGGTTATATTTTAATTGAACTTTCCATAATAATATATTCATCTGAAAATGTATTGATGGCTGGATATTGATTTCGCTTTTAATTCTGCTTTTTTGACTTAATCACAGAGGCCTTTGTCTTGTCTGGCTCTATTTGTGTGTGTGTGTGTGTGTGTGTGTGCGGTTTGTGTGTGGTTTGTGTGTACTGTTGGACCATGGTTGTGCTACTCAGTAAAACTATCTGTAGAACCAGATCAACATATTCTCCAATCTTTGTAGCTAGCCTTGTACTACACAGAAAACCCACAGAGACCCTGCTTAAAATCCGGTCGCACTGAGAGTGTATAAAGAGTATCAAAGTATAACAACTTTGCTTAGTTTGAGCACTCCAAACCCTTGACATCTGTTTTTGCGGTTCCTTTTTTTGTTTTGTTGTGTTTGTGTGTGTATGTGTGTGTGTGTGTGTGTTTCAATGGATAATGAACTAATGGCGAGAATATATAATCATGTTGTTGTTGTTTTTTCTTTTTGAACAATGCGTTTAGACTCGAAACACCCCGTGTGGTCGCTCGTGTTTGGAGTTTGTGGTGAAAGCTTTTCCGCAGTGTAACGCAAAAAACACCACGATCACATAACACTTTTCCTAGTTTCATATCCCCCTTTCTGTGCGTCTTTGCAGCCGAGCTTTCTCCTTCTTTTGTTCCCCCCCTCCCTCTCTTTCTCTCCGTTGGCTGTGTGAATGCTTTGGCAAGGCTACAAGAAATCAAGCAAGCGAGAGCTGCTAGCACTGACGCGCCCCAGACACTAAGCCCTAGAAATTAATTTTTTCCTCCGAAATGGTAGCGCCGACTGTCCTCAAACTTCACACTCTTCTAAGGGGACCCCATGGCGGTGCCCTGATTTTTTTGGAGATTTTTCCTGTCCCCCGAAAATGTTCATTTTAATTGTAGAAACTGATGCCCCGGGAAAAAGGCTACAACCCCTGCTTTTTATGCCTACCAAGTTCCTCAGGCTGCCTCACTAGCTACAGCTAAGCAGAGGCTGCACACTGCACTGGACTGCTGGTCTGAAGGTGAATAGGGAGAGAAAGGGGTTTAAGGGCTGAAAATAGGTGCTGGTGGACAAAAGGTTTAGGCACTTATTTGACTCTTGGAACCCCACCCCCCAATCTGGAATGGGAGCCCCAAGCTCAGACGAATGGGTGTATTTTTGACCTGAAATTAAGACTTGGGATTCCCATTGATAAGTGCATGTGTGGGTTTGTTTTCTTTTTTAATTCTGTTTCTACAATTTTTTTGAAAGCATACAAACTGTTTTATGTGTGGATTTAGCAGTAGATTTGCGAAGAATTAAAATATTTGCAGTGGGCAAACTACTTTGTGAGTTTAATCGAGTTTTCTGAAAGAATGAAAAAGTCTTTTTTAAGTACTTTGCTTGGCTTTTTGAATACAAAAACAACTTCATAGAATTAAGTTTGGGAATTGCTTCCCCCCCCCTTATCCAGGTGCAGGAGACAGACTACACTGGACGAGGGGAGTCCGGCGGGTTACTTTGGGAATACCAGGCACCTTTTCCTCTCCCCTGTTGCCTAACATGCTGGAGAACGGGGATCGAGGGTAAGTGAAATCTTTCCTGTGTCCGTTTCAAAGCTTAACCAAAACGGCCCCTGGTTTGAATGGGTAAGCAAAGTTAGGCCAGGGTGTGTATGTGTCTATGTGTGAGCTTCTCTTTTAGGTCTCTCTCTCCCACCCATTGCTGTCTATCCTTTTCTCATTTTCTCTCTCTCCCTCTCTTTTGCTAACACCCCCCACCCCCCTTTCTCTCCCTCTCTCGATGAACGACGGGCAGAAGTAGACAGAAGCAAATGCCTTCTGCAACTGTGCTGACGTGATCATTTGACTCAGACCTTAAATAGGCTGCCCTTTATGAGATGTAACTGTGTTTGTCAGGGTTGATTGAACTAAAAGTATTATAATATAAAACATTAAACATCATACGTTTTTGCCTTTTGTGTAGCACAATTTTAGCCTGCATTTTGCTAAAGATAAACTTCCTCTTTTTTGTGAACTTTAACTTCATGAAGATGTCTCAGATATCTTTAAGCAAAAAAAAATAAAGATCATGTTTTGGCATATTACAACGGTCATAATGAATTATTTTGTATTTAGGCCTCGATTTTCTGCTGACATTAGAACTTCATCACACAACACAGGGTGTGGTGTACTTAAAAGAAAAAATTGAAGCCCTTCAAAAATACTTGCTGTTTCTTTTTCTCTGCCATAACAGTTGAGATTATAAATATCAAATACTTTTTTAGTCCTTTCAACTTTTGCCAGTCGGTTGGTTTTGAGCAAAATAAAAATAAAATTAGTTTTTCAGTAAAACAACGATTATTATTGTGGTTTTCCTACTTAATTGATGCCACATTTATGTTGGTCCAGTGTTGTAGGTGTAAGCTTCTTTTTCCTAAAAATGTTTTTAAAAAGTTTTTTCTACCCAAATAAAAACAACAACAAAATAATAATTAAAAACAGTGTAATGTAGTGACGGGCCTAGGTCTTTCTGCTATTTACACACTACAACAAATGATCTGTCATAAACCCTCATTGCTTTGACCATCACTGGCTTTTTACAGATGAATAATACAAAAATTCATCTTTAAACTAATCAGGTAGTGTCAAAGTCACACTTTTTTTAAAAAAAAATTAGATGTTTCTCCCTTTTTTCTTATGTCACCTTACTCATCCTCTTATCTCTCCATATTTAAAATGTACTGTTATTCAATATATTGCAGACCTTAAAGTTAAAAAAGTTGTAATTTATTATTTTTCTTCTTCTTTTTTATGTATTTTTTTCTTTTTAATTTTTGTTATTGTATACTTGGCCCCTTTTGCTAAATATTTGTCTTTGTGAAAATGATTCTTGTAAGTGTACAAGCATTCTTTTCTTTTTCTCCTCTTATTTGTTTCTTGCATTTGGACAAATCCTTTAAGTTAATGTAACACATTTTTCTTGGCAACAATTACTTCATTGGATAATTAAAATATGCGATGTTGTGTTACTGTGTTACCTAACCATTAGATATACTTTGATTTATTACAGTGATACTTAATCTTGTTTCACAATATCAAGCCCAAGAAGTTTAAACATTAGAGATGAGGTTTTTTTTTCAAGAAAAGAAATAATAATAATAATAAATTGTAATTTTTACTTGCTTAATTTTACCCATAGTAGATTATTCCCCTGGTAATAAAACCTTTTTGACAGGCGCTAGTTTTTTCTCCTCATCTCCCCTCCTTTGTTATCCTCCATTTTGTCTTCATCCTCAACATCCATTTTAGGACAGTGTGTGCACAGCAACTCACTTATTAAGTCTCAAAGGGCATTATTAGACTGGCATTAAAAAGATGTGGGTGACCACAAGCTTCCTCATGATTGTCTGTGCCAGAGAAATTGCAGTAATGCTGTCACTCTTTGCTGTCACACAACTTTTCATTACATTTTTCAGAAACAAAAGAAGCGATCTATTCTACATTGCTTTTCTCATCGAATTTTGTTCTGTCATTAATTTTTAATAACTTAGTCATGGTGCTTAATATGCATAAGACATTTCACACTGAATCTAACAATTAATTTTGTCCCTAATCTTATCCTAGTGAGGACCATTGAAGTCTGTCGTCATCTTTTTATTTAGCCCAGAGTTCCCTGTAGCAGCACATCATGGTTTGTAAGTTCTAAGGGCAAATTCCAAATTATGATGTGCTGTCACTGGGAGCCTGGGAGTTTCTCCATTAACATGACAGCATTAAACACCTAGTGTTCTGCGTATATCATAAATAAATGCATCAGAGGTAAGCTTTTTGATATCAAGTAGTGCGAGATGCTCTCTGTATTGTTTTGCACTGTATTTAGAATTGAGTTACAAGTTAAAACTGTCTTTGAGATTTATGAGTAAGAATGTGACAGGGTTTTTTTCCAAGTCAGATGCTTTTTTTTTTTTTTTTTTAACACAAATGACCAGACAAACAATAAATGATTCATGACTGAATCACCAGGTGTGGCTTAGGTGGCCTCTTCAGGGAGTTATTCTCTGACAGCTGGGAATTCACATCCTTTATTTGCTAGGCTCTATTTTAGGAGATCAGCATTTCTTTTTTTCATATAGTACAACCATTAAAGCTATGAATTAATCTGCATATATTTAGTTTGTTCCTTTCGTCTGCTTTCCTCCCTTGGACCACTTGATGCCTCAGTGTGCCTGACAGTAGCAGCACATCAATATTGGCAGCTGCCCTCTCCCTGGGTTGCCAGTATGGTTTGTGCTGCTCCCGTCAGACAGACACACTCAGCGACTCTCCAGTATTTTCGTGCAATATGGAAACCACCTGTCCTGAAATGAATTCCTGTATGTATTTTACCTTGACAATCTTACAATTAAAATGAAAGTCATTCTTGCAAGAAAACATCATTAAAACAACAACAAAAAAAAACTTATTTGAGTGAAATTATTTTTATTTACAGTTCACAAAATGCCAGTTATCTGTGTCTTTAGTTTGTTATTGGTAAAAGGCAAAGTGTGCCATCTTCAGCATTCTGCTTGTGGAAATGTCATTCATGTACACATCAGTCACACTCTTGGCCACAATTATTAAGGTTACTTCTGACAAATGAGGAAGAACGAATATATATAATTATTTGAGGAGATCTGATGGGCTGCATTTTAGACACTTCTCAATATGCAATCAGTGATTTTACAGATTTTGATGCAGAAACATTGGTAGGGCTAAGACTAAGGCTATTTTATTCTAGAGCTGCTTTCTTCTAAAGATCGCCGAAAAGCTGCTTTGAAACAATTTGTATTGCAAAAAGCACTGTGTAATTAAAGGTGACTTGATTAAATGACCAATTTCTTAACCAATATTGCTGGCCCAATTATGCAAAAATATTGGAGTATGCCCATAGACGGTCTCAGCTCAGGCCGAAAAACTCACCAGGCTAGAATTTAATAAAAGTCAATGAAAAACAACTTGCTAAAGCTGCGTTCATATAGTAGAAGAAGTTACTGCTCTAAAAGATTCTAGAAAAACCTGGTTTAAGATCATTTTGAGTTAAACCCCTGACTGAAAGAATTGGTTTAGCTATAGGAGATTTTTTTTCCCTTTGTGGAAAAATGTTAAATAATATTATGTGTGGAAATAGACATGGTACTGCAATAATAATAAAAATAAAAATCTACCTCGCAAAACATGAAACAGACAACCTTTTGACAATTTGTTCTTTTTGACAATCAACGATGCATTTCAAACCTTTTGGCCACACTTTCCCACACAAACACTGGCCATAATGCTTTATTGAAAATGGTTAAAAAAATATATACACAATAATGCCTTTACAGTAACTTATTTTAAAATTAGGCATTTTGGACCCAGAACAGTAATACGTATAAAGCAATATTTGCTAGCATCTTTCAAAACTGCTGTACATTGATAAAATATGTCTACCTCCACTATTAACTTAGAAACGAGTCTTTTACTGGAAAATAGAGAAAAAAATTTAATAAAAAAAAAAAAGCAAGTTTCTTGATCCCTCACTGAAGTGAAATGATTAGTTCCTTTTCCTGATGGTATGTTGCAGAAGATTTCAACGGGATAACAAAGGCAAGTCACTGGAATTCATGATGAGACTGGAGTCGAGATTTAGACTTTCTACAGGGAAAAAAATAAACACATACATTATTTTTCTCTTAAGGACCAGGAACAAAGGAAATCCTAAATGTGAATGACACAATTTAAGTAATTTAAATATATTATAATACAAGGTCTCTTACCTTGATCAAAATTGAGCTTTTTAGATGTGGAACTATCACCCAACCCCTCAATATCTACCAGATCGCTGTTGGCATCAGAGTCATTCAGCGCACTCAGAGTGACCTCTGAGAGAAAAATATATGAACGCATTAGTTATAATTTACTATATTCAAAATGCTTAATTCAGTTGAAGTAGATGTGTTTTTGGAAGTGTAACAATGAAATTCAATTAAGTGCATTAAGGAATGCTCACCTGCTGTTTTTGATGACTTAATGCTAGATGCACCTGTGGTTGGGCGCTGTAAACCTGCAGTCACCACAACCTGAGATGTTGGCACAGCGATGACTTTAGGTGGGGCTGGGGGAGCCATAGAAACTGGCACCTTTTTGGTACTCTTCTTTGGTGAATCGGTGGATAAAGGAGCTCCACCGTCTTCATAAAGCTTCCTCTTGACGGTTGTTTTCATTTGTGCCCTTATGTTTAGGAAATATCTAATTACTGACAAGCTACATAATGAATGACTTTTTTTATGGCCTACAAACAAACAAATACAAAACATTCACCTCCGGTTTCACAGACAAGGCTTAAGTGTAGTCTCAGAGACTAAAATGCATGTTTGAGCTTTAATTTTAAATGAAAGCAACTTGCACTGACACATGTTAAGATTTGTCTCCAGATGCACATCAGTAATGTTTTTTTCTACAGCAAGTTTATAAAAGCTACTTAGATGTCCTGATTGAGCTAAGGCCTAATCCTGGCTTAATCTAAGCTCTGTCTGTGAAACCAGGCATTAAACGTGTTTGGGATCTTCTTTGGCTTTTATTGAATTTCCATAAGGAATGGCAATCTAGAAACTAGCAGAATTATTATTATTATTATTATTATTACAAGTTCTAACACCTAGCCCAAACGGCAATAGAAGTTACAAGGCCCGTAATATCATTGATAACAATACTTTAGCTTGTTCATTACATCTTTGAGCAACTGTAAAGTATAAACTATGTGGGATAATATTAAAAAGTAGATAAGAAGCTTTGTCCACTTTTTAGGGATCCATGGGAAATGCAAACATAAAAAAGCCAAAAGAGATATAAAATTATTAATGTAAATATTTTCCATGTACGGACCATATCTATGACAAAGTACACTTTCTCTAAAAAAATTCTAATAGCTAAATCTTAAAGCGGTGTGTGGTTATATTAAAGCACATAACGGTGACAGAGTCTCACCCTGCTGGACTAACATCGGCCACTGGATGCAGCTGCATGGTCAGCTCTCCCAGTTTTGTGAAAGCAGCTCCAGCTGCAGAAAAGATCTCACCAACCTAAATACGTCAAGCAAGAAATAAAAACTGAACCGATTTTTTTCTGAAAACTTGCATGTTTTGAAAACTGACATTAGGTTGATAGTTAGCATGCTAACCAATAATAGCTTCATTAACGAAACAGGAAAAACCTGAGATGCGGTGGACGGACACCATCGAGACATACGTTTAATCTTTCTTTAGGCACCATATCAACACATTTACCTTGGTAGAGGCTGAAGTCATTGTTTTGATTTACAACTGAGGACTGCGTTTTAAAAATGTTAGGAGAAAGCTAGGTAACTTGGTTACCAATGACTGGTATAAACGATTACGATACTTATTCTTCAACTATTTACATTATGAAACAATAATAAAACCATTTTAACTAAACGGGTAGCATAAGTGCGCCATAAAGATGACACTGTGATTCAATGGCGCTTATTGGTCTGAATTACAGCCTTCGGTTGTTATTGGTTGAACAGCAGAGAGCTGCTCGAGACAGCTCAAGGCTGCGTTCAAACTGCGCAGTTATTTCGCCATTTCTCTTAATGTGCTTTCTTCAGTTGGAATTCGCACTTTATTAATACATACAGCTCATCTGATCTAGACTTAGCTTTTATATTCTTTTTGGTCCAAAATCACGTCAACGTATTATGTGACACGGTCTCTGTTGTCTGATGAAACCGTTGCAGCTTTTTTTTTTTTACACATCTTGTTCATCATTGTGATCACCGACACGACAACGCTTAAAACTAATATTATTTCGTATGTCGTGCTATAAAGGCCTGCAACACACTCCAGAAATGACAAAACTTAAAAAAATACGCTATTTTAATGTTTATTTTACTTTTAAAATACAATTACTAAGTTTATTAAAAGTAAGTTTTGTCGGCCTGCGCAATGTATAATCTTGAGTATGCTGCCCTCTGCTGCACAAAACAGTCAACTGCTAGAATTCATGTTCAGATGTAGCCTATACTTTGTATGAGAGAAGAACCACACAAACAAACTGCTTTCTTTTAAGTCAATAACTGTTTATTGTGGTTGTGTTGGAAAGTTTCTGATATGGTGCCCAAAGAGGGCGGATATGACAAATAACATCATGCGGAGGATTTGCACGATGCTGTCACTATACATGTTTGGCACTATTTTGACACGACAGGCAATATCTGGACCAAATAAATAATAAAAAAATAAAATAAAAAGAACAATAACATAGATTGCTATTACGTTGTCAAAGTGCAACAAATGCAGAACATATGCTTTCTCAGCTATGTGCAATGTTCTACATATTGGGGTAGAATAATATGGATTTACAATATAATATTTATAGATAACATTTTTTTTTCTTTCTGATGAAATTAAGAGGCAGGTATCCTCGGTGGCAACTTGTAACAACCAATTTACTTGAGAATTGCCATAATAGGACATTAGGAAACCTTTGCTAAGTTAATGCAAATTGGAACAAACAATAACATTAAAAACTGAAGAAAAATATTTCCAAGATAGCATATGACACTCTATATTGCTTTGAAGAAACAGCTGATTTATAGACTGTTACTTGTGGTCATTGCTGTCATTTCTTGACCACTGTTTTTTTGTTTGTTTGTTTGATCAGTCAAGTCTGTGACATTACATGAGTATCAAAGCATTAAAATAAATATATTACATTTTAAGTGTATTTGGTTATTGCTAACATCAAGATCTATCTCTGGGCTATTATGTGTTTATAGCTATAAACGTGTAATTATTAACAGACATCAGCACTAATATTGTCAGAGGATAACAGTCAAATTTTAAAGCACATAATACAGAGGAGGAGGGGTCTAAGGCATGCACAGGGAGATTTCATGGAGTGGAAGAGATAGGTGGGAAACAGCAGCTGTCCTTCTGACTCATAAACAAACACACATAATCGTACCACACCCGCGTGACATTTTATAGCTAGTACTACATATTATTTTCATTTTAAATGGCACTGTTTAAAGCTAATCTACATCATTCCAGTCATATTCAGAGGTTAAATGCTTAATGTCAACCTATCGTTTTGTGTGTGGCAAGACCTGCTGTCTTAGCACTCAGTCAGATCCTTTCCACTGTGTTAAAACGCTAGACAAGTATGGACTCTATATTTAGTAAAAACAGACTGACAGGAAGTCAATGAGACGGGCATAGACCATAGCATTCACAAATTCTGCATGTTCACATCACATGTATATGAGTGTAGATTATGATTGGCCGTGATGCATTCGCACAGTAAAATACAAAATAATGTTTGATCCAGATTCACAGGCAAAATGCAAATATATGTAGGCAATTCCACACTCTTAATAAATACACAAAAAAATAAAACATCTGCTCTTATTTAAGCTAACTTTTAGTTCTTTTGATACTTGATGCAATCATGCAAATAATTTACTTAAATAAAAAAATACACCAAATATTACAATAAATATAGAACATGTCATGAGTGGCTGTTGTAACCCTGTATTCTCGTTTTTCCTTCCAGCTTCCCTTTGCCCGTGTTTTCCTTCATCATCCTCCCACTGCATCAAAAGGGCTGGAGTTAAGATGGCTGACACAGCGGGCTGTCATTTCAAATGAGCACTAAGTAAATTACTCTCCCTCCATTATCGTAATGAGAAGCCTTTCCCATCGAGAGAGGCAGACAGCAAGGGAAAAAAATGATATTGACCCTTTGGCACACAGACAACATTAGTCTTACTCGCCAAGCCCTCTTCCTCCATCTAAGATAAAACACTCAAACGTACAATGCCCGTATGAAATTTGAACTAAGAAGAGGTGAAATAGATGAGCTGTACTCCACATACAGACATTTATACTGACCTATGTAGTTGGTATATGGTAAACGACAGACTTTCTCTCTCATACGCACGCACGCACGCAAGAAGAGTCATGCTGTGGGCACTAGAACACATGCACTGAAATAAAAATAGGTTTTAAATATTAGTACATTAATACACACAGACTCGCCCACGCAGAAACAGCTCCCGTTCAGTTAGACAACATACATGAAATTAAATGGCTCCTGATTCTTGCATGAAGTATTAGTATATTGAATTGGACCACGGTCAGTAAGCAGAGACAGCAGACAAATTCACACGATAAGGGAGAAAAAGCAGCACATGAGATACTGAGTACATGTGGTAGATACAGTATGGAGATAAATGTACGGTGAATCAGCCAATATAATTTAAGCCTATAAGAACACAGGATAGAGATAAGAAAATTATAAAAAAGTGGGATCCTGAGGACCAGTGTAAATGAGGGTTTCTAGGTTCCAATGGAACAGACATGCACGCTCACTGTTCAGAGGTAATATAACTATAACATTTTTTTTTTTCTGATAACATACATTTGATGACCGTAGCACTTGATAATCTCTAATAGCAGCTTGAATTCACCTCCTCTCCTCATATACGTATATAGTCACATAATATAATAGAGTGATAAGCATAATATTCTATACAGGGAGGAATAAAACTCTGCACTAAAGTGCAACATTCACAAATTCATTCTCATGCCTACTCTCAGACAGTAATCAACGAAAAAGCTTTGGCAACCTTTGCTGTT
Organism: Zacco platypus; assembly: GCA_038088235.1. NCBI lineage: Eukaryota > Metazoa > Chordata > Actinopteri > Cypriniformes > Xenocyprididae > Zacco > Zacco platypus. The sequence goes on from CM076085.1 coordinate 17,257,334, forward strand.
CTGAAAAGAGACTATTAAGGGTTATGGTCATCAGTTTTCCCTTTCTTTGATCTGCACTTTCTTACATTTACATCCGATTTATCTAGAGGTCTGTGCAGCGCTCCTGCTTGCTGTAATGGTCGAACTGGCTCTTCCAGTGCATCATGTAAGAGCTCCAGCGATGGAACTCCACTTTCCACTGTCGTTCAACATCATCGATATTGTCTGGGTAAGAAATATGAAAATAAAGGCAAGAGAAAAAAGTTGAAGGAAGGATGATTTTAAGAATGGCAACATTTCTGTACAGAGAGTTGTAAAAATGAAGTAATCCATTAAACTACTAGGTAGTACCACATCACTATAAAGGCTCCACTCATTTAAGCGAGCATTTGCCAACAGCCCCCACATAAGAATTTATAATTTACGATTTTAAGTGACTATACACAGGCCTGCGCAATCCTCCCTGCCCCCACCCAAAAGAGCAAGTGTTTAATTGCTATATTCTCTGGTTCACTTCCAGTGTAATAGTTGGCACGGGACATTTGTTTATATTCGGAGCACAACAGATACACTTGCAAAGACAAGGCATTTCCTTGAGAAATAAACTGGATAGTTTATATTATGGCTGTACTTTGTTCTTTCAAACTGCCTACAGAAACAAAAGAAAAACCAAATAATAATAATAATAATAATAATAATACAAACATAATGTATACTCCTGAAAACAAGAAACCTACACATATATTCTCTCTTTTAATTTTTAAAAATCCTAATTTTCTGTTATTTCAGACTTCAAATAGGTTCAAACAAAGGGAAAAAAAGACTGGACAAAGTGAACCGAACACATTTTCTTTTGTAAGATGATTTAATCTTACTAATATGTAGACTCCCTCTCGTAAACAACAATAAATTCCACTGACCCCTTCCATAAAGCACAAGCCTGCAGTTTCTCATCTTCAAACTAAACTCTAAGAAATTACCTACAGTATCTGCATATTTACAGATATAAGATAATGTAATTGTATGACAGAGGAATTTACTGGTTGGGTTTGTTACCTGTGATGTTAAGAAGGCGAGGCAGGAAGCGGTTCCACAGAGCACAAACCTGTGTTCTTAGACCTTTGTGCACCTTTAGTGGCTCTATGTTCAAGCCCACATGCTTTTGCTCAGTAGATGAAAATTGAGGCCAACGCCTCCGACTGTCTATGGTGCCATCGGTGTTGATGTTGGGATTACTTCATGGAGAAAAGAAGGTAGGGAGTTAACCTTCCACGCAACAATACAAAACATTCCATAACTATTAGTTCATTTGAACCTTTCCTGAAAAAGCATTATGACAAATCTTTCATGGGCACTATTTTGCCACCTCTTACCCGGTGCGAGCAAAGTTGGCCCAGTATCTCATTATTCGTCGACTGAGTTTCTCTTCCTCTGATGTGTAATTGAGTCGTTTTTCTAATGGAAGGCCGAACACAAATTCAATCTCATAACCATGGATTACACCCATCCACTCAGGCCAGGCCAGGTTTGAGGCTCGGTGGTCAAACAGGTAAAGGTACACAGCACCTAAGGACAAAAAGAAGAGGTACAGACTGAGAAAAACTGGCATTGCACGATTTCATATTAAAGATACACTCTTTTAATGTCCATTTTGCTCTATCTTCATCCCATCGGCCTTGGATTTTATACTGATATTTGTCTGCAAGGATGCATAAAGTTTATTAACTGTTGACACTTCACTCTGGTGTGTGTTTTACACTGTTTATTCTTTACCACTATTATGACCTTACCATGTGAGTTGGCACTGTTGTAACCCGTTTGTCCTGAGTTTCCCAAGCCTAGTGTCCCAGGAGCTGCGGCTGCCGGCTGAGCATGGAAGGCGGCGTGCTGGGCATAAGATTTCGCAAAGTGCTGTAGGGGACAGATGACATTTTGATCTCCAACAATATCGTCCATGGCATCTCGATTCTTTTGGGGGTTGTTTTCATCCATCCAGTCGGTGTACTGAAGGATAACTGCCTCCAAGCCAATCTCATTAGCATGAGGAACGCCCATCTTCACACCTTCAAGGAAGTCTTCTCGAGATATCAAACTCTCGTTGTCTTTACTGAATCCCGGTGCACCGTAAAGCAAGAAGTAAGATCCCTCATCCTGATTTACACCCATCAAGATCTGAGTGTATTTGAAATTCCCAGAGCTAAGCATGGCATCTGGGGTGTCGGGAAGGAAAACGCCATCTATGACGGGGACAAAGGAAAAGCGGAACAAGCTGCTATAGGGGAGCACTTGCCACTCCTGATCAATTAGTTCCTGTGGATGTTTGTTCCTCAGGCAGTCAACCAGCTCAGTGTCGTTACCTTCGCTGCAGCCAACGAGTTTGCCTAACAAGGTGGCCCTCCGACGGGCCTCATCAAAGCTAACGGTAGCCCAGGGGGTATTAGGGACACCGCTTTGCATTATGACACGTGTGAATAACGGGCGGCTGTCTGGTGACAGAACATGCATGCCAACTGATGCTCCCCCAGCACTTTCTCCAAAAATGGTGACCTGTTTTGCGTTACCGCCGAAGAAGTGGATGTTTTCTTGGACCCATTGGAGGGCCATCCTCTGGTCAAGAAGACCCACATTTCCAGGTGCTTCTGATGAGCCATTGAGGGCCAGGAATCCAAAAGCTCCAACACGATAGTTCATAGACACAACCACTACCTTTTCAGAGTATGCCAAGTACCGGCCATCATAGACGTCAAGAGAGGAGGAGCCACTATAGAAGCCGCCACCATATATCCAAACCATTACTGTGAGGTTCTGTGGCCTAGGGGTAGGAGGTACCCACACATTGAGGTACAGGCAGTCCTCACTCATCATTCTGTTGGGGTTCCACATTTCGATACCTGGAAAGCCTGGATAAGAGGTGTCTACGAACTGATAGCAGGCATTTGGGTAGTCTCTAGCTTCGAAGACACCATTCCAGGGCTTTTTGGGCTCTGCTTTCTTGAAACGCCTCTTCCCCAGCGGAGGTTCGGCGTATGGGATGCCCAAGAAAGCGGTCACATGACTCCGGTCTGGAACAGGCAAGCGTACACCCTGCACTCGGCCCAACCTTGTTGCTACTACGAGGTCGGATTCACTCTGTGCTAGGCAGCAGTTGAAGAGGAACATGAAGAGCACAGCGGGCAGAAGGAAAATTTCTGAGGTTTTCATGGTGATTTTTCTTTTGTTGGCTGGGAAACTACTGTGATCTCACTGTTCTGAGCCAAGGTCAGTATAACCTGTGAAAGACAAAAGTTACAAAACTGAGGCAACAAAATAGATTTGTGATCCATTCAATTTCATTCTATGCATGTGGATGCAGAGGACCAGAAACACAAGCTCATTCAAAGAAAGTTTCCCAAGTATAAATTTCAATACCTATGAATTTTGCATGGCCAAAAAAAAAAAAAAACAGAATTCTTGATGGAATTCAATGTACATTTACGATTTGTGTGCTCAAAGCCTAGTGTGACTGAAAGAACATTGACAGTGATTTCCAGGCCAAACAGTGCAACCCACCAAAAAGGGACTGATGCGTATAGAAATTCAGAGTGTGCTAAACTTTCTAGGTCCCACAAACCCACATGTGAGGTGAATGTTTATGTTTTACATGTTGCCTGGTTGCTATGCTGACTGGATTAGTTCTAGGGTCACAGTTAGGGATAGGAGCACATGAATTTGACTGCAGCTGTGTGAGTGTCTGTTTAAACAAGGCTATTTCTGTTCCCCCTGCCTCCTTTGCCTTTGTGGGGTTCTATTTTTGCGGGTGTTACTTCTCTCTATCAGTACTTCTGCCTCTCCGTCTATCCAACCCTTTCTTTTTTATATGCATGCTACCCAAAGCATCACTTACTGCAAGTGATTTCAGCAACCCAACTTTTACACAATTAAAGAGACAGTTTGCCTGAAAATTATAATTTTGTCATCATTTACTCATGTTGTAACATTCTTTCTCCTATGTAAAACACAAAAAATATATTTTGAGAACACTTTGTTTTCCCATACAATAATCTTTGACTTTCATTGTATGTAAAAACATTGGCAACATTCCTACACACATTGTCTTTGTGTTCTGTGGAAGAATGAAACACAGGCTTTCAAAAGCAGCATCTATGGATTATTAGAATAAAGGATATCTTAATAAGGAATTGGTGCCAAATGCATTAAACCAGACTGCTCATTACATAATATATTGGCCGTTTCAGAGAAACTGATCTTAAAATATCAAGAAAGATTATATTGGAATCAATAATGAAAAGAGGCTTGGGGGACTGCAATGTAATTTATCAGTCACAGCATCTCAATGGATTTATTAATATCTTAAAAGACAGCTGCATGCCAGAAATGGGGGGCAAGGGTAGCTATAAGTGGGGATTGGGAGGGGGATAGGCAGAGGGGGAAAGGCTGCTGGGACTCAAATTAGATCCTGGAATCCATGTATGAAGTTCACTGGGGGGTTTGCTTTCAGCTTGGGATTACACGTTGTTGTGCACACCATCATGTCATTAAACACACAGCTATGTTTTTCTAACTTTCCACAATTCTTTCCAATAATGAAGAATGATAGGCTGTCTTTTTCAATTTAACGGCAAACTTTTTTACTTTTGTGCTAAACCATTAAGCACATATATTTGTCCCTTTCTCATTCTTTGTATTTGTCACAATCACTGCCAGCAAACCTTAATCTATCTCAGGTTGAACTCTGTTGCCATGGAAATTAAGAGCCCGCACTACTCACTGCATCCTCACTTATTTGTATGGTCGGCTTGTACTTGGTTTCACCATTTTTTCCAATCTCTAAGACTGTTCGACTGAGGTTAATTAACCCTTTAAAATGCTCCAAAATTTTGTAGGTCCAACCAATGCAATAAAGTGCAGAATAAACATGATTGGTCCATCTCACTAAGAGTGGAAGCAAAGATTTTGACCAAATTAATACCAGCAGCAAACATAAATGACGCTCTATTCGTGCTGTCGGTTTGTGGTACCCACAGCGTGACATGACCAACAGGCCAAAACATTTCAAAACCGACAGTTTGATGAGCGGCACTGAGATCGATGGAATTTTCCGTTTCGTGGTCTGTCCGTCTAATATTTCATGAGAGAGTGCTCAGCAGCGAACACGTGCCAACAAATACACACTTGTGCTCATGCTGTCCAGAAGCCAACTGTAGAGACGCTAATATTACAACTACAACCACAATATTTTAAGCTTTCAAACAATCCCCCAGTTGATGAGGTAGTGTGCATGCTACAATAGAATATTAACGTTAATTGCCCTTGTCTTAGGCAGTTGTACGACTATAATTAACTTTTCCCAGAGGAGCACAGCTTCTGAAGTCTAAAAGCTTATCATAACTGCATCAACATCTGAGTCAGAAGTCTCTACATAATTGTGAGACCAAGTGGGTCATTCTTATTATGCAGTATATTTTGAGCTATCTAACTTAAATCAGTATGCCTGTGTTGTAGTTATCAGACTTTCAGAAAAGTGCTCAGGTCAAGTCAAGAAAACCCTTGCTAAGGGTTTGTTGCAACTGCACATGTATTCTTACAAAAATGTAGCATATTTACAAAATCCAAAATGATCCTAGGATAGAAAAAAGGAACAACGAAGACATCAGTGAGGGATTTGTGTTGGCTTACATGAGGATGTCACCACTCACCAGTAATTTAATCTTGATATTTTTAACCATTTTTAGGAACAAGTGACCATTTCATCAATATCACAGCCTGGAGAAGGATGATGTCATCACATCATGGCTTTTGATGGTTAAAGGGAAACAACAGAAGACTAACAAGATGGAAAGTGATAGGTTTTTCTGTATGGGTCCTCTATGTAATAATTACCATTTAAAAGAAAACCAAGAAAAAAAAAATGTTGTTTGAAATATTTTAATTAGAAAAAGGAAACACCGGTTATATTTCTTAAACTGCAGTGTACAACATGAAAAAATGGTAACACCCATGCAAAACTCATTCATCTAACCCTGACATGAAAGCTACGATAGGGAAATCCGGCAACATTTTGTAATAATTCAAATCGTCATGCTCTGCGGTGAACTTCAATAAACCGAAATCACGGACGCGCGCGGAAATTGAGCGTTACGTACCAGGAGGATTCAAAGCAAATGTGTGGCCAGTTAGAAAACCAAAGGAGACGGGAAGGTTACAAGTAGACAGGTGCTGAAGGTAAACAAGACTTCATATCAGCCAACCGGAGCCCCAGAGTGCGCGTGCGCCACTGTATTTCTCAGCACGTCAAATTACATCCATTCTTTAGCGCCACAAATATGACCATTAAAGGCACGAGCATCCAATACTTATAATGTTGTTCGTTTTTGCTTGCTTGTTTAGAAATATTTGTTCGCAGTGCGCATGATTTCAGCGTTTGACATGTTTCTGGCATTATCCGTATATTGCGGACTATAAAACAGAAATTAAAGTCAGTGCTTCGTATTACAATTATGCAACAATAATCGGTTTGGCCTGCAAAATGACATACAAATAATCAGCGTCGTTAGATGTGGTTATCCCTAAATAAAAACGCAACAACCCGATCTGTTTTCACGACTGTACAACTACAACAACAACAACAACATACTACATAATATAAACTATAATAATGTAAACTGCTTATAAATGCACCGTGAATCGAAATGTAAATTATGCCCCGAGTAGCAATAGAATACAGACGCCAAATTCTGATCTCATCTTCTGGAAAGCCTATTTTATTATTTTAACACAATGTAGAGCCTGCTGGATCAGTCCACTGGAGAACGCATGAAGTGTCCGAGTAGAAGCTCACAGAAGCCGCAAAGATGACTAAATTAGTGAGGGCTACCTGGTGATTCCGGTCCACAAGCCGGCTTTGCTTCAGCGCCTCTCCCCTGGGCTCTTCCCTCCTCTGCCTGTCCGGGAATGAAGAAAGCCAGAATTGTTGCCGTGCCGCAGGGCGATAAGCAAAAGCAGGACAACTGGGCTAGGGGTAGCGTGAAGGGAGTGAATTATAGTGTCGCCTGTCTGATTTTAACGCTGGATCAAGCTCTGACGAAACTAGGAGCAGAGTCGCACTGCATGGCTGTGTCGGTAGGGGGAGACTCATTATAAGCATAAAAAAAACAAACAAACCATAGAGTTCTCGCGAGACGGCGCCCTGCTCTAGTGTCTATGTAGGGTGCGTCGTTTGCACAGGCGTCAGCATTAAGTGCACTTGTCGGGTTCGCTGTATTTCTTGTTTCGTATCGCAATGTAAATGAACGCTCAATGTACAAAATAATTTTTTGTGCAACACTAGAAAATCTCAACATACTGCACGCCACAACGAAGGCTCAGTTTCTCGTTGAACACGGCTGGTGTCTAAATAATCAGTATAGCCTTGAGTCAAAAATGCACATCATAAAATCATATCTTTCTAACAGATAAGCTGCACACTACATCATTTGTATCTATTTTTGTTTCCATATTCATTGTTTCAGATAAGATAAGGTGTCACCTTCATAATGTCAAGTTAGTGCTGATCCAATCTTCCCTTATGCAAGATCAAATGAACTCACAACTCATTTGCTTATCATAAAAGCACAAAGCATGGAAGAGGATAGCAAAAGAGTTATATCTCAGTTACTTGAGCCTCCTCTGAAAAAGAAGTTGTCTCGTGCCTACATTGTTCTTAGTGTCAATGTGAACAGCTTGTTTAATCACTGTTAGTTATTTCTATTGCTGATAAAAGAGGCAGAGGAAAATTTGTCATGCAAAATATATTATATTATCACCTTGCTGCTGTTGAGATGTAAATGGCTAAGATTACACCACTCTGCACACTTATTTTCCACATTCCTTTATTCCTCCTAGCTTCCATTGCTAATGACCAGGCCCAAACATGATCTACTCCCACAGAACTGAGTGGAAAATTTCCTCAGAATTGAAGTACTTCCATTTCCACACATACCATACCCCTCGCTTGTATGCTTATTAAACATTATGATTAAGTAGACTTATGCTTCTACTTAAAAAGAAAGTCAAGATTAATTCTGGGCCTTTTACTGAACAAGGAGAGCCCATACAGATGGAGAAGCTTTCAGTTTATCAACCTGTTGGAGTCCATCTCAGTACAACAGGTCCACTGAGTGATCTGTACTGACATTAGTGTATCGCCTTAGCATTGGGTCATGGTGTTAAAGTGTGGGAGACACCCATGACTCACAGCGCATTCCTGTCAACCATCTAGAATATTTATTTTTGTGAAGGATTTGTTGAAGTTTTATTAAAAATGTATGGTAAAAGTTATTGCTATTAGAGTAGGCCTCTTCCCTAGAGCATAGTTTTTGATTGGAAAATTATAGTGCACCATTTTAAATGCTAATACAGTGTAAATCCATCTTCCTCTTTGTTGGTTCTGCATTCTGTGATTCCTGCCAAATCAGCACCAGCCATGGCATCCATGTATTTCCAAGCCAAGCAGAGAGTGGAAAAACTGCAGACAGGCAGACAGAAAAACGCAGAGAGATGGTGGTAGAAAAAAAAAAGCCTTGTCAGAGCAATCAATAAGGGCAGTTAAAAGCATCTGTTTGCTGAGCTCAACCTATTATCTAATTGCTGGCCTACTGGTGATTGCATGGACACATTAATCTCTCTCCCTCTCTCTTTGTACCCCTAATAATTCTGGCCTCATAATTCACTGCTTTAAATTTCAGCAAAGTGAAGACAAAATGCTGATTATGTTCGTAAAGATACTCAAAAACTAGTTATGTCATTAGGAAGACATGTTTAGTTTGAAACTAAAAGATTTGTTATGCACCAATAAGTAATGTATTTATTTGAGTACATTTATGTGAAATTTATATGGAGGTCATTCAAGAAATGGATGTCCTGAATCAGTCTTTAAGCATAATGATAATTATCAGGCTATGGCAGTAGGCATGCAGGATCTTTAGTCGTGCTCCAAGTGGAATAAAAATCACACAGAGTAACACAAAGAGCTGATGTGCTGAATTGTTCCAGTTTTGTCAACATTCTTTTCTTTGCTCTGTCTCTGTACCCAGCGCGAGTCAGAGAAGGTCTGTTTGAAACTGCTCCCTCAGCAGGTCAAAGACTGGAAACGCAGAGCAGCTTGAAAGTCAGTTCTGGTCTGGGTAGCTTACTAACCTTACTTACCTGTCGTTTGTTACTGAAATTACATGATTACATACTAACTACAATTTTTGTAATCTATTAGATTACTTGTTTTGGGAGACTACTTTTTGATTACTTTAAGAATATTTTGACCTAACTTGTTAATCACATAGATTTGAATAGAATTGTTTCAAACCATATGAAAATACAAAAAAGAAAAGCATTCCATTCTTTATTGACAACAAGAAGTGAATTAAACATTACATTAGATATGAAATGTTGAGAAAACAAGTTTACTTTCAAATCCTTTTCATTTATTTGTCTCCTTAAAGGTTCAGTTCACCCAAAAATTAAAATTCTATCATTAATTACTCACCCTCATGTCGCTCTACACCCGTAGGACCTTCGTTCATCTTCAGAACACAAATTAAGACATTTTTGTTAAATCCGATGGCTCAGTGAGGCCTCTATTGCCAGCAAGACAATTAACACTTTCAGATGCTCAGAATGGTAGTAAAAAAAGAGTCTTGTTGCTTTTCACTCAGGCTACATTGATCATTGATTTGGAATTCCATGAAAGAAACAACGTTAAAAATTGTTTTAATGTTTTTGAAACACCAAGACATTGTTTCACTATTTTCAAGGCCGTGATATTGCATCTGAATTGGTGTTGAGTTTTTGACATTGTCACATGTAAGTTCCAAATCAAATATAGTAGCACAAGATAAAGTGGACAGATAATAAAGATTTTTTTTGAAACACAGACCTTTTCACTACTTTTCAGAGAGTGAAAATGAATGTGTGCAGTATTGCCAAATTTTCTAAAAATGATTTACCCTAACAGGACATTGTCAGTTATAAATGACGAAATCTTATAAAAAAAGGTCAAAGATCAAATGAAAAAAAATAATATTTTGTAAAATGATTTTAGCCTTAAATATATGTAAAATATAAAGTCATTATTCGTCCCATAGAGTAAAATAAAATATGGTAGGTTGTAACAGCAGTAAACTAATTTACATTGCTTAGGAATAAGTAGTACATGTATGGTGGTCCAGTAGTGCACAACACAATGAAACAACACCAGGGAAACAAACCACAATACAAGGAAAATTTGGCACAACACAACGGAAATGGTATGCTAGCACACAAACGGGAGCGTGGAGCTCCTCTTTAATAATGCGGCGCTTTGCTTTTGTTTTGGAAATGAATGTTATGGTTTTCTTTTTCAGTAGCCTACCTAAATAACTAATTTGTGGGAGAGGATATACAAAGGGTTTTTCTGATCCACAGTCCATATTAGTCATGGACACCATTTCGTTGTTTGTCAACCACCAATAAAATCTCAAAAGAAGAAGATTTTCGTTGTGTTGTGCACTACTGGTCAACGTACAACATCAAAACATCTTGAAAAAGATTGATAGGGTTCACTAGCTAGTTTGAGGCGCTTACCAAAAAAAAAAAAAAAAAAAAAAACAACAAACCAAATGTGCTCCAACACTCCTCTATTTCTCATAATGCTTCAGCTCCTTTAATTGTACATCCATAATAACCACCAACTATATAACAAGAACATGAATTTTAACTGTGAAAAATCTTTAACCGAATGACCAAGTAATCATCTTTTTTTCTCATAAAATGTCCTCACAAAACTAAGTTAAGGTCAGTCGACAGTTGGCAGGATGAAAGTTCAGTCAGTAAAAGTATTTTCATGGTCCAGAGTCCAGAGCTATTTTTTATTTCCATAATCACTTCAGATTTGAACAAACTATATTTTATCATTTGTCATCATTACATAAGAACCATGCCATAATTTTATGACAGCATTCTGAATAATACACTAATACCTTGTTATCGCATTCTGTTTGTGACAACTAAGGACAGAAGCAGTAAAATACAGATTTATCAAGACATTCATCTTTAAATAGGCCTACTGTACTGTTACCAAACATGACCAAAAGCTCACTTTTCATAATAAACGTATATTTGACAAGCATATGACTAGTAACTAGGTGGTGGCCACACAGGCCATAAAAAATAAATAGAAATGTCATGCACAGGGTGGAATACTGGGGGCAGATACTGGTGCAGGATACAATGCCACACTCACTTTAAATTGAAAAGTACAACATTCAACCAGTTAAGTCTTCATCAGATGAATAGATGAATAATTTGGTCAAAATGTTGCAATGTTCAAGTTTAAGTATTCAAGATTTTGTGATATATTATTGGTACACTGTATCAATTGTTTGTATTTTTTTACACGAAAAAAAATAGAAAAATGAAAAATATGGTAAAAAAAAAACTGCATAGTTTAACAAGTAAATTTACTGTAAAATACTGTCGCATGTATGTTTGACAGTATATCACTTAAAGAAATACACAGTTATAAGTTAAAATATACAGCCCAATGTGCCATCTCTTTAATACCTGAAACTTTTTCACCATACTTTTTTTTTTTACCATAAATTTTTTAGGATATTTTTTACAGTGTATTTTTTTATGTTGGCCTAAAGAACAACAAAATCTAATGCTGAAAATGGTAGTTTTTCAAGAGATATTTTATTTGTGTATGAGTATTTACAAATAAAATATGAGTATTTTATCAGAACACAGTACAGATTATGGTTTACTCAAGGCATCAAAGCAAACCTTGATTGTTGTCATCAACTAGTGTAGTGTTTGAAACCATGACAGCAAATAAAACAATGACATCACTTTCATCTTTATGAATGATAAAATGTATTTTCCATGTCCCATTGTGTAATTTAGACATATGCCAGTCCCACCCCTCTTATAAAACATCATTTTCTTATCTTTCCATTATGAGTGAATGAAAACATATATTTTCCATTGTATAATTTAATTGTAAATGAATTTTTGCTCATGACCATAGATGACACACAATCTCATCTCAGCACTTTTGATGAATGGCTACACTATTTTTAATTTCATCAGTCATTTCATCTGAATATCAGCATTTGTCAGATTTAGTCAAGTTTTTTTCCCCATCTAATTGTTAATGAGGGATTTGTGGACTAAAAGTTATAGTTTTTATTTTGAAGTAAAAAGATAAAATTAGACCCTTGGGGTAAAATGACCCCGAAGAATTTCCACAGAAGGCCCTAAGTGGTGTTACTTGTGTTATTATCTTAAAACATAATTATTGTAATTAATGGGGTTATTATTTAATATTTACATGAATTGGGTGTACATTTTAGACATTTTTGCTTTGTCTAAACCTATAGGTTAAAGGATTAGTTCACTTAAGAATTAAAAATTTCCTGAAATTTATTCACCATGTCATCCAAGATGTTGATGTCTTTCTTTCTTCAGTCGGAAAAAAATTAAGGTTTTTGAGGAAAACATTCCAGGATTTTTCTCCATATAGTGGACTTCAACAGGGAGCAATGGGTTGAAGGTCCAAATTGCAGTTTCAGTGCAGCGTCAAAGGGCTCTACACCATTCCAGCTGAGAAATAAGGGTCTTATCTGGCAAAATGATCTGACATTTTCTTAAAGAAAAAATTATATATATATATATATATATATATATATAGTTTTTTTTAACCACAAATGCTTGTCTTGCACTAGCTCTATGATTTTTTTCACTTTTTATTTGGATTTAAATAGAAATAAATATTGTGTAATTTATTATTTAGAGGACATGAGACTCTTTCAGTTTTCCTTTTTGTCATCACAAAAGACCCCCTGTGGTGAAAATCATTTTTAATGTTGTTTGTCTATGTGGTGTTTTTAATAGGCTTTAGGACAAACCATGTGCAAATTCATTAGTCAACACCGTTGCGCTATTCAAGCATTTTCTACATCACAAATGAGGTTGATATGAAAATAGGGCACAATTAGCAATATAGTGGGTGAATGATGTATACGATGTATATAACGACATGCCTTAACTTTATGCCGATAACTATATTCCTTTCTCCACTGACTTTCTATGATGTTCAAAGCGTTTCTAAGGAGGCTGATTTTAAAAAGGCAGCTGTCTGATTCTGAAATGGCGAACGGGAACATGATGTTTTTACATTTTATTAAAATGTCATTTTGTATGATTCATAAAATATTTTCCTCATGGGGACCAAAAAAAAAAAAATTGTCCAAACAAGGTTTAAAATTACTGGTATTATTGTGTTTGTTGGGACATTTGGTTTACAATGCAGTGTTTACCAGGACCAAATTGCACCAAAGCAATTGAAAAAAAAACAACAACTAACAATTCAGAGCTTGATCCACATTAAAAACAAAAATAGCTGAATTCCTATTGGTCAGAGCTAATGTAATGTGAATCAGAAAGCTGTTAAGAACAATATATGTACTGAGTTTGGTGACCAGGTAAAACTCACTTTAGTCAAAAAAACTGAACCCCTTCAACACACCCACTACTAAGGCCTTCAACTCTGATGTGCGTGTGATGAGTTTCATGCAATTTGAAGAATGCTAAGAGTCTCAAAATCACCCAGAAAGTTTGATGTGTTTTCATGACAACAGCATCCAAAATGTCAAAAATCCTTTCACACATCTGTGGTGTCTTGACATTATTCTAACAAAGTTTGAAACAAATTGGGTAAAAATAAGAGTGCGATTTCCAAGCATTTTGAAAGTGACACTTCGTTGACAGGAAGCCAATGAAGGGGCATTAAAATCAAGGTAATATGATCTCATCCCACCACCCAGCAATTCTAGCCTCAGCATTTTGCATCATTTGAAGTCGAAAAATATTTTGTTTGCTTATATAAAGAGAATTGCAGTAGTTAAGTCTGGTAGAAATAAAGGCATAAATTGCCTTTTGAAAATCTTTGAGGGACAGCCAAGTATGTCTTTTGCCTAGAGTTTTACAGCAGCCTTTTACAACTGAGTTTGTCCATTTATCAAATATAACACCCAAGTTTTTTACAGATGGTTTATATAAACAGGACACATGCTCCAGAATAAGGATTTGCTTATCAGTCAAGCCAGTCAATAAAAGTTGTAAACCATATGAATCATTCAATTTCAATGGCCGATACATTTTCAATTTCAAGATATATATGCGTCATCTGCAAATCAATGAAATCAAACCATGTTTCCTAAAATATGGTTCCTAACAGAACCATATATAGAGAATAATACAGGAACTACAACTGATCCCTGAGGGACACGAAACATGCTCATCAGAAGAAAATTCTCTAAGACAAACCGAGAAACTTCTTTTTGACAGAAGAGCTAAATTTCACCGGTCACGGTTAAAGGGTTAGTTCACCCAAAAATTGTGTCGTTAATTACTCATCCTCATGTCGTTCCACATCCGTAAGACCTTCGTTCATCTTCGGAACACAAATTAAGATATTTTTGATTAAATTCAGTGGCTCAGTGGGGCCTGCATTGCCAGCAAGTTCATACACTTTCAAACGGCCAGAAAGGTACTAACGATATATTTAAAACAGTTTATGCAAGTACAGTGGTTCAACCTTAATGTTATGAAGCATTGAGAATACTTTGTGTGCCAAAAAAAACAAAACAAAACGTTATTCAACAATAACAAGCAATGACTGATTTCAAAACACTACTTCATGAAGCTTCGAAGCTTTACAAATCTTTTGTTTTGAATCAGTATTTCAGATCGTGTATCAAACTGCCAAAGTCACGTGAACTATTGAAATTTCGAAACACTTATGACGTAACGAAGCCTCATTTACTGAAATCATGTGATTTTGGTAGTTGATATGCGCTCCAAACAAACTGATTCAAAAGAAAAGAATCGTAAAGCTTCGAAGCTTCTGTTAGACTCTGGGGCTGGAGCTGATGTGTGTGCAGCCCACACATATAAAATGGCCGTGTCCATAATGGTCAGTGCTGCATACTCTGAAGAATCCAGTGTGGCGGCTGCCTTGGCAGAGGGCTCAGGTGTGGCGGCCATCTTATGAAGAGTCAATGACTTGGCTGGCATAACGTGAACAGTCTCTGGTTTGATGGATACTGTAGAATTGCAGGGCTCCTCATCCACAATTCCTACAGTAAATGCTGATCCACTTAACAAGAGTGCATAATCAATATATTCCAGTGTATTTTCCCTCCAGGCAACTGGAAACGAATGGGTTCATTTACCCCTAAACGAAAAATGTCTTTCAAGGCAATGTAATTGAAGTCCACTGCTGGGGTCATTTTTACAGGTCTAATATTCTGTAACAAGGAGAGCCACTGTAGGCAAGTTGAAGTGAGAACCCAAGTGCAGTTTATTTACAAATTCAAACATAAATCCAACATCAACCAAAGACATGACATGGCTGCATAAACAAAACTCAGCAACCATGGTTACAGGGACAAAACTAAGAGAACAAGGCAAACATGAGGGACATAAATCAAAAACAAGGAACACCTGTGAACAATGAACCAATAAACCAATGACAACACACATGACACGTGACAGGATCACATGACAAACAAGGGAAATACATGTCAAAAGGGAGTACAAGACAAAACATAAACATAGAAATGAGACATGAACATGAAACTACAAAATACATGAAACACGAACAAAACCAAAACTAGACGTAACAGTAATGTATGCATTTGGATTTGAGGGCTGCGGTAGAGAATGGTTGTGGTGCCTCTGTGGGTTTGCTGTCATCTACTAATGCCTTAACCACCTGGCAAACACAGCTGTCAGTTTTTACCCTCAATTTATTATTATTATTATTATTATTATATTTACAGTGTAGAATTTTTTTTATTTTGGTCTTAAAAGTGATGAAAACTTATGCAGATTTTTTAAAATGTTCATCTTGGCGGTTGTGCTGGTAGATATTGTTGTGACTGAGTATTGCATTTTATTAGAACACCATACAGATTACATTGCTCTCAAGGCATCAAAGCAAACCTTGATTGTCGTCATCAACTAGTGTAGTGTTTGAAACCATGACAGCAAATAAAACAATGACATCATCTTTATGAATGATAAAATGTATTTTCCACATTCCATTGTGTAATTTATTGTGTAACAAATGCCAGTCCCACCCCTCTTATAATAAATAATTTACCTATCTCACTTTTACTGTACCTTCTTCTGAACTGGAAACACTAATGTATGGGCAGTACTACCCTGATGACCTTTGTTCTTTAAACAATCATTGAATTTACCAAAAAATGAAACAGAAATAACATTGACCTGTGACCATTATATTATTACCTGTGTGTGAGGAACAGAAACTTAAGAAAGGTTTTCAAGCATTGAGTTTATCAATAAATGAAACCAAAATAAGTTGAATTTGGGTGTATTTATTGAAAACATTTCTGTTTAATATCTTGCCTTTTTTTAAAACTAACATTTGAACCACTAACTTTTCGTTCTGTTTTTCAGTCTCTCTCTCTCTCTCTCTCTATACAGTTGTGTTCAAAATTATTCAACCCCCACTGAAATTGATTGTTTTGGCCGGTTTGACATTGATTTTGATCATTCAGTCATCCTGCTTACAATTAAATCAAAGAGGCACGTGTAGGTCAGACAAATATAACATAACATTTATAATGAAATAACCACAAATGTCTTTTCTCTGCTCACATCATTATCAGTTTTATTCAACCCCCAAGTGACATTCAATCTTAATACTTAGTACAACATCCTTTTACAGTTATAACAGCTTTTAAACGTGAAGCATAGCTTGACACAAGTGTCTTGCAGCGAGCTACGGGTATCTTCGCCCATTCATCATGGGCAAAAGCCTCCAGTTCAGTCACATTCTTAGGCTTGCGCACTGCAACTGCTTTCTTTAAGTCCCACCAGAGGTTCTCAATCGGATTTAAGTCTGGTGACTGCGATGGCCATTTCAAAATGTTCCAGCCTTTAATCTGCAACCATGCTCTAGTGGACTTGGAGGTATGCTTGGGATCATTGTCCTGTTGAAAGGTCCAACGTCTCCCAAGCCTCAGGTTTGTGACGGACTGCATCACATTGTCCTCCAATATCTCCTGGTACTGAAGAGAATTCATGGTACCTTGCACACGCTGAAGCTTCCCAGTACCTGCAGAAGCAAAACAGCCCCAAAGCATGATTGACCCCCCGCCATGCTTCACAGTAGGCAAGGTGTTCTTTTCTTCATAGGCCTTGTTCTTCCTCCTCCAAACATAGCGTTGATCCATGGGCCCAAACAGTTCTAATTTTGTTTCATCAGTCCACAGAACACTATCCCAAAACTTCTGTGGTTTGTCCACATGACTTTTGGCATACTGCAGTCGACTCTTCTTATTCTTTGGAGACAGCAAGGGGGTGCGCCTGGGAGTTCTGGCATGGAGGCCTTCATTACGCAGGGTGCGCCGTATTGTCTGAGCAGAAACTTCAGTACCTACATCTGACAAATCTTTTCTCAGTTTCTCAGCAGTCACACGGGGACTTTTCTCCACTCTACGCTTCAGGTAGCGCACAGCAGTCGAAGTCAGCATCTTCTTTCTGCCACGACCAGGTAGCGTTTCAACAGTGCCCTTTGCCTTGAATTTGCGAATGATGCTTCCTATGGTGTCTCTTGGTATGTTTAACATCTTTGCAATCTTCTTATAGCCATTGCCCTTCCTGTGAAGAGTAATCACCTCTTCTCTTGTCTTCCTGGACCATTCTCTTGACTTCACCATGTTTGTAACCACACCAGTAAATGTCTAGAAGGAGCTGAGTATCACAGTCATTTTAAAGCTGCCTAATTGGTGCTTATTAGGCTTTATTGCTGCTCCCTGACATCCACAGGTGCTTTCAATACCTGATTGAAAACACTTCAATGGACCTCTGTTCTTCAGAGTGGTAGTCTTTAAGGGGTTGAATAATTGTGTCAATGAAGAATTCACAAAAGAAACATTTACTACTGTATTACAAAACCAATTGATGTCATTTTAGTTGCATATGCTTCTTTAAGAAGTCCTTGTAGGATTTCATTCTGAATTCAATTACAAATGTACTCTAAATTCTCTAAAACCATTTACAGCATTGGGGGGTTGAATAATTTTGAACACAACTGTATGTGTATATATATATATATATATATATATATATATATATATATATATATATATACACACATACAGAGAGAGAGAGAGATACAGTATATACATCTCTCTCTGTATATTTATATTTATTTATTACTTTAAATAATATTGATCTAGAAAAAATTACCATTTAATTCTGCTGGGTTTATTTAGAAATTAAAGAAGAAACATCCCTAACAATTATATTGAAGGTAATATTCAAAATCATTTTAACATCCTCTGAGCATTTTCTGAATTTGTGATTGTTTCAATTGATGCATTTTCCTATCTTTATATTTAAATATTGTATCAACTAGACTTAGTTTGAAGAGCGTAATTGAGAAATTAAAAAAAAGCACACTTAACGGTAGTTTCACATCTCAGTTTTAAGCCACCAACTGCAAGTTAAACTGATCAAAGCCCATTTTTACATATTTACAGTATGGATACAGTATGAAAAGCTGACCTATTTGTAGCTTTTTAAAATTCTGGCAGTTTTGCATGCTTCAAACACACATTATAATTTATCATTTTACTGTAACAAGAATGTGTGTGCATAACAGCTGTGCGTTTTCAGGCAGCCATTTCCAAATCATGAGTTTTTCACAGCATTAGTTTGGTGTGCTCAGTTTGCATCCACCAGTTTGTGTAATATCAGTGTATAAAATGACATTGGGAAATAAGTAGAAATGTGAAATGGTTTGAGGAAAATGAGTCTTTATCCTTATCAATGCTTCACGATCTGTACAAATCGACTCTCCCAGTGGACTTTGATACATGAATGTGTGACTTTTAATATCTAAATCATGCACTTAGGTCAGTAAATTACATTGAGCTGAACACTGAAAGTTGCACAAGCTGAGATGTGTTAGTGGCTACACCTGTTAAGGACTGAGGCTCCGTTGTTTTATTTTTCATGTGTTTGTGTACTGGCATCATTTTGGGAAATGATAAGCTACACATCTTCAATACTTCTCATCCTGAGTCTTTCTCTCATTTCAGGTAGGGAGAAAAATATTAATCAAATTGTCATGATTAGTGTGTTTTTCATTTTAATGGACTTTTAGTTTGTTACCTGTTTCCCGCTCTTTGTTGGTTACTGTTTTTTGTTTAATTGGCACACCTGTTTGTATTTGAGTTCATTATTAAGTCCTTCAGTTCATCTGTCCATTCTGTTCGCTGTTTCATTGTGTTTGCATTCATTTGGATATCTGTTTTGCTTTATTTAACAAAACCACATTGCTATTTTGAAATACTTCAACTATCTTCATTGTCACTGGACTTAAAACACTGCACAAATATGAATCGTTGAATATGAAAATATTAATAGTCAGGCCGACAGAGCTAAAGATATACAGTATGTCTGTTAAAAATGTGTACCAAATGCGCAGGGGTTGGAGGAAGATTTACTTCATGATGATTATTCTGGTTTCATCATCTATATAAACCCTCATATGAAGGACATTGCAATGTGTAAATGCACGTGTATTTTTGAGGGAAAAGTTTGAGAGAGGTTGTCCAAGAGTTGAGACAATTACAAACCATCAAAATGGTAACCACTAGATATCATCTAAATATTTTTGTGAAGCTAATGGGAGAATCATGCCTGGAGTGAAATCGATACATTCTCTTTTGATATACTATTAATTCACGAGTTCACACTTACAAATAATAAATTGACTGCGTCAATATATATAGGTCTCCGCTCATGCTGATTGATTAATGACTGCTGGTTGGAGTGATGTGATGATTAGTTATTATTATTTGAATGTGTTCCTCCCGAACTTTGTTAATAAAACATCATTTGCAGGCACATAAATGCCACTAATGTGGCCTCATCTGAAACCACATAACCAACCAAGCTAACTAGTTGATATATAAAACATGAACTGCTGGATATCACAATGAATTGTTCCATTTTGTGAAAAATCACATTTAGATGACTGCATGTTTGCTTCATTACTTGAGCTTTGCTTCATGACTTCAGACATCAGATCCCCTAAAAGAAACAACTGTTTCTATATCCACAGCAGATGCTACTTCAGAAGTTTCATCTACAGAAAATACTAGATCAGCTATTTCTGGTCTCATAGTAACAGATAGGTTAGATATTTAATCATCATCATCATGGTCAACATTTACATAGAATATGCACAGAATGGGACCCAAACCCCAAATTGTAACTATCAACTGCTTAAATTTTCTTGATTCAGTCAGATTTACTGAATAGAAAGTGCACTCTTAGGAAAAAGGTTCAGTGGGATTCTATATAGAACCATAGAATTATTGACTCAATTTTAAAGAAGCCTTTATGAAAAAAGAAGAAATGTCTTATTTGATTACATAATACTTTCATGTTAAAAAGATTATTTAAATTTTGAAAGTTTGAAATAAATGAATAAAATTAAAAGTAAAATGTATTTTTAAAAAAATTAAAGCTAAATCCATAAAATTATTGACTAAACCATTAAAATGATGACTAAAAGATACTATATGAACTGTAGTACCCTATAGAGAACCTTTTCTTCTAAAAGCATGCTGATTATTTTATGTTGCAAAATATTGTTAATAAACCAGTTTGTTGTGTGTTTTTAATATTTTTCACGGAGTGCTGCAAAAATACGGTCAGTGCTATACTAATAACATGAACTGTTTCTTTTTCCACAACATATCTCACTTCATTTTCAGCTAGTGTTTCTGATGTAACTTCAGGAGATCCTGCTACAAGTACAGTTGACACCACTCTTACATCAGATGTTTCAACAACTATTGAAATCACAGCAACCAGTGAATCTTCAAATACAGCAGAGACTTCTGTAACTCCAAGTGACAGTACAACAGGGAGTTCCAGTGTAACTTCAGGAGATCCTCCTACAAGTACAGTTGACTCCACTCTTACATCAGATGTTTCAACAACTATTGAAATCACAGCAACCAGTGAATCTTCAAATACAGCAGAGACCTCTGTAACTCCAGGTGACAGTACAACAGGGAGTTCTGCTGTAACTTCAGGAGATCCTACTACAACTAGAGTCGACACCACTCTTACATCAGATGTTTCAACAACTGTTGAAATCACAGCAACCAGTGAATCTTCAAATACAGCAGAGACATCTGTAACTCCAGGTGACAGTACAACAGGGAGTTCTGCTGTAACTTCAGGAGATCCTACAACAACTAGAGTCGACACCACTCTTACATCAGATGTTTCAACAACTGTTGAAATCACAGCAACCAGTGAATCTTCAAATACAGCAGAGACCTCTGTAACTCCAGATGACAGTACAACAGGGAGTTCTGGTGTAACTTCAGGAGATCCTACTACAACTACAGTCGACACCACTCTTACATCAGATGTTTCAACAACTGTTGAAATCACAGCAACCAGTGAATCTTCAAATACAGCAGAGACCTCTGTAACTCCAGGTGACAGTACAACAGGGAGTTCTGCTGTAACCTCAGGAGATCTTACTACAACTGCAGTCGACACCACTCTTACATCAGATGTTTCAACAACTGTTGAAATCACAGCAACCAGTGAATCTTCAAATACAGCAGAGACCTCTGTAACTCCAGATGACAGTACAACAGGGAGTTCTGCTGTAACTTCAGGAGATCCTAATACAACTGCAGTCGACACCACTCTTACATCAGATGTTTCAACAACTGTTGAAATCACAGCAACCAGTGAATCTTCAAATACAGCAGAGACCTCTGTAACTCCAGGTGACAGTACAACAGGGAGTTCTGCTGTAACTTCAGGAGATCCTACTACAACTAGAGTCGACACCACTCTTACATCAGATGTTTCAACAACTGTTGAAATCACAGCAACCAGTGAATCTTCAAATACAGCAGAAACCTCTGTAACTCCAGATGACAGAACAACAGGGAGTTCTGCTGTAACTTCAGGAGATCCTACTACAACTAGAGTCGACACCACTCTTACATCAGATGTTTCAACAACTGTTGAAATCACAGCAACCAGTGAATCTTCAAATACAGCAGAGACCTCTGTAACTCCAGGTGACAGTACAACAGGGAGTTCTGCTGTAACCTCAGGAGATCCTACTACAACTGCAGTCGACACCACTCTTACATCAGATGTTTCAACAACTGTTGAAATCACAGCAACCAGTGAATCTTCAAATACAGCAGAGACCTCTGTAACTCCAGATGACAGTACAACAGGGAGTTCTGCTGTAACTTCAGGAGATCCTACTACAACTGCAGTCGACACCACTCTTACATCAGATGTTTCAACAACTGTTGAAATCACAGCAACCAGTGAATCTTCAAATACAGCAGAGACCTCTGTAACTCCAGATGACAGTACAACAAGGAGTTCTGGTGTAACTTCAGGAGATCCTACTACAACTAGAGTCGACACCACTCTTACATCAGATGTTTCAACAACTGTTGAAATCACAGCAACCAGTGAATCTTCAAATACAGCAGAGACCTCTGTAACTCCAGATGACAGTACAACAGGGAGTTCTGCTGTAACTTTAGGAGATCCTACTACAACTGCAGTCGACACCACTCTTACATCAGATGTTTCAACAACTGTTGAAATCACAGCAACCAGTGAATCTTCAAATACAGCAGAGACCTCTGTAACTCCAGGTGACAGTACAACAGGGAGTTCTGCTGTAACCTCAGGAGATCCTACTTCAACTGCAGTCGACACCACTCTTACATCAGATGTTTCAACAACTGTTGAAATCACAGCAACCAGTGAATCTTCAAATACAGCAGAGACCTCTGTAACTCCAGATGACAGTACAACAGGGAGTTCTGCTGTAACTTCAGGAGATCCTACTACAACTGCAGTCGACACCACTCTTACATCAGATGTTTCAACAACTGTTGAAATCACAGCAACCAGTGAATCTTCAAATACAGCAGAGACCTCTGTAACTCCAGGTGACAGTACAACAGGGAGTTCCGGTGTAACTTCAGGAGATCCTACTACAACTACAGTCGACACCACTCTTACATCAGATGTTTCAACAACTGTTGAAATCACAGCAACCAGTGAATCTTCAAATACAGCAGAAACCTCTGTAACTCCAGGTGACAGTACAACAGGGAGTTCCAGTGTAACTTCAGGAGATCCTGCTACAAGTACAGTCGACACCACTCTTACATCAGATGTTTCAACAACTGTTGAAATCACAGCAACCAGTGAATCTTCAAATACAGCAGAGACCTCTGTAACTCCAGATGACAGTACAACAGAGAGTTCTGGTGTAACTTCAGGAGATCCTGCTACAAGTACAGTCGACAACACTCTTACATCAGATGTTTCAACAACTGTCGAAATCACAGCAACCAGTGAATCTTCAAATACAGCAGAGACCTCTGTAACTCCAGATGACAGTACAACAGGGAGTTCTGGTGTAACTTCAGGAGATCCTACTACAACTAGAGTCGACACCACTCTTACATCAGATGTTTCAACAACTGTTGAAATCACAGCAACCAGTGAATCTTCAAATACAGCAGAGACCTCTGTAACTCCAGATGACAGTACAACAGGGAGTTCTGGTGTAACTTCAGGAGATCCTACTACAACTAGAGTCGACACCACTCTTACATCAGATGTTTCAACAACTGTTGAAATCACAGCAACCAGTGAATCTTCAAATACAGCAGAGACCTCTGTAACTCCAAGTGACAGTACAACAGGGAGTTCCAGTGTAACTTCAGGAGATCCTGCTACAAGTACAGTCGACAACACTCTTACATCAGATGTTTCAACAACTATTGAAATCACAGCAACCAGTGAATCTTCAAATACAGCAGAGACCTCTGTAACTCCAGATGACAGTACAACAGGGAGTTCCAGTATAACTTCAGGAGATCCTGCTACAAGTACAGTCGACAACACTCTTACATCAGATGTTTCAACAACTGTTGAAATCACAGCAACCAGTGAATCTTCAAATACAGCAGAGACCTCTGTAACTCCAGATGACAGTACAACAGGGAGTTCCAGTGTAACTTCAGGAGATCCTGCTACAAGTACAGTCGACAACACTCTTACATCAGATGTTTCAACAACTGTTGAAATCACAGCAACCAGTGAATCTTCAAATACAGCAGAGACCTCTGTAACTCCAGATGACAGTACAACAGGGAGTTCTGGTGTAACTTCAGGAGATCCTACTACAACTAGAGTCGACACCACTCTTACATCAGATGTTTCAACAACTGTTGAAATCACAGCAACCAGTGAATCTTCAAATACAGCAGAGACCTCTGTAACTCCAGATGACAGTACAACAGGGAGTTCTGGTGTAACTTCAGGAGATCCTACTACAACTAGAGTCGACACCACTCTTACATCAGATGTTTCAACAACTGTTGAAATCACAGCAACCAGTGAATCTTCAAATACAGCAGAGACTTCTGTAACTCTAAGTGACAGTACAACAGGGAGTTCCAGTGTAACTTCAGGAGATCCTGCTACAAGTACAGTCGACAACACTCTTACATCAGATGTTTCAACAACTGTTGAAATCACAGCAACTAGTGAATCTTCAAATACAGCAGAGACCTCTGTAACTCCAAGTGACAGTACAACAGGGAGTTCCAGTGTAACTTCAGGAGATCCTGCTACAAGTACAGTCGACAACACTCTTACATCAGATGTTTCAACAACTGTTGAAATCACAGCAACCAGTGAATCTTCAAATACAGCAGAGACATCTGTAACTCCAGATGACAGTACAACAGGGAGTTCTGGTGTAACTTCAGGAGATCCTACTACAACTATAGTCGACACCACTCTTACATCAGATGTTTCAACAACTGTTGAAATCACAGCAACCAGTGAATCTTCAAATACAGCAGAGACCTCTGTAACTCCAGATGACAGTACAACAGGGAGTTCTGGTGTAACTTCAGGAGATCCTGCTACAAGTACAGTCGACAACACTCTTACATCAGATGTTTCAACAACTGTTGAAATCACAGCAACCAGTGAATCTTCAAATACAGCAGAGACCTCTGTAACTCCAGATGACAGTACAACAGGGAGTTCTGGTGTAACTTCAGGAGATCCTACTACAACTATAGTCGACACCACTCTTACATCAGATGTTTCAACAACTGTTGAAATCACAGCAACCAGTGAATCTTCAAATACAGCAGAGACCTCTGTAACTCCAGATGACAGTACAACAGGGAGTTCTGGTGTAACTTCAGGAGATCCTGCTACAAGTACAGTCGACACCACTCTTACATCAGATGTTTCAACAACTGTTAAAATCACAGCAACCAGTGAATCTTCAAATACAGCAGAGACCTCTGTAACTCCAGATGACAGTACAACAGGGAGTTCTGGTGTAACTTCAGGAGATCCTGCTACAAGTACAGTCGACAACACTCTTACATCAGATGTTTCAACAACTGTTGAAATCACAGCAACCAGTGAATCTTCAAATACAGCAGAGACCTCTGTAACTCCAGATGACAGTACAACAGGGAGTTCTGGTGTAACTTCAGGAGATCCTACTACAACTATAGTCGACACCACTCTTACATCAGATGTTTCAACAACTGTTGAAATCACAGCAACCAGTGAATCTTCAAATACAGCAGAGACCTCTGTAACTCCAGATGACAGTACAACAGGGAGTTCTGGTGTAACTTCAGGAGATCCTACTACAACTAGAGTCGACACCACTCTTACATCAGATGTTTCGGAAATTACTTTCATAACTACAGGGGATGTCACCTCTGCAATTGTCACAACTACAGGAGTTATTGTTTCAGGGGACAGTGCATCCACACCAAATCCTGCCTCAACTACAGCTGATGTCACAATTCCAACAGATCCTGTAATGACCACTGTTAATGTAACAGCAACAACACCAACAACAATATCTACTCAGTCAACAACCAAAACCACAACCGCCAAACCTATTCATTGTGACAACGGTGGAACTCCACAACCAAACAACGCGGGTTGTATCTGTGCCGTTGGTTATACGGGGACATTCTGCAAAACTGTTGAACCTCAAATTGCAGTGGCAGGTTTGTTAAAAAGTCTATCAAATAAATATATAATATTTATGATAATAAATAAATGATTGTATCAACTTTTATCTCAACGTCGCAAATGTAAGTGGGCTTGACATGACAATTTCTTTAGATTAACTTTGCTACAATGTCATCTTCAGTCCTGTTCAATAGAATAAATCCACCAGATTTAAATTCTTGCAGTTGTTTTTTCAGTAAGAATGATATTATTAATTAAAATGTAGTGCATTAAAATTTCTTCAAAGATGCAGCTTAATAATATCATTGCTTGATTGTTTTTTTGTGGTTACACTTTATTTTAAGGTGTCTTTGTTACACTGTAATTCTACATTTAAATATTGAGTGATATTAACTAACTATATGTACTTACCATAGGGTTAGGATTAGGGTCTGGTTTGGTTTAGTTTAGGGTTAGTTGCATGTAATTATGCATAATTAATAATTATTACTATAGTAACTGCATGTAACATATTAGCACTGTATCTCCTGTTTTGAATTTTAAAATTTCCTTTACTTTTATTTCAGAGAACATTGAAAGGACAGTCAAAGTTGCGATGGAAGTGAATGAACCCTTTATTTCTGAACATGAAAACCCATTATCAAATCAATATAAAACCTTTGTTAAAACATTCAAGGAAAAGGTAAGTAATCTTTTCTAAAACAACATAATTTGAGTCAGTGGTGTAAAGTATTTGAGTAAATGTTATTACTTACGATACTTAAGTATCTTTTTGGCTACACTGTAGTTTGAGTATCAAAGATATTAGCAACATTTACTCTCTGCTTGACTACTTTTTTGCAGCAGATTAATTCGGTTACAAAGCAATATAGGTGCAATATATTGTGCATTTTGCCCTTATTCTACTAAACTTGTCAACAACACTAGGCCTACCTCACACGAATACAAGTGCATTAGCTGGTAGTTGTGAATCACAGGTGTTTTATATTTGAGATGTGGATGATGAGGACGAAATCAGCACGTCCAGTACAAGTAGGCTTTGACTTTTTTAGGTTGTAATTAAAGTTAACAATATTTTATTTATCCATTGTAATTAAGATAACTTTTTTTGAGGACATTATTTTACTTATGCCCTTTTTGTTTTACTTTTATTTTGACTTTAGAAAAAAAACTTTATTGCTCTCCTGACAGATCAGCTGTTTCCTGTTTTTCACTTGCATGTATCTTACACCTGTAATGCGTTTTGGTTTTTCGGATCACAAGTAGATGAGGGAGACAAATTCCCGTTTACACCAGGTGGGGAAGGTCAGGGTGGGCAAATTTCTGTTTATTTAACGTGACAAACAGGACCCCCCCCCCCAAAAAAATCGTTCAATCTAATGGAAAAAATGAGCTTGGGCAATTTACATATGAATGCAGCAGCAGATTTTTCTGCTCTAACAGCCGGAAGAGAAATCAGTCATGGTGAAAGAACATTGTACTTTTGTATGTTTTTCCTCTTCAAACCAAATTTGGCTCTTCAGCTGACAAAAGTTTAAATCCCGTCTGGCAAGTGCACTTTCCATAATGTTTACATATTAGGTAAATGGGATCTAAACCCTTTTAAGCTTGTCCACTTTCGACCACTTCCAGAAGTAGTCGAAAATGCATTTGACTGGATTGCTTTCGTAGCGGAAATGCTCATGTGGTTGAATGTGTTCAAACAGCCACAAAAGACTGCTTAATCTCCATCTATTGTTTCCAAGTTTAGTTTGAAGACAAAAAACGTGCCAAGCACAATGTTCTCTCACTATTCCTGATTTCTAACACACACTCACAGCGCTCAATGTGGTCTTGCGGCTATCAGAGCAGAAACGAAAGCTGATGCTCATTGTATGTTTTCCTGTCATCTCTGGGCGTGTTCGCATGTAAATTGTGCAAGCTTATTTTGTAGATCTACAAAAAAAAAAAAAAAAAGTGTAGACCTTCCCCACGAAGAAATCAAAACAGAAGTGGTTGAAAGTGAACAGAAGTGGTTGAAAGTGAACAAAAGAGGCCAGGTATGTGTTTCCCTTATCTACTTGTGATGTGATCGACCAAAACGCATCTTAATACCAGGAAGGCCTTATAAATTCAGCGCAAGTAAAATACATAAATACTGTTAAATATGACAAGCTTTTACTCAAATCATATTGGAATTTGTGACTAATAATTTGTAATGAAGTCATTTTCGCTGTAAGTTAGGCTATCTGTACTTTTACTATGGTTTTTTGGTACTTTTTACTCCTCTAATTTAAGTAAAGGCCTTTGTCTCAATTGCAACAGTAAAATTGTTTATTCCGCAGCGTTGACACAAGGAAAGTTACTAACATATTCAATTTCAACACGTCTGTTTTTATTTTCTATTCCTCTTTTTTCTCACATTGTGCTTGATGACTTACATATTATTGCCCATAAACTTGGAGTGGAACTAACTGCATATATTTACTACATATCTGAACAGTGGAGGTCATTTTTTTTACTACTTCAAATAATAAAGATAAGTTTTCATTCTGTTATAGGTTCTGCCCTTTTATGACGCAATAACTGAATTTGCGGGTGTGGAGAACATAATTCTAAGGTAATTCACCTACTTTAACAGCTCAAGAAATTTTGCAATTATATTTATGCCCATATAATGTCCGACTATAGGTCTAAATGCAGTCTTTTTTTTGTCCTATCAAAGTGCTGGTGGACCAATAAAACCAGAAAGTAGGCAAAGAGGAAAAAGAAGCTTGCCTTTGAAGGAAACTCAAAAAAGGTAACAGTACAAAACGTAATAACCAAACATGTATAATAAATACTTAAAAAGAGAACATTTTCTACAATAAAAATAAAAACAAATTATACAGCTTGAAAACATTGAAAAAAGGACTAATTTTATATTTTTTGTTTTTTTCTCTCTCTCTTTTTTTTAAATCATGTGGCTAGTCTGAATGTTAAGCATGATGTTATTTTTAACATTACAAACGATGACAGCGTCAATATTTATGATAATATAGTCAAAGAGATGGATGATGTTCTCACTTCCATAAAAAACACAGGTAGGTTGTCATATGCATTTCCTCCCTTTATCTGTTATGGAGTTATTAGATGCATTGTTAATCTGTGTTTATCCTTTTTTGTATTCTAGTCGAAGACTTAGAAGTAAATAGTGCCTCTGCATCGAAGACTGAGCTCCAAGGTGAGTTTTTAGTTCACTTATTGTGCTAGTGGCAAAAAAAGAAAAGAAAAGTGAGCTATTTTACTATTAATCAGTTGTCATTTTATTGAATTGTATATTACACTACAAAATCTTATTGTTAAGTACTGAGTGAACTACTGAAATGTGTTTTAATGTGTAATGTTTGATGTTGAAATATTTGAAACATTCTGCATGTTTTCAATCACAGTTCTGTAAAAACTTAAAGTTTACAGAATTTAGAGATAAAATATTCAAATACATAAATCAGAAAAAGGGCACAACCCGTTATCGAAAATAATTCCCAATTCTAATAATTTAATTGTTACTAGGAACTTTCAAACCCCCAAGAGGCTTCTTAGGCTCTAAAAGGATTCTGTGAACAAAGGAGAGAATTGGAAGATATAAAGAGAGACCAACAATTAATTTAGGGAAGCTAAAAATAATATGACAGTAGCACAGATCCCAAACACAAGGCCAAATTAACATGCAAAGGTTTTCTATTAAAATCAGGGAATTGTTTCTCCTTTTTTATTTATTACTTTTTCTTGTATTATTATTTATTATGACTGTCTCTTTATTTCCATGGTCAAAGAGGTGTGTGTCGAGGCTACAAAAAATTTAGATGAAGTCTTCCAACAGTATTATGATGCAGCTCTGGTGGATGGCAAAGTGACATGTGTGACTGCATGTCATGGAGCTCATCCTCAACCAAAATCGTGTATGAACGAAGGCACCTGTGGAGTTTCTAAACAAGGTCCATCCTGCTAGTATGTACTTTTATTTTAATTCTATTTAATTATTTAACTATATAGTGGTGGTTAAAGATCAGGGCTGGACAATGAAAGATTGTATGTCTGTCCCCAACATAAGTGTTCTTTTAGTTTGAAGAAAAGCATCTGCTAAATAACACGTATGTACAGACATTTTTTTCTGAAAATTGAAAAGGACTTATAATGCATCTTTGCTCTAGTTGCCTCGAAACTGATGTTAACTGGTACTTGGGAGCGGATTGCAGTTTCCAGGTGCACAAGGTTGGATTCTATGCCGGATTGGGAACAGTGGCAGCCGTTGCAGTAATAACTGTAGCATTCCTGACAGCTTATCTTGTGATAAACAAACGGGCGGTAAAAAGGTAAGCAATTTATAAAACTGTTCAGTTCAGCAATATTTTTGGAATATCTGGTCTGAGTTCATCCCCAGAAGGCCAATGTTCTTCTGCCTAAGTCATTCAGTTGTTCGTTTACTCCTGTGCTTTGGGTCGTTGTCTTGTTGCATCACCCGACATCTGTTGAGCATCAGTTTGATTGACAGGCGATCTAACCAATCAAAACCCCGAATCCGCCATTTTGTCCTACAAAGCAGTCAGGGGAGTTAGTAGATTAACGTTGGTGAACTTGAACTTGAAAAATTGTGTACTCGGGTCTTTACGCGCTTGAAACAACATTCCATTCTGATGTCCATTCATGTTTATTTGATTCTATAAATGAACTAGTATGAAGAGATGATCGGTTCACGAGCCGCTTTAAGATCTGTCTCGACACATTAAAGAGACACTATACAGTATTTATTGTTTAAACTTATTAAAAAAATTACAATATTGTGGCTTTCAAATTTTAAACTATTTCATATCAAAAGTATCCTGCTCTGTCTTGTCTGTCGAGGCATTGTCAGTGTCCTCTTTGCTCATCGATGTATTTTTCTCTGCGTGAGAACATGATGGCTTGTCGGAAATAGCAACGGTAACTAAAGGGGGCGGGTCTTAGCGAAGGGTCAGTTGGTGGCCAGATAGCCTGCAGAATGCCCTGATAAATTTCAGAATTGCAAGATTCATGTTTCCATTGATGATAGCTCATGCCCTGTGAACACAAGATCATTATGTTCTGAGGGATTTGCTAACAAACCTAACAGTACATTTGTTCCAGCGACTGCCCAGAAAAAAACAAAACAATCCATCAGCCACTCTCAAGTCCAGAAAAGGCTTGGACAATGTGCTTGATAATTTTCTAATACCATTTGTTTTTTTAGCTGTACCATTAAAATGTATGAGGACTACAATCCTACAATCATTAAATCTGTGGACGATTCAAAACTTTCTGACAGCCCCTCTAAAAATCAGGGATAATGCAATCAATCGCTCAGGTTTACTGAAAACCGTGTCTTTTCCAAATGTGCATTGGAATAAAAGAAGGTGTTCTTATAATGTTTTTGTCCACAACTCTTTCTTTGTTTTACAGGAATAAGGACATTAAGCAAGAGCTAGTGAAAGAATGGATAGATGATGATTTCGAATGGCCACCACAAATGAAAACATCATACTCAGGTACCGACAAAAAATCATTCAGCGATTGTTGCCTGTAACTGAACATTTGAATCATTCACCAAATTATTTTTGTGCACAATTAGCAATATTGTTGTCTTATTTTAACAAGTCTCTGATTAGTCAACATACCTTTTTTATATTTCCAGTTGGCACGTATGATCATCCAGCATACTCAGCGGGAAGCATGCATAATCACAACAGTTTAGAAAAATATAAACCAAATTTCTCTGCGGATCGATACTACAACCCGAATTTCTCACCTGAACCTGATATTAGTCTCCAGTATCTTCAGAGAGATCAGCCTGTAAGTACTGACAGGACACACAGATAAATATATATCAATATGTATTGTTCTTACAAAAGGTCAGTATAAAGTAAACAAATCTAAAGCTACTGTGCAGCAATATGGTTGATAAAGGACACGTTTTAATTTATGACTTTTACTGCACTACTGTCCATAGATTTACCTGTTACAAGTAGCCACTGATTTATTTTTACTGTTGAATCAATGGAATAATACCATTGTAGCATCACTACTATCATGGTTTTTCAATAATTCCTGATTATGTGTTTTGCTCTTAACAGATGAAAATGAACAGACCTCAGATCCGGTCATCTTTTGATATTTAAGTGTGGTATTCGAAATGCATGGAATTGATCACAAATATGGCGGCTCTGTTTGAAATATTAAATGTATCTGTCGTTTGGATGCTTTAAAAATTTCCAGTCTTGATGTATCAATCTCAAATCAGTTTCGAGAGAGTTTTATTTATACCATGAAATTTTGTAGTTGTACAATTGTATGTTTTCTGTATCTCAGATGTGTGACAAATATCGGCCGACCATATTGTTTAATCACACGATGAAGAGAAGCAGTGAAACTTCAGAAATGCCATTAAAATAACAAATGTAGCAAACTAAGAATATAGTGTAGAACTATATCAGTTGTACAGGTTTAACTTTGTTAGTGCTCCTTCAGTCTGTATTATTATTGTTGTTCTTTATGACATTGTATTAATGAGTTTATAAATTGCATATTAACCATAAATTATTTATTAACATTGCACTTCACAAATTATTTATTATCCTTATATTGCACACGTTTGTAAATTGACACTTGCTTATGTTAAAATAAATATCTATATTCTTGATTGTTTTAGTTGTCTTCTTTTTCACTGTAATTGCAATCAAATTCATGAACCCCAAAAGCATATTCTTGAGCTGTGTACTGCAATCAGAAAACATCAAATAGATTAAACATCTTGGATTTTGATGTACAAGCTACATCATGCGCTAAAACATGCATGCATGTGTCTTTATTATTTCTTTTTAATGTTTTCCTATTCAGAGACACACAACGGTTTCTTTCAAAAGTAGAGACTTTTCCTTACTGTATATTCCATCACTCAATTTACTCCCTTCCGATTACATTGATACATTTTACAAGTCCTTCCAAAATATGACAACACAGCAAGCATGTTCCCCTACCCCACAGTACATTACTTAGCATCTATTGGATTGGCTAATCGTAATTTTGATTTTATAGCCTATATAGCTTCGCAAAGTGATTGGCTTTATCTCGGATATCTTTTATCAGCAGCCTATGAAATAATGTGAGGGGTGGTGAGTTTGAGACGTCATAACGGGTAGGGAACAGATAATCAGGAAAAATAAACTGATATGCATTTTATTACACATTGGATCACTGTTGGAAAGGGACTCATGTTACTCACTGTAGTGGTACTCTAAAATGTAATGCACCAAACTTATATTACAAAAACAGAAATATATTTACTTTATTAACTGACAATTTTTATATGTGAATATGAATACTTCATACACACAAACAAAAGAAAGAAACATGAAGAAAAGTGAAACAAGAGATCCACACAGAATATTAATAAGGCTAAACCCCTTCATAATTCAACTGAGCCCAAGCATATCATTTCTCAGAATCCAGAGACAGTCTTTTCAGCAAGGTTACTGGAACTAACAAAGGATTGAGAGGACAGGTGCCAGCCGTAGCCCAGTCTTTGGCCTTTGCTGGTGTTGTGACAGATGACTCAGAGGAGGATCCAGTAGTAGTCCTAAGTTCATGTGTTAATGCAGTAGAATCAGCTACAATAGTGTTTGGGACGTTTGAAGAGGAAGCTGGCATTATTGCAGTTTTGGAGAGGTTTGAGTGTAACTGGAGGAGGTGATGTTGAAGTTCCTTGCAGTCCAGTAAGGGGAGCTCCTCAGGCAAACTCATCAGCAAATCCAACAGCACTGCGCTCTCTGAGGACATATCAGAATGTCAGGAATGTGCAAAAACATGAGAAAAAAATTGAGATCTTTTCACATGTAAAATAGTTCAGCCAACATTAAAATTGTGTCATTATTTATTCACCCTCACGTCATTCCCACATGACTTTCTTATCAAGGAAAGCGTCAATGGGGTCCAAAACAACATTGATCCTCATTGACTTTCATTGTAAAGATGAAAAAATAATCTTTTTAGAGACAAAATATAGAATGTCATTCAGGTTTGGAACAGCGCAAGGTAAATGATGACAAAGTAGATTTTATTGGATGAACTATACGTTTAAGTAGATCTAACTTCCACATTCCTGAGAGTATGTGTAAAATAGCCATGAAGAGTAATTTATTCCAATTTGTAACATCATAAAATATTATGTGCAAAATGCAGGATAACACGACAATACATACCCATAGAAGTAAGGGCTAAATTGCCGGTCGTAGAGCCGATGTTACTCAAATATTGATAAATCTTGTCAAACTTCACAACACATTTCAGCATTCTTGGCTGGATTCTTGGTTCAGCAATCTCTATGTAATCGTGATCTAACAGTTTCAACTGAACTGCATCGTGCCGATTTGAGGAAACTGACGGTGACACTGGACCAGCGGAAACAGGACTGGACACTGTTGGTTCTGCTTCTGATTGCAGCTGGCTTGGGCTTCTTGTTGTCTGTGAGGGTGTTGGTGTTTCATGTGTGTTAAGCACTAGAGGTGAACTGCTTGATGCATTATCCAATGTGCTAATATGGTCAACAGCATTAGAATTAGATTTGGGCTGAATTAGAGATGCAGTGGAGGCAGTGAAAATGCTGGGACTTGGGCTCATGCCTGAGGTGGAAGGCCGAGAAGGTATTTTAGGGGACTGAACAGGGTGAATACTGGAGAAATCAGGTGTTTGTATGATGGGGTGTGGAGGTTCAGAGTGCATCAGGCCACAGGGCTCTGTGGCAGCAATCACAAGCATCTGATGACAAAGAACAAAAATTATGTAACATTTTATCTGCTTTATGGTGATAAAGGATAAGTAGTCAGATATGTAGTCAAGTCACCTTTACTTGTATATAGTGCCTTTTACAATGCAAATTGTGTCAAAGCAGCTTTACATTAATAATTGGCAAATAATCTTTGGCTGCACAGCAGCTCTTAAAGAAAATGGTGTCATTGTCCAGCTTATTCTATATATTTGTATTGATTCATTCCGTTGCAAAGATCAATAGCTATTAGTTTAGTTAATTTATGTATATCAGCACTGCAGAAAACAGTGACGTAATCATCCGGCTCAGTTCAGTTCGCATACAATGGTGTCAATGCAGGCAGATCAAAAATTTTGAATATCAAGCAAGTGTCCCCAACTAAGCAGGCCAAAGGCAACAGCGGCAAGGAACCAAAACTCCAAAAGATGACATCAGGTAACAAAACAGGTGATAAAAATGGAGAAAAAAAACCTTGGGAGAAGCCAGTTCTCCTCTGGCCAACAACAAACATTGCTTGACTGAGTCAGGCAGAGTTACAGGTCATAAGTCCGATTTGGGATCGCAACAGTCAAAATATTTAATCCAGTTCCATCTGGTTAAGGATCGTTTTCATCACGCCGGTATGGGACGGTTTGTTGGGGATCTGTGCCACTGGCTGTCGTGTTGGTAAGGCCTTCACAAGGGGTGAGCTAGTTGACACAGTCTCTGCTGACACTTAAGGGCTGCGTTGCGGTCATGTATAGGCGCAGGTCCTCCATCTGATCTGGATACGGCCCGGATCTGGCTAATTACGGTAAACGGTAAACCTCGGGATAAGCAGAGAGACTAAATGTAGCACAGACACCATTCTTCTTCTGATGTAAAGAGTACATCTGGTGTTATAGGAAGTGTTCCCGGTTCCGGCTGACCTGATCTATGCAGCCTAACAATCCTTTAATGGATATGAAGACATAAATTGATAATGTGTCATGTGTATGCCAGGTTAAAGAGATGCGTTTTTAATCTAGATTTGAACTGACAGAGTGTGTCTGCTTTCCAAACAATGCTCGGAAGATTGTTCCAGAGTTTAGGTGCCATATAAGAAAAGAATCTACCGCCTCCGGTTGATTTTGATATTCTAGGTATTAACAACTGGCCAGAATTCTGAGATCGTAATAGACGCGAAGGACTATAATGCATTAAGAGCTCACTCAGGTACTGGGGAGCTAAGCCATTTAGTGCTTTGTAAGTAATTAGCAAGATTTTAAAATCTATACGATGTTTAATAGGGAGCAAGTGCAGTTTTGACAGAACCGAGCTAATATGGTCATATTTCCTGGTTCTAGTAAGGACTCTAGCAGCTGTGTTTTGGACCAGCTGTAGTTTGTTTGTCAAGCGAGCAGGGCAACCACCCAGTGGAACGTTACTGTAATCTAGCCTTGAGGTCATGAACGCATGAACTAGCTGTTCCGCATTTGTCATTGAGAGCATATGTCGTAGTTTAGATATCTTTTTAAGATGGAAGAATGCGGTTTTACATATACTAGAAATGTGGCTTTCAAATGAAAGATTGGTATCAAACAGCACACCCAGGTTCCTAACTGACGAAGACGACTTAACAGAGCAGCCATCAAGTGTTAGACAGTATTCTAGGTTATTATGTGCTGAAGTTTTTGGTCCAATAACTAGAATCTCTGTTTTTTCTGAATTTAGTAGTAGGAAAAGTTTCGTCAGGGCGCGAAGAAATATAGAGCTGAGTATCATCAGCGTAACAGTGAAAACTAATGCCATGCTTCCTAATGACATCTCCCAAGGGTAGCATGTACAGAGTGAAAATGTACACTGGTCTTTATGTGTGCTATAAATAGGAGTCAGAAACAATAGTCATAAGAGATCTAAATAATCAATCGCTGAACTTGTGGTGCAAGTATAAGGATCAATGTAACACACCTGTCTGTCATCATAGTTCAAAGGTATCACAAGCTTATTGTCAAATAAAAATATTATCCATCACTGTTTTCTACTCCGCTGTTTGTTACTCTCAATCAGACTAAGATTGAGAAATGACTGAATGATTTGTGTCTGGTGTCTGGTGTATTTCCACATTAAAATGTCACATACATACCTGGGAAAAGGCAGAGGAAATAGTCTTCTCATGGGATCTGGAGATTTTCTGTACCAGCTCTGCCCAGATTTCAATGGGAACTTTAGCCTTGCGATACTCCCTCCTCTGACTCTGAACCTGTAGATAAACCTTCTGCAGCATACGTGACTTCAGGGACTTTATCAGGTCTTCAATCTGAAACCAAGCAGTAATCACATTACAATGGACATGTGCAAGTTCATCCGCATTAGCGATGTTTTGGGTGGTGGCAATGAGTATACCTCTTTGAGAGATCGCCGGGGAACTTTCTTTTGAATCTCAGTCAGATCCAACTCCGATTCAAAATTCCACTGCTGTTTCAAAGCTTGCAAAAAGTTCTGCAGATCTTTGCGAGCCCATCCTTTGCAGAATGAGTTGGCACTCAGTGTCTGGTCTTGCTCAACGTTCTTGCCTAGAAAGCGTGATGGTTCAGTTCGCTGACGAAATGGAGGTTTCATAGTTGCAAATTAAATAAATGTGATGTCCAATGTACCTTGATATTGCCTGCTGTATGGAAAAGAAAATGATCATGTTTAAAAATTTAAAAACTATACATAAAACTTAAACTTTGTTCAGGATCACAAACTTTTAGAGTAATATAGCTACAAGAATTAATCATCAGACACCAAACAATAATGATCTGCAGGCCAAATGAAATGTCTCTAATGATGTCTCTAATGATGGTTTTTATAGCAAAGTCCATCTTGAATCTTCATTGTAAGATAGGGTTTGATCACATGAGTGGTGTATTTGTGACTCATTCAACATGAAAATGTAGATGAATCACCTGTCAAAGGATGTCACAAGACAATTTCAAATGAACCTGAAGACACCTTCAGTACTTGCACCCCTAAATATCAAGGCCTTAAAAAAATCCACACATATTCTCTTGAAAAGTATGTGAAGAAATGTTCAATTTAAACAAGAAAAGCTTCATTTTCGAAATTCTGAGTGGTAGAAATTTTCAAGTAAAACATGCAGTATGTCCCAACAAGGTTTAATTGTACTTTGATCAAGTGAACAGGAATGCCAAGTGTAATGTCAATCAAATTACATTTGATTAGCAGCGTCAATGGGACGGACCTGTAAAACTAAAAGTTCAGATGTTTTATGGGAGTCACAGGAATGTGTATGAACCTCAAAACAGTTTACAAATGCAACAGCAACAACAACAATAAACTGAACCTTTTCAGTCTCTGTAAAGTGTGCCAGAATGCGGAAAAAGCATCTCTATGAGTTTTCCTAAAGCCACTACTTATCTAAATGGCACTTAAAGCTTCCACACCACATGACATAATTTCAAAGTAAGCTGTGTAAGCAGCGATTAACTACTTACTCACTTCAACTGAAATGTACGGCAACCATCAAATAAAATTACTTACAATAAACTACATTTAAAGTCAACAGATCAGAAACTTCGGTAATTTACTAGCTTTGTCACAACACACGACCAGCGGGTATTCGGTAGTACCCGTATCTCACTACGAGTCACTAAAAGGTTCAAAAACCACGAGGCTGAAATGCGTTTGCATAAGTCCGATTGCAAATAAAGTTCCCATCTATATTTTATACAGCATAGATGTTACAAATTCAATGAGGAAACAATCCCCACAGTATTTACCAGCAATTAACTACACTTAAAAGCAGTTTATCCTTAACAGCAAATAGCCAGAGCCTGCGTCACTTGTCGTTTGTGAAACACACCACTAGAGACCGCTCAAACCTTTCATGAGAAAATGAAATTTTCACTGCAGTAGTTTTAAAATAGCCTACTATGTAGGCCTTCTTTAAATATTCTATCACACTATGTATTTGTCTGTTAAACCTGTTATAGTGACAAAGAGACTTGAAATATACAATTTTAGCAAAACTTGGAACCTAAAATCAATTTATTTTATCCTGGGTATTTTTTTTTTTTGCATGCAGTAAAATGTGAAACATCTTTATATTTCCGTCAACTAAGATCCGGAAACGTTGGTTTCGTCTATATGACTTCCACACATCTCTACTTGGCGTGAGATATGAAAATGTTCTTGACAGTTTGACAATTTAACATGGTCTATACAAAATCATTGGCAGCGGTGGGATTCGAACCCACGCCCCCGAAGAGACTGGAGCCTTAATCCAGCGCCTTAGACCGCTCGGCCACGCTACCTGTAGCACACTGTGATTTCCACCAAATTTGTAACTAATGTTGTCAACGACCCCTGCAAGCCTGATCATATGACGTTTTAATGCCTAGATCGTTTTTGTGAATACCATCACTGAGGTCCCTTTCAACTGGCTCCCTTTTTCCTTCACTTTATCTGAACTGAGTTTGGTAAACTGAAAGTGCAGTATTATGTGAAAATACACATAGACAAAAAATAAAACTCGCCAGAAAATTAGCGATAGATAGACACTTTTTTCAGTGACGGGGCCGCACAGTGACATGGAGCTGTTTAAACGGTGGTGCTGAAACCGAAATCTAATAGCCAGAGCACAAACGCAAGATATGAACAAAGAAATCCTAAACACATTTGATAAAACGCACGCATGAATAATTCTATTCATTTGAATTATTTTAATACGACCCTGTAAGACCATATAAAAATGCAGCATTCATGCTGAATATAGGCTATTACATATAACAATGCACGTCCAACATGAATACAGCATTCTTGATATGACCTTCATTATCTTTGAGATTAAATCCTTCACATGAGTATGCAAACGAATCCAAACCCAACGTCGTAAATGAAAACAAAATTTAGATAGATATCATGTCTGTAAACAGACAATTAAGAAAACTTAATATAAACACAGGAAATGATACGCAAAAGAGATTGTCTTGAAGATGAATTGTGTGGTGATTATGACCTCTGCTGGTGATTGGGTGACATGATTTTAGTGGATGTGCACATTATCTCAGAGGTCATATTAGAACTGCGGTTGTGTCTGCAAAAAGTGAGAGATGCCCCAAAAAACCTATTACCAAAACACAGCTCTTGCATCAGAATGCCTTGTCATCTTCAAAGCCATTATCCTTGTGTTTCATGTAACCAGCTCCCACATATGGTACATTTGGTGCAGGCTTCTTTGGGCTATGTGCACCTTAGACGAGACAAAACAAGGTCAAGCATGTCAAGTTGATTTGCACAGTGAACGTCAGGTTAGGAATTGTATTTTCATGACGAACTGGAACATAGTGACGCTTGCATAAAAAAACAGAATAAAGATTAATATGACAGTTATTTTTTAAAAATCTGATTCAGTTTATCTAAATATATCACATCATATTTTGCTCTTTGATAACCTTAAGAGGATTTACCTCTGAAGGCTTTTTCATTTTACTTACCACTGCTGTTCAAATATGACATGACTCCTGAAATGAGAAGCTCTTTTGTATCATTTGTATAGTTTAGTTCGAACTTGATGCTGATTTTTCATAATGGAAGAACATAATGATAAAGATGAGCATGTTTAGGAAGAACTGACAGCCTCAGTCACCATTCAGTTTCATTGCATACTTTTCAATTAATTGTTATTTTGACAGTTTATTTGGATATTATTTTTTATTTTATTGCTGTGTTAAAACTGAGAAATTGTGAGAATTTGTCTCTTTGACAAGATATGTTAAATTACTGAAATCTGCCTTATGTTCACAGAAATTAATTCAGTTGATGATATTTAGAATCCCACATTTAACAAATTGCATCATCTCAACAAAATGAAAAAGTAGGTCAGAGGGTTTTTTTTGTAAAATATTACAGAAGTATATTGCACTTCTTACTAATAGTTCCAAATTGTCTTAACGATGATGAAAGGCATTTTGCATTAGTATCAGCAAACCTAGAAATAAAATGGACATGTTATCATAGTATTGTTTTTGGCACTTCAAAGATATACAATTTCTAGTCTGTGTTTAACTATGTCTAATCTGAAATGTATTATGTATTGCAAATTTTGTTTCAATTGTGTCAATGACAGATTTCGTCTTCTGTTACATGCATTCAACCATCATGACTGAAGACATGGGTTCATTTAAGTTTTTATTCATATATCAACAAAAAGATGTTGGCCAAATGGAAAAATAAAAACCCCATCTGTGCCTTCAAAAAACAAACCAGGATGTCTTTGACTTATGCATTCTTGGTACGGCAAAGTTTTCCTTTATGAGTTTTGGAAAAAAATGTGTTTAACAAAAATTGTGTTTACATAATATAGCCTATGTGTGTGTACTGTGTATAGTTATCATGTATATATAAATACACACATGCATGCATATATTTAACACATTTTTTTGTATTTTGGATGTGATTAATCGCAATTAATCGTTTGACAGTACTAACAAGTACATGACTAATTACATCAATATTGACTATTTCAATTACTTTGCAATGTAAGTATAACCATCGCCAGCTGAAGTGCCCGTTAGATCCCCTAGAGGGCACTTCAGCAAGGACTATGCACCACACACTCACTCACAAACCCGGACTACATTTTCCAGAATCCCTGCACCTGTCACTGATCACTGCTCCAGCTGATACTCATTATCTCACCATATTTAAGTCCAGCGCACACACACTAATGTACTAGGTCTTGTTATTTCCTCGAGTGTAACATTTCTGAGCATTATATTCTTGTCTTGTCTGCCTGTTTCCTGATCCTGCCTGTTTCATCGTTTTTGTTGTTTACCTGCTTTCCTTTTGATCTTTTGCCTGGACTATTACTATGAGCCTGCCTGTTCCCTGCCATTACTGTTTGCTGTTTCATTGACCATTGCCTGTTTAACTACATTTTTGAATAAAGCTCGCAACTGGATCTCATCCTGCTGACTCATCATTACAGAAGACCTAGCCACAAACACGATCCAGCGGCTTTCATCAGCGTTCCGGTCACCATGGATTACTTTGGTCAACTTCTGCAACTTCGACAGGAAGGATTAACCATTGAGGACTATGTACAAGAATTCTGTGAGTTATCTGATCATGTCGCATATGATGAAGCCTTTTTTAAGTGTCTGTTTCGTCGGGGATTAAACGGACCTCTTAAATTCTGCCTCCCCGAGGAGGACTTTAATTATACCCTCAAAGACTTAATGGATTATGCGCTCATCTTGTGTGGCTCTCCATTCACCGTGGGAGAGGTGGAACATGACTTGACAACCGAACCAGCTTTGGTGATATCTAGCCCTGTTATCCAGGAACATTTTGCCCAGTATTTGCCCAGCAGTCACCACTAAGTCTGTGCACAAAATGGCCGCCGGTCCAGAGTCACAGCTCACCGCAGCTGTTCGTCCAGAGTCACAGCACGCCGCAGATGTTCATCCAGAGTCAAGTCGGGTCATCCTAGATCATCGCGAGTTAAGTCTTCCTAGATCAATGTGAACCAAGTCCAGTTGTCCTAGATCACTGTGAACCAAGTCAAGTCACCATTGAACATCTCCAACCTCGACGTAAGCAAAGCTGCGTCGCAAGAAGGCCGCTTCAGCGTTCCACGAGCCAGTCCCAGCGCTCCACAAGCCCGTTCCCGCGCTTCCCGAATCCACTGCAACTCAAGGCCTTCCGTCCCTGAGCCAATGGTTCACGCCACGCCTGTCCAACAGCCTACGGCTCAAGCCACACCAGCCCAGCAACCCACAGTTCAGGCCACGCCTGCCCGGCATTCCATGGTTCAAGCCATGCCTGCCAAACAGCCTACGGCTCAAGCCACGCCTGCCCGGCATTCCACGGTTCAAGCCATGCCTGCCAAACAGCCTACGGCTCAAGCCACGTCAGTCCAGCAACCCACAGTTCAGGCCACACCTGCCCGGCATTCCACGGTTCAAGCCATACCTGCCAAGCTGCCAACGGTTCAAGCCACACCTGCCCGGCATTTCACGATTCAAGCCACACCTGCCCGGCATTTCACGATTCAAGCCACACCTGCCTGGCATTTCACGATTCAAGCCACACCTGCCCAACAGTCCACGGTTCAAGCTACACCTGCCCAACAGTCCACGGTTCAAGCTACACCTGCCCAACAGTCCACGGTTCAAGCTACACCTGCCCAACAGTCCACGGTTCAAGCTATGCCTACACAGCAGCCAACAGTCCAAACCACATCTGTCCAGCCTCAGACGGCTCACATCACACCTGCCCAGCCTCAGACGGTTAAAGACATGCCTGTCCAGCCTCAGACAGCTTACATCACGCCTGTCCAGCCTCAGACGGCTAACTTCACGCCTGTCCAGCCTCAG
Organism: Zacco platypus; assembly: GCA_038088235.1. NCBI lineage: Eukaryota > Metazoa > Chordata > Actinopteri > Cypriniformes > Xenocyprididae > Zacco > Zacco platypus. Next base: position 17,300,606 of record CM076085.1, read on the forward strand.
ACAGTTCATATCACTTCTGCCCAGCCTCAGACTGTTCACGTCACGCTTGTCCAGCCACCAGCGACTGCTCACGTCACGCTTACGATGCCTGAGCTGTTAGAAGATGCAGCCCTGTCCGTGTTGACTATGGCCATTGTATGTGTGTGGGCAACACACACATTGGTTCCAGCTTTGGACCAGCCACAAGAGGGTGCTTTCGAGCCAGTCCCCGAGCACGCCAGCACAGCCCAAGAGGGTACTCCTGAGTCGGTTCCTGAACACGCCAGTACAGGCCAGAATCCCTGCACCTGTCACTGATCACTGCTCCAGCTGATACCCATTATCCCACCATATTTAAGTCCAGCGCACACACACTAATGTACTAGGTCTTGTTATTTCCTCGAGTGTAACATTTCTGAGCATTATATTCTTGTCTTGTCTGCCTGTTTCCTGATCCTGCCTGTTTCATCGTTTTTGTTGTTTACCTGCCTGCCTTTTGATCTTTTGCCTGGACTATTACTATGAGCCTGCCTGTTCCCTGCCATTACTGTTTGCTGTTTCATTGACCATTGCCTCGCAACTGGATCTCATCTCACTGACTCATCATTACAGTAAGCAAGTATATAAATATATTCATATGATTTATGCATGCTACTATAAGCCACTACTGAGTTTTGTACTGTACGTAATATATTTATAAAACATGTAGGGTTCTTTCTGTCTGCCCAAGGGGTCCTTGTCCTGAAAAAGGTCACCAATTTTGATACTTGCCAACACCTGTGCACCAGCTCCTTTGTATATGCAAAGCACATTTACTCAAATTCAGCTGTGTATGTACAGTATCTATTTAAGTTGCAAAAACCTAGGGGAGCAAAGCATGCACTGAGTCAACAGAACAGCACTCACAGTGTGCATTGGGTGAGAGAGAGAGAGAGAGAGAGAGAGAGAGAGAGAGAGAGAGAGAGAAGAGAAAGAGAAAGAGACAGAGAGAGAGAGAGAGAGAGAGAGAGAGAGAGAGAGAGAGAGAGAGAGAGAGAGAGAGATCATGATTGGGTGATGGTTTAGGGGGTTGGCATATATCTCTGCTCCTTACTGGGAGATGGGGATGGGGATGGGAATTCTAGGAGGGGCTTCATAGTGACCTCATACTTCATATATTGTAAGTCTGAACCGGCATTACCTAAAAATTCAGCCTTTAATCTAACCGCATTGCAACGAAAGCTTACATCTATTCAGCATCTGTCAATCTGACCTCTGTATTCTTCACGGGTCCGACACACGACGTAGAGGTAAGTGAAATGGTCCAGTGTGTCCGCTAGAAAGGATTTTGCCCGTGCAGCTTATGCATGGCAAGGGCTCGGCGCGGTCGAACCGTCATTGTACTTGGATTTTCACGTCTTCAAATTGTCATGAGCATCACGCATTTGCTGTATTGTCCTTCTCAGCCTTTTTCAAGTCACACGGCCATTTTGCACGGCCCAAATTAATACTTAGAGCCGTCAAGGCAATGAATGAAATGTAAAGAATTCGCCGGAAAACCCCAGTATAGGTTTTGTAACATGTTGGCATTCATGTCGAGTAGCCTATTTTCGTTTGGTCCCTCTGTGCGTGCGACGTTTTTCAATTTATGCCGGATGCCGGTGCGGTATTTGTGGAAAATGGAAATATTTATCAAGTAATCCGGTTATAATAGCAACAAAAGAACGGCTTCGTAAATAGAGGATAGGAATTCCTGTCTATTGCCTGTCTGACATGTCAAAACGTTATGCACAACGCTCAAAAATGTATTTATAGCCTATTAGAATTTCCTGGCGATTTATTTTCAACTCAAACCAAGCATTATATGAATGTGTATACGGTATGTGTTGCACCATTAGAGTCGGATGTATTAGCAAGATTTTGCGTTAGATCATTGCTTTAATTTGTATTTCGAGTGGGGGCGGGGCGAATCAATAGGGCTTGAATTGCAGTGATGCTGAGAACACGTTACGACTTTGACTTTAAAGATGCTGAATGCACCCATCCTGAAAGATATCATTATATATTTGTCGTATTAATGTAATATTTATAGAAATGTTAATTTCTGACTAAATCCGCGACATTCGTGATTGCAGTCAAATGTAGGCCGATTCTTGATTTTTGATTAATGTGCTTATGTCCTTCTGTTCGTGTTTTGTAGTTCTTGCTGCTGTGAAGTCGGCAGGCTCATATCATAGTTATTTTCCATTGGCACGTGAATGCTCAAGCTGACGCACCATACCTCCAGCGTACATGACATAACCGCGAGAAGTAGGAGAGACATATGGCATGCCCTATTATTAAGGGACATGGTGTGCAGGCAAGCTGCTGCAGTGGTGCAAAGCATCTACCAGTGTCATGCTTGGCCCATTTTATGATGCTTCTTTTAGTTTTTCATGTTGCTCCACATACCGCAATACTGCATTTAATGAGCACAATTTAAGTTCATTGCATATTCACACACATCTGTGCCTCGAAGAAGAGAGGTCCTGATGGTCTTAATTTGACTGAACTCATTTTTATCCGTCAAAAATAATGTTTCAAGCATGCAAATTGTTTTTGTTCATTATAATGTTGTCCAGAATAACTGATGAATAAAGTGATCATTCACCCACAAATGAAAATTTTGTCATTCTTTACTCCCCTCATGTTGTTCCAAATCCATTATGTTGTATTTGTTTTCCTTGGAACATAATAAATACTTTTATTTAAAGAATCTTTACACAGGTGTTTTCTATCCATTTATAGTGACCATGGGTGTCATTCTCCAAAAAAGGACAAAACCCTACTATAAAAATAGTTCATATGCCTTGTGTCATTTGATAGCTTTGTGTGTGGTTACCCCTAACCTTGGCTTGTTGCAGAAGGTTTGTCAAGTCAAAAAGCCGTCGGTTCTTCTAACATGTCTGGTAAGAGTCTGCAATGCACCAGTTCAAAACAGCACGATAGAATGACATTTAAGGAGTAAAATCCCCAAAAAATTCTGTTCCACGCACTAATAAATCCAGTGACTCTGAGTATAGCGCAGGAGTAATGAGGACTGTTCTCTTTGGAGTTTGACACTATTGGGTTACTATGAACTGGCACTGTATAAAAAAGAACTGTGTGAAAATTCTTCTGAATTCTCCTTTTGTGTTCCACAGAACAAAAGAACACAAGGAACGACATGAGGGAGGATAAACTGTGACAAAAGTTTTGTTTTTGGGTGAACTATTCTGTTAAATTAGATTCTCCTGTGTATTCCCAGAATGCTGTCATGCACCTTTATCTTCAAGTGTCCATACAGAGCTTGCTGTGTTGACTCCTCTTTGTTATCATGTTCACCATGTGACAGGACAGAGCTTGCCACTGACCTAAATGTGTGCTCCATATTAAGATATTGACCGTTTAAATGTCATTTACGCCAAAATGACACTGCAAGAAAAAGAGAGTATTATAACTTATTTAACTTATTTAACAGGAGTATGTCTCTAGTACATCATGCATTGGTGGATTTGCATTTAACACTCATTTCTAAATCTATATATTACATTTTTCATTCTGAATTGTATTGCAGGGATTTAAAATGTCAATGTTATGAAAGGGACACTATTTTTCAAGGTTATCCTCTGTGCTCCCATAATCTGGTCTAATGAATTTATATAAACAAATAGATGGGAGGGGAAGCTACAGAATGCAACGTTTTGTCCTCTAGATAAATATAGATTGAGACAGCGAAACAGAAGGGGGAGAGGACATAGAAGGAGACAGGAATGTAAAGGACAGAAGAGATGAAATTAATTAATTGCTATCTTTTATGATGCATGAGAATGGATGATGAATAGTTTATCAGACTATTATGAACTATTATAATAGTAACTATTTATGCTATTATAATATTTTTTATTTACATTATGTGTGATGCTCAGACGACTCTATGATGTTCTTATTTAAAGCAAATGGCTGGTAAACAGAATAAATAAGTTTTCTTTGAATAGGATTTTATCTGTTCAGATTATGTAAATGTGCCACATTGAGCTTGTAGAGAGAACAGACATGCAGTTACGTTCCTTATAAATTATACTTTCTTTTATGTACTTATGACCTTTTCAGTATGCCAACCTCCTTTTGGCTTTGAATTTTCTTTATCATAAATTACATGAACAAATTTTCCATTTTCCCCTCACTTTCCCCCAATTCATTTACACATTTTTTACATTTTACCAAATTGTGATTATTGATTGAAAACATTATTAACATTATTAACGTTATTAATAGACAGACACATCTTTGTATGTATGGTTATTTCTATACCATGACTGATATATTTTATTAATATGCTGTTGAGATGCAAAACCTATTAAGGACTATTAAGGTCCAAACATGTGACTTTTTTCATTTTCAGCTTTCTTTTCCAGTGTTTGCCTGACTTGTTAAAACTGACAAAGGTACTAAACATGCAGTAGTACTGAAATCGTAAGTCTAAAATGGGTACTATCTCAATCAAACTGAACATGTTAAAGCTCATAGAAGCCCATTATTTAGCAGTGTTGACCACTACATCATACTATGGTATGCATCAAATCATCATCTTTGTTAAAGGTTGTAGGAGTATCTATCTATACAACTGTGTAGTGTGCAATAAACTCATGAGAGTCCACTTGACCATAGCAGTATCACAGCTTACATAGAAAATGAGAGCAGGGGTTAACTTGTGTTAATTTAATTAAGTAGTCCTTTAACAGACACCTATTCAAAGCAATGCACTGTACATTTATTAAAAAGATAATAGCCCTTGAATAACCAGGGTTAAGTATTTTGCTACAGCCCATCTGATCACTCCTTGCAATGTTTGAACTTAGAATCTTTTGACATTACCAACCCAGATCTATAACCACAGTACTGAGGCCTGTGAAATTTCTCACATAGTAGAGCATGCTGGTTGCAAAACCATCGTCATGGTTTCCAGGGAATGCAGGGAATGAATTGATAAAATGTATACTCTGAATACAATGCAAGTAGCTTTGGATAGAGGAATAACAGACTGAAAACAAAAGGCAGATTCAAGTATTCTCCTCAGTGTCTCTGAAGAAGTGTTGTCATCTGTGCAGTCAGATTCCAGTACTCCATGAAGCAGCCAGTTGTAAAACATACAGAGAGCTTTATTAGTCTTCCTCAACCTGGTCGTCATGATCTACTCAACAATTTGGTTGTTTTCTTTTCTGGATTTTCTTTACTTTATACTCAAGCATGTTTGCTTTCTGATATTATACTGTTTCACATTCATCCTCCTTCAGTGTGATGTAATTGTAATAACTCCGCCTAAGGCAAATTTAAAGTCTATCCCATGGAGAGATGACAAGCCCTGTGATATAACAGCAGAGAAGGACCTTTTTGCAATTATATAACACATCTCATTGAAAGATGTCATGCCCAATATCTACATGTTCACAGACATTAATTAACACATTGGTGCTAAAGTCCAAAGATAAGTTAAGTTTAATGTATATTTTCATGCATCTTCAAAAGAACTAAATAAGAAAAAAAAAAAATCACAATTGTTTGGAACTCATTAACGGACCCGTTATGCAGCCTCAAAGATTGCACTAACCTGATGGAATTTGCTAATTGGTGCTTTGATATTTTGTTCTCTTATTGAGATAAATTAATTTGGGGTTAATAAGGGTTACTAAACATAGACTGAGCATGAGTTAGGTTAGGTAGTCTAGGGAAACGCATTGATTCGGCCCAATGGAAATATCAGACATCTGTCCAGTTTAAGTGAACTATTCCATTACAAATTGAAGGGCAAATGAAAGACTAAGAGAGACAGTCACATGGAAATTTGGAAATCGAATATTGCATCGCAATTGGCAAGTGAACCATGAATGAATGGTTTTTGTCACAGCCTTAAAAAGTGCTGCCCAATAGATGTTTGCCAAACCCAAATAAGCTTTCGAACATGAAGGGTTTTCCCATTACAGTATGTGTGTCCCATCAATGGAAAAGTACCAGGGCTTTCTCAACCGGTAAGGGCCCAAGGGGGTGCAAACAATGTTTGCTCTGTGACTTGTTCACAGTGTTGCTCCCACTGCACGGATTTTCTGCCTTTCAATCCCCGACACTCACTACCCATATATGCGTGCCTGCACACATCTGCCTACCCATCCGCTCCACCTTCCCCTGGACGTCTCGCACCATTATTTCCCAAGTCCTTTCAAAAAATGTGTTTATTTTCCACTGGGAACCAGGGCAATGCTGCTCAGTGAGAATTAAAAAAAGGATTAAGGGTTCTGGCAATAGGAGGTGGACATGTCTGTGTATGTGCGTTGGCCGAGGGGCGGCTGTCTCGCATTTGGGCACGGTTACAAGTTGCCGCTGTTGATGCCAACCTGCTGGCGTGTTGGCACGGGAAGATAAACACTGCGACATGAAGCACAAACCTTGCACTGTACTGAGCTGATAAGGACCCTCACACAAATTGTTTTGTAAAGTTCAATCTTGTCATTCTTGAGACATGAAAATTTTCAAAGGGATAATATGTCGAAGGTCAGATGGAACCTCTTTTTGGGTCACAGATCATAACGTGATGCGCAAGTTGAAATCTCATTGTAAATCTCTTTCCATGATTGACTGTGTCTACAGCTCTAAGGATGAAGATTGAAAATGGCCTGCCTTGCTCTCAGCTCCCTGAGGCCCCTCCTCAGACCGGCCTGCAGTTTACAGTGGCGACAGAAGAGGACTTTGATGACATCATGGCCATGAGCAAGGATATCTATGGTGGCCTGGACTATCTGCCCTCCCGCTATCAAGCGTGGCTGCAGGAGAGCAACCGCACGGTCATTTTGGCTCGCAAGCAAGGCAAAGTGGTAAGAAAGAGTATATGGAGGGATTTTTTGCAGTGCATGTTCCACCCTCATTCCTTCAAAGGAGTAGTTCACCCAAAATGAAAATCATTTATACATCCCTATGTCATTCCAAGCCTACGTGACTTTCTTTTTAGGGGGGTGGGGGACACAGAAGGAACATACAGGATATCTGAATGAATGAATTGAAAATGATATTGCAATTATTTTGTCATAAATTGTATTGCGTTTTGAATTGTGATACGATAAACAATTAATCCCAAATGAAAAAATCTCATAATAGCTGCTGCTAAAACATCTAGGTAAAAGTAACAACAACTATAATAATAATTTGTTAACTTTGAATAATTCTGAATATTAAATTATAATAAATCGTTTTATATTGATATAAAAATATAGGAAAATTATATTATTATTGGAATAATACAACTGTACTGTAAAATAATATTTCTTTATATTATAAATATTTTATATTTAAATATTTACTTTCAAGGGTAAACCATCAAGCTTTATATTTGGAAGAAAACTCCTGGGAGATCTTTAAGTTTCTCTGTTTAGTTGACCACAGATTGATAATTACAACTGAAAACCTTCTGTCAACAAACATTCCATTCCATCTTCTGAAGCCATACAGGAATATTTAAGGTTTTTTAAAGGTACACCATGTAACTTTTGCTCCCTAGCGGTTAAAAAACAAAACTGCGTGCAGTCTTGCAGAAGAACATTGTTTTGATTGTACTTTGGCTCTGCGTGACTGTGCGGATGAATATGGCTGTTTCTCATAACTGAAAAAAGAGAGCGATTATCCTACTGCTCATAAAACATTCACTACTAGGCTTATAACCGGTTGAGATGGAAAGAATCTCAAGCTGACTAGCTGAAGATGTTACTATACCCATTAATAGACACAGTACTTTCTTGAAAATAAATTCCAGCACAGAGCTACAACAAAGCCATAATTAAATGATAATAGATACTACTTTACAATGAATTCTGAGAGCTACATATGGCAATTTGTCTGTTCAATAAAATACCTTACTCACCTTTTGAGTAGTAAAAACGCCATCTCTGCATCACTTTTACAACATTTCAAATTCTTCAATTCTCGCCATCTTTGAAAACAAAGCAAATGTTGATTGTTATTTTATTATGAGCTCTGTTATTCTCTTTTTATCAGCAGACTCTCCATTAGACTCAGCCTTTTTCTTAAACGGGTGATTCCTCAGAGGGTCGAGATTTAATGACGACTAACCTATGGCCACACCATACACGCATCGAAGTAGCCAGAGCAACATTTCCTTATTTACGAATTATGATACAGGCAACAAAAACCATTCCGCCCTAAAATACAAACACTCATAATAGGCTTACCATAGTGAATTAGGGTAAGACAATCATGATTTAAATTCTGTTGATTTTGCACAAAAAATTGTTACATAGTGTACCTTTAAATGTATTTATTCACTGAAAATTAAACAGCTTGACAGACCTAGCCCCATTCACTTTGGAAAACACTGACCAAAACATTATCCAAAATATGCCTTTTGTGTTCCATAAATGAAAGAAAGTCATGTAGGTTTTGAACAAGGTGAGTAAATTATGACACATAAACCCCCTTTCCTCTATTGTAGATATAACTTAGGTCTGCTTTTTATGCAACCACATTTTCCAGATTGCGCTGGAGTCAGTGTGTGTTATTGATGATGGTGAGACCATGCTGGTGGAAGGGCTTCGTGTTGCCCCACAGGAGAGGGGGAAAGGTGTGGCAGGGGTACTTCTTCGGTTTTGCTCTCAATTGGTTAAGTCCAGGTACCCTGATGTTAAAGTCAGCAGATTGACCAGAGATGACCAACTGGGACCAAAAGATTTCCAGAAATACCGGCTCATCACCAAACAGGTAAGAACCATTTACATTCAAATACAAACATTTTGTTCAGGTAAGGTTTTATCTTGAATAAAACCAGCTAAAGCCACATTGTCTCCATTCTATCACCAAATTCAAATGTGAAGGGAATCCTCCTGGTGCGCTTCCATGCTGAAGACCTAAAATTACGCCTTGCTGATCTTGGGCCTAATATCACTATAGCAGGGGAGGGGCTGACCACCACAAACATCCCAGTTCGTTTGGAGCCAGCAGAGGTGCACCAGCTCTTCTTAAGCGATGTTCTAATGCAGGGTGTCCTTCCCAATGCAACCATCGTTCAAGACTGGCAGCCCTTCAAGCCTCTGTCTAGCAACATGGCCATCCTGCTGAAGAAGGACATTGATTGGATGGTTGATGATGCCAGGCGCCCAACCATGGCCAGCTTGTGCACCTTCCCATTCCGTGTGCCAATCGGTGATGACTGGTACTACCTCAACATCGACATGTTTGGGAAAGACCTGACGCTGGCCATACAACAGCTGTTGTGCCACCTGAGGTGCCACACTGGCACTCTGAAGGGTTACGTCATGTGTCAGGTGTTCCTGGAGCCCGCGCTGTGGAAGCCCATGGCCGATTTCTTTAGGGAGACCCTTAAAGTGGAGTTGGTGAAAGAGTACACAGAGCAGTGTGTTGTGGAGTCTGATGTCGTTTAGTCCGAAACAGCTTCCCTTAAAAATTAGACACCAAACTTACACAACGAGAGGAAACATCTTCTTCAAATATGGCACTAAAAACACTTAAAATATCTAGTTTAAAGGGACAAAAAAACTTCAGTTCTATTCCGCTTAATGAAAACACGCTCATAGGATTTAATTTATTTTAACAGCAATTAATTAAAATAAAATGCATGTAAGTGAACAAACTAGAATAAATGTGGTAGATGCTTGTTTAGGTTACTTAATTTATTTCCATATGCAGTACTGTAAACAGTGGCGCTGACAGGATAGGGACTGGAAAAGAGGGAACAGTTCCAGATTATATATAAGTAGGGACCCAAATTGTTCCAGGCCCTTTCATTTCTGTTGGCATCGCTGACAGTGAAAGCATATTTACTCATGCTGAGTTGAAAAGAAAACTGCACAATCTTTAGGGCACTTTATGATCAAAAAAAAAAAAAAAATGGGATCTCACTTTAGAGTCTGTTGCTTTTTCAGAATGTGGCACTGTAGCTGCTAGAGTATTTAGAGGGAAAACAACAACAATGTTTCTTTTTTAAAGGGGACTTTATGACAGGCTACCCATATGCAAATCGAAATGGTCTTTAGAGGCAGTTTTAATTAACTTGAAATGACTAACATTACCACATTGGGAAAATGTAATCTCAGACTAAACAACTTTCTGATATGCTCCTCGAAAAATTGTCTTTAATAATATTTCCTCTAAAAGTACTTTGCAGTGCTTTAAACTCGGTATCAAATTATAAATGTCTGGCTGAGAAATTGCTTATACATTTAGATTACAGTCTCAAGATTTTGTTTTAAGTATTTGAACCTAAAATTATGTTCTATCAGTATTTGTACCTAACTGTAGATTCGAAGTGCAATTTCAATAATACACTGGAAGGAATATTGCTAGAAGTACATTCAGGTTGTTGTGATTAATAACTAATAACAAAACAGACGTACAATTGTTTTTTTTAGTATTCATATTTTATTTCTAAAATAATTGTAAACTGACTGGATCACATGTATATATACAAAATGAAGAAAATATGACTATGGATATATACCGTATATATATATATATATATATATATATATATATATATATATATATATATATATATATATATAATGTTTGTATAAATATTCTTTCTTAAATAGTTCATTTAAAATCATTTAGTTATAATTAATTGGAGACATCGCTATGTAGTGATTTTGTTACATTATACATATGATTCAGAAGAAACGTGAACTTAAGGAAATTTCTCCGAATTCAGTGCTCCAATGAAAAGAAAAGAAAAAAACATCACCTCTGAAAATCTTCGTCTGACTCAGGTGATTCACCCATGGAATCGGGAAAACAAAACCTCATATTCTGGACAATTGGAAACCTGAGCAAGACAAGTGACAGCTCATCTCTATGAAGAGTTTTTTTGGACAGACACACAATTTATCCAGTGGAAAAGAATGGATGAAATCACCAGTGTTCCTTTCTATAATACAGAAGATAAGGACACTTCATCTCCTTCTATTGGCCTTGTCTTCAAAGACAGTGAAGCGAAATATCACCAACACAGATAACGAAAAACAGAAAAAAAGTCTACAGACATCCTCAGAACCATATTTAGTTCCTTTGCCCCAAACCCAGATTGCAGCACGCTTTTTCCCTAAAGCACTGTGCCAGAATGAGAGACAGTCCACCCTAGCAAATACATCGCTGTTTGTTTCTCGAACAGCTAATTTTCTGGTACTAATCAGAAGGCTAAATGAAAGAAAAGTTCCATTAATTTATATCTCAATATATACATACATATATATATATATATTATATATACATATATATAATATAACTTACAGTTTAAGTCCTCACAGAGTCCACTCCCAAATTTTCAGACAGATTTGAAACTCAGTCTTTATCCACTAAACTAAAACCCTGAATTTCTTTACTCTTATTACTAATAATGTGTCTGGCTTGACTTGACTTGGTGGACTTATTTTGTGTCCTTGTATGAACTCTCAACATCCACTGACGGAAAGGAGGCCTCACTCCTCCATTTGGACAGCTGCATATGGGACTTGTATTGTGGTCAGTATACAGGCAGCCTTTTTGGTTGTGAAAGTTAAGGCATTTTGAAGATTATAAACTGTAATTCAAATGAAAGTTAATTGTATTTGTATAGGTGTACATATATATACATTTATATGTTTGGGGGTGATTTGAAAGGGAATCTTTGTTCAAATTCTTTCATTGCTGAAATCTTGAAATCCTTCATGTCTGCTATGCGCTTTCAGAGAAAATGGTCAAACTCAGTTTTAAAATATATAGTCAAGAAGCACAAGGTACATTAATGCTTCATTTTTTTCCCATGGAAATTACATTTGCTCAACTCAAAACAGTGTATATTGGCCTTTAAAAAGCTACAAATTATGTTAGAGTCAAGCATCCTTGATATGCTATTTTTAACTGGCCTTTTTCTCCTCTCTAAAGCACTCGTCATATTTAGACATGATGGATTAGAGACCCAAAATGTGTACGGTTTGTGTTTTCTGTTGTACATAGTGCAAGTGCATTTAGATTTAATTGTTATGTATTATGTCAGTTTACCTTAGTGGTAGAGGATTCGGTCACTAGCCTCTATATTTAGCTGTTGCTTTCTTTTGTCACTTTTGTCTGTGAGACATTTGGTAATCCAGTAATCACTTATTAAGAATATTTCTCTCTTTTGTTGTTGTTTTTATCTTTCAGCTCCGTTTAGTTATCCAGCACTTTTGATGTCTAATTGCCTTTCCAAGTATTTGTGAATTGTGCAGGAGGCTGTAACTCTATATTTTACACAGGTCCTAGTGTCGGGCCGTGAGACTATAAAAGGTTAGAGGCTTGTGACCACCTGATGGTGAAGAGATGTAAAGGATACGTTGCCCCTTGTTTCGCTTGAGTGAACTTTAAACCCATTTCTTTCAATTATGAAGTGGCTTTTCACTTTCTTTTTCTGGAATGGAAAAGTAAGACAGGTTGCAGAGGGAGATGAGAGCTGAAGCCGGGGCTATGCTAGGAATAGGTGGTGAGATGATGACATGTGATCCAGATCAAGTTACCACTCTAAAAATGAGTAAACATAGGGGGGACATATTCTAGGAATTTCTTTACAGCGCTCTATTTGTGACAAAAAAGGAAAGCCATTTTTAGCTAGAGAGGTGACCAGGCCTTGTGTTCATAATTAGTGGCAACTCACTATTAGGATAGACCGCCCTGATCAGGATATCTGGTATTACCCAAGCCCTGGTTTGTAATACCTTGTATGCTAAGGCATACAAAAGCAAATATATACACAAGCACTTGTTATCCTGTATGACTGTGGGCCAGTTAAAGTTTCAGGGCTCGTCTCCGAGTAAGTGAAAGCGGATACCGAAAGTGTCATCTTGCGTAGAACAAGGGTTCGCCCCAGACTCCCTTTACCTTCCACCTGATCCCCGTCGGCTTGGCACATGGAAAGAGTGAGCAGGAGAGGTTAAAATAAGAAGGCTCGAGGCTTCCAGTCTCGTCATACAAATGCACTGTCCTTTGCCACGCTGCTCAGTTCCTATGTTTGTTTTTTGTTTCACAATGGCGCCTTTTGTTTTTCGTTTTCCTGACTGCTTTTTAATGTTTATGAAGGGCTTTACGTGTATTAGAATCAGCTGTGTATTGTATGTTTTGTGAGCGAAAACGAGAGGAGAACCACCAGGGAGATTTTGTTTTTATTCCAAGTCACTATTCAAAACTGAAAACTTAACTGAGAGCCTTATCCAGGTGATATCAGTTGAATTGCTGATTTGCACTATCAGAGCTTCAACTCTGCTTCTCCCTTTGTTGTTTTCCATATAGAAAAAAACATATACTGTGTCTATACACAGATGCTTCTGAAATGGCGAAATCACACAGGTATTTTCACCTGTGGTGCACTAAGCTATTTTGTTGCATTTAATCTACAAATCTCATGCAGTATTTGGAGGTAAAATGCAACTAGATCCCAATGCAAATTGTATTTTATCTCATGCCATGTCAGAATCATCCAACTCCGATTGGATTGACCATTCATCTAGCTGTTCTGATGTGCTGCACTTTATACTGTAGATATGTAGATATTCCAAAGCACAGTGGGGATCTTCATAAAATATCAGTGTGCGTTGCTGTAACAGTCATGGTCATTCAGTGGATCACACTATATTTTTTGTAATCGAGGAGCGTAGGCCTATCTCCATAATGTTTTTAAATTCAAGGATATTTTTATTAGTGTGCTCCTCACTTGATAGGCTATCTATAGAAGTATTAAAGCTCCTACTTAATGACCATGGTCTGAATAAACCACACTGGACCTGTCTGAAACCGCTGATGGACATATTTACCACTATCGGCAAAACAGGGACCATGATTTCTACAGACCTCAAGAAGGTGGTGGTTTGAATGTCCATGTCATCCATTCTCTTGATGCAGCAGTGGCTGTTGAGTTTGTTTTCACGCAAGTCTTCCCATTAGCCCTAGATACAAACTGGGTGTCATGTTTTGTGTGTTTGTGCAATTGGAGAATATATATGATGGGAAACTAATGCTTATGGATGAGATTTCTCAAAAGAAATAAAAAAAAGAACTCATGGCCAACTGTTAATCAAGAGGGTGAATACAGTTTTAATGCTGTAAAGGCATTTTGATTATATAATTGTTTTCCTTTTTTTTAAGATTTTTTTAATCACCCAATATGACTGCTTATTCTCAAGCAGTGATGTGACAACTAATGGAAAAATATTTTAGTATTTTGTTACCTGTCTGTTTCTTTTTTTTTTCAGAGATTGTGAGAGATGCAGAACTATTTTAAATACAGTAATTTTTTAAAAACCTTATAATCCATGAGAGGTTTTTGAAATGTGCATGTTGTGTGAGTGGGTGGGGAAGGGCTTCACAATGAGCATGTGACTAGATTTACATTGAGCACAAAGACCATGTACTAATAAAATGACATTTAGTAACTGTCAAATTGGAACCGATGACAACAGACAAATTAATGGTGGAAGTTTAGACAGGGTACTTAAAAATGGTGAGGATAGACTTTTTTCTTTTCTTTTTTCCTTTTCTTTTCTTTTCTTAGCCATGATATACATTTTTTAGCCTATACTACTGTATAAAGGGATTTAAAAATCTGATCACTGAATTTTTTCAGCTCTTTTTGCTTGTGGTATTTTACTGTAATTGTGTGCATCTTTATATACCTATTTCTTTGTACACTTAACAAATAGCTGTCACTTCTTAAAATTAACATTAAATCATAAAATCATTAAAGCAGGTCATAATGTGTGACCTGTAGACAATGGTTTATCTAAACAAAACACACACACACACACACTATATTATATACACATATATATATATATATATATATATATACATGTTTTTTTTTTTGTTGCCATTTTATGTTGTTTTTATTTGTAGTTTTTTTTTCCCCTTCTTTTTTTCTTCTTTTTTGACAAAGATTTACAGGTCTAGACCAATGTTAAATCAAGTACTAATCCTGGCTGGTACACTTGTTATATTAAGAATTAATTTAATTCCTTTAACTTACATTACCTTTTCTTTTAATTGAATTAATTTAACCATAACAAGAGTTTAAATTTGCCTTTACTAAATGTTAAATGTACTAACGAATGTTAGTAGGAAATTGTAAATGGATGGATGATCCAGAAATGATCATCCAGGTTGATCCGGAAGCAGATTAAAGTGTGACTATAGGCAGATGGTGTGAATAACCTTATCTTATTTGAAGTAATGGATATGCCAATGGCCATGAAACTAGTAAATGTGCTCTATCATATATTGTTACATTAAATGACAATGAAATGTGTATGTTTATTATGTATAGGACAAATTTACTGCACGTAAGTTTTTGTTTACCCTAACATTGAACAGTATGTAAATTTATGTAAAAATCTAGATAACGTCTAAGGTCCGAGCTTTGTCTCTGCTGTCAAGTGTGATGAGTAATTCTATTTACAATATCCCAAAGATCTCGTGTTGAATGCAGTAGAAAACCAGATGAACCCCATGAAAACACAACTGTCATGTTTCCATATTCTGCCATTTAAAAAAAAACAAAAAACAAACCGTAAGATCAATACAGTCTTTGACAAGAACCCAAATGTTGAAATTCTGTATATTTCCCATTGAAATCCTTCTTACATATTGGAATTTTTGGAGCTCAGTTTTTTTGACTGCAATATGTGATTGAAAACAAACAGTGTCACTGCAGTCTTTCTGAGTTTCTTGGTTAATGTCACCCTTATGTTGTGTTCTTGTATTACTTTACCTTGTGCATAATCATTTAACATTTTTAACATTTTAACTAGTGTTTATGTTGTCAGAGTGTTTGTCATTACCATTGTAACACCGTAACCGTAATGAGCTCTATCTTTAATGGCAACAGATGTAATGCAGTAATTCCTTTGCAAGAGTGAAAATATGGCAGATAACAAATGGCTTTATATGAAGACTTGTGACTAATATTGTTGATCAAATGCATTTGTAAAAGGACTGGTGAGGTTTTAGCCACTTGCTGTAGTTGCAATGCAGTATCAGAATGAACAAAATGTATCTAAATAGCATAGTTTAGATGTTATTCGCTAAGTGATGTTTTGAATTGATGTATTAGAATAAGTGTTTTATTTTCCAAATTGTTAATCAAAACTTACTTAGAGATATTTGTGTGTGTGTTTACCTAACTGTATATTGTGCTATTTAGCAATAAACAAACAAACAAACAAAAAGAAAACAAAAAAAAGAGAAAAAAAAAGAAAAAAATCCCTAAAACAACCCTTAAACAAACAAGGCATAGAATGAATTCAAAACTGTTAAGAGAAGAAGAAAAAAACCCACAACACTGAAAGTGAACGTTGTTGCCAGTGTTAAATGGCAGTTAATCTGAAAAAGAGAGAGCCATACATTAGGGTTTTTTTATATCCATAACAATGTGTATTAACAGAAGCTCAGCAAATACTTTCAAAGTGACCTACAGTGCAACACAGTACACAAATCACATTACAGAGAAATACCAGGACAAGCAGCTGACAATACACAATGCTTGCCAAGCTAGGCCTTAGTCACCAAGAAGAAACTCCTTTACAACTGCAGGTATAATAAAACTTTGCTTACTAATTACTTTAACTCGTATAGCCAGGATGCTTGGTAAGAGACGACTAATTATGTTTGTTGTTTGTTAAGCATGTCTATAAGGATCATGTCAGTGGGTTTTTTTTAATCTTTGATGAGCTGTTGTATTATTGAGTCAACACTTTACAAAATGTGCAGTGTTGCACAGTACATTAACCATCCCGAAATCTAGTGCTGTGTCTTTGGCCCACTATTATCCATGAAAAGGATTGCATCATTGTATTATAGAGAATACATACTGGCAGCACATAATGTGAAACATTTTGGCTTGGTAAGCAACAAACATGCATCAATAGCAAGGAGGGCTAGCATAAGAGAAGTGAAACAAAAGCAGTGCTACGACAGTCGAGCAATGATTTTATATATACTTTATATTTATATACTTTATTTTATATATATAGATTATATATATATATACATATACACACACACATACACATATATAAGGCAATGACAAATGGAGAACGTGAGAAGCTGAACTATGCTGACACGAGGAGCAGCTGTCACCACAGCCTCATATTATTGACCTCTGTTTTACTGCTGCTCAATAACAATCGTGTCTTATGGATGAGCATTTTTTTATAAACACACTTAGGAAAATATAAATGTCTCAAATGTTTGGTAAAAATGGTGGCAGACAGAATATGAGAGGTGGACAGCTGCTGAAGATTGGTTTGAAGAATTAAACCCATGCCACCTGTTCTTGGATTACAATGAACATTTCAGAAATTCATTGCACTCTAATTCAGATAAGTAAATCAGAGGGTAGATTAAATAAAATAAGTCTAGAGTTTGACATCACAACTCAATCAATTAATTCCTGATATTTTTGGGTTTATCCTACTTGGTTGCTTTTGGAAGAGTAACATATTTAAGAAGCCGGAAAATTAACAATAAGCACTATTTAATCTCATGAGCAATGTTGGCAATTTTATGATGATGAACTAAGAGAAAATATATTTGACTTGCTTTCTGAACTAAGTGTGCCACCCTAAAAAATCATGGTGAGAGTTGGGATTACAGCGTTGGAAAAACTGTCTTTTTTATGTGGAATCAGAAATAAGAAATTCTGAAATTATTGGGGGCAAAAATGACAACAACATGAACAAAAATGTCCCCCAAATTCAAGATAAGGGACAATTAAGATCTATTACGGCTGTCACGATTAAAGTGAAATGGGAAATGAATGAAAAGTGTTGATTTGGGCATTACATTTACAGTAGATTTGCTCATGTTGCATATGATGTTTTACGCAGCGTCGAGCATAATAACCACATTTCAGATCACACGTTTCAGTTTTTGTGTAAATATATATGCATGAGCAGCATTAAAGCCTGTGTAAATACATAAACGCCATGTCAGATGCAGCTTTTGTTCCATATTTGCAGTGTAAAGATGGGTTTTGTGGTAACAATTTTAAATTTACAATTAACAAAAACATTTGTTAACATTAGTTAACTACAATAACATGGACTAAGAATGAATAATACTTCTACAGCATTTATTAATGTTAATTTCAACATTTACTAATACATTATTAAAATCAAAGGTTGTTTTGGTTAACATTAGTTAATGCACTGTGAACTAACGTGAATAAACAATGAACAGCTGGATTTTTATTAACTAACATTAACAAAGATTATACTTGTAATAAATGCTCCTTGATAGGTAATGTTAGTTAATATATTTAATAATGTTAACAAATGAGACCTTATTGTAGTATATAAGGTGTTCAAATCAAAATAAAAGCATCATATTTGACGATATTATGTGATTCCAAAAATGATGAGATATGAGATGTACTGCATGTACTAAAAACATTAAAACCATTCTTGTTCCAAAAAAAAAAAAGGAGAGAGAGAGAGAGAGAGAGCGAGAGAGAGAGAGCGAGGCGAGGTCCTTTGTGAGTTATATAATGGCAATGGCCTAGACAGCGTCAGAGTGGAATTTACCCAAACTCTTTTTCTTGCTATGCAGAGCTACGAGGGGGATGGGAAAGCACTGTGTTGCAGTGTAATAAAATGCTGTGAGGTCAGCCTGAGTGTTAAAGTGGGGGTGGGTTCAGGGTATGAAACCCCTATAAGATAAGCATAGTGATGGATAAGGAGGTACATAGATTCATTATGTAACATGTCCCCTGTGGATGGTTATAAACAAAGAAACACACACGTGTGTATGTCTGCATGTATACATAGTATGCCAATGTAAATGAAACATAGCATGTAATAATTCATTTTTAAAATTATTACATACTATGTTTCATTTACATTTGCATTCCATGTATACATGCATACATACACATATGCAGGAAAAGGAGACAGAAGTGTTACAGTGCAGTCCAATGAGGGCTTTCAATTCCACATTATGCTGAGAGGTTAAAAAAAATGTGAAGCTACTGAATCTACATTGTGTGTGTGGGGGAGTGTGGAGGGGTGTCATTGCATACATTATATTTACAGCAACATATCCACAATTAATAGTGCAAGTACACAATCATGAGCCACAGAGACCACTGAAACCTCTGTATGTACACCTGTCCATCTGACAGATGGGAATGGGGGAGGGGTGGAGAGAGAGAGAGAGAGAGAGAGAGAGAGAGAATGACGTATAGGAGAAAAAATGGGTCAGAGGAAGAAGCAGAGGATACAGAAAAAGGACACACATGTGTACTAAAAATTGGGAGGAAAATAATCAAGCAGACAGAATTTAAGAACAAAGCCACAGGGGAACATTGCCTATTCTATTCTAGGTTATTTTAAGCTCATTACAAGATTTTGATCAAATGAATCACATCTATGAATCTTTGTGAATTTCCATGACAACAGTTTCAGAGTGATGAAAACATCCGTGTGAATGTGTCTGTGTAAATGTGTGTGATTCAGCCTTGCCTTTAGAAATCAATTTTCCTGGTTTGATCTCAACTCTAATCAGAGCAAGGTCAGTCTGGGGCAGGGTTTGTGTGTCTGTGTACATGTTAAAGCAGAGTTAGAAATACATTCTGCAAGAAGGTAGATCTTATAGACAATCGCGTTCCAAAGATATTTTCCGAAAGCTCTGAATAGTCTGTAAGGGAAGCAGATGTTAATGGTTCGTAAATAACTCAAAAGGATTTGTTGAGGGTCAGAGCAGGGCAGAGGTTTGTGTGTACGTATGTGCGTCTAGAAAGCAGAAGAGAGAGAGAGAGCAACAGAGCACATGGTGTGGACTGAGTGTAAATTAGGACCAAGGCCATTTATATGAGGAAAGGGAAGGTGGTAAAGAGAGGACAGTGTGACCTATACACACTCACAAAATGACTTGCTAAGAGAACTGCTTTTCTTGCAGGAAATTTTGCATTTTTATAAACTCCACTTACAAATGTTAAACTTTTGAATAAACTGGGGAAACATAGATGGGTATAGTTCATCCCACAGAGCACGCACACAAGACTTTTGAACCCTTTCATGCATAGAGGTCTCTACAGTGTCAAAAAGCCATTACTTGTGTAGCCTATGCATGGGTTTTGATGGCACAGGTGCAAATCAACCACTACAGTGGACACTGGTGCATCATCCTATACACTGCCACCAAGTGGCCAGCCATTGTATGCGGAATCTTTTTCTTCTCCTCCAAACCAAGATGGCCGACAGCCAATCAGAAATGCGTCTTGCAGGTTAAAGAAATTTTGTAATATCAAGTAACATCTAGTGGCCTAGTGGTGAGGGAGTCGGGCTTGTAATCTGAAGGTTGCCGGTTCGATTCCCATGCTGGCAGGAATTGAAAGTGGGGATTGTGAATCAACAGCACTCCCTCCACCTTTGATACCATGGCTAAAGTGCCCTTGAGCAAGGCACCTAACCCCTAATTGCTCCCCTTGTTGCTTTGGATAAAAGTGTCTGCTGAAAAAAGAGTCATATTCTTTAATTTTCAAAGTACTGATTTCAGATTGGGAGGAACTTCTGATTGGACGTCTGTCCACTATATTGGACATCATGCTTCACTAGGTATATTTCAGCAACAATTCATACTATTAATGTGACTCTTGAAAAATCATCTGCAGTAACTTATTTGGTTGTAAATAAATGTATTTGTGTTATTAGAATGTAATTTGCAGTTCAAAAAAGTAATCTGATTACATAATGCATGTTACTTGTACATGTTCCTGCTCATTTCATACGAGACTGAAAACACCTGCACTCTAGTTTTTCCACAGTCTGAAAACATTAATAGATCAATGTAGATTTCAGCCTGATGTTTCTCAGAGAGGAGTGCTTCAGCAGAAATGTGTCCAATTTGAACTTAATCAGAATTTGCTAATAAGGGTAAATGATATACTCTGGCAGACTGGAAGGAGCGTGAGAGTTTTCTACAGGGCCTGAGTTTTGTTTCCACAGATAACTTCAACAGATCTTTTGATAGAATCACATCCTGTTCTGATATCAAAGACATGAATCATTCAATTTGAAGTTTTCCGTCTGCTGGTCGAACAGAAACAAACTCTTGTGTTTGCAGTAAATGAAGCTGTATTATATTTTTTGGGTATACTGTTGGAAATTCAGAAGTGAAGGCCAGAAGAGTTGGATGCATCTTCAACAGGAGTCTTTATTGAGAACATGTGCTGTTGGTCTCTACAGTCATCAAGTCTGACTAAGGGAGCGATACGTTGTATTTTATAGGCCTTCTGTGGACAGTCCTTAAAAGGTGTTGCTTTACAGTGACCACTAAAACAAAAGCATCTAAAAACAATACAGGCAATTACCCCCAACTGTGCAGATTATAGTACCCCGAATGGTACAAACAGTAGCTGGTCATGAGAACTAAGACTATGAAACATTCAAACATAGTTTGAATCCCAGTAGGAAGATCAAGGATTGACAAAACCCCCTGGCTGTAAACTGATGCCATGTTCACCTTGAATGCCTGATTCAATGTATTTCACCTAAGATTTTCAAGTGATGTTAAATAAGGATGTAGGATCAGCAGATCTTAAACATTCTAAAATTTGTAATCCCACAATATTTCATAATTTTCACATGATTTAGTATGTTAAATTCACATAATATTGTGGTGTTATTACTGCATGTTTAATACATTTTCTCTTCCGTTAAAACCAAAAACGCACACTGTCCACTCAAGCAGACATCTGAATATCTATATCGTGCAAAAAAAAAATTATGCTGAGCAAAATAAATAAAAATAAAAGATAGGCGACATGCAATATTTTACAGTGCTTTAGCTTACTGAATAAAACTTCAGTTACAACAAACTATTATTAAAAGGAAATGAAAGCACTGACTTGTCATATCCACGGTTGCAGCTAGGAAACTAATCTACTAAAACTAATCTAATTGCGGCAGCAATATTTTTTAAAATAAAAAACAAACGGAAAAACACGAACAGAAAAATAGAACTGAAATAAACAGAGTTTACGGTTCCCCTGTGGTGAAAATTAAGGTTTTAAATGTTTATTACAGTCCTTGCAATTGACCACTGCTTTGGAGCTTGTATCATTACGTCGCTAGTCACGTGAAAATGACTTCTGAAGCAAACACACTCGTTCACTCCTGTAGTGAACCACCTGACTAGTAGTCGGTGTTTGGATTGGCGTTTTTGTTTATTTATTTTTATCATTAATTATATGAACATATGAACATTGCATCAAACACAGAAACTTAAAAAACCCTCTGCTGCATTATACAAGTACAACCAGTTACACAAGCACATCCTTTTCAACATTCAAAAATATCAGTCCCACCAGTTAACAAGCTTCCCACAGCTAAACAAGATGAAGCTTTCACACATGATACTGCCCTGCTAAAAAAACTATAGAAACCATTACAGAAATTCTATTGGATTTAATGGTTTTCATGGACATTTTATTGGTTGTAATGAGAATTATAGTGGTCTCTACTGATATGTGTTGGGTTCTATTGGTGGGGGCATTAAATCCTAATGGAATATGTCCCAAACACACTACAAAAAGAATTCTGTAGTGGTTTAAATGGTAAAAGCCAATGGTTCCTATTGGTATTTTAATAGAAACCATTAGATTTTCTGTGATGGTTTCCAACTTTTTTAAAGCTGGTCTGATCTTCTGTCCTTGTCTAAAGAAATAATTACACACACACTGATATTCATTAGTATCTGTAGAATTCACCTACATAAATGAGTTTCACAGCACTAACACTGTTTTAGCTTTGATCGCCTCGGTAAATACGTAATAAACGGGGCGTTAAAATATAAGCCTACTCGCATTTTATGGTTGTCAGCTTTGTTGCATTACATTTACTTCACCGGGAGATGGTGCTGCAATTTCTATCTGAATGAAGCTTCGAGTAATGAACCATTTTCGACACAATTGTATCAGAAAGCAATAATGCTTCGAAACGCTTCATTTGGCCATCACTAGGCAGAACTTCAAAAGTAGCCATTTTTGTAAATTTAGGGATCAAAAATGGGACAAATTTGTTATTAGAGGAGAAAAATTAAGCGAGGAACATACCAATGAAGGAACACATTGCAAACAAGAGTCGCAGCATCAGAAGCGAAGGTAAGAGAATGGAAGAATTAGTCTGCTGTCATTGAGCGGCCTTTGTTTGCTCTGTAGTAAAGTACTTGACATATGCAAAACCTACAATGTCAAGACGTCAATTCATTGTGTTTGTTTGATGAACTCAACACCCAGTGCCAAATCGCCTCTTAATTAATACAAACGAACGAATTGTTAATCAACTAAAGATGTTTCATTTGAATGAGATACGTCTGTGTCACAAGATGTTTCAAAAAGTGGTAGAGACAATACTGACCTTGGCAAAAAGTGGTGGGGACATGTCCCACCCACAAATTATGTCTATGACCGGGGGACTTTAAATACAAGACCAAACCAATCAACGAAATTAACTGCAACTGATACTCAAAAGATATGAAAAACTAACTGAAACTAAACAGTTAGGCAGAACTAAACACACATAAAACCCACCCAAACAGATATGAAACAATGATGATCCCCTGCGTCAGTGAGTCAAAGTGAATCTTTATAATAATGGTCAATTAAAGGGATTGTTCACCCAAAAATGAAAATTCTGTCATCATTTACTCATCCTCAAGTTGCTTCAAACCTGTATGAATTTCTTTCTTCTGCTAAACTCAAAACAAGATATTTTGAAGAATATGGGTAGCCAAACAGTTGATGGACCCCATTGACTTCCATAGTATGAGGAAAAAAATACTATGGAAATCAATGGGTCCCATCAACTGTTTGGTTGGAACAAATTGAGGATGAGTAAATAATGATGAATGAATTTTCATTTTTGGGTGAACTATCCCTATAACGATTTATTGATAATATAAAGTGATATTAAGAGTCAAAATGTTATTGGTTTGGTGTCAATGTACTTACAGTCTTACAGATGGGACTGTGGGGGATCATAAGACAAAAGGTAGTTGGTAAACAAACACTGCTCTACAATTTTCACATTGTAGTAAAATTCTTTAACCTCCTGGCTGAGCAATAAATCATTTACAATTCAAGTAAATCATTTTAATGTGGATTAAAGCTGCCCTGAGAATGAAAAATGTGACGCATTTGCTATTAACATATTTAATTTGTTTCCATTATTTTGGCCACCCCTTGCAGTTTCCATTAAATGATTCAATTTCCTCTAGATGACCCCCCCCCCATTTCTACTGCTTTTAAAAAAAAATTTAATTAATGTGGTGAGCATGACTTTACTTCCAGTTTTTGCATATTATTTCTTTATATTTCAAATAATATACTACTAGCCTCATTTGAGCCATTTCTGGGTAGAAACACATGCTTGGTGGAAACTCCCACGTTCACTATGCATCATTTCCTTCTTAGAGATCAAAGATCTGACTGAGTTGGCAGTAGAAGTAAAAAAAAAAAAAGAAGAAGAAAGAAAAAGAAAAAAGCTCATTCAAAATGGTTGATGGTAAGACTTCCAGGTATAGCGGTCCAGTGTGAAGTCAGTATAACAACACGATAAAAAAAAACAAAAAAAACAGACAAAGCAGGAAATAGGCGTAAGAGAAATTCAGTGTTGGTTTAGCTCGACAGCCATGAGCAGCAACTTTCTTTGTGCTCTTTTCATACTTGCCTTCCTGGAATCAGGTAAGTGCATATTGTGTGAAATAACTTAATTTCTTTTTTTTGTTTGTTTATTTTATTCATATTTGTACATTTCAAAATGATCTATCAATGTTTTCAGATATTGATAACACACTAATGCACCTTCACAGCACTTTCACTGTCAGCATCTTATTATCAATCACCCAGTTATCATATTACTTTTCAGTTGCTTTATACCTTTTAATGAAGGGATTATATTTGTAGCATATTTCATTTTCATTCTGTGATTTACTTTGACTATTCACTTTTTAGAATTTACATTGATTTATTCATTCTGATTTGATTTTGTATTTATTACTTTAATCCAAGATTATTAAATGTAATAGAGCGAGTTAAATTTTCTTCTGAACACAGTCTGTATTGTGGTATCAACATGCGTCATAAGCTGTTCTCTCTAAAACATTTAGGGCTGTAAATAAATTGTGGTAGGCTTATATAAACCACTTTAGAGACTAAATATAAAGCAAACGGCTCCATTGTGGCTTCATATGTTTGAAGAAGGCAATACATTATTCTTATTAGTAAATAAGTTTATACGTAATATACGTATATTTATTGATTTTTGCTTGTAACAACTAGATCTGTCACTATCAAGAATTTTGTGCTGACGATTAACTGTCAGATACAGATAGTTGCGATTTAAAGATTTAATTGTTCTGTCACTTACAGTGTAAGTGTTTTTTTTTACTTGGATTTGGGTAACACTTTTCAATAAGGTCTCATTAGTTAACTTCTACAGCATTTATTCATTTTAATTATTGCTAATTTCAACATTTCCTAATACATAATGGAAATCAAATGTTGTATTTCTTAACATTAGATCACTAACATTAACAAACAATGAGCAACAGTATTTTACATTAACAAAGCTGAATAAATACTGTAACAAATGTGTTACTCATGGTTAGTTACTTTATAATGTTAACAAATGAGGCTAAAGTGTTACCTGGATGTGTATATAATAATAAAAAATATAATAATATGATTTACTTTAATGTTATGAAACTTAATATCTATATAAGTATTTATGTATAACATAATATAATGCAGTTTGATTAAACACTTCATATGAAGGAAGACATTTGCCTATCTTTGTGTACATTATAACAGTAATTATGATTCTTTTGCTTCTCTCTACCACATTTGACGGATTTCTCTAAGCGCTTATATTTCCTTTATTAAGATGGTAAAATATAATTGAAATTTAAACTGCACAATTATTGCGGTTATCTCAAATAATTGTGATTAGACTGAATAAGCCCAACGATTAATCAATAATCGTGATCATCATCACTAAACACTATTTTTTTTCCTCAATTAAACCTACTTAACCTTTTTATTAAGCATTCATTATTTCATATTTTTAGATTTATGTCTCAGCGATTCTTGTAATCTCTGCATTTTTTCATTTGTGTTCTTTAACAGGCAAATCAAACTGTGATGTATCTATCAGTCACAGGCGAGTTGGAGATGGCCAGAACATTACCTGTGTCCTCTCAGGGGACGAAAATATGACACAAATCAACTGGGAGATGCTTAGAGGCCCGAATCGCACCAAACTGGGCACCTATCATCCATATTACGGAACTCACATAAATGGTGAATATAAGACTAAAGTGAAGATACAGAACAAAACGGCTCCACGTCCATCATCATCCCTTCTCATTGAAGTAGCATCAAATGAAAGCGTGCAAATCTGTTGTGCGTTCATAACATTTCCTTCGGGTAAACTGGAGCAGTGCACTGATATCAGTAAGAAAGATGTCAGTATCAACGTGTCTACAATAAAAGGTAACGTTTGCACATGTTGTCCTAAACATACTGTGCCATAACTTTGAGACTCTTTATTTTATTATGATATTTTCATCATAGATTTTAGTTACATGGAACAAAAACAAAAGCTGGGACCCTTGGGACATTTGGGTGCAATGATCATTGGAACGATTCTTTCCCTCTTTATCCTGATCATCCTATTCTACTTATGTAGAAATAACTTCAGAAGGTAAAGATCACATCTTACAGACGTTTGCTCAAAAACAATGGAAACTATTTATAAGCTTACATCAGTCAGCTGATGATAAGAATATCAGTCAGAACCATTCTATAATTAAAGATCAAAACAAAGCAAAAAGCTGCATATAAAAAAAATATTTAAAAAAATACTTGCAAAATAATCTGAGCGTATGGAAAATTTGATTTTGCAGGAGGAAGTCTTTTGAAATACGAACATACCAGACAGACTCGCCAGCTGAGGTAAGAATTTAAAGCTACAACGAAGTAATTGAAATAAATTATACATAAAAAATGAATAAATTATTAGAGATAAAGTTTCTGTCATTAACAAGATGATAGAGGTTAATAATTAACTATTCTTGTAAATGGTAATTCTAAACATGCAAACATTAAAGGGCTTATTCAGTACCATTCTACAATTATAAAAGCTAAATGTGACAAAGAAGCATATCGGCAGCAGTCACAGTTGAAATGCTTATAGTTCAATCTGGAATTTGCAGTGTAAACGTGTGAAAAGTGTGCTGAATTTTAACTGTGCCGTTTCCTTTCAATCTCAAACGCACTTTATCATAGTAAGTGATTACATTAAAGGTAGCAGTTTCCTGTTATTTTCTAAAGAACGTGTATGGTTGCGGTTAAAGTTTGAGTGCTGCTCTGCATGACCAATTCTCACGACCAGTTCTCACCACCCTTATTTGCGGCAACATTATTCTTCAGTATATATTGTTTTAACATATTTAAATAACAATAATCAAACCATACTAAAACGTATGCAAATGTACACTTTTTATTTTTACTATTTTATTTACATTATTTATATATAAATACAGTCGTCATAAAATGTAAATCTCTTATTTTAGACAAATGCAGAAGAATCAGATGCACCAACTTCTCAAAATTCTCCAAATGGCTTTGACCCCTCAAAACTTTATGCCAAGATCAAAAATGACCTTTTCTATGGCCGGCTGTGGAAGTCTTACCAAGGCCAACCCAAAGCATGGACACAAGGTACAATGACTGATCAAGGCCATGTTTATCACCTGTTAGGACAGAGTCCTTTACCAAAGAGAAATGTAGAGGACAGCCCCTCGAGGCCAGATACAACTGAATGATTACCTTTCAACAGGTCATATTATCAAATCTTTCCAGGGTAATTCAGAGGAACATAATCATATTTGTGTAAAGTAAAATATTGTTATATATATTATATATTATTATATATTATTGCAATGTATTTATATACATATATATATATATATATAAATGATTAAATGAATTGATATTTTCTTGTCAGATTAAGACTTATGCATTTTGTTTTATCACTGAATAAAGTTATGAATCTTTTACTGTGATAGTCTTTGCCACAAGTCCAAGTCTTAAATAAGTTTGAATAATTTCTCTATGCTGCAGGCTCTATCAAATATATATATATATATATATATATATATATATATATATATATACATTTATTTGATAGCATTCATAAGTTCATTAAGTCATGCTTAGTCGTGCTTACTTACATACTTTTAAAAACAATAGTTTTATTATCCAGATTGGCAAATAAATGACTGTTAAATACTCCCACACTGCCCACACATAAATTTCCTTTTCCTTCTGTAAATTCCTTCTATGATCAGTCTTGAATGTGATATATATATTGCATAGGACATGGAAATGTAATGCACTTCTGTTATCTAGTTCTTGTTCTGGTTTTATACTTCCTGCCTGTGGTTGTAAGTTTCCATAATTACATCCTCTGAGCATAAAACTCTTTTTAGACTTTTTTTTTTATTATTAAATGCTTGAAAAAAAAACAGTAACATCAACTGTCATCTTTGTCATACTTTAACAATACAACAATAATCCAGGGTCTTTCAGTCCAGATTAAGTGCCAAGTCCTTAAACAAAGCCACTGTTTTTATGGCTTTTAAGTTTTTCGAGAACTCAAAAGAATTAAAATACATTTTAATTTCACATATGTATCTTTAAAAAGAGGTTTGCATTTAGAAAATTGACATTAAATGTGATATTTAACTAACAGAAAAATAAGGTTTATAAAACAACTATAATATTCGTTTCACATTTGTGAAAATCTATGAATTAACTTATTTCTCTCACTTTGTAAGAAGCATTTGTGAGGTAATGTGCAAACTTTCTTCCAGGGAATGTCACTTACAAAACCATTCCAGTTAGAAATTACAAATGGAAAGGAAACGGACACCTGAAACGAGACTCTTTTTAGACATGCTTTCTCTTCTTTGAGGCCTATTAGAACAAAAACTGCAATGCCGCCTTCTACCCGCTTGGTGGTGCTACAAAACTGTTTCGAAAAGGAAATAGCTTCAGATTGTATATTTTAAAGAGGGTATGTTTATTATTTAACTGCTTTTTAAATTTACGTCTCAAAGAAGAGCTCTGTGCCCACGGTATCAAATGTTGGATAATTATGTTTGGATAATTACTGATATGATGGAAGATGCTAACAAAACAAAAGAAAGCTGTCAGACTTTGTATGTAAAGGTTGAGCACACGTTTTTCAAGCCTGTAAGAGTGAAGTCCATGTTCGTCCGAGGAGGGACTTGTCATCCTGATTGTCTTCTGTAACACAACGTCAAAATCACACGACTGTCGAGTCACGGTAAGTCCTGCAGACTGAGACAGACACATTTTCCATCAAACACCGAAGAAATCTTCTGCTTTTGGTGTATAAGTGTATCGCTTGTAAACTTATATCAGTAATGCTTTGCTTCTATTGTGTTTTTGAAAGTAGGTTAGTTGCCTTTTTAAGATGTGTAGTAACATTAAGTGGTTAATGTGATCACATGATCATAGCAAATCCACCCTAGACAGTAACGTCACGTTAACCCAGAATTATATGAAGTTTTTTGCTGATTTATAATGTTATCCACATTCGGCTGTAATATACAGTGTTTGAATCATAAATTGCTTATAGGCTGCATCTGCTTACAATAGGCCTAATTAATAATTCGCGTTCATTTTTTTTTAAGTATTTTAGACTTTTAATGTTGTTGTTTAAATCTTTTTATTTGTTTCTAAGACTAGATTAGACACAAAAAGTCCACAGTTAACCCGTGCAACAATGAAGAATTCACGCTGTGTGGGTGAAAGTGATGGACTGACTTTCTATCTGGCAAGACCAGAGGATTATGATGACGTGATGGCCATATCACAGAACATATATGGTGGGAATGACTACCTTCCACATCGCTATCACCGCTGGATGACCGAGCCAGGAAGAGTGGTTATTATAGCACGGAGAGATGGGAAGCTGGTAAGCGAAACATGAGTCAAAAGGTTTGATAGGCCTCGTGTGTTTTCTGATATTACAGAAGCCAGAAGGAAATATTAAATACCGTTGTTTTAAATTTTAGGCAATTTTTTCATCAAAGCGTAGACACACACTGTATGATGGTGTATATATTCCTGAGGCCCACCGACAGCGCACATTTTGCATGTCTCAATCAAACACGCCTGATGAAGGTTCTCGCCTCATTAGTAGAGACTCATTGGGTTTGGGCTCCCGCGGGATTATTAAAGCGGCTGTTTACTTGACAAAAGCAAAACAAGGCAAGTCAGACATATGGAAACAATTCTCAATTGACCCTTCGCAAACAGTTTGATTGACAGGCGATCTAACCAATCATAACGCCGAATCCACCATCTTATCCGACAAAGCAGTCAGGGAGTAGCTATAGTAGATTAACGTTATTTAACCTGAAATATTGTGTGTACTCACGTCCCTCCGCGGTTGAAACAACATTCCTTCTGATGTTCATTCATGTTTATTTGATGCTATAAATGAACTAGTATGAAGAGATGATCGGTTCACGAGCCGTTAAAGGATCTGTCACGACACATTAAGGAGCCACTACACGGTATTTAGTGTTTAAACTGCTTTAATTAAAAAAATACTATATTTTAAATATGAAACTGTTTCATGTGTTGTCAGTGTGCTCTTTGTTCCGCGATGTATTTTTCACTGCGGGAGAACATGATGTGTGGCGTGAGAGAGCATGAACTGTCGGACATTGCAACACGAGCGAGGTTTTTGGAAGATGGAAGTTATGCAACAGGTTTTGCGAAGGGTCAATTGTCACTGACAAAAATGAGAGTTAAACTTCGTAAGTTGTGATAAATGTGCAAAAGTGTTCATTTACCACGGACATAAATCTGGCACCTTTGACCTGAGGACATAGCCTACCTGCAGTTTTCTGGTTTCAAGATACTCGTTTGGTGAGTGTGTATGCAGTAGCCTAAAAACTGCAGGTAGGCTATGTCCTCAGGCGCGGGTGGTCCTGGTCATACATTCAGCGGGAGCGGCAGGTGCGGGTTTAAGAAAACCGTCCCGCGCAGGGCTCTAGTAGAGACTCAGAGAACTGAAATGGGTGTATCCGACAAAGGAGACATGCAAAATGTGTTTGTGGGCCTCCAGGAATGTGGTTGGTGTATATAATATAAGATTATTATATATTATAAAACTAGGATTTCCAAGAAATGAAGAAAACAGTGTGACCAGAGCTTGCTTATTTCAGTCATCATCTAAAGTTGAATGTTACAAAGTCATGGGATATTAACCCTTGTGCATCCAAAAAAAAAAAAGTTACACATAGATGCAAAATGGACAAAAATGTCCATGCCAAGAAACTGTCATAGAAATATGATTTATTAATATTTTTTTCCACTTTCACTGATGTCAATTTTTAACCAGCATCTGTTCTATCCATAGATATCAAACATTCATTAATTTTAAGAACTGTCACCCTTTAAATGCTGGTTTGTTTACATAATGCCAAACGTATTTTTTTATGAAACAATTAAAAATTGTAGTTTATTTTTATAAACTAAATGCTAAGCAGAATTTTTTTTCTTTGCTTATTAGATTCTTGGGTGTGTCAATGAAAAACAACAAATGTAATTTTGAGGCATTTAGATTTTTTATGTAGTGTCAGATTTTTTAAAAAAAACTAACACTTAGGTCCATAATGGACAAAAATGTCCATGCCAAAAAACTGTCATGGAAATATGATTTATTAATATTTTTTTCCACTTTCACTCACTCTTTTTTTTATCAGCATCTCTTCTATTCATAATTACCAAACATTCGTTCATTTTCAGAATTTTTAACGCTTTACAAATCGGTTTCTTCACATAACGCCACTGTTGTTTTCTATACAAATAATAATCATGAGTTACTGCTGAGTTATCTTGCAATCCTCTCTTCATCTTGCGAACAATGACATGATCAACCCCTCAAGCATCACATATTTATAGGTTTGGTTGTGAAAACACCTGTGTGAACTCAAACTTTGTATAAAATCTACCACACTAAACAATCAGCATTTTCTTGTGGTGAAAACTAAAATAATGTGTTTAGGGGCTTCTAAACTTCTGCTTCAAATTCAAGCACACCTTTTATCTCCGTACAAAAACAATAACAGGTGAAAAAGTGCAATCAAGGGTTAAGATGCGTGTTTGGGTGAAAAAGATAAACCTCAAAGCTAACCTTTAACCTTCTTTGACCTTTTTCATAGTTTTCACATGGCCCTGTGACCCTGCCAAGGGTGTGACTCATACATGGAGTGAGATTTTTGATTGCCTGTACAATATATTCCTTTCAAACTAATTACACACATTAAATTTTCAGTAAACACATGCAAACTACACTCTGACATCCTTACCAACATACCCACACAATTATAGCTGCATTATTTTTCCAATTGACTATATAAAATGCATAAGTAGAAAACACAAATAAAGCGAGTATTTCTTTTATATGCCAAATTTGAAAATATGGCACAATCTAGTAAAAAATAGTAAAAATGTAAAATTTGAACCCTTGCCGATAGAATGAATGCCTATTTGCAAATATTGTATCATTTTATAGTCAAATGGCCCTGGGTTAAAAAATTGAAGTTTTAATGGGTTTCAATGTGGACATTTTTGTCCTTAAGGTCCTGAGTGTGAGTATTTTTTGTACGGAGGGTAAAGTTGATTTTTTTCAAGGAAATAAGGGTAAAATATTAAAATTCCAATAAAAATAAACACCTGAGCCAAAATTCATGTAGTTGGCATTAACAAAGGCACACTTATAATAAAAAACAAAACCGAAATGGACAAAAATGTCCATAAGGATGCACAAGGGTTAACACTGAACATTTGTTAAATCATGAACCGTTGATATAGCTAACTGTTATGATAGGAAAATGGTAACGGTTAAAATAGGCTCTCATGTGCATAATGAGAATTACAATGCTTGCAGTTCTCATGAAAGACAACATTTTAACTTGTGGCTGTAGTTAACCACATCAGTGCACATCTGCTGTGATTGACTCTTGACTAGAGCTGCTCGATTCTGGATAAAATGAGAATCGCGATATTTTTGGTTTTAAATAGAGGTCACGATTCTCCCGCGATTCTGAATATACAACCAAACAAAATAACATGTTATTTACTAGAGATTCTGACTAAATATAAATTGCTGGAAAATGTTTGGATAAATTATTTAGAATGATTCAATGACAAAAAAAAGTTGTCACTTGTCGCCACCTGGTGGAATAAGATGTAATTGTTACAACCGTTATTTGAGCGCCAAGTTCATTTCAAAAGGTATTTTGATCTATTTTGATCGCTAACGTAGACATCAGTGTTTATATACTAATTTAAAACTTATATCTCAGTACTTCTGTGATAATTTGAATATTTAACACAGAAATAACTAATGTGTGGTTCAAAACTACTCGCTCTGGCAGCACGAACATATATTTTAATGTTCCGGTATGATTTTGTCAAAGGTGTAAAAGACGCGGGCGAATCTTTGTCATTAATAAAATAGGATTGCATGGGTGCTTGAATCGAGATTTTTTTGCTATTATTATTATTAAAATTTTTTTTTTTTTTTTACGATTAATCGTGCAGCTCTACTCATGGCCGATATACTTGTACTCTGGATATGACACATCACAGCTTCGCTCTTCATGTATTCTAGTCTCGAATTCCAGTCAAATTAACATATAGTTTTTCTCAATCAATTTGACACATTTTTTGCCAAACTCAGCTCATTGCCTTTAAAACAATTAACAGCCAACTAAACACACTCTTAACTTGGCTGTAATTTTTTTTTCTTGTATAATGTATTTTTACTCTATTGATTTTCTAACATATTCAGCTATAGATACACAAATACACTAATAAAAATTGTAACTATCAAGAAAAGCAATCAAGATCAATTGTCGCACAAATAGATTCATTGTTTACTGCACTTATTCTTTTTATTATTTACTTGTGAAGACTAATGAATTGGAAATCTTGCACATTCACAGGAAATGGCTTACTTCCGCTTTGAACAATAGGGTTACATCCTCCATCCGGAATTGTATACTTCCCTACTATATAGTATGTGAAAAAACAGTATGTCTTAATTCACTACTCATAAAAGAGTAGGCAAAAAGTGAAGTTTACATACGATTGACACTTTACTATCCCATGAGGCCACAGGAGAGAGTTTGTGAATGGCAGTGAAGCGATGCAACTGACTCTGGTAGGTCACATGATAATGATAAAATGGGGAATGTAGTACATCCGGATTACATTCATACTACACATTCACATAGAACACTTTTTTTATAGAACACATTTACTTATTCAAAATAAGTACCTATTTAAGAGAGTATGGGATTTTGGGCGCAGCTCAGGTTTTTTAACCTTTTTTTTAACCTAAAATAATTATTCCTGTGTGCCTTTTAGGTGGCGCTGGAGTCAGGCTTAGTGGTTGATGGAGGTGAAACTGTGATTGTTGAGGGATTAAGAGTGTGTCCGAATGAAAGGGGCTGTGGTCTGGCTGGAGTGATACAAACATTTGTTGATGGCTACATAAAGAAAGTCTACCCCAATGTGAAGACCAAGCGCCTCACCAGAGGAGATGACCCAGGGCCTGAAAAACTGCGCAAGTACACACTGCTGGGCAGACGGGTGAGTTAAACTGATATTACTTGAAAAGTGATAAATTTTCAAGTCAAGTCACTTTTATTTTTCAATATAAGCGCTTTATACATAACCGATAGTTTCAAAGCAGCTTTACAGTGATGAACAAAAAGAGAATAATATCATTATTCAGCTGAAATCAGTTCAGTGTTGATTCAGTTCGGTTCAATAACTGTAAAGCTCATATAGAGTGAGTTTCAACTCAGATATAAACTAGCGTTGCAGAAAACAGTGATGTCATCATCCAGCTCAGTTCTTGCTAACTTTCTTTAATGCATTATGAACAAACATTAATTAACAATGAATAGTAGTATATTTTAGGGCTGGGAAGTGTTTCAATTTTTTAATCTAATTAATTACATGATGTGCCAATTAAGCAATCTAATTCAAATGGTTTCAGTTTTCTTTTTTTTCAGAAGCTGGATCTGAATTGATATTTTGATATACTTATAGACCAAACAGTGTAGTTACTAACATTCTTCAAAATCTCTTTATATGTTCCACAAAAGAAAGAAAGTTATACAGATTTGAAACAATATTATGGTAAGTAAATGTAAACAGAATTAAAATTTTTGGCCAAACTATCCCCAAAATGTGAAATCTTTTTTTAATGAAGTGACACTCTAAATAAGAAACTAAAACTGCCACTAGGTGGCGGTAAATGTCTAAATGAGTAAGTCATTGAGTCATTCATTAATTCTATTGGTCAAACGACTGATTCATTCAGGAATTGAGTACATGGGTTTCTTTATGAATGGGCCATTGAATCATTGGTTCATCTGATCTATCGACGGGGACGCAAAACAGTTCTGCTCTGGCTTTCGTTGGCAAAATTGAGCAAAAAGGGACAATATTGTGTCTTTAAATCATACTGTTATCTTTCTTGAACTGTTGAACTGTTTTTATAAAAATCACATTTTCATTCACATTCAGGACAAAAACATCTCTCATGTGATATTTCACTCATTACTGAAAATGTTTAACTATATCATATGATATAAATACTTAACTCAAACTCAACTCAAAGTTTATTATAAACTTAATTTACAATATTGGTTTAATATGTTCCCGCTGGCCTGTTAACAGACGAGCAGCAACATTCTGTTCCATCTGCAAACAGACGTTGTCCTGAGACCTCGGCCTGGATATGCACACGTAGTTCCCACTCTCCCTTCAGGGTCCAAGTGCAAGCATTCTCTCCTGATGAGGGAAACCCAGCCTTGTCTCTGTTGTGTCCGGTGCGTGCTTTGTGCATATACCTGGACCAAACACAGAGTTTCAGACAATCTGAACAGCTGTTTGTCTGCTTTGGAGGTCAGAAGAAGGGAAGGCTGTCTCCAAGCAGAGAATGGCTCACTGGATTGTGGATGCCATTCTCCAGGCATTTCAGGCCCAAAATGTACCGTGCCCATTGGGGGTGAGAGCTCACTTGACTCGGGGTATTGCCTCCACTTCACAGTTAGCACATGTTGCTTCTCTAGCAGACATATGTAGAGCTGCGGGCTGAGCTACACCTAGTACCTTTACATGATTTTACAATCAGATAATGTGCACTTTTTACGGTCTAGGTGAACACTAGTCCACCCTTCTCCATCATTTCAGGTGAACCCTTGTAATCTGGCTAGTGCTCCTTGTATGTAGTGGTTCCCTAATGGTGACCCCAGTACGATGTATTCTTCCACAGTTCAGTTTCCCTAACAGTGAACCCAGTGTCTTACCATGGACCAGTGGTTCTCAACCTGCGGCCCGTCACAAATACAAATGCGGCCCACAATATGCTGACCACATTTAAAAAATAAGTTCCAGCTTTACAATTTATTTTTGTTTTTAAATTAAATTAAAATGGATTAAATGAATATAAGTTTAAAGTATAATGTTTTTTTTGTCATATAAAATCATTTTGGTTATCATATATTATTTTCAGACATGCGCAGACCTACTATGTAGGCCTACTAACTTACAGTTACAAGCGCACACTTTGGCAGAATTCCAATATTAGCCTTTATTTTTGTAAAGTTAGGGATCAAAATGGACAAATTTGTTATTAGAGGAGAAAAAAACGAGCTGACACTTTGCAAACGAGTCGTAGCATCAGCAGCGAAGGTAAGAAGAATGAAAGAATTAGTCTGCTGTCATTGAGCGGCCTTTGTTTGCTCTCTAGTAAAGTACTTGGCATATGCAAAACCTACAATGTCAAGACGTCAATTCGATGTGTTTGTTTGATGAACTTGTATTTTAAATCGATAAAAATAACTGCATCGGCGCACCCCCGGCTGCTGGCGGATGCTGTGCTGGGGATTGCGATGTGACAGAATGCTTGATATCGTCAGAGATTGTAATTACAATGCGCTCAGTGTTGTTTGTTAAGAGTTGAGTAACATTTGCTTAAGGCGTTTGTGGCCTATACAACATTCTGCCATTGTTTGGTGACTTAAGATGCTGTTGAAGTGAATTTACATTCAGAGTTAAATAGTTAAGTGCTTGCATACATTTTGTGTAAGTTCATTGAGCATTTTTATCTGATTACTGTAATGCTAATGTCAGTTAGTTTTTATTTGGTGGAAAACATTGTTCTAATTTTCTGTGACGTACTGTAATCGGGTTTGTGTAACGTGAGTTTATTGAACAAGAGAGTTTCAATTTGATCTGAAGTCACACTGCCAGCCATTTCAACACACTGAAACAAAAATGAATTTCTTATTTGTTGATTTTGCAGCGTGTGACAGAAATACAATAACTCATGTGCCACCAGAAAACACCGCAACATCTTGGTATAATAATAATATTGGGCAAATTCCAAACAGCATTTTTGTGCTCTTTAAGGGTACTTCAAGAACAGGGCGACATTTGAATGGGTGTTCCAAACGTAAGTGAATAACTGAATCCCTTCACGCAGGGCCCTTCCACAAGGCCGTTAGCGATGGGTACATGCTATTGCCACTTCGAGGAAGTAATTTTATCATTTATGGTCATGTGACCCAGTGAATGCTCATGATTTATTTTAAAGCTAGGTGGCAGAAGAGTTCAAGTTAACTTACAAACAGAGAAATTCAAGTTGTTTTGTTTTTTTGTGATCTATTTCAGTATATAAAACATATTTTTTTAAAAATAATATAAAATGTATCTTTATTGGCAACAGGTATGTTAACAGCAATAATAAGAAATTTTTGTTGTAAGAACAGCTAATCAGCTGATTGGCACAGTGCAGCGTTGTCATGGGAACATCCCAGACATATTGGGATTCTGTTTGGAATTCGCCCATTATCTGCAAATACCATAACATTAAATCTGATGGGTTTTCATTGGTGACGTCATATGTAAATGATATGTGGCCCATGAGACTTGCACTTGGACCATAGAGCGGCCCAGTGGGGGAAAAAAAATTGACCATCGCTGCCCAGGACAGAGCTAGTTCCATCACCAGTCACTATGGCAGGTAGTCTCCCCTTCAGTGGAGCCCACCAATGAGACTTTTTCCCCTATGTAGTACTCCCCACGTAGGATGTGATCTCAGTAGTGTTCACTTCTTACTGGGTAAACAACATTAACAACCAGTTGTACGCAGCTGTGCACTCTCTAAGCTTAGGTTTACTGCCTAAAAAATTTTTTAGAAGGGGTCCTACAGCTGCAGTGACCTCTTGGAAAGGTGAGTAGCCTCCATGAAAAGGAGACCGGAGGTCTTTTTACCCTGGGTGTGTTAGATGGTTACAAGTGAGCGTTGCTGAACTTGTTGTTGGCATGCAGAGGCTTGCCTGCATTTGCACCACATTATCTCATGACACAGTAGTTGTGGCTTTTAGTGTACATCATTCATAGATTTCTGCATGGCCCTTACATGTGTATAGCTACGTTGAGAGCATATTATTCAGTTGATCAGTGATATTCTCTCTCACCTTTGACGTTGTTGCCTCTTGCATTACGAGATCTTTGGGATCTCTTTTAATCAGAAACACCATGGATATGGAAAATGAAAATAGGTTTGACTGTCTTTTTGACATTTTTTTGGCATTTATCTCTGTTTTCTCTTTCTGTCTTTTAAACCAGGCTGTTCTCTCTCTGCTGGGGAATTCTGAGGGTTTTAATAGCTTTGTCTCAGGTCTGAAGGAAAAACTACATGGGTCAGATGGGTCTGATGACAGCTGTCCTTTAGTGTCTGTAAAGGACTTCGATGCTCTTAAGGCCCTTCTCTTGGATTCAGATCTGTCTTCCAGACTTCAGCTTCCAGGGGGTGCTATCATCCAGGACTGGCAGCCCTTGAAACTCATGGAGAGTAACCTTCACATCTTGGCAAAGCGAAACCTGACATGGTTTGTAGATGGTTCTTGTGGGAAACCCCCGTTCATGAGCCTCCAGACACCTCCCTATCGTATTCCATTTAACGGAGGGTCTCTACGTTTTAATATCGACCTGTACGGGACAGACACTTCTTTAGCAAAGAAGGCATTAACAGCTCACTTGGATAGTGTGAAAAGTGAGATTCAAGGAACAGTAGTGGTTCATATATATATGCATCAAACTATATGGGAAGATTTAAAGCAGTTTTGTGTGAGCCATGACACTATTAAACTGTTTCAGGGTTTCTGGGAGCAGCTGTTTTTGGAACGAGAGTTATAAAGAGGATAGAGAAAAGAAAAAGTTGCCTGAGGTAAAGAATGACTTGGTTAATGTTTTGGTGATTGATGTTGTATTGGCCATAATGGACTTTACG
This sequence comes from Zacco platypus, assembly GCA_038088235.1. Lineage (NCBI taxonomy): Eukaryota > Metazoa > Chordata > Actinopteri > Cypriniformes > Xenocyprididae > Zacco > Zacco platypus. Next base: position 17,340,079 of record CM076085.1, read on the forward strand.
CTTTGTTTAACATGCTAAATCAGTTAATTATTGACTTTTGTTATTGTATAATTTTGTAATTTGTGTCTGAGGGGAAACAAGGCAAACAAACTGTGTACTATAACAGGTGCTGATGTCAGAGACATGAGGCATGTATTTGTTCCTGCATGTCTCATGAGTACAGGGTGATTTATGAATTGAATGTTTAAAATAAAAAGAACTTCTTACTTTTTACACTCACATGTTTATAATAAAAAAACCAGTAATGCTGTATAAACAACAACTTCGAAATTAATCAGTAAACTTTTTTTTTTCAAAATAATAAATGAAACAAAAAATTGAAAATCACAGCGCCTCTTACTGTATGCATGATACATTACAGCTGTTAGGCAACTGATATCGGCAGTGACTAGAAAAAAGGATGTTAACACTGGAAAATCAACCTCTTTTTCCACTAGGGTGTTTTGTAATTGCCTTTCTTGATGGAAAAGCACACGAGGAGTCCTTGGAGAAAATATGTGACGTCTGAGAAACCGTGTAATGGATGTGCTGAGAATCTATCCATCAGCAAATTATTCTCCTCCTCTGACCATCTATGTTGTTCCTCTCTCTCTCTCTCTTTCTCTTTCTCCATAAAATTCTTTCCTGTTGCTATTCTTTTCTTCGTAATATTTTCTCTTTACTTTGCAACCATGATTTATGTCTTTCCATCATGCTCACCCCTTCCATTGTTTTCACTATTCCACCTTTGTCCTTTCGTTTCTCCTCCTCCATTAGTTTTACGTCACTCTTGCTCTGCTGAAGCACTTGGCTTGTCATTACACTCATTTAGCTCCAGTTCTGTCACTCAAATTATGTCCATCTGTTCCTCGTACCAGACCTTACAGAGCATCTCATGATCAACTTCTTCCTCCCTCTTTTCACAAGGACACATGAAGACAGCCATCACCTTCATTAAATAGACTGATGGAGAAAGTGGAGACATTTTGTGCACTTGTGAACTATTACATTTGAGGTGTACACTGTATTTCATGCACGCTGTCATAAAAAGCTTATATAACATTTATTTAACCATTCTAACCTGTCACATTCATATTGTCACATCCATTCTGACATGAATTACATTTGATCTTGGACCATGAGGGACTGAATTATTAACATATGAGAAAGTTTAAACAACTGCATCACTGATTAACTTAACAAATTATCAGTCACAAACTGGATGGTATTCAGTGGATCACTGGAGAAAACATTTAAAGTATGTTAGTTAATAGAGCAGAAGATTGGAATGAAAATGCGCACTAAATGAATCACTTTATTGTCATGAGTTTCAATTATGTTTTCTTTCTGAGTTTAAAGTAGTTGAATTCAGATAATCAGCATCTACATAACATTTGTAAATGATTCACAGTGATTTCAATCATATTTATACTGCTAACGTTTGCGTAACAGTTTTCAAAATGTTTAATGTTCAAAGTTGCATACTCTAATCTGTGACAAGGAATGTCAGCTCTACTCAGTACTTCTACAATTAATTTACATTATCTAAATTTATTTATGAAGTAATGTTTTATTTTTGAATTTTATATTTTCAAATTATTTTTGTATTTTTGAAACTTATTTATAATGATATAAAAACATAACTTATTAGCAATAACCAGAAGTGAGTGATGACTTCTTATTTGAACTTGATGCTCTGGTGAGAAATGCATTTTGGGCCAGTTGTAAGACCAGGACTAAGGGCACTGCTATAACTGACAGTGAACTTTAATCTTGGATTTGACGTAATGCAGTGTTGATTTTGGGTTTTGTTTCATGTTCATGTTTCATGTCATATCATTTATGTCTGAGAAACAGTCCTTTGTGCAGCAGAAAATGCTGAATAAATACTAAAACCTCTACTAAAAATGACTAGTGTAAGGGAAATGAAAGGGAGGAATTATGTACAAATAAATGAGTTATTATATTTGTTATAATACAAAATTAAAAACAAATTTAAATTAATTCGACTCAGGGTCAGTCATAGTTATTGACCTTGAGTTAAAAGATCATTGATTGCTCTCTCTCTCTCTCTCTCTCTCTCTCTCTCTCTCTCTCTCTCTCCTTTTTCAGCACAAGTACAAACCAAAAATAAATTTGAATGGTCAGTTGCAGGGTAATATCTAATAATGAAGTAAGGACAAGAATCTGTATACAGTTCAATCACAATAATAATTTTGTTTGTCTAAATTGCATTTTGTGGGTCATATATGACTTTGGGGAAATTTCATTTATACACTTCATTGATGAAGACCTTTAATTTTCCTCTCAGTGTCTGTGTGTCTTTGTACATGAATTAGTTATTTCTCCAGCAATGCAGACAAAGCATCCATACAAATAAGACTGGAACTGATTCCTCAAATTTCTATAGTAGAAAAGATTGCAGTTTCATTTTTCACCAAAAGAAGGCAGCACTGAGCTGCCTCATGTTCATATGGAAATACAGCTCTGTTAGTCAGAGCCATTACTGCAGAAGTGATAATGTGGCTGTTTTGGCGACCAGGAAAAGCAGGGGTGGGGTGTAAGGACACAGTTCTCCGAAGTGTTTTTCTGGTGAAGATTCAGTAGTTAGTTGGTATTTAGAAGTTTTGTTAAACTTTTTAAGATCCAAGCAATGCAGTGTTTAAAACCTCTGGAAGTACAAAAGGCAAGATGCAGCCCTCCCTTAATTTGAGTTTCAGGATTTGACTGCTAGAATGACTCAATGCTTTTTGTCATTTCTTGCTCTCATTTTCTCTTTTCTCATTTTCCTAATTTGCTTTATTTCACTTCCTGGCACTTGTATGGATTTGACCTAGCCACATGACGCATCTCAGAAATGGAAGAGAAAGAGAGAGAGCTGGTTGCTGCTGGAGCAGATAATTATTATGATGATGATAATAAGCCACTCTCTGTGTTAAATTTGGACTTCACCGTGCTTCCGCTGTAGATTATCCCAGTTTTACCACCCTGTGGGCCACTATCAGCGTGTGAGGGTCTGCAAAGTAGCAGTTGTCATGGGCTAAAGACTTACTAAAGAAGCGCTTACCTGAAAACGAGGTGCTTCTCTCACATTTTTGTCAAATTACACATTCAGATATGTTTGGTGTGTCTTTGGCTTTGTAGTGATTGTAATACGGCAAATACATTTAAAATACTGTGAAATGAATGGTAGCAGAGCTCATTGAAGACAATATTGTGCCACAGAGCCGTTCAGAGATATTCTGTATATGAAACACCTATTGTTTACAAGTGTTTTAAAACTACACTGTATACTGTGATGATAGTTTTGTTTGACATTATGACTTTAAATTCTTAAGTAACTGTCATAAGGTGCACCATTGATCCCATAAATTAACAGATGTAGCACTAGTTACAGTTCTGCCATGACAACTTTCAGAGTGTTTGGCATGCTAATGTATATTACAATATTGATATGTTTGATCTTAGCAGAATAGATGTGCTATTCTATTGGTTATTGCTGCTGCAGCGCAAGTATGGGTCTTGCTACTGCTAATACATACATGACACACTGCTGTGAGCAAGTAAGACATGCTGCTGCTTTACAATATAGTTTACATGAATTTCCCATAGCAGATCTATACAGGTGGAGCTGGGGAAGGTGAAGGTTTTCTGAAAGTGCACTACAACTGCTACAGCAAATGCTGACTTCGTTTGTAGGTTGAGCAGTGAGCTTATTGGCTACTGATACAGCAAGAACTAATCAACTGTGCTCTATAGAGAACGATGTGAATTGCAAGCAGATTAAGTTGAGCACCTATCAGCCTGTGCCATCTTGTTATGAAACAGACTCACAACAATGTAGAAATGAATACGAGAGTTTATTGGACGATGCAGGTATGTAAACAAGTAGGTGAGTAAAGCAGTTCAAGCAATAATGGATGGGAGTACTGACAGTTCTTAGTATTGCAGGTGCTTGAGGAGATTGTGGACAAGAGTAGCAGAGCACACACTTCGGTGAGGAGACTGGAGAATGAAGACACTGGAGACACAGTGGGTCAGGGAGACAAGGAGGACAACAACTCAATGGCGGTAAGTGGAGCAGGTAAGTGAGTCCTTACTCATGAATAAGACCACACAAAGTGCCAGAGTGAAGTGTGTGCTTTTGCGCTGCTGTGGTGATGAGGAAATGAAAATCAGGTGCAGGTGATTAGTACTGAGGTGACAGTGATATCTGTGATTGGATGGTGATGGAGCCTGACGATCTCTGACACATCTAGAGTTTCATGACACAACTTTGTATTTATTTTTTATTTGTATGGGGCAAATTTCTGATCAAAATAGTTGAAATATCCTCATACTGTATAAAATGGTGCTACTGCAAAACTTACTGTACTATTGTACTGTATTATAATGCATATTATTTACAATATTAAACATTAGATTTGTTACAGGAGCACATGAATCTATTCTTTTCCAGCTTATGCTTAAATTAGAATATATTGACATGTTTAATTGACACTTGTATACAGGTTTCATGGATTTACATAATTACATTTGATGACAATAGAACAAGGACCAATAAAACATAATTAAGACAAAGGCATAAAGAAAAGATGCACGTATATATGCTAATGAATGGCTTGGTTCTCAACAATTTTTTGGAGTTTGCCATTAAAAGGGCATCAAACTTGCAACTCACGTCACAGAGAGGCAAACTTGCTTCACCTCAGGTTTGTTTCCAGATGCCAAAGACAGCATTTAAGAGCAGCTATTAATTTACTTTAATAACCCCCTCATCATGACTCACCCTGTGTCCATATGTCTTCTTCAACTTGTTGACTCAGATCCGGATTGTCCGAGTAGCAAAGGCCTCTAGTAATTATACAATGTTGCAGGAACACAATGTACAAATTCCACATCATTTTCCAAACAATACAGCCATCAGTGTAGCTTCACTTCCTTTGCAGTTTAGTGCTTATTTAATTAGTCTTCTTCTTAAAGACAGAGGACAGGCTTTAATTGATAAACATTGGGACAAAATTATCCAGAAGCAACCATGATGCCATGGCAGCTCTTAATCACAGGAAATAAGCCTAGGAATAGAGGATGATGAATGCCATTAGGCCCAGAGCATGCTGGGTAAAGAAGCAGCTATTAGAGAAACATTAAATTAGCGTAATTCTCAGTCACAAAGGAACAGTTTAGAATGTGTGTGATGTAGGCATTGGAAAAAGGAGAAAAATAGGGTCGAGAAAGGTGGAAGAAAGTCTGGAGCAGGAGCAAATGTGTCAAATTGAAGTGCTTAAAATGGCAATTGGCTGCTTCTGTTGTCAAAATCTTCTGCACCACTTATGAATCATTAAAATTAATTATAAAAAATGAAATTGCAATAATATTTCACAACTTTTTCTTACTGTATTTTTGATCAAATAAATGCAGCTTTGGTGAGAAAAAGACTGAAGTGTAGAACAAAAGACAAAACATTTATCAACAGCATGAGCCGTAAAAGTTACTCTCTCTCTCACACACACACACACACACACACACACACACGCACACACTCCTAAGTTTGGGATTAGATTTGTTACTTTATTCCAAATAAGAAGTTTATGATGTACAAATAAATATAAAGAGATTCACAAAAATTAAACACATTAAAAAAATAACTTGAATGAGATCCACAAATATATGTTAGGAGTTTCACAAAAATGAATTAAATTCACAAATAAATAAAATGATATTTGCAAATAATGGTTGCACTTTATTTTACAGTATGTGCACTTACATTTACGTTACGGGATAATGTAACTACATGGATTAAGGTTAGGTGTAGGTGTTATTACCCAGTTATTGTAATTACTATAATAAGTACATAGTATGTGTCATGTAATGCGGGGAACAAACTCATGGATAGCAGAGTTCAGAGGAAACAGGTACTTTAATGACGATACTTTTAACACAGACTGGAACACACATACACATTGACGAGATCGGACCAAGGACTGAAAGACATGGGGAGTATATATACACAAACACTTGAGGAATGATTAACTAGACACAGGTGAATGACATTACTAATTAGACAGACAGGGGAGAAACTAGGTCACGGGACAAACTAAAAACCACAAAGAAGAGGGGAGACAAGACTATACATGTAACATATCGCCCCCTCCCGGGAAGGTGCGTCCTCGCGCCGTAAGAGGCCGACTGAGGAGGGAGGGTGGGGGTTCAGGAGGAGGGCGTGGAACAAAAGAAACAAAAAAACGTCCAGGAAACAAAAAAGAGTCCAAGGAGGTGTGGAAGGTGGAAGGAGCCAGAGAGGAGCCATGAGCAGGAGTAGCCAGATGGTGGTCCCGAGACCAGCCAGGACGAGGCCCCAGGGCGGAGTCGAAGGTGGGAGGAGCCTGGGTGAAGTCAACCACTTGATTGTAGACGACACCCTGGGGATGACCAACGGAGATACAGCTCTGGATAGAGACCCTGATGGAGCTGATGAGCCGATGAGCCCCTCGTGCATTTGATGGTGCTGGAGACCGAGGAGGAGCCATGACGACGAACGTCCGAAGTGGAGGCGGATGTCCAGAGGGCAGAGGCTGAACTGGTGGGACCGAGGACAAAGGCGGAGTCGGGGGGAAGGCGGAGCCAGACGAAGCCATAGGTGCAGGCAGGTGGACGATTGACCAAGTCGGAGCTGGAGAGACGTGGGAGCCCAGAGAAGCCGTTTAACCGATGGTGTCCGGTGGAGCTGAGGGAGGGAGGAGCCAAGGCGGATCCGATGAGTCTCCGGGCCGAGGCGAAGCAGGGGGCACAGAGGCTGGGGGCGGAAACAGGGAATCCTCTGTGCATGATGGAGGTGATGGCCTGAAGACACTGGGCAGCTCAACACGGCATGCATGAGATGGTGAGGGGCTGAAGGACATCAACTGTGATGGGACCGAGGAACTGGCTGATTGAGGTGGTGGGAGAGGGGTGGTGGGAGAGGGAGGCTGGGTGGGAAATCTGGAGACACAGGAGATCCAGAGCGCACTGGAGAAACGGGGAAACTGGGAATAACCTCTCCATACCAGTCTATAAAGTCCACCTCAAAAATGCCCTTTAACTCCTCATAGTAATTACTTTGAGGAAAGCATGTCTGATCCAGCACGGTGTAGTTGTGGGCGGGGCTTTCCTCCCAGCCCTCGAGCTCCACGAGCACTCCCTCGTCGACGAAAGATGTTACCGGCTCACGCACCTGGTCAGACCCTTGCGATGAGGCGGGCTCCGAGGCAATGTTATCCTCTGACCTTATCCTCGGTCCTGGCTCGTACATCGCGGCGGGCGTACCTCCTCGGTCTGCGGTGGGCGACACCAGTACCCACTCAACGAACTCAGCGAAAAAGCCCAGAGGACCCACACCAGCCAGGCGAGCCTTTGAGCGCTCGTTCAGACCGGCCATGTAGAACGCGCACAGGGAACGATTCGGAAAGTCTGTAAGGCTCGCCAGATAGATAAACGCGCAGGTGTGGGTCTCGAGGCTTTTCTGCTCCTGCTCCAGGCATAACAGCAGCTCAGCAGCTGAAGTCATGCTGTCTTCTGTTTATGGTCCGACCTTCTGTCACGTAACACGGGGAACAAACTCACGGATAGCAGGGTTCAGAGGAAATAGGTACTTTAATGATGATACTTTTAACACAGACTGGAACACACGTACACATTGACGAGGTCAGACCAAGGACTGAAAGACATAGGGAGTATATATACACAAACACATGAGGAGTGATTAATTAGGCATAGGTGAATGACATTACTAATTAGACAGACAGGGGAGAAACTAGGTCACGGAACAAACCAAAAACCACAAAGAAGAGGGGAGACAAGACTAAACATGTAACAGTATGTACATGGGGAATAGGACTGTAAAATAAAGTGCTACCCAAATAATAAGCATTTACAAATTTGATTTTATGTCACTCAACTCGGCTCCACCTGGCATTCATTTGTGAATCACTTCCTGTACATTTGTGGATCACTGCACTGGTGTGTGGATTTCGAAATGTTTCTAGCATCAAGATGTGCTGACAAATCCACAACTAGGTGGACTGCTCTAACCGTGTACTCAGTCATTTGCCTTTTCTCTGTTTTAAATAAATTCTTTTACATTCATCTGGTAAAAACCTTAAAAGACAGCAAACGGCCTCAGTGAGCTTTAGAATGTTCCAGTTTTCAATGGCAAAACTAGTGAGGATGTAATTAGTAGAAGATGAAGAATGTTCACACAGCTTAAAACTTATTATTTCCCTTTCAAATGGAACTCACACTGCGCCCTCTAGAGGATGCTTTGGGGAACACCTCCAGTGTGACTGGTGTCTGAAGCATGTTTAAACGTGACAATGTAATTTGCTGACGACCGTTAGTGACGTCGCTACTGGTACAACTATGTGTATAAACAGTAACTGTGTTTGCGTACGTGTGAACACGAATATCATGAAGAAACACTCTGTCAAGCATTTTCAGTTTTTTGTTCGTTTTTCGTTCGTGAACTTTATGCCTGAGTGAGGAGCATGCACATTTAGTTTTAGAGGGAGCTGAATGCACTCATTGTGAGAATTTCTCAATGGAAAACTCTGTTCATGCCATCCCTATTCTCATAGGGATGTGGGACGTGAATTTGAGTGGAACCCTGTCGGCTCTTCGAAGAAGCTGGATGCGCTAGATACAGTATGATCTATGCGCACTTGGCTCTCGAGGGGGCATGTTTTTGCGATGCAGCCGCAGTTATTGGTTCCACCCAGGCTTGACTTTGTTGAGTGCCTGCACTATGTGGTTTGGGTCCCACGGCCGCTACTAAAGTGAGGCGGGATCAAGCACGGTGGTTGGCGCGAGAGATGGGAGATTGCTCATGGCAGACTTTGTGAGCAATTTATGTCTTAACATAACTGTCCTGCTTCTATGAGCCTTCTGTTTTCCCTTTGATCTCCACTCTGAGGCCGAGAGATCATAAGGGAATCCATATTCAGCCCGTATTTAGAGTTGGGATTCTTAAGCAGGCGGCCCCTTCAGTCACTGCAGTGTACTAAGGTGAAGCTGCCTTCTTTTGATAGCAAGTTCCTTAAGAAGGTGCCTTTCTTAGGTCATGAAGTGGTAGATGCCTCCCATAAAATTGGGGTCCTTAAGCAGACAGCTTCTTCATGAGCCATTTCAAATGTATTAAGGTTGAAGCTGCCTCCCCATAATGGTGGGTTCTTTAAGCATTCTTCTCTTATGTCTTGTGCAGTCTTTTTTTCTAGTATGCTAAAGTTCAAGGTTGTAGCTGCCTCTCCCCATCGGGGTCTTAGAAGTAGTACCTTATGGCAATGAAGTTGTAGCTGCCTCACACAGTGCTGGGGTCCATTAAGCAGGAGGCTTCTGCATTTATCCAGAGGGAACTGCCATCCTTGTGGGGTTTTTTAATTGGCAGTTTCCCTAGGACACAAACTTAAACATACTCAAAGGGTCATAGCTGCTTCCCCTATATGGTTTACTAAGTAGGCGGCAAGTACTTCTATACCCTTGTATAAACAGTGAAGTAGAAACAGCCTCCCCAACTTGGGGTCTACTTAAGCAGGCAGTTTCCTCATGTGCACCAGAGATTGGGGCTTTGGGGTCTTTAAGTAGGTCCGGTACCATGTACGGTTTGGTACATGTGTACCAACGAATACAGAGTTGAATAGCCCATTACCCACTTTTAACCACCAATAATCGTAATAAGCTCTGTGTTTTGTTACTTTCGATAAGAAACAAAGTCTCATCCCTCAAATTTTGTCGATTTTATCATGAAATTCAAACAATAAATGCTGTTTTGACGGACTTTGTTGTGGCGTGACAGATCACTGTACAAATGCCTCATTTCAAGCGGCAGAGCGGAGAGGCAGTGAACGCGATCATCTCTTCCACTCTAATACTAGTTACAGAATAAACTTAAATGAGCATCTGAAGGTAAAGATGCAGTACAACTTACTGAAACGTATCTCATGTAATTGCTCAATCAGTGTTTCAACAAAGAAAGACAGGAAAGACATGAATGAAACAGCTTGTAAACAAAATGTCAAGTAGCATTTACCTCAGAAATACCATTCAGTTTGTTAGTTCACTAGAGAAATTAACTCTTTTGCTACATATACACTATATTTGCCTATATATTCTATATATCTTATATTTTACTTGATTATTTTATGTATGTATAAATGTTTACATTCATTTATAGAAAAAAAAGTTTAGTTTTCTTCCCCCTGCTGTACCGAATCAGCATCGAACTTGCCGATATAAAAAAAAAAAAATTATTGAATTGCTGGCCTTCTGGAAAGTATGTTCATTTACTGTATATGTACTCAATGCTCAGTAGTGGCTCCTTTTGCTTTAATTACTGCCTCAATTCGGCGTGGCATGGAGGTGATCAGTTTGTGGCATTGCTGAGGTGGTATGGAAGCCCAGGTTTCTTTGACAGTGGCCTTCAGCTCATCTGCATTTTTTGGTCTATTGTTTCTCATTTTCCTCTTGACAATACTCCATAGATTCTCTATGGGGTTCAGGTCTGGTGAGTTTGCTGGCCGGTCAAGCACACCAACACCATGGTCATTTAACCAACTTTTCAAGCTTTTGGGTGTGTGGGCAGGTGCCAAATCCTGCTGGAAAATGAAATCAGCATCTTCAAAAAGCTGGTAATGCCAGCTGGTATGAAGTGCTCCAAAATTTCTTTTTAAACTGGTGCAGTGACTTTGGTTTTCAAAAAACACAATGGACCAACACCATTAGATGACATTGCACCCCAAATCATCACAGACTCTGGAAACTTAACACTGGACTTCAAGCAACTTGGGCTATGACCTTCTCCACCCTTTCTCCAAACTCTAGGACCTCGGTTTCAAAATGAAATACAAAACTTGCTCTCATCTGAAAAGAGGACTTTGGACTATTTCATCATTTAGCAGATACTTTTATCCAAAGCAACTTACAAGGGGAGCAATTAGGGGTTTGGTGCCTTGCTCAAGGGCACTTTAGTCATGGTATCGAAGGTGGAGAGAGTGCTGTTTATTCACAATCCCCACTTTCAATTCCTGCCAGCGTGGGAATCGAACTGGCAACCTTCAGATTACAAGCCCTACTCCCTCACCACTAGGCCATGACCACTGGGCAACAGTCCAGTTCTTCTTCTCCTTAGCCCAGGTAAGACGCCTCTGATGTTGTCTGTGGTTCAGGAGTGGCTTAACAAGAGGAATACTACAATTGTAGCCAAATTCTTTAACACGTCTGTGTGTGGTGGCTTTTGATGCCTTGACCACCCCAGCCTCAGTCCATTCCTCGTGAAGTTCACCCAAATTCTTGAATTGATTTTGCTTGACAATCCTCATAAGGCTGTAGTTCTCTTGGTTCATTGTGCATCTTTTTCTTACAGACTTTTTCCTTCCACTCAACTTTTGAAGGCTTAGGAAACCTTTGCAGTGTTTTGAGTTGATTAGCTGATTGGCATGTCACCATATTCTAATTTTTTGAGATAGTGAATTGGTGGGTTTTTGTTAAATGCCTAAAGAGCCTAAAGCATCACAATTAAAAGAACCTACTTCAGTCTGTGTGCATTGAATTTATTTAATACAAAAGTTTCACAATTTGAGTTGAATTGCTGAAATAAATGAACCTTTCCACGACATTCTAATTTATTGAGATCCACCTGTATATATATACACATTTATTATTGTTATTATTATATATTTTTATGATTTATATAATTTCCCTATAATATAATTTGATTATTTATCTGTCAGTTTTATATTTGAATTAATAAATTGATCATTTCAAAACATTTGGACCTCTTTATGTTAATGCACACATTATATACATACTGCTAATATATCTGTCACAATCACCGGCTCAGTCACCTTCTCTGCACTACATTTCCCATCATCCCTCATTCTACTCACCTGCACTCAATTTGCAATCACTGATCACCACCAGCTGTCACACATCTGCACCACCCTCATACACTTCACTTTGTGTCTGGTCTTGTCTAAGTGTACATGCAGGTCAATGACAAGCTCCACAACCTACCTGTGATACACACCTGAGATACTCACCTGAGAAACCTACCTGTTGTTCCTGATTCCGTATTCTGTCTGCTGTCTCCTGTTCCCGTTTGTCGCCCACCTGGATCTTCAGTTTGCCTGTCACCTTCACCGCTCACCACCTGCACCTGTCTGTCCTCTTCTGTGCATGACAATATCAGTTCATAAATTATATACATTAACTTAAACAAAATATAAAAGTTTCAACTGTCAATTTTCCACAACGCAGAATTGTCACACGGCTTGACCTCAGTGCCACGCAAATGTCAGCAAAACAAACACAAAAATCCCCCAAAGTAATTGTTCCTTGAAAATGACCTTTTCTATCAGAACATTTGGCATATCTGCCTGACATTTGTTTCACATCCTCACAGCAAAAATGTCCATACAATTAATTTGATGTTCGGGTGGAATATCTGTCATATCTACACATTTAACCACCAATATTGCAGTGATGGTTACAGGCTGTAAGTAAAGATACTATATAAAGTGGGTGTATGATTTCCAAACTTCTCACAGCTTTAAAACTCTACAAAATAAACTATGAGTCATCAAAGTGCTGTAACGGACATTTGCAGTTCTTTTATCTTTCTCTGCCTTCATAAATCAACTATATTTCTGTAATTAACACTTTCTGTACAATTATAACGTAACCCTTTAATGCATAACATGGGTTAAAAGTGACCAAAAGTGACTAGGACAACAAAGTAAAAGTTGAAATATTACATATATTTATATTACATACAATATTGTATATATTGTCGCTGTTGAGTGGAAACCTTCTATCTCCATATAGCCACACATTTCATAACTCAACATGACTGCTTTTGTATATTTGATGCATGTAAGTCTTATTATATTTCATACAATAAGCTAAATATTATATTTCATCATTTATATATATATATATATATATATATATATATATATTTTTTTTTTTTTTGTCATAAATCAATGCTCTTGATCATCCTTTACATCTGTCAGTGTTCCAAAAAAGTAACAGTTTTGGACATATACAACATTGGTCTAAAGTGACATGACTGAGTGTTTTTTTTCTATATATCGCAATAAATTAATGTCATTATTCGCTATTCCAGGAATTCCTCAATGAACAAATACTTATCTTCTTTTTTCCTTTCTTTTTGATTAAAAATCATTTTTGTATCACTGCCCTTCAAATGCCCAACCCAGGCAATGCCCAAATACAATGCCCAGGCATCTTTGGGTGAAATAGCTGTTGAACCAGGTGCAGGTCCTGGGCAGTTCCTCAGGATGCTCCTTGTTCTGCCCTGAGTGAGGTGATGCTCGCTCCAGTAAGACCCCTTTCTACTCTTCAGAGGACACATCAGACAAGTCTTGTCAGACAAGTCTTCGATCTCTTCTCCTTCTAGTGTAACTGGATTTACACCTACAACTCCAGATTGACCCTGTGGCACATAGTCTCGGTCATCAGCATCAGATATTTCAGACTCTGAATCAGGACTGAGATTTGCCTCATCCTGTTCTGTATGCAGCTTCTCTACAACCATTTCAGCTATTTAAGTGTGGACCAGGTAACACTCTGGATAAAGAAAATCAAAAGCACAAAATCAAGTATGTGCTTATTATTATATATCATCACTGTCGGACAGAAACCTTGTATGTCCAAAACATATGGGCAGACATAAAGGGTGACCAATAGCATTGATTTATTACAAAAAATATAAATGATGAAATATAATATTTAGCCTATTGTATAAAATATAATAAGACTTACATGCATCAAATATACAAAAGCAGCCGTGTTGAGTTGAAAATATGTGGCAGGTGAATAGTTTTCTGCAGTAAATATGTTCTCACTTGCAAAAATGTGGAAATGTCAAAGATTTCTATATGGGTCATTTTTGACCCATGTGCGCAAAATTGATGTAGAAATACAAAAACTGTGTTTATTTATAAATTAATAAAAGAAAAATAAACATCATGATTTGTAGAAATCAAAAACAAGATATTTAATGAATACCTGGAATAAATAAATGATAAAATACATACACTCAGCCATGATTGAAATTACATATGGAATGAATACGGGTCATTTTTGACCCATGCTGCACATTAGAGGGGGATTGCTGAGCTTGTGCATCAAAGGGCTAAATGCGCTTTATACAGTACAATTAAACCTTTTAAAAAAGCAGCAAATGGGTCTGCTGTCATTTGGGTTGAGAGGCTGGAGGAATCTTGAGTTTGCCTTAAATTAAGCACGACAGAAAAATAATGTGTCTGCTTCAAATGTGACACATACTACTTTCCCTGAAGTCTGTTACCACGACTTGAAACGGGCCCACACACGTAGCTGACACATAATGATCATTTACACTCTGTCTATATGCACAGTCTATAAAAGAGTGCATCAGCCACCCACCGACTATGAGAAAAAGACTATTGCTGTGTAATATGCATACTTCCATACTACATAGTATTAAAAAACAGTATGGTAAAAGAATAGTAAGTCTGAATTCATAGTATCCAAAACAGTAGGTGAACAGTACCCGGATGACTTACAATGTCCACACGAGATTCTGGAGATTCTGTCCACCATTCGAATTTGGTGGACACTTCACTACAGGAAAGAAGTTTAGAATTTTATAAATTTTTTATTTTATTTAAAATATTACATTTATGTAGATTTTTGTTTAATGAATGTATTTGTTAATGAATGTATTTGTTTGTTTGTTTGTTTAGCACATCATCTTGCAGTCAAATTTGATTTTTCTTTATTCACACATATGCGTTTTCTCCAAATGATCCTTTTTTCTTTTTCTTTTTTCCTTTTCTACTCTAAGTCTCCACATCTGTTCATGGTCTTGTAGTGAGCAAACAAGACTGCAGGCATTAAACCTCATTACTGGGAAGAGAGAATAAGAGAAAGAGCAAGACAGACAGACACATATAGAGAACAAAAAGAGGGACAGCTTGAGAAATGAGAGGAGAACGAAATGAAGAGGATCGACAGAGACGATTTAAGAGAAGCAGCAGGTGAAAGAGAGGAAGGACGGATGGAAAAAGAGCAATAGGAAGAAGAGTGAGACCATCAGTTAAAGATTTAATGTTGCTCCTCAAGAGTGAAGGATGTTAGTAAAGGCTTTATGACCCTCAGTAAATGTGATAAAGTCAAGTCACCTTTATTTATACTGTAGTTTAAATGAATTTATCACAAAATATCAATGATGTAAACTTCATCAAAAATTAGAAAAATTCTATTTCTGCTCTAAAAAGACATTGGTGTCATTATTTAGATCATGTCAGTTTATTATTGATTCATTCCAGTTCAATAACTGTGTTAAAGTTCATAAATTATAAAAACAAGTTCAATTCAGCTATTAGCAGCTCTACAGAAGACAATAGTGCCATTATTCAACTCTCTTCAGTTCAGTGTTAATTCAGTTAGGTTCAGTTCAGTTCAATACCAGTGTGGTATTGAAAATAATTGGTCAAGTATGAAACAAATTCAAAGCCACTCTCCAGAAGACAATAGTGTCACTATTCAGCTCAATTCAGTTCAAGTTTTCTTTTCATACGATGGAGTCAATGTAGTCAGTTCAGAAACATCTATCACTAACCATTCTCTGTGTGGCTGAAACACTGACACACAAAATCTGTTTCATCACAAATCAAATTCAGCAATGCAGATTGCATTAAAGATGGCTGATTACAGGCTTCAGCAAAAAGTTCATCAGATGACCAAATCACTATCAAACTATCTGCAAAAGCACCACCCAATTTTTTCTAGACATCTACAGTTTGTCCAGCTTATTTGTTACGGCTTTGCCTCAAATGCATCACCATGACAAAAGTCTACTGCTGAGAAAGGCTGGGTATCAGATGAAGTAAGACTAGCTCGGTTATTTCACCAAAAACCTCTGGTAATTTACCGTCCTGCGATTTGTTTTGTGTTTTAAACACAAAGCCATTTTGATCCGTCTGCTAATGCGAGACCCTTTATTTGGGTTTAGGGTTTAGTCATTTACCATCCACCGTGTGGCCCTTGATAAGCACTATCTCTTTTTTAAGCCTGACTACCAAATGTGCATCATCAATCCTGCCTTCCTCTCCGGTTGCACTGATTAAATTCGCTACATGTTGGCACCAACAGGCTCTTGTAAGGTGCTATGTGACAGTAATTGAGATTATGATGATGCACTTCTTCATCATGCTGTCATTATTAATCATGTAAGTACTTGTTGCGTTAGCATGGTGGTGGTTGCGGGATCCACTCAGAGAAAAACAAACAGGGAGCGTCACTGTCACTGCAACAAGCTGTTCCTTCATCTGGTCCAATAGCAGTTTACTCATATAACAGAGACAGCGGCCAATGTGATGTGCGTCTCTCTCGCACACACAGTCAGAAAGAGCATGTGCCACAGCAGCATACAGAGACAGCAAAATGCCCTCCAAACAAACCAGTCAATATCATACTCTACATACTAAAAGCATATACACTCAAACAAACACAAAAGGAGCAACACAGTTTACTTATATTTATATATATTATTTTTGGGTCTGTAAGAATATAAAATGTTTTTGAAAGAAGTATCTTATGCTTGCCATGGCTGCAGTTATTTGTATATTGTGCAATATTATTGTGAAATAGAAAATGTTTGACCTGTGTCATATATGAAAAATAAAAGTAACTCAAAACTAAATATATGCATATGATATTTTTGTTATATATATTCTGAAAATATATATTATTTTGCCATATGGGACAATTTGCACCATTTTTTCCAAACTCCTTTTATGGAATGAAGACATCCATTAGCACGATACCAGATATAATTAATATGCCTCTAAACAGGTACTGATACATTGGCACCACTGAGGACATTCTCACCTCATCAGTAATGATTTGGTTAAGGGCTACATCTGTCCACTCTAGTGACCTGATCAGGAGGTGCGCAGATAAAATCATGTCTAACCCTCCCTTCCCCGCAACCCCACAACCATCTAAGCACCGCCTTCTAGCAAGCAGTTCAAGTCAACAAAAGGCACGGTATCTTTGAATCCGCCGCAGACCTCTCTAACGATTCGTTCAGCATGCATCTGTGAAATGCACAATTTTGCTTATGTTTTAATGAGTACATATTTCATAAATGCAGATCTATCTGGCCACCTCATTGTTTTATGTATTGCTCTGGCTTTAGCTGTCCATATTAACACTGATTATGGTTACCTAACAGGCTAATATGAAGAATTAACTAGACCTAGGCCTGTTTGTGAACAAGCAGTTTTTCATAAAGTCAAATGCAAACAAGAAAGTGTATGTGTATACACGTTTTTGTTTGTTCATTGGCAGTCCGTTTCTCAATATGCCTGATGTCGGTTTATGTGTGTGTGCAAAAAAAGAAGCATGTTTGACCTTTTTCTGTCAATCTCCACATCTGTTCATTGATTATGCATGTGTGTATGTGTGTGTATCACTACAGTGTGTATAAATTGGCAGGCCATAATTAAATGCACAGACCTCTCCACTATCTCCACCTCCAGCACCGCGCCAGTGACGCACGAGCCAGCAGCAGGAGAGTGAGTCATACAGCCCCCGGGGAGCCGCACCCCTCCTTCCTCTATCTCTCTCTGCCTGTCTCTCCTTCTCATTCATTCCTTTTGCTCTCATTTTTTCCCCCTTGTCCTTTTTCTCTGTTGTCCTTTCACTCACTTTAACATTCGGTGTAATGTTAAATACTCTCATTTATTCATCATCCTATTTTTTTCCCGTTGTTCGTGCCTTGTAGTTCTGCTCACTTTGCTTGCTTCCTCTTAATACACACACACACACACATTCAATTCAAGTTTGTTTGTATAGAGCTTTTCACAATATATGTAGTTTCAAAGCAGCTATACAGAAAAGGCTTTTTTCAATGTTACAGTTAGGAATTATTCTATTATAAGCCATGACGGGAATGTACAGCTATAAGATAATACATGTTATATGGTTAGTTAAAATCCTTTATTCAGTTAAGCAGACACAATTAATGTGCTTGTGCTTGTAATAATTACAATATAAGGATAGTAAAAATTAATAGATAAACATAAAATGTACTTGTTTTCTGCCATGACAATCCCAGCATCCAAATATGCCTACATCCATAGTATATAGTAGGTGAAAAAGAGTACATGAGCCGAGTAGTACAGTGGGTAGGGAAAGTATTTAGACCCCCTTAAATTTTTCACTCTTTGTTATATTGCAGCCATTTGCTAAAACCCTTTAAGATCATTTTCCCACCCATTAATGTACACACAGCACCCCATATTGACAGAAAAACACAGAATTCTTGACATTTTTGCAGATTTATTAAAAAAGAAAAACTGAAATATCACATGGTCCTAAGTATTCAGACCCTTTGCTGTGACACTCATATATTTAACTCAGGTGCTGTCCATTTCTTCTGATCATCCTTGAGATGGTTATACACCTTCATTTGAGTCCAGCTGTGTTTGATTATACTGATTGGACTTGATTAGAAAAGCCACACACCTGTCTATATAAGACCTTACAGCTCACAGTGCATGTCAGAGCAAATGAGAATCATGAGGTCAAAGGAACTGCCTGAAGAGCTCAGAGACAGAATTGTGGCAAGGCACAGATCTGGCCAAGGTTACAAAAAAAATTCTGCTGCACTTAAGATTCATAAGAGCACAGTGGCCTCCATAATCCTTAAATGGAAGACATTTGGGACGACCAGAACCCTTCCTAGAGCTGGCTGTCCAGCCAAACTGAGCTATCAGGGGAGAAGAACCTTGGTGAAAAAGGTAAAGAAGAACCCAAAGATCACTGTGGCTGAGCTCCAGAGATGCAGTTGAGAGATGGGAGAAAGTTGTAGAAAGTCAACCATCACTGCAGCCCTCCACCAGTCGGGGCTTTATGGCAGAGTGGCCTGACGGAAGCCTCTCCTCAGTGCAAGACACATGAAAGCCTGCATGGAGTTTGATAAAAAAACACTTGAAGGACTTCAAGATGGTGATAAATAAGATTCTCTGGTCTGATAAGAGCAAGATAGAACTTTTTGGCCTTAATTCTAAGCGGTATGTGTGGAGAAAACCATGCACTGCTCATCACCTGTCCAATACAGTCCCAACAGTGAAGCATGGTGCTGGCAGCATCATGCTGAGGGGGTGTTTTTCAGCTGCAGGGACAGGACGACTGGTTGCAATCGAGGGAAAGATGAATGCGGCCAAGTACAGGGATGAAATCCTGGATGAAAACCTTCTCCAGAGTGCTCAGGACCTCAGACTGGGCTGAAGGTTAACCTTCCAACAAGACAATGACGCTAAGCATACAGCTAATATAACGAAGGAATGGCTTCACAACAACTCCGTGACTGTTCTTGAATGGCCCAGCCAGAGCCCTGACTTAAATCCAATTGAGCATCTCTGGAGAGACCTAAAAATGGCTGTCCACTAACGTTTACCATCCAACCTGACAGAACTGGAGAGGATCTGCATGGAGGAATGGCAGAGGATCCCCAAATCCAGGTGTGAAAAACTTGTTGCATCTTTCCCAAAAAGACTCATGGCTGTATTAGATCAAAAGGGTGCTTCTACTAAATACTGAGCAAAGGGTCTGAATACTTAGGACCATGTGATATTTCAGTTTTTCTTTTTTAATAAATCTGCAAAAATGTCAAGAATTCTGTGTTTTTCTGTCAATATGGGGTGCTGTGTGTACATAAATGATGAAAAAAATTAACTTAAATGATTTTAGCAAATGGCTGCAATATAACAAAGAGTGAAAAATTTAAGGGGGTCTGAATACTTTCTGTACCCGCTGTATGTCCAAATTCATAAAAAAGTGGGTGAAAATTAACCGGATGACTACTACTTCCTGTGAGTTTCAATCCATTGGATACTATCCCTTACTATCACTTGAGGCTACAGGAGATTATTTGTAAATGGCAATATAGCAACACAGCTGATGTTGGTCACATGACCGTGACAACATTGCTAATGTAGTGTGTGTGAATTTCATTCATACTATACACATTCATACCATAGAGAGAGTACTGTTCCAATCTCGTAAGACCTTCCTTAATCTTCAGAATGCAAATTAAGATATTTTTGATGAAATCCAAGAACTTGTTGATCTCCAATAGACTGCAACGTTATTACCACTTTCAAGGCCCAGAAAGGTAGTAAAGACATCATTAAAATAATGCAAATGACTGCAGTGGTTTAACCTTAATGTTATGAAGCAACGATAATACTTTTTGTGCACATAAAACAAACAAAAATAATGACTTTATTCAACAATTTCTTCTCTTCCAGTCTCCTTCTCTGTTCGCGTAGTAATCACAGTGTAGCGCTTCCAGGTTCTACATCAGAATGCTGACTCATTATGGGCCAGCTCCTCCGTCAGCATCAGACGCATGTGTGGTCGTACTCACGTGAACAGCATTGGCCAATATTGAGCCGGTAAATGGCAACAAAGCATATTTTTGCAAACAAAAACTATTTTTGTTGCTTCACATTAAGGTTGAACCACTGTAGTCACATGGACTATTTTAATGATGTCTATGCTACCTTTCTGGGCCTTGAAAGTGGTAATAACGTTGCAGTCTATCGGAGGTCAAAAAGCTCTTGGATTTCATCAAAAATATCTTAATTTGTGTTCCAAAGATGAACGAAGGTCTTACGAGTTTGGAACGACATGAGGATGAGTAATTAATGATAGAAAATATAATTTTAGAAAATATAATTATAAACTAACCCTTTAACAGTCATGAAGTAAGTTTTAAACCAAATAAAGTACTATACTTTATGTGATTTCAGATGCAGCAATTATTATTTACAGACATTGTCTTTAACCCTAAAACACAATACGGTGCAATGCGCAGTTTAGAATACAGATAAAACACCTTTGAAGAATCAGAAATTGCAAAATGAATATTAACAGTTTACTGGGCCCTATTTTTACAGACTTTTCTGAGTGTACACATGCCCAATGCCAAACTATTGGCTTGTGAAACATCTCTCCAGCCTCAATGTAACAGCCAGAAGGAGTCCCATTGTACTGACGAGCTTTGTGTTGGACTGCGGATCTCCTGCCAACTCTAGGTCTTTAATATTGACTATTCGGGAGCAAGGCAAGCGTATTTTCCAGCATGACATAAACGTGACCCGTCCTCGCAGCTCAGTAAGAATCACTGACATCCTATTGATCGTTGATGTGGCAGTATGCAGGATGAGAAGTATGTCCATGGGTGTGTTATCAACAGATGACACACCATCTGGAGGCTAAAGGTAATGGCGAGATCAAGCACATGGTTGCACACATTTGCTGCCGCAGAGTCTCTACGATTCTCATGAATCATCTCTGATTTAATGAATAAAAATTCCATGAAGGAATATTAATATGACAGCTGTGTTGATTGTCCTAACAGAGTCTTAAGTTAAGGGAGTAAGTGAGTTCATGTGTGTGAAAGGGCTTGTGAGATGACACTGAAAAGCTGTAGAGTTGTAGGAACTGCAGTGGACTCTCTCTCTGTCTCTCTCTCTCTCCGCCCACACGTGTGCAGTGGGGGATGAAAGTGTGTGGGAGAGAGTCCAGTTCTAAACAAGGCGGTAAATCGTCAGGTCCAATAGCATCAGCTCTATAGCACTACAACAAAAAGAAAGAGAGGAAAAGGTAGAGAAAAAGTGAGGGGGTGGAGTCATCTAGCTAATGTGTAGAGACTTGGAATTAAAATTCTAAATCTGCATTATTCATTTTTTTTTTTTAAGTAAAAAATGATTGTGATCTTTATTTATTCTATATCCATTCTATATGTCAAAAGAAGAATATGACTTTTTTGTTCCATTTGGCAAATGTACACTCTTAAAAATAAAGGTTAAAAAAAATGTTTTTGCAACAATGCCTAGAAGAACCATTTTTTTAATTAACCTTTCCGTGAACTATGGAAGCCTGTTTCCGCCACTGAAAAATAAAAGAAGATTATTGCGCAATTATTGACTTTTTTCACAGATCTGTGAGATATTAACTCGCAATTGTGAGATATAAAGTCAGAATTGCGAGATATAAAGTCAGAAATGCGAGATAGAAAGACAGAATTGCGAGTTATAAAGTCAGAATTGCGAGATATAAAGTCAGAATTGCGAGTTATAAATTCAGAATTGCGAGACAGAAAGACAGAATTGTGAGTTATAAAGTCAGAATTGCGAGATATAAAGTCAGAATTGCGAGATATAAAGTCAATATTGCGAGTTATAAAGTCAGAATTGCGAGTTATAAAGTCAGAATTGCGAGATAGAAAGTCAGAATTGTGAGTTATAAAGTCAGAATTGTGAGATATAAATTCAGAATTGCGACTTAAAAAGTTAAAATTGCGAGTTATAAAGTCAGAATTGTGAGATAGAAAGTCAGAATTGCGAGTTATAAAGTTAAAATTGCGAGTTATAAAGTCAGAATTGCGAGTTATAAAGTCAGAATTGCGAGATAGAAAGTCAGAATTGCAAGTTATAAAGTCAGAATTGTGAGATATAAATTCAGAATTGCGAGTTTTAAAGTTAAAATTGCGAGTTATAAAGTCAGAATTGCGAGTTATAAAGTCAGAATTGCGAGATAGAAAGTCAGAATTGCGAGATATAAATTCAGAATTGCGAGTTATAAAGTCAGAATTGCGAGATAGAAAGTCAGAATTGCGAGTTATAAAGTCAGAATTGCGAGATAGAAAGTCAGAATTGCGAGATATAAATTCAGAATTGCGAGTTATAAAGTCAGAATTGCGAGATAGAAAGTCAGAATTGCGAGATATAAAGTCAATATTGCGAGATAGAAAGTCAGAATTGCGAGTTATAAAGTCAGAATTGCAAGATAGAAAGTCAGAATTGCGAGATAGAAAGTCCGAATTGCGAGTTATAAAGTCCGAATTGTGTGATATATAGTCAGAATTGCGAGATAGAAAGTCAGAATTGTGAGTTATAAAGTCAGAATTGTGAGATATAAATTCAGAATTGCGAGTTATAAAGTTAAAATTGCGAGTTATAAAGTCAGAATTGTGAGATAGAAAGTCAGAATTGCGAGTTATAAAGTTAAAATTGCGAGTTATAAAGTCAGAATTATGAGATAGAAAGTCAGAATTGCGAGTTATAAAGTCAGAATTGCAAGATAGAAAGTCAGAATTGCGAGTTATAAAGTCAGAATTGCGAGTTATAAAGTCAGAATTGCGAGATAGAAAGTCAGAATTGCGAGTTATAAAGTCAGAATTGTGAGATATAAATTCAGAATTGCGAGTTATAAAGTCAGAATTGCGAGATAGAAAGTCAGAATTGCGAGATAGAAAGTCAGAATTGCGAGTTATAAAGTCAGAATTGCAAGATATAAATTCAGAATTGCGAGTTTTAAAGTTAAAATTGCGAGTTATAAAGTCAGAATTGCGAGTTATAAAGTCAGAATTGCGAGATAGAAAGTCAGAATTGCGAGATATAAATTCAGAATTGCGAGTTATAAAGTCAGAATTGCGAGATATAAATTCAGAATTGCGAGTTATAAAGTCAGAATTGCGAGATAGAAAGTCCGAATTGCGAGATAGAAAGTCCGAATTGCGAGATAGAAAGTCAGAATTGCGAGTTATAAAGTCCGAATTGTGTGATATATAGTCAGAATTGCGTGATATAAAGTCAGAATTGTGAGATAGAAAGTCAAAATTCCGAGATATAAATTCAGAATTGCGAGATAGAAAGTCAGAATTGCGAGATAGAAAGTCAGAATTGCGAGTTATAAAGTCAGAATTGCAAGATAGAAAGTCAGAATTGCGAGATAGAAAGTCCGAATTGCGAGTTATAAAGTCTGAATTGTGTGATATATAGTCAGAATTGCGAGATAGAAAGTCAGAATTGTGAGTTATAAAGTCAGAATTGTGAGTTATAAAGTCAGAATTGTGAGATATAAATTCAGAATTGCGAGTTATAAAGTTAAAATTGCGAGTTATAAAGTCAGAATCATGAGATAGAAAGTCAGAATTGCGAGTTATAAAGTTAAAATTGCGAGTTATAAAGTCAGAATCATGAGATAGAAAGTCAGAATTGCGAGTTATAAAGTCAGAATTGCGAGTTATAAAGTCAGAATTGCGAGACAGAAAGTCAGAATTGCGAGTTATAAAGTCAGAATTGCGAGATAGAAAGTCAGAATTGCGAGTTATAAAGTCAGAATTGCAAGATATAAATTCAGAATTGCGAGTTTTAAAGTTAAAATTGCGAGTTATAAAGTCAGAATTGCGAGTTATAAAGTCAGAATTGCGAGATAGAAAGTCAGAATTGCGAGATAGAAAGTCCGAATTGCGAGATATAAATTCAGAATTGCGAGATAGAAAGTCAGAATTGCGAGTTTTAAAGTTAAAATTGCGAGTTATAAAGTCAGAATTGCGAGTTATAAAGTCAGAATTGCGAGATAGAAAGTCAGAATTGCGAGTTATAAAGTCAGAATTGCAAGATAGAAAGTCAGAATTGCGAGATAGAAAGTCCGAATTGCGAGATATAAATTCAGAATTGCGAGTTATAAAGTCAGAATTGTGAGATATAAATTCAGAATTGCGAGTTATAAAGTCAGAATTGCGAGATATAAAGTCAGAATTGCGAGTTATAAAGTCAGAATTGCGAGTTATAAAGTCAGAATTGCGAGTTATAAAGTCAGAATTGCGAGTTATAAAGTCAGAATTGCGAGTTATAAAGTCAGAATTGCGAGATAGAAAGTCAGAATTGCGAGTTATAAAGTCAGAATTGCGAGATAGAAAGTCAGAATTGCGAGATAGAAAGTCCGAATTGCGAGATAGAAAGTCCGAATTGCGAGATAGAAAGTCAGAATTGCGAGTTATAAAGTCCGAATTGTGTGATATATAGTCAGAATTGCGTGATATAAAGTCAGAATTGTGAGATAGAAAGTCAAAATTCCGAGATATAAATTCAGAATTGCGAGATAGAAAGTCAGAATTGTGAGATAGAAAGTCAGAATTGCGAGATATAAATTCAGAATTGCGAGATAGAAAGTCATAATTGTGAGATAGAAAGTCAGAATTGCGAGATATAAAGTCATAATTGTGAGATAGAAAGTCAGAATTGCGAGATAGAAAGTCCGAATTGCGAGTTATAAAGTCCGAATTGTGTGATATATAGTCCGAATTGCGTGATATAAAGTCAGTATGAAAGTTATAAAAAAAGTCAGAATTCTGTGAAATAAAGTCGCAATTGCGAGTTATAAAGTCAGAATTCTGACTTTATATCACACAATTCTGACTTTATATCTTGCAATTGCGAGTTTATATCTCACAATTCTGTGAAAAAAGTCAGAATTGTGAGATAAAAAGTCGAAATATTTTTTTTTTTTTCAGTGGCGGAAACGGGCTTCCATAGTGAACACCCTTCTTAGTGTAAAATAAATAAATAAATAAATAAAATTGTATAATATGAAGAAGCTTTTCTAAGTTAAATAACCTTTTGTGGAATGGAAAGGTTCCATAGACGTTAAAGGTTCTTCATCAAAGTCAAAATGAAATGGAAGTAGCAACAGATATTGTCTTTTTAAAAATGTATATAGTGCTTTATACAATAAAGATTGTTTCATAGCAGCTTCAAAGTGATAAACACTTGAATGAATTAAATGAAAAAATCTAGGTTGGGGACTTGGTTCTATATTATGTCATATAAAGTTATGGCATTTTGATGGATTTTGAAGCAAAAAACTCTTAAAAATGACACCTAGCCACGGATGAAATTTGTAACAATAAGATAACATGCATTTAGAAGATACATAGGGTGAATTGTCATTTCATGAAAACTTATATTGCAAATTCACTGACTGGCAGTGAAAACCTCTCTGAATCTGTGCATTTGTGCATGAGGAGTGAGTGAGAGCGTCTATATAAATTTGCCCCGTCTGCATTATTTATCTTTTTCACCAAATTACACTTCACATTTCATTCATCTCCTCTCTCTCCTCATCTTTCTCTCTGTGCTTCCGTCACACCCCACAGAGCCCCCTTCTCCCCTTTCATCATTCTCCTCTTCCTCCCAGAACACTTTCAATTTCAGGCCCCTCCGTTATTTCCTCTATTTACATTCATAATACATCGGTTTTTCAATCAATGCTTAAAACGTGTACCTCAGACTCAGAAAAGTCCAGCTAATCTTACAGGGATAAAGCACAGAATAAAAGTCAGTAGAGTTTATCTTTGCGTAGTACAGCAAAGCAGTTTTAAATGTTGAAATCATTTCCACATTTGATGTGACTAAACGCAAAGGTGATGAAAGTGGCCTCCGAGATTTAGATGTCAAAGATGTAATCTTAAATAGAGCGTTTCATTAGTGAGATTGCTGAGCTTCAAATTTTTTCCACATATCAAAACAACAGGTATGAGAGAAAGTGACTGGAGTTGAAACATAAAGAGAAACTTCCATCTTTTTTTCATTTAAGTTTGTTAAATCAGATAAAAATGAAACCATGTTAAATCATTAGTTATCTATCACTTCCATATAAATTATTATGGAACAAAAAAAGTGAGATATAAATATAAACTTTCCAAAGTGATCATGTCATCCCTACTTGTGTTGCCATGCTTGCATCCTTTAACTGACATTACATCAAATGTTGTTTGTGTAGAGTGCTCGGTGTTTTATTGTGTCAGTATACTGCAAAGCTACTGCTCTGCTGTAGAGCAACAGGATATGTATCAATATCAATGACACTAAAAAGGGCACTCAGCCTGAAGGCTCAATAGGGGGGAAAAAGGAATCATTCAGCATATTCTTACCTTCCCTGATATAGCTGCCTTTGTCTGCTTCAGTCCCTATCTGCTTCTGTCAAATCATCCATGGTAAAAGAATATTCAAATAGTGCACTGCGACCCCAGACGTGTCAAAAGTGATTCTGTAAGCCATGTTTTTCATCTTTCAACATTAATGTCATGTAGGCCATTCATCAAAACCATGGATGCTTATGAATCAATCGCATCAGGCTGTGATTTTTCACTCTAAATTGAATCTGTAGGGAGATAGTAAATGGCTTTTTATTTCAAAATCAAGTAGCCATAAAGGAAATATAAACAGCTTCCAGATGCGCAGAGCACTGAAGTGCGTTGTAAACATTAGTTTTTTCCAAATTATTTCATCTAGTTGCCAATTTTCTTTTTTTTTTTTGCCTTTTAGAGGTTACAAATAATATTCACAGTTTTATTATATATAATTCTTTATGATAAATTTCAAAAGAAAAGAAAAACAGAAAGAATTATCAGTTTAGTGGGAAATAAGTTTTACGAGGAATACAAATGAAACTGATCAAGTGATTTCAGCTGTTCGAGTATGATGAACACCACAACAAAGTTGCTTTGCATGATGAAAACATATAGCATAATTAAAAAGATATGCTCAGCTGCCGAAGACAGACTGTCAGAAAATCTACAGAAGATAGATCTCACTCCCTCCCATAGGTTGTGGCCTGTTGCCCAGCACTAAAGCAGTTACATAAGCACTGCCAAACACTGAATCTTTCATTTATATGAGCACTGATTGAAGCTTGAAGAAGAAGAAAAAAGTTTCTTTGGCAGAATGTTGATTTTAAAAAATAAACATACAAAGACCTTATGAGGCTGCAGTCATAAAAAAAACATTTACTATAAAATTTAAACACCTCTGCACTATATAATGAATGAATGATTCTTTAAAAAGCACTCCGTAAGTATTGGATTGTATGTATCCACATTGCTTTCTATTTTGGCAGCGTTAGCCTGAATCACATCCTTGTATGACTGCATCCCATTGCTGGAAATTTTAGAGGAAAGTTATTATGACATTTTAAAGATCATCAAGTGTGGACACAGCTTTTGGCTCACAATCTAAAAAGATAATGTACTTCTGCATATATGTGAATCCCACCACTGATGTGGACCATTCCATAAAAAGAACCATGAATGAATCTGCACGTCACTTCATTGGAAATTTTTTCAACATTGGTACATTATTTATTCCCATAGCTGAGCACAAATGTGCAACCACCCGCAAAGCACACATTTCCACCATGACATTAGCTTCATTG
Source organism: Zacco platypus (assembly GCA_038088235.1). Lineage (NCBI taxonomy): Eukaryota > Metazoa > Chordata > Actinopteri > Cypriniformes > Xenocyprididae > Zacco > Zacco platypus. Next base: position 17,368,168 of record CM076085.1, read on the forward strand.
CCGGCATGAATGTACCTCAGCAACTGGCTTTAGGTTATAGACGATTATCGTCATGATCATATACATTAGGCCTACTGATAACATGAGAGGAAATATCATGACTTAATAACAGGTGTTTTCAAATGATTTTTGGTGCTTACCCCAATTTACTTAATTAAAATGAGCTGCAATTTGAATGCCACTACATTCATGCAATCCACTTAAATTTGGACAATAAAAATATAATTACCCCATTTTTGTTGATTCTGCATGAAAATCTTTTTCTGTTGTCATTAAAACTAGGCAAGTGGTTTATTTCAGCATGATTTGCTTAGGACTACAGGAGGAACAGCACACTCCCTAAAACCGAAGAACACCTTTACAAAGCAATGGATATTACCAACTCGGGCAATTAAAGGCTCGCTTATTGTGTTGATTAATGTGACTGGATTTTGACTCCGCTATCCACTTAATTAGAACTCCCTAAATGTCATGTTAGAACATTTACGTAAAGGTTAAAAGTTGTAGGAATGATTCAATTGGAAGGGGGTGCTCGCATGTTGTCTAACTGACAGGGGAACTCTGTTTGGATAGTTCTTGTGTTCAAGACTCGCTTCGCTTTGTTTGTACGTATAAGCGTGGGCAGTAAGCCTCTGTCACATATCCAGTCTAAGGGCAACCCTCCCACGGTTAGTTGTCTGAATCGATTATAAATGGATTGATTTTTTTTTTTTAAAAGCGCCCTTGGAAGGCTTCGGGTCCTGAAATTATGCTTGTTGTAGCGAGAGAGATTCATCTGGGGGAAGACCAAGATACGGAGGATGCCGCCTCATTAACTCCCAGTCAGAGCCGGGAGAACAAACGATCAGTTCGCACCGCCGCCGCCTTCGCAAAGAACGCCAACGCGGCGTTTCCCATTCGGCGACGTACGCAGCGCAGGGCGGAATTGATGGAGGTGGAAGAATTTCTCTTTCTCTGTGGGATGGGTCATTTGTCAACAGAGTGCTGTTAATTCTCCGAGGCAGAACCTCTTCAGTCGTCCGCTCCTGTGAGACACTCCACGTCCTCTGGGTGAAGTTAACGTAAACCGACAGTTGGCTGCAGAAACACTATCTTCTCCGACAGCCATGTAAAACCGCTGTCAACTCATTCTCACCACGAGCTAATCCAATTCGTTCATGTTTAACACTATAGACAGGATTATCTTAACTTTCATAATAGAAAATATGCATTATCGTCACGTCACCATAGAGCTAACCAAAACATGCCAAGTCACACTTTCAAGACTGCTATTCTGCATTATATCCTGTATTAATGAGCAAAACTGTAGAAGTAGAAATGACATTAAAATTTAGATCGATAAACTGTTCTTTAATTACACAAGAAAGGAGGTTTAAGCGCGTTTCAAATAATTTAACTAATGGCCCTTAGCAATAGCCCTATTACAGTGAGCCAGAAGAACCTGTCGTAATGAAGAAAAATGAAGGCAATGCTTACTAATACAAGGCTAGTGCCGAGACCATCGGGGTTTTTTTTTATGAACGAGCTTGCTCAGTCACTTCTTCCCTGGCTTGAAGAGAATGGGAACGCTTGAGAACGCTTGCAGATGGCAGGAAAAGAGTTTTGAACACGTTTTGGAACCATTGGTTTTCTAAATTGGTTTTCTAGGCCTAATTACCAATGGCGGCATTGACATTGACTGCAACGGTCCTGTCTGATCCAAAGGCCCCGGTACATTCCCAGGGATTTGCTTACCAGCCTTGACACTTAATACGTGCGAAATGAACAATTCTAAATTTAAAGGAAAAAAATATATGGTCTACCTGGAAACAAGCAGCTTGAAAATGAAAGATGAATAACTATTGTACCACTATGTAACTATTGTACTGCACATTTTTGATGTAGATACGAGGTCAAATGATTCAATAATTCCTTCTTTTTTTCACCCTCGTGCCAAACAGGATCTTTGTTTTTCCAGTGGAACACAAAGAGATGTTGGGGATGAGGGACTGCAGCTTCAGTCTCCATACTTCTCTTTGAAAGAATATAGGCTTAGTTATCGAGGGGTGTCAGTTCCTAACATCTCCAAAAATCGTTATTTAACGGTGAATAATAACGTTCAGAATGTCTAGAACGTTCATTTTTGGGTGTATTATCCTTTCAAAATTTAAGCAGCCAGTTCGAAGAAAAGTGGACGAAAGATAATGGGTCAATGAATACTAATGCTGACTAAAGCGAGTGATTTCTCTCATTTGTCATTGTTCACGGCATTTACAGTCTCTTTAACTAACAAGGTTTCAAGAAAACCATGACTGCTGCACGAATGATACATTAAATTATGTCTAGAATTGCGTTTTTTATTCAAAGGCTCAAGATAACGCTGACATTTATGAAATAAATGTCCTTAAAATATGGAACGACATGCACTTCACATTATGTGACATATTAACGTAATTGTCCTCTGCATTCTGAACAAAAGGCGATTAATGCAAGATGAAATTGTGTTCAGGCCAACTTCGCTAGAATATTTTAAGAGAGAATACCATAACCTGTCGTCTCTTTGTTGTTTGCATGTTGAATGCATGTAATTTTTAGATGGTCCACAATGGATACCAACATAATAGACATGCCAGGAACACTGTGGCCTTCTGTAAATGTTTATTTTCTATTTTGTTTGCTAGAGAAAGCACGGTTGCAATAGCTTTTAATGATAATGATACATTTCAAAAACATCCTGTAGCTAACATAATGTCACGACCTGGATGCGGAAGAAGCACATTACTCGCTAATGCAATAAATCCAGATCAGACAAAACATATGCAATGGGGTGCTTTTGCACCACGCACTGACAACTGAAGCGCCAGCTGTTTCCTCTGTGAATATTATGGTGTAGGCTAATTGCATTTATACGTTTTGTTAATGAGGCAATGTACATCGTGATGAGGATTGTTGGTTCCTTTGTGCCGCGCTGTCAGTTTGCAGCTGCATCTGGAAGGGACCGGTCTCGCGCTCCCCGTGTTGTCTAGCCCTCTCTATTCGGCGGAAAAAAAGTACTATTTCATTCATCCCGTTTCCTTCCATTCATCTGGGCACTGCAGCGTAGCGAAGACTCGGGGTTCGATCAGCACGAAAATTCTTATCAATGGAGAGAGTGACGTCAATGAGCTAGAGTGACGTGCAGTCACGTGGGCGCAGTGGGGCCGAAATAAAAACACGGAGAGCTGACCGTGGTACTGAAAATATCCCCATAGCTCCGTGCAAGAATAGCCAGCCATACGGCTTACACAAACGATTTCACTATACAAACAAAACAACAACATTCAAACAAAGCTTGTATTGTTGAAGCGGATTCAAACACGTGAATCACGAGACGAACTTAACTTGAACACAAAGTTTGAAGAGGACACAATAAGTGCGTCGGACTGCGCTGCCCCTGACAGGATTCCCGGTAAGTCCCGGCTTTCTTTTTATAGTAACAGGGAACTGCAATGGCAGAAGGCGTGGGAAAATAAGTATGTATTATAATGTGGACCGAAGAAACATAAATTAAAAACGCTGACGGTTAAAGATTTTGCTATATTAGTTTACATGTTTAAAAAATGCTGGTGTAAAAGAACATAAAATATCTGTAATGAAATGTATTCATATATATATATATATATATATATATATATATATATCATATTTATTTGTTTGTCTTTGTACTAAAAAGGGATCTGATGAAAAAATGCAGCAATGTAGAAATTAAAAGTAGCTATAACAATTATTTGTGAAGGAAGTAGGCTAATGAAACTTATTAAAACCACTTTAGTGATAGTAAGTATTGCAATGACGTTTTTTATAATTATTGATGAGGCTGACGGCTATGATTAATGGCACGGCTCGCATGATGATTATTACCACGCCCTTGCTCATGCTTTCATCATCTTCCTCATCACCATAGCATTAGACATCCAAAATAACAACGTCGAGTAAAATCGCAAAAGCGCACGAGAGACACTGACTTTAAAACATGTTGTTTTGCGTCTGCTTGCCTTGACTTTTGCCTGTTGGGGTCCAATATGACGTATTTTACATACTTATAAGTATCTCAAATGGGGCAGAGAAATGTCATCAAACAGACAACAGAGAATTCATTATGTGTTTTCATGTCTTTCAGATGTTGTTGATTGGGTTTAAATTGTGATAGACGGTTTAAATCTTAAATCTAACGGTCTCAAAGCAGAAGATTATAGGCCTACTTGAGGACAAGGCGTCTTAGAGCCGGATTACGTTCTTTGTTGATGAGAGCTCCCCAGAGAGCTGTCAGTGGAGGCAGTGGACGAGGGTGTTCATGTTAGAGCTGTTGTTACGTCGTGGAGACACGACTCTGTAAGACCAAAAAAAGTTGATTTTTTTTTAATTTGAGAGGAGCTACAGACTGTTGTTTATGATACAAAATGAAAAAATTGTGCATGCTACACAGCTGTCAAACTTTAGATGTGTAAACCCATGCATCGTAAACCAGTGGGCACATATTTGCGATTGCTGCAGTGTTTTCTTGTGCAACTAGGCTACGACTGGTGTTCTAACTACATAACCAGATTTTTACCATGAACATCTGTGTCGTGATGTTTCAGGATCGCTTAATCTCAGCGTCAGTTTTCATTACAAAACTAAAGTGAGCTAGGAATGCCGTTTTATTTACTGTTATTGCGCTCCCAAAGCTTTCAAATCCAATTTGCATGGTGTTTTATCCATATGAGTGATAAATACTTGGTTTTTTTTGGGGGGGGGGGGGGATCGGAAGGGCTCCCTGCTAAGGCGCTTTTCCTCCTATTCCTTATTAGCACCGCGCCGCGTGTGCGAGCAATCACATGCACAAAGCGCTTCAGAGTCCTCACGAACCGCACCAGCTCAAGCCGCAGAGCCAATTAGAACGCCTTTGCAAAATCAGCTAAGCAGCAGGCAATAACACATCAATTACAGCTTAACAAAAGATCCCCCTCCAATGAGTAAACAATTTTTGTGCAAAATATAAATATGCTTTGTTAGACTGATCACTTCAGAATAGAAAAATCCTGGATTTGATAAGGAAAAATAAAGTATTTACTAAAGTGTATATTGACAGTTCTTCCATTACAGGAATGAGCAATTCATGAAATGCTCTCAGGTATCAATTACAAGTCATTCATACATTAAAGAAAAAAAAAAAAAGGATCTAATATACAGTGACTGTTGCATTCAGGCAGTCTGCAAAGAAGTGAATGTGTGTCCACCATCTTACCTGAGAAAAATCTTCATCACGATCTAGGATGCTGTGCAATGATGCGTAATGCAGATTGCTGTTTTTGCTCAACTTCATTTATTCTAGCATTATTATGACAAAGGTACACTATATAATTAAAAAGCATATATATATATATATATATATACATACATATATATATATACATACAAATATATATATATATATATACACATACATATATATATATATACATACATATATATATATACATACATATATATATATATATATATATATATATATACACACATACACATATATATATATACATACATATATATATATATATATATATACACATACACACATACACACATATATATATATATATATATATATATATATATATATATATAAACAGTTGTTTTATTTGTCACCTTGAGATCAATTTTGAAGGGTTCTATAGTAACAGATTTGATCTTTGACCATGTGTGAATTCTTTCTGTTTTTCAGGTTCAACACATATGTACGGTCATGAGCTGGTGCCAACAAACTTTAAATGTCCCCATCATTTTCCTGTTCATGTTATTTAGTCTCACAGTCAAGCCTGCAACCTTCAGTCCAGTGACGGCAGCCAGCAACACAGTAAGTGAAAACTATGCAGCATCCTCCTCCTCTGCTCAGCAACAGAGTCAATTTACTCAACCACCAGAGGAAAAGGGCTCGTTACATGATGAAAACGAAGATGATGAGCTTTTCAAAGACGTGGACCCTAGAGCCCTAGCAGCGGTCCTTCTCGAGGCCCTCAACCAACCTCAGAAGGAAAAGATGAGTGAACGAGAAGAGGGAATGGAAGTGGAAAAGCAGAGGGATCTTCAGGGTGCAGACAGAGACAGAGATGGTCACAAAGAGCTGGAGCTGGTCATGGCAGCTGCTGCAGCGCAAGGAAAAGATGAGAAAGAAAGAGAGGAGGAAGAAGAAAAAAAAAGAGCTGAGGAGGAAGAACGGCTGACGGAGAAAGTGACAAGCCGCACCACTAGTCAGACGGTTCCATTAAAAGAGCAGGTGGCTACCCAGGAGGGGGGCACAAAAGAGGAGGTGATCAAGGAGGAGGAGAGGCAGGAGCCAGAGAGAGGGGAACTGGGGGAGGAGGAAGAGCAGCTGAGTCCAGAGGAAGTGAAGAATCTGGAGACTGTGTTAGAGGAATTGCAAAGCTACAGCACAGCCACTAAGAGAGAGCGTGACACGTCCACAGGCCAGAGGGAGAGCCGTGGGGAGTATTTTGATTACCTGGACCGTAATGGGCTCATGAACAACGAGATCAAGCCTAAAGCTAAAGGCAATGACCTAGCCCTGTCCAAGAAGAAGCTAAAGTGGCAACTCGAACAAGAGAAAAACAAAATGCAGCCTTTACAAAGAGGAGGCAACTTCATGGATGACTTTACCAATAACCTTGCTGACCCAGAAGAAGAAGATGAGGAAGATCAGGAGGACGAAGAACAGCTGAGCCCTGAAGAAGAGGAAACTCGGGCCAAAGCAGAGCAAGAGGAGGTACGCAGACAGGCAGCAGAAGCACAGAGAGCCAAGGCCGAGGAGGAAAAGCTTGCAGACATTGCATCTGACATGCTCCTGAAATACATCGTGAAACAGGACAAGAAAAAGTACCAAGACAACAATGGTGCAGAAGATAAGCGCTCGGATGAGGAGGACACTAGTGATGACGATGATGACATTGACCCACAGACCATTGATAAGTTGATTGAGATCTCAAGCAAGCTGCATCTTCCTGCTGATGATGTGGTGGACATTATTAACGATGTGGAGAAAAAGAAGAAAAAGGATGCTCCTGAAAATCTCCCATGGCAACGTCCTCTCATGCCGCCTCCAGCCCCCATTGCACCTTCTACACTGTTACGTAAGCCTCCTCCCTCAAAGCCTCCTCAACCGAACACGAGCCCATTAAAAGCCTGGTTCAAAGACAGGGCCTCAGTCAAGCCCAGCAAGCAAGATACTTGGACGAGGCAGCAGTGGCCCTTTCGTACCTACCCTTCCTACAAGTTCTATCAAAAACCCTACAGAGGGTATTACCCCATCTACATCCCGCCTGCAAAACCAAAATCCCGCTACTATTCCAAGCCCTCTTTCTCCCTCAGTAATGTCCTGGGAAACTCACTGGACTATGACTTTGATTACTCCCCCAGACGGAAGTCCCGTCCCTGGGCGCAGTCTCGCCAAAGAGCCCAACCAGCCTTTCAGCGGAACCTCTACTTCCCTCACCCTCGGACTTTCAAAGCCGTACCCATGCCTAAACCCCGGTCACCTCCACGTCGTTGGCCGTCCTTTTATTACCCAGCCCGAGCTCCTGTAGTCACCAGGGAGGATGATTACTACAGTCCGCTGAGGCAGCCGCCACAGGACAGTGAAGAGGAGCTGGAGAACTTCATTGAGAGAGTCTTCATGAAACATCCCCGGATGTTTCAGTGAGCAGACTGAGGGAAAAAAGAGAGTGATGAGGAGGTGGAGGAGAAGAAAGTGAAAGGGAACAACTTAAAGACTGTTCATTGCCAACCTATCATGTTCTGGTTTCTTTTACTGAAATCAATTCCTTCATACTCACTTATTTGCTTCAGATACAAAGTTTACCCTTAAGAAAGAACATAATTAGGATCTTCATGTCCATCTAACCACATCTTCCACCCTCCTCCCCCCGGAGAGACTGACCAGCAAAGCTACTGGAGCAGTGAGAGGAAAGGGCGCTTGAGCCCAGCACATCTCAAATACTCAGCATTCAAGTTTTGCATAACCTAAGAAGGCCTTTATAAAAGGAGCAGATACCTGATAGCATGAAGCACCATGTATTCATCCCTTACAAAGACATTCCAGATGGAATCTTGAAAGGCTTGCCATTATTATGGAAGCAACGCCATTATCTAAGTCTTACTTGCATATCTTTTCTTATTTAGTTTTTTGTATTTTGGACATTTTAAATCCCAGTGGTCAATATCATTGATCTTAATGTAGAGGGATAGCAAAAAATATTCTAATTGCACCTTTAAAGAAAGCAAACACAGATTCATTCAGACAGAAATGATAAACCATCACAGTGCCATAATGGTGGAAATATACATTTTGTTAATTCAATACACCAAATGTAGTCTTTCTTGTACCTCAAAGTATTCTGCTTGAGCATTTACCATTTGTGCGTTCCCTTGTGAAGCAAAAAGGACACACTCTAAGTATTGTATATAGAATTAGTTTCTTATCGCTGTCTGCATTTTGAATTTTTTCCTTCAGTGTCTATACCATTGTTTTTTACGCAAAAAAGATAGAAAGTTGGTGCAAAAGAAATTCATACATTCCAACAATTTCTAAGAAACAAATTTATTATTTCATACAAGCTGTTTTGAATACAACTTTTAATTGCCTTAAGACACTCTCTTCCCCTTTTCAGATGAGCAGCATTTTTGGTCACAGACTGGCTGAAAGGTTTGTTCTCAAGCTCATAAACTTTATTCATTGGAGCTGGGAAGCAGCGATCAGCCTTTTGACTTTGTTTTACAAATAAAACATAAAACTTATATTATATATATATATATATATATATAATTAAAAAATTATTTCATGTTTGTGGATTTAAATGTGTCAAATATTAATGGATTATTTAAGGGTAACCTTGCCCCATGGCCAGTTACATCATACTAAAATCAATCACTGGGCCAATGAGAGCTCAATCAAAATAGCACAGACAATCTATTCATTTAAATGATTACAGTTCACATGGGAATTAATTAATCTACTAAACATCAATGTTAATGTTGATTAAGTGAAAATTGAAATGAAAATCAGTAAACCATATTTTCCTAAAAAGAAGTCTTTATGTAAGATTAAACTGGATGAAATTGTCCCAAATGAAATGAATAAAATGTACCAAACTGGTGCTTGTCAATCTGAAAAAGAAAGAATATTCAAGTGGGGGGGGGGGCATACACCGTTCTAATTTTCTTTAAACGATTTGAAAGACTGACAGATGGAAGCTATGGGGAAAATGGATTGCGGATAGCTGAATCAGTGGAGGAGTAAAGTTTTTGCACGTTACTGTAAACTTGCATCTAAAATGTGTTGCTTCTTTGAAGACTTTAAGAGCATTGAAAAAAAAGTACAAAAAAAAGATGAATGATTAGTGTATCCAAGTAAAAATGCCATTGAGTCTTGTGTGAGGAAAAAATGTTTATGTCCTTTCTAGATGTATCTTGTACGTAACATAATAAACATGCGTTTGCTGGATGTAAATAACCGCATGTTGATGACTAGTTTTGCTACACAGAGAGAAATAAATAAACTTGACTATTTTTTATTAAGATTGTTTTTTTTTATTCCTTCTTGTAAAGAACGTGGTTGTGAGATTTGCACATATCTCAAACATTTACACACCATTACCTCCTACATACGTCACACTAAAAATAACCTTAGCATAAATTGCTAAAACTTAAGTCTTGGTTTACCTTTTCCCATCTTATAGCTTATAACAGTAAGAAAAGCATGCACAAAAACAATACTGAGATCAGAGTACATTACCAAAAGGAAGTTAAACATGAACATTCAGCGTCTCAGTGTGAAAATCCTTCAAAGATGATCTCTCTAATGAGCTCATTTGATCAGCAATTAGCCCAACAATCAGTGTGAGCCCCAGAGCCAATCAATGCCATATAACGTCCACCTAATTGTACGCCAGGTCGAATTTTCTCTTAGCTTTGATATGCCGTACGTGGGCAAATCAGACACGTGTGTGCACGCACACATTATTAAGAGACAAGAGGACATTAAAATAAGGCCAGAGGACAGATTTACTGTTAAAAAGGATTATGAAGGGAAAAGAAACAAGAAAGCAAGCACGGCAGGGGTCTTGACTAATGAGAGACTGAGCACATTAGTAGTCCCACTAGGACTGCTGTGTGCAATCAAAGACTTTCAACAAGGAAGGTTGTTATAGGGAGAGACGCCCCACTTTCACACCACATGAGACATGTTCAGGAGTGAGGTTTGCTTTTCATTCCTGTAAATACACTTAAAGTGATTAGAAGAAAAATCTGCCATCATTTACTCACCCTAATGTTCCAGACCTGAATGAGTTTCTATCCTCTGTGGAACACAAAAGAAGACATTTTAAAGAATGTCTCTGCTTTTGTCCAAACAATGAAAGTCAAAGGCATCCAAACAAACAAACAAAACACTCACTCTCATTGTATGGATAAAATACACGGAAACATTTTTCTAAATATCTTCTTATGGAAGGAAAGTCAGTCAGTCAGGTTTGGAACAACATGAAGATGAATAAATGACAGAATGACATTTTTGACTGAAAAAATATAAATTAACATCCTGAGAGAATGTAACTCACCTGCTTTAAAAAGCCCGTATACATGAACTCTAAACAAAAGACTTTTGTACAATAAGACAAATGCACTTGCATATTCTCTGACAATATGTCATATCATATGGAGATATGGAGTGTCGCTAAAGTAAATTTATCTAATTTCAAAGATCTTGAGATATTTTATCTGGTAAATTACACAAAAATATGGATTAGGAATATGATTTTTGTAGTGTACTTTGATGCTTTTTAATTCAAAATGACTGTGGAACAATCTCCGCAGAACACAATGAATTTCAGTGCTTAATTAAAACAACAATAGAGTAGAACTGTGACCTCAAGCAGTCAATTATCATTATTATTATCATTATGTTGGGTGGCTCCAGCTTAACCATATACTTAACCATTACTACCACCCATATTAATATAAATTTTATTACTATTAATTTGTTTGAATAATCATATTAGTCATCCACATAGAGAGTTCTGAAAAAGACTATTTCAAGGGTACAGTGACATCAGTCAAACATGGTTTTGTGGACAAGGACCTTCATATACAAAAGTGCAAAGTTCTTAGTACATAATCACTTTAAACCCAATGACAGCCATTTTCAATTCAGAATGTTATTAACAACAACTGAACGAGACAGGCCTGGAAACAAACAAGGAGTGACAGCTACAATTTCCCATGAATAAATCAATAAAAAAAGAAAAACAGAAAATTAGGGAAACCGAATCAGACAGGGAGGGAAGACAAAGAAAATGACAGACTAATGAAATGACTAGAGAAATTGTAATCAACAACAGAAAGGCTTGGAATAAAAGAGATACCAAACAAGTGGCGAGAGGTAGTCAATAATAATGTTAATGAAAAAAGTGAGGGGGTGGCATAGAGAAAGAGAAATAGAGAGAATGGGGCGACGGAGAGGTTGATAAGGAGAGCGCAGCCCACGGAGGAGCAATGATTCATGAGTCACATGGTGGAGAGGTGAGTCATACTCGCTCTACTGCAGAACCCTCAGCCTCCAACACACACCGACAATCCTTTGTCATATTCACTTACTCAGGCACAGCCACTGGGAAGAGTAATTGTCAAACTCAGTCTAACAGACTCCATAATACCACCCGATTCAATTAAATATAAAGAGAAACATCTACCAATGCGTGTTCAATCCGATTGTGCGTGAACAGGCAATTTTGCACACTGACAAATGCCAGAAAGAAAGCATATGCACTTATCAAAGAGAAAAGCAGCCTCTTCCTGTGACACCTGCACACCAGCACACAAACAAAATGACAAACACAATTTCTTTGCCCCGAAGGCTTGCCCAGAAAACAGAGGAATGAAAACGCACTTTGTTCTCCTGATCAAATATCGGATCTGTCCGACATTCTCTATGACTCAAAACACCCCCGATGCAGGAAAAAAAATCAGTATAATGGGAAAACCCACGGAAAGCCCATATGTTCCGCCTCCACCAAAAACAATCTCTGCCAAGTCCATCAGCGTGTTGGCCTGAAGCGGTCTTCACATTTCATTATGGAGGTGGGAAGCTCTAGGGTGGGTTTGCCTGTAAACATTGTCCCAAGATCAGCTTTTCAAACACTTACACTGGCAATCCTCCAGGAGAAAAAAAATTAACAGAAGAAATATCCTCACCTTACATCATTTAAAGGGCAAGTGCGAAACAATAAGATTGAATTATTATGCGACGTATTACTGAACAGACTGCTCATAGATTCTATAGGGCACCATCTCCTAAGAGGTCTCACAGCTTAACCTAAATCTCACAGGAGTAGCCGTTATAAAGGTAAAGACACAATCTTTATAGTAGATCAAGAATTACAGTCCATAAGGATAATGGAAGGGAAGTAACAACATGACATTAAAAATTCATCATGAGGTAGGCAGAGAGGCCAGGCAATTATGATGGTGAGTGAGAGTGAGAGTGAGAGAGAGAACTTGGCAGAAACTCGGTTTCCACTGGAGATGTGCTGGTGCCAGATCAAGGGAAAAAGGCACATACAGGGGAGGAACGAGAGCAGTCATCCATCAAACTATCAGTGTGAGACCAGCATATTATACTTACTGTCATAAAATGTGCTCCACAGAAGCTAAACAGTGTTTCAGGTAATCGCAAAGACATGTTTGATTAACTTTGCAATTATTATGACTTTCTCATGAAATGACACTGCGGAATTTCATTTGCCGCAAAGACCATCTTGAGAATAAGGCTATATATTTTGTTGGCTGTGAATTTCCAGGATTTTCATTATCTTGTGAATTTTTACAGCAAAATATAATGGCATTGGTCTGAAAGGGTATATATTAGTACATACGAGTACTAAAGGCTGATGATGTTATTTTGGTCCCAAGCTATGGAACTCTTCCCGACAACCTAAGAGCCACTGACTCACAGTGCACTTATAAAAAGTACCTCAAAATGCATTTGCTCACATCTTATTTCTATTATGTGATTTTATTTTTATGGTCTGGATTTCTTTTTGTGTATTTCTATTCTCTAAAGCACTTTGTAAACAGTTTATAAGGTGCTGTATAAATAAAGCGGTAACACTTTACAATAAGGTTCATTAGTTAACTACATTAGTTAACATGAACTAATAATGAACTGCACTTACACAGCATTTATTAATCTTTATTAATGTTAATGTCAACATTTACTAATACGATTAAAATCTTAAGATTAATGCGCTCTGAACTAACATGAACAACTGTATTTTCATTAACTAACGTTAACGACGATTAGTAAATACAGTAACAAATGTATTGCTCATGGTTAGTTCATGTTAGATAAATACATTAATGTTTAACTTATGAACGTTATTGTGAAGTGGCTCCAATAAAGCTTTACTTACTAACTTACTATAAGGTATAAAGGTGTACCTTTAAAGGAATAGGCAGGGTTCAATCCAAATTAAAGGGTTAATTCACCCCAAAATAAATATTCTCTCATTAATTACTCATGTCGTTCCACACCCCTAAGACCTTTGTTCATCTTCGGAACACAAATGAAGATATTTTTGATGAAATTCGGAGAGGTGTATGACTCCTCTATAGACAGCAATATAACCACCACTTTCAAGGTCCAGAAATGTACTAAAGACATTGTTAAAGTCAACGTGACTACAGTGTTTCAACCTTAATGTTATGAAGCGATGAGAATATTTTTTGTGTGCAAAAACAAAACAAAAACAACAACTTTATTCAACATTATTGTCTTCTGTTCTGTGTCATTCTCATAAACTGTTTACATTCAGCGCTTCCAGGTTCTACGTCAGAATGCCGACTCAGTATTGGCCAACGATGTTCACATGAGCAGCACAAAGCATGGGTGTGATGCTGACGCAGGAGCCAGCCAATAATGATATAATGACAGAATTTTCATTTTTGGGTGAACTAACCCTTTAAGCTCAATCTACATCACTAATGGCATAATGTGAATTACCACCAAAATGAATCTCAACGTCTCCCTCACTATTTCAAACCAGTACAACACTTTCTGGTAAACAAAAGAGAAAATTCTGGGTTTTTTTGTCCATATAGTGGAAGTCAATGGTAACCAAAACAGCTTTCATGCTCCACGGAAGAGAGAATCATACAGGTTTGAAATGACATGAGTGTGAGTAAATGGTGAACCGTCCATTTAAGAGCAACAGGCAGTTACACAGTCCTCCCAGTAGGTACATTTTTCCCCCTCCACATTTTTAATATAGTGTTTTTTTAATATAGTGTAGTAAAGGAAAGAATATAGCTCTGCAATGAATGCACACTTTTAATTAACTGTGCTTATTTTAACAGAAAAAGTACTCTACCTAAATTCAAACAATAATCCTTTAAACTGCATATTTAAAGGAGAATAATAAATTTATTTTAGGCAGAATTTCATGCACTACACAAACGCTACACACATATTAAGAAAAACATATTAGTGGAGTTGTAAATAAGCATTATAATTCTACAAAACACAGAGCATTTGCATGATAAACCACCGGAAATACAATTAGTCACTAAGTGCTGCAGAAATGCAATTGACAGGAGGGTGAAAAGCTGAAGGACACAAGACTGTGTCTGATGTCCATCTCCACTGACAGGAGATAAAGGAAGACACTCTGACCAACAGCTGAGTTTATATTTAGAAAAAGGAGGGAGGGCTGCAATCACACTGAGGGTCAAATCGTTTGACACCGGTGAAAAACACAACAGGCAAAAGATTTGTTTTCATAAATCCCCAACAAAGGGAAGGAAACACAAACAGACATTTACAAGATGTTTTGAGAATGAGGGATGAGCTAAATTGGCATGTTTTGTGTGCGTTTTGACTTCCATCTTTTTAATTATCACTGATTTCATGAATATCTTTTTCCTCTAAAAGCCTGTCTGTTGTCATTATATGGACATGTTGTGTCTTCGGCTGTAATCTCTTTTTCTACTTTTCCATCACTTCTTCATTGTGTTTCTTGCCACAATGGTGGTGCAGTCAGCTTCACTGCACCACTGTCACAAACGACCGACTGGTGACTCATCCACTTACATACTCAATCTCTCGCTCTCTCATTTTCTCTCTTCAGCACTTTTTATCTTCGCTCCACACACACACAAATAATACATTCCTGACAAAGCATCTGTCTTTTTTGTTTGAGGATGCAAACATTATACCATCAGATGTCATGCCATGATGGATGTAGAAATATGAAAAACAAACATGAAGACAGGTCTGCAAGTTCTCTCTATAATCTGTTACTGCTGTCATTAGGTATAAGGTTACATTCACTAAAACAAAAACCAAACAAAACAAAAAAAAACACATTGATTATACTGAAATAGAACAGGGTTTACCATGAAAACAGACGAGGAAGAAAAAGTCATTGAACGTGGATGTTTAGGCTAAAATTGTGTTTTATTATTTATAAAATTACATTCACACATAATTCTGTTTTGGTTACCTGACAGTTTTTACACAGGGAAAAACATGCCATCATGCTAAAATTAATCAATTGTTTAAAAAAAAAAAGAAAAGGAAAGAACAGCTCATCTCAAAATATTCCCTTATTTCACACCACGTTTAAAAAGCTATGTAAATACATCACACTTAATATCAAAGCCCTCTTTTGTTATCTGAAACAGGCTACAAATACTCTCTTACTTATTACAACTCCAACGCCATGCTTACAGTCAGAAACATGTCTTTGGAAAGCAGGATGTAGACCAAGATAAACAGGAAAGAGATTCAGAGCCATTTTGTGGTTAAGATTCAGTGCCCTGTTCTTGAAGTCAGATACACATTCAGGCATTTTACTACTGTGGCTCAAGGGACAGAATGAATAGACCACACAAAATAGTCCATTCAGTATTGCAGCCATTTAAAAAGGTCTATTTAATATTCCTCCCATTTGGTGAATATATCTTTAAAATTGATCCATTAGAAAAAACCCATTAGAAGACTTACTTATGGTCCATAGCACTTAATTTAAAGTGGTACAAGTACAAATATTTTTGCATCTCACACAAATACAAATGGCTGGATGGTCAATGTCATTGTTTCCTGAGCAGCTACAGTAGATGTATAGTAATGGCATTTAGGAAGATTCAATTTTTAGGTTATCTACTACAGGTAGCTTTTCCAAAGCAGGTCACTTGATCAATGTAACAAATAATTATATGAAATAAAACTAAAAGCTGAGATTGCATGACCTGTTTTTAAAATGGCAAACCTCAAACTTTTTTTTTTTTTTTTTTTAAATACGTTTCTAATTGCTAAATTCGAATGTCTATCTGCAACTCTCTTTCTATAGTGTCTCTTCAGAAAGAGGAGTTCCCAGCTAGGCAGCCATTTTAAAATTTAAAGACAAAAAAGGTTGGAATTGAAATACAATCACATGCTGATCTCAGTAGTTCAAAATTAACCCCACCTAACCTCTTTTATTCCCACTTTCTCCTCCCTCCCCTTGGACCCACTTCACATGTCTCAGTAGTACCGAAATTTACCATCTGTCTTGACTGCAATGGAAACTAGTACTAGGCCAGCCCCATCTCCTCTAGGACGCTCCTGGGTGACTCATCCTCCTGTCCGGAGAAAAGGAGATGAGGGTTTCCATTGAGGCATCCTCACAGTGTACATTACACAATGCACTGATTACTTAACTTGGCAGCTTACAATGTGCAAAGCTCAGAGGAGTTGTGAGTTTATAAATGAAGGAGCCACAACAACAGAATTTAAGTAACTTATTAGACTTTTCTATGCAAACAAAATTCAAGGATACATAAATATCATGCATACACACACCTCTTGTAGAAGGTCGGCCTGTTCGATGGCCTTGAGCACGCTCTTCTTAGAAGTGTCCTGAATTTCTCCCCCCATAAGAAACTCGTCCAGGATAAAGTAAGCTTTTTCAAAGTTAAAAATGATGTCAAGCTCACAAACCTACATTGGAGACATGAGAAACAATCTTGTTTATGCGCACAAGAATCAAAGCTTGAATGTAGTTTTTCCTAGTGCATGGAAACAAGCCATTGTTACTCCTATTTTTAAATATGGAGATCATTATGAAGTTAGTAATTATAGCGCCATAAGTATATTGCCAGTATTTTCAAAGGTTGCAGAGAAGAATGTTTCTGAACAACTGACATCCTATCTTAAGTTGAGTCAGGTTTAAATTGTATGCAGTTTGGTTTCAGAGTAAATTACTCTACTGAAACAGCTACTTTTAATTTAATATAGCAAATAAAATCTAAAATTGACAAAGAGCTATATTTTTAGAATTGCGTAAATACAGTTAACCACAAAGATCTCCTAACTAAACTGTCTAACTTTCAGTCTTCATCTGGAGCTTTAGAGTGGATATCCTCATATTTATCAAATAGAAAACAATGTGTAAAAATTAAAAGGGGTCAAGTCCTGTAACTTACATTAAACAATGGGTTTACCCCAAGGATCTGTGTTAGGTCCCTTATTATTCAGTCTGTTGTGTGTATATTAATGATCTCCCACAACAGCGTGAAGGGATACAAGTGCAAATATATGCTGATGATCCTGTTATTTTTACACATGCGAGAACAGCAAAGTTAGCAGCTGTGAAGTTAAAAGCTGCTATGGAAAGGAATATCATGAAAAGAAAATGGTGAGGAATATTAAATATAAAATTTTGGACAAATTAGATAATGTCTCTGTTGATGTAGCTGAGACTTTATGTATGCTACAATCCTTTCTCATATTTTATACAGTCATAGATGTTGAGGTTAAGCTGGTGAAACTGTGATTAAACCCTTGAAATCCCTAAATAAACAGACTTTAATTTTAGATTAAAAAAAAAAAACACTTCATCATTGTATTAGGATCTTAGAGAAACAATTTCATGAGTTCTGACAATTTGAGTGTATGGTTTATAAAATTTTAAATGGCTTGGCTCATTCTGTGATTTTGTTAATTTTCTACTAAAAACTCTTAGATCTACTAGATGATCATCCATATGCAATTGTGTTGTTCCTTTTCGTTATTCTGCTTTTGGACTATTGTCTTTCGCTGTGAAAGCTACTACTCACTGGAACCAGATGATATAAATGGGTGTAAATCTAATGATCTTTGTAAATTTAAGCTAAAATCAACTCTGTCAACATTGACATGGTTGCAGTTTAATTGATTCCTTAAGATTTTTTTTCGGGCCCTTAGTGTGTGTGCATGTTTTATTGTACATAGGTATTGTGAGTGTTATTTTATCATGAAAATTAGCTTTTGGCTAAATCCGGTACAATGCATGAATGGAAACATTTATGTTAAAAATTGTACATCGTCCCTTTACAAATAAATAAAGACTAAAAAAAAAAGAAAAATCTGATAATACTCCAGTTATGAATGTGCCCGATCAATATTGAACAGTTGTGCTGCCTAATTTTTATGATTTTCCACGCTTTTCACATTATTGAGGATTCTTTGATGAATAAATAGAAAGTTCAAATGAACAGCATTTATTGAAATACAATTATTTTGTACATTATAAACCTCTTTACAAAAACTTATCAATTTAATGCACCCTCTGCTGACTAGAAATTATATATATATAGTCCACAAGAAAATAATTAAAAATTGATTAAGATACAGAAATTAGGACAACCACTAACAAATAATTGATTGCAAATAAATACTCATCTAATCAATAATAAATTGCTGTTCATTATTTTTTTCATCACTACAAATTAATTGACAAACCTAACATCAATGCATCTTAAAGGCATAGTTCAGCCAAAAATGAAAATTCTGTCATAAATTACTCACCCTCATGTCGTTCCACACCCGTTAAGACTTTCGTTCATCTTTGGAACACAAAGAGGCTTGATTGCTTATGATGAACAGTATGAGTTTAGGCTTTTAATCACATATAAACATTCATTAACTCACACATCAGTTGTGGTAAACAGAAGCTCAAGCATGTTTGCTCGACGCATGCGAGAACCAACAAGGTTCATTGTCATTGGTTACGCAGCACATTTGAGCTTCCAGAAGAGGTTTGTTCTCACACGTTGGTTAGGTTGAGCTTTTCTTTATGCTGATCAATGTTTATGTTAAGAAAAGCCTAAATTGAGTATGTTCATCATATAAAGCGATTGAGTCTCTTCAGAAAATTTGGCGTAAACCCCTCAATTACTAGTTTTACGATCTCTTCATGAATTTTTGAAGTGTCAAATTGGTAGTTACATAGCGGCCTATGGAGGAACAGAAAGCTCTCAGATTTCATCAAAAAGATCTTAATTTGTGTTTTGAAGAAGAACAAAAGTCTTACGGGTTTGGAACGACATGAGGGTGAGTAATTAGTGACAGAATTTCCCCCAACATTTTTGGGTGAACTAACCCTTTAATTATTGGCAAGAACAAAATCAAAACTGTAATAGAACAATTCTATGAATGTTAAAATGGTCAAAGAGGAACATTGTGAATGCAACACTCAAAACTATAACACTATGACGCACAAGGGAATTAACCTTAATAAATGACAGGCAGCCAAATCAGTCATATAATCAAAACAGAAAAGCCATGAGTGCAACAGCAAATAATAGAGGGCATCATGTGGCATAAGGACATAGGACAAATGGAGGATAAAAAGCAGGGGAGTGGATGGACGAAAAAGCAAAAAGGATAGGGGAGTAAAGAGAATTTCAGAGGTTTTGGGTTGCTGTGATGTGAGGTATGAAATGGCGAGCAAGGATGAGAGAAATAGAACGGCCAGATGAAAGAGGGGTGGTGGCGAGGAATGACTCACACTGCCAAAGTACTTATCCAGCAGCTCCACAAAGCGATGGATGACCTCCAGGGTAATCAGCTCATTGTCCTGCTCCTCCACCGCACAGCAGAAATATAGACTGGCATACCTGCACACCCAAACAACCAAACAAATGAAACCTATACAGTAATATTTAAAAAGTACAAAAAATTATAAAAATTACTAAATTAAATGAAATCAGTGTGAAATGAGTATAAATAATCATAATAATAATAATAATATATTTTATATAGTGTTAGGTCAGTTACTCAAAAAAGTAATTAATTACTAGTTACTAATTACAAATCTTCAACAGTGTAATTAGATTACAGAAAGAATTACTTTCTCTAAAACATATTGCTTATTACCAATTACTTTCTAAATCCCATGTCACCCTTGACCAGTTGAACAATACAAAGATAGAAATTAAACTGCTCTTAATTCCTTCAAGTAAATAAAATTGCATAGATAATTAATCTTGAACTTGGAAGGTTACATCAAAGACATCTTAACATCAGCGCCGATGGCCTCGTGGGCAGCGCGCAGACATTTAGCACCGATGTGCTTCAGGTGACCCGAGTCCGACTCCCAGATCGCAGTCCTTTCCCGATCCCATCCCCCCTCTCTCACTCTCACTACGCTTCCTGTCTGAATACTGTCCTATCGCAATAAAAGGCCAAACGCCAAAAAAGAAATCTTTAAAATGAAAAAAAAAACAAAAACAACAAACAACATTAACATTAAATGTTAAATTGTTATTCCACTAGTTTTTTAATATAGAATTGTTCTATAAAGTATTTAATTCAATTACAGAAAAATGAAGAGTAATCGCTTACTTTTTCAAGGGAAAGTAATTAAATTACAGTACTAAATTACATTACACCCTAAACGGATTAGAGTATGTGTTATAAAAAAATATTAATAGAATTGTAAACTATTATATTATTGTTATTATATATATATATATATATTATATATATATATACTGCCGATTTTGCAGGTTTGCCCACTTACAAAGCATGTAGAAGTCTGTAATTTTTATCATAGGTAGTCTTCAACTGTGAATGACGGAATCTAAAACAAAAATCCAGAAAACCACATTGTATGATATTTAAATAAATAAATTTGCATTTTATTGCATGACATAAGTATTTGATCACCCACCAACCAGTAAGAATTCTGGCTCTCACAGACCTGTTAGTTTCTTTAAGAAGCCCTCCTGTTCTCCACTCATTACCTGTATTAACTGCACCTGTTTGAACTCATTACCCGTATAAAAGACACCTGTCCACACACTCTATCAAACAGACTCCAACCTCTCCACAATGGCCAAGACCAGAGAGCTATGCAAGGACATCAGGGATAAAATTGTAGACCTGCACAAGGCTGGGATGGGCTACAGGACAATAGGCAAGCAGCTTGGTGAGAAGGCAACAACTGTTGGCACAATTATTAGAAACTAGAAGAAGTTCGAGATGACGGTCAATCTCCCTTGGTCTGGGGCACCACGCAAGATCTCACCTCGTGGGGCATCAATGATCATGAGGAAGGTGAGGGATCCGCCCAGAACTACACGGCAGGACCTGGTCAATGACCTGAAGAGAGGTGGGACCACAGTCTCAAAGAACTATTCGTAACACACTACGCCGTCATGGATTAAAATCCTGCAGTGCACACTAGGTCCCCCTGCTGAAGCCAGAACATGTCCAGGCCCGTCTGAAGTTTGCCAATGACCATCCCAACCGTGAAGAATGGAGGTGGAAACATCATTCTTTGGGGATGCTTTTCTGCAAGGGGACAGGACGACTGCATCGCGGTGAGGGGAGGATGGATGGGGGCCATGTATCGCAAGATCTTGACCAACAACCTCGTTCCCTCAGTAAGAGCATTGAAGATGGGTCGTGGCTGGGTCTTCCAGCATGACAACGACCTGAAGCACACAGCCAGGGCAACTAAGGAGAGGCTCCGTAAGAATCATCTCAAGGTCCTGGAGTGGCCTAGCCAGTCTCCAGACCTGAACCCAATAGAAAATCTTTGGAGAGAGCTGAAAGTCCGTATTGCCCAACGACAGCCCTGAAACCTGAAGGATCTGGAGAAGGTCTGTATGGAGGAGTGGGCCAAAATCCCTGCTGCAGTGTGTGCAAACCTGGTCAAGAACTACAGGAAACAACATATGATCTCTGTAATTGCAAACAAAGGTTTCTGTACCAAATATTAAGTTCTGCTTTTCTGATGTATCAAATACTTATGTCATGCAATAAAATGCAAATTAATTATAAATCATACAATGTGATTGTGGATTTTTGTTTTAGATTCCGTCACTCACAGTTGAAGAGTACCTATGATTAAAAATTACAGACTTCTATAAGCTTTGTAAGTGGGCAAACCTGCAAAATCGGCAGTGTATCAAATACTTGTTCTCCGCACTGTAATATATATTTATATACACACACACACATTTTATTAGACCAAACAGTAAAATTACAATACTAACATGGATGGTTATCCTAATTACTTTGCTTTTAAACTTTAAGCCATATCACATTCTCACAAGCATGCAATATAGCCGTGTGAAGTTAAAAGGTCTGCAAAGTTTTAAAGACCAAAGTGCACAACAAAGCTATTGTCTCTGAACTGCTGAAACGAGTCATCAGCAATTATAGTCTCACTTTCTGTTATACACCTACGTATCATTGTAACAAATTTGCATAATGCCAACCTATGGAATTCATTGGCTGCCCGTGAAAGACGTCTGCTTTTGACCCGCCCTCAAGCACTGTAGTTGTAGGTGAGACTTAAGAGTTTGGTTTGTGTTGTTGACATGTCGTGAAGACAGTGTTTTCAGCACAGAGAATGCACTTCAAAAGAATGAGAACTCGTGCTCGATTTAGTTTTCGACAAGTGCTATAAGCAGTAGACCAATCACAACAAACTGGACCATCTGACCAATCAGAGCAGAGTAGGCTTGTGGAAAGGAGTTGTTTATTGAGTAAATCTTCAAATGAACCATCAGACTCTTTGAGAAATGAGGTGACGTGCAATGTACATTATGAGAAAATTAAAGCGTTTTTTGACCTTGGATGCATGCTCCTATTGTAGAGATCTCCAAAACAAAATTAGTAACCTTTGAAATAGTGTAATGGGGGCACTTTAATCAAACCTCAATGACATTAAGTAGCTGGCAAATCAAGAACATTTCACCAGATGCGGTGCTGAAGTGAAAAACAAGCATCATACGCAACAGAACAAGGCTGCTTTACTTTTAGTGCCCTCTTGTGGCAAAAAACAATGACCACTACACTTCTTTTTATTGTCTAACGCAGTGACAGTTTTAAACGCTTATAAAAAGGTCCCATTATTACACAATGCAAAAGAGCACTGTGAGAGACTCCAAGAGGTAATGAATCAAGTCAGTGTGTATGTGCATAGGTAACTAGATATGAAATTTATTTTGACGTTTCAAGCAATTCCACTCTTTACTAATGCATTAAATGACTCATGATTTACAAAATTTGATGTATGCTTCACTACAGTTACAGACAAAAAGAAATAAAACAGGCCAGAGGGGGAAAAAAAAGAAGTATATAGTGTGTACAAGGACTACATTTTCTTAACTTTAGCTTTTATTTCAGACAACTTTTTGTGTGTACGTGAAAAACAGAATGGTGACATCTGTCTCAAAGTCAACAAATGCATGTGTGGCTTTCTACCTCTTGTAGACTATCTTAAGATCTCTCCATTCCAGGAAGCTGCACATTTTGGGTTTTCTGGCCAGCACCACCTGCATGAGCTCTCTGACCATCTTTTTTTTGTCACGCTCAGCTGTAGCCGTGTACCATTTCTGGAGTCGCAGCTTCCCCTGCCGGCTGAACAGAAGCATAAAACGCATCTACAGAAAAACAAAGAGATAGACAGAAGAGGATCTCATAAAGAAAAATAGTTAGTTCCTCAAACAAACAATATCAATATGTCAGGGAATTGAAATATAAGTTGTGTTATTGCAGTATTATTTATATACCATTATAGAATTTATTAACATTTATTATTATTATGTCCTTTTTTTAAATTTTGTATAAGATTTTGCAATTTTGTTGTGCTTTTGAAATTTTTACTACTTTTTTTTTTTTATATATATTTCTTTTCGCCATTAGGTTATTTTTATTTCAGATTTCAATTTAGTAATTTTAGCATTTAAACGTAAACTTAAAGGGTTAATTCAGCCATTTATTACTCACTCTCATGTCACTCCACATCCATAAAACCTTCGTTCATCTTCGGAACACAAATTAAGATCTTTTTGATGAAGTCTGAGAAGTTTCTGTCTCTCCATAGAGATCCAATGCAACTACCACTCCAAGGTCCAGAAAGGTAGGAAAGACATCATTTAAGTACTCCATGTGACTTAAACTCAGTTTTTATGAAGCAACATGAGTGCTTTGTTTGTGCAAAAAAAAACAACAAAACAAAATTTACCACTTTATTTACAAAAAAACATGTTCAGCAATGCCAGCTCTTGCGTGAACACAAAATGCATACGTCGTGATGAGTTGACGCGAGAGTGTAAACACCACTAACGCGTCATGATGCTCAGTGAACAAGTGTTGCAGATAAATATTTTTGTAAATAAAGTGGTAAAGTATGTTTTTTTTTGTGCAAACAAAGCACTCGCGTCGCTTCATAAAATTGAGTTTAAGCCACTGGAGTCACATGGAGTACTTAAATGTCTTTTTCCTACCTTTCTGGATCTTGGAGTGGTAGTTGTGTTGAATCTCTATGGAGAGACAGAAACTTTCAGATTTCATCAAAAAGATCTTAATTTGAGTTACGAAGATGAATGAAGGTCTTATGTGGAATGACTCAAGGGTGAGTAATTAATGACAATTTTTGGGTGTACTAACCATTTAATTCAGATAAAAAAAAATTCTTGCTTTTTTTTTTTATTTCAAATTAATTTTAATTAAATTCTCTGTTTTAGTTAGCACCAACACTGAATTGGATAATACAGGGAAAAAAACTCTGAATAATGATCAAAAACTGGAATTGAGTAGTGGCATGCAGCGTTATTATCAAGATTTTAAATGAAGTATAGTACATTTATAGATTTAAAAATTCAATGACCAAAGGCCAAAAGCAACTATAACTGGTGAAAGACATTTATCAATTGGTGTCCTAAAGTATCCACTTTACACATTCAAATAAATTACAACTTAAAATCCGGATGTCGAAAAAAAAAAAAGGTTCATGTCCATGTTATTTGTCAACTACCCACCAACAAATGATGATTCTATAGAACTGTACTCATTGCCATACTTATCAGAAAGGATGAAGGCGTAATGGAAAAGTGTTACTTTTTCCCCCTAAAAGAACTTCTGCGTCATCTATCATTATAAAATTAGAAAATGAGCTGGCCTATACATTTCAGATGTATTAAATATTTAGAAGGAGAGCTGAAGAGCACTGCATCTGTTCCCAACAGACACGGCCCACATATCCAACACAGTGCATTCAGCTCAATCCACTCCAAAGGCTATCTATAACCATCACATTTTCTGATCACAGAACTAGAATACGACACACTATGATTAAAAACCACAAGACTGTCACATGGAATACTACTCTAAGCACACATTAGTTTAATTGTGGAGCATTTTTACCAGCTTGCTAAATTGAGGACTTTTACTTAGTGCCAGAATTTGTCAGCCTACATCAGCCCTTGAAACAGTCTAAAAATGGTGCACTGCACTTGGCAGTGAAAGGCTCTGATGTACAACAGACGCTTAATATCTAAAAAAAGAACGATGAGAGTGATGTGGAATAAAAATTTATTGAGGCCAAAGACGAGAATAGTAACCTCCTAAGGGAAAGAGACTATCTTCTACAATGCTATAAAAAGGTGTCCATATTTCACAGTCAAATTAAATGAAAATTTAGCCTCCACATATATAGACAAGTTTGTTAAAACCATGCATTGTTTTTACTTGATCAATGCCATGTCTTACAACAATTGTTAGTGGACTAAAAACACAGATGTTGAACTTTAAACTTACACATTCATGAAAATCTACTGTTAATGAAGAATTAAAATCTACAGAACAGACAATCAGATCACCATCTACTGCTAAACTACGCAGCTTTACTTACTGTGATGAATGTTTTCTGCTGTTTTTCTAGCAACGTAGAAAGAGGGGAAAACAAAAGGTCTTATATGGAGAAAAATGCTCTCTTTAGACTTGAACGGTTTGTAACATCTGTAAATAGATCTATGAATAAGAAAGTTCAGGTCAGCCAGTTTACTGAATATGGCAAACAGGGAAATGTTTGGACAGTGTAAAAAGACATCACATTTTGTTCCCCTCTGTTATGAGCATTAGAGCTTTCTTCAGTTAGTAAACACTGTTATATGATGTGTTGGAAGTTATCTCTCAGAGCAGCATTTCCTTTCATACTTAACTGATTAAACAAAGGAAATACATTGTGAAATACTTCTCAAACGAAATGTTTTCGAGAGAACACATTGTTATGACGCTATAAACCGCAATGAAATGTACTTTGGGGTTTAAGGCATTCATTTATGACTCACAGTTCATCTGAACCTCATATTAAAAATACACTGCTGCAACTAGACAACCGTTTCCGGGTCGGATCAAAAGAGTCAAAAGACAACTTTTAAAAAATGTGTTTAATTCATTTCAGAAATTTATTTCATTTGAAATTTTAGGTTCAATCTACGATACCTCAGGTATTCAGAAAATACTCCGTTTGAGCACCAAGCAGTAGCATTTAGCTGATTAATTAATAATATCAACTTAACACATTAAACCTAGCTGTCAAACTGATCAAAAGCTTTTCAATCTACGACATCTAGAGAATTTCACGATTTATTTGAGAGATGTAAACCACACAACGCGTCCAAACTGAACAGACCACCAAGGGCCCGACAGGTGAGATGTGAACCTTTAAACATTTTTTAGAGGTGTCCAGGTTCAGGCATATTTAGCTTTAGCTAGCTAGCTCTGTCTTGAAAAGTGTAGATTAATGGCGCTATAAGCGTATAACTTACCATTCTGACGGCTTAATCACAGCAGTCAGGTAATTTCAGAGAACAGCAACCCGCTTTTTGGTAAATAACGCAAAGTAATATCAATTCATGTCTAATTGACTGCTCGTAGTTTCAGAGCCCCATTGAAGCCGCCGGGAGTAGCGCTATCCGATTCGTGAACAAATTGTTCTTTTGAGTCGGATCTTTTCAATGCATCGTTTGAACCGAATTCGTTCACGAATTAGACTGATGAATTAATGTAAATGGCGTATTAATTAAACTTAACGTAATAAACAGCAATACGTGTCGAAAACATTTTAGGGTATGTAATATGCTAGGGCGAGATGTCAGGGACAACAATTAATGATGACGTAAAAGAACTGTTGAATCGGTTGATTGAAATGAATTGAAAGAACCGATTGTCTGAACTGAGCAAGACTTTCCGTCACTAGAGATGAGTCAGGTATAGCATCATCACACCAACGCGCATGCGCCCTGCGAATTCCTGTTTCCACAAGATCTCTTGTAGAAAGTCCGTTTGCTACCTTTCCGAGAAATTAATTCCTGCTTTAAAAATATTTAAAATAGAAAATAGCGAACGTCGGATGTATTTGTTTACAAAAGGAATAAAGTGGTTTTCTTTTTTCTAATTTGTTAAAATGAACAGCTTTGCCTCTGACATCTGGGCAAGATGTTCAGATGTTGCCATGACAAAACAGGGGGGCTGATTCAGGTTACCATGGTAACGGAGATAGGGTGAGTCAAAGAAATTCATTTTTTTTTCATTAGTATAACCCAAATTCGTGCTGCTGTTTGGTCATTCATTGCCACAAACATTTCAATGCCATTTGCACTATCAAGAATACCGTTCAAATCTTAGTAATCAGACATTAATCTGACAGTTTATTATTTCAATGGCCTACTTACGCCTTTCATTTTATCTGAAAAGTGCTGCAATATATTTGACTTTTTGTTGTTGCCAAACGTTGAACACAAGGTGTCGCCAGCTCCAAAGTAATTTAATAAAGAATGCAAAAATGTTTTATGGTTGCATATGGTCGCTTTTATTATAAAAGGAAACAATTCAATAAACAATCTTCAAGAAAATATGACCTTCGACAATAAATTAATATAAATACCGCTTTAAAAAAATATAAGAACATTAAACAGATGAAACAAGCAAAGAAATTAATTCAATCTTCAAATTGTTAGTGCATGTAGAACTTCTGTCTGCTGAGGCTTTAAATTCATGTCCTTGATGTTTCAGACATATGCTTTGTACAGTAATGTTTTCTTATAATAGTCATTCCCCCACTATAGCAGGGAAAACAAACTGAATAACCTTGTTTATACATTTCTTATAGACTCCAAGATATAGAAGGCACCCCCCCACCCCCCACTTCATAAACAGATCTAGTTTTCAGTAGTATGTTGTGTGCAGACTTATTGCCGTTTTCGTTGGTCCCTATGCTTGTATGGTTACTTCAGGCACAACCTTGGTCTGTTAGTATTCCTGAGGCTGGTTAACTTGACCGCTGAACAACAATGCACCTGTGAAGTCAAACACGGGATATTAATATTGAGGGAGCCATTAAACAAAAGTCCTACTGACATTACACTGACATTTATTTAGATAAAAAGCCATCAAAATGTAATGTAATGAGGTGAAAGCACAACTGACCAGTGGGTATGTGTTGAATGAGGAAGTAGAACGGTCTGTCCAGCGAGATTTCGTCTACAGCCATGCGGGAGTAGATGACAGCCGCTGTGGAATCACAGAGTAATGTCAAAGATGCATTTTGGCATCTCTATAATGATTGTTAACGCTATTAAATCTTTGTTGTGGTAGGTTGTAATTTAGTGTCTGTACCTGTGGCAGATGAGCCTTTGGTTCCTTCTTCATTCACCTCAAGTTTTACTCTTTGAAGGACCTTGGATACACATAAAGGTTCCTCAGCTAAGTGGACGGAACAGAGATAGAGAAACAACTATATTAGATTAATCAAAAAGAGTCAATTAACATTAATTCCTTAACAAAACAGCTACATAGTTGCCAAAAACAAGATCTGATCATTTCCAATACTCACTGGTAATGCGAGAGAAATCAGCTTTGCTCTGGCTGAAAATGTCTCCAAGACCCATCTTGCTCAATGTAGACTTCAGATCTATTTCTGTATCCATAGAGAACCTGTAAAATATCATTATAAAACACATATTAGGCCTGCCATTTTAAATACTTATCAATTTAAAAAATAAATAAGCCCAAGAAAGTTCACAGAAATGGATCAAAGTCTCGGTTACCTTGGAATAGCCAGTTGTTTGTTAATCTTTCTCATTGTTTTTCTCCATTGGTGAATCCTGCTGCTGCTTAGCTCTTTGTTCAATTCCATCAGAGGCACATCCTTCTCAAATGGTGTCACTAGAAGCATACTTAGTGACTCCCCCTCATAAGGCACCTCAATGACATCATAGTCCACGCCGTCTTCAGTCACAAACTCACCTTGATGGGAGAAAGAAAAAGAGAAAACATTGTAAACCACCCTAGCATTTTTTTTTTTCCTGCCATCAATCCGTTTATCAGTTCCTTTAAACAAATCCTTGACTCTTACCATAGTTGAATTTTTGAGTAGTTGTCATCATAGGAACAGACACAGCACTGCCATTGGCTCTGTGGAAGAGCTGTTCCCTAGTAAGTTTAGGGTCAAAGGGCATCTTCCAGATCCCATGGAAGTGGAGGGCATTTAACAGAACTAAACGTGTCTGTTCACTCAGTACCCCAGATGGGAGGAAGTCAGAAATCATTTCTAAGAAATGAAAACAATGGACACATTAAGTGACTTGGTGTGTGATGAATGATGTGTGATAAACAAATGAGGATTATCACTGGCAAATTATTCAAAATAGCAGGAACTTTAATTAGGCCTACTTACCACCAGTGTGGTCAGATGTCCAGGAGTTGATCACCTCCTTGGCCATCTCTGGGTGGCTGAAGTCTATTTGGTGTGGGACGCTCTGAAAGGCTTTGTTCAGGCTGCGTCTAAAGACCTTTTCCAAGATTATCTTCCTGTCGACCATGACACCGCTAGCCACTTCCACTCCATCCTCACTGGCCAAATCTCTCTGAAGAAGCCTCTGTAGCTTTGGCATTCCTCGTGCTATCAAAGAGAAGAAAAGAAAGAAGAGCGTTTATAAAAAAAAAAAAATAATAATAATAATAAAACATAGATATTATAACTTAAATAAAACTACATATTACATTAGGAATGCAAAATATCATTAATTAAATACAAAATATAAGATATAAGTGATACAAGTAGGCCTACTCTATACAAAGATTCACTTTATTAAAATGATATATTTTCATTACAATTCTTCAAAGATGTTCCAGAACAAATTTTCAGTCTGAATTACATCTACTGCTCTTATTTATTTACCCTGCAGTGAGTAGCCCATCTTGGAGGTGAGTATTTCAAGTGTGCTGCCATAGGCACCCAGCTGAGCCATGCCCAGCACTGAGGAGATGCCATAGGGAGAAAGAACCAGATTTCTGTCTGGACCAGACTGAATGGCGTTGAGGAACACTTGCAGTCCAAAATCTGTCTGTTTCTCCTGAAAACGGTTGCACAAGCTTGACCCGCAAAGGGTAAAGACCAACAGCAAACTCAGGCTCTGCATTCTGAATAAGTGAGGAAGAGGAGAGAAATGTCAGCGGTGTTCATTCAAAATTGCAAATGCTTGGTAAAGAGTTTCATTTCTGCTTAAATACGTTTCTGGTCACAATGCGTTCACTTGGCAAAACCATGGGAGAAACGTTCTTTACTTTCCCTTGTGAAAATTCTCCCTCATGTGCTAGACACAACACCCACTGTTCAAACGCAATGCCATGCTATTTCTGTTCGTCTTGACACACTCTTTCATGCCTCACATGTTTACATACAGAGCAATACATAAGAACCTTTGTTCACTCATAACTGACAATTACACATCTAATAATTGAATTAAGTTTCCAATTTCGCAGTTCTGTTTTTCCTATGCTGTTCAGACCAAAACATGTGGGGATAATCTATTGTTACTAACAACGAAAGTAGTATGAATCCTTACTCATCGGTTATAGGCAGAACAAGATTATACAATTACCTGAAAGATGCTTTATTTTCGTAGATTTAGCGCGTTATTGTGATCCTCCAATGCAGTGCAAGCCCAGAGTTGTTGTGAGTGTCTGTGAGTAGAGCTCGCGCTATTTAAAGGACTCGAGTCCTCCCCTTCAGTCGCTCACACACTAGCGGAAGTTATGAGGTCATCCTTGTCTGCCTTTTTTCGTCCCCCTCTCCTCTTTTTTCACACAGACAAACATAAACACTTTTCCCACCCAGTCTCTTCCCCTGTCTGTCTCTGCTCGTTTTTACGGGACCGCTAAACAGCAGTCATTCGTGTAGTCTGAGGCAGAAGTCACAGCTCCTCGTTCAGTCATTAAAGCTTTGAATAGTGTTTCGTTGAATAGTGTTTGAAACCCTCACATCCACTTTTATGTAAGTATACTAAAAGGTTTTATTGTGCTTATTATTAGTATTCTTATTTTGCTAGACTAAATATATAGCCGAGTAAAATAAATGAGGTTCAAAACAATGGATGGATGGATGTCTGAGCAAATACACATTTAATATAGCCTAATTTTAGTAAGGCTGTACCCTCAGGATTGTTTCAGCAAATATAGTCTATGTGTCAAAAATCAAATTGGACCTAACTCATCCCCTTAACATTTTGTTCAGCAACCAGAACGTCTATAAAAATAGGTTCTTCATCTGGAGCAATCAAGAACATTAAGCTGAAGCACTGACTCAACTGTGAGAAGATACATCACATAACCATATTAGGTTCAACCAAAAACACATTCCTTCACACATACTCATAAAGAAGGGTACATTCTCTGAGTATAAGGAATAGTTTGGTGTCTAGGGAACGAAGGACAGGAGACATGGAAAAACTACTGATGAAATAACTTGGAGCAACGTTTCAAGTCATGTTTAATTCTCTCTGGAATGAGCTTTATCATCAAGGCCAAACATGGCACAGACTGAATGCGAAAAGAAAGTCTGCAGAGAAGCATGTCTATAAAACAGGAAAACACACACTAGCCAGGTACTTCTTGTGAGGAATTTTCCAACTGTTTTACAGGAATACAACATCTGTCTCCTTAGCAACTAACTGTAAAGGGAGCAAGAGCTTGAAAGGACCAGACAATGAAGTGTCAAAATAAAAATTCACTGGCCATAAAGTTTGAAAGCATTATGTCATGCTTTAATTAAGTTCACAGATGTTTTTACATGTCTTTGTTTTCATGACTCTCATGTAGGCAGTAAACATACAAATGTATTGTAATATCTCCTCTTTTACTCAGTTATTTATATACTTACGAATTTACAGTTTATTCCTCACAAACATAACGGCCTATATAAAAATTCTGCCAAGAAGCCTTTTTTATTAGTACAATACTGATGTGTTACAGTAACATTTTACTTTTAACACCCTTCTAATAATGATGTCATGTTGTCATGTCAACTGAACCTCTCCTCTAGTAAACTTGTGAATGGAAAATTGCACTCGCAGCGCTCAAAAAGGAACGCCAACTCCATTTCCCAATGGAATGAGTTTGCTAAGTTTCACTTGTAACCATAGGCATCCATCCAAGGAACGTTTGGGAAACGAACAATCCAAAACCACATATTGGAAGATTAAGTGCTTTTATGCAATATTCAAAAACTCCAGCTTCCAGCCCTGAGAAAACAAAACTGAGAGCATTCCTGATTATAATTAAACAAAAACAATATTCATTTACTGAACAATACCTTATTTGAGCATATTATTAATTTTATGTTGTTGTTTTGGGGTAACTTTTACACACAAGCTTGTGGGAAAAGCAAAGCTGGGTTTCTTGTTGTCGTAGTCTCCTAGCTCCACACCATCGCCGTCAAGTTTCTCAAGAGAGCAAATATTATATTTCTTGCACTTGTTGGCAACAACCATTATTCATTGGGCGAATTCAGGTTGATTGGGACACTTTTTCCAGTCATCTCAATGGTAAAATGTGTCCAATCAACCTAAATTTACTTTCTTGATGCTGAAACGTTGATTAAAATAGACTTTATATTATAAACTGCAATAACCACTATGACAAATCTACCACTATACATATACACACACACATACATATATATACACATTAGTCTTTTTGTGCCATTAAAAAATTACGGCAGAGAAGCCATTATATTAAATATAATATGCAAACCCACATTTACCAACTATAATCCAGCAGTAATTTATTGTGTGGGAAGTGCGGTTCTCATTTGACCCTGCTGTTAAATTGCAGCATTGTTTTATTCTGTTGTCAGGGTGTTCAAACAAACAGTCTGAAAATATTGAAATATTTTGTTTGTGGTTATTATGACTAATAACTGATAAACAATAGCTGAAGAGTGGGTGAAAGACAACAGATGTAGTTGAGGAGTTTCCTAGTGGAAACTTTAAACATCTTGCCGTGAAGAGAGGAGGACATAAGAGATCTTAAAAGTAAAACTGATGAATCTGTCGACAAAAACATGAAATCAGACAACATGAACTTCACGAATACACTGAAAATTCAAAACAAATAATACAGTTAAGTCTACTCTATTAATCATATAGACAAGATTCTACTGGTTTATTCATCTGTATTGCACAGACCATGGGAAAATGCCAGCCATTAAGGATCTTTCAAGAGAAGAATCATGATATATGTGGATTTAAAAAGATTTTTCTAGATTAAAAAGTGCTGATGTGATAATAAACAAGAAATGTTGTTTCCAGATGTTCATAATATCATAACCTAACCTAATCCTGGACGTTCATCATGCCTCCTTTATTTGCTGAAATCTTGTTTCTCTGTTTTCAAATCGCACAATATAGACATCTGGCAGGTCATCCTGAACCAGCAGCCAAGAAGCTTATTATTTATATATACATATCATATCAATATCATAGCTGTAGCCAGATGGGTTTAAACAAGGAGAAGTGATTCTTTGGAGTTCTCCATTTTGATCACAAAGAGATGAGTAAGAGGAAAAGGGGAACAGAGGGTAAAAAGATGAGCGGATGACAAAGAATGCTGTGTTAGTGGAATGTGGGGTATTCCCTGAACCCTGAGCACTTGTGTGGTTCACCAAACCAGAGAAAGTGATGATTTTCAACCCGATGATGAGTTTATCTAAAGGCCACTATGAAGGTCAAATTTGAAGTTTACATTCATTATCCTTCATTAATATAACAAAATAGTCTTTAAACAACTCCAGTTCATAGGCTGATTTCATGTTTCTCCATCAAATCTTAAAGATTATTTTTGTTACAGTGAATATGGATGTTGATGTTATATACTAATTTGGAGCAAAAGTATTGCAATAATGGAAAAGAAATTTAAACTCATTATGTTAGCTCTTCGTTAAAAGAATCAGTGCACTTTGGTTACAAAAAGACTCCTGCTTATACTGAACTACGTCAAACAAGTGATCAACCATAAATTTCCATTTAATATTCCAGTGTATATGATTCGCAGCAAGATTTATTTCTGAACAATGACTGCATTTGAACCACAAAGCTCTGGCCAAATAGATAAGGCACAGGATATGACCAATGAGGAGAGAGCGCTGCATTAGGCAAAAACATGTCCTGTGTCTCAGCCTTGAGCTCCAAGAGTCACAACAAATTTATACATCTATGTCTACAAATACAACTAGTACTTAGAGCCTGGGAAAAGAGCTTCAGGGACTAAACAGGAAAGATGAACCATTGGACATGCCTTGAACTCTTTTAACACTTATATGAAATTACGTGTTTTTCCAGTTGATGGGTGTCGCTGATAGGAAGAGTGGAATTTTTTGAAGACCAGACAATGTATTTTGCAACAGATATGTTTGATGTTTTTTAGTTGAGAAATGTTGAGCAGGCATATTTTACTCAATGCCCCAAATATGTTTAAATAGAATTAGGAAAAAAGTTTTTGAAAGAGCCTATTTAACTTAACACTTTCATTGAAACTTTTATATATTTTAAATCATCACTGTACCGTTTGCTTTACTGGCGAACTAAAACTAGATTGCTAACCAGTGACATTTTGTTCAAGGTTACATAACTGCAGGCATAACATGCCAAAACAATTATATCTGGCAAAGACATCAAAAAATAAACATCTACCACTGCCATAGAGGGTGTACACAAAATAAATAATTAGTCAACAGATTTATGAAATGATTCAGAGGCTGAGAGTTCAAAGTCTCCAGAGCCACAACTTGTGGTAACCTGTTTTGTGGCTGTGGTGCCATAGGATTTGAAGCTGTGGTTGCAGTCGGAGAACAAACTGCGGTCAGAATCTTCTCATCTGCACGCACATCCACATTAATATTTAATTTTTAACTTTCCATTCTGAATTTTTGACTTAAAAGTCAAAGTATTTCCCATAACTGTGACTCTAAAACAAACGATACCAACTTTATATTTTGTGAATGTCACTTCACTACTATTCAAATTTTTTTGAAGGAAATAATTTTACTCAGCAAGGAAAGAAAAGACTTTTACATTGTTTTAAATATTGTATTTCAAATAATCCTGAAAATAATGTATCAGGGTTTTCAATGGTTTTCAACATGGATAACAATCAGAATTGTTACTTGAGCAGCAAATCAGCATATTAGAATCATGTGATCATGCAACGCTGAAGACTGGAGTAATGACTGTAGAAAATTCAGCTTCACCATCATAGAAATGAAAAACATTTTTAAGTATATTGCAATAGAAAAAAGTTAATAATATTTCACAACAGTAGTGTTTTCACTGTATTTTTGATCAAATAAATGCAGCCTTAGTGAACATCTTTCAAAAACATCAAAAAATCTTATCAAGCCCAAACTTTTGAATGGTAGTGCATGTGTTAAAATAAATCTCATTTCACACACACAATGATCTAAACACACACAAACGTGCCCAGGATCCAGACGCTTACATAACTTAAACCTGTTTTCACCTGACGAATTATCTTGCACAGACACATATCTACAACACTCTTCCCTGAAACAAATATATCAGACAGACATTGCCCAAGACATTTCATGAACTTATAGATATCTATGGCATTAACAGAACAGAGAGCATGTGTGTGCATGTTTATGAGCATCTATGACTCAGTGACAACAGAGAGTACAGGAGCTGCTGAATCACGTTTATGCGGTGTGTGTGCTGCTGTTTTATTGCTCTTATCTCTTCTTACCTTGATACAGTGTGTTTCCCCACAGTCACTGTCTGAGATGGTTCAGGAAATGTTCATCAGTCTGGAGAAGAAAATAGCATTAAAACGCAACAATATTCCACCGTACACTCATGCTGACTTTTGACACGCTTATTTGACTTGGAGCGTTGCTCGAACTGAATCATCGGCAGGTACAAGGATTTGTGGGTACAAAAAAATGTGAGTTTGACACTAAACCTTTTCTTTTGGCAAAGCGTTACTTTCAAAACAAATACTTTCCTTTATAGGTTTCCTCACAGAAAACTGTGAAAGAGAACAATGAAAGTTGACATTATGCTCACTATCGTTCAAAAGTTTGGGGTTTATTTATTGATTAATACTTCTATTAAGCAGGGATGCATTAAATTCATTAAAATTGACGTTGTTACAAAAATAATAAATACTGTTCTTTTTGTTCATCAAATAATCCTGAAAAAGTATCAGGATATCCACAAAAATATTGCACAGAATAACTGTGTTCAACATTGATAACAATAAAAAAAAATGTCTCCAAATCAGCATATTATAATGAATTCTGAAGGATCATGTGACACTGCAGACGGGATTAATGATGCTGAAAATTCAGCTTTGCCATCACAGGAGTAAATCATATTTTAAAATATATTAAAATAGAAAAGTTATTTTCAATTGTAATGATATTTCTTCTGTATTTTTGATTAAATAAATGCCGCCTTGGTGAGCATGAGACATTTTCAAAACCATTAAAAAAATCTTACGGACCCCAAACTTTTATGCATGCATACAAACAGTTAACATTTTAAATACAAATTACAATAACAAATACAGTTACATTACATAACTGCAATTTAACGTACATATATGTGTGATCTAAATATTGGTGTCACTATCTTATTTAATAGTGTAAATTTTAGCATCATATATAATTAATGATGTAGTAGATAAAAAGTTTTACATATGGACCTTTTGTATAGTAAAATACGCATATGTAACATATAGCAGATGATACTGTCAACAAAATAAACCTTTACATTTATGCATTATTGAGGCTTTTGTCTTAAGTGGAATTTCCCATGACCTAGACATTGTGCTCTACTGTTTAGGCTACAGGAACGTTTAGCCTTACCCAGCAATGTATTAAAAAATATTTGTATTTCTGTGCTGAGAGTACAAGATCTTATTCAATCAGTTGAAACGCTTGCTCATATTTTCCCAGTTCTCAAGGAGGTGAGTCTGTAAAACCACGATGATTCACATGGTGTGTTTTCAAGACGGAGTGGAAAAAGAGGAGTCCTTAAGATGCCAAAGCACTACACAAGACATACTGTTCTAGAAAAGCCAACCTGAGAGAAGTAAAATGTTGAGTTGCTTTGCCAACACCCACCCGAACAAACAAACACTGACAAAAGGTCATTACTAAGCACACAGTACACAAAACAATCAACTCTTTTTTCTCTGTTGATCAGAACTAAGTGAAAACATTTGTCCAAAAACAAATCTAAACTAAGTCAATTTAAGCAAGCTGTTTTGGGATTCCTGTATTTTCTGAGGAGTAAGGTCTATCCTCACAGTCACACTCACCCCGCTCGCACTGTTCTGTTCATTCCTCATTGAAACTCAGTTAATCTACTGAAATACTTGTGAGTGCCTTGAATTACGTAATAATAACACTGTATACAGCAGGCTGAACTAAAGCATGATGCTTTCCATCCCATCAAATCTGGACTGTAATGATTTAGAAACCTGAGATGATTCATTTGTCATCTCCCTTATTATCTCTCAGTCTAAATACCCTGCTGCATCAGGTGTTTGTCTTTTTCTCCATTTCAACACTTTTCATACGCAAATTGTAATGACGTGTCTGAGTCTGATTTCAAAAGTCCAGTTTATATTTGACTCATTGTGGAAGCTTTGCCCCTTTCCTCCATTTTGTTTTACAAACATTTTTATTGCATAATACTGATGAAATTACTGCATATTAGTATGCATTCTAATGAAGATGAGAGTGCATAAAATCTTTATTACTGGAATTAATTTTTCAATTGTGAAACTGAATTCTGTGTTTGACAGCACGCTCCACCAAGTCAGTTGGAAACACCCACACACATGTGTTCTTCTGTATTTGAATCACTGTTCTTAAATCTGTCCAAGATCATTTGGTTCAGGTCACCTTCCACTGTCTCCACATTCCAGCTCACAGAAAAAACAAACAAAAAAAAACAATAACAGCCGGTCTCAGCGGTATGTCTATTCAGCTTTCAATCATCACCACCCACGTTTTGGGAAAACTAAATAA
Source organism: Zacco platypus (assembly GCA_038088235.1). Classification (NCBI taxonomy): domain Eukaryota; kingdom Metazoa; phylum Chordata; class Actinopteri; order Cypriniformes; family Xenocyprididae; genus Zacco; species Zacco platypus. The sequence continues at coordinate 17,406,645 of CM076085.1, forward strand.
GCTATCCATAATACAATCACTCTTGATCTGTATTGAAATGTGAGATATCTGCTATCTTGCTCTATTATACTGTGTGTGTGTGTGTAAATTAAAGCATTGTAAAGCAGTTTTTTATTCATATTTACTGTTAATTTTATCACGTATTACCATATAAAGTGATTTTTGTGCATAAGTAATAAATTGAATAAAACATATTATAGCTAAAAATAGACAAGCCGGAATGTAAAGCGTATCCCAGAATGATGCATAGATACTTAAGTCATGACTCTACACTGTACCTCTGGGACATTGCTGTGCATAGGATATTACATCACTTGAAAAATCAGTGGCTTTGAGTTAAATTAGAAAAATGTGTAGGGGGAAAAAAAAAACAGTTGAGTGGAATAGTACAGAACAGAAGATCAAAAACATCTGGAAGCAGTCTACAGATCTGACGATTAAGCCTAAAGGAATTATATTTCAATAAAAGAGAAATTAAATATGAGAGTTGCTTTAAAATTACAATTTTAAAATGACAGTACATGTGAAAACATTGACTAAACTATTTTACATAGGATTAATAACAAATTAACATTGTTATTAAATCCCTTTATAGTATTACCCCCCCCCCCCAGGTAAAACCAGCCTAAACTGGCTGATCTTAGATAGTCTTACATTTACATTGTCATCATTTAGCAGACAATTTTATACTTTTTCATTTTTAATAAATAAAAAATAAATAGACATAAAGAATAGAAAGAGTTAGTATTAATGGGTCAAATGTTAACGAAAAAGATGCATCTTCAGCCGTTTCTTGAAAATGGCTCAACAGCTTGGGTTGAGTTAGGCAGGTCATTCAACCCAGTGGCTGTCCTACACTTCTGGGGGCCCTAAGCAAACCCCATCTCCCCACTCCCATAATCTGTTCTTTTAGTGCAGTTTCATTGTGAACAAACAACATTACAGTACACTGATAAAAATGATTCTGTGGTGAATACTACAAAAAAAAAGAAATGTAATTTCTACATGAAAACGTTCAGGCAAGAATAAAAAAAGCAAAGTAAATTCTATATTAGTACTTAATTTAAGCTTGTAGAATTTAAAGCGTAAATATCAAAGTTTTAAAATTAAGTAAAACCTACTCAACTTTTCTGACACAGGTGTTCCCATCAGGCACTGGTGCATGAATAATTAATAAGGTTGATTTTTTGTTGTTAGATTTAGTAACTTGCCATTTTGTTACATATGGAGCTCATTTCTACTCAAAATGACATTCATCCTCAAAAATTATCCATCGTATGTTACTATCATTGTGTGCCAAGCATTCAGGTCTCTGTGTTCAACTGCCGCGTCACTATTAATATGTAGATATATTGCTAAGTAAAGTATAACACTTTAAAAAACATGGTTTAATTCAGTGCTATAATGTTTGAGTATTGCAAAGGAAACTTTAACTACACAAAAAAGATTAGACAAATGCGAAAATGAAATTTACTACTTCAAATTTTCTTTCAACAGACAGAAAAAATTAAGTAGTTTGTACAAAGACTAGTCTTGTTTGATCTACGCAATAAAATTATGCAAATCACATAATTAAGTAAATCACATACAATTTTTATCAGTGTAACCTGAATGTCAATAAACATTAGTATTAATGACAATGATATTCCGTAGACAAGGTGAAACAAATTGCACATCATGAAAAAAAGTATATAAATATGTATAGGAAACCCCTTTAAAAACACATTAAACTACCAACAAGTAAAATTAATTTCAAACTTTTGTTGACAGCTAAAAAAATGCTTCATGAAAGTATCGCTCTGACACCATCTAGCTGTCAGAAAAACTATAATGAAGTTGAAGCTGAAATGATTTTCCAAATTAAACAAGTAAACAAAAAAATGCATCAATAATTCTCTAAATACTAACTTTAGACTAATGGACATTGACAGGACAATTGACAGGACTCACAGGACAGCTCCCATGACCGAATAGGCATATGTTTATTTATTAAACATTAAACCAACCACAAGAACGTTTTGATTATTGACACTGATATATATGTATACTGACACAAAGAGCAGTATACATATAAGACAGTTGGCTTGGTGTGTCCCGGCCTTAAGTCACAACATCTTGCTACCGGGGTACCTCAGGGCTCAGTGAATGGACCACTTCTCTTCTCCATCTACATGTCATCACTGGGATCTGTCATTCAGAAACATGGTTTTTCCTATAACTGCTATGCTGATGACACACAACTCTGCCTCTCATTCCAACCACATGATCCAACAGTCACTGCTCGCATCGCAGACTGCCTGACAAACATTTGTGCCTGAATGAAGAACCACCACCATCAACTCAACCTTCCAAAGAAGCAACTGCTTGTGGTCTCGGCCAACCCAATGTTTCATCACAAACTCTCCATTCAAATAGGTTCATCAACCATAACTCCTTCCAGGATAGCCAGGAACCTTGGAGTTGTAATTGATAATCATTTAAACTTCACAGATCATACACTGTTAACAATTTTCCTCTATTTTTACAGTACAGTACTGGCAGCACGGTTGCCAGCAAGTTACTGTATTTTTCATAAACAGTAATTGTACTGTAATTTAATTTACAGTACACGAGTTCTGTAATTCCACAAAACAGTATTTTACTGTATTTTTACAGCATTTTCTAATTTTACTCTGCTTCTGCTGTAATTAATAATACAGTATTGTACTGTAATATCTATATTGATCCATTACTGCAAAATATTACTATAATTTTCAAAATAATTACTAAAAATGTTAATATTATAATTATATATGTAGTTATTACAATACATACATTTATAGGACGTAATAATATAATGCTATGTCAGAATACCTGCAAATCAAAAGACAATCCAATCAATGTTCTTGTCAAAAATGTGTTTTATTCAATCAATTAAACTATTAAAACCATTTTATTTACATGTTCAGTAAATCAGCAATTTACAGGTAATAATGACTGTTAAAGGGATGGTTGACCCAAAAATTAAAATTCTGTCATCATTTACCCACCGTCAAACAGTTCCAAACCTGTATGAATTTCTTCAAGATATTTTAAAGAATGCTGGTAACCAGACGACAGTTGACTGTAGCCATTACAAACATTCTTTAAAATATCTTATTTTGTGTTCAGCAGAGGAAAGAAACTTGTACAGGTTTGGAATAACTTAAAGGTGAGTAGATGACAGAATTTGTATTTTTGGGTCAACTATCCCTTTAAGTGTGCACAAATCTGTAAATAAAACAAAAAACATATGAGAAATGATAACTTGAGGATTGTGTTGAGTAAAAGAATGACAAGTGAGCAACAACAACTAAAAAAACAACAAGTGTCCCACTAACGGTGGGTGCAGGCTTCAGTTTGAAGTTTTCCATTCAAACTCTATCAAGGACCGAATAAAACTATTGGCATGTGGGTTGATGGCCGTGACCTTCCTCTGCACCACCCTCTTGGTCCTCTTTCTGACTCCCTGTCTGGCAGTACAGTTCTTCTGTCTGGCATTTCCATCGTCAGGTTTGACCAGGAACCTGTTAGCAATATCATACCAGTCAATTAATATACTTTTCATTTTTGGGTGAACTAACCTTTTAAAACATTGTATTAAAATGGCTAATACTTACAGAAAACTCATTCCCAGGCTGCAAAGATAACGGTCTCACACTGTAGAGCTGTAAGAAATCAAAATACATTTTATTCAGTTATGTATTGCTTGTTGAGGTCGTATAAGCTACACATCACTGTATTCACTCCAACAACATATCTATAGTAAAAAATGATAAGCTTCTGCTTCTAAAAATTCTAACTTACTTTTTTTTGGCATGCATCGGTCTTTGTTGAGTAATAGATAATTATTAACTATGATAAAGGTAATTTTTACCTTTATTCATATTTTTAATTAATCAATATTTATCATTACAATCACACTGGCTATTCCGTGTAAGTTAACTCAAACGAAGTAAAATGCGAAACCGGTAGCAATAGCCAATCTCTCTGAGCCCAAATCACCCGTTTACGTTGCAAAGGAAAGTATATTAGCCTTGTTTTCACGTATTTTTGTGTCTAAACGACTTGTTCAAACAGGTCCAGTTTTGAACGTGACCGCCGCAGCCGTCATCCGGGAAACTAACTGCAAATCTTTTTAGGTGTTTGAGCACAGTCAATGTTCGTCTATTATAATACAGTTTATATCAGTTTTTGCTGACAGGCTCTGATCTAACATTATGGAAAGGATCTCCAGAGAGATAGACATTTTTGTTATCACATGATCCTTCAAACCTAACGTTACCAGACTCCATTAGAAAACGCAGTAAATTTACTTAGCAGACCATCGTAAAAAATATATTCAAACTCGACCGAAACAAAATAAAACTCACACAAACCATCTTGAATGAATCTTTTCACCGTTTTAACAATCACCAGGTCTGCTTTGGTCGAAATAAACAAGTAATTCACCGAGTTTTGATTGAAACTGAAAATGTTGGAACAAGCTGGAAACAGTGAATAACACCTAAGTTAACTTCCACTGTCATTTCACACTAAAAGCTACGTACACCATAGTGTAAAATACTAAAACCTAATTATAAAATTTAAAATTAACTTACCAAACTTCCAGATATCCACCGAGTGAAACGTCCAGACATCCGTGAGTGAGCTGCTGCAGTTGTGCTCTGACATCAGTAAGGGGGCGCTGTTTACAGCAATGCTGTATTATTACATGGCATATCACAGCCAAGTTACAGCTAGGTTACAGCAACACTAAAATGTACTGTAAAATGTTCCCGCTAAAACAAAATTACCCAGAATGCAACGCAAATTACAGTATTGTACTGTTGGTTTTTACAGTAATGTGCTGCTAAATCTACAGCGACATTTAACAGTGTATTGCTACAATGACTTGCTCCTGCAGATTTGCCTCATACAACATTAAGAAGATTAGACACTTCCTATTCTACACAACTTCTCGTCCAAGCTTTTGCTCAATCCAGACTGTTGTAATACTCTCTTGGCAGGCCTTTCAGCATGTATTGTCAAGCCTCTGCAAATGATATAGAATGTGGCAACAAGAGTGGTCTTTAACAAGCTGAAGAGAGCGCACGTCACACCTCTCCATCAATTTACACTAACTGCAAATAGCTGCTCACATCAAATTCAAGGCTCTGATGTTTGCCTACAAGACAACCACTGGCTCTGCACTATATCTAAACTAACTGACTCATGTGCTCTCCAGAAACTTGCCTTCTGCAAGTGGACGACACCTTGTGGTGACATCCCAAAGAGGCACAAAATCACTCTGACAGACCTTGTCCGTTCCCTGCTGGTGGAATGAGCTGCCTAACTCTTTCTAAGCAGCTAAAGACATCTTTTTTATAAGCACTTGACCCATTGATATTAGCACTTACTCTTCTATTTCTATTCTGTCTCTACTTATTTAGTAAAAAAAAAAAACACACACAAAAAAAAAACACCTTGCTACATGCACTTTGCTAGAATAACTGGGACTTGACACAGCACTTACATACTGTTGCCCTCTTGTTGATTTGATTGCTTCCATTGTTCTCATCTTTAAGTCGCTTTGGATAAAAGTGTCTGCTAAATGATTAAATGTAAATGCAGGCGATTCCATCAGTCATACAGTCGGCTTAGTGTGTCTCAGGCTTTAGGCACTTCACCCCCTTAATGCATGACACCATGAAGGACCTACCCGAGAGGAAAACGTGAACTATTAGAGTGTGGTTCCTGAGATGCCCTTCTGCCTCCAAGTGTGGAGAGAAGAAGGGGAGAATGTGTGTGTTTGTTGTTAAGATGTGTGTGTCAGTTTGTGGTGAGAAAAATTGGCAGCTGATGGTGGTTGTTTTATTTATGAAGAATGTGGCAAAGTGGTCAGCTGTTAAGGTTGATTAGAGAGGGAGAACTAAGAAGCGAAGAAAATGTTTTGAAAAGCATGTGAGTCAGAAGAATTGTTAATTTTCTTGTGATAGTATGTCATTTTAGCTTTGCAGAGAAGGAAGAGTCAAGTGTTAGATCGCCAGTTAGTGGAGGAGTGGGTCCTGGATGAAAGAGGGCAAAAGTTGTCTAAATAAGATGTTCGAGTGGAGAAAGGAGCATCTTACCACTGTTGGTATCAAGTGATGAGAACTGAGGAGGAAGTGTGGATAAAACCAAAGTGGATAGTTGGGAGGGAGAGTGAGCCTAGGTTATGCCGAAAGGTGACATGTGGTGTGTGTCTGTTGAGTCAGGAGCAGTGTTAATTTTGATAGCAAATTTAGTTTTAGTTCTAATGCATGGATCAATTCTTTAGGTTTACTCAAAGACATAACCAACTGTGTTTACGTGAATACTCGGCAAAACTGACATTTTGACAATTTTGTGTGTATTTGTCCATTCAAGCGCAAAAGATGCAAAAGACTGAAAACTGGACTGAATTGAGCGTTCTTTTTGCGTCGTCACTCTTTTTCAGATTTATCCATACAGTCGTGGCCAAAAGTTTTGAGAATTACATAAATATTAGTTTTCACAAAGTTTGCTGCTAAACTGCTTTTAGATCTTTGTTTCAGTTGTTTCTGTGATGTACTGAAATATAATTACAAGCACTTCATACGTTTCAAAGGCTTTTATCGACAATTACATGACATTTATGCAAAGAGTCAGTATTTGCAGTGTTGGCCGTTCTTTTTCAGGACCTCTGCAATTCGACTGGGCATGCTCTCAATCAACTTCTGGGCCAAATCCTGACTGATAGCAACCCATTCTTTCATAATCACTTCTTGGAGTTTGTCAGAATTAGTGGGTTTTTGTTTGTCCACCCGCCTCTTGATTGACCACAAGTTCTCAATGGGATTAAGATCTGGGGAGTTTCCAGGCCATGGACCCAAAATTTCAACGTTCTAGTCCCCGAGCCACTTTTGCCTTATGGCACGGTGCTCAATCGTGCTGGAAAATGCATTGTTCTTCACCAAACTGTTGTTGGATTGTTGGAAGAAGTTGCTGTTGGAGGGTGTTTTGGTACCATTCTTTATTCATGACTGTGTTTTTGGGCAGAATTGTGAGTGAGCCCACTCCCTTGGATGAGAAGCAACCCCACACATGAATGGTCTCAGGATGCTTTACTGTTGGCATGACACAGGACTGATGGTAGCGCTCACCTTTTCTTCTCCTGACAAGCCTTTTTCCAGATGCCCCAAACAATCGGAAAGGGGCTTTATCAGTGGTTAAACAGTGGTTTTTTTGGGATTAAGTTCATTTTCATGGCAAAGAAGGACTATGCAATTCATCTGATCACTCTTCATAACATTCTGGAGTATATGCAAATTGCTATTATAAAAACTTAAGCAGCAACTTTTCCAATTTCCAATATTTATGTAATTCTCAAAACTTTTGGCCACGACTGTATATCTGCTCTTTTCTTTCTCCCAGAGACCCAGACGTTTACATTTTTGAATATTTTGAGACATGCAGCATTCAACTTATGTTCAGCCATGTTGATAAATACATTACGGTTCAAATGTGCACATCTACCAAGCAAGATATCAGTGCTGACTGGATCTCTTCCAAAATCGTCCCTCCCAAACATTTTCATCAAAAACGTCAATAGGTTTTTTGTCATGCAAAACTGGTTTTTATTTAGCTATCGTCTCGTTTTCGTCAGGGAAAAAATTTAAAATTATTCGTCAACTAAATTATCACTGGTCAGGAGCCAGGTTGAGGTTAAGAGTGAGGATGAGGTGATCTGAGATGTGCAATGGAGTAACCAGCATATGATCAGTGAAGCAGTAGCGTGTAAATAATGTGGTCATGTGTTTGAACAGTCACAAAAGACTGCCTATTCTTTGTCTACCGACTAAATACATAAACATTATGTGAAGCGTTCTAGCCAGACGGTTTTATGATTCAGGGTTATGATTGGTCAGATCGCCTGTAAATCAAACTGCCGGCAAAGGGTCTATTGAAAGTAGCTAAAACTGGTAGCTAAATGTCAGTAGATGACATCATAATGTCAAATTCATTGATCTATATAAATATGAATATAGATCAGTGGGCAAAATAAGAATCTAGATAAGGTTTGTCCAAGACGTTTATGAATTTGAAAATAGTCTCAAAGGGTGCGGGGAAGTCACTAAACCTAGTGACAAAATCGCTAATTTGGCAATTTATGTTTGCTGATCAATGTTAACATAAAAATAACAGAGTAAAAACTCAATTCAATCTGTTCATCATATTGAAAGATCCAGTCGCTTCAGACAAATTAGACTAAACTGCTTGATTTGGATTAGTTTTGGGTTCCGTTACATTATAAGATGTGTGGGAAGTGAATCCTGACAATTATCACCACTTCTGTGATGATTCAAGCCACCAAAAAGAACAAAATCACCGGTGAATAAACAAATATGTGAAAAATGTTGGAATGAGATCACGACTTAACAATTGCGGTTGGTGAAGTGACTGAATAAATAAGTCGTGGTCTTTATCTCCATTGTAGACCCTATTTTGGGATGGAGACATCAGTGAAAGTTACTCACATGGAAAGAACCACAGTGACTCAGATTTTGCTTGGGATGTCTGCATTGTTCCAGACATGAGTAGCTCATGTCTATGCGCGCGCACCACGATGGTCAAACGTGATTTCAACAGCTTCACGGTTTAAAATTTCCAGTGCGTCAGATTGTGATATAGCTTAACAAAATGGTAGAGTTGCTGTTTAAAACCTCACGTCACGCTTGCTCATGGTCATATAGGATGTGCTGCCATCGCGTGTGTACGCACGCGCTGCACGTTGCTCAATCATGATTTCAACGGCTTCACAGTTTAAAACTTCCAGTGTGTCATATTGTGATATGTGTACACAAAATGTCAGAATTGCAGTTTAACACCTCACGGTACAATAAAATAAAATAAAAATAATAATAATAAACTCACAGTATGCCAGCTCGTGGTCATGTAGGATGTGCTGCCATCGCGTGGCTGGAGCATTATTCGCCGCACTGCACTATTAGCATTAGCATCGTGAGTTACATAAACAACCGGAGTAATGCAGTTGTTTTTTTACAGGGATTCAATGAAGTTGTTCTATGATCGAGCATTTGGATAATGTATTGCATTAAACCTGCCAGAGTGCCATAGTTATTTAACTAAATATATTCAAAGATCGTAAATCACTTAAAAAGTGTTTATGCTGTTAGCTGTTTCTCACGTAAGCCTATATCAAAATCACTGAAATGTTCGGACATTTCTGCATTATTTGCCGAATTTCAAAGTCCAAATGTTTTGAGTATAAAAATTATTTAATGAATAGTACTGGTATTTATGATATAATAATGACTAACTGTTGCATTCTTGAAACGAAAATTTCTATGCGTCGAAACGAGGCGCCGTGGCTTAGTTGGTTAAAGCGCCTGTCTAGTAAACAGGAGATCCTGGGTTCGAATCCCAGCGGTGCCTTTTAGTGTCTGTTAATTTCATAAAATAGCGCTAGACCTCCATTGCCTACTGTGCTTGTGGACATTCATTTGTAACAAGTACTGCCTATCTGACATTATGAAAATGTTATTCTGAAAAAACATTTGACAGGGTTGTGATAATACTCTTCAATTTATGACTGCTTTGACCTGTAATGAAAACCATTTATTCTAATGAGAAGAGATAATTACAACTACAAAGTATTTATCAGTGTTTCCCAATATTTTATGTCATAGAACAAGCCCCACTGCAAAATCAATTCTGAATTGTATTTAACTAGATATCCTTACAGAGCTGTACACTGACTTTTTTAGCGCAGTGGAGTTCATCACTTAAACAGGCATGTGACTGACTAAAGACATTAACATTCCATACAGGGCACACAAAATACAAACCTTAACAAGAAATGTTTTCAGACGCAAAAAATGTCAGACTGCAGGAACATAACACCTCTTGCTCAGCATTAAATCGGTTTTGTTTACATCGATGAATTTCACTAATCACATTCCAAACAACCTCCATCCAATCTTTCCAAGTATCCCCTGGAACATGCTAAAAAGGATAGTTCACCCAAAAATGAAAATACTGTCATAATTTACTTACCCTCATGTCATTACAAATCTGTATGACTTTTTCCAGAATAATGGTGGTAACCAAAGAGTTTCTGTGACATTTAACTTTTGTTCTATGGAAAGAAAAAAAATGTCTGAAAACATCTTTTTATATTTCCACAAAAGAAAGAAAAGTCATTTGTGTTTGGAATGACATGATGGTGAATTTTTTTTGAGAGCATCTCTATAAGCATCCCCTGGGGTTAGGAATCTCTGGTCCTGATGACATACTTTAGATGATGACATGAATTATTTTAACATGCTGTAAATGCATGTTTATTTATGGTTTATTATTTTAAAATTAGCCTATTACAAACAACAAGATTAGAAACTGAAGATATTTCAGCTCATAAAAATAAGAGTATGGTTAGATATTTTATCAAATAACTGATAAACATATTAAGCAAAATATTAAACAATTTGTTAAAATCCTAATTTTACTTGCTACACTGGCGTATGCCTATAAGCACCTGAATGATTGTATATTTTTTCGATCATAGCTTATATTTGTTTTTTAACAGCCAGAGGCTTCTGCAGCTGCTGGCCATGCAAATCGTACACCTTCCACTCCATGTTTTCGAGGACAGTGTAGTTGTAGGTCTTGTAATTGAGCATGTCTCGGGCACGGAACACCTTGTTGGATTCATACAAGTTGCTCCAATAGCGTGGGAGGGGTTGGAATCCCCCCAGGCGGGCGAGCTCGTCATTGTAGGCCCACTGCTCTGAATCCAATTTAAGGATATGGCGGGTGGCAATCCCACGGGCACGACGGGCGGCAATGTCCAGCTTGATATCGTTCTCCATATCCTCATGTGAAGGCAGGGGGAAAGAACCATCCAACACTGACAGGACAAACTGAGACTGAGGGGAAAAAGGGAGGATACAAGAAAGAAGATGTATTTTAAAATAAGAATTTAATAATATCTTGGTAACACTTTACAATAAGGTCCCATTAGTTACCAATAGTTATTGCGTCAAAGCATGGAATTAGTTTCTACTGTTATGCTGATGATACTCGGTTATATAATTCATCAAGACCATATGAAATCTCTTAATTATCCAAATGGACAAAATGTGTTAGTGATATAAAATATTCTATGACCAGTAATTTTCTTCTATTAAATTTGAAGACTGAGGAATTAATTACTGGACCAAAAACCAGTACACAGAATCTCTTAGAATATAATTTTGCATCTAGAAGGATGTACTGTTACTTCATGATGTTATATTAGGCAGCAACTTGTCTTTGGAAAATCACATTTCATGCTACAAAAACAGCCTTCTTCCACCTCAGAAACATCCCTAAGCTACGAACATGTTATCTGTTTCTGATGCAGAAAAGCTAGTTCATACACTCATGACCTTTATACTGGAGTACTGGTTGTCCTGTATCCTCAATAAACAAGCTACAGCTAGTCCAAAATGCAGCTGCTAGCGTTCTTACCAGGTCGAGAAAATATGATCACCTAACCTCAATTCTATCACCTCTGCACTGGTTACCCATTAAATTTCAATTACAAAGTAATGCTTCTGACCTATAAGGCGCTAAATGGTTGACAAATAAACAGCATGTTCCTATTTCAGTGTGGTTAAGTTGTCTATATTTTCACCAAACAGTTTACTTCATGCATTCATTTTAACAGCATTAAAGAGGGTTCGTTATCATTCAACTGAACGGTGTATATGCACACATTAAGTTCTTCGTTCATGCAATAAATGCACGTTCCTGAATGAGAATGGTTTTGTAGTGTATTTAACTCAACAGCTCAGGTAAAGTTAATGGTATGACCCATTTTAGGGGTTGCCAAAATTATGATTTAAAATCAGTCAGAGCTAGACGTGCATCATCATATTTTTTGGTGAAGCGTCATATTATGGGTAGAATACTTTCTTTGATGTTGTTGGTTTTTTTTTTTTGGGGGGGGGGGGGTCAAGCCTTCTTAAGGGGGGTCAGGACCACCCCAAACTTGCAAACCAATCCGCACCCTGCTTGCAATTCATCACGTTATAATCGACAACTGTGGTAAAAAGTAAAACACTGCAGACTGCAGAGAGCAAAAAAAAAAAAAAAAAAAAAGAGAGAAAGCGACCGGGCTCGTGCGAACACAAGACTACATGTCGGCAGGGCTTTTGAAAGGTGGCATGAGCTAAAAATGGATGCAGGTGGCTATTTTTCTGCTGGACAGGTATTCAATGGTTAATTGTGTAATAAGGTCACACACAGTCACGCAATGTTGATGTTTCAATAGTATAACAATAATAATTTGAACCATTGATTGCACAATTTATAGTAAAAATAGTATCACTGCAATTGCAGATTTCAAACAGAGATGGCGACGAAGAGGCAAAACTTAAAGTCACAAAACTCCGGACTTTTGGTAGTACCTAGGATATCTAAGTACACTAAAGGATTTTGGCTCCTAAACTGATAATGATAATGTTTGGGGCTCAGAGACACTATCCCAGTTTAAATCTAGATTAAAGACACCTCTCTTAATCATAACGTTGCACTCTGGATATATTAGATCAAAACTATTTGACTATGTATTGCTTGAAACATTATGAACAGCAGCTTTGCTAATTATTTTCCATGTGCTTTTTTTGTTTCTACCTCTGTGTGCTCTGATAACAGATTACTCTAAATTGTATTGTAGAAATCAGAATTTTCTGTAAAGCTGCTTTGAAACAATATGTATTGTGAAAAGTGCTTTACAAAAAAATTAAATGTGAATAACTAATGTTAAAATGGAACCCTATTGTAAAGTGTCTAAAAACTCTTTAAAAGATTTAAAAAAATACCTCAGTCACACATTCCCTCAAACAAAATGTATTCTTCACAACTAACCTGAACATGGAAATGTGGGAAGGGGCATATGGCTCTGCAGATGCCCACTATAAACAGTGATGGGTAGGCTGGAGGTATTAGGAACTTATAGAGAGGCCAGACAAGATGCTCCTGCACTTTTACACCCACTTTCTCATCCAGGAATGGAAAGGTGAAGTTGTAGCCTGTACAAAACAGGAACACTTCTGGCTTGGCCCTCTCCCCATCTTTAAACTCTAGAGTCCCATCGTCCAGTACAGAGGTTACTGGAGGAGCCTGCTGGACTCCTGGAGGAAGGGGGCAGGTCAAAGGTCGCTGTCCATGACTCAGGATCACCTGGAGGTGAGATAATGTGTAAATAAAGATAAATATGCAAAGAAATACCAGATAAAATACGTTGGATGGTGTTTTTTATGCTTGCAATAAACATTCAATCATCTATAAAAGAACAAGTCAGTTTATATATAAATTTGAAAATAGTTCAAGAGAAAAACTGGAGATTATACACCAAACCACTGAAGATCACACTAATAGACTTTATGCCGTTCCGAGAAGAAAAAAACAAAAACAAATGAAGAAACGTGCACCGGTAACACTATTTTAAGGTGACGTTGTTACACATTACTTGCTATAGCAGTAACAGTAAATTATGCATAATTACAAGTAACAAACCCTAAACACAACCTTAATTGTAACGCTATAATGCCTACATGTACTTAATTAATATTACTCAGCACTTACTGGAGTAAGTACAATGTAACTACGTCACCTTAAAAATAAAGTTTAACCCGTGCACCTCGTTTCTAGGACGCACATGATCTGTTCTAAAACCAGATCAAAATATAAAACCTGTTTGATATCCTCCGACTGGATGAAATCAATATCAGTGCCCATCATACACTACACTTTTCTGTGAAATGTGTCAATTACGACTGCCCAAAATCTGCAGACTGGCTCTGATTTTCAGCAACTAATGTTGACTCATCCAGACTGCAAATCGGAGGGGGGAAAAAATCAATGCAAAATTGCCATAGTGTATTCCAGCCTTAAGTCAAATTTGCATCACTATAAATAGTCAAACAATTTAACACTGTGAAGGACCTTAGCATCAACATTGGAGAGCTCCATGGCAATATCCAGTCCAGAGAGACCAGCTCCCAGCAGCACCACCGACTTTCCTGCCAAAGGTTCAGCACTACGGTAATCATGACTGTGCATCAGCGTCCCTAAAAAACAAACATTTGGACAAAGTCAATATTTTTTGCAAAGTCGTATAAACTAAATTTTTTTTTTAAATTTTTTAATTAAATTAAAAAAATTAAATCTCTTCATCATCAAAAGCTATTGAGTTTCTTCAGAACATTTGGACTAAACCACTCCGTTCATGTGGATTTTTGAAGCGTCAAAGTTTCATTTACATAGGCTGTCAATGGAGGGACAGAAATCACTCAGATTTCAAAGTGATCTTCATTTGTGTTCCGAAGATGATCTAAAGTCTTAAGGGTTGGGTGGGTAATTAATGACAGAATTTACATTTCTTTCAGTTTCTGTATAGTAGACTATTATTAATAGTAGACTAAATTGTTTATTTCATTTGTATCTTTTTTCTACTCTATGCTTCCTACTGTTTGTAACTGAACCTTCGCAAAACCCGCCCACATGTGGGTGTTTTATAGCATCAAATAAAAATGAATGGACATCAGAAGGAATGTTGTTTCAACTGTGGAAAGATGTGAGTACACACAATATTTCACTATGTGTACATTAAATGCATTAATAAATTGGCATATATAGCATTTCTATTTTTTAATGTGATACAATAAAGCATTGACTGCTCATTACACTTTGTGAAACGGATAACAAATACTCCAATCTCAACATCATAAAAAAACAAAGGTTTAACTTCCAATTTCCAATGCAGTTAATCTGCTGAAATGTAAAGTGATATAATGATTAACCAAAACTGTGTCTACTCTCCAACCAAAGCCACTGTTATATCTAAAGCATTTCTCAGTAGACCCCCATGCTGATAAACTGATAACATGTTGCAATAGCAAAGGGCGCTTTAGGCAATTGCAAGTCTAAGCACATTTTAAAGGTGATTTGCTGCTAAGAACAGATTTGGGTTCCAAGGCATCAGATTCTTTTGATTAACTTCACAAAAGTAAAAATGATTATGTAATGCAAGGAAGGCAAAACCTTTGAATTTTTCCAGTCCAGGTATAGCAGGGATGTACGGATCATAGAAATGTCTGAAATAAAACACAATTTAATCTGTAAGACTCAATTTGTAATCATTTTCTCACCTGATTACATAATCACATTTTACACAGCAAACCTGGCACAGTATACAAGTAAAAGTGCAATAGAGTTTCATTGCATCACTAGTTACTGTTTAATACACTGTACCCAATGAACTTACTGATCCAGGTATACATTTGAACTATAGGTGCTGGTCATAGAATTAGAATATCATCAAAAAGTTGATTTATTTCACTAATTCCATTCAAAAAGTGAAAGTTGTATATTATATTCATTCATTACACAAAGACTGATATATTTCAAATGTTTATTTCTTTTCATTTTGATGATTATAACTGACAACTAAAGAAAATCCCAAATTCAATATCTCAGAAAATTAGAATATTACTAAAGACCAATACAAAGAAAGGATTTTTAGAAATCTTGGCCAACCGAAAATGCATATGTCTGTGCGTAGTGGTTCTTGAAGCTCTGACTCCAGCTGCAGTCCACTCTTTGTGAATCTCCCCCACGTTTTTGAATGGGTTTTGTTTCACAATCCTCCCCAGGGTGCAGTTATCCCTATTGTTTATTCACTTTTTTTCTACCTCATCTTTTCCTTCCCTTCGCCTCTCTATTAATGTGCTTGGACACAGACCTCTGTGAACAGCCAGCCTCTTTTGCAATGACCTTTTGTATCTTGCCCTCCTTGTGCAAGGTGTCAATGGTTGTCTTTTGGACAACTGTCAAGTCAGCAGTCTTCCCCATGATTGTGTAGCCTAGAGAACTAGACTGAGAGACCATTTAAAGGCCTTTGCAGGTGTTTTGAGTTAATTAGCTGATTAGAGTGTGGCACCAGGTGTCTTCAATATTGAACCTTTTCACAATATTCTAATTTTCTGAGATACTGAATTTGGGATTTTCCTTAGTTGTCAGTTATAATCATCAAAATGAAAAGAAATAAACATTTGAAATGTATCAGTCTGTGTGTAATGAATGGATATAACATACAAGTTTCACTTTTGAATAGAATTAGTGAAATAAATCAACTTTTTGGTGATATTCTAATTATATGACCAGCACCTGTATGTTGCACATAGGAACGTTTTGCAGAGCATGGCTCACTCATTTTGCTGTGCACTTACCCATTACACACCATAACAGCATCAAAACGCTCTGTAGTGGATTTGCTGTGGTCTAGGTCATCAGTGGAGGTGACATTCCAAGCCAACCCATTCCACCCACCCTTTACATCTACTGGGGTCACTGACGCCACTGAGGTGCCAAACTTGGTCGAAAAGAAAAATACACCTATCAACACTTTTTTAGACTCTGACTGACGTTTATCAAGCAAACGAATGAATCAGCAACATTCAGTCCTTTGTATATGTGGTAATTAATTCTCCAGTAGTTTTCCACAATCCCATAGACCGATTGTAAATGTAAAAAAAGATAAGCTATATGATTTCTGACAGGACTGACTGGTCATAAATGATGAAATGAATGATTATCTGTCAAACTATGCAAGGGGCAAAAACTGATCTGACAAGTTGGAACATGAACAAAGAATGTAAGAAATGGCTAAATGTATATTTTTTTCACCTGTATATGGTCCCACAGGCGAAAATGATCACAGTACTGCTCTAGGTACTTCCGCACCTCTGTGTGATGGACAAAAGAGGGGAGATGCTTTGCAAAAGGAAAGTCAGGGAAGGACATCACCTCTTTGGGAATATTGGTTCTGTCATGTGATGAGAATACATGCAACACATTAGAAAACTACAATACAGCTTTATACACTTAAAACTTATCACAGGCTAATTATACTTCAAGAAGAGTTTAAACGGAAGGATATTAAGCAAACAAAATAAAAGTGATAGATTTACATTACTTTTTAATTTAAAAAAAAAACAATCATTATCACATGGCTGATTGCTTACACTCACACTGATTGATTTTTATTTCATTGTTGATTTAAAATGTTCATTTATGTGGTCGTCAATCCATATATCCTGCAATATTTATCACACTGGCAATGTAATACATAGCCTATAAATCATTTCAGTTACAATAGCACTATGAAAGGATATCCACTGGCACTGACAAATTCACCTGAGGTCCCTGTACATGCTGCTGTGAATCGGTAAGCCATTGTCGTAAAATCCCACTCTTTCCTCATAGACCCAAGTTCCTCCAATGTTCTTGGTGAGCTCGTAGACCACAGGCGGCGCGAAAGTGTCCGGGCGGGAGAGGATATGGCGGGCCGCGCAGAGTCCCGCAGCACCGGCCCCGATGACAGCGACGCGCAGCTTCCCAAAGCCGGCCATCGTTACGCAAAATGCGGGAATGATCTAGGAAGTTGACACCTGACAAAATAAACGCAAATCCACAGATACCTTGGTGAAATCAGTCTAGGGGAAAAAACTTGTCTGGCTCACAATAATTTTGATGATCTGCTTACTGAATTTCAAACCGGTATCTACAGCTGTCCTCGGGTGATCACAGTACTGGGGTCCGTCAGTCACTCAAAGCGAATGCGAATGCTTGGCTAATTTTATCGAAGACGCGCTGGAATCTGTCCAGCAAGCCCGGCAATCAAATTAACCCTTCGTGTTTCGAAGTCACGTTGAAATTGCAAATTGACTTAAAAACTTACATCCGAATTGAAGATAGTATTTTAAAATTACGTTACTTTTAATTACATTTAGAGTGAAAACATATAACTTGTACTTTTGTGAAAACTAATTTCTACATGAAATGTGGAATGGATCATAAACAGCTAAGCGTTATATTTAAAGGCAGTCTGGCTAACTTTCATTTATCAGTAATTGCTCAAAAAGTTAAAACATGAATTGCAGTGTGCTTAAGAAGGTTGTTACTTGCCTCGTCTGCAATAGTTATTTTCAGTAAGCTATTCCACCAATCCACATGGATACAGTTACTATCATAGGCAGTTTCTTGTTGGATTCAGCATTTTGTTTAATACCGACATACTTCACATAATTTTCTGACATGTGAATGCAATTTTCATTTACTCAAAACAATACATTTCCGCTGCGAGCAGGGTTCGAACCTGCGCGGGGAGACCCCATTGGATTTCAAGTCCAACGCCTTAACCACTCGGCCATCGCAGCGCCGGAACACAATCCTATAACTTCCGTTTTTGTTGTTCTTCCTTTCTGTTATCTTTGTGATATTGAAAGTACTTCGAAATGTATTAAAACAGCTTCATTAAATTGCAAAAAACCCCGGCGCAAATTAGAATGTAGCATAATTTCACTAACTTTTACTAACCAAAATGCAGACCGATGGTAATGTTTATACTTTTTTGGTTTTGTCAATGAACTATCTTCACATCATAAAATGAATTGCTTGTATTTGGAGTAAATTATGGAACAAATCGTACCTCGAATGGATGCTGAGAGAACCAATGCAGCTTCAGCGGACCTCCAACAAAAAGTGGCCTACTTTCCTGTTTTATCAAACGGAGCGTCACATGATGGTTTTGGTTGCCAGATGCCCTCCCCCGTTCAAATTTATGGGTGTAATTAACCAATCAATAAGCCTGTTTGTTTCAATACAATAAACTACCCAAGGTAATAAACTACTCTCTGATTCAATTAAACAGTTTCTATAAACGAATAAGATATCCCTGGCACGTCTAAAAAATACGAGCGCGCGTCATGGAAACTCGGTGACTTGGTGACAGGGTTCTGCACTGACCCGAGATCTGCTTTACACTGACTGAAGTAGTCGAAAATAGGAGACTTTTTCCTTGTATCTACCAAACTTTTTATTGCGCCGACTAGTAAAAACCCACTTAGCATCTTAATTTCGTCTTGAGAACAGTGGATTTACACGTATTATCCTTATTTAATTAAATTCAGCTTTAATGTGTCTTTTATGACTTGCAACTTGAAAACACAGACCGTTTTCTTCTTAAAAAGCTTTTACAAAATTACAGAAATTGTGCAGGAACGTGAGATTTTAATTTGCACATTTCATATAGCTATTCGGTAACACTTTTAAAATAAGGTCCCACTAAGCATTAATTAATGTATTGAATAATATTCTCTAACAATTGTGAAAAAAAAAATGACAAGGGATTGTGGAAAAGTAAAGGCTGCTGTGTATAATTATTGCAAGTAAAAAAAACTACAATGTGATTGGTTTTCTACACAGAATACGTACTGTAGACATTAAAAAGTTACATGCATGGATGTTTCAGTCAACGTCCAGTAGGTGGAGGTATTCCACTGGAATAATGTTATAATCTGCACATATCCTCCCAAGAACAAGGGGGATAAAGTTTTGTGAATTTAGTTTTTATTATTATTATTATTATTGTTATTGTCTTCACATTGTTTGGAGCATTAGAAACAAATGGGGGTGGAGAATAATTTTTGAAAAAAGATATTTTCTTCATATGTTATGCTATGACATCAGGACTAAAATGATGGAAAAAGAAAAAATAACAGGGCATGAATAGACTTGTATAGGCAAAAATAATAATAATAATAATAATATATATATATATATATATATATATATATATATATATTCACCATTTAATTTTAAGTTTAGGATTTTCTTTAACCAAGCATTGTATAAAGATGGTTCTCAACTATGTTATGAAATATATAACAATGATTTGATATACTATTTTACTTTGTGATGTGTGTGAAAAAATGGCCATAAATGAGTAGTCAAATTCAATTCAATGCATCTATATACACTTTATCTAATTTGCATATTAAAATGTTCTTGGTGCAACAAAAAGAAGCGTAATAATGGGAGTAATATTTGGCAACATTTTCATAAGAATATCTAATATTTCATAAGAATATAGATATGTCATTTTATTCTCTATTCACTATTTGTTTTTCCAAAAATGTCTGATTTACATTTAAATCCTGGTGTCCACCACAGTGGACATATGAAATTGATGTCCTGTTTCGTAACAAAGTCATATTTGAAACCCCATTACAATTTCCTGAGATTTACAAGTAATTTGAAAATTAATCAGTTTTAAATGATCGTTACAAAATATTATATTTCCATAAGAGTGCTAAACTTGATCAATGAATGAATGTCAGTCATTTTTAAAGACCTCCAAACATTTGGTACCTCTGAAAAGCCCTGAGTCTGCTCTTTACAGGACATCCAGAATTAAAACTGACATATACTGTGTCAGAGAAGTCTGCTCAAATATAATGTGCATTAAAGTGGTATTGTTATTGAAATTGCTATTACAAATTGCCCCTTGTGAGATTAATAAAGTGGTTAATTAAAAGTATATGCTCAGGTGTCAGGAGGTGAAGTCATATTTGAGATTATATTTGATCAATGTACTCTGTATGGAACCTTTGGAGTGGGATCAGCGTCACCTCACCTACCTAATAATAGAAACTCCACACAAATAAGCATGTTTGTAGAGTCATACAGGGGCGTATCCATCATTTCAGGACAGAAATTTTGGATGTAACACCAGTTTTTATCCGATCTTTGTCTAACTGATAGATTTTTTTTTTAATCTCATCACTGGCTTTTAACATCAAATACACTACTGAACAATAACCAATGTCTAATATTTTTTCGCTATATTTTATGACAATTTTATTATTGGTTTATGTACTACAACACCTGTGCATTAAGAGCCCATAATTAACAATTATTAGTGTTTTTCCCGCTCATTTACACTGCTAGTGTTGAAACTGTACTACTCTCTTGGTGTTGAGGTGTTAACACCAAGAGAGTTATTTCCACATTAATATCATGGTTATACAAACCCTGATTCGTCATTAAATGTAATCATAATGTGTGCAGTCAATAACAGCCAATACATTGTATCAGTTTGAACCTTTATTTTCAACAATGACACGTCTCAGACATAAGTTGAAAAATATAAAATTCATCAAATTCACCCAGCGTGAACTCCGCAGGTCAAAAGACCTGTAGAACTTCAAAATGTTAGCAGTTAAATGTACTCTCTCTCCTTCAAATACATGATGCTTCGAAAAAAAATTATCAAAAGTTTGTCATTGCTTTGCATGCAATTCCTTATTCCTTATGCACATTTTTATGTCCTTATTTAATACCTGATTCAGATCGGCTCGTTTGCAGGGAGTTCCATGAATTGAACTGTCAGGTAAGAAAGTCAAAAAAATGAGCAGAGTGGTGGGTCGCCAGGACCACGAGTGAAAACCACTCCATTTTGGCATTTACAATCAATCAATTTCAAAATTCACAATGACATTGCAACAGTATTATGAGTTTTACCTTGTGGAAGTGCACAAGTCTGCCTCATAGTCTCTCTCTTCACTGGATTGATTCTCCAGGGCGTCATGAACAATCTGATTAAACAGGACAACATTACAGGCTGCAACTTGACTAGTAGAATGATGAAGGTAATTATTATAGACAAATTAATTGTGAAGAGCAACATGCATACATACCTGTTTGCCATAACATCCATGCTAAATCTGTTTCTGGCCCTTGCTTGGCTGGTTTTGCGCTGCTCTGTCTCTTTATGGTCAGACAGAGAATGAGTCCATGTGCTGGAGGTTGAGGATCTTGTGTGTGCAATTTAATGTTTCATGTCTAGAAAGGCTTAATTCATACAGGTCTACAGATAAAACATTTACACTATCACATTATGGATGGCTTAAAAGAATGTCTGTAGTGTTAATAGTATTAATGTTTACCATCAGGTATACCACCAGGAACTTTCCTCCAGACGTCTAAAGTATAAATTTTAATGACTTCAATTTGTGTCCTCTTCCACAGTGTCTGTAAAATGAAAAAAATAACAATAACATAAATAGAGACTTTTTTCAAACTCAAATAGCAAAGCTTTGAAACCTGGAAACAAGCCCTGTGGACTTGATGTCATTTTAAGCACGGCTGCTATTTGACTGGCTTTAATTAACGTTAGTTATTTTCTGAGCCGAAGCACTTACCTTCATTTAGAAAATCTTGGACTGCACTATATAAAGTTTCACCAGCATTACGACAGCTGTTGGTCAAAAAAAATGCAAATAGTTGTTAATTTTACATAGAGTCCAGCGAGCACATGCAGTCAGAAGCTCCATTTGTCATCTCACAAATTATCTGCAAGATGACAAATTACTAAAGGGGCCGTTCACATATCGCGTCTTTTATTGCATATTCATTATTTCCTATGTCGAGACAGATCCTTCAAACAGCTCGTGAACCGATCATCTCTTCATATTAGTTCATTTATAGCATCAAATAAACATGAATGGACATCAGAAGGAATGTTGTTTCAAGCACAGAAAGACGCAAGTACACACACAATTTCAAATTAAACAACGTTAATCTACTATAGGCTACTCCCTGACGGCTTTGTCGAATAAAATGGCGGATTCGGCGTTATGATTGGTTAGATCGCCTGTCAATCAAACTGTTTGCGCGCGGGGGTGCAGATTCGCGCCTAACAATGCTGCGAGACTGTGGAAAATTACGCACGTCTGTCCAAAAATATGAGACAAAGTACACAATATTATCAAAATTTGCCAGCACCACTGAAATCGTTTGATAAGTATAAACGTTATTTTCGTTTTTATCCAGAAAAACCGCAGCTTTACTTGCATTTGTTTACAGTGCAGTTTTGCCCTCAGCAAGTTCCAAAGCGGCCAATGTGGTGTCAATGTATTTATTATGTCTATGGGGTAAAGACTAGAAGGGATACAGCTACGGCCACTGGGCATGTGCACATCAATATTGCGTCATTAATATTTATTTATTTTATTTAATAACTGCAGTATTGTAAGGGTAGGTTTAGGGTGGGGGTAGGTGTAGATGTTAATAAAACACAATTTGATAAGTAGCACATTTACTGTTATTTATCCTAAGATTTTGCATCACTTGAGAGAATAGCTGAATTACTTCTACGAAACCGTTTTGGACATTCTGAGAGAGAGCGCCCTCAGGCTTCCAGTATGAATGAAACATACATTACACGAGAGTTGAGCGGTATAGTGTCTTATGTATAGTGTTTAAACATGAGCTATAATTCGTTTTGAGTACATCAAATGGGCAATCGTTGGTCCTATTAATCCATTACTTGTTCCAGAGCTAATAGATTTGGCTTGATGGCAATATTAATTCATAACTTATATTTACATTGAAATTAAATCCTGTAATGTACTAACTTGAGCGCTGCTTTTGTCCGTTGCTCCGTGCCAGCTTTGTAGTTTCATCGATTGTATAATGGTTTGTCATGATTGTTCACAATTATTAAATACTATAAAAAATTCAAACAAACACATTAACAAGTGTATATTATTTCATGTATTTATTATTTTTAATATATATATTTTTAATTTGTTAAACTCACGCGCACAGATGACGTGGTTGTTGAGCGCCCTCAGGCGACCGTTATGATTATATTAGAACGGATTCGGCGTTGTTATTGGTTAGATTGCCTGTCAATCAAACTGTTTGCGAATAATTGTTTCCATATGTTTGACTTGCCTTGTTTTGCTTTTATCAAGTAAACAGCCGCTTTAATTTTCATCTCAACGTCTTGTGTTCACTCAATTTCTAATACACGCCAAATCCCACTGTTCCCCGCGGGTCTCCCGCTAAATTTTCTGACCGCCTACTCTCGCCCGCTCCCGCGAGATTTGCATTGGGTCCCGCGGGAGCCCAAACCCAATGCAGCCCTCTACTACATGATTAACGAATATATATTTTTTTTAAATCATCCACTGATCATTTCTTAAAGTTTAATGAGTTAACAACAATGCCACATATTATTAAAACACCTTGCGGTTAATAACATTAAATTGAGTTAAGGTCTACATTATTTTAATAATAAAATATATATTTTTACCTTATTAATATAATTTCATTTTTTAAAATCATCTATATAATAATATGTCTCTCTATATTTTAGTAGGTTTTAATCAAGTAATGATTAATAAAAATAAAACAATAGAATTAACACATAATAAACGTTAAAGCAGAAAGAAGAAAAATGTAAAGTAAGCTCTGGATTACACGCGCTCTCGGTCCTCTCCGCATTGGATTTGGGGAAATAGTGCTTCAGCGAGTGTGCATAGAATGCACCATAGACATAATAAAATACATAGACGCCCCATTCGGCGCTTTGGAACTTTGTTGCGATACGTCAGTATTGTACGATTAGCCAGTATTGATAGAAAAAAAATATTCCTCTTCACATGAATGGCAACAGTAGAGCAGTGCTCTTGCTCAACGGCACGGATTGCACTACGGACTCATTCTCATTCTACAATTTATCAAGAACAAATCTAACAATTAAAATATATAGATTTCTGTTGATATTGCATAAAGCCAATTCATAAATGAGACAAGGATTTGCCAATAATAACTGGTAAGAAAAGCCTTACAACAGGGCAGACCAAGTCTAAACCACACCCAGTATCATACAATGGTTCAGCCAAGTGGCTCTCTTTGTACAAAGATCAATGCACTCTTCCCACATTTCACAAGTACATTGTTTAGTTTTGTTGCTGGCAACCACATATGTCATAACCACACATAATGTCAATTAAATTTTTACACATGACTACCATAGTTTCTAAAAATAAGACATTGTTTTGGAACACAACACAAGTGGACACACAGGACAACAGCCATCAACAAACAATCGATTTCTGTAACACTCAAATTTCAAATTTATGAGAGCCAACTTCTTCAGCATTTTAAAACGGCAGTTCAGCACAGGTAGAAAAGCACATCAAAGACTGTTTGTCTTTAGAAAACTGCGAATATTTGAAGTCAGTCAGCACAACTTAGTTTTTTCTTCTTCCTTTCAAAGCCTTTGTAAAGAATCCTGAAATCATCCAACAGTTTGCAAAAAACACAGACGTAGATCTGCCACTAGTCTAGTGGAATCTGTACATCCATCACATAGGATAAAAAGATTAGATGCCTGAGATCACCAAAAACATGCAGATTAAAGAACAGTTTCTTTCTAACAGCTGTCAAATTAAAAAATTTTTTTTTTTAAAAAACACTCCTAAGTGACCTTATTTGTAACAGCGCTGTATAATCCAAGTTTACATAGCACCCTGTCAAATTAAAAGCAGTTTAATTTATCATTCTTTACCTCCCATGATCTCCTCAACTGTACTGTATCACAGTTTGTATATGGTTTTGTATACTGTATTGTTTATGGTTTGGGATTGTACCTTGTACTGTATTATAGTTAGTATATTGTAGTCTTTCCACAAGCTATGCCATGTATAGAAATGAATTTTTTTTTAAATTTGTAAAACCAGTACATACAAATCTGTCCACCATCAGTATGAAGCAATTCAATCATATTTTAATGTTATTTTCAGCATATTGTCAAGTTGAATTATCTTCATTGTTACATTGAATACAGACAAATTCTATATTCTTCATTTCTAGTTTCAGATAACATGTAACAAACTATCCTGTCAGTAAGACAATATGAAAATCAAAATTGGGTTTCAAACATGGGACAAAATTAAGTGCATCTTCACTGCCACAGGTGATGTGCCAGTCAGAAAGAAATAAAGTGCTCTATAAATTCAGAATTTTATACAGACTTCTGACATAAAGTATCCAGGTGTGTCTTAACACTATGATTGGAGGACCAGACTCCAGCAATGAACTCAAAGCACCAAACGTAACTGCTTATAAATCTGGGTTTATAAGGCTGTTTTCATCAATTGCGAAATACATCATTCCACAGTGATATTGAATAAATAGAAAAGGATCAACATCTCATACAGTTAATGCAGTTAAAATGAGAGGAGAGCTGTGCATGCAGGAATAAATCAACAGAAGTAATGCTGTAAAGATGAGTTCGATACTTTAGAAATCTTTGTATATTGTTACATCCTGAGCCATAGGTTCTATTGTTGGGCCAAGCTATACTTTTGCTGCGTCCGAAATTGCCTACTTCTCTACTATATTGTAGGCGAAAAGCAGTAGGCGAGCGAAAAAGTATGTCAGAATCCTTAGTAGTCATAGAAGAGTAGGCGAGAATTACCTCGCTGACGTACTAATTCTCACGAGACGTGCGTCGACTGCAGTTATTAAATTAAATAAATAAATATTAAATGATGCAATATTGATGTGCACATGCCCAGTGGCCGTAGCTGTATCCCTTCTAGTCTTTACCCCATAGATATAATAAATACATTGACACCACATTGGCCGCTTTGGAACTTTGCTGCGATACGTCAACACGTCCGCCATGTTGCTGAGGGCAAGACTGCACTGTAAACAAATGCAAGTAAACTGGTGAGCTGCGGTTTTTCTGGATAAAAACGAAAATAACGTTTATATTTATCAACTGATTTCAGTGGTTTATGATGTACGTGGTGCACAAAAACTTCCATCTCTAGTTACTTAAAACCTTGATAGTAGACTTTAAAAAAATATTTATTTTAGTAAGGAATAGTCAAAGCTCAGACTTGTCCTGTATTTGGCTGCTTTATTCTTGAATAAGAATTGTTAAGACGCCCATAATGAGAATTTAAATTTTCACATTAAATGAAAAAAGATTTCTTATTGTGGAAAAGGTATTTTCTGTCTTTTCTTGTTTAGAATTGACCACCATTGTGAAAATACTTTAATGTCAAATACAAATCACACACGCTGCTTTCTGTATTTTAGCACTAAAATGATACAGATATTTACATATAGATACTCCAAAACATGTAATAACAAAGATAACTGATGGATCCTTTATGGTAATACATATGATATGGTACAATTACAGTTAAATGCAAATAGTAGATACAAGATAAAGTGAGAAGTAATAGTAAATAGTTTGTTGTATATAATATATATAGGAAATAGTTTATGTAGTATATAATAGCATGTAGTCAGTAATAAAGCATATAATATTGTCAATAAACAGTATACAGAAAATAAAATGGGAATGAATAGTATAATTATATAATAGTATAAGTACAATAATATAATATCAGAATACTATATTGATAATAGCATATAGTATATGTATAATACTAATACCGAAGGTTTAGCTCCATCCTAATCCTGACCTGTCCTGTCAAAGTCCTCCGGCTTGAAGTGCTCACTGCATAACACAGAGAACTCGCTTGCGGAAAAACCTTCCCTTCTTATAGCTACTTCCCACTGTCTCCTCAATTCTTTGTCTCTGGGAAACCTTTAATGTGTGAGAAAAGTAAGCTAGCCAACTAGCTAACGTTACAGTAATTCACAAAATGTCAGTCACCTAACTGAAACGAGTGCTTGTCTTAAAAGTCGGTTTTAAGAAAATAAAGATGCATATTTAAATTTCAGGAAATTTAGTTTATAAAATAAGATAATATACGCTAAAACTATAATATAAATCATTTAAACTCAACTTTCACACCTAATTAGTGACATCGCTAGCTATTTTCTGACTGACTCCGGTGGCCAACTATTATCAACATAATTATACACTCACCTAAAGGATTATTAGGAACACCTGTTCAATTTTTCATTAATGCAATTATCTAATCAACCAATCACATGGCAGTTGCTTCAATGCATTTAGGGGTGTGGTCTTGGTCAAGACAATCTCCTGAACACCAAACTGAATGTGGCATGGTTGTTGGTGCCAGACGGGCCGGTCTGAGTATTTCACAATCTGCTCAGTTACTGGGATTTTCACGCACAACCATTTCTAGGCTTTACAAAGAATGGTGTGAAAAGGGAAAAACATCCAGTATGTGGCAGTCCTGTGGGCGAAAATGCCTTGTTGATGCTAGAGGTCAGAGGAGAATGGGCCGACTGATTCAAGCTGATAGAAGAGCAACTTTGACTGAAATAACCACTCGTTACAACTGAGGTATGCAGCAAAGCATTTGTGAAGCCACAACACGTACAACCTTGAGGCGGATGGGCTACAACAGCAGAAGACCCCACCGGGTACCACTCATCTCCACTACAAATAGGAAAAAGAGGCTACAATTTGCATGAACTCACCAAAATTGGACAGTTGAAGCCTCGAAAAATGTTGCCTGGTCTGATGAGTCTCGATTTCTGTTGAGACATTCAGATGGTAGAGTCAGAATTTGGCGTAAACAGAATGAGAACATGGATCCATCATGCCTTGTTACCACTGTGCAGGCTGGTAGTGGTGGTGTAATGGTGTGGGGATGTTTTCTTGGCACACTTTAGACCCCTTAGTGCCAATTGGGCATCGTTTAAATGCCACAGCCTACCTGAGCATTGTTTCTAACCATGTCCATCCCTTTATGACCACCATGCTACTTCCAGCAGGATAATGCACCATGTCACAAAGCTCGAATCATTTCAAATTGGTTTCTTGAACATGACAATAAGTTCACTGTACTAAAATGGCCCCCACAGTCACCAGATCTCAACCCAATAGAGCATCTTTGGGATGTGGTGGAACGGGAGCTTCATGCCCTGGATGTGCATCCCACAAATCTCCATCAACTGCAAGATGCTATCCTATCAATATGGGCCAACATTTCTAAAGAATGCTTTCAGCACCTTGTTGAATCAATGCCACGTAGAATCAAGGCAGTTCTGAAGGTGAAAGGGGGTCAAACACAGTATTAGTATGGTGTTCCTAATCCTTTAGGTGAGTGTATAATGACCACATACAACCAGAAAAGAATGTTCAGCCTTAGCTGTGAAAGGTTATTCCCCGAGACCTATATTCAATTGTGCGGCGATTTGTACAGCCCTAAGCAGCACACGAAACAGGCATTTTTCTCAATTCCAGTTATGAGCATTATGGGCATGTTGCCCTGCACAATATGGCAGCGCCGTTGACGTACAATCCAGAGGCCAATGGGGAGTCTATGTATTTTATTATGCCTATGATAATCGAACACGGAGGAAAAAGAGGCGTAGATGTTTTCAAGTATGAGTATTGAACACATGGTTCCTTGTGTTTAAATCGCGTTTGTTGAACTACTGTAGAGTATACTGTTGAAGTGTTGAAGGTGTAAAGACGCTAGGCAGTATAGTATAGTTGTTATTTTGCTGTAAAAACATGTTTGATTTTGTACCGCTAACAGGGGAGCCCTAGTAACTATACGTACGTCACCAAAGTGGATTTACATACATTCTAAACCATATACTGTACATCATGAAGATGTGTACTAAATGTTTGTTTAACATCTGACAGTAAAATCTTCAATAGGTATTGCAGATGATGAGCACATCACAACATGAAAAAGACATCTGAGTGATTTATGTGTGCTATTATGTAGAATTCAACACTGCCTACATTACATAACGTAAATAAACAAATGTACAAGTAACTAGTCACAAGTTATCTATTTTAATTGTCCATTACTACTGTTGATAAATGAAGGAACATTTGTATTAGATAAGACGTCAGTCACACATCAACAACATCAATATGTAAATGTAGTATTGAGCACATAAATCACAGAGTAACTTGAATCTTGTCTGGATGTTACAGGGACAGATGAACACGCGTAGAAAGTTGGAAAGTTGATGAAGGATTGCTGCAGTCAAAGGCTTTGAGTGAGTATAGTACAGAAATTAATTTAAAAAATCTACGTTTTAGTTTTTAGTTTATTTCAATTATTGTAATTTCAAACAGAGTTATTACAGAACTTTTCTGATTCTTTATTTGTGTGCATTTGCTGCAGAGCTTCTGTGGTGGAGCAGGACCTGCAAGACAAGGTGATGGTGGCATTTGTAGGAAAAAGAAACCAGCAGGACAAACTTGACCAAAATCTCCCTTTATGTTCAGAAAAAAAATCCACAGGGATTGAACAGCTTGAAGGCGAGTAATGACTGAATTTATATGTTTGGGTGAACTAATCCTTTAAGCCCTAAACAGAAACTGTAATAAATGTATGTATGCGTTTATATTATAGTAGTACATTGAAAAAGTAAACTTTAAGAAATAAGCAACTTTACTGAGTGTTTGTGCCCAAGACACTAACAAAAAAGGATTTTCAAAAATCACATTTACATTTATTTACAGTGCTCTCATTACAGGGACGATCCCCCTGGAGCAACCTGGAGCAAAGGGATTTGCTCAAGGACACATGGGTGGTGACGGCTGCAGAGATCGAACCAGCAACCTTCTGCTTTCCAGTTTAGCCCACTACACCACAAAAGTAATAAAACTACAACAAAAATTAGCATGTAAAAATATGAAATATTTGTATAATATATATATATGTATATGTAAATGAGTTCTGACCGCACACTCACTTTCAACTGCTTTTTTCACAAACGTTTTGGCACAATTCCTTTGTCAAGGTATATTTACATTTACATTTAGTCATTTAGCAGACGCTTTTATCCAAAGCGACTTACAAGTGAAGAATACAAACAAGCGATTCTTCATGAATTGGCAAATAGACACAGGAAGTGCTCACAATACAAGTTTCATACATTGCTCAGTACCATAAGCTAGAGTAGGAAGGGAAAAGGGAAGGATAGGGTTTTTTTTTGGTTTTTTTTAATGAAGGGATTAAGTGTTCACGGAAGAGATGAGTTTTCAGCTGTCTCTTGAATATTGCCACAAGCCTTTGTTCCTTCAGTGATCGCAGGCTTCTGGTGGGTATGTAGCGTTGTAGCAGTGTGTGGTAGGAGGGTGCAGAGCCTGTGGTGGATCTGTAAGCAAGCTTCAGCGCCTTGAACTTGATGCGAGCAGCAAGGGGTAGCCAGTGCAGAGAGATGAAGAGGGGCGTGACGTGGGCTCTCTTAGGCTCGTTGAAGACCCGACGTGCAGCAGCGTTCTGGATCATTCGAAGAGGTTTGATTGCACTTGACGGCAGTCCAGCCAGAAGAGCATTGCAGTAATCAAGCCTTGAAAAGACCAGGGCCTGGTATATGGTATCTTGACAAAGGCATTGTGCTGAAACGTTGGTTTTGGTTTGGTCAAGCCATGGTTTCCCATGTCCCATGTTTCCCCATGTCTTAGCTAGAGTAACATATGAAACCGAGGTAAGGCTCACCCTATTTAGGTTGGTCAGTCAACAATCTTTTCTAATAATTCCTTTTATTAGCCTTCATAGTCTGAGTACACTTGAACTAATGCCAAGCATTAGTCGGAAGTCTAAAATCTCAGTTGGCGTGCCCCAATGCTCCACTCAATACTGGACTTCAGTCTGTAAATAACCTGATGCAGTAACAATAGATACAACGTAATCTACTACGATCAATAATATCAGAGTAAGTCAGAATAAAATCAAATGTAAAAACTTGTTGGACAGGTAAGTGTATCATACCAATTGACCCTTCGCTGGCAGTTTGATTGATAGGCCCCGAATCAGCCGTTTTGTCTCACAAAGCAGTCAAGGGAGTTAGTAGATTAACGTTGGTGAACTTGAACTTGAAAAATTGTGTACTCACGTCTTTCTGTGCTTGAAACAACATTCCTTCAGATGTCCATTCATGTTTATTTGATGTTATAAATGAACTAGTATGAAGAGATGATTGGTTCACGAGCCGTTTGAAGGAGCTACAGTGATCTGTCATGACATATTAAAGAGCCACTATACAGTATTTATTGATTAAACTTCTTTAAAAAAATTACAATATTTTAAATATGAAACTGTTTCATATCAAGAGTAACCTGCTCTGTTTGTCTGTCGACGCGTTGTCAGTGTCCTCTTTGCTCTGGGATGTATTTTTCACTTTTGTGAGAACATGATATATGCCATACATGCCATATATATATATAATTGCTAATCATTATGTTTAAAATAAGGAATAACATAATAACAAATGTTGCAACATTGTGTTGTTTGATGTGAGATTATTGTTGCAACATGAATGGGAAAGTCTCACATGAGTAACAGTAAAATTCTCGATGTGGGAGGTGGCATTTCTTAGCTATGACATTAATAGAATTTCAAAGAATAGGAGGATCTGTATGGGAAGACAGGTTTAAGTAAATGATAAATGACAGGGTTCTGTAGCTTGTGTGTGTATATAACTCAGAAAATTAACACAGTGGCGGTATGTAATGGTGATGATTGAATCGTGTTGCTCAGTGAAAAGGTTTTGATGCAGTCATGACTCAGAGGACTATAATGTACCATAATACACCATAGATATGGGGCAAAGGTTTAAACTTGCTTATCGCTGTATAGTTTCCTGGGATCAAGCCACTTATTAATGTTTTGGGCAATAAAAATCCTCTCTCTGGTACATTCAAGAACAGATTAAAAAAAAAATACAATGCAAGGATAAAATGTATCGGTATAGACTGGCAACAGGCACATATGTCTGTCTGCATGGCCAAAAGACCTAAATTATTTCAGGGATGAATTCAAACTGCAAACTATAACATTTCACAAGGTTCTATATGTTGACATTATTGAAACGCAATAGCTAATGAACAATACTTTTCCCAATATTTATTATCTTAATTTTTACATACACTACTGTTCAAAAGTTTGAGGTTGGCAAGATTTTTTTAATGTTTTAATGCTAACAAAGGGTGCATTTATTTGATCAAAAATACACTAAAACAGTAATATTGTGAACTATTATTACAATTTAAAATAACTTTTTTTATTTCAATATATTTCAAAATGTCATTTATTCCTGTGTTGGCAAAGCTGAATTTTTAGCATCATTATTCCAGTCTTCAGTGTCACATGATCCTTCAGAAATCATTCTAATATTTTTGAATTGCCGATCGAGAAACATTTCTTATTATTATCAATGTTGAAAACAGTTATGCTTCTTAATATTTTTTTTGTTGAAACTGCTATGTATTTTTAAAATCTAAAGAGACTTAAGAGATTTTAAGTTCAAAATAACAGCATTTGTAATACAAATCTTTTGAAATATTATACATGTTATATCTTTATTGTCACTTTTGATCAACTGAATTCATCCTTGCTGAATAAAAGTATTAATTTCTTTCAATTTCAAAAATGTATTCTGATTCTAAACTTTTGAACAGTATTCAGTTACATTTTCAAACATTATGAACAAACATTAATTAACAATGAACAACTATATATCTAAAAATTAATATTAACCTAGATTAATAATTGCTGTAAAAATAGTTTGCTGTTATTTTCACCATATGCATTTACAATGGTTAACAAATTTGAATATCACATCATCCGCTGTGCATGTACAGGCATGAATACCTGTCAAATATTTCCCACCTGTTTCTCTTCCTTGTATGACTGTAAGACCATTAACTTCCAAGACCTTTGCAATCAAAATGATACATCAACTATAAGTAAACAGAAAGTTTCAGTTGAAAAATAATACTTCACATTTTGAAATCTGGGAAGAACAAACAAAGAAATAAACCAAAATACCCTTATTAATTCAAGAGTCTTTAAGCTCACAGATCTTTATTTAACTGTAAGAAGAAGAAAAAAACAGATCAAGATCTTTTCAAGTTTCATTCATATATTACTCAAAACCACTACTTTTCATCTGACAGCTGCATCACGTACACAGATGATTCCGTAACACTTTACAATAACAGATCAGTATGCACATTCAGATCTGTTAAATATTATATAACACTGATGTTTTTTTTATAAGTGTGCTAATCAAAGTATGCAATTCTTGTGTTCTGATATGTTTGAATGATCTTATACGATCTGGATTAATAATGTGATTGAAAAAAGGTGACCTTTTTAATGTAAGTTTAGCCTGGACCAAATACTTTAGATTATTTTAATTGAGGGTTGACCTCGACTCATCAAGCTTTAGTGGCTCACATCGTTGGGCTGGACCTGATTCGGCACATTCTCAGTGCGCCTCTTTTTACAGGCATCATAAAGTACAGTACATGCCTTATCAGGGTGGATTCTCTGTAGTGATTCCCATCAGCTCTGGTCACAGGACAGAATTAATTTAGCATCAGAAGTAATATACACAAGTAACATTCCTCAATAAGAGCCATTAACTCAGTGAAAAATTATGTTTTTGTTTGTTGCTAACTTGCCTCTGTAACTGGATGACTGAAAAAAAAAATCTCAAATTGAATTACTTACCAAGTGTCATGGAAAACTAAACTTGTTTTTGTGTTTTTTATATTATTTTAACAACATAAGTCACATGAGGTTTCTATTTTACCTGTGTTAAAGCCTCCTGAGAACCAGTTTTGTGTGTGTGAACTTTATTTTTTCTAGGACATTGCATTGTTTGGAGCTAGTGCTGGGGAAACGATTAATCGTAATTAATACGCGAGGAAAGGAAACGAGGATGCACAAATAAGAAATGAGATCTCTGCTGTAGGAGTCGTGCTGAATTTCCCACATCTGATTAGAAGATGGTGTCTGCATCTGAATCGTCAATCAAATTAATTTTCCAAACTGGTCCAATGTAGGCACAGCGTAATACCACACAGGTATACATTTATTTTTAATTGACGATTAAATAGTTTAATGAGAGAGTTTCCATGACAGAGTTTAAGATAAATCTTTTCATTACTACTGAACCGGCCGGTTTGCTATACGTTTCAAATTATTATTAAACAACATGCGACATGACATTTTTTCTTTATGACCAATTGGGTCATTCCGTGTCAGATCAACCAGAGGTTGAAATCCAAAATATTAAATGTCATAGACGTATATTTACTGAGTAATCCACTGTTTTGTAAAGGGGGGGTCAAAATGACAATTTTCAACTGTGATTTGCAGCCACTTTACATGGGTGTTATAATAACTTTAGAAAGATGGCAGTATAATTATTTTATTTTTACACAGAGATTACTAGGTCTATTAGTAAAATCTGTTGACTTTTCCAATCTTTGTTTCATTATATGCCTACAGTGACCGTTCAAAAATGGTAAAAAGCACTTCTTGTGTTTTGTGCCTCAAGTTTGCATGCCTGTAACTTAAGAAGTATTAAAGAAATCTTAATATCCTTTTAGATTCTGGTTCTTAACAAACTTTCCTTTTGGTATCTTAAATGTAAAGGCCCTCGATGGTTCAACCCCAGAGATATGGAGATCTCAATGCGGCTTCATGAGTAAATTGGTAAATTGTACACATTTTCAGTGGTCGAAAACCAAATGTGGGTCACTTTGAATACAGGTGATACTTTTTTTGTTTTAAAGAGAAATATCTGAAGAACAAATAATGTTGAAACTAGAAATATATCTTGTCTTTTTCTATCAATTGCATAGAACATGAGTGACGAATACTTTTCCAAAGTTTGCATGCCTGCAACTCTAAAAGTATTCAAGATATCTTAATATCCTTCTAAATTCTCATTCTTAATAAACATTCCTTTTGAAATCTTCATTTTCAAGGCCCTATATATTTCAGTCTGTTGAGAAAATTACATACATTTGGTTTGTGACCATTGAAAATGGGTAAAAATTTGCACATGGAGTCACATTGGGGTCCCAATATCTACGGAGCCTTAAAAATAAAAATTCCAAAAGAAAAAATTATTAATGAGAATCTAGAAGGATATAATTACCTGTTAAACATGAAAGTATTATGCAATCACTTGAGATATTTCTTTTTGGCATGAAGCACTCTAAAATTGAGTCAGGATCCCATTGATTTTTTCTCTAAGAGTGCCGTACTATTCAGACTAGTCAAAAAAATCATCGTAAGAAATGGTGATAAACCATATGGGGGATTCCTGCTTTGAGAGTTCATTTCAAAGGTCTATGACCTGTATGAGCTTAACTTCACTGCATTTACTGATAAATGTTCTCACCCATAAGACCTAAAAGAACAAGGGGAACACACCCTGGTCCTATCACAAACAGTTACTGATTCACCAACTGGTTTTGCAATAAGATGTGTAAAATAATATTCATGAAAGTGATAAAAATCGATACACACCTTCTAATGCCCTGCCTCACCGTCCACGCAACCGATGCTTTATAAACTCAGACATCTTTCACACTTCTGTCTTAGTGAACCTAACCCCATCCATAATCCAGACATGGGACATCTGGAGTTAATACTAGTATTAATATGGATAACAGGTTGCTTTACTATAGACAACAACAAGAATAGGTGAGATGCTCATAATTATTTAGTAATTTGGTGTAATATTTCAGCAGTAATGTGAATTTGCTTTTAAGTATAGATTCAGTAAAAGAATTTATTTTATTTGTATGCACTGGCAGAAATAGTATATTTAAGTATATAGTATATTTTAATATATGTATATATATATATATATATATATATGTATATGTATATATATATATATATATATATATATATATATATGTATGTGTATATATATATATGTATGTATATATATTTATTTATTTATTTATTTGTATAATATGCAAATACATGCATATTCTAAATAATAACTATACAATCAAGATGTATAGTTTATTATTACATCATTTGCATTTAAATAGAGCCAAACGTTTCTAAGAATTAAATTAGGAAAACAGGCAAAGATCGCAAAATTGTAAATGCTCTTTAACATTTTGCTATTTCTTAATTTTATACACAACATTAATGCATCGTCAAGACAATTATTGTCACTCCTTTACAGTCTTTGATTAAGTAATTAAGCTTTTAACATCTCATTTAAAAATCATCTTTGATCTTAGACTGTGATAATATGATCATAATTATGGGAGCAAATGATAAATGATACAGTGATGACTACTATTATGTAACTGGATTACACTACTTTTATTACTGTGTATATAAAAAATTCTTAAATGACTGAATTATTTAATGTTTTTATAGATATGCCGTGACAGAGAGAGATGCTGGTAAGTAAATCATCATATAAAATGTTATAAGGACAATGATCAACAAGGGAATTAGTGCAAAATTTTCCCTATCGTCTTTTTCACATATTCAATAACTTTACAATATATATAAATTACTTCAGTGTAACTAAGAACTGCTATTATTATATCCTAAAAATCTATGTATAATGTCTGTCTATTCCTAATGAACACTTGGGAGAGACTTTGTTCTGTCACAAAAAAAAAAACAAATGCACAAATGTTTCACAAGGACACATATGATTACAAAATGACATGAGAACTGGTTGTAAATGGGTGGAGGTAGGCCCCCATAAAGCATGCCTAAGGTCCATGTCCATTACCAACACATTATGAACATAAAAAACATTTATGGCATTGTACAACTAGAATGATAAACACAAAAATGGTTAGTCATTACTTTTTCCTTATTTTAGCACTGGTTATAATTTAACAGCATATCTTTAAATAATCAACTAGAATTCCTACTAAAGTAAATTTCTAGCACTGAAAATTGAAATGTCATGTTTTTCTATCTTTTAAGTAGTGTTGGCGTCCTGTGACTTCAACAAAAATGAAGAACCTTTCTGCAACTTTCTGCAAGACGCCGCAGATAACGGTGATTGGACACGCCATGCTGGACCCACCCCAACCCCAGGCACAGGACCTGATGGAGACTATCCGGATGGCTGTGAGTGTGAATGCCA
Organism: Zacco platypus; assembly: GCA_038088235.1. NCBI lineage: Eukaryota > Metazoa > Chordata > Actinopteri > Cypriniformes > Xenocyprididae > Zacco > Zacco platypus. The sequence continues at coordinate 17,444,202 of CM076085.1, forward strand.
AACTAACAAACAACAATCCAGTGTTCAGTCACTGAAGATGCACATTCAATTGGCGAATGTTTTTTTGTTGTTGTTGAAAGTATCTATAATTTCAGCAGCCACAAATGCTTACAAAATTACAGTACACTAATTATGTTGCACTAATTTATTAAAAATGTTTTGAATCTTTTGAAAATAGTAAAGCACTTTTTGTTACTGTTCTTTTCTCTCATTCATTGTTAAATGTAACCCTTTCCCCCTTAGCTGGCTTTTACATATATCATGAGGCTGACAACAGTGTAAATGGACAGAAAGTACGCCTCCTCAGCCCAGTTATTAGTAATGGACCTGCGGAGATCTGTGTACAGTTCTACTACTTCATGTATGGCAGTGACAGCAAGAACACTCTGACTTTGCTGGCCAAACATTCTGGCTCTGACGAACAACTGTGGCAAAAAACTGGGATACAGAGTACATCATGGCTTGGAGCTTCTGTCACAGTGCCTATACCAGCTGGGCAGACTCAGGTGGGTCTGGTTAAAAACAGCGCAAGATTGCTATTAGCGCTAATTCTCGTGTTCGTGTAAGGCTATAGAAATTATTCCAAGGCTCTAGCATGCATTTTTAAATGAAAAACACATGGGTGCCATCCTGCCATACTTATAGCCAAAGTATCATGGCCTCTGGAAGACTTTAGCTGTTAAATTTCAGTGTGGTCACAGTGTTTACGACTACAAGGCTAATGCATTACTGCAGGTCCGGCGCTACCTGTAGGCAGAGCAGGCAGTGGCTTAGGGTCTCAGTTATGGAGGAGTTACCATTACCGTAACATTGGGGAGCAAAATACTAGGCTCTTTTTCTATTGGATATAGATGAATTGACAGTGACCGTATCAGAGTGTGTCCCACCTTCTGAATAAAAAAGATACGAAAAGGCAACTTTTCTGCAGCTCACTGACTTTTGAATTGAATTATGATGACGCAGGGTGCTAAGCGAAAACAGGCACGCAAAGAAGTACAGTTCGTAATGTAGGTGTGCGAGTTGTCATCATCTCCAGACTGTTAGGACACTTTGAACTTGTGCATACAATGAATGACATCACTTCAAGAGCCGACTAGCAAGATCGAGAAGTAAAAGCAAAATTCGTTTTCAAAGTCAAAGAGATTTCACCACTAGAGTATTTTATTAATGTTTCAGAAAAGTACCTCTGTATCTTTTAAATTCTGCTGTTTACATTACTACTCTAACATAATACTTATTTTCAGTTTTCAAAACATAAATATTGTTGTTATATTTAAAATATATATGTATATATGTAAAAAATAAGCGTACAGTTTTATGAAGTAATTAAGCATTTCTGCTTAGTAGTTTGTTTCTTTCACTTTCACTAGCAGTTGATTTGTGTAGGCTTAAACACCCTTAAAAAAATAAAGGTTCTTGGAATCTGTGGTTACATGAAGAACCTTTAAAATCCATGGAACCTTTCCATAACAGGTTCTTTACTGTGGTAAAAAAAGTTTTAGATTGTTTTAGAATGTTCTTCACACTAAGAAAAACAAAATGGGTTCCATTAAGAACTGATCACTAAAAGATTCTGTAAAAACTCCATTTTGGAACCTTTATTTTTAAGGGTGTATAGTACAGATTTGAGGTATTTTTGCCACGGCAATAAATCGATAGGAGGGGGAAATCCTGTCCAAAAATGATTAAGGAATGATGTTCATTTACTGAATTTTACTGTTGCCCAGAAGAGTGTGTTAGGCTACTGTAAATAAATTACTGAACAAATTACTACAAAAACAAAACAAACAAACAAACAAAAAACACACACACATAATAGCACCCCCCACATACAATAAGAGATTACCTTAGTTAATATGGACAATATAAAAAATAAAATATAATAAAAAATAATAAAAATGTTTTATTAGGAGGGGTGTGGAGTGGGGGCCTCCAACATAAATTTTGCCTAGGGCCTCCAAATGTCTAGAACCAGCCCTGTATTACAGTATGTCTAATCTATATTGCCTTTTTTTTCATCATCAGTTATAAAACGTTAGACAGATGACAGAACACTGCTAAAGCTCTAAATGACAGAATGACTCCCACAGCATGACAGAAAATTCCCTTTCAGCCTGCTTTAATGTCATTTTTCTCTTCTAGATTGTGTTTGAGGCAATGCGTGGGTTATCTTCATCATGTGACACTGCCCTGGATAACATCGTCATCAGCGAGGGAGCCTGTGCTGGTACTTTATTCTACCCTTATTGCAGGTTACAAAGAAACACATTTCATACTACTATAATAATACAATTTTATTTATTTGTTTGTTTTAATACAGGCTGTATAGCTGGGTGTGATTTTGATGATGGTGACTATTGTGGCTGGATGAATGAGGCATCAAATGAAAATATCTTTGGTTGGGAGCATTGGATTGGACAGACAGATACACCAGGCACTGGCCCTGATGATGATTTCTCTAAACCAGGATGTGAGTCCAACGTTCCACCTTGTGACTTTGACAAAAATGATTTTTAAGGACTTCTTTCAGCCCTCTCAACATTCCCTATTTTCTCAAACTGTTTCTTTCCAATGCAGTGGGGTCATACCTGTTAATGGACTCCAGCTTTGGCATTGAAGGAGAATCTGGTCAGCTCTGGAGTCCCTCTACCTCAGCCTCTGGTTGCCTGCAGCTGGACTTTCATTACTACATGTATGGCAGTGCTGCCAACATGGAACTTAATGTCCATGCAGTCAGCACTGGTAAGGGTGAAGATTGAGTTTATTTAAACATCTTTAAGTTCAAAGGACAATTATGGTATTACAATATCATGAAGATTATATGCACATATGAAAGCAATTAATCAACTTTGGTTTCGGAAAGTTTTGGTTTCTGAAAATTTTATAATACAGATTATTTACAGTGATTTTGGCTTAGACTTATTTTATTATTTTTGTTTTAGGTGGGGCACTTGGAGCCCCTATTTTCAGCCTCAAAGGGAATCAAGGTCAGGGCTGGAAGCCCGCAAGTGTTCGCTACATCGGCACAGCTGGTACAGTGCAGGTCAGTTATTCTCTCAGTTTTTCAGGAATTTATAAAATATCTTTATATTCTAAAAAAAACAATGTGACCCATTTGAGTTACAAAGTAATTTGTATTCATTATAAATGTTGCCAAAGATGCCTGTGTTTACACTGTACATTTTTTTTATTTCAGTTTGTAATTGTTGGTGTTTATGGTGAAACAGACCAAACAGATATTGCAATTGATAGTGTCTGCATTACCACTTGTACAGGTAGGTGGCAGACTGTGCCATTAATGTCATTTTAAGGTTATACGTAGCAATTGTCAAATAATAAAACATTTTAAGGAGAAAGTACCAGTCTATTGATTGTTTTCTTGCTCGATTTTAGCAACTCCAACGACACCATCCCCACCACAACCCTCTACACCTAAACCAACAACACCAGGTCCATCAACTCCTAAACCATCTACACCAGGTCCATCAACTCCTAAACCATCTACACCAGGTCCATCAACTCCTAAACCATCTACACCAGGTCCATCAACTCCTAAACCATCTACACCAGGTCCATCAACTCCTAAACCATCTACACCAGGTCCATCTACACCTAAACCATCTACACCAGGTCCATCAACTCCTAAACCATCTACACCAGGTCCATCAACTCCTAAACCATCAACTCCTAAACCATCTACACCAGGTCCATCAACTCCTAAACCATCTACACCTAAACCATCTACACCAGGTCCATCAACTCCTAAACCATCAACACCAGGTCCATCAACTCCTAAACCAACAACACCTAAGCCAACTACTCCAAAACCAACACCACCAGGTAAGTTAAACTTGTTCTATTTTCCTTTTTAAAGTCTATAAAGAAATTACAGCATTTACATAACTAAACATCTCTTCATGTTTTCCAACAGTGAACTGCCCTCCAGACTCTGAATACATTGATTGCGGCCCAGCCTGTATTCCTACCTGTGCAGAACCCTCCACCAACTGCTCTGGTTCTTGCATCAGCGGCTGCTTCTGTAAACCGGGATTTGTTTTCCGTGGCCGGCGCTGTGTTCCTATTGAGCAGTGTGGGTGCCTGGATGAGGAAAACAATTACTTTGAGGTACAAGAGTTGTCATTAATGTGAGGCTGCATCTGTGTGTAGTTCTGTGAACAAAGCCTTTGCTCTAAACTTGGTCTGTATTTACACTCAGCCTGGTGAGATCATTTTTGGAGATGGCTGTTCCAAGTTGTGTCGCTGTGCTGGCAACTACACTTTCGACTGCGTGGACAACACCTGTGACCCTGTGACAGAAGAATGTCGGGAGGTTGGTGGAGTGCACGGCTGCTACCCTAAAGGTATTGTACAAAACAACAACAACAATCTTCCCTCCAACTACAATTACCGAAACTGACAAGTGATCAGTGGTAGGTGAACTATGAATGCCCTCAAATAACATGCTAAATTATTTGTGATAGCTCATGTTTTATAGCCCATAACCTTCCAAACAAAGCCATTTTATATAATCTTCTACTTTAAACATTTTTGTTCCAATTTATATCTTTGACATCAAGATATTTTTCACTCACAGGAACCTCCACCTGTGTTGCTTCTGGTGACCCCCATTACACCACCTTTGATAAACGGCGCTACGACTTCATGGGAAACTGTTCTTACCTGATGTCTAAACCATGTAACAGCACAGATGTGCCTTACTTCGCCGTATACACTGACAATGAGAATCGCTATAACAATCCTCATATCAGCTATGTAAAAGCAGTTCATGTCCATGCGCTGGGAGTGATAGTGTCCATTCTGAAAGGAGGGACTGTGCAGGTAAGAAAAAAGAACATTAATCTTAATATTACTGCTAAAGTACATATACTGTGTACATATTATTTGGAGGGACGTTCAAATGGACAGTTGCAATATGTTTTCTGACTTTTCTCAGGTCAATGGAACCAATGTGAACATTCCTCTGAGTCCTGTCACTGGCGTTGACATTTTTATGTCTGGCAAGCACTACACAGTGGCCTTAAACTTTGGTGTTACTGTACGTTATGATGGAAACCACTTTATGGACATTAAAGTTATCAAGGAGTGAGTATGGTTCTTTTTAATAACAACTATAATAACTTGGTTCACTTTTAAATGTTTCTACATGCTTGTGATCATTTTACAGCTATGAGGACAAACTTTGTGGACTGTGTGGAGACTACAACGGAGACTCTAATGATGACTTCCAGACCCCGACTGGTGAACTGGTCCAAAGCCCCAATGACTTTGGCAACAGCTGGAACACAGACCCTGAGTAAGGCAATAAGCAATTAACATACTGTTACTGCCAAAAGACTTAATGTTAATTGTTAATTCATATCATAGATGACTTAACTTTGATTTTGTCTTTCAGGTGTAACAAGCCAGAAGTCGACCCAAATCCAGGATGTACAGATGATGAGCAGGAGTTGTATGAAGGCCCAGCTTACTGTGGTATCATATTGGACAGCAATGGCCCATTTGCTGCTTGCCATCCAAAAGTCAACCCCAATGTGAGTGAAATCAAATCAGTTCATCTGAAATGCTATATGATTTTAACCATATAACAGATACTTACACATATTAACCCTGTGTGAATAGGGTTTCTTCCAAGACTGTTTGTTTGATGTGTGTGAACTGGATGGAGCTCATTCTGCATTGTGTGAAGCAATAGAGTCGTATGTCAACGAATGTCAGGACCGTGGCGTCACAATTGGACCCTGGAGAAACAGCACCTTCTGTCGTATGTCTGAAAAATACATATTCTTCAGCCATAAACTCTCGCAAAAACTGCTGACATCAATGGCTTGTCCTATTTCTCATACGGTCAGATAGAGGGAAGTTTATGATTAGCACTAACACACATTCTTCCTCTCCAGCTCTGAAATGCCCACCCAACAGTCACTTTGAATCATGCGCCCCAATTTGTCAACCTTCCTGTAACCCAATTCCACCAAGTCAGTGCACTGGGCCTTGTTCTGAAGGATGCGTTTGTGACCCTGGATACATCCTCAGTGCCGGCCAGTGCGTGAAAGAAGACACATGTGGCTGCAGCTATAATGGACAATATTTTAAGGTTAGGAGACTTTATGTGGCATCATTTAGGGTAGCAAGAGTTTGTTATAGTCAGTCAAGTAGTATTTTTCGTCAAACTAACGCATTTCTTCTCTGCATGTGTTTAGCCAGGTGAAGAGTTCTACACCAAGGACTGTGAGCTACTGTGTAAGTGTAACCCCCCATTTGTTACCTGTAGTGCTGCTGACTGTCCACCAATGGAACAGTGTGGAGTACAGGATGGCGTAATTGGGTGTTACCCAGAAGGTGAGTACTTTGGTTAACTCAGTAAATGTGCTTTCATTCACATTAATAATAGGATTTCAGTCAGACTAAAATAATAATGTTTTTTTAACACGTAAACAATTTAGTTTGATTGAAATCATTTTTTGCAATGGAACTTTGTCTAGCATGTTGATCAGACTACAACTGGCCTCAGTGCTGTGTGCATGCTTCAAAAGATGTGACATGCACTGTGTATTTAATTCTTCAAATACTCAATTATGTATTGTGTCACGTAGACAGAGAGCAGGAAGATGTTGCTTGACTATGCATGTTACCTGAATTTGTAAACATACTTTATTTAATAGTACACTGTGATCTTAGCCAGTTCCTTCACTAGCAAACAGGTCATAGCACCACGTAATTGTTCCTTAACAAATAATGCAATATATACAATATTGTATTATTATACAATATACTAATAAAAGCTACACATTCTTTTGCCCTTAAAAATAGTTAATAAAAACAAGTAACTTAATATCTTTTCTAAATCCCCCAGGATCTCAAGACTGTATTATCTCTGGTGACCCTCATTATAACACCTTTGATGGCAAATTCTACAGCTTCATGGGCACTTGCACCTACACTCTGGCCAGAACCTGTAAAAACAACACTGGTAAGCAATGGCCAAAACCATGTTAAAACTATCCACAGTCAACAGTGACATTAGAATGCTTGGATCGTCAATAGGTGTTATGGAGTGACAAAAAATCCTGACATTCTTAATATTGATTCAGTGTACGTTAAATGTTCCCAAAATTAACATTAAATTGAGTTTAAATAAGAATATAGTTGTACAGCTTTAAAATAACTTTACTTTCCTCTCTCCTGGGACTGCAGGCCCCTGGTTCTCCATAGAGGGTAAGAATGAAGAGAGAGGAGTTTCTGGTGTTTCTTACCTGAGGAAACTATACGTGACTGTTGATGGTGTCACTGTGACAATGATGAAAAGCAGGAGAACTCTGGTCAGTATCCACAGCAGCTGCCATCATTAAACCACCAATGAAACCATTCTATAATCTTGAGATAAACAATTGAGATTTTAAGTCAACAGCTAAAATTGGATTTAGTCTCTCTTAGAGTATGGCATTAAGTAAATGAAGACAATAGTTTGGAGACACTCCTCTTATCTTAAATCTTTTCTTTCAATTGTTCCTAATCTGTTTATAGTCACAACATCTCTGTCAATTTTTCAGTTCTTCAAGAATAATCTTTCTTTGAAAGGAAAAGAAAAGAAAATCTCACAGTTGTTCTAGTCAGAGCTAGCATTAGTCTTCGGTCCATCTCTATTGTTTATCTCTTTTTCTCACATCCAGGTAAATGGACTCAGGGTGTCCCTCCCCCACTTCCCATCTCCACTGATTTCTCTGTCTCTTGCTGGCCAATATGTAATCCTCACAACTCCGTTCGGCCTGGAGGTGCAGTGGGATGGGAACCATTACGCCAAGATCTCTGTTCCCAGGTACTGAAACTCTGAAAACAGCCTCATTGGAATATATACACAGTACATCACTCTGACCTGAAGTATTTGTCAGGAAACCCATGATTCTTAAGGGTTATAGGACTTGAGTAAATCCTGCAAAAAAAAAATCAAAAAAATCAAAAAGCATCTCTGAGGAAATGAACATCTTAACATTAATCTCTCATTAATCTCTCTCTTTGTTCCTCTCTCACTCATTTGATCAGTTCCTACTATGACCAGATGTGTGGACTGTGTGGAGACTACGATGGAAACCCTAATAATGATTTCACTAAGCCTGATGGCTCCCAAGTCGACAGTTCAAGTCAGTTTGGAGACAGCTGGCAAACTGTTGACGATGAGGACGCAACGTCAGTACCTGTTCTTCCTTTTATCAACTGCACAGAAAGTACAATGTTTTGAGGATTAGCGTGACGACTTATGTTCAATGATGATGTTGTGTTTTCAGGTGCAAGCCTGACCCTGGACCTCAACCACCCTGTGATCCTGTGCTGGAGGGTGAGGTGTCAAACCCAGAGAACTGTGGGAGAATAACTGACACAAATGGACCTTTTAGGTTAGGACCAAACTATGACATTTCTCAATACTGCTAATGAACAATGTTGAAAGACTTTTAGTGCTTAACCACTGCACACTTTCTCTTACATTTGCTCCTCACAGGGACTGTATAAATGTGGTGGACCCGTTGCCTTTCTTCCAGAGCTGTGTGTTTGATATGTGTCGATATCAAGGGCTCCAGCAGGTCCTTTGTGACCAGCTTCAAGCTTACACTGATGCTTGCCTGAGTGCAGGTGCACCTGTCCATCAGTGGAGGGAGCCAGACTTCTGCCGTGAGTCATCCTCTCATATAGATTGTATCACATCGCACAAAGTCTTTAATGTCTTAAACATAAATAATAAATCTTTAAAATTCGGCAACTTACATCCATACTAGAATAACATTTCACGTTCTGAATGAAAAGCCTGCTTTAAGCTTTCTCTAATGCGCAATATAAATTATTGAAATGGAGTTCAGGCAGTTGCAATAAGACAGCTAGAGTCGAATAATTACTTTAACTTTAGCCTTATTGTTTTTATTATTTATGAGGCTTTTATGACAGGAATGTCGTCACAGAGGGATAGGGACATTGGACTGGGAAACTGCATATTCTACACTGCATCCTCACTTTAACCTTATTTTCACCATCAGTTAATGTTTTTCCTCATTTTTCTACAGCTCTGGTATGTCCTCCAAACAGCCATTACTCCATATGTGTGAGCTCCTGTCCGGAGACATGTCTTGGTATCAATGGTCCACCGGGCTGCGGTGAGAAGTGTGTAGAGGGCTGCGAGTGCGACCCTGGCTTCATCCTCAGTGACAACAAATGTGTTCCTGTTAAAGACTGCGGATGTGTGGACCCCTCAGGCTCCTACCACCCAGTGAGTTTAAAACCAGGGCTGACCCATGGGGTTCTGGGGAAATGGACGAGGTTATGAAAATGGGTTGTTACACCCACTGATGTAAAAATGGTCAAAACCATGATATCAACATTCATGAAACCATTGCAAAAATGACACACATTCCTATCAATGTGACTATGTTAGGTAAACGAGAGCTGGTATGTGGAAGGCTGTACACAAAAGTGTACATGTGAGGGAGGAGGAACTATTCAGTGTTACGACACCAGCTGTCTTCCTAACGAGCGTTGCCAACTTGAAGATGGAGACTATATCTGCAAACCTAGTGGTAACAATTATAGTACTCGTTTATACATAATAAAGTTTTGAGCACATGTACTGGTACATTTGTTCACACATATTATCACATCATGAATATACACAAATGTAGTTCTACACAAACCAATCGACAGTCCTGACAGATCTGAAACAAATTCTACTAATTTCATTTCTATCTTTCTCTTTAGATATAATAATTTGTTCTGTCTCTATTGACCCTTATTGCATCCTTTGACAATGAAGTACATCACTTCATGAGTACCTTCTCTTGCTCTATCAAGAAATTACAGCATTTACATAACTAAACATCTCTTCATGTTTTCCAACAGTGAACTGCCCTCCAGACTCTGAATACATTGATTGCGGCCCAGCCTGTATTCCTACCTGTGCAGAACCCTCCACCAACTGCTCTGGTTCTTGCATCAGCGGCTGCTTCTGTAAACCGGGATTTGTTTTCCGTGGCCGGCGCTGTGTTCCTATTGAGCAGTGTGGGTGCCTGGATGAGGAAAACAATTACTTTGAGGTACAAGAGTTGTCATTAATGTGAGGCTGCATCTGTGTGTAGTTCTGTGAACAAAGCCTTTGCTCTAAACTTGGTCTGAATTTACACTCAGCCTGGTGAGATCATTTTTGGAGATGGCTGTTCCAAGTTGTGTCGCTGTGCTGGCAACTACACTTTCGACTGCGTGGACAACACCTGTGACCCTGTGACAGAAGAATGTCGGGAGGTTGGTGGAGTGCACGGCTGCTACCCTAAAGGTATTGTACAAAACAACAACAACAATCTTCCCTCCAACTACAATTACCGAAACTGACAAGTGATCAGTGGTAGGTGAACTATGAATGCCCTCAAACAACAAGCTAAATTATTTGTGATAACTCATGTTTTATAGCCCATAACCTTCCAAACAAAGCCATTTTATATAATCTTCCACTTTAAACATTTTTGTTCCAATTTATATCTTTGACATCAAGATATTTTTCACTCTCAGGAACCTCCACCTGTGTTGCTTCTGGTGACCCCCATTACACCACCTTTGATAAACGGCGCTACGACTTCATGGGAAACTGTTCTTACCTGATGTCTAAACCATGTAACAGCACAGATGTGCCTTACTTCGCCGTATACACTGACAATGAGAATCGCTATAACAATCCTCATATCAGCTATGTAAAAGCAGTTCATGTCCATGCGCTGGGAGTGATAGTGTCCATTCTGAAAGAAGGGACTGTGCAGGTAAGAAAAAAGAACATTAATCTTAATATTATTGCTAAAGTACATATACTGTGTACATATTATTTGGAGGGACGTTCAAATGGACAGTTGCAATATGTTTTCTGACTTTTCTCAGGTTAATGGAACCAATGTGAACATTCCTCTGAGTCCTGTCACTGGCGTTGACATTTTTATGTCTGGCAAGCACTACACTGTGGCCTTAAACTTTGGAGTTACTGTACGTTATGATGGAAACCACTTTATGGACATTAAAGTTATCAAGGAGTGAGTATGGTTCTTTTTAATAACAACTATAATAACTTGATTCACTTTTAAATGTTTCTACATGTTTGTGATCATTTTACAGCTATGAGGACAAACTTTGTGGACTGTGTGGAGACTACAACGGAGACTCTAATGATGACTTCCAGACCCCGACTGGTGAACTGGTCCAAAGCCCCAATGATTTTGGCAACAGCTGGAACACAGACCCTGAGTAAGGCAATAAGCAATTAACATACTGTTACTGCCAAAAGACTTAATGTTAATTGTTAATTCATATCATAGATGACTTAACTTTGATTTTGTCTTTCAGGTGTAACAAGCCAGAAGTCGACCCAAATCCAGGATGTACAGATGATGAGCAGGAGTTGTATGAAGGCCCAGCTTACTGTGGTATCATATTGGACAGCAATGGCCCATTTGCTGCTTGCCATCCAAAAGTCAACCCCAATGTGAGTGAAATCAAATCAGTTCATCTGAAATGCTATATGATTTTAACCATATAACAGATACTTACACATATTAACCCTGTGTGAATAGGGTTTCTTCCAAGACTGTTTGTTTGATGTGTGTGAACTGGATGGAGCTCATTCTGCATTGTGTGAAGCAATAGAGTCGTATGTCAACGAATGTCAGGACCGTGGCGTCACAATTGGACCCTGGAGAAACAGCACCTTCTGTCGTATGTCTGAAAAATACATATTCCTCAACCATAAACTCTAGCAAAAACTGCTGACATCAATGGCTTGTCCTATTTCTCATACGGTCAGATAGAGGGAAGTTTATGATTAGCACTAACACACATTCTTCCTCTCCAGCTCTGAAATGCCCACCCAACAGTCACTTTGAATCATGCGCCCCAATTTGTCAACCTTCCTGTAACCCAATTCCACCAAGTCAGTGCACTGGGCCTTGTTCTGAAGGATGCGTTTGTGACCCTGGATACATCCTCAGTGCCGGCCAGTGCGTGAAAGAAGACACATGTGGCTGCAGCTATAATGGACAATATTTTAAGGTTAGGAGACTTTATGTGGCATCATTTAGGGTAGCAAGAGTTTGTTATAGTCAGTCAAGTAGTATTTTTCGTCAAACTAACGCATTTCTTCTCTGCATGTATTTAGCCAGGTGAAGAGTTCTACACCAAGGACTGTGAGCTACTGTGTAAGTGTAACCCCCCATTTGTTACCTGTAGTGCTGCTGACTGTCCACCAATGGAACAGTGTGGAGTACAGGATGGCGTAATTGGGTGTTACCCAGAAGGTGAGTACTTTGGTTAACTCAGTAAATGTGCTTTCATTCACATTAATAATAGGATTTCAGTCAGACTAAAATAATAATGTTTTTTTAACACGTAAACAATTTAGTTTGATTGAAATCATTTTTTGCAATGGAACTTTGTCTAGCATGTTGATCAGACTACAACTGGCCTCAGTGCTGTGTGCATGCTTCAAAAGATGTGACATGCACTGTGTATTTAATTCTTCAAATACTCAATTATGTATTGTGTCACGTAGACAGAGAGCAGGAAGATGTTGCTTGACTATGCATGTTACCTGAATTTGTAAACATACTTTATTTAATAGTACACTGTGATCTTAGCCAGTTCCTTCACTAGCAAACAGGTCATAGCACCACGTAATTATTCTTTAACAAATAATGCAATATGTACAATATTGTATTATTATACAATATACTCATAAAAGCTGCACATTCTTTTGCCCTTAAAAATAGTTAATAAAAAACAAGTAACTTAATATCTTTTCTAAATCCCCCAGGATCTCAAGACTGTATTATCTCTGGTGACCCTCATTATAACACCTTTGATGGCAAATTCTACAGCTTCATGGGCACTTGCACCTACACTCTGGCCAGAACCTGTAAAAACAACACTGGTAAGCAATGGCCAAAACCATGTTAAAACTATCCACAGTCAACAGTGACATTAGAATGCTTGGATCGTCAATAGGTGTTATGGAGTGACAAAAAATCCTGATAGTCTTAATATTGATTCAGTGTACGTTAAATGTTCCCAAAATTAACATTAAATTGAGTTTAAATAAGAATATAGTTGTACAGCTTTAAAATAACTTTACTTTCCTCTCTCCTGGGACTGCAGGCCCCTGGTTCTCCGTAGAGGGTAAGAATGAAGAGAGAGGAGTTTCTGGTGTTTCTTACCTGAGGAAACTATACGTGACTGTTGATGGTGTCACTGTGACAATGATGAAAAGCAGGAGAACTCTGGTCAGTATCCACAGCAGCTGCCATCATTAAACCACCAATGAAACCATTCTATAATCTTGAGATAAACAATTGAGATTTTAAGTCAACAGCTAAAATTGGATTTAGTCTCTCTTAGAGTATGGCATTAAGTAAATGAAGACAATAGTTTGAAGACACTCCTCTTACCTTAAATCTTTTCTTTCAATTGTTCCTAATCTGTTCATAGTCACAACATCTCTGTCAATTTTTCAGTTCTTCAAGAATAATCTTTCTTTGAAAGGAAAAGAAAAAAAAATCTCACGGTTGTTCTAGTCAGAGCTAGCATTAGTCTTCGGTCCATCTCTATTGTTTATCTCTTTTTCTCACATCCAGGTAAATGGACTCAGGGTGTCCCTCCCCCACTTCCCATCTCCACTGATTTCTCTGTCTCTTGCTGGCCAATATGTAATCCTCACAACTCCGTTTGGCCTGGAGGTGCAGTGGGACGGGAACCATTACGCCAAGATCTCTGTTCCCAGGTACTGAAACTCTGAAAACAGCCTCATTGGAATATATACACAGTACATCACTCTGACCTGAAGTATTTGTCAGGAAACCCACCATGATTCTTAAGGGTTATAGGACTTGAGTAAATCCTGCAAAAAAAAAAAAAATCTAAAAGCATCTCTGAGGAAATGAACATCTTAACATTAATCTCTCATTAATCTCTCTCTTTGTTCCTCTCTCACTCATTTGATCAGTTCCTACTATGACCAGATGTGTGGACTGTGTGGAGACTACGATGGAAACCCTAATAATGATTTCACTAAGCCTGATGGCTCCCAAGTCGACAGTTCAAGTCAGTTTGGAGACAGCTGGCAAACTGTTGATGATGAGGACGCAACGTCAGTACCTGTTCTTCCTTTTATCAACTGCACAGAAAGTACAATGTTTTGAGGATTAGCGTGACGACTTATGTTCAATGATGATGTTGTGTTTTCAGGTGCAAGCCTGACCCTGGACCTCAACCACCCTGTGATCCTGTGCTGGAGGGTGAGGTGTCAAACCCAGAGAACTGTGGGAGAATAACTGACACAAATGGACCTTTTAGGTTAGGACCAAACTATGACATTTCTCAATACTGCTAATGAACAATGTTGAAAGACTTTTAGTGCTTAACCACTGCACACTTTCTCTTACATTTGCTCCTCACAGGGACTGTATAAATGTGGTGGACCCGTTGCCTTTCTTCCAGAGCTGTGTGTTTGATATGTGTCGATATCAAGGGCTGCAGCAGGTCCTTTGTGACCAGCTTCAAGCTTACACTGATGCTTGCCTGAGTGCAGGTGCACCTGTCCATCAGTGGAGGGAGCCAGACTTCTGCCGTGAGTCATCCTCTCATATAGATTGTATCATATTATATGAAGTGTTAAATGGTTTGAGAATATAATAAAGCAGCAAAATTCAGCAACTTACATCCATACTAGAATAACATTTCACGTTCTGAATGAAAAGCCTGCTTTAAGCTTTCTCTAATGCGCAATATAAATTATTGAAATGGAGTTCAGGCAGTTGCAATAAGACAGCTAGAGTCGAATAATTACTTTAACTTTAGCCTTATTGTTTTTATTATTTATGAGGCTTTTATGACAGGAATGTCGTCACAGAGGGATAGGGACATTGGACTGGGAAACTGCATATTCTACACTGCATCCTCACTTTAACCTTATTTTCACCATCAGTTAATGTTTTTCCTCATTTTTCTACAGCTCTGGTATGTCCTCCAAACAGCCATTACTCCATATGTGTGAGCTCCTGTCCGGAGACATGTCTTGGTATCAATGGTCCACCGGGCTGCGGTGAGAAGTGTGTAGAGGGCTGCGAGTGCGACCCTGGCTTCATCCTCAGTGACAACAAATGTGTTCCTGTTAAAGACTGCGGATGTGTGGACCCCTCAGGCTCCTACCACCCAGTGAGTTTAAAACCAGGGCTGACCCATGGGGTTCTGGGGAAATGGACGAGGTTATGAAAATGGGTTGTTACACCCACTGATGTAAAAATGGTCAAAACCATGATATCAGAATTCATGAAACCATTGCAAAAATGACACACATTCCTATCAATGTGACTATGTTAGGTAAACGAGAGCTGGTATGTGGAAGGCTGTACACAGAAGTGTACATGTGAGGGAGGAGGAACTATTCAGTGTTACGACACCAGCTGTCTTCCTAACGAGCGTTGCCAACTTGAAGATGGAGACTATATCTGCAAACCAAGTGGTAACAATTATAGTACTCGTTTATACATAATAAAGTTTTGAGCACATGTACTGGTACATTTGTTCACACATATTATCACATCATGAATATACACAAATTTAGTTCTACACAAACCAATCGACAGTCCTGACAGATCTGAAACAAATTCTTCTAATTTCATTTCTATCTTTCTCTTTAGATATAAGAATTTGTTCTGTCTCTATTGACCCTTATTGCATCCTTTGACAATGAAGTACATCACTTCATGAGTACCTTCTCTTGCTCTATCAAGAAATTACAGCATTTACATAACTAAACAACTCTTCATGTTTTCCAACAGTGAACTGCCCTCCAGACTCTGAATACATTGATTGCGGCCCAGCCTGTATTCCTACCTGTGCAGAACCCTCCACCAACTGCTCTGGTTCTTGCATCAGCGGCTGCTTCTGTAAACCGGGATTTGTTTTCCGTGGCCGGCGCTGTGTTCCTATTGAGCAGTGTGGGTGCCTGGATGAGGAAAACAATTACTTTGAGGTACAAGAGTTGTCATTAATGTGAGGCTGCATCTGTGTGTAGTTCTGTGAACTAAGCCTTTGCTCTAAACTTGGTCTGAATTTACACTCAGCCTGGTGAGATCATTTTTGGAGATGGCTGTTCCAAGTTGTGTCGCTGTGCTGGCAACTACACTTTCGACTGCGTGGACAACACCTGTGACCCTGTGACAGAAGAATGTCGGGAGGTTGGTGGAGTGCACGGCTGCTACCCTAAAGGTATTGTACAAAACAACAACAACAATCTTCCCTCCAACTACAATTACCGAAACTGACAAGTGATCAGTGGTAGGTGAACTATGAATGCCCTCAAACAACAAGCTAAATTATTTGTGATAGCTCATGTTTTATAGCCCATAACCTTCCAAACAAAACCATTTTATATAATCTTCCACTTTAAACATTTTTGTTCCAATTTATATCTTTGACATCAAGATATTTTTCACTCACAGGAACCTCCACCTGTGTTGCTTCTGGTGACCCCCATTACACCACCTTTGATAAACGGCGCTACGACTTCATGGGAAACTGTTCTTACCTGATGTCTAAACCATGTAATAGCACAGATGTGCCTTACTTCGCCGTATACACAGACAATGAGAATCGCTATAACAATCCTCATATCAGCTATGTAAAAGCAGTTCATGTCCATGCGCTGGGAGTGATAGTGTCCATTCTGAAAGGAGGGACTGTGCAGGTAAGAAAAAAGAACATTAATCTTAATATTACTGCTAAAGTACATATACTGTGTACATATTATTTGGAGGGACGTTCAAATGGACAGTTGCAATATGTTTTCTGACTTTTCTCAGGTCAATGGAACCAATGTGAACATTCCTCTGAGTCCTGTCACTGGCGTCGACATTTTTATGTCTGGCAAGCACTACACAGTGGCCTTGAACTTTGGTGTTACTGTACGTTATGATGGAAACCACTTTATGGACATTAAAGTTATCAAGGAGTGAGTATGGTTCTTTTTAATAACAACTATAATAACTTGGTTCACTTTTAAATGTTTCTACATGCTTGTGATCATTTTACAGCTATGAGGACAAACTTTGTGGACTGTGTGGAGACTACAACGGAGACTCTAATGATGACTTCCAGACCCCGACTGGTGAACTGGTCCAAAGCCCCAATGACTTTGGCAACAGCTGGAACACAGACCCTGAGTAAGGCAATAAGCAATTAACATACTGTTACTGCCAAAAGACTTAATGTTAATTGTTAATTCATATCATAGATGACTTAACTTTGATTTTGTCTTTCAGGTGTAACAAGCCAGAAGTCGACCCAAATCCAGGATGTACAGATGATGAGCAGGAGTTGTATGAAGGCCCAGCTTACTGTGGTATCATATTGGACAGCAATGGCCCATTTGCTGCTTGCCATCCAAAAGTCAACCCCAATGTGAGTGAAATCAAATCAGTTCATCTGAAATGCTATATAATTTTAACCATATAACAGATACTTACACATATTAACCCTGTGTGAATAGGGTTTCTTCCAAGACTGTTTGTTTGATGTGTGTGAACTGGATGGAGCTCATTCTGCATTGTGTGAAGCAATAGAGTCGTATGTCAACGAATGTCAGGACCGTGGCGTCACAATTGGACCCTGGAGAAACAGCACCTTCTGTCGTATGTCTGAAAAATACATATTCTTCAGCCATAAACTCTCGCAAAAACTGCTGACATCAATGGCTTGTCCTATTTCTCATACGGTCAGATAGAGGGAAGTTTATGATTAGCACTAACACACATTCTTCCTCTCCAGCTCTGAAATGCCCACCCAACAGTCACTTTGAATCATGCGCCCCAATTTGTCAACCTTCCTGTAACCCAATTCCACCAAGTCAGTGCACTGGGCCTTGTTCTGAAGGATGCGTTTGTGACCCTGGATACATCCTCAGTGCCGGCCAGTGCGTGAAAGAAGACACATGTGGCTGCAGCTATAATGGACAATATTTTAAGGTTAGGAGACTTTATGTGGCATCATTTAGGGTAGCAAGAGTTTGTTATAGTCAGTCAAGTAGTATTTTTCGTCAAACTAACGCATTTCTTCTCTGCATGTATTTAGCCAGGTGAAGAGTTCTACACCAAGGACTGTGAGCTACTGTGTAAGTGTAACCCCCCATTTGTTACCTGTAGTGCTGCTGACTGTCCACCAATGGAACAGTGTGGAGTACAGGATGGCGTAATTGGGTGTTACCCAGAAGGTGAGTACTTTGGTTAACTCAGTAAATGTGCTTTCATTCACATTAATAATAGGATTTCAGTCAGACTAAAATAATAATGTTTTTTTAACACGTAAACAATTTAGTTTGATTGAAATCATTTTTTGCAATAGAACTTTGTCTAGCATGTTGATCAGACTACAACTGGCCTCAGTGCTGTGTGCATGCTTCGAAAGATGTGACATGCACTGTGTATTTAATTCTTCAAATACTCAATTATGTATTGTGTCACGTAGACA
The DNA here is from genome assembly GCA_038088235.1 of Zacco platypus. Taxonomy (NCBI): domain Eukaryota; kingdom Metazoa; phylum Chordata; class Actinopteri; order Cypriniformes; family Xenocyprididae; genus Zacco; species Zacco platypus. The sequence continues at coordinate 17,462,754 of CM076085.1, forward strand.
GAGAACAGGAAGATGTTGCTTGACTATGCATGTTACCTGAATTTGTAAACATACTTTATTTAATAGTACACTGTGATCTTAGCCAGTTCCTTCACTAGCAAACAGGTCATAGCACCACGTAATTGTTCCTTAACAAATAATGCAATATATACAATATTGTATTATTATACAATATACTAATAAAAGCTACACATTCTTTTGCCTTTAAAAATAGTTAATAAAAAACAAGTAACTTAATATCTTTTCTAAATCCCCCAGGATCTCAAGACTGTATTATCTCTGGTGACCCTCATTATAACACCTTTGATGGCAAATTCTACAGCTTCATGGGCACTTGCACCTACACTCTGGCCAGAACCTGTAAAAACAACACTGGTAAGCAATGGCCAAAACCATGTTAAAACTATCCACAGTCAACAGTGACATTAGAATGCTTGGATCGTCAATAGGTGTTATGGAGTGACCAAAAATCCTGATAGTCTTAATATTGATTCAGTGTACGTTAAATGTTCCCAAAATTAACATTAAATTGAGTTTAAATAAGAATATAGTTGTACAGCTTTAAAATAACTTTACTTTCCTCTCTCCTGGGACTGCAGGCCCCTGGTTCTCCGTAGAGGGTAAGAATGAAGAGAGAGGAGTTTCTGGTGTTTCTTACCTGAGGAAACTATACGTGACTGTTGATGGTGTCACTGTGACAATGATGAAAAGCAGGAGAACTCTGGTCAGTATCCACAGCAGCTGCCATCATTAAACCACCAATGAAACCATTCTATAATCTTGAGATAAACAATTGAGATTTTAAGTCAACAGCTAAAATTGGATTTAGTCTCTCTTAGATTATGGCATTAAGTAAATGAAGACAATAGTTTTGAGACACTCCTCTTATCTTAAATCTTTTCTTTCAATTGTTCCTAATCTGTTCATAGTCACAACATCTCTGTCAACTTTTCAGTTCTTCAAGAATAATCTTTCTTTGAAAGGAAAAGAAAAAAAAAATCTCACAGTTGTTCTAGTCAGAGCTAGCATTAGTCTTCGGTCCATCTCTATTGTTTATCTCTTTTTCTCACATCCAGGTAAATGGACTCAGGGTGTCCCTCCCCCACTTCCCATCTCCACTGATTTCTCTGTCTCTTGCTGGCCAATATGTAATCCTCACAACTCCGTTCGGCCTGGAGGTGCAGTGGGACGGGAACCATTACGCCAAGATCTCTGTTCCCAGGTACTGAAACTCTGAAAACAGCCTCATTGGAATATATACACAGTACATCACTCTGACCTGAAGTATTTGTCAGGAAACCCACCATGATTCTTAAGGGTTATAGGACTTGAGTAAATCCTGCAAAAAAAAAAAAAATCTAAAAGCATCTCTGAGGAAATGAACATCTTAACATTAATCTCTCATTAATCTCTCTCTTTGTTCCTCTCTCACTCATTTGATCAGTTCCTACTATGACCAGATGTGTGGACTGTGTGGAGACTACGATGGAAACCCTAATAATGATTTCACTAAGCCTGATGGCTCCCAAGTCGACAGTTCAAGTCAGTTTGGAGACAGCTGGCAAACTGTTGACGATGAGGACGCAACGTCAGTACCTGTTCTTCCTTTTATCAACTGCACAGAAAGTACAATGTTTTGAGGATTAGCGCGACGACTTATGTTCAATGATGATGTTGTGTTTTCAGGTGCAAGCCTGACCCTGGACCTCAACCACCCTGTGATCCTGTGCTGGAGGGTGAGGTGTCAAACCCAGAGAACTGTGGGAGAATAACTGGCACAAATGGACCTTTTAGGTTAGGACCAAACTATGACATTTCTCAATACTGCTAATGAACAATGTTGAAAGACTTTTAGTGCTTAACCACTGCACACTTTCTCTTACATTTGCTCCTCACAGGGACTGTATAAATGTGGTGGACCCGTTGCCTTTCTTCCAGAGCTGTGTGTTTGATATGTGTCGATATCAAGGGCTCCAGCAGGTCCTTTGTGACCAGCTTCAAGCTTACACTGATGCTTGCCTGAGTGCAGGTGCACCTGTCCATCAGTGGAGGGAGCCAGACTTCTGCCGTGAGTCATCCTCTCATATAGATTGTATCATATTATATGAAGTGTTGAATGGTTTGAGAATATAATAAAGCAGCAAAATTCAGCAACTTACATCCATACTAGAATAACATTTCACGTTCTGAATGAAAAGCCTGCTTTAAGCTTTCTCTAATGCGCAATATAAATTATTGAAATGGAGTTCAGGCAGTTGCAATAAGACAGCTAGAGTCGAATAATTACTTTAACTTTAGCCTTATTGTTTTTATTATTTATGAGGCTTTTATGACAGGAATGTCGTCACAGAGGGATAGGGACATTGGACTGGGAAACTGCATATTCTACACTGCATCCTCACTTTAACCTTATTTTCACCATCAGTTAATGTTTTTCCTCATTTTTCTACAGCTCTGGTATGTCCTCCAAACAGCCATTACTCCATATGTGTGAGCTCCTGTCCGGAGACATGTCTTGGTATCAATGGTCCACCGGGCTGCGGTGAGAAGTGTGTAGAGGGCTGCGAGTGCGACCCTGGCTTCATCCTCAGTGACAACAAATGTGTTCCTGTTAAAGACTGCGGATGTGTGGACCCCTCAGGCTCCTACCACCCAGTGAGTTTAAAACCAGGGCTGACCCATGGGGTTCTGGGGAAATGGACGAGGTTATGAAAATGGGTTGTTACACCCACTGATGTAAAAATGGTCAAAACCATGATATCAACATTCATGAAACCATTGCAAAAATGACACACATTCCTATCAATGTGACTATGTTAGGTAAACGAGAGCTGGTATGTGGAAGGCTGTACACAGAAGTGTACATGTGAGGGAGGAGGAACTATTCAGTGTTACGACGCCAGCTGTCTTCCTAACGAGCGTTGCCAACTTGAAGATGGAGACTATATCTGCAAACCAAGTGGTAACAATTATAGTACTCGTTTATACATAATAAAGTTTTGAGCACATGTACTGGTACATTTGTTCACACATATTATCACATCATGAATATACACAAATTTAGTTCTACACAAACCAATCGACAGTCCTGACAGATCTGAAACAAATTCTTCTAATTTCATTTCTATCTTTCTCTTTAGATATAAGAATTTGTTCTGTCTCTATTGACCCTTATTGCATCCTTTGACAATGAAGTACATCACTTCATGAGTACCTTCTCTTGCTCTATCAAGAAATTACAGCATTTACATAACTAAACATCTCTTCATGTTTTCCAACAGTGAACTGCCCTCCAGACTCTGAATACATTGATTGCGGCCCAGCCTGTATTCCTACCTGTGCAGAACCCTCCACCAACTGCTCTGGTTCTTGCATCAGCGGCTGCTTCTGTAAACCGGGATTTGTTTTCCGTGGCCGGCGCTGTGTTCCTATTGAGCAGTGTGGGTGCCTGGATGAGGAAAACAATTACTTTGAGGTACAAGAGTTGTCATTAATGTGAGGCTGCATCTGTGTGTAGTTCTGTGAACTAAGCCTTTGCTCTAAACTTGGTCTGAATTTACACTCAGCCTGGTGAGATCATTTTTGGAGATGGCTGTTCCAAGTTGTGTCGCTGTGCTGGCAACTACACTTTCGACTGCGTGGACAACACCTGTGACCCTGTGACAGAAGAATGTCGGGAGGTTGGTGGAGTGCACGGCTGCTACCCTAAAGGTATTGTACAAAACAACAACAACAATCTTCTCTCCAACTACAATTACCGAAACTGACAAGTGATCAGTGGTAGGTGAACTATGAATGCCCTCAAACAACAAGCTAAATTATTTGTGATAGCTCATGTTTTATAGCCCATAACCTTCCAAACAAAACCATTTTATATAATCTTCCACTTTAAACATTTTTGTTCCAATTTATATCTTTGACATCAAGATATTTTTCACTCTCAGGAACCTCCACCTGTGTTGCTTCTGGTGACCCCCATTACACCACCTTTGATAAACGGCGCTACGACTTCATGGGAAACTGTTCTTACCTGATGTCTAAACCATGTAATAGCACAGATGTGCCTTACTTCGCCGTATACACAGACAATGAGAATCGCTATAACAATCCTCATATCAGCTATGTAAAAGCAGTTCATGTCCATGCGCTGGGAGTGATAGTGTCCATTCTGAAAGAAGGGACTGTGCAGGTAAGAAAAAAGAACATTAATCTTAATATTATTGCTAAAGTACATATACTGTGTACATATTATTTGGAGGGACGTTCAAATGGACAGTTGCAATATGTTTTCTGACTTTTCTCAGGTCAATGGAACCAATGTGAACATTCCTCTGAGTCCTGTCACTGGCGTTGACATTTTTATGTCTGGCAAGCACTACACAGTGGCCTTGAACTTTGGAGTTACTGTACGTTATGATGGAAACCACTTTATGGACATTAAAGTTATCAAGGAGTGAGTATGGTTCTTTTTAATAACAACTATAATAACTTGGTTCACTTTTAAATGTTTCTACATGCTTGTGATCATTTTACAGCTATGAGGACAAACTTTGTGGACTGTGTGGAGACTACAACGGAGACTCTAATGATGACTTCCAGACCCCGACTGGTGAACTGGTCCAAAGCCCCAATGACTTTGGCAACAGCTGGAACACAGACCCTGAGTAAGGCAATAAGCAATTAACATACTGTTACTGCCAAAAGACTTAATGTTAATTGTTAATTCATATCATAGATGACTTAACTTTGATTTTGTCTTTCAGGTGTAACAAGCCAGAAGTCGACCCAAATCCAGGATGTACAGATGATGAGCAGGAGTTGTATGAAGGCCCAGCTTACTGTGGTATCATATTGGACAGCAATGGCCCATTTGCTGCTTGCCATCCAAAAGTCAACCCCAATGTGAGTGAAATCAAATCAGTTCATCTGAAATGCTATATGATTTTAACCATATAACAGATACTTACACATATTAACCCTGTGTGAATAGGGTTTCTTCCAAGACTGTTTGTTTGATGTGTGTGAACTGGATGGAGCTCATTCTGCATTGTGTGAAGCAATAGAGTCGTATGTCAACGAATGTCAGGACCGTGGCGTCACAATTGGACCCTGGAGAAACAGCACCTTCTGTCGTATGTCTGAAAAATACATATTCTTCAGCCATAAACTCTCGCAAAAACTGCTGACATCAATGGCTTGTCCTATTTCTCATACGGTCAGATAGAGGGAAGTTTATGATTAGCACTAACACACATTCTTCCTCTCCAGCTCTGAAATGCCCACCCAACAGTCACTTTGAATCATGCGCCCCAATTTGTCAACCTTCCTGTAACCCAATTCCACCAAGTCAGTGCACTGGGCCTTGTTCTGAAGGATGCGTTTGTGACCCTGGATACATCCTCAGTGCCGGCCAGTGCGTGAAAGAAGACACATGTGGCTGCAGCTATAATGGACAATATTTTAAGGTTAGGAGACTTTATGTGGCATCATTTAGGGTAGCAAGAGTTTGTTATAGTCAGTCAAGTAGTATTTTTCGTCAAACTAACACATTTCTTCTCTGCATGTATTTAGCCAGGTGAAGAGTTCTACACCAAGGACTGTGAGCTACTGTGTAAGTGTAACCCCCCATTTGTTACCTGTAGTGCTGCTGACTGTCCACCAATGGAACAGTGTGGAGTACAGGATGGCGTAATTGGGTGTTACCCAGAAGGTGAGTACTTTGGTTAACTCAGTAAGTGTGCTTTCATTCACATTAAAAATAGGATTTCAGTCAGACTAAAATAATAATGTTTTTTTAACTCGTAAACAAATTAGTTTGATTGAAATAATTTTTTGCACCATTTTGCAATGGAACTTTGTCTAGCATGTTGATCAGACTACAACTGGCCTCAGTGCTGTGTGCATGCTTCAAAAGATGTGACATGCACTAGCAAACAGGTCATAGCACGACGTAATTATTCTTTAACAAATAATGCAATATATACAATATTGTATTATTATACAATATACTAATAAAAGCTACACATTCTTTTGCCCTTAAAAATAGTTAATAAAAAACAAGTAACTTAATATCTTTTCTAAATCCCCCAGGATCTCAAGACTGTATTATCTCTGGTGACCCTCATTATAACACCTTTGATGGCAAATTCTACAGCTTCATGGGCACTTGCACCTACACTCTGGCCAGAACCTGTAAAAACAACACTGGTAAGCAATGGCCAAAACCATGTTAAAACTATCCACAGTCAACAGTGACATTAGAATGCTTGGATCGTCAATAGGTGTTATGGAGTGACAAAAAATCCTGATAGTCTTAATATTGATTCAGTGTACGTTAAATGTTCCCAAAATTAACATTAAATTGAGTTTAAATAAGAATATAGTTGTACAGCTTTAAAATAACTTTACTTTCCTCTCTCCTGGGACTGCAGGCCCCTGGTTCTCCGTAGAGGGTAAGAATGAAGAGAGAGGAGTTTCTGGTGTTTCTTACCTGAGGAAACTATACGTGACTGTTGATGGTGTCACTGTGACAATGATGAAAAGCAGGAGAACTCTGGTCAGTATCCACAGCAGCTGCCATCATTAAACCACCAATGAAACCATTCTATAATCTTGAGATAAACAATTGAGATTTTAAGTCAACAGCTAAAATTGGATTTAGTCTCTCTTAGAGTATGGCATTAAGTAAATGAAGACAATAGTTTTGAGACACTCCTCTTATCTTAAATCTTTTCTTTCAATTGTTCCTAATCTGTTCATAGTCACAACATCTCTGTCAATTTTTCAGTTCTTCAAGAATAATCTTTCTTTGAAAGGAAAAGAAAAAAAAATCTCACAGTTGTTCTAGTCAGAGCTAGCATTAGTCTTCGGTCCATCTCTATTGTTTATCTCTTTTTCTCACATCCAGGTAAATGGACTCAGGGTGTCCCTCCCCCACTTCCCATCTCCACTGATTTCTCTGTCTCTTGCTGGCCAATATGTAATCCTCACAACTCCGTTCGGCCTGGAGGTGCAGTGGGACGGGAACCATTACGCCAAGATCTCTGTTCCCAGGTACTGAAACTCTGAAAACAGCCTCATTGGAATATATACACAGTACATCACTCTGACCTGAAGTATTTGTCAGGAAACCCACCATGATTCTTAAGGGTTATAGGACTTGAGTAAATCCTGCAAAAAAAAAAAAAATCTAAAAGCATCTCTGAGGAAATGAACATCTTAACATTAATCTCTCATTAATCTCTCTCTTTGTTCCTCTCTCACTCATTTGATCAGTTCCTACTATGACCAGATGTGTGGACTGTGTGGAGACTACGATGGAAACCCTAATAATGATTTCACTAAGCCTGATGGCTCCCAAGTCGACAGTTCAAGTCAGTTTGGAGACAGCTGGCAAACTGTTGATGATGAGGACGCAACGTCAGTACCTGTTCTTCCTTTTATCAACTGCACAGAAAGTACAATGTTTTGAGGATTAGCGCGACGACTTATGTTCAATGATGATGTTGTGTTTTCAGGTGCAAGCCTGACCCTGGACCTCAACCACCCTGTGATCCTGTGCTGGAGGGTGAGGTGTCAAACCCAGAGAACTGTGGGAGAATAACTGACACAAATGGACCTTTTAGGTTAGGACCAAACTATGACATTTCTCAATACTGCTAATGAACAATGTTGAAAGACTTTTAGTGCTTAACCACTGCACACTTTCTCTTACATTTGCTCCTCACAGGGACTGTATAAATGTGGTGGACCCGTTGCCTTTCTTCCAGAGCTGTGTGTTTGATATGTGTCGATATCAAGGGCTGCAGCAGGTCCTTTGTGACCAGCTTCAAGCTTACACTGATGCTTGCCTGAGTGCAGGTGCACCTGTCCATCAGTGGAGGGAGCCAGACTTCTGCCGTGAGTCATCCTCTCATATAGATTGTATCATATTATATGAAGTGTTGAATGGTTTGAGAATATAATAAAGCAGCAAAATTCAGCAACTTACATCCATACTAGAATAACATTTCATTTTCCCAGTGAAGCCAACTTTCAGCTCTCTCTAAGGCACAAAATAAATTATTTAATTAAATGCAGTTCAGGTGTTTGGAATGAGACCACTGGAGTTGAACACGTATGTTAACTTTAGCCTTATTGTTTTTATTATTTATGAGGCTTTTATGACAGGAATGTCGTCACAGAGGGATAGGGACATTGGACTGGGAAACTGCATATTCCACACTGCATCCTCACTTTAACCTTATTTTCACCATCAGTTAATGTTTTTCCTCATTTTTCTACAGCTCTGGTATGTCCTCCAAACAGCCATTACTCCATATGTGTGAGCTCCTGTCCGGAGACATGTCTTGGTATCAATGGTCCACCGGGCTGCGGTGAGAAGTGTGTAGAGGGCTGCGAGTGCGACCCTGGCTTCATCCTCAGTGACAACAAATGTGTTCCTGTTAAAGACTGCGGATGTGTGGACCCCTCAGGCTCCTACCACCCAGTGAGTTTAAAACCAGGGCTGACCCATGGGGTTCTGGGGAAATGGACGAGGTTATGAAAATGGGTTGTTACACCCACTGATGTAAAAATGGTCAAAACCATGATATCAACATTCATGAAACCATTGCAAAAATGACACACATTCCTATCAATGTGACTATGTTAGGTAAACGAGAGCTGGTATGTGGAAGGCTGTACACAGAAGTGTACATGTGAGGGAGGAGGAACTATTCAGTGTTACGACACCAGCTGTCTTCCTAACGAGCGTTGCCAACTTGAAGATGGAGACTATATCTGCAAACCAAGTGGTAACGAATATATACTGGTTTACTCTTAGTACAGATTTTAGCATGTAGTATATTTGTACTGGTACTACAAATATTGCACTGGTGTATTTGTTTACACATCACATATACACATGCAGTTCTGCACAAACCTGTTGACACATGGAACTAATATCTCCATTTTTATCTCTTTTAGGTACAGGCATTTGCTCTGTTTCTGGTGATCCTCATTATACCTCCTTTGATGGTAAAGTACATCACTTCATGGGTGCCTGCTCCTACACTCTCACTAAGCCCTGTAATGAGACCTCCGGCTTGCCATACTTTTCTGTGGAGACACAGAACGAGCACAGAGACAATAATAAGAAAGTTTCTTATGTAAGATCTGTTATCATCAAGGTCCACGACACAACAGTCATTTTGGGCAAGGGTCGCAAAGTACAGGTGAGGGACATTTCTGAGATTTGTGAGATAACAGAATAATATAACAGATTAGAGGAGAACAGGACTGTGGTGCATTTGTAAACTTACCTTATTTGTTCATCTTGCAGGTCAATGGAGTTCAGATCACTGTGCCTGTCACACTTCCAAATGGTATTAAGATCATCCTAAGTGGCAAATTTGTGGTGCTTGAGACAGACTTCGGATTGCGTGTCCGTTTTGATGGAAATCATCATGCAGATGTAACCCTGCCTTCATCCTACAGCGGACTGTTATGTGGACTGTGTGGTAAAGACTGCTATTTCAATTATCCCACTTTACTGATGATTATAATGAAGACTCAAGAGCTACTTTATACTGCTTCTAACCAAATATTAATAGTCTTTTATGATTCTTTTAAATAATGATATATATTACAGGAAACTATAATGGCAATCTTACTGATGATAACATCAAGTCAGATGGAAAGCCAACAGACAGCACCAATGAGCTTGGAGAGAGCTGGCAGGTGCCCGATGACAGACCAGAGTAAGAAAAAGGATATTTGACCATGCACTGCACCAATAATAGTAAGGTTTTGTTCATTAAAAAAAAAATGCTCTTTTTATCATTCATGCCTTTCCTATCTCCCCAGTTGCACTCATGACGGAGGAGACATTGAATGCGATGACAAGATCCAGAGTGAAGCTCAGAAACCTACTAGCTGTGGCATGATCAGCGATGAAAATGGTGGGACATACATACATTTTAAAACATTTAATAATGAGGTCACTGATCAAATGCATACAACATTTAAAAGGCTTTATCATAATTAAACATTTATGTACTATCTGTTCTATTTCTTATGTACTACCGGTCAAAAGTTTTTGGACGGTAAAATGTTTTTATTGTTTTTATTCTTTTGCTCACCAAGTCTTCATTTATTTGATCCAAAACACAGCAAAAAGTGTAATATTGTGAAATATTTTTACAATTTAAAAACTTTCCTTACAATTTTTACAACTTTCTATTTGAATATATTTTAAAATGCAATTTATTCCTGTGATGGTAAAGCTGAATTTTCAGCATCATTACTCCAGTCTTCAGTGTCACATGATCCTTCAGAAATCATTATTCTGATTTGCTGCTCAAGAAACATTTCTCAATATTATCAATGTTGAAAATAGTTGTGTGCCATTTTTTCAGGGTTATTTGATTGAATAGAAAGTTGAAAAGCACATAATTTATCTAAAATAGAAAGCTTTTGTAACAGTTATTTTAAATTGTAAAAATATTTCACAATATTACTCTTTTTGCTGTATTTTGGATCAAATAAATGAAGACTTGGTGAGCAAAAGAGACTTATTTTAAAAACATTAATAAATCTTACCGTTCAAAAACTTTTGACCGGTAGTGTAGATGTATATTTTATTTGTTTACTCATTATTATTTTTTATTATTTTTATTTTCAAATCAGCATATGACTTGGTTACAAGATATAATAATTTGATAGTCTTTTGGGGCTTAGTGTCACTTTTCTTAATCACCTATAATTATTGTCCTCTTTGTTCATACTCAGGTTTGATCATTTGTCATACTTAGAAATATTGGCTTAATCCAGGGTTATTATAGTTAACCGAAATTAAAACTAAAACCTTAGAAAAAATAGTAGGTTTAAATCAAATAAACATTTTATTGAAAATAAGTTTTTTTTTTTTTTTAAAGACATTTACAAAAAAAAACGTGACAAGATTACTAAAACTTTTACTAAAATTAAAATCTAAATGGAAAATATACAAATAAAACCCGATTCAAAATATTTATAAAAACAATAATAGTATCTAAATGATACTAAATAAATAACACTGCCAATGGGCTGAACGTAAAGAGGAAAGAGCACAAGAGTCCTCATTCTGCTCTCTTTTATTCCAGCACATCTGTTCGTTGCATTGATTTTCTCAGTTTTATAGGGCTGTTCTTGTGACATCTGTTTTGCGCACCATTAAAACCTGTTCATCATTCTTTTCCCAGGAATCTTCAAGCCATGTCATGCAGTGGTGAAGCCTGATCCTTACTTGGAAAACTGTGTTTTTGATCAGTGTGGCACTGGTGGCGCCACAGTGGCACTGTGCCAAGCTATTCAAAGCTATGCTGACCTGTGCGCTCAAGCTGGGGTTCCAATTAACTGGAGAAATAACACCTTCTGTCGTAAGTGTTTGACCCCTACAGGCGCCCTTTAAAACCTGCTATTAAGTGTATCCTGGTATCCTTTTTAAGACTTTGTAGTGTGCACCCTTCAATTAGAGAGACATCAATAGGTGTCGTTTCTCTCTTTTGTTCCTAAAGTGGCTGTGTTAAAACAGTTGTACTTTTGTCTCTCCTTCTCCACCCATAGTTTCCAGTTTCTGGTCTATCCTTTTCCCACTATTTTTATTCATTTGTTCTCATTGTTCTGATCATTGACCGACCACTGCTTTGTTTCCATTTCTTGCAGCTATTAAATGTCCGGTTGGTAGTCACTATGAGCCGTGTGGTTCAGCGTGTCCAGCCAGTTGTCAGGACCCTGGATCTGAAGGCACCTGTACTGAGCCCTGTGTTGAGGGATGTGTGTGTGACCCTGGTTTTGTCCTCAGTGGAGACAAGTGTGTGCCCTTCAGTGATTGTGGTTGCACTGACAAAGACAACAACTACAGGCCTGTGAGTTGTTCTTTAGAAGATTGAATGAAACTGTTACTTCCGTTTTCCAGTTTTAAACAGTTTAATCACATAAAGATAATAAACAATATACATAAAAGTGTATAGTTTAATTAAATAGTTTCCTTTGAGCAGCGAAATGATTCATTCTTGTCAATGTGTTTTTCAGGTTGGAGACAGCTGGTTCACAAAAGATGACTGCACAGAGCGCTGTGTTTGTTCACCTTTCAATACCGTGAAATGCGAGGCATGGCAATGTGGTCCCGCTCAGGAATGTAAGGTCAATGAAGGTCAGCTGGGATGTGTGAACACAGGTACATACTCTACCTATACCAAATGTTAATTTATCTATCTATCTGTCTGTCTGTCACTTTGGATAAAAGCATCTCATAAATGAATAAATGTAAAATGTTTCTGTTTGTCTATCTAACATCTTTATAATACACACTAACTAATTAGCTGGCCTTCTTTGCAGGAGTGGGCATTTGCCACATTGCTGGTGATCCTCACTACTACACCTTTGATGGGATCATGCACACCTACATGGGAACCTGTACTTACACGCTGGTGGCGATATGCGATATCTCCATGGTGACACCCTTCACCATTGTGGCCAAGAACGAAGAACGCGGCCAACCAGAAGCTTCGTATGTTCGCTCCGTGACCGTCTACCTGCCCACTGCCAACATCACCATCAGCAAGAGCGGAAGAGTAATGGTGAGGGTCCGAGAAGGAAAGAGGAATAGATGGAGTAGCGGTTTTAACTCTGTTGCATTTGCATGTCTTCTTCTGATTAGATCGTGTGAATAGCAGTAAAATTTTGCATAATTAAATATGTATTCAGTGATATCATTGTGCTAAATCTCTGGCCTGTACTCTCATCTGTTTTCTCCACCGACTAGCTGAATGAACGCAGGATAAAGACCCCCTACGACATCACTTCAGCCAAGGCACGGGTGTTTACCAGTGGAGTGAACACCGTACTAGACACTGACTTTGGCCTGATTGTGAAGTTTGATGGAGTGCACCATATTGAGATCACAGTGCCTGGAGACTATTTCAACAAGGTGTGAAACTACACAAAAAGAAATCTAGAACATTTCTCTACTTTTTATTTGTACTAAATGTATTCTTTTGATACTGATATTTGATTAATAATGCAGACGGTTCACTTTTCGTTAGAATATCTGCATTGCATTAAAGAATTAAAGAATTTCTCAAGAAATAACGCATATCACTCACTGCTTTTCCTGTCCTTCAACATTTCAATGATAGGTGTGTGGGATGTGCGGTAACTACAACGGCGATTCCTCTGATGATAACTTGATGCCTGATGGCAAGCCGGCTGAAAATGCCATTAAACTTGGTGACAGCTGGAAAGCAGAGGGAGATAGTGATCCTGGGTGAGTGTTAGATTTTTTATGACCCTGGACCACAAAACCACTCATAAGTCGCACAGGTATATTTGTAGCAATAACTAACTATTTGACTGTATGGGTCAAAATTATCCATTTTTCTTTTATGCCAAAAATCATTAGGATATAAAGTAAAGATCATGTTCCATGTAGATGTTTTGTAAATTTCCTACCGTAAATATATCAGAAATCTATTTTTGTGAGTGGTTATGCATTGCTAAGGGATAATATTTTCTCAATATTTTGATATATATATATATATATATTTTATTTTTTTGCACCCTCAAATTCCAGATTTCCTATCCTAACAAACCATACATGAATGGAAACTTATTTATTCAGCTTTCAGATGATGTATAAATCTCAATTAAAACAAACTGACCCTTATGACTGATTTTGTGGTTCCTGTAAGCACCTCTCCATAATTCAGAAATAAACAAACCTTGATAATAGCAGCATTATAGATGCACTTATGATGCATGTGAATGTGAAGCATCATGGTCAAAATTTGTAGAGTTTCACTTGTTTCATTCCACTATTGTATTCATCCATCCCTCCTTCCTCCAACCACAGCTGCAAACCTGATCCACGACCTGAAGACATTCCCAATTGTGACGAAAATGAGGAAGAAATCTACAAGTCGCAGTGTGCAGCGTCGATCCTGTCTGATCTCTTCAAGCCCTGTCACACTCTCATTCCTCCAGAAGCATTCCTGGGGAACTGCGTTTATGACATGTGCGAATATGATGGCATGCATTCGACACTGTGCGATAACGTTGAGGCTTATGCCCAGGCCTGTTATAGCGCTGGAATCACGATCAGCTGGAGGAACAGCACATTCTGCCGTAAGTGAAAGAAAAAGAGAACAGAAACGGTGAAGAAGTGTGCTGAGAAAGTTATGCTGAGCTGGGTGACAGGAGGAAGAATCATTTGGCTAGAATTGTAAAGATTTAAAGTGCAGAGCTGTGATGCTGATAAAATGATGCATTTATAAGATTCTCTATTGATAACCTCTAGGCCATATTTATGCGCATTTTGAAGAAATTATCCCTAAATGTGTCAAGGAATCATTGTCATTTATAGTCAATGCATCATCCCTTTATGTGTTTTTCTTTCCAGCTCTTCCATGCCCACCAAACAGTCACTATTCTGAGTGCACAGCACCTTGTCCTCCTACTTGTGCCGACCTCTTCCCTGTATTCTGTCCATTACCACCCAATAGCTGTGTCGAAGGCTGTCAGTGCAATGCAGGCTTCGTGCTAAGTGATGGCAAGTGCGTTCCCCTCTCCAGTTGTGGTTGTGTTGACAGCAATGGAGAATATCATGATGTGAGTAAACTTTGGGGCTAACAAAAAAAACAACCAAAAATCAGCTTTCCTTAACGCTAAAATGCCATGACGGTTGCATGATTCTTTTATTCAGCAATTGCACATTTATTTGATTTACATTTTTATAATGTTACAATTGATTCTGATTGTTCCATTCATCAAATATCCCGTAATTATTTCCAGAAAATTAAGCAGCTCAACTGTTTTCAACATTGATAATAAAAAGTAATGTATGCTGAAAATTCAGCTTTGCCATCACATGAATAAATTAAACTTTAAATTGTTAAAATCAGAAATATTTATTTTATATTGTAATATTTCCCAGTATTACAGTTTTTTTCTTTTTTCTTTTTTTTATAAGAAACTTAAGAAAAATTAAGAAACTTCTTTCTAACATTTAAAAATCTAACCGACCCCAAACTTTTGAATGGTGGTGTACATATTGAAGACTTCTATTCTTTAAATCCATTCTTTTCTGTTCATTCTTCAAAACTCCTCTATTGATTTCATTAATGAAATCATTTTCTATGTAAATTAATAATGTGCAAAGACATGATGCTTAAAGAATGTATTAGAAAAAGGTGCTGTAAAGATAGCAGTGCTTTCATTTTATATGTCACATAATATTACAGTAATGCTTGGTATACATTTCAGGTGGGAGATTCGTGGATAACTGACCACTGCGATCAAAGGTGCAGCTGCAGCCTTGGAGCAGTGCTGTCCTGCACATCCTTTGAATGCAATGACAACTCAATCTGTGATCTGAACAGCAATGGAGACCGTTACTGCAAACCTGAGAGTGAGTTTTACAATGCAAAACACTAAGAATGAGGCAAGAATGTCAAAAATTTGTTAAATTACTGAAAACTTTACATGAAAGACAAAAACCTTAAGATTTTTACACATTTTGTCTGCAAGTCTTGTCAAATATATTCATAAAACAATAATTGTCAGTTAATTTTTGTATGTACACGTTGCCTATAGCAACATTGCTATATCACACTCAAAAGCGAGTAGATATTTAGTCCAAAATAATGGTGTTATGGACAGCTAAGCCACATTATACAGCAAGGAATACTTAATGACCAAAGTTTTTGGGGTTCAGTGACTGATATGTTAGGTCCTCTAAGCAGTTTCCAAATTAGTCTTAATGTCCACTTCAGGAATGAACTAACTCAAACTTCTTTTTATTTCTCATAGAATTCGATGACTGCAATATTGCTGGGGACCCTCACTATCGAACCTTTGACAATTACAATCACCACTACCAGGGAGCGTATACCTATGTATTAACCCAAGGAAACAATCTGCCAAGCTCCCTCACTCCTTTCAGAGTCCGCGGAAAAAACCAAAGGCAGGGAGGTATCAGTCGGGTGTCCCTCCTGCACGAGGTCTATGTGGACGTGTACGGCATTACTGTTCGCATGCAACAGAAGAAGAAAGTGCTGGTGAGAGAATCATGGGACATGTAGTCGGTCTTAATAGCTAAATCTAACAGATTTTTAACGACGATATATAGTAAAATGCCACATCATAGAAGTCTTCTGCTTTGTTTTCCTCCTTCAGGTCGATGGCGAGAAAGTTGGTCTACCATACAGTCCTGTTCAGGGAGTTACCATAAAAACAAAGTCTCGCTTTGTTATGCTCACAACTGACTTTGGCCTTTCTGTGCGCTTTGATGGCAGTTCCCATGGAGGTACAAGACTCAAACTCACATTGAAATTTAGCAGTTTATCAAGAAATTTTTAACCCTTGTTTGCTGCTTCTTTGAAGTATATAATCACAAACACACACTCTCTCTCTCTCTCTCTCCCTCCTCCGCTCACCTAAAGTGGTGAGACTGCCTAATGTATACAGATCTCGTGTGCTCGGTCTGTGTGGTAATTACGATGGACGCACCAGTAATGAGTACACAAAACCAGACGGCACAGTTACACGCAACCTCAATGAGTTTGGAGACAGTTGGAGAGTAACTGACAAAGATGGGGCAAGTCTTCGTACCGCATCCCTACCAAAGATGGTGCACCTGCACAAGTATGGACTCACATTATCTGTTATGCTATGCATTATAAATCAACTGAGATGACAATTCTCATGAAGTTCAACCATATAAACTAACCTGAAATGAATCATCTGAATTTATTCTGTTCCTAAAAATCCTTTCTTCTTTACAACTAGGCGTGAAATAGAGGCCGATCCAGATTCAGGCTTTGAGACGACAAGCTGCACAAATGCTCAGCTGGCTGAGCTGAATGGGAATAAACAGTGTGGGGCACTCAGTGACCCTACTGGTTATTTCACTGAGTGTCATGCTGTGGTCGCTCCAGACGTGTTTCAGGAGTGAGTAATGAGCGCAGTTGTTTGTGTGAGAGGGTGTGTAAACTCTAGTGACAGCAGTACTGTATGAGTTCATTTCCTGAGCTGAGAGAATAATGTAATGTGCAGTGGGTGTTTATAGCACTTACTCTGAGCAAGAGCGTGTGTGTGCATTGTGTTTGACTGAGATAAACTAAGGTTTGATTTGTGGGTTGTGGGTTGGATGCAAAGTTTTTCATGAGCATGTGTGGGTGTGCATTGCAGGGATTGTGTGTTTGACCTGTGCGCTGAGCAGGGCAGTGAAGTGCTGCGTTGTGAAAATTATGCCGTCTACGCTCGGGCTTGCCAAGATCAGGGTGTCATATTAGGGAAATGGAGACGAGAGCTGAATTGCGGTATGGCAAAAAAAAAAAAAAAAAAAACATTAGCACACACTACCTTACCAAAAGTTTGGGATCAGTAAGAATTTTTTTTCCACAAACTGTTTTCAACATTGATAATAAAAATAGATGTTACTTTAATGATTTCTGAAGGATCATGTGACACTGAAGATGCTAAAAATTCAGCTTTGCCATCACATGAATAAATGACATTTAGAAATATATTAAAATAGAAAACAGTTATTTTAAATTGTAAAAATATTTCACATTTTTACTGTATTTTTGTTAAATAAATGTACTTTGCTGACTGTGTGTGTTTGTGATCACATTCAGGTCTGCAATGCGGGGCCAACAGCAACTACTCCGACTGTATGACTCCGTGCCCAGCGTCCTGCGCAGACCTGGCGGCTCCTTCAGAGTGTGAGCAAACAGAGTGTGTGGAGGGATGTAAATGCAACCCAGGCTTTGTCCTGAGCGACCAGGACTGTGTGCCTTACAACCAGTGTGGATGCTCTTACTTAAATCGCTACTACCCGGTGAGGCTTTTGATACACGTAAAATACCACAGGTTAAAGGTTATGATGTAAAATGAATTGCAATGAAAGATGAAACAAGACATTGTACTTGCTGATCATGTTTCTCTGCACGCTTCCACACACAGCTCAAGGAGACATTTGTGACAGAAGGTTGTTCACAGAGTTGTGAGTGTAATACAGCTGGTGTTGTGTGTCAACCAAAGAGCTGTAAAGACAGCGAGACCTGCACCGTGTACGAGACCAAACGCGACTGTTATGAAGGTTAGATTGCTTTATTCTTAAAGCATTATATTGGTTATTCATAAGATATTCTGGCTCAAAATATATCATTCTTAGCTTGAGACCTTTCTTAGTATACAAAATGATACTGGATTGGATATTATGTGCATTCGTTATCATATTACAGATGCTACAGAAGCTAATTTTAAACTTCCTTTCGCCCTCTGTCTCTCTCAGTGAGTCCATGTTTGAGCTCGCCCTGTCAGAACGATGGTACCTGTGTGGACAAGCCAGACGGTTCTGGGTACACCTGCACTTGTGCTGAAGGATTTGAGGGCACAGATTGTGAGCTCTTTAAAATCCCCACTGAGGAAGGCCTGGGTGAGTGAATGTGAACACACCGTGTCCATTCTTAACGCAGCTTGTATTTGCATGCTTAAAAAATGAAACCGTATATGCCAGTGATGTGTAATAACAGGTTTTACCTGCTTTCTGTTTTATAGATAAAACATCCATTATCTTGATTGGAGTCTTTGTGCCGCTTGGTGTCATCCTCATAGTCACTGCGATTGTGTGCATTTACAAGAAGTGCAGGTAAAGCCCATTTAAAGAATAAACTCACATCGAAGACACTGATTTTGCAACGATGTCAAACTTATCAAGCCCAGTATTCATTCATTTTTATAAGGCAAATTAATGATTTTTAATCTCTTTTTTTTACACAGCCGCAAAAAAATGGTTTATGATTCAAGTACATTTGAACTGAACAAAACAGGTACGTGATAACTGTGTCTTTCTAAAAGACCAAAAAACTATGAGAAGTGTAATATGAGCTGTAATTGGAGTATTTGTGTTCACAGAAACACCCTATGAAAGTCTGGATGATAGTAAGAAGCAGGGAGCAGACAACAACGTGCTGAACGCAACAACGTTCTGAAGTGGTTTTTGACGCTGATTTGCTGATATGTGAAGATTGTGTTTGTATTTATTCACTTTAAATGTCTTTGTGAAATATGTGAAGAAACTGGCAAAACCTGTTAATAGTTTTTCAACCTTTCTGTAACTTATTTGTAAACTTTATCGTAATTTTTGGTAGTATGAGGTGTGATATGATTGGGTGAACAAGTGCAATTAGCAAATGTCTGTGAACATCTGATGTGAAATAAATTATATTTTCATCTGAAATTTGTTTTCTGTCCTTTATGGCAATTTATTATTATTTTGATTAAATCAACAAGACAATTTATGCCCTGACTGCTTTTATTCAACTTGTTCAAGTGCAACAATCAATATCCAACAACACACATTTCCAACAACTCTGAACACTTTTGTTAACACTTTAAACAGCATTGTAATTAAAGCTGTATAAAAACAAAAAGGCGGAAAGCAGCAGTTCATAGAGGAGGAAAGTAAAAACGTACTCAACCAAATATCTGTATGTTTGAGTGCCAAAAGGACTTTTCCTCCAGAAGAGCTTCTTGGCAGGTCTTTGCAATTCAAAAAAATGCAGACAGTCCAAACACACAATACAAGCGCAATACTCGACATATATTGCCTCAACAGCTCTGATACCTTTCACACAACTTCTAACCTCAGGCTATTTATAAAGACTTGGAGTAAATCCAGTGGTTAGAGTTGGCATTTCTCATCCCTGCCACGTCAATTAAGGATTGTTCTGTGTGCATAAAGAAAAAGAATTCAAACATTTGAGTTTTTGAAACAGATCGCTCAGGAAAGCATTTGATTCTTTGTTTGAACATTCCTTCTTTTCCCGCCAAAAAATAAGTTACAAAAAATATAAATAAAGTGCTTACAAAAAATAAACAAGATCGTCAACATCTTTGTTGAAAAAAAAATTAAATGTAATGAACTGATGCCCTGGAAATTAGTATAACAAACATTTTATGAACATTTCCTTCTGCAATAAACGGTCTAATTGCTTTCTTCACAAGTTGGTCATGTAAAATAATAATTACATAGATGCAAAAAAATTGCAAGATGCAAATATGGAAAATACAAGTGAAATGGACTGAGAATTTGAAAATTAAAATGAATCACAGTGTTTATATTAAAACATTTTATCTACATCCATAATATGGTTTTGTATCAGTGTGTTGCTTTTCTACAGAATAAGAAGTCTGTCCAAACATTTTTGTTTGAATAACTTAAACATTCATGATCTTATATTCAGAGATAATATGACATGTGACATTCCACAACAAAGGAAAAGCTTTTTCACGCCCAAGGATGAGTCAGTAGTCCTCACATGTAAACATTGATGCAAAGAGAAATCAATCATAACCCCATTAAATGGCTGATGGGGGTCACACTTAATGCCAATCGATAATTGATTATCACTACAGCCAAAGGGGTTGTGGAAATGAAGCTCTCTGTGAAGACCGATGTTTATGCGTAAATGCATAGAAATCAAGAAGGAGAGGGATAAGATCACTCTGAAACAAAAAATTTAGACCACATATTTGAGAGCACACACTGGAGTAGGAATGTGACAATGTTTCTAAACCCATAAAAGGAGGAGCAGAAATAAAATGGCATTGGCCAATAACACAAGCTCCACCTTCAAGAACCAAAAGTGACTTGATTTATCCGCTCTCAGGCATTGAAAGGTGGGGTGTGATTACATGGGAAGCCTGTATAAGCTGAACACGACTTGATGAACTGGAGTGTTACAGTGAAATAATTGTTAAATTATATAAATATGAATTTAAGAACACATACACATAACTATTGAAAGAGTAAGGAATAATGGTGACATTGTGTTACACAGCACGATACAATTAAGGCCAGAACAAAAACATTCCAGTGTACAGGACTGAAAATTAAAGAAACGTTCTGATTGCCCACAGCTACAACATTGCAAACCATCTTTCAAGTATTTAAGAAAAACAATAAAAGCACTTTTACAAAGTGGAATGCAAACGACAAATAAGAATTAAACATGGGCAGGGAAAAGTTGGCAGTGTTGACTAATGAAATGTGTAATGTAACCTAAAAAAAAAAAATGTATCCAAAACTAAGTAGTAAACAGAGAAGGGGGGGGGGGGGGTATTCGCATGTTACATGCTTTTACAATGGGATATGACTAGGCCCAGAATCATATTTTCTGCATTGATTTTTGAGGACAAATCTACAGAATGGATTTAAATATGGACTCCAATTGGTAGCTGAAAATGTTACCAAAATAGCCAAACTATTTAACTTCTTAACCAACATGCAAGGGGCAGGTCCTTTGCAAAATTTCTGAGCGCGCAGATTCCATGACGATCTGTGCATTACTAATCATAACCATCTATCCTTCCTTTAAACAGCCATAAATACACTATTTTTTTTACTTTCAGAACTTCTTGACTCCAGTGAAATGTCCTATGTATAAACAATAAAAACCCTGTGCTTTCTTTTCATTCCTTCGGTCAAAATTGTCAGTAGCTGCACATAAATTGCATCGAAATTATTTAAAATAATCACTCTATACAGCATGTAAACAATGAATGCTGGTAAAAGGAACTAAATAAATACATATTGAATAGAAACTGAAAGACAATGGACATAAAAACCTTTTTTCCAATTACACTACTTCATGACAAGATCCTTTCCCAAAGTTCAAGAATATGTAAGTCCTCTCCCTGTGCGTGTGTATGTGTGCATTTAGGTGTGGGAATCTAGAACCAGCACCTTGCACTCACGCTTGGCAATTTTGTCAAGTGACAAAATGTTCCTATCTGGAGGGAGGTACAGCGGCCGACCAACAGGAGAACCCACGGGAGGGGTGATGGCCCTGCGCTCCATAACACTGCCTGTCCTGTAAGACACAAACAAACATGAACAAAGACATTGATCAGTGCTGCATAAACGATACAATCATGATTTGACACACACACACACACACACACAAAAAGAAAAAACACAGAGAAGTGAGGCAGTTGTACGAGAACATACCAGTATGCCATATACTATATCTGAATATGTAGAAAATTCTAAGTCAGTCAACTAAGATGTTCTATTTGAGTCAGGATGCTGCTGTTGAGCAGGGGTTTTCAAGTTTTGATGTCAAGGACATGAATATATTTAGCTACCTTTATGTGCTAGTAATATTTATATGTATAAACCCATTAATATGGTGTGTGAAAAATCTTCTGAGACAAATTACAAGGACTTGTTTCTACAATTAAATAAATAAATAAATAAATAAATACGTTTGGGGTCGTTAAGATTTTATAATATTTTTGAAACAAGTCTTATTTTCAGACTACATTTATTACATTCATACAATATTGTGAAATATTATTACAATTTAAAATAACTGCTTTCTATTTTAATGTTTAAAAATGTAATTTATTCCTGTGATGGCATGAATTTTCAGCATCAACACCATCACTCGGATTATAGGCTGATTTGTTGCTCAAGAAACATTTCTGGTAACACTTTAATGTTTAACTAATGATGAACCTTATTGTAATGTATTAACTAACATGAACTAATAATGAGCAATACATTTAATACTGTATTTACTAATCTTCATTACCATTAGTTCATGTAAATTAGGGCTGCACGATTTATTGCGATTAAATCGCACGCAATTTGGCAAAGGCTGCGATTTTTAATGCGCAGCTTGTCAGAGCTGTACGGCTCTGTGATCAGCAGTAAATGCTTCTCCATCTGAACACCAGAGGGCGCTCTTGCGCAGAAACTCAAAATAAGCCTTGAAGCAGAAGAAAATAATGCATCATATTCACTGAACAAACAGAAGATTGAAACGCTTTTGTTGATTAAACATGACTAATAAACACACGACTGCCTTATTCTGTGTAAGAAATCACATCATCTCTCAGAAGGATGCTCAACTGTCGTTATGAAGTGAGTTTGGAGTAAAAACATTGTTATTAAATGTTGTCTTTTGTTGGACAAGATGTTATTAAATGCTTCTCATGTCTGGAAAGATGTTTGAGCACGCTGCTTTTTCAAATGTACATTATAACCGACTCAAACTCGCAGTGCTTTCAGATGGATTAGCATTTGGAGCCGTACTTCACTGACAAGCTGTGCATAAAAAAAATAAAATAATAATCGTAGCTGAGTGACTTCATAATCACACTAAGAATTGCGTTTAAGCGATAATCGCGTTCAAATTCAATGTTATTTTTCGTATTGTGCGATTAAATCGTCCAGCCCTTATGAAAATACAGTTGTTCATTATTTGTTCATGTTAGTTCACAGCGCATTAACTAACGTTAACAAGATTTTAATTTATGTATTTGTAAATGTTGAAATTAACATCAACAAAGATTAATAAATGCTGTAGAAGTGCAGTTCATTATTAGTTCATGTTAACTAATGAACGTTATTGTAAAGTGTTACCACATTATTTATTATCAATGTTGAAAACAGTTGTGCGGCTTAATATTGTTGTGAATCCGTGATACTCTTTGGTGAATAGGATAAAAAAAGTTATTTAAAAGTATGACTGATTCTTAATAATATTAAAAAACAAATTCAATAAAAAAAACACCTTTTAATGATAGTGTACATTGTTACTGTACCAAAGTCGAAACAAAATATTAAAATATTACTTTCCTTTTTATTTGCTTTCGTACTATTTTCACAAGGAGTATATTTTCAAAACTCTTCAAACAAAACTCCAAATTGATCACTCTTCTAACACAGCTAGTCATTCTTTCAAACCCTGATCTCATGCTTTCATTCTTCTACATAATCACTGTTTCCAAACACAACATCATTGTGATATGTAATGAGAACATTTGATTTAATCATTGAAATAACAGTATGATCTGTAAGTTTAGTACTTTTAACAATCAGTTCATTTAGTATCAAACAATGCAAGATACATGTTTCAAAAAAATGTTGTTGCTCAAATAAGTACAGTTACACAGCCCACAGATGCTACATTAGAAAATACACTTACATTACCTAAATCCATAAGGTTTGTAATAGTATCTATTCAGTGTTATCAAAATGTGTGATGAAGCATGACACGGCCATGAGGTTTTGTGTTGAATAGAGTTTGCAGCCATTACAGCACACATTATGTTCATTATGACATTATGTTCACAACACTTTTTACTAGGACCACACACACTTTGAAAATTATGGTTATCAAAGATAATCGCTTATGCAAAAAGAATTCATTACATTTGGTTATCCAAATTGCAAATAAGTTCTATAGAAACTATGCCTACAGACTCAATATCTACAGAAATCTATAGATTTACCAAATGATTCAATGATTAACCATTAAGTTCGGTTGGATTAAATAATAGACAAAATGTAGTAAACTGAACGAGAACAGATGCAAATGAAAAGTTTGATAGTAAGAGCATTATGAAAGGCAGTTACTGTGAATGAAACATTTATTTTGTGTAGTGAAAAGGATATTTTCTAATTTTGTGTATTGTACGAACACAACTGAAATTATGCTAAAATGTATGAAAAAAGTGCACTTTTGATGATCTGCTGTGATATTAGAACGAAGAATTTTGAAAATATACACCTTACTTGTGAAAATAGCACCAAAGCAAATAAACTGGAATTTATTTAAAATATTGTTGTTTGGCAGTTCATCTTTGCCTTTGACTATGCGAGTAATATCAAATATAAAACAAATTAAACATTTAAAATGAATACATACATTTTATTTCTTACTGTTAAAAAGGCTGTCAACAGAAATAGTTTTTAACCTTATTTTATTTGAAGAAATTATAAGAAATTGTTAAACATTTTTAATTAATATCTTATGGTAAGTCCCCCAAGGCAGCTCACTAGGTTTTTGCAACAGACTTAGTGTACTTGTGTATAGTGTGAGTGTGTGTGTGCGTGCGTGAGAAAGAGAGAAACTGGAAGATCGAACAATATTTACAGCATGTGAAATATGTGAAGATCATTGAGTGCATGTGCACATTTAACACTATACCTTGTGAGGTGAAACTTAGATGGTTGCTGGTGAGAAAAGGACTGAGAGCGGCCCAGACTGAGACTGGCCTGATGCCGATCCAGAATGTCTCTGACTGCTGGACTGGACGGACTGTTCTTGCGAGACAAAGGACGGGCATCAGGGGGAGGATTGGACACGGATGCAGTGAACTGTAGCTTCAGTTTCATGTGCTGACTCAACTAAAGACAGAGGAAAGAGAATAGAGGATACTGAGGTGTTTACATCCAGTAATTCAACTCATTGGTTTTGTTGAAGGAAGTGAAACGGAACAATGAACTGCTCACATGTAACGCAGACTTAATGACACTCTACCTCAAAAAGGCCAGCTTGGAGTATCTGGAAAGCCACACTGACAGAGAGGGTGCTGCCTTTTCGACAGTAGCCCAGGTTACTGAGAGGAGAATGACACACCACTGCATTCACTGCAGGATCCTCTTTCTGTCCACGACCTGAAAAGACAAGAGGATCAAAAACCAATAGGACATAACAGTAGAAAGCAATGTAAAAACAACATTTTAGCCATAATCAAGATTGCACACGCATCAGGCACATGGAGATGCACATGCTGCTCATGCAGGAGATGCAGGTTCTAATATGACGGTGATTATGTCCTAATCTTGTTCTCCCCATCATTTCCTGTCCTTTCTGTACTTTCATTATGAATGAAATGGCAAAATGTCAAAAAACATTAAAACACAAAAACAAATAAGAATTTAAAGGGTTACTTCACCCAAAAATGAAAATTGTGTCATTAGTTACTCACCCTCATGTTGTTCTACAACAGTAAAACCTTCGTTCATCTTCGGACACAAATTAAGATATTTTTGATGAAATCCGATGGCTCAGTGAGGCCTCTACTGCCAGCAAAGTAATTAACACTTTCAGATGCTCAGAGAGGAACTAAACATATTTAAAACACAGTGGTTCAACCTTAATATTATAAAGTGACGAGAAACCAAAATAACTTTTCAACAATATATGTAGTGATGGCCGATTTCAAAAGCTTTACGAATCTTTTGTTCGAATCAGTAATTCGATTCGCATTTCAAACTGCCAAAGTCACATGAACTACTGGCATTGCAAAACACTTATGATGTGAGGAAACCTTGTTTACTGAAATCACGTGACTTTGGCATTCCGAACCACTGATTCGAAACAAACGATTCGTAAAGCTTCGAAGCAGTGTTTTGAAATCGGCCATCACTAGATATTGTTGAAAAGTCATTATTTTGGTTTCTCGTCGCTTTATAATATTAAGGTTGAACCACTGTGTTTTAAATATGTTTAGTTCCTCTCTGAGCATCTGAAAGTGTTAATTGTCTTGCTGGCAATAGAGGTCTCACTGAGCCAACGGATTTTATCAAAAATATCTTAATTTGTGTTCAGAAGATGAACTAAGGTCTTATGGGTGTGGAACGACATGAGGGCGAGTAATTAATGACAATTTTCATTTTTGGGTGAACTGAACCTTTAAAAAAGGCCAAAAGCTCTTAAAGTTGTTTTTCCATAAGGATATAAGAAAACCTAAATCAAATACAAATGTTTATCTGCAATGTAGTCAATATGCAGTTTGGATTCTTTTACCTATACATCTTTGATGCACTACGCCTTGCATTAGCTCATCTGGCATTACATTGCAAATATTCACAGTCACAGCTGGAGCCACAAACTCTGTGCTATCTTACATCTACAAGCATGAACCACACCCTTTATGAGCAAATAACATTGAGAAATGTTCACCTTTGCTCTCTACTTTACCATTATCAGGCCTGTCACTCATAGAGTCAAAACATTTTTCCCCTGGCTGCGATGTTTTTTTTCTTTTCACTTCTTGCTTTACTGGCAATGTCCCATTCGCTTGTTGACACTGTTTGACTATGATCTAAGTAATCTCTCAACTTAAAACAGTGTCATTATTGTTGAAACTAAAAAATCTCAAACTATTAAAACTGTTTTTTGTAAACTGAAATAAAGATGAATAAAAATATAAATATTTGGGGATGGGGGATTAAATTAGAAATAACTAAAATTACTCAAATTAAAACTGAAATAAAAATAAATTAAAGCTAATTTGAAATATATACATATATTTAAAAAAAAAAAGTCAAAACAAAACTTTTACAACAAAAAATTACTAAATACTAAAATAGTGTATAAACAATACAAAAAAACATAGATTTGATCATATACCGTACAGTATTTCAAAGCAGGCAACTGTGTGTATGTAATACAGCAATCTGAGACTAACCAATTTAATCACCATTCTGCTCTGTTCTACCGTTTGTTTTACCAGTCCTCACCTTCAGGTGTCCACACTAGTCGGACTGCCAGAAAGTCCTGCAAGTTGTTGAGGAGGGTATATCGCACCCGGAAATGCTCACGGGCCTTGACCGCGCTGGGACAGCTGGCGGTCATAATGAAGCGCGGCCGGTCCAGTCTCACGCTGGGGAGACTATAGTGAGTGTAGATAGAGTTGGTGAATGGCAGTTTAGAAGTAGACCACTGTAAGACTGCAACTAATGGCACCTCCAGTCCCTGCAGCAAAAAGAAACATGTCATATAAAAAAAATTTTAATTATCGGAGAGAAGATACAGGATGTGCCAAACAAAATTTCAGCACATAATGCACTACATAAGTGACTGACAGCCCACCTCATTTGAATCATCTTGTGGCTGGTTATTGAGCTGCAGCTGGAAGAGAAAGTTTTGCTCCTCTAGAGCACTGAGCATGCTGGGAAGGTGGCTAGACTCGCTGTCCATTCTATAAAATGATGCCATGGCAACCTCTCCAGACTGATGACTGAAGAATAAACATAATATCAAAAACCTTTAAAACATCCAAAAATGTATATTTCTTTAACGTAAAGAGAGACTGCGATTTATTAATAATGAAAGAAATTTCAAAAAATCCAAATGCATGGTTATGGTCATGGTCACTTTATTTTCCCTGTAAGCCATCACAGATAATACCTAGATTTGCATTTCTTCAAAGAAGTAAAAAGCAGAACATAAAAGAAATAGTGTCAATAAATGTTCATGAAGTATACACCACATTTAAATAAATCATGCAAATATGACAAAAAAATTTTAACTTTTAAGTATGACGTTTACAAGCCAATATATTGACCGGAGATCTTGTGATATCTACAATTCAATGTTTGAATGTTCTGTGTTTCGAGTTGAGTTAATAGAGTTTATAGTTTACTTTTAATGGTTTACTTAAGAACAAAAAAAAAAAATCCTAACCAGAATGTTTGAGGACGTTATCTTTAGATTGATAACTGTACTGCAGTCACACTCACAGGTGTGTGAGGTCACACACAATGTTTTCTCTTACCAAACATTGTCCACCAGCAGCACCGATCCATCTGGCATCATTGGTAAATATGAAGCATTGAAGTTTGGAAGGATCTTGACGTCACGCACACACACTTCCTCTTGAGAACTCCCGTTTAACACTGAAACAGGCAGATGTTCGTACATACATCAACAGAACCTCTGTCACATAAAGAGACAGGAAGCCACAAAAATCAAAAAGAAAGTGCATGCTAAAGCACTACAGAATGCCTACTCTCACACAGTAATACTGTTTTAGCACAATGAGGTCTAATGATGCGCTTACACGATAGCAGTGGTGACAAAATAATGTATGTAGTACATCAGCTGAACGAAACGGTCACTGTTTGAACATAACTGACAGATTTAAAGAAAAGACAGTCTAATAAAGTCATTCAAATATATCCATGTATCCTCCTTTGAGGAATGATCTCTATAAAGAGATATGAATATCTACCTTCACTCCCTTACATTAGGGACCACTAAGGACCCATTACATCATACTCAGAAGACACACAGACACTCATGGTTATAAAAAATTCATAAGAGACCTCCATTTTAGGAGAATCACAATTATATTAATAAAACAACAAAAAAATTATATATATATATATATATATATATATATATATATATATATATATATATATATTGACTATTAAAATCTTGTCATGTTAAACATGCTAGTGCGGTTCGGTTGTCGTCCACTATGACACACTACACGAGCTGAAAAGATTGAATCTTACGTCCCCATTGTCGTTTAGAATCCCCACGTTAGCGAAAGTATCAATCTATTTTACTGCTCACCCTGTTTCTGCTACTTTTGTTCAAATAACAGTGTCATCTGCAACTCTTAGCAAGAGAGCGAAGCAACGCGCATGGAAAGGAAGTGGCTTGAACGAAGAGCGTTTAGTTCAAGATATCAAAGGATGTAGCACTGAATGATCATTATCACAACCACTCCATTGTTTTGATGCACTGCTTCTTTACACTGTAAAAATAGTAAAATGGTGCTACAGTTGTCATTATGTCTCGTGGTCCGGTTGAAACCAAGCCAAAGTCCAGTGTCAAATGATCCTTCAGAAATCATTTTAATACGCTGATTTGGTACTCAAGAAACATTTTTATATCATAATCAGTTACAAACAGTTGTGCTGCTTTATATTTTTGATGAAACCATGATACATCTTTCCTCAGGAATCTTTCATAAATAGAACAGCATTTATTTGAAATAGCAAGTTTTTGTAACGTTATAAATCTCTTTTCTGTCACTTTATGAACTTGATGCATCCTTGCTGAATAAAATTATTAATTTCTTTCAATATTAATTTAAAAGAAATCTAAAAATTCTGCAGACTCCAAACTTTTTCATGGTAGTGTATATGGATCTCATGCATATGTTTGTGCTCATAAAATGTGTGGAAGTGAAATAGGGCTGACATTACCTTTGAGGACAGTTAAGTGTCTCCCTGAAACAGTCATTTGTTGACACTTCACTGTGGGAGGGGGCAGGACGTTAAGTGTGGTGCTGACTGTTAGCAAACAAGAGAAAATGATAACAATTTAAAACAACCATTAAAAAAATCCCAAACAGCACAGGTATCTAAAAAGAAAATGGCATAAAAGTCTTTTAAAATACAAGAAATTTCAAGAATATAAGTGTGACAAGCAGGTCGGGGCCGAGAGCCATGAGAACGCAGGCCAGTGGCGTGAGTGCTGATGAGCGTCACCTGCGTGCCACACTGAGTTCCTCACGGAGAAGATCCGGGAGGATAAAAGGAGGCACGATGACAGTGAAGGACAAGAGAGGGGACCAGGCCTGGACTATTTATCTTGTTTTATTATGTTTTTATGCAGCAGTCGTCCATGAGGGGCTGCTGCTTTTCATTTTGTTGTTTGCTTATTTTATGATGAAAGGTTCTTTGAACTAGGGATGGGTATCAATACAGATGTCATGATTTGATTCAATTCTGATTCACAAGATCTTAATTCAATTCGATTTGATTCAATTCTCGATTCAATGATTCAATTTTCACTGGCCCCACCACAAAAAAGTAACAAATGAATAAAATAGTTATTGTTTTTGACCCCTGTATCATTGTATTGTAATAAGTAAGGTTATGACACCCCGAATTTTACATACCAGTGAAATTTAACAATTCTCAATTCCAATTTCGCTACCACAGCTAAAACTACTAATATAAATTTCAAAGATTATTAAAGTCAGGTAAACAGTCATTAATAAAAAAGAACAAATAATTCATTATAAGCAATAACACAAAAAATTAATACAATAGTACAAAGATACAAATGAAATAATCACTGCTTTTGAAGTTTTCAGGTAGGTCTAACTGTAGTTCTCAGGTACAGAAATTGAATGAAGTAATCAAACGTAAAATCACACCGCAAATAATCTTCACTGTACAAATTAGTAAAGGTAAATAAAGGTTGATCCTTATTAAAGTTACAAAAACGTTTAAGTGAAGAGCAGCTGTTGACTTCTTTGTCTTTTGTAGTTTGATTAACATTAAAAACACAGACAGCAACAGGAATATTAGGCTGCTGTCACTTTAAGACTAAAGCATGGATCCAATATAATAATACACTTGCGTTCTTTCTCTACTGCTGTAGGATAAAAGGAGGAGCGGCGACCGTGAAGGACAAGAGAGGGGACCAGGCCTGGACTATTTTTGTTGTGTTTTTTATGTTATTGTGCGGCAGTCGTCTGTTTCAGGGGCTGCTGCTTTACTTTCATTTTGTTATTGGTTTATTTTATAATTAAAGTTACTTAGGAATGTTCCTGCCTCCTTCCTCCCTGAATCTTTAACATTGTTACAGTATGCAAACACAAATCTAAAAACATGACACTGACAAGCCAAAAACAAAATAATGGATAAATAAACAGGGAGAGAGGAGAAACACTGAAATGAAGGAGATCACTATGAAGTCACGAGTGAAAAAGTCAGATCCCTGAGGCCCTGAATCAGTAATGACATCATGCAGTTTTGTGCTTAAGGAAGCAAGAGCTCACCCTGCGCTTTGAAGGTGTTTAGGTCCTGGCGGAACGTTTGGCAGGGACTCTTTTGTTGGAGGATGCTGAGGTAGCCATGTTCTTGGATCTCAGCTTTCTCCTCTTCTTGCTTCCACACAGTCACAATTATCTTCATCGAGGTAACACAACATAAACACATATTCAGAAGTGCAATCAGCAACACATGCGAGGTGATGTGACATAGCATGAGCACTGGTGTTTGATTTTATCTTTCTTGCACTCACACTGTTTGCTTTAAAACCTTGCACAAACACGCACAAGTTAGCAGCACAACCGTATGAGAAAAATTTATTTTCATATCAAATGCAAAACACACAACCACATGCATGAATGCCAGAAAGCACATAAAAACAAACACTTTAGCCATACCTTCACTTTGAGAGTGTTGACTGGGAGCTTATCCAGGGATACAGTCAGAGGAAAGATGACCTCATCACTTAAAACAACTGGCTCATCCACAGGAGACTGAGAAATATAAAGTAAAACATGAGACATGAGTTAAAGTGCCCCTATTATGACATTTAAAAGATTCCTACTTTTGTTTTAGAGGTCTCCTACAATAGGTTTACATGCATCCAAACATTAGAAATCGCTTTCATTTTCTCATAATATACACTCCTGGGCAAAACAAAATGGACCAAGGCAAAAACAACTAAATATTTTGTGGTCTTGTAATAGTCTTAACCATTTTAATCACAAATAACTAGGCAGGAAATTAGCAAGAATTGCACAAATACTGCAGATAAAGTAACTTGGTATAGCCTTCCCCTTTGTTTTCTTTACATGTTTAAGCTGTGTGGGTAAACTTGCAGACAGCTTTTTACAGGAAGCAGAGTCAGTGTTGTTCACCTCAATGTTGGTGCCTTCAAAGTTCAAAGTAGTTGAGTAAGTAGATTAATGTGAAACCAAATATTCACTATTGCAGGGGTCTTCAACGTTTTTCAGGGCAAGGACCCTGAGCGACATGGAGCAGGGACCCCCCCACACAAAATGTGTCAAACAGCCTCTGATGTTAATAGAAATCAATCATATTACGATAGTAATATTATGTTGAGACAATATAGATTAGAACTATGTTGTTGTACATTGTTTATAGGCTATATTTTCATTGTTAAAGAGATTTATGCATCATAACAAACATGTAGCAATTAAAATCACAATTTATTAAGTTCACAGTTGTCTTAATCACAATTATTTTAATAGATTTGCAGTTTCATACATTTAAATTTTATTGTCAGGTGGACAATTATACATTTCTCTGAACTTCAACTTAAAGCCCGAAAAACACCAAGCCGATGGTCGACCGACTAAGTTTTCTCAGTGTGTTCCGCACCGTCGGCTGGTCCTCATTGGCTATTTTTCGGCCGATTCGACATGTTGAATCGGCGTCGGGCTGTCGGTGAGTGAGAGAGAACTCTGATTGGCTGTTCAGTATAGCAAACGAGTCAGTTCACGAGAATATAAAGCAAAAGTTATGAAAGCAAGCAAATAAGTCATGACGGCACAGACAGAAGCTTGTTCTAATTTCACGTCATCTTACCGGAGCACTTGAATGCACAAATATTTTCATAATAACATGAGCGGAGTGGAATAAAGAACGTGATCAGCATGATTGATATTCAAAACGGTAAGCAAGCGCTGCTTTGTTTATGGTTTGTATACTTGCAGTCTTGGTTTCGCTTTCCGTTTTTGAATGACGAATATAGACAAATATATCTGCTTAAATAGACAGTTATCTCATTTATATACAGGCGCAGAGCGCGCGCTAGTTGACAGTCGGCTTAAATTCTTTCGGTGTGTTCAAGCTCATATTTTTCCGCCGACATGAGCGACAACACCGTCGGCTTCCGTTGCCTTTAAGTTTAAACAGAACTTCACATTTTAATTTTACTGTCAGGTGGACAATTATACATTTACCTCAACTTTAAGCTGTGTTACAAACGATCCATTCTGGCGAGCTAAATTGTATATAAATTATTTGCCAGTAGCGTTTTCAAATTATAGAGCTCATAGTCTGCGTTGACAGTATCATGAGATCACGTGACTGCACCTGCAATACTGCCGCGGACCCCCGGTTGAAGACCCATGCACTATTGGGTTCAAATCTTATTTAATGCGCAGCTTGTCAGAGCTGTACGGCTCTGTGATCAGCAGTAAATGCTTCTCCATCTGGAAACCAGAGGGCGCTCTTGCGCAGAAACTCAAAATATGCCTTGCAGCAGTAGAAGAAGATATGTCATATCGCTGAATAAAGATTGAAACGCTTTGATTGATTAAACATGACTAATAAACACACGACTGCCTTATTCTGTGTAAGAAATCACATCATCTCACAGAAGGATGCTCAACTGTCGTTATGAAGTGAATTTGGAAAAAACATGTTATTAAATGTTGTCTTTTGTTGGACAAGATGTTAATAAATGCTTCTCATGTCAGGAAAGATGTTTGACGCGCACTGCTTTTTCAAAATTTTATATGGATTAGCATTTGGAGACACTTCACTGACAAGCTGCGCATTAAAAAAAATAATAATCGCAGCATGAGCGATTTCATAATCGTACTACAAATCGCGTTTAAGCGATAATCGCGTTCAAGTTCAATGTTATTTTTCATATCGTGTGATTAAATCGTGCAGCAGTATCTGATGGACTTGTTCTCAAGCCACTTCTTGGTTGTCTGCAATTTGGGCAGGAGGATTATCTTCTTGGAAAATAACATGGAATCATTCCTCATTAGATATCAACTTTTCATTTGTGGAAAGGAAGCCATTAATATTCTCCTGCAGTCAAGTCAAGTCATCTTTATTTATATAGCGCTTTTTACAATGCAAATTGTGGCAAAGCAGCTTTACATTAATAAGAAAATGGTGTCATTGTGCAGCTTATTCTATATATTATTGAT
Source organism: Zacco platypus (assembly GCA_038088235.1). Taxonomy (NCBI): domain Eukaryota; kingdom Metazoa; phylum Chordata; class Actinopteri; order Cypriniformes; family Xenocyprididae; genus Zacco; species Zacco platypus. The sequence goes on from CM076085.1 coordinate 17,497,089, forward strand.
TCATTCCGTTGCAAATATCAGTAGTTATTAGTCTAGTTAATTTAGGTATAGCAGCACTGGAGAAAACAGTGACGTAATCGTCCGGCTCAGCTCAGTTCGCATACAACGGCGCCAATGCAGGCATATCAAAAACACTGCTGAATATCAAGCAAGTGTCCCCAAGTTAAGCAAGCCAAAGGCAACAGCGGCAAGGAACCAAAACTCCAACAAATGGAGAAAAAAACCTTGGGAGAAACCAGGCTTAGTCGGGGGGCCAGTTCTCCTCTGGCCAACAGTGAACACTTGTCCGATACTCAGGCAGAGGTACAGGTCATTAAACCGATATGGAATCGCAACAGTCAAAATATTTTATCTAGTTCCATCTAGTTTAAGATCTTTTTGATCACGCCGGTATGGGACGGTTTGTTGGGAGTCCAACAGCATGACTTTTCACAGTGAAGTAGCTCAACAATACCAGCTCCCCACAATGACACCTCTGCTCACCCATGCTTCACTGTGGCAGAGATGCATTTGTTATTATACTTCTCAGGAGATTTTCGAAGACACCATGCAATTCGTGTTTCATTGTGATTCATCACTCCACACACAACTTCCCATATTCAGCAAAAAAATGTATTCCGTCTTTGACGTTTTTCTGAGACAGCAATGTCTTTTTAAGTAGTGCATTTTCTTAAATTTTGCTTTAATTTGTGTGGGGTTTTTTTTGCCCGGGAGTGTATATTGCAGCATCACCTCTTTTTTCACAGTCTCTGAAACGGTTTATTAAAGCATTCAGCCGCGCCAAACCTCTCCTTTCCGTGAGCCTACTCTATTCTGATTTGTCAGATTACCCAGTCTGTTGTGATTGGTCTACCATTTTCAGTGTATGTCGGGAAAAAAAACCAGCAATTACCATATCTGAATCACAGCTCTGAAAGCCCTTCCTCAGCACTTGTATACACAGTGATAAGAACCGTAATGATGGCGTTAGTTTTATTGAATCAATTCAAGCCCGAGTCCTCATCCTTTGGAAGTGAATGCAAAGTAGACATTGTGAATGAAGGCCATAGACAGGCAATTTGTAAACGTAGGTTCCAAGCAGGAAGCTGAGCTGGAATTACTGACGACTCATTTCAAGCAGTTCAGAATTGGTTCTTTCTATTGGGAAACAATAACTCTATTTATCGTGCACTTTGATCTTTAACTTTGCAGACACACAAACACACAAAGCTATATTACACACTACATGAAAAGAAATATCTGAAAAAGCATAATAGGGGCACTTAAAGACACCATTTATATCTATGTGTTCTTATACTTCAGGGACAACAACATAGCCACACAACCTTGGCCTAAAACTTGAACATCATGGGTCTGTAATGTTGGACTTCTAAAACTGGCACATTTAAAATGATTTGCACTATAGGGTGTGACTACCAGGAAAGCAGAGCAAACAGCAGACTAAGTCCTTGACTCAAAGGTGGATTGTACTAACCCTAACCTGCGCAATCTGTTTGGAAAACTAATCGCTATGCTTTACTTCTTATGAGAATTTTTAATATGGAAAAAAACATTGATGATTCGAATGGCAACTTGATGGGCTGTCTTTGTTAGGTTTGAAGAATTTGTCCAAAATTCTCAGCAACCATTTTAGAGAAAAGGACTTGATTACAATGACCACATTTGATTCTCCTGCATTTCCAATCTGCAGGAATTATTTAACTAATAGACTAATAGACATTTGAGAGGCTGGGGAAAATATTGAAAATGGTTCCCTGAAAATACTCAGGGGAAGTGACTTTAAAAAACACTCAGATGTAATAAATCTATCTCCTTTAATAGTTTATAATAGTTTATATATTTTAATATTTAAATTAGTTATATAGATAGATAGATAGATAGATAGATAGATAGATAGATAGATATTATTTTATATCTGTGAAGTTTGTTTACTAACTTCGGATTGCTTCACTGAAGCTCATCTGATTTTTTCCATCTAATATACTGCACTCATAGGTGAACCCCTCCAATGAAATCAAATAATATTAGTTAATGATATTTCTTAAAAATACAGTTCATTTTTTCATGTGTAAAATCTTTTTTAGTTAAAGTTGACATGAAACGGAAGTTGAAATTGTTCTTTCTTTCATATTGTGGTATATATGCGAGTGAAAATTGATTGGATTGCTGTGGTCTGCTATTGCTGTGATCTCATGTGAGTGACAGGTTGTCCCGCCCTTGTGCCAGTAAACACGCCATCAGAGAAGAGAAGAGAAAAAACTGCAAGAGTTATTTTGATCACGAGGGCAAATGAATTAAAAAATTATGTGCAGATAAACAGATAAATCGTATATAATAGATACTGAAATATTCTATTAAAAGAAAAAGAAAACAAAAAAAAACGAGGAGTCAATTTTGAGTGCACCTGTAGGTGTTGAAGTCAAGACTGTTGGAAATACACTGCATAAAATACACATGGTAGCATTTTGGCCAGAGCACTAAAACAGGAAGTTCTCACCAGCAATAAGACTAACCTCAGGTATAAATTAGGATTGTTCTGCATGGTTACCAACTTACCAGTCATAAGAAAAGGCACGCACATCTCTCAAACAGTACAGTGACAGGAAATATAAACACTTCCGTGTTATTATAGATAAAGTCAAGTATATTTGCATGCAAAGCAGAAACTTTACCTCTACATGCTATGATCCAATAGACTACAGTGTTTGTTTAAGCACCTGCACAGGAGCCTTGCGGAATTCCCTCACGCCGTTGCCGGGGTTGTTGTGAATGAGGAGCGGCTTGCATTCCCTGAAGCCCCGGTACCTCGGGCCCCCTCTACTCGCGCATCCCACCTCCGCAGCATCATCATCGTCCGTATCCTCCACACACTCATCCCCGCTGCTGTGGTAGTCGTGATACAGAGGCTGTGTCCGTTGTCGGCTGTCGCCCGGGCTAACGCTGGCCACGGCGCTAAGAGAGCCAGCAAGCTCCCTCCAGGAGCGTCTACTGTGATGCTCCGAGCCGCTGCCGTCAGCTGCCGCAGTGCTCGACCCGGACACAGACGCCACGTTCTGGGAGCGCAAAACCAGGAGAAAGCGCACGGTTTCCCCCAGATAAAGGTGACTGCGACGCGGAAGCGTGCGGTATTTGGCCGGGTCAGACAGGTCTGAGATGGGGACGGCCGGGAAATACATAAAGTACTCGCATTGCGATTCCATCATTAACACCATAACCATCACAGCGCCCTGCAGCAGACAGACAGCGAAGGTATCCGGTTAGCCTTTGCAGTCTGCAAATACCACTCCCATTGAAATTAGAATCAATAAATTAAACAAACCCGTTTTACCTTTCAGTTCAGTTCATATTAGGGCTGCCCAGCTTGAAGAAAAATTACATTCATCATATTTTGCCCCATTTTGGTTGTTTGCCAGTTGACGTATACAATACATTCAAGTGCGCTATATGACAGGCATGCCTATCGAGTGAAGATGGAGTCGATCATGATAATAACTAGGCGAGAATAGTCGCTTGTCGATTAAGGTAAATAATGGTCTTGCAACTAATTATTATACTCAGTTACTTTATTTGTATTGATATTCAGTTGAAAATATGTAATTTGCAAAAAAATTATATTTATTTACATTCAGCCACGAATGCACGAGGAAAAGTACAGTGTTTTGAAGCTTCTATCTGTCTGAATTTAAATGTAAACAAACACAATAATTGTTCGAGCTAATTTAGATAATAATATTGAAAATATGGTAAAGCTGATAAAAATGTGTTTTCGTTGAGAAAACTTTCAAGGTTTAGAATTGAGAGGTCATAAAAATCACTCCTTATAGTTATGTATTTTTGCCCCTTCCTTCACCTTCTTTTGGAAGTCAGTAAATACTTCAGTGGTATTAATTTTAGCATATTTCATTGAAGGCAACGCAGATTAAATTTACCGATTTGAATGTTTGCATATTGAACTTTGAATCAAATCAAAATGTAATGAAGTTGTCTCTGAGAGTATTACGTATGTAGCTCTGTGTTTAGTTATTATTTGCAGGCTACACATGAAAAGACTTCCAGTTCCAGACTATCTTTACATCATTTAACTTTGTATATCAAACTTACACTGTGTCAAATGACCTTAATCTCATTCAGTACAGAATTCAATGATATGGACAAATTCATCACAAAAGTCGTAAAAGTTTCAGTTGTTTTATTTTACTACATACAAGTAACCCAAATCAGGTTGATCACACTCAAATATGTACAGAGGTTTCCCCATATATTCAAGTAACAAAGAAAAACAATAAATATGGTAAACAGGTTCGAAAAATCTCAGTCAAAGAGAAACCCAATCAGAAACATCATGTCAATCGCATTATGGCCTCAAAAGTGCAGAACAGATATTAATGAGTTTACTGATCCTGCTCAAATGAAACTGAATGACTCGTATCGTTTTATAGATTGTGTTCTAAGAGCAGTATAGCACTTTTCTCATTTGGAAAGAACTTTTTAATTATCTTTCTTTTTTTTCTTCTCTTATGAGATGATAGTTGATGTCAGATGGATCAAAGCTGCAAAGACGCAGAACGTAGGCTGCATTTGCCCCTTTGTACGCCTTCTGAATTAATTTTCCAGTCAATGAATATAATGAAAAACTATATCAATTTTTGTCATATCAAGATTCCAAGCACAGAAACATCAGTACCTCTTTGGTTTATCTTTAAAATTGCAGTACCACAGATAATCTACCTAAAGAGTCACGAGGACGCCGAACCTGCTGATTTGAATGAAACGCAGGTATTACAGCACAATATTGCCAGACTTTAAGCCTTATTAGAGTATTCACTAAAATGAGTTGAATGAATGTAAAACCTATTACACATATCAAGCTGAACAGGAAATCAATGCTTAAATTCAATTTAGGGAGAATTTCTTTTACAGTAGTAGCATTCATATTTTCTTTTTAAGTTAGCCGACATCAGAGTTTTTAAAGAGAAAAGGGTATTATCAGAATGGACCATTATGTCTCGAAAGACTTTCTGTAATAATACAATAGATATTGAAAAATCAAGTCTTTTTTGTAAAATATCAGTTAAATGCATCTTCTATCGCTCCATGTTTACTGAACCAAAATCTTTGTCTCAGAGTTGTTTTCAAGTTATTTTTGAATTTAGCTCCCCCAACTACTGTACTACCAAACACAGAAGCTACTGTGGATGGAAAACTCAGTAATAAAGACGGTTGATTGACTGGCAATAGTACAATTCAAACTTAAATGGAATGGGTATTAAAATGCAAGACAAAATATGCAGTTGTTTATCAGTTACACAAGGAAATGATTGCTAATTACAGTCATGCATATAAATCCTAACTATACAATAAATGACACATGAATGAGCATACTTAGTGTTTTCTTCATTTTAACAACATCTGAATTAGAACAGAGGAAATAAATTAATTTGTAATGTAAGATATCTTGCTCTGCGCATTGAATCTTGCATAAAGCTGGCTGTATTTATACATGGGGCAATTTGCACAGTGCATTCCAGTCAAATTTCTACACTATGTTTTCTCAGCACTCACGATAAGAGAAAAAAAATATTTTAGTTCGAGAGTATAAATGCAGTAGATACACAGAGAAATTTATACAAAAGCATAATAAATACAGCAAGCTTTGATATTAAAGCACTGCTTCACAAAAGGTACTAACTGTAAGGCAAAATAACCATTGAGTTTTGGAATTTAAGGTGGAGTTTTTCTGGTCAATAAAGTGTCTATGACAAGCCTCAGAAATGACTGCATTTACCATGCTAATAAACATTCACCATCCTTTTTTACTCAAAACGCCAAAATAAAAATTCTGAAGATATCAAAATCTAGCGAACATCAAGAGGTAAACAGACTTTTACAGGAAGTGCATCGGCCAATCAATGAGGTTGATAAATACAAATCTACAGCCCATTTTGCCCTTTATGAATGGTCATATTAATTCACAGTGTTAAAAATTGGAGATGTTGTTCTCACACCCATGGGAATCATGATAGCTTATACTCTTTCACAGAAAATCGAACCATTGCAAGCCCGGTTTTGTGTCTTCTTTTAGTTCCATCGAGGCATTTAAAACAAAAGTTTGCAATATATTCAGTAAGAAAATGCCTTCAGGATTCCTGTTGAATAATTACCCATATAAATGGACAAACTGAAATTCCAGCCACTCTGAACAGTACCGCTGTTTGAATCATGTGTGCCAGACAATGAAGGGTCTATGAATCCTCTTTTGTGGAATTTCTTCATACAGTAAATTTACGTTTTTTGTACCATAAACAAATTGGATGCAAAAGCTTTTTTGGTAGTGATACTAGATGTTCACTTTTGTGGAAAACGTGATACATTTTCAGGATTCTTTGATGAATACAAAAAAATTAAATCTTTTGTAACACTATAAATGACTCTATTGTCACTTCTGATCAAATGATTGCATCCTTGTTGAATAATCCGTTTATTTCTTTAACCAAAAAAAACAAAAAAACATACTGACCCAAAACTTTTAAAAGCTTGAGTACCAAAGTTACTAAATCCATTTAAAAGTGGGTTTTTAACAGTATGTTTGAAATACTGCAACCATTTACATGACATGTATACTTAAAAGTTGTTTTTTTGTACCATACCATGGCTCGTCATGGACAGAGAAGCGGCATTCTCTCACTTCTTCTCAGTATCAAACTCACCAACAGGGAGCTTTTTGCACTTAGCCACCATTTGGCATGTTTGCGCCATTATATCACTCCAGCCTCTGCAATGTACCTCTTCTTCATTCTGACACTTAGTGTTGTATAAAATAGAAGTAGAAGGTGTAGAAGGGCAAGATGACGAGGAAGAGCTGATGACAAAGTGGTGTGTTGTATGTCTTAGATATCCCTTCTCCTCTAGTAGTGCAGCACAGAGGCCCATGGAGCCAAAATGGGTCAGAACTACTGACCTTGAGGCAAAAAGGTGCAACTAGCTCACTATCTAAATCTTACTTTTGAATCGAACTGATGACCTAATGATTGATTCCGAAACAGAATGGTCCCATCCCAGTCCTTCTCCACCAACCTCTTTCCCCCATGGTCTTCAGTCCTGAGTTTTGAGGACTCCCTCCTTATTGGAAGCCCTCCAGCGACTGGGGGTTGCTGGGCACGCGGGAATTGACGAAGATCCAGCAAGTCTTTGTATTGAATCTCAGGCCTGATCATGCGTAGGCAAGCTTCCCAAGTGGCATTGTCCAGTCCCGACTGCAACTCATAACCTAAGATCTTCACGAATCCACTCTGGAAAGGGCGGATGGTCTTGTCTCGGATACGACTGGCTTCAATAGGCCGGCCGCCGTCACGTAAGCAAATGCGAGTGAGAACCTCTCGTTTGGTCCTAAGCAAGGCCACCTCATTCTCCAATCGACTACGCCCAAAGCGCTCTACTTCCTGCCAAAAGGTAAGATTAAAAGCTTGGTAAAGGTACCAGTCTAGCGCATTCCACTCACGTAACTTTGATCTTTGCTTGTCTGTTAAAGCCAAAGGGGCTGGAGCTGCAGCTTTGCCCACCCATCCTGACCTTCCACTGGACACTTGCTGCCTGGCGTTTAGGCTAAAAGAAACCACAGCATCTAGTGGCCAGCACAGAGCGTGGCGCAGCAGCACCATAGATTGGTCAAAATACTCTGAGAGAAGAATGAGCTTGAAGTTCCGACGCACTGCTGCCACACCACGCTTGGCCAGAGCTAGGCTGAAGTTGGAGGTATGATCCAGACCAAAGTCAAACCACATCAGGTTGCGGGCATAATGGTTGTTTCGGAGTCTGGGGTCGTAGTACTTATAGGGATTGTCTGCAAAATCACCCAGTCCTTTGGCACGCCTGAAGGCAGGGGCGACGTTTTTATAGTAGGCATATGAAGATTCAGCTAGTGCCACAGGGTCTCGAAGGATGGAGAAATAGAAGGTGTCGGCTGGCATGACCTTTTCAACCTGTAACAAAAGGGAAAAAGAGAATAACATTTCAAATAGAAACATTTTCAATCATGTAACTCAACTCAAATATACATGGCCATAGAGGAGGAGATTTCTACAGTTTTCCCTGCTTAAAAGGTCCAGATTCTGGACTAAATGAAAATAACCATGCTATAAAAAGTAGTTAATTAGTATCTGACCAAGAAAAGAAAAAACACCCAACTCACAAATCAGACAAAGCCAATGTAAATAATATCTGCAAGCATCAATCATAAGTGTTTTAGGCCACAAAAACAATATTAATACTAAAGGATTAAATCGGTTTGGTTGCTTAGAAACCTAATTAATTTGATTAAATGTGCATGAACAGAGTGTGATTTCAACAGATCTGCAAGCTACCATATGCTGTACCTCTGGTTTGTTGAAACGCATGTGATTTCCCATAATGTCAAATTCTGCCACGTGAGGGCCTCTGTATCCTTTCACCCTCTGGGCGATAAAGGGCAGCGGGTAGCCAAATTGGTACCCAACAGGCAGGGCAAATTTAAGGCCCCGCTCCTCTCCAAAGCGATAGAGCAAATTGAGAACTGTGCTGCTTGCGGTCTTGTGAGTCTTCAAGAACATGATGTGGATGTGGGGCTGACAAGACCCCAGAGAGGCCCCTTGGGAATTGTCAGAGGGAAGAGAGTAGAGGGAGTGAGGCCTCTCTGGCTGCATCCAGCTAATGGAGAGAAAGAACAAATTATGACATTAATAATTTCTCTATTTTCTAACCAATACACCAAGAAAAATGATGGGATGAAGACTGAAATGAGGAGAAGAATATAAACAAGACAAAAAGGCCTGTCAGGTTACAGAATAGAGATAATTGAGATAAAGCTATTAAGGAAGTAGAGAATAAACACTTCAAAGAGAATGTGTGAGAATAGATTACCCTCATAATTAAATGCACAATCACTTATTTGTGCCAAGAGGCACATTAAATATTATTAGAATAAATACCGCAATAAGATACCGTACAGAAGAATAATTACCCAATACTAATGACTGGCTAAATAGCGTTTCTTAAAGGGATTTTTTTTTTTTTTTTTTTTTTTTAGAAAACTGTGTAATCATTTCCTCACCCTAATGTCATTAGAACCTGTATGACTTGCTTTTCAAAATGAATTATTTTGTGTTCAACAAAAGAAATAAAGTCATGCAGGTTTGGAACGACATTAGAATAAGCAAATGATGAACGGCTTTTTATTCATTTAATTTCTGGATGAATTAAGACTGGGTGTTAAATGACAATCATATGCGTTCAAGTATTTTTTTTATAAAAGCTGTAGAGTACAGTAGAGTAAACAAGAGGAGAATTGGTATTTGAGAAGGAATGAAAACAGAAATGGGAACATTTTCTTACTTCTTGTTGAAGATGAGTCCCAGAAGTTGCCCAGCAAAAGCGATGACAACAAATACCAGGAGTGCTTTCCATATGGGCCCCAGCCGATAACATCCCAGCCACCGCATTCTCCTACGAGCAAGAAGAGGATGGTTAGCCTCGACTGTGATATCGTGCAGCACAGAAGGAGAGTGAAATGGTCTTTTATCATTTCATGTCCTATGAATGAACAATGAGGGACAATAAAAGGGAAGAGCCTGAGTATGCGAAATCTGAAAGGAGAAACACACAAGTGACATAGAGAAGTGGAGGAAAATGGAGATCACATTCAATATAAGGAGGAGATAAACAGGCAGGTGTATCTGTTGTCAGATCAAATCCACATATAATAAACATACAAAAAGCTTAAAAGCTGCTATTTAAAACTATTTTACATGCCTTTTGTCGCTATTCTAAATCAGCAACCATGACTCAATGCCACTCAGGCTTTGATTAAAGCGAACAGACTTGTCTGGTGCTTCATTGCAAACTAAACGATGTTTGCATTAAAACGGGAGTCGAGTAAAATTAAACCGTCTGAGGGACAGAATAGATGCCTTTGTTTCTATACGCTTGCCTCGTCTTGTTCAAAAAAGGTGTTGCAGAATTCGTCCGGACAAAGACAGACTGCTGCGGTCGTAAATCACAGATTGCGCCTCGCAGTCTGAGCCTGACACACTTACCGAGCTGACCGTCTGAAAGCCATGTTAAAACCCGGCCGGTATCACTATAGATCGGCGCTTGGCAACAACCACGGTGCATTTCGGCCGATGCCTTTCAAATCCGCCCGACGACGTCTCTGTAATGTGAACGCTGCATCCGTGAGACAACAGGGCGTCTGCGCGACTGCCCTCAAGTTAAAATCTCCCGTCTGCTTTACGTGCATGCGCTTAGCTTCAGTTTCGCGAAAGGTTCTGACGGAGAAAAAGGGACTTTGTGTTTTGGGAGCGTGTGGGCGGGTGTTTAGGGACCAGTCTGCTGCGATGCGAGTCGAGCTCTGACGTCAGACCTGCCCTTTGCTTACAAGCACAAATCCAAATTTGAAGGAACGATAAGCGTGGGCATTACTGCAAGAGGAGCACATTAGTAGACAGCACATCCGTCATTATTAAAAACAAATGAGATTTTTTCTTCGATGCTTTGTGATATTTTTAGAGCATTTGAGGCATACATGCAGTTTTTTATGTTGTGATGGATATGTTAAGATCAGGGATGGGCAACGTCGGTCCTGGAGTGTCGCTTTCCTGCAGAGTTTGGCTCAAAAAGTAGTAGCAATAAAATAAAATAAGCACTCAACTGCCTGTAGCCTTAGTAATCCCAAAGGCATTGCTTTAGCTTCTTCAGGTGTGTTTGATTGGGGTTGGAGCTAAACACTGCGAGACAGGACAGACATTGCTCATCACTGTGTTTAAAAACTCATATTTTGGATAAAATAAACTTTGCATGTAAAGTAGCTAGTTTTAAAAAACACCAAGACCTCACACATCAAGATCAACACAAAAGTACAACTTTTTAAATCTTTTGTATGTTTTGTAAGTAGGGGGAGACCAGGGAGTGTTGTAACTGCTGGTGAGATGTAACATCCGAAATCGTATAATTCCTTGCATATACTATATAGAAGGCAAAAAACAGTACGTGGCAAAAGAGGCATGTCCGAAATCACAGTATAAAAGAGTAGGCACAAAGTACCCGGATGAGCTATGTGAATGGCAGTGAAGCGACGTAACTGATGCTGGTAGGTCACATGATAAAGACAGCATGATGGATGTAGTACGTCTGAGATACATTCATACTACACACTTTCATACTATATAGAACGTACATGCGCCAAACATGTCTGTCCGAGCTCATGGCCAAAGGAGTATACTTTGAAAGGCTTAACTGTGCGCAAGACGGAGCAGAACTCGGAAAAATAAGTATACACGGGCCTTTTACATGCACATTCATACAAACCTCAGCAGAAATTGGTATGGGTGACATTTCTAAAAAAAATACTATGTTTTTTGTCAGTTTAAATTGTTCACAACTGTTTTTTCTTTGTTCTTCAATGATGTTTATGCAAAAATTGGATAGTGTGGATGTTGTTTGTGCAAATTAACTCTCAGTGTTAAAGGACTCGGACTTCAAAGGACACACCTTCATTTGCCACAAATGTGGGAATAGGCATTGTTAAATGGGATGGTCTAGCCTACTGAGGATTGTTATTGTCTCCTAGCAACTGTGACAGCTGCCGTTAATGAGTGACAGTAACCTTTGTACTAGACTTTTTTTATATTAAACGGCTAAATATGTTCACCACGGTCCATTTCTGTATATAATAAAGTAAAATTTTATCTTAATAAGATATCGATCGCTTTAAAGGTTTTTTTTTTACATTTGTATCATTAGAGTAAGTTGAAACCCAACACTTACATTTAAAAGAGTAATTCTGCAATTTTTCAAAAAAAATTCTGTCGTCACTGGCGCACAATGAATTCTGGGGTAGGCAAGGCCACGAAGGATCCATCTGTTGTATCCTTCATTTCCTGGGAAATGAAAGACACATTTGGAGGGCACATTTGAAGGATCCTTTGAATTGGGACAGCCTTTTCGTAGCACCGCGGTGATGCAATCACGTGTGTCATCACGTCTTTCTGCGCTTGAAACAACATTCCTTCTGATGTCCATTCATGTTTATTTGATGCTATAAATGAACTAGTATGAAGAGATGGTCGGTTCTACATCTACATTAGGAGCTACAGCGATCTGTCACGACACATTAAAGAGCCACTGTATTTATTGTTTAAACTGATTTGAAAAATTCCGTTATATTAAATATATTTCATATGTCTGTCGACGCGTTGCCAGTGTCCTCTTTGCGCCGGGATGTTTTTTTCACTGCATGAGAACATGATGTGTGGCGTGAGAGCTTTGCGAAGGGTCAGTTGGAGGATGTGAAGGTCACTTGCTGCTTGTGTGGATGCAGTCAGTTTTGACCAAAAAAATATGAAGAAATTTGATTGGATGTCATGTCCTGTATTTAACCCTTTTTTGTTTTAATTTTCATCAGTGATCTGATACCAATATAGTATTTTAGTGTATGTTCATTTTAAAGTTGTAATGTCTGTATTGAGATGTACATCTACATGGAATGGATTTTGAAAAAGAAAAAGGGTTCATTAAATGGTGGTAGCTCTAAATGCGAGCTTGCAATTGATTGTAAGAAAGAGGAACATGAAATTATTTCGACACTAATAATTAAATAGTAAATCTGTTCAAATAAACTCATAATCAGTCATTTGTTCATGAATCGGACATCAAGGGCTGCAGTGTCGCACTGTGTTCAGTGTTGCCTTGAGCGAGGACAGTGCAACAAACATGCTGAATACCAGTGCAGAAAACACTGGCATGCTGTCTAGATATGCAATTAACACCCGCTCACTAGAAGAAATCTAATAAAACTGCAAAACTGCTTCAGGGATTCTTGGGATGACAAAAAGCTCCAAATAGAATCAATAACACTCACTCAATCCTGTAAGCATATCCAAGTAAGCAGATCCAAAAGCTTCTAAACAATTAACTTCTTAGGATCTGTTATTTTTGAGGGCCGGAATCACAAGTGGTCAGGTGAGACAGATGGCCACCTTGTTTTAATGTCTCTTATGACTTGTGTTTCGATTTTGTTAAGGGAAAGGATTCCGATTTTGTCACGACATACACATTACTTACAACATCAGTGCTTTTTGAACAAGCAAATAAAGTTTTTTACACATTATTTTTTATATTCCCACAAAGGTAAGGAGTGAAATGCTCATTGTTGTATTGGTCGAGTACCTGTATTACCTGATACAACTGTCTTTGCCTTAGGGGTAAATGTCACCCTGAATAACAAACAAATGGGAAGGAGAGCTGAGATTGCATGTTATACAGAACAAGGACTTGTAATGTACAAAGACATTTATTGCTACTGAGGACCATACACACATTTCACTGTATGAATTTCAATAAGGCAGACATCAGGTTTAGATTTCTTGCATCTGGTTTCCTGGCTTTTGCTTCATTGTATTTTTTTTTTTTTTTTACCTCATTGGCAATGTTAATATTCTCAACCCGTTTTGTTGTAAGTAAATGTGAATATGCTTGAAAACTTTGTGTGTGTAAAAATATTGGATGCACAATTGGATTTGTAGATGACTTAATGCAATTAGTTGCCGTTTAGCAGATGTTTTTTTCTAAAGCAGCTTACAGTACACTAATTGCTGGAACAGTGCCTTGTAAGATGCAAAGAACAGTCTCTGGGCGGGCTCCTCAAAAAATCTTTCAGCAAGCAATTCTTCAAAAAAAAATTTGTGCGAAGAACATTTTACTAATATTAAGAACCCTTTTCCACTATGAAGAACAGTTTATACAATCAAAAGATTCCATGGATGTTAAAGCGGACCTATTATCCCCCTTTTCACTGTAATATAAATAAAGTTTCAGCTAAAAATACCTCACAGATCATTATAGTTTGTCAAACTTGCTTGTATTTGGGTCTGAGCAAAAACATGCCCTGCCCGCTTTCCAAAAGAGGGGGGAGCTTCAACACCTCATGTTTTGGTTGCTCAATGAAAACAAAGCTAGAGAATCTCACAAAGCCAAAATGACGCTTGTCAGTAATGGTGTTCAGCCTTACACAAATGGAGAGACTCAGGAAGAATTTACAACTTTTAGAAAGCAACTGGAAGTTTCTGAATGGTTAGTGGATAAATTTATGTAGTTGCTGTGGAAGTTGATTCAACTCATCAATTAGCATGTGCCGTCATGTTCATCTTTTGTGCAAAATCTGTATGGACGCCCACTATACATAGCGTACCTGTTTGCCAATACACGCCAGGTTAACGTTTATGATTACTATCAAATGCTCTACATGGTCAAATATTTTTTTCAAAATTGCTCAGACAGAAACGCTCGTTTTTTGAAATCGAGTTTGCCAGGGTCAGCTTGCAGGCTACTCAAGCTAACAAGACTCTAAATAAATATTCTGTAGTCGTTTGTTCAGCCAACAACACTCGAGTTTTGCTATGGCCATAGAACTAGTACACGTTTTTGGTTGCGAAAACAAAATGAGAGCGCTGTGGGTGGAAATGTGCAGATTAAGGGACGTAATATTATAATTAGATCCCCTTTCTATGTCATAAGGGGAACGAAATCTAAGCGGCTCGTTTTTTCACACGCTTGCAGAGAAAGTCTTGCCAAAACAAAGTTACTGGGTTGTCCTTTTTCATGTTTTCTGGGTTGTTAGATGTACCGGGGACCCGATTATAGAGAGGGGGCTCAATCTTCAACTGCCACCAGCTACTGATAGGTCATGTGATGTATCGCGTTCCCTATAGTATAATGTGTTCCCTACCACTCTTGCTGCATGGAAATACGTTATTTTTTATAAATTATTTATAAATATTATTTATAAATTGACTATATATATTTTTTGTAGAAATTTTTTTTGGGGGGGGGGGGGGGTTAACACAAGTGACCCTTCGCAAAGACCCTTCGCCCCCTTTAGTTACTGTTGCTATGTCCAACAAGCCATGTGCTCTCACGCCACACATCATGTTCTCTCGAAGAGAAAAATACATTGCGGAGCAAAGAGGACACTGACAACGTGACAACAGAAAAGACAGAGCAGGTTACTTTTCATATGAAATAGTTTCATATTTAAAATATTGTAATTTTTTAAGAAGTTTAAAGAAGTTAATAAATACCGTATAGTGACTCTTTAATGTGTCGTGACAGATCGCTGTAGATCTTCAAACAGGCTCGTGAACCGATCATCTCTTCATACTAGTTCATGTATAGCATCAAATAAACATGAATGGACATCAGAAGGAATGTTGAACACAATTTTTCAAGTTCAAGTTCACGAACGTTAATCTACTAACTCCCCGACTACTTTGTCGGACAAAATGGCGGATTCGGGGTTATGATTGGTCAGATTGTCTGTCAATCAAACTGCCGGCAAAGGGTCAATTAAAACAGTTATATGAACGTGATCACGACTGGTCGCTTACTGACGCTTCTCTGGTCGCTCAACCAGCCACCCTCCCCTGAGCTGCGACTATAACGTGTTCCCTATCACTCTTGCAGCAAAGAAATACACTATTATTATGAATATATTCTTATGACTCCATTCTTTTGAATAATTGACGTTTTAGGGGGGTTTATCCCAATTAAAGCAGTCAAATGACCGTGATCACGACTGACAGCTTACTGACGCTCAGTCCAGCCAGGCACGGTAAAGCTGCGAGTATAGAACACATTCCCTATCACTCTTGCTCCAAGGAAATACATTATTTTCTTATTATGAACATAATTGTGTTATCTTTGAACACACATACAGCTGATACAGTCTGTGCTCTGCTTCATGATCATGAGTTTAAAGTTTGCCTTTTATTGAATTATTGAAAAGCATTGCTGTAGTTTGTGTTGTCGCTGAAAATATTAGAAAGATTTAATTAGAGAGAAAATCACTTTGATGATTCATGCTATAGGGACTAATTCACATTTTAATAGGCTATGTTTCTGATTCTACATTGCTAAATAATATAAATGTTATTCCATTACAAAAATTAAGATAGTCACAATAGCGACAGTATCCATACAAATTAGAATAATTCCCTTGTAATTAGATCAACAGTGGCTGCTGGATTGAACGTCCACAAAGTGTCAGTAAGCTGCCAGTCGTGATCACATTCATTTGACTGCTTTAATTGAGATAAACCCACCTAAAACATCAATCATACAAAGTATAGAGTTATAAGAATATATTCATAACCATAAAATAGTGTATTTCCTTGCAGCAAGAGTGTTGGGAAACGCGTTATACTCCCAGAACTACAGCGGCTGACACTGCCAGCCACCAGCCTCCCACTAGCAGGTCACGTGACCTGCCAGAATCAGAATCAGAATCAGACTGCCAACCAGTTGAAGATCAAACCCCTACAAGGATTATAGCACATAAAACACGGAAAAAGTCATGATATATCCCCTTCAAAGGTTGTTTATTGAACAATCAATGCCAATAAAGAACATTTATATCTGAAAGGAAAATTTGTAAACCAAGCACTGTTCTGACTGTTGACACTTCACACAGTACTCTGATTTGGTGGCATGTTACAGCCACCATAGTCACTTCCCCTATTCTATCCTACTGCATAGTTTAGTGGGTTAGACTGCAGTGAATCTGAAGACAAGTAGCCTGTAGCCTGAATTATGCAGCATGTTCTTGGATGAAGGTAATATATGATCAGGGCTGTTCTTTAAGGCAACGCGACAGCACTGGGCCCCGCGGCAAATGGAGTGTTTGGTTTCTAAATGTCTTGGTTTTATTCTCTCTGCATTCAATATTTCACTACACAAAACATTTTATCCTAGCTGAAAGTGAACCCACAATTGATTTAATCTGGGTCGTTTTAACTATTATTTAGTTTGTTCGTGGCTTTTTGAGGATGAGGACATGTCACGCAACCTGACCAAGTTGGCATTTACCCAAATATAAAACATAAGTGAAGCGTTTCCACTTCCCTTTTAAAACTTGACACATTTGTTTATTTTTGCCGTCCTATACATGATAATACAATTAGTTCCCTCTAGTATTTTTTTCCATGCTGTCTAGGATCCGATTAGAACGGATGTGCGACCCATTTTTGAGTGTTCTGGCTGGCTTACCGACTTGTGTCAACTTGAGGTAGTCCTTTACAAGCATGCCTATATATAGACTTAAACCCTAGAATCACTTAACTGTGGCCCATCACCAGATACCTCATGAGTAGAGATTAAAAAATGATGATTCCTAAAAAAATGTCCGTCCATGTTTCTTTTCCAGAAACAAAACACTGGTAATATTGAAACAGTGAAACAAAAATCATTTCAGTTCATTTGGGACATATTTATAAGGGTCACTTTTATGATAGTTAAGATGTGTTTGTTGTCATCATTTCAGAGCTTGAAAGCTTCAATATTCATTTTATAATCAAAAAGTGACCAGGATATTCTACAAAAAAATGAAGAAAGTCAATCAGTCAGGGGTGCATTTTCCAAAAGCATCGTTTCCCAACTATGGTCGCAAGTTCTGAACTATCTCTTGCTAACTTGCGACCATAGTTGGCTTTGGGAAAGACAACAGTTGGTCCTTTGCAGAAAGTTGCATCTGTGTGTAAAATTGGAGAGTGGACAACAGTCCAACCTTGTTCCACAGGCCGTTGACTAAAGCTGCTAAACAAGCTTACCCCCAGTAATCGACCCCATAGCCGAATAATCTACGTAATTACTCGGGATGACTATAGCAACGGAAAACCGCTTTAGGGTGGATGTCATTAGACCATATGTTGACCCGACACGTATTCAAGGCAAAAGTAAACAGAAGTAAACAAAGTGTAAAAGGAATTAAACAGAAGACCGAATAAAGTGTAAAACTTAATCGAGGGGCAAATGGTTTCAAGAAAGAAAGAAATAACACAGTAAACTGTGTGCGGTCAGATTAAGATATTTGAATCCTATGAATCTTGGACGACGCTGAAGTTGGAAGAGCGGCTTGTCACAAGATAAAATGCACATTTAGACTGTGATTATTAGTATTTGTTTGTACATTTTAGCATGTCTACTCACCCACAATGTGTCTCAGAAGTTAACGTCAGAGTAAATCTGCGGCTGTTTCTTTAACGTTACTCCAATAGCAGAGAAATGTTAGTTCTCGCGGCACTCCAGCATTCCCTGTGAATCAATCAATGCTCGAGTCTTCTGTTATCCAACAACTCCCACCAAATGCAACAAAGTTTTGTGTTGATAAACGGCCCACCACGCTGAGATAGTTGACTGTCCTTCAAACTACATAAAAGGCGATCTTGCTCGTTTAATAAGTTCCTCGCGTCTGCCTGCTAAGACAATCCATCTGTCCCAACCCCCATCCATTACTGTATCCCCGTCTGTCAGCGCTCCCACCGTGCACGCGCGGCGCGCGCTCTTCAGTCAGCAAGGAGAGTGTAACTTTATCCTGTCTGCTGAAACATCTTGATACCATACTGAGTTTCAGTCTCTGTTTTTTGCAACACAGCAGCAATAATAGTGACGGTTGTGTTAATTTAATCCATGTTGAAAACTTCTGTGTCAGTACTTTTAAAAATAAAGGTGCTTTGTTGACATCTATGGTTGAAGATCCTTTAACATCCATGGAATTTTTCCATTCCAAAAATGGACCTTTATAGTGAAAAAGGTACTTTTTAAAACGTTCCTCGCACTAAGAATGGTTCGTTTAACTTTTCACAGAAATGTTCTTTGGGGAACCAAAAATGGTTCTTGCATTGCCTTTTTATTTTTAAGTGTGTCTCAATATATATAGGCCTATAGATAGGGTATAAATTTTATTTAAAAAAAAAATTAAAAAAAATCTATAATAAATTTGTGTAAAATTTCAAGTTAAAATGAATGATTTATGTATTATTTTAGGTTAAAAGAGTTACGGAAGTGTACGTATCTTGTAAATATCTCCATTAAGATTGTCCTCATTTTATCCTCACAAGTTCATTTTAAATTGACCTGTTATGTGACATGATTTTTTAAAATGTTCAAATATTGTTTTCTTTGAATTAATTCTCAAATCATGTACATTAGTTTAATAATGCCCTACATATGCCTAGTGTTACTTTTTGCCTCAATGATTCACTAAATATGAAATAAATAAATGTGACACTGAAGAACTCCAAGAGACAACTCCAAGGTTTAATGTGTCACTGTACACCCAAACTATGCGACCACCATCTGTTTCACTCACATTCAATATCCAAAGCCAAACAAAAGCCCCATTCATCTCTGGGCTCTTGCTCTGCCAGCTGATACTGAATAATGAACCTTCAAGGGGAATCTGGGAATCACAAGGCTCGCAGTTTTCATCATCTGAAATCAGACTGAGCCTGGCCACTTGTTCTTTTGGGCAATTTGTATAAGAACAATGGCCATGGCAATGGCCAACGTTTTGAGTATGTAGGCCTATTTACAAGCTTAAAGAGAAAAAGATGAAAGTCTTTATGAGGAAAACTGAGCAACCTTGTTCTGTCAACAAAGAGGCCAGTTAAAATGTTGGCCATCACAGACCTGTTTTGTCTTGTTGAAACGGTCAGTTGCCACCTGGATGTATGGTGAACAAGAGTGAGTGCAGATCACCACCTCAAGAACATGTCCAAACACTCCGGTGGCCCTAATGAACCACATGTTGGGCGAAACAGCTGGAACCTTAACTCATTCTACCTAAAATTATATTGTCATTTTGCGATTATTGACGATGACAAGAGAAAATGCCAAAGAATGTTTTGAAAATAATAAAATCTTTATTCCAAAATTCATAGAGACCTGCAGAAATCTGATTAGTTATGAAAAATTCATTAAGGAAAACAATATTGATATTACTTGTACAGAGTTTTTGAGGATAATTAATGGTGTATCACCTAAGCTTCTACATCTTATTAAATCATTCCTACGTTACCATTAAAGGAAGAACCTCCCTGTTTAATGATTGGTGGAGTTGATTTGATAAATAATAATATTATATATGAATATATTACAATAATATTCATATAAGAAAAATATTAGTCTCTATGAGCAGTATTGCTCCTAAAGCAATGGCTTTATGGAAACAGATGTATCCCTCCTTATCTTTGTGTAACATATGGTTAGCTTATAATAACTTTGTAATACCAAATAAAGTTAAAGAAATTCACATTAAAATCCTTCACAATTTTTACCCCTGTAAGTTATTTTTATCTAAGTTCATGAATATTCAATCAGAATGTTCTTTTTTGTGGATCTGTGCTTCATTTGTTTTTTTAGATGTCCCTTCACAATATCATTTTGGACAGAGATTTCAGTTTTGATTTTTACATCCTTTAATATCTTTTTTGATATTACAGAAGAAATGGTCTTATTTCTGCTTTCTAATGCTGGTCCTGTTCTTTTAGATAATGCAGTCAAAACTCTGAGCATGCTTAGTAAAGGCCATAATCACAAGTCTAAATTTACAGCTTCGAAACCAAATTGTATTGTGTTTTGCTCTGAATTAAAAAGTTTTGCTGATTTCCTATGTAAATTTAACCTTAACATCCCAGTGAATGGAAACAATGTTTACATGAGATTATTCAATCCGCCTATTTGAGTCAAAGGAAGGTAAAGCAATATTTTTTTAACTTTTTATTTTATTTTGTTTATTTTATGCATTTTCTGTTTACTTTGTCAATCTCTATATCCCTCGTACAAAGTCAATTGTTCAAATAATTGTTCATTTCAACTGTCAGTATATGTTAATGGATTGAATGTTAATTGTTGTTACTTGAAAACGATCAAAAAAAAACGTAGCATGTGACTAGTAAATAGTGACGTCTACAGGTTGTTTTAAGTAATTGCACCATTTCTCACATTATATAAGGAATATATTGTTAGTCTTAATTCGGTTGATATGTCATTTAACAGACCGGTTGCTTCTTTGATACTTTGTTGATCTTGAGCTCTTTTCCCTTTGCCACGCTAAATTATTCATCAACAAATTAGCTGTAAAAGTGTGTTCTTATTTCATATTTACACAGTGTATTGAATGGAAAGCAAAGTTACTGTGGAAGATGTAGGCTAGTAGATCAAATTGTTTACGTTCATATTGCTGGCACAATAAGTGAAATACAAAATATTGTAATTTGAGCAACTACATTTAGTAATGCTGGTGATGCGATTTGTAAAAAAAAAAAAAAAAGTCTATAACTATTGTTTGTCACTGGGATAACAGCCAGATATCAAGTACAAGTGATTAAATATTATTTTAAAAAAAAAAAGGTACTCATACAAACTGATCAGTGTCATATTTTTTATT
This sequence comes from Zacco platypus, assembly GCA_038088235.1. Taxonomy (NCBI): domain Eukaryota; kingdom Metazoa; phylum Chordata; class Actinopteri; order Cypriniformes; family Xenocyprididae; genus Zacco; species Zacco platypus. The sequence goes on from CM076085.1 coordinate 17,518,339, forward strand.
TTAAAATCACCTTTATCATAATCATCATAATTTTCAAATGTTTTGAGAGTACAAAATCAATACACAGTTCTGATTTTTCATAAAGGAAACCAGTTTTAACTGCTTCAATATGAGGTACTAGTCAGACTCCTCGCTTCTTGTAATATACAAGGACGGAGTATTTTTCACAAACGATCTTGTCCATTCTACCCTTTCTGAGTCACTATTAGTGTTTTGAATTTAAGGTAGAGAAACATGCATAATTTTAACAAATCCCCTTTACTACATGTTCAAAATAAACCACATCTAAAAACCCAGCTAGTAAAAATATCATTGTTAAAAAAGAAAGAAAAACAAAACCAAAGTAAGGTAATCTAAACTTGCCCTATAAGTAGTCAAGACAGCAATATTAGTATATACAGTCAATGAGGGCAGCTTTGGTGTCATTTGTGATCAAACCCTCAAAGCATGCACATAACATCATTTGCTTCCAAGCATGCAGTGCAGTGCTTTAAATGATACCACACAACCCAATGGAGCTTTGTAACCTAATATGATGCACCCCTCTGAGTGGAAAGCACTACAACCTCTCAAGAGATCAAATGTAATGGAAACTATTAGGTAGAAGAGGGCAGGCCAGGAAGGGAAAGGGGTGGGGTCGGGCTGGATTCACTCACCAGGGCCTCCACATGGAAGGATCGGCCCCTGGAAAGAAAGGGGGAAGGGCCAATTGTGCTGGAGACTGAGGGGAAGGAGACCTGGGGGGAGAGGATTGTTCTCGGGGTCTCTCTCTAATCAGAGGGACTCTGGGTGAGCGAGTGGGGCTGGAGGGTGGGGAAGGAGTTGGAGGGGATGGAGGGGTGTGCAGTTGGAGAGGATGAGGCTGTAAGGAAGGTAGGTTTAGAGGGGAAGGGGTCGGGGACAGAGGAAGAGGGCTAGGGGTGGCAGCAGAACCAGCCTCGGTGCTGATATGGGGAAGAGATTTCAGCAAGTGGTTTAGCAGACGCGCACCCAGAGTCTTATCCATCCCAGGGCAGCTCAGGAGCAGGTTGTGCACCTCATGCATGCACTGAATATACCCGCTACTGTATCTTTGTCGAGACTCAAACCCAGTGCCTGGACTGTGACTACCACCTGAAAATCAATGCAAAATTATACATATAGGACCATGGGAGTGATTTTACCTCATGTAATCAGCATAACAACAAAAAAGCACAAAAGTCTACACACAATTTCCTTCGAGAAAAAAACTCTAAAGTTGTTATTCAGAGGCATTAAAAATACAAAAGTGCACAGAGGAAAAGAAAACATTTTCTGCCCTCAAATCATCATCAGTATTTACAAATAGGTTATACACCTGATTAGATTCATAGATCTTTTATCATACTTCTAAAACTAAATGTTACAAATACATGAATATTGAAGTCAAACAAACAAAACAAAACAAGTTGTGTACTTCAATAATATATTTACTTTATTTTAAATGTCAACAATCATGAATTTCCCCTTAAAGACAGATGTTTAAGCACAGAGAGTCTAACCTGGTCCTCTTTGAAGGTTCTCCATGTGCTGAACTGTTATCTCAAGAACATCAGCCTTCTCCAATTTAGATTGCTGTAGGAAAAGTGAAAGGAAAAGTGCCATTTAAAAGTATTTATTTTCATTTTAATTTAAATTATATTGGTGCAAAGAGAATTCAAAAATAAAGTGTTTCTATGTTTTATTGATGTTTATTTAAGTCACTTACATCCAAATTGTAGGCATCCACCATTATGCCCTTTAGTTGCTCAAGGCTGGAGTTTATCCTCTCTCTGCGTCTTTTCTCTATCAAGGGTTTCCGCAGCTAAAATGACGCACAAGCCAGTTTTAGGGTCTATGAAATATTCATTAGACATTCTCAAGGAATTAATTCACTACAAATTTGACATACAAAACACGTGCCAGTTCTGCAAGGTGCATGACTGGAGTGTGAAAAACTTTCTGGACATCCCAACTGAGTTCATTACATGCAATTATTTCGCATAAACTACTGTAAAGTCTTCTCTAAAGTTACTCAGTCATGTCAGACTCAGTAGTGTAATAGTTATTTAAGATTCAATATTCAATAACTGCCCAGCTCTCACAGTAGGCCTACTTGAAAAGTATCCACTGATTTGAGCAAATCATTTTAAAGTGACTGCATGAGGAGGGAAAAAAACTGCTAATTTCTTTTCACGTATAAGGTTTATATATTCATAAAGAACTACTGCACATGTAAAAGTTAAATACTAAACAATATTTAGATTTGCAAAACAATCCCCCATTGAACAAATGGATAAATACTTTGCCATAGTTGCATAGGCTACGTCACAAAACAACAAAATGACGACAGTGTCACATACCTTTCGCTCTTCCTTCGCGTTGAAGTTCTTCTCAGGGCCGTTGCCCATATTGGAGGCCGTCATTATTCTGCACTGCTTGAGAAATTAGTTTAGAAACTTTTTCGCTTTCCCACGACGTTCTCTGAAAGTTTGCGGCGGCGTTGGCTTGATAAAACTAGGAACTAAACAAGCTCACTTAACCTCGTTTAACATGTACTCACACTCCCCCTCAAACCTCCACCCACCGAAATTACCATGACAATACATGGGTGCTTTTTGCTGCACAATTTCCCACAGTCTCGGGTTTGGCCTATTAAATAGAACGAATCCCACGTTCCACGCACTGAGATGAAGCACAGAGAGTTCAAAAGTTTGATTTCACGAGTGACTCATTTTCAGAAATACTGTCATGGGCATGACTCAACTGAAGAAAAAGAGAAAAAACACAAAAGTGAAAACTGATTTTCAGTACAGTTACAGTTTTATGCACCTGTGGATGCATAAAAGAGTCTCGTGTTTGATTCGGTCTTAAAATCTGGTATATAGGTACATAGGTAAGGGCATTACGTTGCATTTAAAAACATATTTTTCACATTGATTCAACATGCAATGTTATTCATAATATGTAAACAAAAATGCGGCATCCGCTGCCCTTACAAAGACAGGATGGTAAAGGTTGGAGGATGGTAACGCGCAACAATAGCAAAGAAATCTTAGTTTTTAAGTGTTTTCACAGTGGGAGAACTCCTATTATCTCCCAGTTTCTCACCCCTTCCTCCACAGCGCGCGACCCATCCCCTCTACCCCCTCCACCATTGTTCTTTTCACCTACGGGACGGGCACACTCCACTGAAGCACGCCAAGATCTCTTTTTCTGCTGTTGTCCGGCCATAATGACCCACAGTCAACGGAATAATAGACAGGGTGCCAAATCCCTAATGGCCATCCTAAACTCTTCAGCGGCCCAGAAAAACACAGCCCTATCCCCCCACACTGTTGCGAGCAGAGCAGATCAGCCCGCCTCAGCTTGTCAAAAATTGCTTTTTACCATGCTACTGCTAATAAACGTTTAGACTAGCATTGTGATATGCTTTTATATATATATATATATATATATATATATATATATATATATATATTTATATATATATATATATATATATATATATATATATGGCTTTTATTGTCGGTAAGACAATTGTTGATTGTTTAAATCGATCAAACGTGGTCAACTCACTGTCGGCCACTTTAAGAAACAGAGACTTTAACAAACGAAGTGCTTCAAACATTTTTGTAAATTAACTTAAAGAAACGAACAGGATTAAAAAAACTACTTTGAAATTAAAATCAAAACTGCACATTTTACTGCAACAAAGGGGTTAAAGAAAAAACGGGCTCGGGACGAAAATTCTTACAAGCTGTCAGACACGGACAGGGTTAGGGCCAAGATTTGTGGCCCGTTAAGAGTTTATTCAAAATTCAACGGTAATACTGTCTAATCCACCTTATTTAGCAACGCAGAAGTAAACTATGTTCTGTGAATGTGGAGATTTGTGATTCATTAGCATGCTAGCAGCTCAGATTCCACGTCATTGCAGTCGCCATTTTTAAACAAGACGCTGTTCACATTTTCATCGATTTCACAGAAAATAGTAAAACCACCAAGCTATAAATTTCATAATGAATTGGGATAACCTTTCAGAGGTGAGAATGTGCTGATTTGTGTTTTTATGTATATCATATATGGGGTAGTCGTGGCCTAATGGTGAGGGAGTTGGGCTTATAACTTGAAGGTAGCCGGTTCGATCTAACCCCTAATTGCTCCCCGGGCGCTGTAGCAATAGCTGCCCACTGCTCCGGGTGTATGTGTTCACTGTGTGTGTGTTCGTGTGTTCACTACTCACTGCTGTGTGTGTGCACTTGGATGGGATAAATGCAGAGCACACATTTCAAGTATGGGTCACCATACCTGACAATACGTCACGACTTTCACTTTCACACGATTAATTAAATGGTGTGAAAATCATTTAGTGTTTATTGCAAATATAGATGTAATACATGTGAATAGCTAGGTTACAGATGCACAGACAACTTGCGCTCAATAGAAACAAACCCTCATGAGGCATCTAAATTTATATATGCATAAGCTTGAAGAAAAAACTATTTGTGCAACAAGCCAGCGTGTTTATAAATACAAGAATACATTAAATTAATATGGTAAGAAATACCAAAATAGTTTGTAATATCAAGCAACACAAGCTTTTCTGTAGGCCTACAGCTGAACATAACTGGTAGAGAATTTACTAAAGGCCTGCTCTAAACTGAAAAATATGGTGGATAGTTTGGAAGGTGGAAGCTTGTAGGCTGTTATTCTTTTTGAAATGTCTGTCTCTCAAGGTATTTTGCCCTTCTTTCTTGGTTGACGTATCTGCATTCACACAACCCAGCAGAAATGCATTGATTTCCCTAAAAAGTCTAACAAATTTAAGCACCTGCACTGAAGGTGCTAAAAAATTCCCACCACTAAAACACAGACCATTTCTCTAAAGGTACACCAATATTATTTATATAAAATATAATTTATTGAACAATAATCAATAATATTTAATGAACAATAACAGCCAAGTTTGTACAATAGGTCATGGAAGGAGCACCTTTCACATGAAGTTCTGGGGTGGCCAAGAGAGGAATTCTGACCATGACATGCAGCTCTGCCTGAAGTCGGCTATGATGGGGATATTTGTACTATTCCTAGGCAAGTAATATCGCTAGTGTGATGATTAGTCAGCGGATTGAGATCCAGGTGCAGCTTTATTAACAAGCAGGGTAGTCAAACAGGCAAAGTCTTACACCAGCAAACAGAAATGTCAGAGGGAAGGCAGAGTCATTTTCGTTATACAGGCAAATAAGATCGAGGCAGGCAGCAAGTATCACAGTCCAGTAAACAGAGCAGAATATCCAAGGGCAAACAGAGAATAATCTGTGCACGGTAGAAATAGGCAGAATCAAACCAGGAAAACAAGACACGGGATAATAACGCTCGGAAATGACCACAAAAAGTAGATCAAGACTTCGCAGGTAAGTCTTCTTCTTCTAATGGTGTTTTATGGCGGTTGGCAAACCAACTTTCGGTGCATTACCGCCACCAACTGGACTGGAGTGTGAACTACTAATAAGCGTCTAGAAATAAACAACTTGAACAATAAATGAGAGAAAAAAAAAAAAAACATAAATTGTTATTTTATTTCATACCTATTACTTTAAATTCTCCTGTCTACTCCTATTGCTTTAAAATATTTCATAATAACACTATATATTTTATCTTGTTCTGCATGCATTTTCAATAGACTTTCCATATTAAATGATACAACACCCAATTTACTTACTTCCTTCATAAGTTCTAATCTTTCTTTTACATATTTTATACATTTTATTAAAACATGTTCAATTGTTTCTACCTGATCACAATAATTACATTTACCCATTTTATGTTTTCCTATTTTGAACAATGAATGATTTAATCTAGTGTGTCCTATTCGAATGCGAGAAATAATTGTATCTTCTTTTCTATTCCTAAAAACACTTCTTCCATTTCCTACTTGTTTCTGTATACTATACATATGTCTACCCTTACTATCATTGTTCCATAATTCTTGCCATTTGTTGTTTATGAATTCTTTAATTTTACTTTTAACCTCTTTTTTGCTCAGAGTCACTTGAATATTTATCTCTGTGTGTTTTACAGCTTGCTGCTAGTTTATCAACCACTTCATTAGCATCCAATCCCACATGAGCAGGAACCCACACGAACACGATTAAGCTTACACTACTTATTCTTAACAAACTAGCAAGAATCTCATATATAATGTCTTGCCTTGATGCTTTATTTCCACTTACTAGGCTTGTAATTGCTGCATAAGAATCTTCGCAGGTAAGTGTCAGTGCAGTGTGCTTAAATAGTGTGAGTGATGAGGTGCAGCTGTTGCAGTAATCAGTGAATAGGTACAGGACTTATGGGAAATGTAGTCCTGTATGAATGAATGAGAGTGAGAGTGTGTGATAAGAGTCCAGAGTGGAGTGCCCTCTAGTGGATTTCACAGGCACTCCAGCTGACAATCGTGACAGCTAGACGCTTGTATTATTGCCACAAGCCAAGGGTTGCCAGCCAAGGCATGGAGGGAGGGATGCCACTTGTATCAGGCCACCAGATAATATGTTGACGCCTACATACATTACAACAAGAAGAATTAGAAGACGTCTCAAAAAACAGAAAAACCCCCACAAATGCACAAAAATACATAAGCAACATTCTTAGAGAATATAAATTGTTAGGGGGGAAAAATAGTGAAAACATTTCAAATGAAAAGGTAATATAGCTTCAAACTCATCTGTAGCTGATCTTGGGCTTCATGGAAAATGATTTTCTTCAAATCAATTCGCCAGCTTGGGTTTTTCTGCAGGAGGGATCGAATCAGGTGGCAGCATTCTGTGCAGACTGATGGAAGAAAGTCAGATTATCACTTTAAACTTTACACCTGCTGTCTTTGTATTAAGCTGTAAGATTTGACTATTTTATACCGTATGTTCAGAAAAGCAGGAACAAATCCAGTTTTATCCACATTATCCATCTTTTATAAAGCCACTTGGCTCTTGCGTTACTTTTTCTTTGTTTCTTTGTTTTGTATGTTTCAAATAGCAATTGGTCTTCTTTGTTGTGATGAATGCCATCTTACCATTTGACAAGCCAGGTTCAGGCCAGATGTCGTCATCGATCATCTGCGTGTCTCTGGGTTCTGGAAAGCGTCCACACACCAGCAAGAATAAGAGCACTCCCAGAGACCACACAGTACTCAGGTGGACGGTACTTTCGAGTGCCTGAAGGAAAGAGATTTCATTTGATACCTCGTTTGAAGGTAAGCCTGAAATCCCACAGCATGTTTTCTTTGTAAAAAATAATTCTGGTGTTATTTAATTTAAAAAATACTACTTCAAAAGTGAAATATGGTTTATATGATACCAATTTAAATTGTCACAAGATATTCTAAAACTAGAAGTCTAAAAGTGCTGGTTTGATGCATAATGCATCATAGGGGGATTCCTGCAGGAGATCCCCGAAGTCGATCAGTTTGACCTCAAACGTTTCTGTGTTTATCAGAAGGTTCTCTGGCTTCATGTCTCGGTGGAAAACTCCACGGCAACAGCACATGTGAAGGGCCATTGTTGTCTGCGTCATTACGAACCGTGCTGTGTCCTCGTTGAGGGTGCTGCTGTGACTCTCCCAAAAATCCCACAGATCTTGGCAGTGTGAGGGACGCTCCAAGACCATGATGTATTTGTCAGGTTGGTGTCGCCAGTCCAGAAGCTCAGTGATCTCTGGAACTTTGGGGACCCTGTTAGCAAGAATCAACAGGCCGACCTCTAGTGAGAGGAGTGTGGGATGACCAGGCTAGAAGAAAGATCATGAAGAAAGAAAGTGCTGTCAGTGGGTTTACATATTTTAATTAGAAAACTGGAAGAACAGTTTAGCGAGTGTCACCTACTTACAATGGAGATGTATTTCATGTTCCGTGGCTTTCTGGCAATTTTCACAGCCACCCGATCAACCAAAAACAATTCTTACATTTCCAATATGTCAAGTGCACTAAATAGTGAATATAATAAACACTAAAAGGACTTGAAATGGATATAGTGAAACAAAACAATTTGTTAGCTAAATATTGTAAGCAAATAACGACACCTCATGGTCATCCTCCAATCGTTTCCCTTCATAGACAGATCCGAATACTCCTTTACCAAGCATTCTGCTGAATTTCAAACCGGTTCAGAATGTCGTCTGTGAAACATTAAATGATGTTTTATTAACAAAATTCGGGAGGAACACGTTCAAATGATCTAACTAATCATCACATCACTCCAACCAGCTGTCATTAATCAGCAATCAACATGCCTGCCCAATCAGCATGAGCAGAAACCTATATATATATCGATGCAGTCGACTCACCTATGCTTTTGGACAGTTTCAGCCTCTGGTCACAATGTCCGAGCTTGAATTATTTCTGTCCGATGACGAATTCTTAGCTGCCCCTGAGCCGCAGCAGCAACCCACCGACGAACGGAGCACCCGGGATCAACGGGTCACCGCAATGGAACCTCCAGAATCACCGCGCGGCCGTTGGCCCAGCCGCGCCACTTCCCGTACCCCGAGACGTCGAGGCTCACATTCGCCTCCCTCAACAAGGCACCCACCACCATTTCCAGCATCCTCGTACACCTCAGCACAGCCCAGGATTCCTGCAATAGAAAAATGGACAGTTCTAGGATTAAGGCAAGCGCTAAGCAGCGCCGATGTCCATTTTTCCAGGAGAATGAACAAAGCTGAGCTATATAACCTGTACGTCTCACTTCAATCCTCTCCACCTTCCAAAGCTGCAAAAAAGATCAGGAATCGCAGAGCTCCGTACCATTGCTCTCAAAAATCACCCTCTTCCTCCGTCGCAGGGCCGGTTCTCCCACGAACATCAGGCCGCAGCGGTAAGCCGTCAGCTAGTCTAGGCTGCGCCCCAGACTCCGCCGCCGCCCGGCCCCAATCATCTCCTAGCTCCGTCGAGCTACAAACCGCAGTTTTCCATAACACTGCTCCCAAAGTTCCTATAATAGCCCCTACCAGCGTAGGCTATCCTTTCACGGTAAGTATGCCTCCGCCAGAGGCTCAGGCGCAGCCTCCCCAGTCTTTACCTGTCACTTTCTCTAATTCTCTCCCCTGTCAGTGGCCTGCAGCTCCTCCGTCTAGTTCTAGCGTGAGGCTGCCTCCGCTAGCAGCGCAGGCCCAGACGCCCTCTGTCTTCCCTCATAACCCTTGCCCCCCCCCCCCTTCTTTCCCTCCCCAGGCGCCAGGGGTCGTCACAAGCGTGAGGTTGCCTCCGCTTGTGAGTTCGGCCCCGGCCTCTTTTCCTGCTATGGCTCTCCCCCAAACAAAATCTCCTTTCACCTTGTTTTCTGCTACGCCAATGCCTATCCCAGCGAACGCAACAGCCCTGGAACCGCCCCCTCTCACCAGCAGCATCCGAGCGCAGATCCTCACAGGTGCGGATATCGATTTATCATCCTTACTGTCACTGTTTCCTCTCCCCTCCTCAAGCCATCAGATCGAATGTGGCGATCTTTCAGTTACACTAAAAAACCAAACGCACAATTCATCCCGCATTCTTTCTTTTGCCGAATTTTCTATTGCTTTCAGCCGTTACAGCGAAGTAATTTGCGCCGCACTTCCCCATAGGAGACGAGAACTCAATGATTATCTCGCGATAATCGCCGAACTCGCGCAATCGTTCGGAGGCTCCCACTTTTACACCTACCACAAGCTCTTTTCAGCTAAATGCGCCGTACGTATAGCCCATTGGAACCAGTGCCCTTACTGGGGAGCTTTAGATTTGGAGCTTCACAACAGAGTGTTTTTAGGCTGTCGCAATATCACTTGCGCAGTCTGCAGATCAGTCGCTCACTCCACCAATGCCTGCCCTCTGATAAATCCACCAAATTCCCCAGGCCCAGTTTCGCAAGTAAAATCTACTAGTTACGTCCCGCGGCCAACGAATTCCAATTCCATCGCTCCAGCTTCAGACTTCAAAAGAAGGAACGTTTTCACCAACCAGGTCTGCAGCAATTTCAACGCAGGAAAGTGCACTAGGCAGCGTTGTCGCTTCTTGCATGTCTGTAATTATTGTGGCGGCGCTCATGCCCGCATCATATGCCCTGTCAAAAGTGCCCAAAATAAAGATTCAAGAAATTACTTGTCGACTCCTGTGAATATTTCTTGTCTGTCCGCAGAATTGTCTCAGCACCCTGACACTAGCTTTACAAACTACTTATTGACTGGTCTCGAGCACGGTTTCGAACCCGGATTGGAAAGCCTCCCGTCTCAGAGCATTATTTGCAATAATCTCCAGTCTGCTCTAGCTGAGCCCGACACGGTAGACAAGCTAATTAAAAAAGAAATCGAATCCGGCTTTATGATCGGTCCGTTTAGCACTCCACCTTTCGAACATTTCCGCATCAGCCCCATTGGAGTGGCTACCAGAAATTTTTCAGGTAAGAAACGGCTGATAATCGATCTCTCAGCCCCGCACAATTCTCCGTTCCCAAGCATAAACAGCCTTATCCCCCTCGAAGAGTTTTCCCTGCATTACCACAACATCGACCAGGTTATACGTTTTTTCCGAGCTCGGAATTCCAATCGCCCAAGATAAAACCATGGGTCCAGCCACGTCCCTCGAATTCTTGGGCATCAACCTGGACTCAGTCAATTTCCAAGCCTCACTGCCCAAGGAGAAAATAGACAGGATAATCTTAGTCGCATCCGCCCTTATAGACAGCCCTGATTGTTCCAAACGAGAGCTGCTATCTTTGCTCGGCCATTTAAACTTTGCGATGCGCATAATCCCGCAAGGATTATTTCATTATCATAACTTTCATCTCGCATCTCCTCTCCCTCGCATCTTCAGTTCATGCACTAGAGGATCAAATCTCATTAACCAGTTCATGTCGCAACGATCTCAGCCTGTGGATAACCTTCCTAAGACAATGGAATGGTCTGTCTTTTTTTTATAACGATTTGATTTCTCTCCCCGAGGATATCCAATTATTTACCGATGCAGCTCCCTCCACTGGTTTCGGGGGATATTACCAAGGCCGGTGGTTCGTGTCCACATGGCCCTTCCAGCTATCGGACCCAGAGCAGTCATCAACATCCTCAGCGCTGTTCGAGCTGTACCCCCTGGTGGTAGCAGCCACTCTATGGGGGAAAGAATGGTCCACTAACAGCATTACAGTGTACTGTGACAATGAAGCAACCGTGCACTGCATTAATAAAGGCCGTTCACATTCCCCTGCACTAATGCCATTCCTTAGACGTTTGATTTGGATTTCAGCTTGTGACCAATTCATCATGGTTGCAAAGCACATTCTCGGTTCAAAGAACCAAATAGCTGACTCCCTCTCTCGTTTTGCCTTCCAGAAATTCAAGCAGCTGGCACCAGAAGCGGACCCATTTCCAACTCCAGTACCTCACTTTTCAGAGCTGATATTCCCATAAACCATCCACTGAAACCACTCCTTGATGCTTCTCTCAACACTATTCTCCAAGCCGTATCCCCGAGGACACTACAATCCTACCTAACTGCATGGAAGAGTTTTAAATCCTTTCACTCCACCTACAACCTGCCTTTTCCAGACTTTTCCCTTCTCACCATCACGTCATTCATTTCTCATCTCAACTGCACCAAGAACTTACAAGCTGGCTCCATCAAAGGTTATCTAAGCGGAATTCAATTTTTCCACAAACTCCTTTTCGGTTCACCCTCCCCAGTAATACCCAACTCACAGACATCCATGCTCATTAAAGGAATCCAAAGAACCCAACCCACCCGCCCTGACGCAAGACAACCAATAACTTTGGAAATACTCACCCGATGCATCTCCACCCTCCGCCAAGGTTACCAATCTATCAACACCGCCCACACGCTCAATGCTATGTTCATTCTGGCCTTTTTCGGTTTCCTCAGATGCTCTGAACTCACCATAACTTCTCTCATACATCATAAAGAAAAGCAAGACGGATCAAACAAGGAAAGGCCATTTTATCTATATTTTCAATCTCCCATCTTCAATTCAACCATACCAAATCCTCTTAGCTTATATCCATTTCAGAAGCTCACAGGCCAAACTGCCATCCGACCCACTTTTCACAGACGATTCTAAGCGCCCCGTCACTCGTTTCTGGTTCCAAAAACACCTCAAATCCATATTGATTCAATCTGGCATCCCAGCAGAGCACTTTTCCAGCCATTCATTTCGCATAGGTGCAGAGACAATTACCAAGCCGCCCAAAAAGGGCTTTCCCAGCAGCAGATCCAAGCACTCGGTCGCTGGTCATCAGAGGCTTTCAGAAGCTACATCCGAGCAAATCGCAATCACATCAAAGAAGCCCAACGAACTCTCATCAGCTGAAACTGATGAAACTGAAAAAAAAATTCAAATGTTATTCGACCTTAAATATCACGATCATCACCAGTCACCATTTTCACCATCACACCATCGTCTCCACCATGGTCATCATTATCATAATCATCATCCTTCATCTTCATCCTCATCTGCCGACGCCATCAATGGTGACGTTTCCTCAGGCTCCCGCAGGAGCTCAGTAGCCTTAAATTCTCCACTGCCGCAGCAGTGATGTTCCCTCATGCTCCCGCAGGAGCTCAGTAGCTTTAAAAGTCTCCAGTGCCGCAGCAGTGATGCTCCCGCAGGAGCTCAGTGGCTTTAAAGTCTCCACTGCCGCAGCAGTGATGTTCCCTCAAGCTCCCGCAGGAGCTCAGTAGCTTTAAAAGTCTCCACTGCCGCAGCAGTGATGCTCCCGCAGGAGCTCAGTGGCTTTAAAGTCTCCACTGCCACAGCAGTGATGTTCCCTCATGCTCCCGCAGGAGCTCAGTAGCTTTAAAAGTCTCCACTGCCGCAGCAGTGATGTTCCCTCATGCTCCCGCAGGAGCTCAGTAGCTTTAAAAGTCTCCAGTGCCGCAGCAGTGATGCTCCCGCAGGAGCTCAGTGGCTTTAAAGTCTCCACTGCCGCAGCAGTGATGTTCCCTCATGCTCCCGCAGGAGCTCAGTAGCTTTAAAAGTCTCCACTGCTGCAGCAGTGATGCTCCCGCAGGAGCTCAGTGGCTTTAAAGTCTCCACTGCCGCAGCAGTGATGTTCCCTCATGCTCCCGCAGGAGCTTAGTAGCTTTAAAAGTCTCCACTGCCGCAGCAGTGATGCTCCCTCATGCTCCCGCAGGAGCTTAGTAGCTTTAAAAGTCTCCACTGCCGCAGCAGTGATGCTCCCGCAGGAGCTCAGTGGCTTTAAATTCTCCACTGCCGCAGCAGTGATGTTCCCTCATGCTCCCGCAGGAGCTCAAAAAACTGAATTAATGAGCAGAACTGGAATCAAAATTCAAAGATACTCAACCTTGGATATCATCATGATCATCATCATCTATCACCATCACATCATCATCATCATCATCATCATCGTCTACCAAAGTCATCAATAGCGATGTCCTCTCACTCTCCCGTCAGAGCTTATTTATATGCAACTTTCCACAGCGAACTACCAGCGAGGCTCACCTCTCCGAAGCCAAAGTCAAACTCTACGGACGCAAGAAGCCCTCCCAATCAAGTGACTAACCCCTCCCTACGATTACGACACTTTCAGCTTCACACTCTGCAAATTTTGGGGGATTAGCAAATTTCTTTCTGGCTGCTGTCCCTCGCTAGTTGCAGCTTTTTGGGGGGAGTACTCTGGGCTCGGGCCAAATACCAAGCTCGGAGTCCTCTCCTCGGACAGCACGCCAAATACGCATACTAATTTCCCTATCTGATTATTTGTAAGTGTGAACTCGTGAAATGATGTTTTATTAACAAAATTCGGGAGGAACACGTTCAAATGATCTGACTAATCATCACATCACTCCAACCAGCTGTCATTAATCAGCAATCAACATGCCTGCCCAATCAGCATGAGCAGAAACCTATATATATCGATGCAGTCGACTCACCTATGCTTTTGGACAGTTTCAGCATCCCTCCACCACCCCGTCTCCTCACACTTGCCTGGTTTCTTCCTAAACCAGAATACGGGGGGAGTACTCTGGGCTCGGGCCAAATACCAAGCTCGGAGTCCTCTCCTCGGACAGCACGCCAAATATGCATACTAATTTCCCTATCTGATTATTTGTAAGTGTGAACTCGTGAATCATTTTAGTTGACATGAAATGTCAAGCATGAAGAGCAGTGAGAGAAATGTTTGAGGTTATGGCCATAAACTCACCCTCAGTTGTCACGTCCACTCTGTGGTTGTGATCTGGTTCTGGACTGAGGAGGACTGGAGCTGGAGGGGTTTGAACCTGCTGACCTGCAGGAGGAAGGGCTTCAAGACCACTGGAAAGAGGTTCCTGAAGACCATGATCCTCTAGAGCACAGGCACTGTACCATAGAGAAATCTGAATTTTAAACAAAAGCATGATTCAATAAATAATAATTATTAAACATTGAATACTCATTTTATGGTGATTCATCATTTAAAATGTTTTTTGTTTTTTTTAACTACATAGTTTTTTTTTTTAACAAGCCTTGTTTTAATATGTATGATATGTCAATGTCAACATTCTATTCAATTAGGACATGATGTGAGGAATGTGATTCTGAGTTACACTTTCGAATGCGTGGGAGACTGAACTCTACTCATATATCTAGCTGTATTTATATATATATAGATAGACAGAAACTAAAAATAAGACTGCTTTCCGTCTGCTTTCTGTGTACTTCTCAGAAATACACTTAAAACTGCACTTAAGTGTTGTTGACTTACTGACAGTAAAGTCTTATATTTGTCCTATACTTGCACTCAATCTTTTGATCGACATATACTTAAAAGCATAATCAAGTATTCTAATGATACTTGCCTTGTAGCTGTGTTTACTGTTTTGATTGGTAGCCTATTAAATATACTTTTTCACATAGTTTTACATTGGCCTACTGTCTTATAAACTTACATTGTTTGAAAATATTATTTTTGAATGAAAACTAGTTAGAAAACTAGGCTAGTCCACTGGTAGTGTACATATGATTTGATTTCAAATCTACTTCACTCTTTCACCGCCATTGACTAAATTTTCCGGTAATCCATGTTTTCACTGTTTTACAGTGGGGCAGTATTACGCTTCTTCTAGTACAGGATCTCCGATCAAAACATAGGTGAAGAAGCAGCAGAAACACGCGATAGACGATTGCTTAAGCAAATGTAAAACAACACTACTACTGAGTACAAATAAGAAATGTAGATGTGAACAAAGTTTACTAATTACATTTACAGTACAGTTGAACAGTATACTGTTATATACTAAAAGTGGGCCAATTTAGTCCCAAGCAGTATTGTTTTAAAGAATGTTAACTTGCAAACAGAAATTGTCTAATATTGTGGGGAAATGAAATTTCAAAAAAGTTTCAAAAAGTAAAATTTTGTGAATTTTCTTAAAACAATAATCATGATCTCATGCTTCAAATTAGGGGTTTCACAGCAACCTACATTTTGAACTTTGCAACATAAATTAAATAAGCCTACTAATACTGTCATTGGCTAAATGTACAGTAAAGTTTTTATTTATTTATATTCTTGAATAATTAGTTTTGTGTTTACAGCCATAACTAGCCTATTTGGGGAAAATTAAGATTCATTTGAAGGCAAACAATTTGATGTTATCAGCATTAAATGTCGACCTACAATAGCATAACCCAAAACGTTACACTTGTTCGTCATGAATATAATAGGGCCTAGTGGGCACTGAATCGTTCATTTCTAATACAAAGTTAGTTAATTCGACAGACAAATCTGTTTGTTTATACATCAGCTGATAGTAAATTGTTTGATTTAGCCTACCAGCAGGGGGTGCTCAATTTACAACAACGACGTTAGAGAGCACAATGCGTTATGAGTTGGAGAACTTTTGCAGTCACAAAGTATGTATGAATATGGTATAGTTCCCATGGACCACTTTTAGGTAAGTTAGTTAATCACCCAGGCAGGAGACATTGGGGGGTATTCACATGCATCTTTATTTTGTCATCAAGATTATATCACTGAAAATCGGACTTACCCACTCTACAGGGGTGAATTCAGCTTGATTGGGACACCTTTCCCATGTTATCTCCATGGCAAAAAGTACGGTGGCCCAGTAGTGCGCAACACAATGAAATTAAAAAAGCAAACATAAGTTCACAACACAACAAAGGGACATGATCGACGGCAAAGACTGGTGAAGATGTTCACGGTGATCAGCTGCTTCATCAAAATAAAGCTGCAGAATTGGCCCAGCTGTGATGAGATGGCAGAAGGATGGACAGTAGGAGGGTTCAACACCTGTAAACATGTGATTATTAGTACAATAAGTCTGAATAAAGCTTTGTTTCATGTGTTGTTGACTTGTATATGTATTTATTTATTGTGCTTACTTTTATTCATTCTTTTACTCATTTATGTTTCCTGTTGTTGTCAGTAAATAAAATATAATCATTTTATTAATTCATGCTTTAATTCATTGCTTGACTGAAAATTGAGATGTATTCACCTTGACTGCACTTGTCTAGTGTGTGTTCATGCATAGCTGTCATGACAAAACAAATTACATTTTCATTAAGAAGTAATATAATGAAGTATTGGGCTGCATTTTTCATTATTATTGTGTGTAAGTGTTGGGGTGGGCTAGCAATACAATTCATTCTGGGGTAATCTTATTTTTAGTAGTAATACTTACATTTTCTGAGTACAAAATCAACATTCTTCTCCAAAGGCAGGATCTTCGAGCAGCTGCGAAAAACCGCACTATAGGGTTGTTACTGATGCTATGAGGTGTTAGTGCAGCTGTGACTCATGTCTTTTTTATTATTATCTATTGCAGAACTTACAATTACATACAAGATCAGGGAAAATACGATGGTTGTATCTTTAACAATAAACAATCATAAACAAAAAAAATGGGTTTGTGTACATCATAATGAGATTAAATGCAGAGCACAAAAAAGTACAATGATAAGGTTAAATATCTGAATAATTCATCATAATGCATCAAAAATATGAAAATATTTATTTTGTTATTTATAAGCCTGATGAATGAAACGAATTCTTAAATTCAAGAAAAAGAGGGAAACAGGAGATTTAAGTCACTTGCTTGTGGATGAAAATTTTTGCAACATATTCAACAGATTGCGATTTTGGGTTTTTATAATAACAAAATATCTTTAAGCATAGGCGGAGTTTGGGGGAGGCAATGCCCCCCCAGACCAGAGCCAATTAATGCCTGCCTTGTGCTTTGAATATTTTTTTTTTTTTATTACAGAATTCATATTTTCTCGTTTTATTTGTCTTATCTTATTAGTTCTGTGTATAGAATGAGTAAGATATGGCTAATTAATTATTAATTACTGTATTTAATTTTTTATTACTGTAGCTTTATTACATTCTCCCGCGATTTGCGAATCTCAAGGTATCGCGGTACGTGAGTGGACGCTCTTCTCGTTCTGTTTTACGCGCTGAATAAACAAAATTCGTCGTTTTTTTAATAAATCCACAACTAAAAGTGTGGAGTTTTCTAATTCTACTTCAACTATCGATTAGCCCCCCCAAAGCACAAAAGTGAAACTCCGCCTATGTCTTTAAGGATAAAACTGTGGGTCACATTAGTAGGGTTGAAAATATATCAACTGAAATTAACCACAAATTTATTGGTACAATCACATTTACATTTACATTTAGTCATTTAGCAGACGCTTTTATCCAAAGCGACTTACAAGTGAGGAAAACAAACAAGCGATTCTTCATGAATTGGCAAATAGACACAGGAAGTGCTCACAATACAAGTTTCATACATTGCTCAGTACCATAAGCTAGAGTAGGAAGGGAAAAGGGAAGGAAAGGGTTATTTTTTTATTTTATTTTATTTTTTTATGAGGGGATTAAGTGTTCACGGAAGAGATGAGTTTTCAGCTGTCTCTTGAATATTGCCAGGGTTTCTGCGTTCCTGATGAAAGTAGGGAGATCATTCCACAATCACAAAATAAATGGGGAGTTGTTTCTTCAACAAGACCAGAAAATGAGCCAGTTTAATCAATATCAAGATATTTACAGACAGATGAATTAAACCTGTCACTCATATCTTTTAAGTTGTTGCGCTTGCGATAACGTTGTAGGTCACATGATGACGTCAACATGGCGGATGATTTCCGGATCGCATTCATATTCAACGAGATTTCATTCATACTCTTTTAGCGCTCTGAGTACCTACTCATTGAAATTAAGTAGCTACTCATTGAGTAGGCTATTTCGGACGCAGCCGTTGTGTTGTGCTCTACGCGCCACCGTAATAAAGTGTCCCAATCACCCTGAATTCGACCTAAGTGTTTAATGCTGCTTATCCAATGAAATGTGTTTTTTTAATGACTTTTTTTTTTTAATTATCATTATTTCTCCTTGACATCTCTCAGAAGAAGAAACTCACATGAATGGATACCCATTTAGAAGAGCAGCAATGAGGGACATGATCGACGGCAAAGACTGGTGAAGATGTTCACGGTGATCAGCTGCTTCATCAAAATAAAGCTGCAGAATTGGCCCAGCTGTGATGAGATGGCAGAAGGATGGACAGTAGGAGGGTTCAACGCCTGTATAGATAACTATAATTACATCTGCAAAAAGAGAATATTAAGCACTTTTATTTACATACACGAGAAGATTTGCGTTATACTTAGAACAAGCGATGTGCACCATGGTCAAACGGATGCGGAACAGGGAAGGGGAAGGGTTTGTAAACGAGCAGGAAAGAGGGTTTTGGTGGTTTTTAAACTATTTCACAGTTCTAATGTGAAAACTTTCAGAACAAACAGTAAATTCTAAGCAATTCAAGTTAAATTAAACATACATGTATATGTTATTTTATGTAAAAAACAAAAAAAAGGTAACAATATTTCAAAAAATACATGCAAAATTATACACAAGTACTCACAAATAGTAACATCTGAAATACAACAAAAACACCACTGCTGCACAACTAAAAGGCTATGAATCATTAGCAAATTGTAGAAACTTTACAAATATATAAATGCGGATATAATGCTCAAATCTAACTTACAACGTGTTCACAGTAAATAATAATATTAATTTATCAGCCATGTGTATGTGAGAAAAACAAGCCCTCTAAAAGGAGGCTAGACTTTCCATAAGACTTATTTTGCACACATTGTGTGCATGCAGTAAGCAGCGTGTGGTTTCCTTTTTTCTTCATTCTTTTCTTTTTTTTAAATGTATGAGTCATTTCAAACTGATCTCTCTAATCTCTAGATGTTTCCTTCCTATTACAGCAGAAATCTACATGTTAACGGGCGTGTCAGCCAAGCACGGGAGACCTGCACAATGTTTATCTTCGTCTTTAGAGATGAGTTGAACTGGCGCTTATGTTGTGAGCAGGGCACGTGAACGGTTGTTTCCGTCTGAGCTGTGACTGTTCGTTTGCCGTATTTTGCGTACATTGGCAGTTTCGATGTCCAATTTTCTTCGAAACGTCTCTGTTGTGAAGTAGTAGGCCAGGGGGTCAAGCATTGCATTCAGGCAAGCTATCATGAGGCTGTAATGGAAGGCCGTTAACAGTGAGGACAACTTGGTCTGGGGAGGTTTATAGGCATAAAGGAGCACAAGCATAATGTGATATGGCAGAAAACAGAACAAAAAGATGGCCAAGTTAGTTATTATCATCCTTTTAATCCTTCTACTGTCTACTAGATCACTGGTCTGGACAGCCGTGCTTTTGCTTATAGCCCGGACGAGCCCCCATGAGCTGAGAATCATAACAGTTAGTGGGATCCCAAACCCAACTGTTAGTGTGGAAATGAGAGCAGTTGTTTGAGTGGTATAGCTCGGAAAATTTCCAAAACACAGGCTGTTGTTGTGCTTAGTGGAATTGTGTTGTCCATTATGTAAATAGATCGACGAGCTCGTTCCGATTGTTAGGATCCAGATTCCCAGACACACGCACCATGCTTTCTTGCGGCCCTCACGGACGAGAGAAGACAACGGGAAGCAGACTGCTATGCAACGGTCAAAGCTAATGCATGTGAGGAGGAAGATGCTGCCATACATGTTACTTAGCAGTATGAGACCGCTAAAATTACAGAATGTGTTGTGTGGCACCCCCAATCCCCCGTGGTAATAGATCCGCACTGGAAGCATACAAACCAGAAGGACATCAGCAAAGGCTAGGTGAACCATGTACACGATGGTGTGCGACTTTGATTTGAAGTTGCGGAAAAAAATTACAAGTGCGGTGAGGTTGAGTGTCAGACCAAATATGAAGACTAATGAATACACAGTAACAAAAACTACATTCTTCTGGTCTTGTTCTGAATCCAAACCTGTAGAATTCAACATTGCTGATCCAAGGGTTTATCTCCTTGACTTTAATAGGCTGTAATGACAGAGAAACAAAGCGTTGTGCAATGAAATGTTAGAAAATATATCATGCTTATCAATCTCAAAAGAAATTTGCGCCATGAAGGGATTTAGCTTTTTATTTATATGGAAAAGTTCGTCAAAGTATTGCAAGCACAGTAGATTGCATCAGATGGAAATTTTAAAAGAAAGGGTCTGAGAGTAAACCTTTCCTCCTACACAAAGCGTTTAGAAAATGGTGTAGGGTTAACTCGTGTATTTTTAAAGGTCAAATGACATGAACGGTCTCATAAAGGACATTTCAGATCTTGTCAGAATTTTGCACAAGAATTATGTGAGATAAACAAAAAAAGAAGACATAAAAATGAAAAATTCTTTTTGTACATTTTAATGCTGTGTTAATTGTATATCCCTTGTTTATGGAACTGAAACAAGAACAGGGTTAAAGAAAATGGGTTAAAGTCAAAGCTGTGTTGCAATTTTGCCTCTTTTTTACATGGATTTACAGTCTACTAAATGCACACTAAATGAATACCTTTAAATATATATATATATATATATATATATATATATATATATGTGTGTGTGTGTGTGTGTGTGTGTGGCAGAGAAGTCAAATGCCATTATTACACCTAGAATATCTTTCAATTTTATAATTTACATTTACAATATTTCAGATGCCAGCAAAAAAATAAATAAAAAGCTCTCATTCAGACCCAGGCATTTTATCGAACACATTTGATGTGAATAAATGGTTCTGTAAAACAAGTATTACACAAAACTCAAAGCTGTCAAAAGTACCTTATTTGAAAAATAAAAACATGTGGAAAACAATTACTTGGATGTTGTAATTACACTCACCGTTTTTGTTATATATAGACGAGAGTTTCTTGTGTTGGTGCTGATGCTGAAGAACCAAGACTACTACTCCTCGACTTCAATTCAGGAAATGTGTTTTTGTGGTGAGTGCTCGTCATTTCTGTCTTCTTTTTAAAGTGCTATCTTATGCTACATAAAACAACAAAAACTGTGAAAAGCACACACACATCTACATCCAAAAACCACATTAAACTCCTCAATGATAGTGCACATAGATTATCACCAAAAGGAAAAAAACATGCAATAAAAGAGCCAAAACCTGTTAAAAGTTTTATTTAGAATAAAATGTGTTAAATGTCTGTACATTTATATCTTTGTAAAAAAAAAATCATTTGAACCGCCCTGCATCAACTTCTGATGTAACACTGGTAAGGGGGCAGTTTTATTAAAAAAGAATACAATCATTTAATTCTGTATCTATATTAATTTGAATAAATTTTAAATATAAATGCATTAATTTTAACATAACATTGAACTATCATTTACAAGATATCTAAATCTAAACATAAAATAAGAAAACAAATACAACTTTAACATATTTACACTTATACAACAGATGACCATTTTATCCACATGAATGATCAGTGAGTGTTTTCTGCCACATTTTCTCAGTCTATTTTCAATATTATGACATATGCAAAAAAAAAAATGTATCAATAGATAACATATGATGTTAAACAGTTGAGTAAGTTTTACAGGTTCTTTCTTGTCTGTTCACCTCCACATTTGCTAATGGTCACTGATCGGCACTGAACCAATGTCTGGTAATAGATCTTGATCCTGTGTTATCTGGTCTGTTGTCATTTTGAACTTATGCCACCACCTAAAGGAATAAAGCATAATTTAGCCCCACTATCAGATCATTTTATAAGGCACCATGCCAATACCATGAATCAATCTTATTATTAGATATTGCAAGACCATTAGTAAAAAAAAAAAAAAAAAAAGCAGTAAATGGGTAATGGAATGACCTTTAGAAATCAATTCACCATACAGTACTAACCTCTTTGCGACTGCATGTACCACAGATGCAGCCAAAGAGGCCGTTGAGAACCTGGAATCCACAGAGCAGCAGTTCTAAACACGCAGCCACCAGCAGGGCGGCAAACAGGCCAATGTTGAACACCACAACATTTTCTGGCTCTTTGCAAGTGTCCCAAATATCAGTGTTTCCCAAGTAATTTTCAGTGCTGCAAAATTAAATGAATAAATAATTATAACAACAAAAAGACATTAAAAGCTGTAAAGCTCCACTATTTTGATGTACATTATTATGTTAACATTATTTTGCGTAAAAAAGTCCTATTGTCATGATCCACCTTATTCCTACGCCACATGACGCTTTGCGCAAACTATGGGTGTAATTTGCATTAAGCTGTAAACAATCAGTGAAACGCTCGCTGTATGAACGCAATTATACGTTTTTTTAAAAACTGTACACAATTAGATGACATTATTCTACTCACCCTTCAACCGAACATTAATAGGACATTTAAAAGCATCAACAGACCATGATTATACCTGCATTATGTAACATACGTTGCTTTAATCAAAATTGTCCAGCATTTAACTTCAGCATTTCGTGATACTAAAATGATTTGGTTCATTTTGACAGATAATAAATTCTATTTACCTGTGAAAACAAACCTAGAAAGAGACGTGACGATTTGAAGAGAAAAACATTGGTGCATTCCAATGAATTATTAATGGGATTTATCGTAAATTAAACTTGGAAAATAGACCACAAATGTGCAGTATATGTTGTCCTTTTTCATACTAGTACAGCAGAATGCAAAGGGAGAAAAAGAAAATAATCATGAGGAAAAGAATGCAGCGAATGAAAAAAGCTCTTGCCATTCATATTCTTGTTATAGAATGTCACATTAAAATACCAAGCATTATGTCAAACTGACGGATAAGCTTTGTTTGTAAGGCAACCTTATGATTTGAAATTAATCATTTCAGGGGTTTTTTTTCTTCTAATGGAAGTTCCCCAAACCGCAGCGTGCCACCCATAATTCAAAACGCAGTAAGCTCGTCAGGATATGAGCACTAGAATGGCTTCTTATGAATGTTCTTTTTAAGAACAGATGGTGATTTGAGTTCCGAAAATAGGACGGACCATTTATTTTCATACCTGTTCATGAATGGTCTGCTCCATTCACCTTCAGACAAGCAAACCGGTCCATTAATCAACCCAAGCACAGCGATAACACCACTGTACAGAGCACCAACCACACCAATTGCAGCAAAGATAATGGACAGGAACATCTAATGGACAAAGAGAGTACGAAGGTCAGTTAAAGGTTCACTAAATGGAAAATGTTAGCATACTTGGTCATAATCACTTAAGTATTTTGTTTATGTTGAAGAAATAGCCTAGTTCACCTAAAAATCAAAATTCTGTCATCATGCACTCACTCTGTATGTTTTGTATATAATTTATAACACTTTCCACTCACAATAAAAGTAAGTGGGGTCCAAAACAACTTTCACTGTATGGACAAAAAATATTTTTTTAATAAAAATAACATTCTAAAAACAGGAGGAAAGTCATACAAGTTTGGGACAACACAAAGGTCATTAAATGATGACAAAATGTTCAATTTTGGGTGGACTATCCCTTTAAAATAAAGCTGACACACCTGATGTCCTGCTTAGGCACTAATTCAATTAAAGTCAAGAAAAAGTTGGAATCTGTGACCCTAGCTGAACTCACCCCACAGCGGTTTGCACAACAGCCTTGTCTCCCAGTGCTATGGATGTGAATTGCAGGAATCAATACCTAAAAGAGAAAAACAGTAGCCATATAAACATAAAAAATATGTTAAAGAAGAGATCCAGCCTACAATGTATTCCAGAAGTCAGGATGGACGCTCTCGGCTAAATAGTGCCAAGAAACTGTCAAGGGAAAACGCGATAATAATCCAACGAGAGAGAATTTCCTCACCAAGATTCCTCCTCCAACAACGCCTCCCATGTATTTGATCTCATCCGTAAGACGGTAGAGCCCCTCTGCGTCCTCCTTGGCATAAGTGGTTTGAAAATCAGGGAAAAACAGAAAAATGTTGCTGATGATGGACAGCAGTGCCAGCGGATAGAGGCTGATGCCTATAAACTTGGCACACTTTCCTGTACACATGATGTAAATTCTGTTTTGTTAAGGCTCTGAAATATTAAAGCTGTTTAAAAGCTGTATTTTCCGGACTTCAAGTGTGTAAGCCTTTATTCTCTAGTGGTAAAATGATGAGAAGACAGATATAAATACTCTAGATTGACACACCTATCTGACGTTAAGTCAGGTAGTGATGTCACATCTTTATGATATATTAGATACCATAAAATATGACTGTACTTTGAATTACCAATATCACTCTTTCAAAAAGTTAGTTTGTTTAATGTAGAAACATATTGAAAGATGGGTATTAGACAGAAAAGTGTGTTCTTAATGCTTTTGTTGTTGCTAACCATTTGTATAAAGTAAAAAGGTGCAATGCTTGCAATGATATCGATTCATGGGAATCATATGACGTTTATATTATTCTGGTATCTATCTTGGATCATTTGATCAATGAATGTTATCTGCTGTTGCAGGTGTGTGTGTGACTCTTTACTGAACTCTGAACCTTTTAGAACACTTATTTATAGATCCCACATGCCCTCTGATCAGGAAATCCATTAATCATCAGTGGAAACTCTGAGCAAGTTCATACTACTGTATCAAACAGTTACTTTATGTAATGACAGCATACGTCAAACCTATTGGGAAATGGATCAAGGTACAAATATGAGAACATTTCTATTATTAAAACATTTTGTTTTATTTTAACAAGATGGGATAGATTAAATCAATTGAAAAGTTGAACAAATACTCCATTTAGAGAAGTGTTAGTACAGTGGTTTGGTTTGTTTGCCACAACACTCAATTTCTTCATCATAACAGGATTAATCAATGTGTGCTGGGACTTTACTGAACACATCTTTTGGTTAACCACTGAGAGAAACCTTTGACATCAATGAACTTCATCTAAAGCATGACGTCGCAAAAACAGTAGACCAGTACACCACTGAAATGGAAACAATCAATTTATATCCATTATTTTTGCCAGTACTCGAGGGGAGTAACTGTGCTAATACACAAGTAAGACAGAAAGTAAAATGCTATAATTCACATTTATATTGACAGAATAATAATAAAGCATTTATTTTGATGGGTTACAGCAAATGGCAGTATAATGCAATTAAGATTTAAGTCATATAAAAAGACATTTTTTAAAACAACATGTAAATGGTATTGCTCATATATGCCTATTTTGATTGTTCTTAAAGGGACAGTTCACCCAAAAATTTAAATTCTGTCATCATTTACTCGCTCTCAAGTTGTTCCAAACCTTTATTATTGTTTTGTTTTTTTTTGTTCTGCTGAACAAAAATATATTTTGAAGAATGTTTGTAACCAAACAGTTGATGGGCCCCACTGACTTATGGGGAAAAAAATTATTTATTACCCTTATAAAAATAATGGCACACATGCAATGTCCATCTATTCATTATTTTGCGAAAGTACATTAATTTTTTGAATGAAAACCTTGGTCTTTATTTACTACTGAGTCAACACATCTTGACCTCAGTTATCTTCCATGGCCATCTTTTGTCACAGGACCTACAAATAAGATCAATGCAAGTAGATCAGTGGCTTGAGCAGTCCATAGAGAACCGCAACTCATTTCACTGTGATTTGTCATCATTAATGTACTTATGATTGGTTATATCATGCAGTTAAGCATGTGAAAATAACTTATCTTGAACTAAAAAAGAACAGCTAGTAGCCTAATCTGAAATACATTTGAGAAATATGTGAACTGAATGGTATAAGTGAACACCAAAGTGCTATTTTAAAATCACATTTGTGAATTATAGAAATGAATGTGTTCTTTATTTCATATTTGCTCTGTTATAACTCAACCTCAGGTCCAGGACTTCATCAATGCCATTATTCCCTTTGCACTCTAAATAATGGCCCATGTCCAGGAATTATTACATCCGCAATCTGTAACGCCTTTTGTCGGTTGGTCTCTTGTATCTCAGGGTTCTCGCTCAGCTCCTTCCAGGAGTCTTCATCATGGCAACGTTCAAACAAGTCTCCAGCAACAAGTACTGTACCCTCTGATGTTCCCTTTACCAGGACACTAACATCTCTGCCCATGTGGCCAGGTGTTGGAATGATGGATACCTTGTGGATAAAGTGGATTATTGAATTGGTCTCAACTAATATAGATATAGTTACTAACATTATGGCCCTATATGACATATTAATAGCTTACAAAATCATCAATAGGGTATGGCTGTCCTTCAGCCAACTGGTTTGGCTGGTATCGATCCCCCACGCTTATGTCACATCCCACAATTATTTTGGCGTCTGGAAACAATCCCAAGTTTCCCACGTGGTCAGAGTGGCCGTGGGTTCCGACTACTATGGCAACACTGTCTGGTGTCATACCCTTCTCCTGAAGTTTTTCGACGAGAATGTCTCGGTCCCAAGGACCCCCGGTGTCTACTAGAATAGTTTGTGGACCGGTAATTAAAGAAATGGTCCCGTCAGCTCTAAACGAGCCGTCGGGTTCAGCTGTGCAGTAGCCCTCTTTCAAAACTGAAACGCAATACGGATGACCTGAAATGATGGAATTGATACCAGATTCACTTTTTCTTATTGAGCGATGCATGTCCATTTGAGCCTGAGTAATCTAGATCATTTGAATTCAAAGAAACAAAAAGTTTATTACAGCTGAAATATCATTTTCACTATCGCGTCATAAACTTCTACGGAAAGTCACTAACGACAAACTACCAAGGGGGGGGGGGGGGTTGATAGTGGAGTTATGGAACAATCGCGCCACCTTTTGTTGGACAAGTAAATTTTTCTGAACACAAATAATAACAATAATAATTGAGAATTATGGTTGATAATAACTTATTTTTTGTTGACCTCTGCATTCAATCGCAAGTAAGTTACTAGAATTGTTTCCATAAATAAAGCGGAAGTATTACAGTAACGCACTACATCACGTGACTTGATGTGACGTTTGCATCATGGCGGCATCTGAAGCAGTTGCAGAAACATCATTCATGGATCCTTTTAAAGATGTTCTGGTTAATTATTTAATGCCAGAAAGATGTTATGACGAGTTCTTTTTACAGTTCAATCTTCTGCACGGTAATGTCACGTTTTGTTAGTTTAGTCGCATCTTTATAGATAAATGGAAGATATTTCAAAGATTATTTCCTGGTATACTTATAACGATTCAGTGACAAAGAGGATTCCTCTCCTGTAAAATATCAGAACAACTGTCATTTGGCAACTTATTATTAATTTGTATTAATTATATTATTGTCAGCTTCACTACCTCGCTCTTGTTGGAGGAGGCGGAACTATATACATGTCAGTTTCCTACTGGATCTAGTATGTCTTCGGTAGTAATCGGAAGTTTCCGTAAAAGCAGTCAAAACATAGGACTCTTGATTTTCTAATTTTTTAATTAATACATGTTAAAATGTCATCTGCATCATAATCATCAAGTATAATGTCTGTATTAAATGTGTTTGCTGTTTAGCTTGTATTAAAATTGTAGTCAACATGCAAATCGTATTGAAGTCTGACTTGGGTTTGTGATTCTCGACAGTGGAATGTCTGAAGATTGTAATCAGTAAAGGCCTGGGCATTGGGATCATCCTTGGTTCTGTATTAGGTAAAAAAAAACCAAATCTTTATAACACATAAAAGCCAGACAATTTCCTCTAACTCTGATGTTTTGTGCATGTTTCCTCATAGTAAAGCTACCTCAGATTCTAAAGCTGATCGGCGCAAAAAGTGCTGAGGGACTGAGCTTTAATTCTGTGCTACTAGAGCTGTTTGCTATCACAGGCACCATGGCCTATAGTATTGCCAACAGCTTCCCTTTCAGGTACATCAATAGTGACACTTTTTCATAATTATGTTAAAGTCTAGTTTCAAATTTATCTACCATTTTGGTTAACATTTGCCCATACACACACCATGCATTTGTAAATGTCAAACAACATATTGCAAAACTGGCTACTAGAAAAATTGTAAAACATTTGCCATTGAATATTTTTGACAGTTCCTGGGGTGAGGCACTTTTTCTCATGTTTCAAACTGTGACCATTGGTTTCCTCATACAGCACTATGGAGGAAACACCATCAAAGGTACAATTCCACATCTTTCAATTTAAAAAAATAAATGAAGAAAAAAATCTGCATTTTTTTTTATTTAATTTTAAAAAACATTCTTTATGCTGTACCTTTATGATTATGCTGTGATTACTTGCAGGTTTGGGGTTTCTGGTAGTCTACTTTGGATTATTGGTAGTCCTCCTCTCTCCCATGATCCCCATATCTGTTGTCACTACCATGCAAGCCTCTAATATGCCAGCCATAATCTTTGGACGGGTAAGCTAGACCAAAAAAACCCAACCCTGTTCAACTGCTGATCCTGCAGAAATGTATTTATCTGATTTTCTGTCTTCAGTTAATTCAGGCTGGTACCAACTACAGAAACGGCCACACTGGGCAGCTGTCAGCTATATCAGTGTTCCTGCTGTTTGCAGGCTCTCTAGCACGCATATTCACTACAGTGCAGGTAAAACCATCGTAATGAGCTTTCATGCTGTATCTAAGTGAATATAAGTCTCTTATGCTCATCAAGACAACATACTGGATCAAAACACAGTAAAAACTAGGGATGCACCGACATAAAAATTTTGGCCGATAAATATAAATGGATTTTTTAAATATAACTCTTGAGAGCCTGATTATAAAAGTAAAAGTTTCACCATTAAAAGCCATGTCCCAAGCACACAATTCTAATGTTCTGAACAGTGCGAATCTGAAGTGTCTCAGCTGAAGGAAATAATCCATTATTTATCTGCTTTAATATATCGGCCAAATATTCTTATCTGGCCAATAATGATAACATTCAAAATGAACATATATTGGCCGATACCAATATGAATATATCATGCATCCCTAGTAAAAACAACTAATATTGTGAAATATTATTGCAATTTAACAATTTCTGCGATAACAAAGCTTCATTTTCAGCATCATTACTCCAGTCTTCAGAGTCATATGTTCCAATCACTCTAGTATGCTGATTTGGTGCTCAAGAACCATTTCTTAATATTGCCAATTTATAAAACAGTTGTGCTGCTTAATATTTTTGTAGAACCCATGATACATTTTTTTTAAGTATTCTTTAGTATAGTTTAAAAGAGCATTTATTTAAAATAGTATATTTTTGGAATGATGTAAAAATCTTAACTGACGCTTTTGATCAATTTAATTCATCCTTGCTGAAGAAAGCACGTTCTTTTAAAAAAAAAAATGTTACTGACCCAAAACATTTGAATGATAGTGTAACTTATTTATGATCCTCATTGTTTGAAATAGGTCCATTGATGAGAGACCATTTTAAGGTGTCCTATATGTCTCTGTACAGGAAACAGGAGATTCCCTCATGGCTATCACCTACATCATCTCTTCTTGCTGTAATGGTGTGATCACAGCTCAGGTTCTCTACTACTGGAACAGCAGCTCTTCCCTCAGGAAGAAGACTGAGTAAATTCAAATGAAAGGCAAATTCAGTGACCACTCAAGTCAACTAAGTGCACTGGACAGCCGACTGGGGATCAGATGTATCCTAATCAAAATGACGGTTCTTGTAAAATTGAACTTTTTTCAGTTGTTAAATGCATATTGTTAACATATCAGTTGAATACTGTATAATTGCACACATTCGTGTATTCCAGGTGCCCTGAAGTGGACAAAAAAGCCAGTATGGTGAGGGGTCCTTCTATAATAAGAGAACTTTTTCCCCATCTTTTTATTCCTTTTTATGGTAGTGTTATTTAATTAAGCAAATTTTGGACCATTTTCTTAGCTCAGGGAAGGGAGTAGTGTCCATAGTATTCTTGCATTCAACCATAAATTTACAAACATATTAAACATATGTACGAAATCCTTAGGTATAATTACTGGCATACTGTCTTAGAGTATCGTCTTGTTACTTTAACCTGGCATATTCACTGCATATTCCCTGCATATTCACTAAAACCCATGTAGCCATTTGAATTCAATAACAAATCTGTGAAAAATGTCTACTAAGGTTTTGTAAACATGAATTCCAGAATTACAGAAGTGACCAAATTGTACCAAATAAATAAAATTCAAAATTAAATGCACATATAAAATTATGTCATCATAAGCTAAATGCAGCCCTACTATAAAATCATAGGGAAAGCATTGTTTTTTTGTTCTGTGTAGCTAAATCCAACTACATGGACACTATTTCATAGTCTTCCAGAACCTAGAAATGCTCATATTGCTTTACATCCTACCCTTTTTGTCTTTCTTTCTTTTCTTTTTTTGTTTGACAAAATAAAGGGTTCGATTTTTTTTTTTTTTTAGGTAATTCATGGAGACTAGTAAATCACTTACTGTTGTATTTTTTGAAATATCTTGCAATGGTCATGTAATCATAACAGCTGTCGAGTGTCATCATGACTAAATGGAAGTGGATAAAATAAGAGAAATTTACTACAAAGCACTTTTTTGTTTGTTCTAGATGGTAGAGTTTACCCATCAAATACAAGTTGTTTCAAGCTGTCTACAGGTAAAAGGAAAATTTAATTTGAATGATCGACATTGCGTATTTGCACACATTACATTTGTGAATTCATTTTCCTTTTTTGCTTGTGAACATCTATTGTGCTTTGCTGGTTTATTTCAGAATGCAATTTTACAAATGGCTGTGATTATGGGGTTTTTTCATATCCAAAGCTGCAATGTACTTTTGACCATTGAGTAAAACATTTCCATCAGACAAGTTGTAGTGTTTATTGCTCACTGTTCACAAAGCATTTCTTTTAGTGTGAAAGGCTTCAAAAAGACACAATCAGTTGTGATTCAAAAACTTTCAAATAAACAGTTTTATTCTTGTTTTAAGTTGTGTTTTTGCATTTATCCTGTAGGGGATTTTTACGGTGGCCGAGACAGCTCAACGCGCTGCGAATAAGAAAACACATGCAAATTAAAAAAACGTGATCATCAGTTTGACAACACATGTGCTTCAAATCCTCACAACACATGCGAACTCAAAAAATGCGCTGCATATTCAAAAACGCGCTGCATATGCAAAAACGCGCTACGTTTACAAAAAGCGCTGCAAAGAGTACAAACCACAACGGAAATGTTTCAAGGGGGACCCCAAAAAGTGACGGACCCTACTTGTCAACAATACAAACTAAGAAATGTTAAAATATATTATGTAGGCATTAATTCAATGTAATGTGTTTCACTAACAGAAAAGTGTTTTAATATGTGGCATTGTTGTTAACTCATTAAACTTTAAGAGATGATAATTTAGTGGATGATTTAAAAATATTCGTTAATCATCTGTAGCATGCTAAAGTGACGTCATCATAACGGCCGCCTGAGGCGCTCGACGACCACGTCATCCGTGAACGTGAGTTTCTAGCAAACTGAAAAACACTTTATTAAAAAAATAAATACATGAAATAATGTACAGTTGTTTATTTTTGTTTGCAGTTTTTATAGTATTTCATGATTGTGAACACATTGTGCACTCAAATGCCGTACACTATATAGGGATTAGTGAATAAGTGAAGGGTGAGTTGAACTGGTTTTGGACGCACGTCCTAGTAGGGTCCATCACTTTTTGGGGTCCCCCTTGAAACATTTCCGTTGTGGTTTGTACTCTTTGCAGCGCTTTTCGTAAATGTAGCGCGTTTTTGAATATGCAGCGCGTTTTTGAGTTTGCATGTGTTGTGAGGATATGCAGCACATGTGTTGTCAAACTGATGATCACGTTTTTTTTAATTTGCTTGTTTTATCTTATTCGCAGCGCGTTGAGCTCTCTCGGCCACCGTAGATTTTACAGTTAAAGACCAGATATATGATAAATGAAGACCTGGAGTCAGAGTTTTAAAAAAATAATTGAAGAAAATTGTACTGAAGAATAGTTTGCAGTGTCATCAGCAGAAGCAGCTTCAAGTCTCACAAGGAGTTCGTAGGCCGCTCTCTCTCTCCCCTCTGTCTCTTTCATTATCTGTATCAGGACTGATCAAGTTACTGATTTTGTCAGCCATATCTTAGTCACGGTTAATACTTACCTGAAAGAGATGAAGACGGCAATCTTTGAAAAACACAGCTTTGGCTTCTACTTGATGAAACTGCAAAGTATACTCAAAATTTCAAAGTTACATGTACTGGTCCAATTCAATTAGGGTCACAAAATTTCTTATAAAAAAATCGGAATGTTCCAGATGCACCCCTGGCAAACAACCAACGCTATTATCTTATTTATATTTTGTATCTAATTAAAACTTTTGTCTCTACCTGTCTGAATCTCTAAATTCGGGGATCCCCTATCTGGAGTGGCAGCAATGAAGCGTCAGGTTTACGATTTTACACAACAAGTGCCTGTTCACTCTGGTTGGGGGTGTCCATACACCAAATGCACAAACAATGTGCCACAAACAAGTGTCCCATCCAGAGTGCTCCCCGGAGCGCCCGCCTTTCACAGCGAATCAAGCGAAAAAGAACTGGAACCTCATCGTCCAGTCCTCAACATCGACCTCTGGAAGATGCATGGGCCCTCACGTCTGAGTGCACCCCATCGCTGCCCTTTCTCTCCACCACTTCAACTCCAGACAGTCCTAGCAAAAATAATAAAAACAACTTCCTACCTCGTTTGTTGTTTAGCCAGGGATTTCACCGAGGAATGATTGCCCGCGGATTCTCCACCATTAACTGTAGGGGATTTTACTGTTAAAGACCCAAAAGACCAGATATGATAAATGAAGACCCGGAGTCAGAGTTTAAAAAAAATACATTGAAGAAAATTTTAATAAAAAATAGTTTGCAGTTTCATCAGCAGAAGCAGCTTCAAGTCTCACAAGGAGTTTTTTAGGCTGCTCTCACTCTTTCTCTACATTCACATTTCCACACCAATTACTCTAACAGAGTCCACTAACTACGTCATTACTAAGATACTGAATGGTGAAGAAAACTAGACAAAACTGGTAGTTTTCCACACATGGACAGATCAGAAGTCAGAAGCAAATCTCCTTCCATCATGATGCTGACGATTGGACCCTGAACTTAGGCACAGAATGTCCTGTTAAGTCAGGACATGGTGTCGGCACGTCTCAAGCAGAGTGCCAGTTGTCCACCAGTGCCCATAAATGACCTGTACAGAACACTGAGCGCACATACATAGATACACATGATTCACAGCTTCTTCAAGGCTGAAGTTGATCTGAGCTCGGCTCTGAACAGGAAACTTTCCCAAAACATACTGGTAAGTTGTACTTTTCTCTCAGTCCGAGGTACAGACAATATACATCATTATTTTCTAGTGTTTGAAAATGAGAATGAAATGAAATTAAAGGCTTTAACATAAGTTGAAGTTATTCATTCTAAATAATTCAATATTTAGAAAGATAATTTCGTGATAAATCGCTCAAAATATAGGCTATATATATATATAAGCGGCAGTGGATTCCAGAATCCACCCCTTCAGTCCATTATGAATGGTTTGAAGTGATTGACTGTGATACATATTTGTACCACCAGAGAGAGACAAAGAGTTGGTAAAAATACAATCTGTCAGTTTTTTCCACTGTAGGTACCCTTTACCCTACTAGCTATGCTATTAATGACTTGCATCAGTCTTTTAGTCTTCATTTGTCATCACTTTTTAATGAGAAGCACAGTCTACAGTATATAGCACAGAGAAGTATACTGGTTCTGCATTCAGTGGCTATTTTATTAAGTCCAGCTCCAGAAGTCTGAAATCAGTTTGCCTGAAATCCTAATAAAAATCTGTCCAGTTTCTGCAGATCATTTAATTGTACTTTTTAAAAAGTTTTACTCTGTCTTGTAGATTTATAGGGAGCACACAGACATAAGCAGAGTTCAAACATGACTGACAATCATTGATGTAGAATTTACTTTAAAACTATTTTCACTCAGAAATTGATAGTCAATTTTTACAAATAATTACCAACTTATGTAAAAATTTCTCTTAATAATCTTTGTTATATTTAATTTTTACAGTGTTGGATGAACAATAGCACTCAGACAGGACGGCTGAATGCAAATGGCAGACAGATCAGCTACAGGCGTCTAATGAGTGTTTAACTAAATATCAAGAAGCTGTTACACCAGCAAGAGGAAATTATTCCTCTGATATAATCTCAAATGATCGAGTTCTATTTAACACCACCTCATTCATGCACAGACACTTGAAATTATTTCTGAAATTTTGCAATGACAAATAAGAACAAATATTACATCTAATCTAGTCTAAATACTGACAACTTATTTATGACCATACATTGAATTTCAACTTTTAATTTTTTTAACAGTACTTTAACTTGTGTTCTGGTCCTATACATATACAAAAAAAGTTTGTACCTTTATTTTGCCAGGATAAAAACTTTATAAAATGTATAACTTGTTTTATTGAACTTTTTTTTTAATTGAAAACTTAAACTAAAAATTGATGTGGTATGCTTAAGAGAAAAACAATCAAAAATATAAAAATGAGGTTACGAATTATTTTGAATGAAGCATAAAACAAAATACAATCTCCAAACGATCCAACCTCCTAAACACTTATCCTCTGTAGGGCAGTGGGCTCTCCGAATCAAATATCACAAACACAAATTCCAAACAATAACAGATATATTTTACAAGTGCCAGAAAGTCAAATAGAGGAACGTTTTTCTGTAAATTTCTCCATATCTTTGTGGCATTAAAATTAAACCCAAGACTTGACAGGGAACTATTGTCATTTGACTATACATTATAGTTTGTTTATTTATATGGAGATTTCATGCAAGCAGAAAGGAAAGCATAATAGATTAGGTTCCTCTGAAAGATTCTCTAAGGGCATCTTCATATTCTGCATGTTTTCTTTGATTGTGGTAACTTGCTCACGGTTAATTAACTGCTTAAAATTTAGACTGCACTTTCTAGTTAAATTTATTGTCAACTCAACAGCATTCCATTTGCTTTCGTGTAGATTACAAAAAAAAAGCAGAAAGTATCCGACTTAATGGCTCTCAACTCCACCTCCAACTGCAACCGGCTATTCTTGCTGATCAGAAAGTTCATGTCAAACACACCTATTGTAAATCATAGACCCTTTTTCATTGCATACATTACAGAATACATTTTTTAATCATTACAGTTGAAGATAGGAATCAAAATCATAAAGTGTAAATAAGAACAATTTACACTACTGCTCAAGTTTTTGGTCA
Organism: Zacco platypus; assembly: GCA_038088235.1. Classification (NCBI taxonomy): domain Eukaryota; kingdom Metazoa; phylum Chordata; class Actinopteri; order Cypriniformes; family Xenocyprididae; genus Zacco; species Zacco platypus. Next base: position 17,553,946 of record CM076085.1, read on the forward strand.
GTAAGAGATTTAAAAAAAAAAAAAAGAAATTAATACTTTTATTCAGGAAGGATGCATTGAATTGATCAAAAGTGACAGTAAAGACTTTTGTAATGTTAAAAAATATCACGGTTTTCATAAAAAAGAAGCACAACTGTTTTCAACATTGATAAAAATAAGAATTGTTTCTTGAGAAGCAAATCAGCATATGATTTCTGAAGGACCATGTGACACTGAAGATGGAGTAACTGGAAATTCAGTTTTGCCATCACAGGAATAATTGTAATAATATGTCACAATAATTTAAACAAATAAATGCAGCCTTGGTGAGCACTTCTTTGAAAAACATAATATACACTTTTGAGCGGTAAGTGTATAGAACTAATTTTTATGTAAACGATATCCAATGGGATAAGGAAAAGGAGTTTGACAGTGGTCAGGTTTTTTTCTTGAATGCATTATTATAATCCATAATGTTGGACAACACAACCTGTTGTTTTTTTCTCAGGTCTGTTGGCAATCCCTCAAAGCACAGCCCATGTTCTTATCTCACTTCAGCTGAGGAGGAGACTGTTTCCCATATCTGTATCTAATCAGCTTTACGTACCACCACCACCTCCTCACCTATGTAGGGTTCTTGACAAATACCTGCAGCCTATAACGGCAGACTTCATGAGTCAGACCGGTTTCTCAGAGACTCTCAAGATCTTTAGCTCTCAGCTTCTTGTTAAAATGTAGACATGTGTAGAAACATCACATGTACGCCTGTTAACATTGCAAACAAAATCACAGGTGATGGCACCCTTTTTTTTTTTTTTTTTTTATAGAAATAGTAATCCTGAGGATCTTGTTTCGCTCTGCCTCGCTTTGCTGCAAGACCAGTCTTGCCCAGGGTGTGGTGCGTTCATTAGTGTTAGCTGTCAATCACTCTTTCATTGCTGTGCAAATGCTTCCTCTATTAACCACATTAACCTGACAGAAACGTACATTCGCTCTGTCAAAGCGTGCCGCCACAGCTGCTCAGAAAAATAGGCTTTGACTTCTGAGCTCTCTATTATAGACCATTTTCCATTTTATCAAAGCATTTCTTTTTAAACGGGCCCCTTTAAAAATAATAATAATAGAAGTGAAGAGACTACACTGAAGTATCAAGTCAATACACACCTTATCCAACTTCCTCTTCAGCTTTTTAAATTCATTATGACAAAATAATTTACAAGGGGAAATTATGGTTGTCATGCAAAACAATTCATTATGCCACGTTGCAAACTATGAAGTTAAGCGACTACTACTGCTTTGGCCTCGTGCCAGTCTTTTAGTGATGTAGATAGACATTCTTTTGATTTTATTTTGGTCTGAATACATGAAAAGGAAAATGTTATGAGGTATCTCACTTAGAATAGCATTCAAATCTAATTTTTTTTTTTTTTAAAGATAGCTCAAGATAGATTTGGCAGAAACATCCCGCCTACGGTGTGCAGATTTGTCCCCGTTTTGTTCTCATGAGGCATATTGTTTGTGCACAAACCAACACCAGCTCTTGTAAATAATATACAAACATATGTTTCTATTAAACAGTTTCATAATAGTAGCCTATAAAATTACATTTGACAAGTGGCAGACATAACATAGACTGTTATCGGACGAGTCTGACCACCCCCCGTTTATTGCGTGACAGGCAGAGGCTGACTCACACTCATGCGTGTGTGAAGCCCTGGTGGCATTTCAACCAACCGTAGCGGCTGTTTAAAAAAAAAAGGGAAGAAAATTGCACGCCCACTCACTCACCTGTGCATACACAAACGTCTGAGGAATGACTGACAAGCCGTCGCGCGAGTGAGTGATGAGTGTTTTGATGTAGGCCCGTGAACAGATACAGCCTCTGCTTAAAGAAATAGCTCAATCAAAAAAAGAAAAATATGTCATGCTTTACTCACCCTCGAGTCGTTCAAGTTGTTATTTTTCTGTGGAACAGAAATGAAAAGAAGTATAATATTGAGGAAATTCTGCTCAAGAGCGAATATTTTAATGAGCATAAACAAAACACGACGAACAACACAAATTCACACAGAAGGGAGAGACGAGTAACGAATTCTTTTTGGAGTAAAATATTCCTTCACAGCAAACATTTTAATGTCGTCTTGGGACGAAGAGGGTTACATGTTTTTGGCTTCATTTTCAAAAATGTTTGTTAGGCCTACAACGCATTCGCTTGTTTACACAGCCGCAGTGGAGACGAAATACAATTGAATATAGATATTTTGAAGTAAAAGTGTGAATTCATAGCCATAACCACGTTCTTCACGTTCTCGGTTTTGTTTCACCTGTTGGGCCGTGAAGCCCGTGAAGCCCGTGCATGTGTGCGTGCAGGAGGGGAGCGGCTCCCTCGGAATGCATGTAAATAATACGCACCCCCCAGTTTCCAGAGCAACCATTAATCTCGTTTCCGGGTCTATGACGAAATAGTAACAAGCTGTCAACGAATGTAAAATAATGTAAAAAAAAATTACGGTTTAAAGAATTAAGAATTAAAAAAACGTACCAAAGATAACATGATCATTCAGTCAAGCCTTAATCTGCAAACTGCCAACCCAAAATGTACCATGGTAACAGTTTGTTAAAGCCTCGCTGGTCGTTGCTAAGTGATTGTATGTTTCTCATCAGAAAATCCAACACCCCCCACCCTTCTCGACACCCACATTCGCCCTCTTAACCCCTCAGTATAGTCAGAAGTCGCCTGACGTTAAACGCAGGTCTTTTGAATCCAAAGTGGGTTTGATTTTCTCACTTTAAACACTTTAAAAATTGGTAATGGATAATGATTTACTTAAATGTAACTTAGGATCACGCCTGAACTGTTATCACGGTTAATGAAAGTCCGCGCTCCTCCCGCCCCCCCTCCCTCCCTCCCTCCCTTCCTCCCTTCGCCCTCCGATTAGCCGCGGCGAGCTTTTACATTTTCATGAGAATGACATTAGGAGGTGAGGGGGTTAAACCCGAGGGAAAAAACGAGGAGAAACGACGGCAACGCTAATTTTCCGCACAGCGGGAAGCGAGAAAAGGGAACAAAGTGGTCCAAGGGAGCCTCTCCGGATTCAGTGGCTTACTACGTACACCTGCGAGCTCAAAAGCGACGGACAATGTGCCTCCGAAACGGCCAATTACGACCGAGACAACAACCAGTTTTCAATCTGGAGAGAGAGGGTTATGCTGAGGTGGACAGTGAATTTGGGGGCAAAGTGGATGATTTCGCCGGTTTCTTTAGATTTATTCCTCAACTAATGGTTTTACAACACAAACGTAGGCTATTATTAAAACATCTTTTTTCCTAATTAAAAAGTTTAAATGTTTAACAAAAACAAAAATTCTTTAAAATTAAAAGATAAATGGCTTACATGTTTAACACAAAATAAAAGTTCAATAAATGTTTAAAAACACTTGCAGTCACTCCAGATAATCTGATAGATTTTATTTTGTAAATAAATAATAGTTGCAATTATATATATATATATATATATTTTTTTTTTTCATGGAGCAGGGAACCTGAGGCATGTTTACACGACAACAATGTATTAAAATGGAAAAGTTGCAACGGTCGTCAAAACGATTCCAGTTCTCGTTCACGCGGATCCACGAAAACGATTAAAAGGCTGTCCATTACGCAGGCCAGGCCAGTAGTTGGCGATGTCACTTTGTAAAGAAAAACTATGCGCCACCTTATTTTTCCAGATAAGAGCAGCCACGGCCATTTGTAAATTTAATGCGTCGGGCTTCCAGTGTCATTCCAGTCATTTTAAGCAGCTTGATATTGCAAACTAGCATTTCTTACCATATTATTTTAATATATTGTCTTAATTATAAACACGCTTGTTTACAGTTTTCTGTCCTCTGATGTCATTTCCCGATAGTGGCTAATAAATCAGGAGTCTCTCAGTGTCACAGAAAACACCTTACTTCTGCATTGAAAGAAGGTGACTTGAACATGTAATACAAATGTACATGACCTCACCTTTTTCACAAATTCGCTTTTTTTCTTTTGGTAGCTTACATGGAGAATGTATCATTTTCAAAAAAAATTACACTATGAAACTGGTTTTCAAAAGTTTGCTTCTTTTAGGTCACCAAGACACCGTTGTCATGTAAATGAACGGCAAAAACGCGTAAAGTCTTCCATTTTTAGTTGAAAACACGGTCGTGTAAATGGCTGCTTAGAGGCCACCAGGTTAACGCCAAAAATACTGATTAATCAAAGTAGTCAGTCACCTTCACTCACATTAAAGTGATTATTGCTGACTGCAAATTAGTATTGTCCATCAGTGGGACTGGTAACAGAACGCTTGTCCCAGTGATGCTAAAAGTCCAGGACGACTGCCATAACGCACACCAAGATCCATTTGCATGTGACTTATCAAAAACATTTTTAATCAATGACCCATTTCAAAAAGACTTTAGATGTTGCATTTTAATCGTTTTATTTTGTAAAAACGGCCCTTATAAGAACCACAAAAACCAAGAAATATACACTGTACAAAAAGTTATTTACAACCTAGATTAAAACCATTTAAAAAAAAAAATAAAAATTAAACAGCAAGCTGCAAACTCACTTCAATGGCAATGTAAACTTTTTTTTCCCCCATTGTGCTTAAATCACCATTTAACCAAAATATTAGTAACTAACTGACCAGCTTTGTGGCAGTAATGAGCCAGACTGACACACATATTTTTGACTGCCACAAAATGTCACCTACACACACTTTGAGCTCAAAACAACGACCTTGACGTAACTTTGCATTTTGTTGTCAAAGGACCAAGGTCACTGTGGAAACAAACACAAAACAGTGCCCAAAAGAAAATTTCAGTCACATCCACTGAACTCACTGGTCAACCATACTGTAATGGCAGAAGCAGACTTAATGCTGTGGTAGAATTAGAAAGACCAGACGAGGTAGATGACCTTCTAGTCTAACGAAGTGCATTGACTGACAGCGAAGATCCGTGCATTCGAGTTTAACCCATAAGAGGGAAATGCTAGAATGCTAGACAAGACAAACATTTAGCAATCTGTAAATATGGCTAAAAAATTTTTTTATAAATTGATTACCTTTTACAGCAGTGCAATTTCATTGTAGAGACTACAAACAAAAAGTTAGTTCACAAACGTATGTGCACACTGGTATTGTACATATGCATTTTCAGCTATTAATGTTGGAAAAAGTAGATATGGACTGAATTACTTTTTCCCCCTCTATTACAATTTGGGTAAGAGTTTCAAAGATTTAGAATTACATAAGGCATTGTCACGGCTTGCCTATACTGTCATTTTTATGCCATTTACTTGAAGAAAGCCCTGAGATTGTCCAAAACACTTTACTATATTAATACCCAAATTTAAAGACACTTGAAGGTCAACTTGACCAATCACTCAGTTATTCCATGTGCTGAGCCAGTTCAGGCATACAAGTGGGATAAGGGTTCACAAACCAATTTACACTCCTTAAGGTCACATGTTATGTCTATCACTGGCCATTCAAATCATTATTGGCTGACCTGTTTTTGGAGTTTCAAATTTCCTGCCCAGTTTTGTACCCCAATTAGATTTTAAAGCCTGACTGCCCACTGCTGCATGAACAACGCATGTTCTGAACATTGCACAAAGAATACGGTTTAAAAAACTATTATCCAGTCAAGAACAAAGAGGATGCCGATCCTAAAATACCTTGAATTGAGGGGGGGGAAAAAGCCAACTTGTCCTTAACGTCATGAGTTTAAGGTGCCCGGTCAAAGTGTGACGGCTGCAAAGACAGGAAAAAAAACGGGGGACTGAAACAGCCAAGTTTGCTAGACAATTTCAACAGAACTTCGGATAATTCAAAGCAAGGAGGTAGTAAACAATCGGAAGTGTTCAGTAATCCATACGGTCTATATGTAGCACTATGGTCCCAATAAGGGTCCAACTAACAGGAGTTCAGGGAGAATTTCCCAAACTTCAGATGTGTGTGAGGGGAACGGTTCCACCTAGATAGTGCTGTTGCACACCAGGGTAGGCCCTCTGGTTAGAGCTGTCGCTGGCATCACCACCGGGAATGTACATGCTAATCATGTCCCTCAGGTCCCCTTGGAAAGTGCCACGGTGGTGGTTTGGTACTCCAGTTGGTGAATGGGAGAGGGGTTCTGGTTTAACCATAGACATCACTGGACTGGGCTGCTGAGGGCTGCTACTATATGACATTTGGCTGCGGGGGAAGAAAGACAAAAATAAACCATTAAAGTGTGATCGAGAACAGATAAGCAGCACAGACGACACATGAACGGCTCTGGCAATCATTCCACACCTCTGCATTTCTTCTAAGCAATCAAGCAAATAACAGGCCTATACAGGTTAAGCCACCTTAGTTATGATGAATCTGAGAAAAATCTATGATAAATCACAATGATAAAATCTACAGGCAAAATAATAAATGTGCGATTATGATAAAATCCAGTCAAATGCTGAATAAACGTGATGTTATCAAATTAAGTGGCAAGTTCAGACAGCTTCATAAACTAAAGTTACTTTAGAATTTATATGCATATACTTTTTTTTAAAAAAACAACTAAATTTTGGTTTGATAAAACCATTTAAGGAGAACGATATGAGTTGTTCACAAGTGTTTGATTCAACTTTTCATAATTACGCACAGGGATACATTTATTTTAATCGATTCAGTTATCGGTGCAATCGCCCCACAGAACTAGTATCGTAGTTCCCCAATTTGTCAAGCTTCCCTACTCTTTAATCCCTTGACAAAAACAAACCTGTAAGGGCTGGCGCTGTTCATGTACGTCTGTGCCGGCGGGTACTGGAGGGCTGACAGCTCGTAGCGGTGCAGTTGCTGCGGGTATCCGAGCGCCTCACCCTGCATGCCCATGTAACCACCGGTGTGACCCCAGCCATAGCCGTCCATTCTCGGGCTGCCACCTTGTCCCTGTGCCACGGCTGATGCCAGAAAGTTCCCGGCTGCGAGAGGATATTTACCCATGGGATTGTCCTTCTTCATGAGCGCTTTGGTCTTACGCCGAGGTTTGTACTTGTAGTCGGGGTACTCCTTCATGTGTACCGCCCGCAGCCGTTTGGCCTCATCGATGAACGGCCGCTTCTCCACGTCCGTTAAAAGTTTCCATTCCGCTCCGAGGCGTTTGCTTATCTCCGAGTTGTGCATTTTGGGGTTCTCCTGTGCCATCTTCCTCCGCTGACCCCGAGACCACACCATAAACGCATTCATGGGGCGCTTCACTTTGTCCATAGGGTCCCCGCCGGGTGGACAAGAAGTTTTTGATCCGTGGTGCGCATTTCCAACCACGCTGACCGGAGGAGACATCCCTGGACTGTTCTGGTGGGGGTGAGGTTGACCCGCGGTCTTCAGCTCATGCTCCATCATGCTATACATCACGACACAACACACGTTTGAGTTTCAACGGCGTAAAGCAGCCAATTAAAAGTGTCCAAGCGAACCTAATCAGGTCAAACAAATCCGGCGCAGGTGAAGTCTCTTTACAGCCGGGATTGTCTGGCCAAATGAAACGCTAGAAAGCAGCAATGAGAAAACGGATCAAAACATTTATGTTTTTTTAAACAAAATAAAGAAAAAAGAGCGCGAAAAGCTTCTCAATCACTGCTGTTTGTCTCTAACTAGGTGAACCCTGTCCACAAGCCACTTGTTGAGAAGCAATAGTTTGCAGTTCACGTTGGACCAATTGTATAATTGTATTCCACTTCTGTCCAATCAGCGCTCAAGGCAACCTTTGTTCATTTGCATAACAATTGCAGGGGTGTGGTATTGAACGTCGAAGTTCACTTGTTGCAAATGCTAACTAGAGACTTATACTTATCAGAGAATACTAATGATCTATTACTGTTAATTATTAAAAATTTTAGTTGATGTTGTCATGGCACATGTTTTAATACCTTTCAAAAATAAAAATAAAAAACTTTAGAAAGTAGGCTACTCCCAAATGTGATTTCTTTGGATCACTTTCTGTGACTTTATTAGTTTCACTTTGTTGCACTTTCTGTCTCTTCTGTTGTTAGTTCTTAACCCTTTCGTCGTGGGGTCATGTGAAAAAAGAAACTTTTCTGTGAAAACGATCAGTTTGTTTAAATCTTGTGCGTTTCTTGAGCTGTATGTGTTTTCTGGGTGAATTTGTGTGAAATGGGAATCTTTACAGTACAGAAAGTATATAAGTAGGTACTTGTTTTCAAGTACAGAAATGTGCCATTACTCCCTTTTGATGACAATTTATGACATGTGAATGTCAGAAAGGTCTATAGGTGTGGGATTTTTAGTGTTTGTAATTGCTTGAGAAAAGGTGTGGGTGCAAAGCTTTATGTTTTTTCTTTTCTTTTCTTTTTTTGTAGACACAGGTGTGAGGGCCTGTGAGTTTGCAGGTGCTTTGTGAACCATGTGAGCAGTTTCTGTTCGTGACTGACAGTTACGCCTTTATGCCAATCCAACCACAAATTGCGGGGCTTCATTCTCATAACCATGTCCAGAAAACCTTTTTGGACGAACCATAAACCTCTATGGAGAGCGTCCAGCTCATTCTGCAGTCCTTGGTTTCTTTGTCAGCATTTGATAGTGACAGCAGCAAAACAGCTCAGAGAATTTCTCTGAAACATTAAGTGTAGCCCCTACAAACACACACCGATAGCTCAAAGACCTCATGTTTGCATACTCATGTGCTCCACATGCCTCTCTTTGACTATTGTATTGCTTTTTAAAACCAGTGTTTTCATGGGTTTGAATATGTATGTCCAAAACAAGTTACAACACAGTTGTTTTTCCAAAGCACACACAAAAGATAACCACCCATTCAGCTGCATGGGCTCTAAGCTGCTCAAACACGGCTACCTGAATGAACCTGTAAAGGAGAATCAACATGAGTTCTCTGACTGAACTAAATAAATAGTGCGTCTAGACTGTTTTCACTTATTTGTTCTTACTTTTAGTGTTTGTGCATGCTTTTTCTCCTTGAATTGGAGATTCAAAAATCAAATAATCTTTAGCGTTCTAAAAAAATCATTATTTTCAATCACTATAACTCTTATCACCAAAACTGAGCATTTATGGATACTATGCTAAACTGAGTTCTCTTTAATATGTTATATTAAATATCTTAGTTATATGTAGCAAATTATATAAATTACTACTTTTTAAAATGTTAAAAATGTGGTTTATTGACCATCAGAATATCTAAGAAAGTTTACAAATATTTCATTAGAAACAAAGGAGAAGCCTGATTTAAAAAAAAATCTAAAGAAAAGTATTTTAATATCTTGATTTGACAAGAATTTTAATAGAGAATATTCACTCATCACCGATGAGAAGCTTTAATTTGCATGTTTAAAGGACAGTGAATTTGAATCTGTAAGGTTAATAACTTTAATATATATATATATATATATATATATATATAGAGAGAGAGAGAGAGAGAGAGAGATTCTTAAGTACCATTTAGAATTTAATTTTACAATTGATGAGGCTTTTTTTTCTTTTTTACAATATTTGGCATTCAAAATATCCTTTTAAGTTAGAGTGTATTAGTGTATTAATACATTTTTTGAGTTTTAATCTGTGAACTGTGAAAAATTAAATGCAATACAATTCATTGGGACAAATATGACATTTTGATTTTAAATAGGAAACCCAATAGAGTAGAAAAAAAAATTAAGTGGCCCAAAAATGAAGAGACTGAGTTCACAATAAATTACAATGGCACGAAGAAAGGAGGACGGATGAGGAAAAGCTTGAGCAGAAGGGAGAATGGCAAAGATAAAGAAGAAAAGAGAGACTGAGAGGGGAAGAGGGCAACTTGGAGAGAGTGCAGTTTGTCCCTGAGTCCTCCCTGACAGACCGAGTGAATGGGGCCTCTATTCTCTCCCTTCTTATGTAAATGGAGGCTTCAGTCTCCTAGCCATCCGTCACTGCACAGAAAGACCCTGGCAGGCCCTTTACGAGCCTCCTGCTCGCATAATCCCTGAGCCCACAATCATGCGCCCAGCAGGGGGAGAGGGGGAAGTGGCATGGGGGGTGGGGGGGTTACCATGCAGACAGTGAAAGTTTTTCGGAGGGCCACCTACACTGAGCACACATAATCAAAACATTTCTCATAAGGTGTATAGCCCTCAACGAGATGGAGGGGAGAAGTTGTTATGCCTCCAGTGGAGGGCTGTGATAGGAGGAAGATTGTTGGAAAAGAAGACTGTTTGTACAAAAGGGCAGGAAAGAGAGGGGATTGGTACAATGAATTGAATGAAGGGGACTGGGACAGGGGTACATGATGCGGGAATTAACATAGTGTTTGCGTGATAGACAGGTGAATGATGACCAGCGCATTATGTCAGGGGATGTTGGTGAAGCGATCTCGCTGAAGTGATCAAAAGTTGCAGCCGTGGAATTGTAATGACACAGGCTTTCTGAGAGTTCAGATAACTATTGGCTCACATATGTGTGAATAGAACATTTCCTAATACATCCTCATGTGCTGGAATGACAAGTCCGATGTCATTGGTATGCATCCTGTGTTTGTGGCACAGCTGAAAGCTCCTTTCTCCCCTGTGGATACAGATGGTGTACATATCTGCCCTCCTGTGGGCGCACTCAGAACTTGCCATTAAAGGAGCTGTGGAAACATCTCTTGACTCTTGCTTCAAGAGGTGCACTTCTCAGGAGTTTTTCACAGTAAAATGGGCATCAGATTCATCATAATGATTGATTACATATTGTGACCAGTAGATTTAGCACTTTCGAGTATCTACATATCCTTGAAACCACACTAGAATAAAAATGAATCATAGCATAGTTTATTATTATTTGCTTGTATTTGAATGTTTAAATGATCATATTTTCACATGATGTATTTATTCAAATTCCTTAGAATCAATATAGGTCAATATTAATTGTGAAAACAATTAAATTGAGTCCAATAAAAAATGATGAACATGGTTAAAATATGGCTGGGTGTGGAACAAACATGATTCAGTTGGATGTATTGATAAAACATAAACCTGTTTATTGTGTATTTAAAATATACTCAGATTATTAGTACTATTACAAAAACCTTTCATTTCATTTATGTATTACTGAAAACTATGTATCGTTTTTTGTTAAAACTTATTCAAACAGATATGCAATTGTGTGAAGGTCAAGTATGGTAACCCATAATTGGAAGTTGTCCTCCACATTTAACCCATCCAAGTTAGCACACACATTCTAAACTGTGGACACACCATGAGCTGTGAGCAGCCATTTTGGTGGGGTGCCTGGAGAGTGATTGGGGTTAAGTGGCTTGCTCAAAGACACCTCCATCATTTCCTGCTGGTGTTGAGAACCAAATCTACAACCTCCAGGTTACCAGTCTGACTCTCCAACCATTAGACCAAGACTAATGTCATTTACACAATTTTAAATAACCTAAATATTTGAGTGCATCAAAATGTATATATTCAAAACATTAATTGTGGTGTATCAAGTTACAGGAGCCATCTTTCCTGTTGTTCTTAATGTTGACTTAAAGGCACAGCTCACCCAAAAATGAATATTGTCATTTATTCAATCAAGTTGCTCCAAACCTGAATTTCTTTCTTCAGAACACCAAAGTTGATATTTTAAAGAATATGGACAATCAAACAGTTGATGGACGCCATAGATTTATAGTATTTTCTTCTTGATACAACGGAAGTCAGTGGGGTCCCATCAACTGTTTGGCTACCCATAGAAGAAAGAAATGCATACAGTTTTGAACAACTTGAGGCTGAGTAAATGAATTTTCACTTTTGGGTGAACTTTCCCTTTAATGGCATGTCAAGTTGTCACTGTACATTTATCATGTCTACCATCAAACAGCCAGAGGCCAGAAACGGTGATTGAAGAGTTGATAAAGCAAGAGAGTACAATAAACAATATTTATCAAGCTCAACCATGAAGAGAACTGTAGCAGCATTACATTTGTATTTTAACAGATTTACCAGTTTTATAAAAATAAAAAAAATAACCCACAATGAATGAGTAAGAGGCAACCTTAGCATGTTAAAAATGGGAAATACCTTTATTTCAGACCATTAAAATAAATACTATACAGAGTCCAATGTAGAAAAGATTTAATACATGGCTTCTGTCTCAAAAAGGTTAATAATTATCACATTTGTAATAAATTTGTTTAAAAAAATAGCACTGACCACCCCAAATGTAAACCCTACATCCAAACCCACCCAACAAAAGACAGGCATATTTTTTTTTTTAACAAGACAAAGACGATGATCTCTATATACTCTACTACTGCAGTTTGGTCCTTTACATATTTAGACCCCTCCAACACAGTTTGGTGAGGTAGGTTATAGGAGCAAAGCTCCTCAATAGGACTTTGATGCAGAGAAAATCTGAGGCAATACAATGGTGGGTTCATTAACCAGCCATACCAATCATTCCAAATTCACTTCTAATGCCTTCAGCCACTCATCCCGCCAGAGTAAAGCCTATTTACAAAACCGAAAAAGCTACAGCCACGCACACAGGACAACACAAAAGATGTAACAGAAGAATTGGACAGATTGAGAAAATTACATGACCACATTTTGCAATTGTAGAATCAGATTTGTTCCCACTAACCAACTTCCTTTTTGACAAGCATCATTTTTTACCCCATTTCTTTTTTTTTTTTTTTAATTCAAGCAGATCTTAACCTACTCAGATGCGTCTGTAAAAGGAAAACGGCAGTGACTTGCAATTTGGAATAAAAGTCCAAGTCCTCCATATAAAACATGAATTATTACATAGTTTACATCATTTGCCCTGTGCAAAAAAACAAAGAAAAACAAAAAGAAAACACTTCCAATGTAAAGTCACATCTCAAATATGGTTAACCCAACACTATCAAGAAAAGCAGGGTATGTCTCAAATCCATTATGCCAGTCAGTGCATTAACATTTACACCACACATGCAAATAAGCCCTGCAACACCTCTTGATCAGTAGATGGCACCATTTAAAATGGGTAAGACTAAATGAGCCTTATGAATATTGAGTTCATTCTGAATAATTGAGAATTCAATGTGGCCAACCTACTGGGTTTATGAAAGTCATCCCCTTAGAACTGACAGTACTTGATTTGTGAAGGATTTGCAAGAAAATGGATGTGGGTTGGAATGAAACTAAATAGGGGGGAGAAAAAAAAAAAAAAAAAAGGGGGAGGAAAAATTGAGGCAGGGGTCTTAGATCAGATCAGCAACGTTCATGGGCATTTCCTCCACAGTAGTATTGTAGAAGGTTTCAATGTCTCGGAGCGTGCGCTTGTCATCTTCAGTGATCATGTTGATAGCGACGCCCTTTCTACCAAAACGTCCACCGCGTCCGATTCTACAAAAAAAAAAAAAGCAGTCATTACACAAGACACAAACACAAATCAGACAACCACCACAGAAGTAGTTCTTCAGACTCACCTATGAATATAGTTCTCCCTGTTGGTTGGAAGGTCATAGTTGATAACCAGGGAAACCTGCTGCACATCAATGCCTCTTGCCTATAATGTAAGTGAGTACAGTAAGTAATTGTAACAGATTAAAAAAAAATAAAGGTCAACTAAGTTAATTACAAGCAACAGTGTGTTTGAAAAACCTAAATGTCAACTGCTTTATAGTTGTGTTGAGGGACTTGGTGACCCAGGCACTGTGGAGAGCAGTTAGATAATCTCCCAAAGAACTTGATTCCCATCACAGCACAGAATGCTGGTGGAAGAGGGATCCTTGGTGTGACATCTGAACTGTGGGTGAAGAAGAAAGGTTGCTTACCAGCAGGTCAGTAGTGATGAGGACTCGGCTGGAGCCAGAACGGAACTCCTTCATGATGACGTCCCTCTCCTTCTGCTCCATGTCACCATGCTATGAAGTCACAGAGAACAGAGTTCATAACAAAGCATTTGGGACGACTACACACACACACACAGACACACACAGTGTCACAGTCACTCACCAGCGCAGAAACCGTGAAGTCCCTCGCATGCATTTTCTCGGTCAGCCAGTCCACCTTCCGGCGAGTGTTGATGAAAATTACAGCTTGAGTGATGGTCAGGGTTTCGTAAAGATCACACAACGTGTCCAACTTCCACTCCTGAAATACAAAACAGCTTAGCAAATGGGAGCTAGAGAGAAAGGAAAAGAGCTCTGCCACTAGGTGGTGCTGTTTTCAGACTCAAGTTATGATCATGCTCCCAGAATCCTACAGGCTCAAAAATGCACTGCTAAGCAAAACGCTCATCAGACATTGAGCACTGCAGTGAGTGTGGGATCAGTTGACACGCATGGGGATCATCACAAAACAGCATTACAACTTCAGTCACAAACAGCTGTAAACTGTACAAATGACAAAATGAACAGAGTCAAGAAATAAAAATTCCTTTCTACCCCAAAATCATTCACTCACCTCCTTCTCAACATTGATGTAGAACTGCCGGATACCCTCAAGGGTCAGCTCTTCTTTCTTAACTAGGATACGAACAGGATCTCTCATGAACTTTGTAGTCACCTCCAGCACCTCCTGAGGCATGGTGGCAGACAAAAGAATCACCTAGAAAAAAAAAAACAAAAACGTTTCAGCTTACAAAATGAGTCAACCAACTACAACCTCAAGAGGTCCAACAAGAAAGGGTAACAAACTTACAGTAATCGTAATCGAATCGACTGCAATCAACTAAGCTGATCAAGGTCAAGGAAATTTAACACGCATTACTTCAATGGGGCTCATTTTGTCTCATTCACTAATTACGTCATATTTGTACACAGGAGAATTTAATGAAAAATCTGCCAAGTCACAACACGTGCATACACGCATGACTTTGTTCTTTAGCTTGTTCTTATTTTAGTGAATTTGGAGTAATCTAAATGAGCGGCCGCGTGCATAAGGTCGATCATTTGCATAAAACGCCTGAATCATGTCCATAAGGGCACAGCGTCAGGCTTGCGTCACGCGTCAGACATGCAGCTGTTTAAAAACACGCTCTTGCCTGATCTGAGCAATGCCAAGCGTATTGTATTCAGAACACACATATGGATTACATAGTACAATTCATTCAACACTAATTATATTTGTGAAGTTTACACAACTTAGCATTTGCAGTGTATGGCCTTATTGTGTTGTGTACGAGTGCTTTCTGTTTCTACATTTTGTCGTAAATTTAGAATGACTTAGTACAAAATGTGGTGAATCGTTATTGGTTCGATTACGCAACCTTAGTGAATGAGACCCATTGTTTCTAATCCAAATACATTGTTAGCTAACTGATTTGTGCATGTATATTTCTGAGATACATTTCTTGGACAGTCACCTCTGATAACAGATCACTAAATTGTAATGTTGACATGCTTTGAAAAGATATGCATTGTAAAAAGGGCAATACAAATAATGTGAAATGAATGCTATGCCAGCTTTTATCCATTTTAAAAGACAGATAAAACAGCACAGCAATTAAAAACATTAATAAGGTATGAATTGTCAGCTGCTTAATAGTCATGAAGAGGGACCCAAGAGCCCAATCATAGTGGAGAGCAGTTACATTTCTCTCCCAAAGATCATGATTCCAAATACAGCATAGAAAGCTGGTAGGAAAGGGTACTTTGGAGTGGGCACCAAGAAAATTGTAAACAGATGTATTAGCTTACCTGAGTATCTGTGGCCAACTTCTGAAAGATCTCATAGATTTGGTCCTTGAAGCCACGGCTCAACATTTCATCTGCCTCATCCAGCGCAAACATCTTTATATATTTAGGAGCTGAACAAACAAAGAAAGTGTCATGTCTAAGATATTAGGAAGGAGAATACTATCCTATGAACCACTCAACTACCTGTTGTGTTAATTGCAATAAATGCTCGGACAAGCCTCAAACAAGACTGTCTGCTAAAACAAGTAACCATCATCTGCACTTACAGAGATATCTGCGGTTAAGCATGTCAAACACACGGCCAGGGGTCCCAACCACTATGTGGGGTACATCAGCCTGAAGCTTCTGAACGTCGTTGCGGACATTGGTGCCACCAATGCAGGCATGGCAGGTTGCCCCCATGTAGTCTCCAAGAGCCAGAACCACCTTCTGAATCTGAGGAAGACAGATATTTTAGCAACAAGAAAAACTATTTGAACAGCCACCTGTAATCTTGAGTTACTGCAGAAGAAACAAAATGGCTAGTGAATCATGTTACAGGTCGCACTTTATTTTACAGTACATGTACTTATGTAAGAAAATACTGGGTTATACAAGGTAACTACATGGGTTAAAGTTAGGTTCAGGGTTAGTATGTGGTCATTACCCAGTTATTGTAATTACTACAATAAGTACATAGTATATGTATGGGAAACAGGACTGTAAAATAAAGTGCTACCATGTTATAACATAACTATAGGGTATGTATCTGTGCCCATAGCATGAAACAGTCTTTGTCTCACTGTGTTGAGCTGACTGGGATGAACATGGCCTTCATTTCCTCTGCCCCTAACTGATATAGGTCTGCGTCATTGACAGACACAGCCCTGCCCAATTGATAGGGGGCATGCTTAAAAACTGAAGCTCACTTTTCACACCTTTCCTTAGGAGACATATGACAAAGGGAACCTGTGTGCTACAGCAAACCTGAATGAGTAATGCTGCTCACCTGCTGGGCCAGCTCTCTGGTAGGAGCCAGAACCATAGCTTGTGTAGCCTTCAGCTCCACATCTACCTGCTGCAGAATGGAGATGGCAAATGTGGCCGTCTTTCCTGTGCCAGACTGAGCCTGTGCAATGACATCATACCCTATAGAGAGAAAATTGTAGATTATTAAACAATGGCCATTAAACCACATGGAGTTTCACACCGGCTGTAATGTAAAAAGTAATGTTGAAAGTACCGAGGAAGATTGTGCCGATACCATGAAACAGTCTATGCCTCACTGTGTTGAGTTGACTGGGATGAATACGGGCTTTATTTCATCTGCCCTTACCAGATATAGGTCAGAGTGTCACTGGCAGACACATGCCTTGCCCAGTTGATAAGGGTGTGAATAAACTGATCTTATAATTGAATAATTAAAACGACTAAGCATAGATGGATGAACAGAAAATTCCACATACCCTTGATACAAGGGAGAATTGCCCTCTGCTGAATGGCAGAAGGTTTCTCAAAACCATAGGCATAGATTCCTCTGAGAAGAGCCTCTCGCAGGTTCATATCATCAAAACTATCAACAATCTCCTTCCAGTTACTCTATTAAAAAAAAAAAAGGTTGCAGCACGTTTAAAAAAAATGTATTTGTACAAATATGTAAATGTGTGAGATATACATTAGACATGATGATTGATCAATGTAATTAAATTAAATGGTTCTTGAGACACCAACCTCAATGATTCCATCTGGCTCCATCCCCTCAGGGCCATTGTCTCTGGGTCTGAAATGAGAGGACATAATTAGTACAGCTTTGATGTAAAACTCATTTCACATTATGATACCTAAAGTGGTGAGATGTGGAAAATCAGCTGAAGGACTAAACATAGCAATTGAGAGGATTTTATCCAACACCTCAGTCACTTAGCCCCTAGTGTGTTGGGGGTCATTTACACGTATATACTTACATATATTCATCTTCTGTTAATGTTTAAAAGACCCACATTAAAGAGAATGCGAGTAAAAGCTAAAACTCAACTCATAACTTGTCGTACAACGACAAAAAAAAGAGACAGAATGACAGCCTCAGTCACTTGCATTGGATCATTTTCCTTAAAATGAACGCTCACCGCTGTGACATTCTACCTAATATCTCATTTTGCGCACACCGGGTTGGATTACAATTTTTCTAATTAGTAATAGTTATAAAATAGCGATACTGTACATTTAAGACACTGGCATCGTAAATTAAGAAAATGTCCAAGTGGCCGCCATTTTCAGTCAGCGCCATTAACAACGTGGCTCAAGTAACTCGTCGGGGGGAGAAAAAAACAATCGATCATTACAGTGTAGCATCTTACAAGAGCGGTATAAAATAATACCGTGCGTCAACTATTAAACCAATCCATGTAGACATTTATTTCCAGAGCCACCGTATACAACTGATCGCTTTATCTACGACATTCTTACCCTTTTTCTTTTAGAATTTTAAAAGAATAAGCAGTTCTGTAATTTTTATATATACATTTTAATGAGAGAGGCCTGTGAGGATAGGCCTTGGGCCTACACTGCAAGAACACTCCATTGTCTAGCCCAGCAGAGGCCATGTGCCCTACATATTTTCTCATTTGTAGGCCTACATCAGCGAACAAAACACAGATTTACTATTAAATGGCGTCCAATACGAGGATCTCAAGAAAACTACATCACAATAAACGTTAAAAATGTAGATTAACTATTTCAAACGACGATAAGGGAGCGACCATGTGCCGCATGGACGCGCCGGTCACACGAGGAACTGAACAAGCGCGTGAGACACGTTGCGTCACAAGAACCGGCATTCTAACGGAACGTCGAAAAGACGATACGAAAAACATTGGAAAAGACTCTCCAGTAAACATAACGAGTGTAATCTAAAGTAGAACGACTGGTTCTTACGCTACATGGTAAAAAAAAACACTTTTTGGACATTTTTTTCGAGGCGGGAACAAGGAGAGAACGAACGTGCCAAATCGGCTGATAATGCTAGATTTTGAAACGCCGATGAAAGACAAATATAATATATTATCAACTAAATCACGTGAAATCAATAATACTGACTAAACATTTCCCGTAAAACAATCAACACTTACATAAGCTCAAAAAAAAAAACCGAGCACGTTATCTTACCTATCTTCATGTTCAGACGACATTATTACAAAGGACTGAAGACTGGCGGAAACGCGCAAATACTTAAACCGTGACGACAACCGAAGTCTGCTGATTGGACAACTTCTCGTTCAATCAGATTATAGACCCCCCCACCGCAACTTCCTATTGGACAAGAAATGACTGGCACCTCCTTTTTTTAAGCGCATATTTAAAGACGTCACGAAAAAAAAAAAAACTCTTAGCTGGAAGTCGAAACCCCCCACCCCCCACAATTTGCTATGTGACCCACAGTTTCGTCTTTTCTTTTAGAAACGTGATGATTGGTTTTCCAGAATACACATTCTTTAAATGATAAAGACTTACTTTTCTTGTAGTAAAATCATAAAATTCATAATTATAATTTCACAAACTGCTGACCACTTTTCCGACCCTAAATTAAGTTATCCATTTGAGTCCTTTTCATAATCAGAAAATGTAAAAGTGTCTAAACAGCCACGATATATGAGGATCTATTTTTTTGAAGGGATTACAAAATGGACCATAAGTTAACTTCATCATGTGTTGTTAAACAGATTAAGATAAAGTTAACATGTTATTTCCATTTGCCTCCTCAGCTTTTGTGTTTGCTTTTGAAATGTTACTAACAGTATTTAAAAAGAAAAAGAAAAAAGTGTGTTCACTAGTTCAATAGTCAGAAGTAATCATTCCCTTATTACCCAAGAGCTGTTTTCCTGTACGTAAATGTTGCAAGTGAGTCATTTATGATTCAGAGCTATTGTTACTAATGGGTCATTTAATAAATCACAAATATGTTTTGAGAAAAAAACAGCTTACTGGGATACTTTCCAGTTTGAATAATGGCGAACACAGCATGGCATGCTGAAAATACCTCACTGATATCTTGATTCAGTAAATCCCAGCCATTTCAAAATGGCAATGTGACTAATAGAATATCAGTTTAATTGTTTTGATGATTACTCAGATCATTATTTTCATAAGATGATTTATTTAAAAACAAGACTGCAGACATGATTCGTCACTTTAGGGCACATTTACTCTCAACTTTATGTGCAGAACAAATACAAAACCCACAACAGAACGTTCCATTTAGGCAGTATGTCACAAGAGCAAAACAGGTTGTCAACAGTTGTTTACCTCAGATCTTTCAGTCAAGATGTTGGGCTCCAGTACGAAACCAACTGAAAAGGTTATACAAAAAAAAAAAAATAATAATAAAGTGAGTGAGGATCAAATATCCTCATTGTAAAGTCTCTCAGGCTTTTTGGACAAATGTATCTTTTCCCCGACTGGTTGTGTAGTCTTTACACAAATATCACAGCGAGAGCTTGCAATGACACAGTTCTTTGTACATAAGTCTCCTCAGCTTGGGCATGTCCTGTTGACGGAAAGTGAAGGGATGACCCAATGCGAGACACTTGCAGTACTAAAGAGGTGGAGGAAAAAAGAGAAATAAAAATCTTGTGTGTAGAATTGAGGAAAATACATCTTAAAATACATCCTGATATTTCTCTGTGCCTTTGTGGAATACAGATGCATTTTGTATGAAGCTTGTCAAAGGGTTGCCCCAAAAACAAAAACTCTGCCATCATTTACTCACACTCATGTTGTTTCAAACCCATAAGACTTTCGTTCATCTTTGCAACACAAATTAAGATGTTTTTAATGAAATAGAGCTCTCAGTCCCTCCATTGACAGCTATGCAACTACCACTTTGATGCTTCAAAAAGTTCATAAAGAGATCGTAAAACTAATCCATATGAATTGAGTGGTTTCGTCCAAATTTTCTGAAGAGGCACAATACACTTTATATGATGAACATTTCATTTAGGCTTTTCACAGAAAAACATTGATCAGCGAACAAACAGAAACTCAAACAAACCTGCTTGATGTGTGAGAGCAAACCTCTTCCGGAAGCTCAAAAATGCTGCAAAAACACATGAGAATGAACCTCAAACATGCTTGAGCTTCCGTTTACCACAACTGATGTGTGAGATGATGAATGTTTAAGAGAATAAAAGCATACATTAAGTCTGTTCATCATATAAAGTGACCACAGTCTCTTCAGGAAATTTGGACTAAACGGCTCAATTCAAATGGATTAGTTTTACGATCTCTTTATGAACTTTTAAGCATTAAAGTGGTAGTTACGTAGTTGTCAATGGAGGGACAGAAACAGCTCAGATTTCATTAAAAACATCTTCATTTTAGCTCCGAAGATGAATGAAAGTCTTACGGGCTTGGAACGACATGAGGGTGAGCAATTAATGACAGAATTTTCATTTTTGGGTGAACTAACCCTTTAAAACCCTTCAACCCACCACAGTCTTAATAGATTTTACTCTGGATAAACGGTTGTAAATGTAAAGTATTGTGTTAGTTAATCTAAATCCTATCAACCACTCATAAAACCTAGTCAGCTCTATGAAGATGGTGTATGTATGTACATACCTGCAGGACAAATGCACCACAGTCACTGTCATTGTTCTGTCTGCCAACATTCTGTGACATAAAGGAGAGGCTTTAATCAACCGTCATTCAGACATTTGTACAGCATAAAAATAAATAAAGTTGAACATCGTTGAGCCATCACAAAAAGTAGCAATTTGAGGAAACTGTCACTGCAATGTGTGGACTCACCATTTTAAAAAATCCTTTCCACCCTGTGAGAAAGTCTTTCTTGTCTTTAATCATGGCTTCTGCTTGCAGATATTTGAAAATATGCTGTGGAGGGAAAAAATGACCACTTAAGTAATTATAGTTACAAGCATAAACACAAAAGTTTAAGATTTTATTGTATTGCATTGTTTTAGAGATTACACACAAACTGATTCAAAGAAATACCTTTGGGCAGCGCCGATTAAGAGTTCGCTGAGAATCGAAGTATGTGATGGAGCGCCGTTTAATATCAACCGAGACCAGTGACCAGTGCACTTCTAAATGAATGGGAATCAACAAAAGATCCTTCTGGAAGATGTCCACCTGAAACATGTTTGAACTTGTGTTAATAAAAGCAAGAGCATAAAAAGTTCTGCTGATTTACTTCAAGGATTTGCACTAAAGAATTGACCCACAAAATATTAAGCAGCACAACCGTTTTCAACATTGATGAAACAGCAAATGGAGCGGTAAATCACCACATTAGAATGATTTCTGAAGGATCACGTGACAATGAAGACTGGAGTAATGATGCTGAATTTCAGCTTTGCCATCACAAGAAAACATTACATTTTAAAATTTTAAAACAGAAGTTATTTTAAACTTCAATATTTCATAATATTACTTTTTATTTAATTAGATATATACAGCCTTGATGAACATTAGAGATTTCTTACAAAAACATTAAAAAGTCATTTTTGAATGGTAATCCAAAGTTTTGAATGGTAGCTAATTTCAAATCCAATAATAAGAGGTTTACAGTTCTCTTACATTCTTTGTCCACCGTTTCACTCCATCATAACCTTTGGTCCTCAACTTGTCATAAAAGAAACTGTTGAAGAAGTGCACCTGAAAGTAAAAGATGCCATTACAGAACACAAATGAATACAAATGAACTGTATGGTAGAACAGAAGAATTACATTAGGAGAAATTAGGAAAAAAGAAAAAGAAAAAAAAAAAAAAAGAGGGAGAAAAAAAAAAAAAATCACCTTTTCAGGTACTGAATCCATCACAAGGTCTCCATACATGTTCATGACCTTAAGCAATCAGTTGAAAAACAAGGTGTGCATTAAGCAGGGCTTAGAAAAGCAAAAGGATTAAATGTATTGTGCATAACTCAAAACTGACCTGGTCATTGAGCCAATTCTGTCCATAGAGAGTGCTAAGATCATCCATGGTGAGAACATGACGCTTGTAATTCACTCGGAACCCTTTCACAATGGCAGTTCCTGCTGACCTCTGGAAAACCTGAATTAGATTTTGCACCAAAACTTTCCTGTTGGTACATGGTAAAGAAAAAAATTACTTTTTAGCTTTCTTTCTAAAAGACCTATGTTCTACACAATAGATGCACAAAGACAAAGAACTAAAAGAAAAAGAGTGTATTTGAGGGCGTGTATGTGCGAGACCTGTGAGGCTGAGAGAAGTCCTCATTGAAGATGCCCTGCAGCTCCTCGACAATTTCATCTGAATGTACAGGAATTAGACTTCCATACTTTCGAAGATATTCGTCAAGACGACCTGAGAAATAAATAAATGCATACCTGAGGTATCACCACTAGAGTGTTTAGGACATTTCAACACCAAAATCTGTGAGGAGTTTACATCCAATTTGGGCTGCAATCTTGGCATAAAACCTATATTATCCAAATATGCTGGATGTACTTCCGTATCATAACCTAAAGAGATAATATGAGATAGGATGTATTTTTCTGCAGTTTCTAGACAACAAAAATTCTACCTTGGACATAAGCCCTGTGGTCCTCCGTTAGGGCCATCTCCATCTTTTGATTGGCAGGCTTCACAGGTATAGAAATATATTCCCGAACCCCAGTCACTGCTGAATTTGACTGAGAATCCCCATGATAACCATTGAAACCAAAAAACTGCTTTTCTGTGGAGAAAGAACAAACAATAATATAATACAGTTAATATGATCATCCTAATGCAAGAGACCCATATCCTAAAATCATTTATTTAATATTATATATATATATATAAAATTGCAGTAAACCGTTGCTCTATATAACAATGAGAAAATGAAAAGTCTCACCTTTTTCTCCTCTACTTGTTGTCTCCAAACCTATTTGTGATGAGCCCAAGGTGTCACATCCCTGTTCTCGTCTCTTGCTTGCATGAAGGCTATACTGGCGCCACCTCCTCGCCCGTCGATACCCTAAGGTGCCGACCCACTGCGCCCGCTGTCTCCATGTTTTCCAATTCTGCACGAGCCGGTTGCGTAACCTTGCACTAGACCGTAGTCTTTGCCAGCGCTTCAGTCTTTGCTGCCTAAGTCCATGAAGCCGAATGTGGAAGGGATTCTCGGGAAAGTCTCTGGCTTGGAATTTGGCCTCCCCCTCACGTGAGGACACCTGCTGCCGATAATTATTAGCAAGCATAACTTGCGGTTGTGATTCAAATGGCATTTGCCAGTCTTCTACTTCATCTTTCTCTTCCCACGGGCCACAATCAGAATCAATCTCTTCCTCATCCTGCTCTTCCTCTTCCATATCTTCTTCATTCCCCTCAAATCCAACCTCTTCATCAACTTCTACCGGTTCTATGTATTCTCCAGTCCAGATTTGCTCCTTGTGACCTAGTTTGAGGTGAATGGGGCTGGTGGCGTTGGGAGGGGAGTTTGGATCCATTAGACCACCTCCCATGCCTCCAACACTGCTGGCCTCCTGGCTCACAGTCAAGGAGAGTTCCCCTTGCCAGCGGTTTTGAGACAGGCTACCACCACCGTCTCTCATAGTCCACTGGCAACCTGCTACCTGCGCCAGCTTGCCGTCTGGAAGAGTGAAAATGTGAATTAGGGTAAATACAGTACCCTGAATTTTGTTTCTGATGCAGACGGACAATTAACATAATTCAGATGTGTAACTTATAACCGACTGATAACTGGTTTTGTGTAATATATGGTGATTGGCAAAGTACATAATAGATATTTTGCATACATCTAATTTTACATTTTAGATATAAACAATAGAATACATATTTTGCATACTGTTTTCAGTTACTCTTATTTAAAAATGATTAAAAACAAAGGAGCAGAACAATTTATAAAGAGAGCAAGTATTAGACATTCACAACAGACATTGTCACAATAATTTAACAATCTGTGCGAGTTTAACCAAACATGATTCATGAAATGTGCACTTATATTCATGCACAACGGCAAAATGTTACTGTCAACAACTAAACGAGCGGAGAACATATATTATACAGGTTCATATCTAGCAGCTTAATCAAAGTCTTTCAATGGTCATGTTCTATCTAGAGAACACATATTTTGTGAGTTTTTTAATGACGTTATAAACCGAGTAATTCACGCTTGCTTTGGTAGTTCTCTCTCTATGGCATGTGGAAATTCGCTAATTAGCTGACTAGCTAACAGCTACATACCTACAGTCTCTTTAATTACACCTACATATCACTCACCTTTTAAGTGCAGTTCTACACCAGTGTAAGTTAAAAACCCACGCTGCAGCTTTGTCTTTATTTCCCTCAAATTTGTGGCATAGAAACCAAATTGTGCATTACGAGGTTTCCACCACAATCAATGAATACAGTCGCGTTCTTTGCACGAAACCACGCACGAACAGCTGCTGCGCGCAACTGATGACATCATTGGTCTCGTGTAATGGCGCTACAAACGCTTGCGAAATAAAACATAAAAATAACACTAATTCGAAGACACTTGCAACATGTTAACATAGACATATTGTATTAAATAATGAGAAATAAAAAGAAAAACGAGTTTCAAATGGAAGAAGGGTGTTGAAGCTATTTGTTTTTCTGAATCAAGTATCTAGTATCTACTTAGATATTTAGTAAAAAAGTTTATTTAATGGGTTTTCAGTAGCTGAATATAATTGGCTGTCCCTCAGATAGAGTATGTACTCCTGTCTCTACTCATCTATTTGGTTAATTATCTTTTTCTTTGCTGTCAGTATATGTTTCCAGCCTGAAATAAGATCCTATGGTGAAGTACATGCTGCATATTTCTAGGCCTGAGTCACAATATGATGGGAAGGAGGAACTGAAATAATTGCAGCCGTCTGAACTAAATGATGAGTCCTTCGAAATGCAGCATGCAGTTGACTCAACAGATTCACACAGAAAATGGGATTTCCCAGAACTCAGCTGTTGAATATCTGTTATGTCGTACTGGGGGGGTTCATTATTGTATACAAAGGTCTCCACTTTGTTTATTTGGTTTATTGGCAAATAAAACTATTGCTCATTAACGAATAATTTGGTTGATGACAATGTTTGCTTAAATTTAGTACTTGATAAGCACACTCCCATGTGGTGAAGTTGCCGGGGTCATATACGCACATTCAGGGCTGGGTAGGTTACTTTTAAAATGTATTTCACTACAGATTACAAAATACATGCTTTAAAAAGTAATTTGTAACATATTTTGTTACATTACTCAAGTTTAGTAATTTAATCTAAATACTTTAGAATACTTTGGAATACTAATAACTGTGGAAAAAACACAAAAAAGTTTTTATGTCACAATTCTGACTTTTTCCCTCAGAATTGCGTGATATAAAGTTGCAATTGTGAGTTATAAAGTCAGAATTATGAGATATAAACTCATAATATTGAGAAAAGTCAAAATTATGATAAACTCACAATATTGAGAAAAGTCATAATTATGACATTTAACTCACATACTAAATTCACAATTGCAAGAAAAAAAGTCAGTATTGCAAGTTCATATCTCCCAATTCTGACTTTATAACTTGCAATTGTGAGTTTAAATCTCGCAATTCTGAGAAAAAGAAGTCAGAATTGTGAAATGCAAACTCACAATTGAGAGGGGAGAAAACAAATTGTAAGAAAAAGATGCAGTGACCTTTTTTATGATTATAAAATGACTCACAAACAACTATCACAAAACTTGAAAACAGTCAAGAAACATGAAACTTAACTCCGCTTTTTGAGACTGTCAGAGTCAGAGAATCACCAATTGCTGTTTAAATGACATTAAAATTCAAAGTAATCACTTTGGTAATCTAAAATACTTTT
Source organism: Zacco platypus (assembly GCA_038088235.1). NCBI lineage: Eukaryota > Metazoa > Chordata > Actinopteri > Cypriniformes > Xenocyprididae > Zacco > Zacco platypus. The sequence goes on from CM076085.1 coordinate 17,580,455, forward strand.
CAGATGTAACTGTAATCTGATTACCACCCATTTAAAATGTAACTGTAATGAAATACAGTTACTCAAAGTTTGTATTTTAAATACGTAACTAAGTTACTTGTATTTCGTTACTCCCCAACCCTGTGCACATTTTATAGATCACAAAAAAAACATAATTATACAGAGAATATGTATACACCACTTTTCTATTGGAAAAGTTAGCACTGGTCAAACCATGACATTTCAATATTTATGATATTTGTAGTATAGTAAATACAAAACCAGGAAGTGAATTGTTCATAAAAGTTCTTTTTACCCTAAAGGGCGATTTTTTTTTACTACATGATTTCACATGATCATTTGCATATGTGTGCGTGTGTGTCTTTGTGACAAGAAGAAAGGCCATAAATATCCAGTCAAACTGGAAAGACAGGATCAGAGAGGCATGACTGAGAGGGGCATTGGGGAAAATAGTATCTGTTTTCAAGTGCTTCTAATGATTCAGGGCTTTATGCGATCCAAACGTGAGAGTTCCTTCATACTGAGTGTACTGATACAACAACAGTAAGTTTCCTTTCACACCCATTTATTGTCATTATCATACACAATTATTGTCAATAAACAGGTGTCGACTTCCTTTATGTCAACACTTCTATTTTTTAAAGTTAGGCCTATAACAAGAAAATAATCCCATGTTTCCTATAGACAGCTGAACACGTGGCTGCTTTGAAATATTGCTTTTATCCATTATGACTGCAATCTAAAACTCAACGGATGGCACCACTTTTAAAAATGTAATTATTTAGTTAAATGTAACTAACTGGAAAATATTATCCTACTACATAATATTCAAAGTGTCAGTTGCAGATAAAAATCGACACAGTGTGTTATTTATTATAAAGAGAATAAACTAATATAACAATGTTTTATAATTATGATAGGAAAACAAAACCAATAACGTGGTTTTCAAGTACAGAGGATGTATAGTAGCTTTTTGCAAACATGCACCATGATAAAAACGGGGGGAAAGGAGGAAGATAAATATTAAAATCTACATGATTGTCAAATTTGGGGAGAACAACAGCAATCTATTAGTATGAGGTAACGAGGGCATATATCCAGCAGGTGATGAGGGGGAGGATTGATGAAGGGCGGAGGACGTGAATAGGAATAGGCGGAGTGAAGGACAACAACGACTGAAGGCTTTGAAATCACAGAGACGTCAACGCAGTCTGAAACACCTGTCAATATTATAAAAACTACTCTTTTAACCCTCACATTAATGATAGCGAGATTAATTAAACTGCTTTGTATAGACTGTTCTAGTACGGCGGATTATAGGATAATAAACATGCGTGAATCTCACTGAAACTGAACGACAGGTAATGGACGTCTTCTGCCGGGAGTGCGTTTGAGACGAGCTGAAGAAGAAGTGATTAGATTGTGGGCAAAAAGAAAAGTTTATTTGTAAGTATACGCTTTTGTTTACTGCAAGTAGCATTCCTCATTCTGCAAAGACAAGTGAATGATATATTTAATCAAAGTGTACGAGAGTCTAAACATAAGGGCTGTTTGGTCAAAACGAACGATTTACCATGTAATTATTTTTTTAAAGAGCGTCATTTCCGCTTTGGTGTTATTCTTCAAACACTCACCTGGGCACAGGTTTCTAAGTCGTATCTGTTGTCATGCTGATTTGTAGCACAAAGTGAAACTAATAGTATATTAATGCTTTCTAAAGCCTTTCATTAAAGGCTTTCTTTCGTATCGTTGTATTATCTAGTCTATATATAGTCCTTATGCATTTTTTACTACCTATAGTGCCTGTAGTTTCAGTTTCAATGAAACTTAAGGTGTTTTCTATATTTGTTGAAATTACAGTATGTGTATATATATATATATAAATGGAACATTCAGAACTGACATTCAATATTTGGCTGAGGCCTATCCTATATTGTCAATGTCGCTATCCTCTGTTTTGCTAGTAGCCTATATTTTATGTTTGTGTAAAAAAAAAATGAAAGAAAAAAAATCCTAGGACTCATTTTTGAATAGGGTGATCAAACAACCAATCACTATACAACAAATCAATGAATCATTCAGTCAAAACTGTGATGTAATTAGAAATGCGCTGTTAATTGGGAAATAGTTTTGTGTAGTAATGACCCACATATTTTTTTGTGACTAACTGTCCAGCCATAGGTCACCTGCATACGTTTGAATCATTTATATCGTTTGTGAAGGATTATAGTCACACCTTTTGACAAAACGTGCCAAACAATCAGAAGCTGTCATTTGTTTCAATGAACTGGGTGTACACTCCTTCATAACTCTTTGTCAATGTCCACTCTTTTCCGCTTTTAAGACTTTCAAAGTTAGAAACATATTTTATTACAATGATGCTGTAGAAGCTGTCTGATCACTCAGTTCACACCCAGTTTCAGAGGAGACTGCATGAAATGTGAGTGAAAACAACCAAGCGCTGCTTAATCAAACAAATCGACTCGAGCAAAACAAGTCTGAAAGTTGCAACCTGTTAGAACTGAAAATTATTTGTGTAATCTTTCACTGTCCTCTGAAGATCTTTTTCACATTCGGGGTGTGGATTTTGGGTGTGTAGTCTTAGAATCTTATTTTGACACTCTCAGGTTACCTGCTCAGACAAGCCCCCAAAGGTTTAGAGCAATCTCTTCATACTGGCTGATTATTCACTAAAGGTCATGAGTCTGAGTTGGTCTGTATGTTGTCATGCTTCTGTAAACACAAGAGTGTAGAGAGTTTCTGTTTTCTCTTTGTACGCATGCTGATAGGAGTACGAGGTTCACATACATCTGAAGGCAATGACACGGTGCTTGCAGACCAAAATGGTGTTTTTGATGGTTTCATCCTATTCTGCACATAACTTTCAAACAATGCTTTGTATACTTGTGCCTACAGTATGAAGCTGTTAGAAGGAGATTTCCTTCCCAATGCAAACAAGTTAGAATACTTTAGAGAGGTATTCAGTGGTCATTCATTGCATAATTGCTTTATGAGTTTAATTGTATTGAACGGGTAAATCATTCTCTTTTACACTCACATGCCTGAAGTGGTTGGCCACATACCTTTCTCCTCATTGGTATCTGCTGAAAAAAAGTGGTTCGTTTGGTTTATAAACTTCTCTGCTTCCTTGATTTAAGTATCAGATTGTTTAGCCCCGTCTGTTATGGTTATATCGCTGTCAACCATCGCCATTTCGGATACGGAAATTTTATTCAAATCTTATATGGGTTATAACCTTAAAGCAAGCAAAGACGCTCCATTTATAATCACTGAAGCTTGGCGTTTTGTGTGATGTTGAGCGGATTCTGACTAACTTAAACACCTCTGATTGGCCTATGCATATGCAAAAAAGCGTTTTTTAATCCTAAAGTTAATGTCAACATTTACTAACAGATTATTCAAATCAAAAGTTGTATCTGTTAATGTTATTCAATGAACCTGAGCTAACATGAACTGACATTGAGCAGTTGTATTTTTATTAAATAATGTTAACAAAGATGAATAAATATTGTAACAAATGCATTGCTCATTGTTAATTAATGTTTGATAATGCATTAACTAATATTATTTAGGGGAGCTCATTATAAAGTGTTACCAAAAATAGTTTTACACTCTAAAAAAGGCTTAGTTGTTTCAACCCAAACTTGGGTCAAATATGGACAATTGGGTTCATTTTATTTATTTTTTTTAAATATGGACAAACGGTTGGGTTTGTCCATATTTGACACAAATTTTGGTTGAAGCAACCCAGCATTTTTTTGGAGTGAATGTATATTTTTAAAACGATGTAAATATTTAGTTTATTTATTTATTTAGTTGATCATTCATTCAGTTGAACTACAGTTGAAAATGACCACTAACAGCTAAACTGTCAAATTTCAGAAATGAATTGCGTGTATTGTGCACCATCCCTGTAAATCTACACTGAATAAATTAAGAGAAGGTTTAGAGCACCGTGCCCTTTAAGAGGGCATTCTCAACACAGCTCTCTCTTGTTTCTCTTTTGTTTTTTTGGCTTACTGCAAATTCCCAACAGGCATCCATAGTAACCCAGCGAAGCCTCCAATTCTAAGGAACAGCCACGCGGTTACTGTTCAGAAGAGATATTTGAATATAGTACTCTAGGTGTATAGAGCTAGTTTCTATGAATATAAATACAAAACTGGAATGTGCCTGCCAGATTATGTTCTCAGAATTTTTAGGTTCATTTTACTTTCTTTTTTTCAGATCTCATCTCATTGCTCTGTTTGACTCTCAGAGTTGCTGTGGGACAGTCTAATAATGATGGATCATGACACTCAGTGGCTGTACCAGCTCCTCGCTGACGTGCAGCTAGAGAGATTCTACATAAGGATGCGAGATGGACTCAATGTGACGCGAATTGAACACCTGAACTACGTTAAAGAAGCAGATCTTGAACATATTGGCATTAGTAAACCAGGTTTGTCTTGTAAAGCAGTTTTTTATTTGAATATCATGTTATTTTGATTTGTTTTGTGAACTTAATGTCCTTTCAGTGCTAAATATAATGTTTCTGACATCATCGGTTTTTCACAATTGCTAAGACACGTTTCTTGAGACCTTCAATCATTTTCTCACAACATTAAACAGAAAGCCAAATCTTCAAACTACATTCACAAAACCACTGACTCTTCTGGCAAAATCAATTTCACCTGTTCTCAAAATCAAAGCTTTCAGATCAAACACACAGCCAGTCAATAATTGGACACTACAGATCATTAATTAGACATATAAAATGGAGAACACAGCATTCAGAGGATGAGATTACAGAAAAAAAAACGTATATTGTATACGTTAAAGATTTTTTGAAATGACATAAAATGTATAGTAATTGCAACTTGGTAAGGTGAATATGTACAATATATATACACTGTATGTACTACAATTATAGTATTGTTTTGAATATTGTATTGAATTGAATTTCTTTACATCCACTTGCACTTGCATAAAGAAAACTCTAAATGAAATGCCTGTTATAGTACACTCAAAAAAAAAAAAAATGCAAATGTTGCCTCTTGCCAGGCAAAGGGAAAACCCTCTGGTGTCCCAGATCCAGCCTTGACAGCCACTTCCTCTTCTTTCTCATCCTCCACCTTTTACACATACTCTTCCTCCTTTCCTCTCTGATTGTTTCCATCCATTGTTCATGTCAATACACAGAAACAAGTGTGAACAATTTTGAGCCGTTGTGTGTAAACGATAATAACTGGGTTTGAAGTTGCGTTCAACTTTTGCCACTTGTGTTTATCGTGTAGCGCGTGCATCACAGTGCAAAATGTGTTTAATGAGTGAGAATGTGTGTTTTGCAGAAGGAGTGTGCGAGGATTGCAAATGGTACCTGAACCTGTTTATTTGACAAATAAGTTTAGGCCACTGAGCATTTGTTTCGGAGAATGGGGTTTACTGTTTGAGCAATTGTGAAAAACTGTCAAGTATACTCGTAGAAAAAAAGGTTAAATGGGGTTCTATACAACCATAGGGTTTTTTAGAACGCTTTATGCCAAAAAGACTATAAGAAGAAATGTCTTTAATGGTTGTATAATTCTTCCGTTTGACAGGTTATTTAAATTTATTTCTAGAGATAAAGCATATTTACAAACTGTTTCATTAACAAAATTTAATTAAAATTCCTGTGACTTTTCTTTGTCAACAGGACAGCGACGATTATGGGACGCAGTCAAGCGTTACAAAACCAACATGCAACCACGGTCTTGGATGATGAAGGTATAGTATTTTACATATTTACATACCCTCTTTGTTTATTCATTCACTCTGCCTACCTGTAATCATCACTGTCTATTTTCTGCTAGGCCTTCAATGGTCGCAGCCCTGAGGGAAGTGAGCTGTATAATGGTGCTGGTTCAGGCCAGGGGCCAGAACAAGGTCGCACGCCCACCTGTCTTATCCAGGACAGTGAACTGATCTTTGGTGACAGGCTAGGCTCAGGTTCATTTGGGGTAGTTAGGAAAGCAGAATGGCACACACCGACTGGACGAGTGGTGAGTATTCTTTACCAAATATGAGTATCTATGTTCTCCTTTTATCTATCAAGAAGCATAACGCATAGGAATAAATGTCACCCTAACTGTCTTGTTTGCGTCTTTTTAAGTTGCCTGTAGCAGTGAAAACCTTGAGGAGTGGCTCATACAGAGAGGGAAACATGGTAACTGATTTCCTCCAGGAAGTTACGACCATGCAGTCTCTGGACCACCCCAACATTATACACCTCTATGGTGTTGTCCTTACTCATCCTCTTAAAATGGTAAACATAACATTTAGTCTAAAATCATATTACTAATATTTGATTCTTGGTATGTATACAGCCTATAAATGACTTATTCCCTTTTCATATTTGTTTTATTGTAATTTTAAGTTATATGAGACCTGCTGATATTTAGACCAAAGCATGATTGTGACTATGATATTGAGTTTTATAACAGTTCAATAAATAAGTAGTTAATATTGAGTAACTTACATTTTAGATATAATATTGCCATTTACTTTTATTTTCTAGCAAAACTACTTTCAAATTAAAGCAGAATGAACTGCTGCACCTCAATGAATCAGTCGATTTGAGCGAATCTGTTGAATGAATGATTCAATTACTCACCCATAAAGACCTGAATGAATCGTGTTTTTGAACGAAACCGTTCATTCAGTGATTCAGTAATTCGCTCAAGAGAATAACTTTCGCTACATAATGGCGCAACAATGTAATTTGCAGAAAGTGCAAAACAAAATAACATATTGGTGCATACACTGCATTAATTTGCAGTCACTTGTATTTTACTTTGCTTTTTTATATTTTACATTATTGTAATCGCTCTTAAATTTTTCTAAAATGTTGAAATTGTAACAAGTGGAGTAAAATAAAGGCTTGTTGACACCAAGAACGATGTCCATGCCCGGTTGCATAAAGCACCTTAAGTGTAAGCAAGCAGGTTCAATCCAAGCTTTCTAAGGAGATATGATCGACTGCTTTATATGATAAACATTTTAATTTAAGAGTTTATTCACATAAACATTGATCCAATTGCATATGTAGCATACCCTATCTGTATTAACAAATAACATGTCCATGGAAACAATTGAATTGAATTGAATCGAGTCGCTGTCGTAAAAAAACAAAAAACTGAAAATTCTGTCATCATTTACTCGCCCTCAAGTTGTTCCAAACCTGTATAAATTTCTTTGTTCTGCTGTACACAAAGGAAGATATTTGGAAGAATGTTTGTAGCCAAGCAGATCTGGTTACAAACATTCTTCATTCTTTTTTGCTCACCAGAACAAAGAAATTTACAGGTTTGGAACAACTTGAGGGTGAGTAAATGATGACAGACTTTATTTACACCTTTAAATTATTCCCATAGGTAAGGGGAAATCAAGCCTCAAGTCTCATACTTAAAAACTAGATATTCTTTACACAATTGAACACTGGAGAAGTTGCTTATAGTCTCGAAGACAGGCAAATATTCTGATTCAGCTTTATAACATAAGGACATCCAACATATGTTGTGATTTTCTATTTATAACTGCTCTTAGCGTCATCAGAATCACGCGATAGCAAACAAGCTATTTTTTAATATTGAGAATGATTTTTAGAGCTATACCTTTATTGTTATCTTCATAGATATCGTCCTTGGTGTGGATGGACCTTAAAACTGTATTAATGTGTTATTGGTTAAAGATGTACACTACTGTTCAAACATTCGGGGTCAGTAAAAAAACAAATTATTTAAAAATGATGCATTAAAATGATCAGTGACAGTAAAGACATTTATTATGTTACAAAAGCTTTCTATTTCAAATAAATGCTGTTCTTTTGAACTCTCTATTCATCAAAGAATCTGAAAAAAAAAATCAATGATAATAATATTGATAATCATAGGAAGTGCTGGTGATTTGAAGATGGATGACATAATTACTTTTTTTAAATTTTTTTTTTCATCAGGTAGCCGAACTGGCTCCTTTCGGTTCTTTATACGACACTCTGCGTCTACGACAGGGAGAATATCCTCTTTCACGACTCTGGCTCTTCAGCACACAGATTGCTGCAGGTATGGAGTACCTAGAGTCCAGACGCTTCATCCACAGAGACCTTGCTGCTCGGAATGTGTTCTTGGCTTCCAGAGAGCAAGTGAAGATCGGAGACTTTGGACTAATGAGAGGCTTGGATCAAGACAAAGACCACTATATCATGACGGCACACAGACGTATCCCCTTCGCATGGTGAGAAGCTGAATTTAAGCGCTAAAAAGGAGTTCTGAGTACAATTTCAGAAAGCAAAAAGTAGAAACGGTGAGCTTCACTTAGTAATTCCAGCCTCCTTTCTGTAGGTGTGCTCCTGAGAGTTTGCGTGTGGGTTCTTTCTCTCATGCTTCAGATGTCTGGATGTTTGGTGTCGCATTGTGGGAAATGTTCACTTACTGTGAGGAGCCCTGGTTGGGACTGTCTGCCAGACAGGTATATAGTTGGTTTGATGAAGTTAAACTGTAAAAAAGAAATTGTGTTCTGTTTATGAAGTGCTACTGTAAACACCACTTTCTCCACTGATGACTAATTGATATGTTGTGTTATGTGTAGATTTTGTATCGTATAGAGCGGGAAGGTGAGCGGTTGGAGAGACCTTCAGACTGTCCGCAGGAGTTGTACGCTGTAATGCGTAAATGTTGGGCCTGCAGTCCTGCTGACCGACCGACCTTCTCACAGCTCACCACCATGGTTGCAGATGTCAGTGTTAAACCTTTGCCTCTCATTAAAAAATAATCTCGTTAATATACGCTACTGTTCAAAAGTTTGGGGTCAGTAAGTGTGTATTTTTTTAATCATATAAATGCAGCCTTGATGAGCTTAAGAATCTTATTTCAATAACTTTAAAGGGTTAGTTAGAAATAAAATACCCAAAATAAAAGCCTAAATTTAATCTGTTCATCATAGAAAGCGATTGTTTCTCATCAGAAAATTAAGACTAAACCACTCAATTCATATGGATTAGTTTTACTTTCTCTTTATGAACTTTTTGAAGCATCAAAGTGGTAGTTGCATAGCTGTCAATGGAGAGTACAGAACTGGCTCAGAGTTTATTAAAAATATTTTCATTTGTGTTCCGAAGATGAACTAATGTCTAACTGACATTGAACTAATGGATCAACACGAGGGTGAGTAAATGATGGCAGAATTTTCATTTTTTGCTGAACTAACCCTTAAAAAAATCTTACCAAACCCAATCTTTTGAACAGTACCGCTTGTGCTTTTGATATTACAAAAGATGTATCTAAACTCAGGAACAGTTTTCTCCTGATTTTGGCACAGTGTTGATTACTATAATTAATGAATCATAAACAATACGCATAGAATGTACTTTCTCTATAATTTCTCTCTTTTTTTTAATATATATTTTCAGGCCCAGCCTATGGAGGTTCGTGCAGTGAAAGATCTCATAGATCCCAGAAAACTCTGTCTACAGGCCAATGATCTAGTGACTGTAATAGACCGTGGGTAAGAGAGCCCATGGGCAAAAAATATTTTAATTGATTTTTTTAATTTTAATGTAAAAGTTTTGCCCTTTCTTTTTGTTTATTTTAAAAAACAATTGACCCTTCGCAAACAGTTGATTGACAGGCGATCTGACCAATCATAACCCTGAATCCGCCATTTTGTCTGACAAAGCAGTCAGGGGAGTTAGTAGATTAACATTGATGAACTTGAACTTGAAAAATTTTGTGTACTCGCGTCTTTCCGCGGTTGAAACAACATTCTTTCTGATGTCCATTCATGTTTATTTGATGCTATAAATGAACTAGTACGGAGAGATGATCAGTTTACCAGCCGCTTGAAGGAGCTACAGCAATCTGTCACAACACATTAACGAGCCACTGTACAGTATTTATTGTTTAAACTTATTTAAAAAATTACGATATATTAAATATGAAACGGTTTCATATGTCTGTTGACACGTTGTGTGTGTCCTCTTTGCTCCGGGATGTATTTTTCACTTCGTGAGAACATGATGTGTGGCGTGAGAGTCCATGGCTTGACGGATATAGCAACAGTAACTAAAGGGGGCAGATCTTTGCAAAGGGTCAATTACTATATTAATTTTCCACATTGTCTATTTCCTTTACCTTATGCTCTTTGACGTTATTGAATACAGTCATGCCAATAAATCTTAGTTGACACTGACTCTGATAAAGGTAGTGGGAAATTATTAACCCGTCTCTCCTCCCTTTGACTTAGTAGCATTCCATTCATAGTTCAATCCTTAGTTTCAATCAACTTAGAAGGTTTTTCAGACTCTCACGCAAACCACACTTGGACAGTACAAAAATTCAACCCCCCAGGGATGACAGAACAAATTCAGCATAATTTAATAATTACAGCAAAACTAGGTACCAATGACTTTTTACAGTTGGACATGTACATTAGTGACATTTGATATTATTGAAATTATTATCACGTGCAATATGCATTAGCAGATGGATTTCACAATAGAGTGAAGTTTGGGACACAAATTAAGAAGACGGGTGTTAAAGCAGACCAAGACAGAAAAGGAAAGGCGCTGTGGATTATCCATCTAAATGTATTTGTAAATTAAAAGTAGAGAAATTAAATAGGGCTTTGTGGTAGTCCTCAGTCTCAGATTCATTCTGTATTTTCTATGCTCTTCTATTTCCTCATAGGCTGGAAATGTCTGAATGGAAGGGACAAAACCAGAGAACTCTAAGTGTTGGCTGGTTCCCCCCTGTGTTAGCGGTCCCTGCTGTCACAGCAGTAGGTCCTGTGTCTGGTCCCACACGCAGCTGGGGCACCCCAGAACGCACAGAAGAGTGAGTGACATTTTAAAATAAGTTGTAAACTAAGGGTTGAATTCACTAAATAGATGGATGTCACTCTCATGGGACTGTTTAACTTTTCAGCTCCAGACGTTGGAGGATTCCATTAGCAAGAGAGAAGGAAGGCTCAAATCTGAAGAAAATGTCAGGTTAGAACTTAAACTATAGTGTAACAAACTTCACACATTATCATTTGAGTATTATTCAAGGCCCGAACTCACTACAAAAGAGGTTATTGTCTAGTACACATACACTAGCATTCAAAAGTTGTGGGTCAGCAAGATGTTTGAAAGAAATTAATTCCTGTATTCCTAAAGGATTCATTAAATTGATCAAAAAGTGACAGTAAAGACTTTTACATTGTTGCGAAAAAATCTGTGTAAAATAATTCTGCAGCACATCTGTTTTCAGACATTGATAGTAAGAATGTTTCTTGAGCACCAACTCCGCCTATCAGAATGATTTCATCAGGATCATGTGACACTGAAGACAGGAGTAACGCTGCTGAAAATTTTAGCTTTGCGATCACAGGAGTAAATTACATAAATATATATATATTCAAATAGTAATAAAAATATGAATAATAATAATCTTTATTTTATATAGCACCTTTAAAAGTTATATCTCAAAGTACTTTACAAGCATAAAAATATAAGAAGCAACATATATAATTAAATTACATAAAAGCTATCCTAAAAAAATAGGTTTTAAGAGCAGATTTAAAAACACTAAAGGATTCAACCTGTCTGATCTCAATGGGAAGAGAATTCCAAAGTTTCGGTGCACAAGCAGAAAAAGCCCGGTCACCCATGGAGCGTAAACGAGCAGGAAGAACAACTAAAAGACCAGAATCTGAGGAACAGAGATCATGTCTCTTTGTTTTCCTCACTTGTAAGTCGCTTTGGATAAAAGCGTCTGCTAAATGACTAAATGTAAATGTCTTGAAGTGTAGACAGTTAAAAGTTGTGTAAGGCTGGTAGCTTACGCTGCTATTTTGAACCAATAATCAGAAACAAAAAGCAGTTAAATGATGGCGTGCATAATTCAGATGTTAACTGACTCCATTAAAGTTGTTGTTCTTTAACCCCTTATTCTTTAAAGGTAAAAGTCTTTCTTAGAACTGACCAGAAAACGTAGGATTTAACCTGAACGTTTAGATAACGAAAGTTACAATCACTTTAGCTTTCAACAATATCAGTAATAAAAGTAAAGATTCAAAACCTTTAAAGAAGGCAAAGTTATTTATTAAGTTACATGTTTAAATATACAGAAAGTAGAATGGAACAACATACTGTATAGAAAACTTAGTTGTAACAAATAATGCACTGCTGTGCTGAAGAGGCCGTAAAAGCCTTTCTTGGAGTAAGAGGTCACGCATTAGTGTGCGGGAGTGGCAGGTTTAAAGCCTTTGTCCCAAATCAACAGTTACCTTCCCTTCTTACCCTGAGCACAGCATTGTTATTCATGAGGGGAATAGCAACACCCAAAACCAACTGAAAGGTAACCAAAAGATATGGCAAATGAACGGTGATCAAGAGGGGGCGAAGAACATTAACATATTCTCCTCAATGCTTGTTTAAGCAATACCTAGATTGTACATTAGGATACTTTATTATCTCTACTAATTTCACTACCAATCACTTCAGTTGATAAGCTGTCAGATGAGACCAAACATGACATAGTCACATGTTAGCAAACAGTAGAAAAGTAGATAAATAGTATGAAGTTGAAAGTATATGTCATGTGAAGCAAATAGTACAGATGCGTCACTGAGGTGTAAACGACTCTGTCTCCCCAGACAGAACCATTCTGTTCCTGGAGTGTCCCAACAGTCCTCAATCAGCATATTGATGAATCCCTTTCACAAGATAGGCATTAGCATACTGTGATGATGAAGGCCATTGTGCCACGTTTAATTCATATGTATAACTTTAAAGGGATTTCTGAAGTACTAGGGCTGTAAAGAGTTCTGCCCATATTTGTTCAGCCCTACAGTTGTGTAATGTGGGGCCATAGCAGGCCTTGTAGGTCAGCATGAGAATTTTAAAATCAGTCCGAAAAATGACAGAGCGCCAGTACAATGCCTCTAAAACTGGAGAAATGTGCTCACTTGTCCTGGTCCATGTCTGGATCCTGGCAGCAGAACTTTGAACACATTGCAAATTATTTAAGGTAGATTTAGAAACCCCAGCAAGAAGAGCATTACAATAATCGATGCATGAAAAAACAAAAGTGTTGAGCAGTTTTTCAGCAACAGAGAATGATAACATGGGCCGCAGTCTTGCAATGTTTTTGAGATGAAAGAATGAAATTTTAACTGTGTTCTGGGCATGAGGATCAAATGTTAAGTTTGTGACAAATATCACCCCCAATTTATTCATTTTGTTTGAAACTCTAGAACCTCATGGGAACAAATTCCCCATCTATACTATTGCGGTCACGGATCAAAAAATAATAAGCGTGAATCGAAAAATTAAAAATACATGTAAAAATATGTAAGGCCTGCCCATTGGTCCAATGACAGTTTCCAACTGAGCGGGTGAAGGGATCTGCGTGTTGCTGTCTTCCTTTATACAATGCAACATCAATTAAATTAAATGCATTTATTTATATGCATTACCTCTGTATTTTCATCTGACTCCAATTATGAAAAAGGTTTAAATCATATTTGATCATTTATACAGTTGAATAAATGTTTGACTATTCCTTTTAAGCCTTAGTTTGAATTATACTCGTTCGTTTGGATTCCTATAACCTTTTGTGTCTCACACCGATCAGGAATACGATCTCTTAATCACAAACTCGTCAGTCTTGGTCATCTAGACAGAGGCAATTGACTGATACTTTTAGACGCCGCACCATGCTTGCTTATTTCTAAAAATATGTTAAAACTATATCTATCCAGAGGTCATGACCATTATCATAGAACCAAGTTGACCAATCTAACTCCCTCTAATAATTACATAATCATGCCGTGGTTTCCCACGTACACTTAGATAGAATAATATTACAATAATCAGAGGTTGAGGCTGACCCTTTTCAGATTGGTCTGAAAACCCATTATTAGCCTCTACAGTCTAAGTACACGTGACTAATGCCAATGTGTTAGTCGGAGCTCCAAAACTGAGTTTTGGTCCGTTACTAACCTGAGCGTAGATTTGTGGTGTGATGGACCCAGATAGTTCAATAGGACCAAATGGTGGTGTCTGCAATTGTAATTAGGTTTTGGTCCCCTGTTCAGGGGGTCACAAATGGGCAATCAGATTGAATGGGTGATTGATACCTGTAGAAGAGGAACAGAGAATGATGAGAGTATAATGGTGAGGTGTGAACTGCTCGGCGTGGTGCGTCTCGGATGGTGCTGTTACATATGCAGGAGAGTGTTCAAATGTTAATTGTCAGGAAGGTCCTTTGTTTCCGTAGGGAAAGTTGTCCTTCAGTCCAGACAATCCGACTCCAACCTTACAAATATATTGCACAAACTAAAAAAATAATGTAAAATGATCAGAATAGAAAACAATGTGGACACGGGTCAAAAATATAATAAGCGTGAATAGAAAAATTAAAAGCACGGTTAAAAAAATAACAAGCATGAATTAAAACTTTAAATACATGAAAAATTCTATTGCACAAATCTTTAACTCATGTTTGTGCTCTTAAAAGTTGTTTTCCTTGGTTTTATTACTCTGTACTCTCACATCTTCTGCTCATATTTTATTTTTTGTTTGCTTGTGCTGTTTTTCTCTTTATTTCTTTCCACGTTCTGCTCTTGCTTTTCCAAATGTTGCAATTCGAGTTTCATGTAAATTAGGGCGGCTTAAGCATCACCATTGGTCCACAAGTTCACAAGCCAATCAATCAAAGAGATGCTCACACTCATACAGGAGAAGATAACAGTTTAATTTGAAACTTTATTAGGACTGATTAATTAAATTCCTCTTTTTGAGAAACATGAGAGAGTCCTTTTAATGTGCACTCTTGTTATGATTGTTAATCTTTGTTCATAATATTTGGTATTAAATATTACTTGGCTCATGAGGCTGATGTTCTAAGTCTTCTGTTGCTAATGTACTTGTAATTGTTGTTAAATGATCATAACCTGGTAAACTAATTCTAAGACTGAATGTATTATTTCTGCATTGACTACGATAGTGTTACTGATGAATCATTACAGAAACCAGGTGTTTTTTTTTTTAAATTTAATTATCAGTCCTTGTAAAGTTTCAAATTAAACTGTTACTCATACTCCTGTATGAGTGGGTAAAGACTAGAAGGGATACAGCTACGGCCACTGGGCATGTGCACATCAATATTGTGTCATTTAATATTTATTTATTTAATTTAATAACTGTATTTGCAGTATTGTAAGGGGTAGGTTTAGGGTTGGGGTAGGGGTAGAGGTTAATAAAACACAATTTGATAAGTAGCACTGTTATTTATCCTAAGGTTTTGCCTCTCCGGCCGTAGCTGTATCCCTTCTAGACACAGCCGTATGAGTGTGAGCATCAGTAGCCATGAGTCGCTTTGAAGTGATGTCATCTCCCTCTCTTTGATTGATTGGCTACAGGAGGAGCTGTCAATCTAGAACTAGTGGACCAATGGTGACGCTTAAGCCGCCCTAATTTACATGAAACTCGAATTGCAACATTTGGAAAAGGAAGAGCATACAAAAAATAAAATATGAGCAGAAAATGTAGGAGTACAGAGTAATAAAACAAGGAAAACAACTTTTAATGTTTTACACAAACATGAGTTAAGGATTTGTGCAATATAATTTTTCATGTGTTTAAAGTTGATTCATGCTTGTTTTTTTTTTTATTTTAAAGTTCACTGTTGGCCAGAGGAGAACTGGCCCCCGACTAAGCCTGTTTTCTTCCAAGGTTTTTTTCTCCATTTGTTGGGGTTTTGGTTCCTTGCCGCTGTTGCCTTTGGCTTGCTTAAGTTGGGGACACTTGCTTGATATTCAGCAGTGTTTTTGATCTGCCTGCATTGGCGCCGTTGTATGCGAACTGAGCTGAGCCGGATGATTACGTCACTGTTTTCTGCAGTGCTGCTATACATAAATTAACTAAACTAATAACTATTGATCTTTACAACGGAATGAATCAATACAAATATATAGAATAAGCTGGACAATGACACAATTTTCTTTAAGAGCTGCTGTGAAGCCAAAAATTATTTGCCAATTATTAATGTAAAGCTGCTTTGCCACAATTTGCATTGTAAAAAGCGCTATATAAGTAAAGGTGACTTGACTTGAAATTTTTCTATTCTTGCTTATTATATTTTGACCTGTGACCACGTTGTTTGCTATTCTGATCATTTTGCATTATTTTTAGTTTGTGCAATATATTTTTACGTGCGTTTTTAAATTTTCAATTATTATTTTTTCATCTGTGACTGCAATAATATTGGCAGGAATTCGTTCCCATATAGAGCCATCCACATTTAGGGTTAGAGGACTGGATTTATTAATTTGATGGGGTGAACCAATAATCATCACCTCTGTCTTCTCACTGTTGAGTGTAACGCTGGCTGTGTAGATAAGCACGAAGACGAAGATAATGTAATAAACAAAATCCTTTAAAAATGATTTAAAAACCATCAAATTTTGAATGATAGTGTATCCAATCCCATTCTATGTCTTTCTCTCAATTCTCAGGCGTATCGAGAAGCCTGGAGTCCATCCTTGGTGCTTCACAGGACAAAGGTCGAGGTGCTGGTGGGAATGGAGCCCAGAGACCCGACCCACGCAGACTCATGCAGGGTAATTTGATGCGAGACCCCCGTAGGTTTAGTGATGCTGTTGTCATCCCACCTCCACGCCCGCCACCACCCAGCATCAAATGCATCAGCCCACCATCCACCAGCTTCAAACCCCAGATGATGATCCATGATCGGAGAACAGTAAACCCAGCTGGCTGGACCCCTCATCCACAGCTACAGTTCCAATTCCAACCACAGCAGCAGTGTTTCGGAACAAACAACCTTGCAAGGATGGCACATCTGGCCAAGTCAAGCCCTCAGTTAGATGATGGGCTTGAGAAAGAGAAGGAGAGAGAGAAGGAGCAAGAGAAGGAAAGAGAGCGGGAGAAGGGAAGGGAGAGGTATCCACCGCAAGTTGACAAGGAAGCAGTTATAACGCAAGTATGCATGTTCAACAAATTATATATATTTATATACACACATTTATAAGATTTATACAACAATGTAGTGTTTTTTAAAAACCCTCTTGGAGTTTCTGTGCAGACCTACTTCCTTCCACCACGGATTCAAATCTTAAGTTGACAATTTAACAGTTGAGCCCAAGCCTCCGTTACTAATTCTAAAATGTAAATTTAGAGCTTCACTGAAGCTTATTGTATTATGTAGATTATTATGAGAGAGAGAGATCAACTAAGTGAGTGTATTACCTCCATCTAGCTGATATTGCTCAGGTCAATCTTATATTCATAATCACAAAATCAGTTTGAACATCCACTAAGTAAAGTGATTTCTTTATCCTTTTTAACAGTTAAGGCGATTTCCCATGACAGCACTAGTTAATGCATTTGTAAGTTACCTTATAAGGTGTTGTTTAAAGTAAAAAAAAGTTTTTGTTTCAGTCCCATTCAAAATAAACAGGCTTTGCTGCCATCTAATGGCGCAATAATGTAACTTTCACTGTCGCTCAATCACTAATGGACCCTGTCTTAATACCAAATATGGCATGTTATTTAAAATATGGCAGAATCCTGTCAAAATGCATCATGGTTTTAAGCAGCACAATTGTTTTCAGCTATAATAATAAAAAGCAAGGCTTCTTAAAGTGTAACTTCACCAATTTTCAACCCATTTTTGTATTGTATTGTTTGCTTTGTATTGTCGATAGTATATTGGTATATGTAAATGAACAGTGTTTACTTTTTCTCAGTGTTACCTGAACTAAGAAATTCATGTTTATTTGTTATCAAAAATGTCTTTTGTATGTATGTAGTTCTCCCCGTTTGGCCCAAAACACTGTTAGTATATAGTTTTTTTTCAGATTTTACGCTGCTGCATTTTCTCCGTATATACCACTGCCTACATGCTGGATCCTTCATTGGAAAACGAAAATAAACATTTACCCTTTGAATTCTTGCACACTAGAACAATACAAGTTGACACCATTTTTGTCATTATTTTTGGCAAATGTAAAGACCCAAAACACACCAAAAGTGAATATGCCTCAGGCTGATGGAAATGCAAATTGTAGGCAGTAGAGGGCAGTAGAGGGCGCAGCTCAAACAAACCTTTCAGCTGTGCTGTCATTCTGAATTGCAGAAGAATAGAATGCAGTAGAAGAAAGTTCAACACTCTCGCTGCGTCCGAAATTAAATACTTCTCTACTATATAGTACAGTAGAGTAGTATGTCCGAATTCATAAATTAAAAAAAAAAACAGTAGGCGAAAAGCACCTGGATGATTACACTATTCTGTAGTGCACTTTTTTTTCTTTTTCTAAATTAAATTTCAAACAAAGCCAATGTACAGTCAAAACTACAATAATACATTTACACATAGAAAAACAGAGAGCCAGGGAGGAGGCTAAAAATTATATGTTAAACGACTCACAGACAGAAACAGTTTTAATTGCTTTCTTACTATGTGAATGAAAAGTCTTGATATATATTTGCATTTCTTTTCAAGAACCAAAAACAAAGTGGTTAGGTCATGTGACTGTAACAACATGGCGGATGTAGTATGTCCGGATTTCATTCGTACTACACGCATTTGTTCTATATAGAACATACTTTTTCAATGGTCGGGAAGTAAATTTAAATTCAAATGTAGTACCTACTCAGTACACGGTTTCGGATGCAGCTTCTTACTTCAGCAATAAAAACAAAAAAAAGAGAGAGAAAAAAAACACACGTTTAGGGTTTTTGCATTTTAGCTTATTAGTATGATTGCATTAGATCATCAAAGGTCAGCAGCTAAGACATTGCTAAATAAAGTGAAATTAAATTAAATATTTGTGAAAAATTTTAAATATTTAATTATTGCTGGTTTATGCATTGAGTTTATTTCAACTGTTTTTATTCATTTTGAAAAATACTTCAACTGTTTTTGTGCAAGTGAGAAGAGTAAATGCATTTAGTCTAGACTATAGAACCACAATAACCGTCATGTTTACAATGCGTACACAACTCCTGCACTTACTCCCAATTTCTCTCAAATAGGAGGACAGGAGAAATGTCAGTCAAAAATATTGAAAAACACAGTAACTTGCATTACTTATAAGGGAAAAAATAACTTTGATATTTTATAGTAAATTTATAAGTGGTGTGTTACTTTACTAGTTAATAGAAAAAGTAATCTGATTACATATCTCATTACTTGTAATGCGTTAGCCCCAGTACTAATGCCCAGTGCAAAATGGGTGTTGAAGTTTGTCTACCTGTTTGACAAACGGAAATACAACAGCCTTTTCCCCGGTTTCCTTTAGTCAGGTAGCACTTTGAAAAAAAAAAAAGAAGCAAAAACAAGGGGGAAAATCGCCTTTCTACTGTATGGGTGAAAAATCAGCTTTGCAATAGCAGAATAAATTACATTTTAAATAATTTAGAATATAAAATATTAATGTTTTTACTGTATTTTTGAAACTTTTTATTTTTTAATAATTTTTTTTGTAAAATACAATTCTCTTTTGTCATCAGGTTCAGGAGGCGGTACATGGAGTGACCATTGAGGAGGTTCAGAGAGCTCTACATCGCAATGACTGGAATCCTGCACGGGCACAACAGCAGCTTAAGGTAATGGAGAATTAACACTCGTTCAGAGTGAATGATTTCATACTTTGAATACATTACTTTGATTCTCAGTGTCATTCTTTTGGGTTTTCTTTACATCATCAGACAGACCAGCTGTATTACATGAAACAATGTTCTCGTGGGGAATGCCAAAAAATCCTTGCACGCTACAACTGGGACCTGCACGAGGCAAGCCGTTACATCTTCCGAATGGTTAAAGACAGAGAAAGAACTGGATTGGATAGACGAGGAGAAAGAGTTTAACATAATACAATGTTAAAAGTTAAGGTTGTTCATAATTATTGAGTATTTAAAGTTTTGTGTGTGTGTGTGTGTGTGTGTGTGTGATATCATTTGTCAAGAGGTCACACAAACCCTGTTTTCCTATAAAAAGTTTCCATGCACCTCCAATGTGAAAATATCTTTAGTGACTCTGTATTATGATGTGCATGATGGATAAATTGGTGATATCAGTTGTTATTTTACATCTGTTTAAAAAGATGGCATAATCGTTTGTATTAAATGCAGAATGTTTTTAACAGATGTCATTCCAGTTGCTATTGTGACTGCTTATTGTTAATTTACAATATTTTTGTATTCAAATAGTTTGTTAAATTTTAAATGTGTGATAAATTCAGTGAAACTGTGTAAATGTATATGATGATTCATGAAATGTAAGAAATATTTTTCTGTTTAATAAAGTAACACTTGCATTTGTAAAAAAAAAAATGGCTGATTTTCATACAATTATTAGAAATTACAACATACAAAATCTGTGTATTTTCCATAAAGAGATGACTTAGTTTCCACTTGTAATGATGTGCGAGTCAGCGAATGAGATCCAAGTGCAGCTTTAATTCCAAAACGTAGTCGTACAGGCAATGGTCAACTCAATAGCAAACAGTATAAACAGGGGAAAGGCAAACTCGTATTCAATATTCCAGGACAACAGGACGATGACACAGGCAGGAATCAAAAACAGGCAAAACAAGGCAAGGGTACCGCTTAGAAATGTTACAGTTTCAACAAGACTTCGCAAATAACCAGGGAAACAGAACAGACTTAAATAGGGAGCTAGATTGGCTACAGCTGGGCAGTAATTAACAAAAGGGGCTTATGGGAAGTGTAGTGTGGTGTATGGAGTCCATGATAGAGTTCTGAAATGGGAGGGCGACATCTAGTGGCAGGTGAATGGAGGACAACAGAACAGGATTCATAACACCACTAGTGTTTAAATGAACATTTTCCACATAAATACCAACGTTAAGGTAGAAATGTGTGTATGTATATATAATACTCACAGGAACAAAGTGTGACACAAAACGCTAACATAAAATTAATACGTTATTGTTTCTCCAATGTTGAACATGTACTTGTAACATATTGTGAAAATAAAACAAGACCTCAAATCGTACAAGAATATTTATTAACAAAATGTTCCCCATTCAAAACTTGAATGGAAAGTGCAAAATGTTGAGGCTATAGAGCTGAAAAGAGTTGCTGTACCCAAAACAACCACAATGTGTCATAGTAATACAAATATTTGGGAGAATATAGACTGACCTGAAACCTTCATAATCGTGACATGTCGTTAATATGAAGGGGGGTTTATGACAACTGACATGTCATTTTTAATGCAAAGATGACATTGTTTGAGACGTCTTTGTTATGACAACTTGACATAAACAAATACATCATAACCTGTCATACATTTGTCATAAACATGACATAACAGATTAATTCTAAAACTAAAGAAACTACTTTTCGGTTTTTCTTTTAATTCTATGGGTTAACATTACATTAAACTGTCATGCGGTTGGTTTTGATACCGGCTGTCATGAGACCATTATAACTGTCATGAATATTTTTCTGACCACTTTTTTTCCAGTGGTACAAATTGAATTTGTCATTAAAATGTCATTAAGTGTTTATACTCTGTCAAATTTGTCATTAAAATGTGTTAATTTTAAAGCCATTAAAAAGTGTCAATACTCTTAAAAATTAAAAATGTAAAATACTATTTTTCATTTCATAATTTCTTTTTTAAATACCACTGCACTTTAGGTCAAGAAAAATATTCATGACGCTGTTATATGTCTTGGTAATGTCAAGTTGTCATAACAAAGACATTTCAAAAAATGTCATCTTTGCATTAAAAGTGACATAAATGAACGAATGACATTGTCAATTGTCACATAAACACTGCTTCATATTCATGACATGTGTCATGTCATGATTATGAAGTTGTCATGTCAGTCTTATGCACACGTAAAGTAAAGTGTTACAGAGTCATTATTTTGAGTTCTAATGCTACTGCCATAGGGGATTGTAGGGGATTTTTACAGTTAAAGACCCAAAAGACCAGATATGATAAATGAAGACCCGGAGTCAGAGTTAAAAAAAAAAATGAATCGAAGAAAATTGTACTGAAGAATAGTTTGCAGTTTCATCAGCAGAAGCAGCTTCAAGTCTCACAAGGAGTTCGTAGGCCGCTCTCTCTCTCCCCTCTCTTACATTCACATTTCCACACCAATTATACTCTAACAGAGTCCATTAACTATGTAATAACTAAGATTCTGATTGGTTAAGAAAACTAGACAAAACTGGTAGTTTTCCACACATGGACAGATCAGAAGCATATCTCCTTCCATCATGATGCTGACGATTGGACCCTGAACCTAGGCACAGAATGTCCCTCTAGGTCACGACAAGGCATCTGCACGTCTCAAGCAGAGTGCCAGTTGTCCACCAGTGCCCATAAATGACCTGTACAGAACACTGAGCGCACATACATAGATACACATGATTCACAGCTTCTTCAAGGCTGAAGTTGATCGGAGCTCTGCTCTGAACAGGAAACTTTACCAAAACATACTGATAACATCTCTCATTCAGAGGTACAGACAATATGCATCATTTTCTAGCGTTTGAAGATGAAAAGGAAAATAAATGTTTTAATATAAGTTGAAGTTATTCAAATAATTAATGTTTAGAAAGAGAAATATTGATTAATAACTTCATGATAAATCACTCAAAATATATATATTGAAGCGGCAGTGGATTCCAGATTCCACCCGTTCACGGTATTTTGTTTTTTTATTTTTTACAAACAGGAAGTTGTGTACACAGTTGCGTGCTTCTCTTTGGCCGAATGCTAATTATTTGACTGATCTTGATCACATATGTTTGTTGTTGGTCTCAAAAGCTGTGGAGTGGTGAAGATGGGCCAGAGACAGTAAAGACGAGTAAAAATATGCTATGTAAGTCGTATATATTTAGTATAACTAAAATAGGCAAGTGGTTGGACTACAAGAAAATGCTTTTAAACAATGACCCTGCTCTTATTTATGGAACCCCGTTTCTGCCATGCACTGATAAAAAAGAGAAGATTATTTATCTAAGATTTTTTATTTATTTAACACTTTTTATCTCAGAATTCTGAGATAAAAAGTTGCAATCTCTTTTTTCAGTGGTGGAAACGGGCTTCCATACTTATGCATTAAATAAAATATATACGTTATTTTAATATTATTTATTTCAAATTCATGTGATTGATTGTATTGATTATCAGCTTGACAAACAGTCTAGTGTAAAAGGGAATGTATTTCATATTTGGAGATGCAAAGGTGCTGATGAAACATCAATCCACTCATGCAACGAAGTGATAACAGTTATATTTCCTCTTTACAGTTGACTTTGATATACAGTCATGGGCAAAAATATTGGCACCCTTGCAATTCTCTCAGAAAATGCAACCCTTCTCTCAAAAAATTGTTGCAGTTGCAAATGTTTTGGTACTCGCGTGTTAATTTGTATATATATATATATATTTTTTTGCATTGGAACACCACAAAAAAACAAGAAAGTCAAATCTGGTACAATTCCACACAGAACCCAAAAAATGCACTGGACAAAATTACAAAATTATTGGCACCCTTAACTTAAAATTTGATAGCACCACCTTTGGAAAAAGTAACTGAAATCAATTGCTTCCTGTAACTGTGAATGAGTTTCTTACACTTCTCTACTGGAAATTTGGACCGCTCTTCTTTTGCAAACTGCTCCAGGTCATTCAGATTCGAAGGATGTCTTCTCCCAACTGCTGTTTTGAGATCTCTCCACAGGTGTTCTATAGGATTCTGATCTGGACTCATGGCCATTTCAGATCGCTCCAGCACTTTGTTTGTAACCATTTCTGAGTACTTTTTGAAGTGTGTTTTGGGTCATTTTCCTCCTGGAAAACCCATGACTTCTGGTGGAGACATAGATTTCTGACACTGGCCACTACGTTGTGCCCCAAAATTCTTTGGTAATCATCAGATTTCATGATACCGTTCACACAGTCAAGGCATTCACTGCCAGAAGCAGCAAAGCAACCCCAAAACATCTTTGAACCTCCACCATGTTTGAGGGACAGCGTACTTTTCTTTGAAGGCCTCATTTCTTTTTCGGTAAACAGTGCCATGATGTCCTTTACCAAAAAGCTCTACTTTTGTCTCATCTGTCCACAGTACGTTATCCCAGAAGGATTTTGGTTTTGTTGCATAAGTTTTGGCAAACTCCAGCCTTGCTTTTTTATGCCTTTGTGTCAGCAGTGGTGTCCTCCAGGGTCTTCTACCAAAGCATCCCTTTTCATTGAGATGGCGAGCTGACACTGTTGTACCCCGTGTCTGCAGATCAGCTTGAATTTGTTTGGAAGTTAATCGGGGTTCTTTGACCACCATTCAAACAATCCTTCATTGTAATTTGTCATTAATTTTGCTCTTCCATCAACGTCCAGGGAGGTTAACTACAGCGCCATAGGCTGTAAACCTTTTGATGATATTGCGCACAGTGGACACAGGAACATTAAGATCACTGGAGATGGACAAAACATGGACAGTTTCAAGGATACAAGTCCAAGTTCTTCTTTCAAATCCACAGACAACTCTTTAGACTTCTTTCTTTTCTCCATGTTCAGTGTGACACACAACACAATGGTTGAGCCAACTTTTTGCATTTTAACTGCTTGCAAGTGTGATTACTATATTGCCCACATGTTACTTGGCACAGGTGTGTCTAAATACAAATTACAGGAGCATCATATGCTTGAAAAGCAATTACTTCTTACAATTGTGACAAGGTGCCAATAATTTGTCCATTTCTGTGTGGAATTTAATCAAGTTTGACTTTTCTTCTATTTTTTTTGTGTTGTTGCAGTGCAAACAAAAACAATAAGCACATGAATACCAAAACATTTGAAATTGGAACAATTTTCTAAGAGAAGTGTTGCATTTTCTGACAGAAATGCAAGGATGCAGATATTTTGGCCATGACTGTACTTCAGTGAAGATAATATCCTGATGATTAAAACATGATATAGACCTATAATGAAAATGAAAGTTAATGCCATAGACATGATGTGTTAGAAACTCATTTCATAACATGAGGACTCATAATGAACCTTAAACAAACACATGGTAATACATGTATGTCTGCATTCCACTTCTGCTTCTCTGACAATAGTATTTTCTACAGTAAATTGGAGATAAACAGATAAACTAGATAAAGACAAACTGGGGCAAAAAAATAAAAAAAAAATAAATAAAAGCAAAACCACAAGCTAAACTGTGAATCCACATACACTTTACAATTCAGAATACTGGATTTCTTTTGTTTGTTGTTTCAAAATACATTAATACTTTTATTCAGAAAGGACGTTAAATTAAACGTTAAACTGAAAGTAAATACATTTAAAGTGTTACAAAAGATTTCTATTTCAAATAAATGCTCTTTTGAACTTTCAGTTCATCAAACAAATGTATAACATTTTCCATAAAAATATTAAGTGTTTTTTGAGCACCAAACCAGTATATTATTATATGTATAGCCACTGGGAAAGGTTTTGGGAAAGCAGATCAAACAGGAAAGAGAGAATGGAAATCAAAATATAAATGATCTGGACATGCTCAAAATGTGTTGAGGACAAGAAACCTTCTGTTAGACCATCAGCAAGGAGTCCAAAAAACTTACTGACTAATTAGTTTGTAGTAATGTTTTTAATTTAGTAGGTGTTTCATGCCATAATAATAATACGTTTTTACAGTACTTGAGTATATTTTGGGGGAATCTGTACTTATTTATATTTCTGTCAACTTTTACTTTTACTCCTCTACATTTCCTAAATTAAATGTATACTTTTACTCAGATACATTTCCCCAAGGAATTTTCGTTACTTGCTACAAAATAAAAAAGGAAGAACACAGACTGCAAGTAAACATGCACAAACAAGCGGTTGATATTTTCCGGATTGCGTCCGTTGCTGGAGCGGCTGAGAAGAGTGCGGCACGAGAGCGACCTCTAGAGGCGAAATAAAACTGTCACAGATGCCGAGATGCCTCGTAGAGTTTTTGTGAGGCTGCGCTGCACCGAACTGGACACTTAAAAAACGGATTTAAAACATAGTCAACAAAGCGGTATGTTATACAGTACACTACAGACATATTTTCATATCACTAAAGTAATTAATTTGCTGACTAGACGCTGCATTAGTGGAGAACAGCTGTGTGTTTGCCGTCCAGGCTGCTAACATTAGTAGTAACCTTACCTCAAGCGGTTAAACAATGTGACAAAAACAGCAACTGTTTAATGTCTCGATTATGATCTATTTTCATTAGTTTATATCCTTTTGTTCGATTTTATCCATTCGTTATCCAGCAAAGCTGCATATTTAAATTGTATCCTAATCATGCAGCCGCCAGGAACATAAATCAGAGATGAATTCGATTTCAGTTCTTTTTTTTTAAAATCGCACTTTAACACATATTTTGATTAAATAATCTTCTAAAATAGAAGCCAATAACCAGTGAAATTCTACATATAATATGCCTTTGTGCGTAAAGAGGGCCATTTTTAGGCATGATTGTTTGGATTTATAACACTACAAAGAGAGTCCATTTGTAACATTAACGGTTAATGAAAGTGTTGCTAATTGTTAATTTCAACTTTTACATTTTAAAGTTGCCTCTTACATTAATTATAATGCACTATGACTTAACATGATCAATGTATAATTAATATATTAGTGTTTTTTATATTTAAAACTTACAATAAACATTTTGCCATTTTTTTTATTCAAAGCAAACAAAATTTAAGAAATAGAGTTAAAACAATCTTACTGCTCAAACTGTGTATAGAACAATTTTTAATAATATTTATATTATTGTATTTGGATTTACTTGTACTTTTACTTTCAATACTTAAGTATCAAAAATATCACATACTTTAAAACTTTTACTCAAATAATATTCTAAATAGTGACTTTTACTTCTACCAAAGTCATTTTCTGGTACAATATCTAAACTTTTACTCAATTATGGCTTTCAAGTACTTTATACACCACTGACCACTGATATTCATTATCAGTGCAAAATTAAAACTTACAAGTGGCATTTTCCAAGCTTGGCACAGATCATGGATATGTTTCTGGAATTTATATTATTAGTAACATATTTTAGAAGAACATCACCAATTTATATAATATGTTTAGACATTTGTCTGGTAATTGTTTAACCTTGAACACTGCAAAATATGATTCCAGTAAAGGTTGTAATGCAAGTAAACTGGTTTGACAAGAATATCTTGTTGATTTACATATCTTGTTGACTTCCCATGTGACTTTCTAGCTTTTGGTTTTACATCATTGTACTGGGTCTTGATTGCATTAGGTGCATTTTATTTTATTTTATGAAAAAGAGTGACAATAGAAACTGACACTTTCAAGAAATACAACTAAATGAGATTACATTGAGTATATTTGGTTAATATGTGTTTCTGAATATTTGCCCAACAATACATGTGTTCATACTAGTGTTGGAATTCACTGATCAAATCGTCTGCAGATATAAAATGTTGATTTGCATCCTTATTTGCAAGTCCTTATTAATACTTACAATCTTGAAAGACTCCACACTGATTCCTCAGACATAAAATGGAATTGACTTTTCACACAGTTTGGGGTTATTTCAATTATTTTATGTCTTTAAAATAAATCTCTTATGTTCACCAAAGCTGCATTTATCTGACCAAAAATGCAATTAAAATTGTAATATTGCAAAATATTATTCGATTTTAAAATAACTTTTTTTAAATTTTAATATTATGTATCGCCCCTTTTCTGAAAAGTTGAGACATTAAGTTTTTGCATTCCATACGCCTAAAAAAAAAAAAAAAAAAAATCACAATGTAAATAAGTTGCCACAGAATAAGAATATGTGAATAACTCAATTTTTACAAAAATGTCAGATAGAACCTTATAATACCAGGGGAACAACATTACTCCAGTCTTCAGTGACACATGATCCTTCAGAAATCAATCTATTATTTTGATTTGGTGCTAAAGTACAGCATTTATTTGCAATATACCTCTTTCTGTAGCCGTCTCCTCTATTGCACTAAAGAAAATATGTACATAGTATTTGTACTATTAAGCATATATTATTTTCTATGCAAAAATATTATACAGTCAAGAAAGTTGGGTGTTTACATTTAAGTCTTAAAGGGCAAGTGCTCTCAAACTGAACTTTTCAGTCAGGGAGGGGTGGAAAATGGTAGAATAGGCTATTAATAATAAAAGAATAGTAACAGTCGTACTACTACTACTACTACTACTAAAAAAACACAACTCACTAATATTATAAGTGACCCTCAAGGAAAGGAATAGAAAAAGGGAGCATTTCATGCTGCCTTTAAAAATTTTAAAAATAAATTTCCACCTTTGTCAAAGAACATGATGTCCTATGAGGAAGAAGAAAGAGAATGAAAAGAGATTAGTCCAGAAACAATATAATACTATGGGCCAGATTTAATAAACATGCCAAGCACAAACTGTATTAGGACATGCTTTTTTCAGTGTTAAATAACGGCGCAAATTCCAGTAAATTGACGACCGCAAACCTTTGTAAATCACGTTCAATGATTTAAATAAATATTCTCCTCCCATAAATTTTCTGAAAAGGAAAAAAAAATCTGAAAGGGAAACAAATGCATATGCAATATGGTCAGCAACAAAAATAAATGTGTCCACACCTTTTCAGAGCTAATTTTTCACTGCATGTCTTCAGTAAATCCAGGCAGTTTAATGCCAAAAGAGGATTTACACTGGCGCAAGCTCATAAATCTGGCCCTACATATTTTAACATAATAAATTTGTGTTAGAAATTTAAAAGAAATTTGTCTTAATACTCACAATAAGGAAGCAAGCGCCCATAAGTGCAGTCTTCATTTTAACATCCATGTCCAGAGGGAATTGGATACAATAGTTGGTGGCATCAGTGAAGCATTTCTTTATGAAGCCACTTCGTTGTTTTATGATTCGACCAATTGACTTCCCACCAATCATGCCTTTTACCTAAAGACACACCTTCTTAGTCATGCAAAACATGCATTGGTGCGCAAAATGCAAAACGCCTTAACCTGTTTAAGTCTAAAAAATATTTAATTCTAGCACTAACACTGCCTGAAATAAAAGTTACCTCAAAGTTTATGTCACCGCAGCATTTGAATGGAAGGAAGGGCCCATGGATTTTCAGTAGTACCTCATTGTTGGGGCCCAGGATGGAGAATCTTGGGAATAAGCAGGACCACTCCTGTTTCACATAGCCCACGGTAAATCCAAGGGGAGTCTGTACCTCAATCTAAGGGTGGAAAATTCACATTAATTAATAAATAAGAAAGGAGACTTGTGTGAAAATGTGCAGTAAGTACACTGAAAATTATTTGTAGCAGCAACAGTTACAGGTGGTACATGAACACTGAATAGAAATACAGTTCTTTATAAGTAAATTCATAGTAATTTCCCAATTTATTAATATTAATGCCAAAATCTATCTCTGCTCTAACTGTTTTAAGTGGTCATTTAAAATACTTAACAATAAGTGAGTATGTGATATGTAGGAGTGACTGCAAAAATCTGATTCTATAATATAGATTATTAAATACTTAAATTACTCAAAAGTACGGTGGCCGAGAGAGCTCAACGCACTGCAAATAAGAAAACGCATGCAAATAGAAAAAATTGACCAACACCAACAAATTAAGAAAACGGGATCATCAGTTTGACAACACACATGCTGCAAATCCTCACAACACAAGCAAACACAGAAAAGCGCTGCAAATACACAAACCACAACGAAATGTTTCAAGGGGACCCCAAAAAGTGACGAACCCTACTAGGAGCTGCTTATTAGCTGTGTCCGAAACCAGTTCAACTCATCCGTTCACTCATTCACTAATCCCTATGTAGTGTACGGCATTTGAGTACACAATGTGTTCACAATCATTAAATACTATAAAAAATGCAAACAAAAATAAACGCACATTAACAAGTGTACATTATTTCATGTATTTATTATTTTTAATAAAGTGTTTTTCAGTTTGCTAGAAACTCACGTTCACGGATGACGTGGTCGTCGAGCGCCCTCAGGCGGCCGTTATAATGACGTCACATTAGTATGCTACAGATGATTAACGAATATTATTAAATCATCCACTAAATTATCATCTCATAAAGTTTAATGAGTTAAAAACAATGACACATATTAAAGCACTTTGCTGTTAGTGAAACACATTACATTGAGTTAATGCCTACATAATATATTTTAATATTTTTTAGCTTGTGCTGTTGTCAAATAGGGTGCGTCACTTTTTGGAGTCCCCTTGAAACATTTAGTTGTGGTTTGTGTATTTGCAGAGCGTTTCTGTGTTTGCTTGTGTTGTGAGGATTTGCAGCACATGTGTTGTCAAACTGATGATCACGTTTTCTTATTTTGTTGGTGTTTTTTTCTATTTGCATGTGTTTTTATTTGCAGCGCGTTGAGCTCTCTTGGCCACCGTACAAAAGGACACTTGATACCAACATGTGTGTAAACACAGATAAAAATAGAACACTGTCAATCTCATGCTAAATTAGTTTAACCCCTCATTCCACTGTCCCATAAAAAGAATTAGCTCAATCACTGCACAGCTGCTTGGCTGTTCCAGCATGACCTTTAAAACCCATAACTTGCATCAAATGGGGTAGTTGTGGCCTAATGGTGAGGGAGTCGGGCTTGTAACCTGAAGGTTGCCGGTTTGATTCCCACACTGGCAGGAACTGAAAGTGGGGATTGTGAATAAACAGCTCTCTCTCCACCTTCGATACCATGACTAAGGTGCCTAATTGCCTCACTTGTAAGTCGCTTTGGTTACAAAAGTACTAAAAGTAAAAATGTGATCTAAATGTAAATCACATGTGCAAAAAAGCTTCATATTTATTCCTGTAAATGATTTGACTCGCATGATGAATTGAACGTCTACCAATTCCACCAAGTGGTTAAAACGAATAATTTGTATTCATTAAAATTACTTTTAACATTTAAAATCAGACATGTTCAAATTCCAAAGCTAGGCTTATTGGTAAGACTGACTCACTATTTTGACAATACATACAGGGAGGTATTATTTCACCTGTAGTAAGTCAGTCGTACTAATAGGAAACTACTACAAGCATTGGAACATGTAAAAACCCTTTAAGTGAATTACACTAAAAATAAATAAATATACATTTTTAGTGTAATTCACTTAAATATTAAATATAACTAATTTATATACAGTACTGTGCAAAAGTTTTAGGCAGGTGTGAAAAAATGCTGTAAAGTAAGAATGCTTTCAAAAATAGACATGTTAATAGTTTATATTTATCAATTAACAAAATGCAAAGTGAGTGAACAGAAGAAAAATCTACATCAAATCAATATTTGGTGTGACCACCCTTTGCCTTCAAAACAGCATCAATTCTTCTAGGTACACTTGCACACAGTTTTTGAAGGAACTCGGCAGGTAGGTTGGCCCAAACATCTTGGAGAACTAACCACAGTTCCTCTGTGGATTTAGGCAGCCTCAGTTGCTTCTCTCTCTTCATGTAATCCCAGACAGACTCGATGATGTTGAGATCAGGGCTCTGTGGGGGCCATACCATCACTTCCAGGACTCCTTGTTCTTCTTTACACTGAAGATAGTTCTTAATGACTTTCGCTGTATGTTTGGGGTCGTTGTCATGCTGCAGAATAAATTTGGGGCCAATCAGATGCCTCCCTGATGGTATTGCATGATGGATAAGTATCTGCCTGTACTTCTCAGCATTGAGGATACCATTAATTCTGACCAAATCCCCAACTCCATTTGCAGAAATGCAGCCCCAAACTTGCAAGGAACCTCCACCATGCTTCACTGTTGCGTGCAGACACTCATTCGTGTACCGCTCTCCAGCCCTTCGGCGAACAAACTGCCTTCTGCTACAGCCAAATATTTCAAATTTTGACTCATCAGTCCAGAGCACCTGCTGCCATTTTTCTGCACCCCAGTTCCTGTGTTTTCGTGCATAGTTGAGTCGCTTGGCCTTGTTTCCACGTCGGAGGTATGGCTTTTTGGCCGCAAGTCTTCCATGAAGGCCACTTCTGACCAGACTTCTCCGGACAGTAGATGGGTGTACCAGGGTCCCACTGTTTTCTGCCAATTCTGAGCTAATGGCACTGCTCGACATCTTCCGATTGCGAAGGGAAGTAAGCATGATGTGTCTTTCATCTGCTGCAGTAAGTTTCCTTGGCCGACCACTGCGTCTACGGTCCTCAACGTTGCCTGTTTCTTTGTGCTTCTTCAAAAGAGCTTGGACAGCACATCTGGAAACCCCTGTCTGCCTTGAAATTTCTGCCTGGGAGAGACCTTGCTGATGCAGTATAACTACCTTGTGTCTTGTTGCTGTGCTCAGTCTTGCCATGGTGTATGACTTTTGACAGTAAACTGTCTTCAGCAACCTCACCTTGTTAGCTGAGTTTGGCTGTTCCTCACCCAGTTTTATTCCTCCTACACAGCTGTTTCTGTTTCAGTTAATGATTGTGTTTCAACCTACATATTGAATTGATGATCATTAGCACCTGTTTGGTATAATTGTTTAATCATACACCTAACTATATGCCTACAAAATCCCTGACTTTGTGCAAGTTTACCTTGAAGAATTGATGCTGTTTTGAAGGTAAAGGGTGGTCACACCAAATATGGATTTGATTTAGATTTTTCTTCTGTTCACTCACTTTGCATTTTGTTAATTGATAAATATAATCTATTACCAAGTTTATTTTTGAAAGCATTCTTACTTTACAGCATTTTTTCACACCTGCCTAAAACTTTTGCACAGTACTGTATATATATATATATATAAATGGAATGGTTCTTTTTTTTAAAGAGTCAGTCAAAAAGATTCCCCAGACAGCCTTGAACTTGTTACGCGAGCGCTTTGAATCAGACTGTCAGTGAATCATTCAGAACCGATATTGAGTTCAGTTTCACTTCCTCACTGAACCACTAGTCATTTTTTAAAATGAACCAGGAGTTGTGATGTATAGGTCCGTGAAACTTTACATCTTTCGTTGTAGTTTATGTACTAAAACATTCCTTTACAAAGCAGCGGCTCTTGTTAAAAGCTAAACTATACAAAAATCTTTAAGTGATTCTGTAAATTTTCACCCCAAAAAATAAATAGTTTCTCTGATTCTGCTTAATGTGTGTCATTTTAGGTGCCAATGGCATCCTCGTCAATTTTTTGTTGCTGTTGACTGAAGCCATGTATGTTGGAGCTCCTTTCAAAGTCTCCACAAAGACATTTTATTTAGACATTTTATTTTATCCAGAACCCTTGATAAGACTGACAGTCTATTCTACCTCTTGCAAGAAACAGCGCATTGGTCTGTGCAGCCGAATGACCTCTTGGCCCACGTTGTCTGTAATTCGCATTTGAAAACCACGTGCTGAACCACAGATATTGCGTGTAAAGCAGTCGCTTTTTTCTTTGGCGAGGTAGATCTCTTGCCCGATGCTGTTTTTGATCTTGAACTGGTTGTTGGTCTCAAAACCAGTGAGCACTGTAGAGTATGATCAAAGTGACAGGTAAAAGTATATAATCTATCAGAAATGAAACAGGTGTGAACAAAAATGCTTTTAAACATGGGAAGTGCTCTAATATGATGAACAAGAAAGGGCGAAAAGAAAGACTCACTCTCTACACACGATATTTTTTGGTGAATAAGCACCTGGTCAATCTGAAATGTACAACAAAATTCCAGGTAGTAACCAGACATCACATATAAAGACAAATGTACTGATAGAAAGACAGAGAGAGGCACACCTGAGTGAGGTAATGGAGACCGGGTGGTACTCCAAAAGGTATAACCAGCGGTGGAACAGCAGGTGCTATAGAGACAATTAGGAGGAGGGTAGACAAACATCATCATTAGCCTTGCTTTGTCTTTATTAAATACATTCATTCCACACACCATTTTCTTATGTCTTTAAAATAAAGAACATTTGAACATCTAAAGAATATATCACACCCCTATACACATTTATTCTGTTTACCTGCATATGGTTGAACCTGGTGAGGTTCTGGATTAATTGGACTAGATTGATCCATGACCGGCTGAGCTGGAGCTGGTTGATTCACTGGCTGAAGCTCTGCAGGAGTCGCCGGTGCAGGACCTTGAGGCATGAGATTTGGAAGATTGTTTTGGACTGGAGAGCCTAGTTTGAGAACATAATAGATTTTTTTTGTGTGTGTGTATTGAATGACCAGACAATGAAGAGACAACAAAGTTAATTTAAAAATTTTAACTTTTATTGTATATGGAACACATGTCACATGAGGAACATTTGTATATCTCATTACTATGTAACACTCAGATATACAGTGGGTACGGAAAGTATTCAGACCCCCTTAAATTTTTCACTCTTTGTTATATTGCAGCCATTTGCTAAAACCCTTTAAGATAATTTTTCCCCCCATTAATGTACACACAGCACCCCATATTGACAGAAAAACACATAATTCTTGACATTTTTGCAGATATATTAAAAAAGAAAAACTGAAATATCACATGGTCCTAAGTATTCAGATCCTTTGCTGTGACACTCATATATTTAACTCAGGTGCTGTCCATTTCTTCTGATCATCCTTGGATGGTTCCACACCATTCATTTGAGTCCAGCTGTGTTTGATTATACTGATTGGACTTGATTAGGAAAGCCACACACCTGTCTATATAAGACCTTACAGCTCACAGTGCATGTCAGAGCAAATGAGAATCATGAGGTCAAAGGAACTGCCTGAAGAGCTCAGAAACAGAATTGTGGTAAGGCACAGATCTGGCCAAGGTTACAAAAAAATCTGCAGCACTTAAGGTTCCTAAGAGCACAGTGGCCTCCATAATCCTTAAATGGAAGATGTTTGGGACGACCAGAACCCTTCCTAGAGCTGGCTGTCCAGCCAAACTGAGCTATCAGGGGAGACGAGCCTTGGTGAGAGTAGTAAAGAATAACCCAAAGAACACTGTGGCTGAGCTCCAGAGATGCAGTCGAGAGATGGGAGAAAGTTGTAGAAAGTCAACCATCACTGCAGCCTTCCACCAGTCGGGGCTTTATGGCAGAATGGCCCGACGGAAGACTCTGCTCAGTGCAAAACACATGAAAGCCCGCATGGAGATTGCTTAAAAAACACCTGAAGGACTTCAAGATGGTGAGAAACAAGATTCTCTGGCCTGATGAGACGAAGATAGAATTTTTTGGCCTTAATTCTAAGCGGTATGTGTGGAGAAAACCGGGCACTGCTCATCACCTGTCCAATACAGTCCTAACAGTGAAGCATGGTGGTGGCAGCATAATGCTCTGGGAGTGTTTTTCAGCTGCAGGGACAGGACGACTGGTTGCAATCGAAGGAAAGATGAATGCGGCCAAGTACAGGGATATCCTGGACGAAAACCTTCTCCAGAGTGCTCAGGACCTCAGACTGGGCCGAAGGTTTACCTTCCAACAAGACAATGACCCTAAGCACACAACTAAAATAAGGAAGGAGTGGCTTCACAACAACTCCATGACTGTTCTTGAATGGCCCAGCCAGAGCCCTGACTTAAACCCAATTGAGCACCTCTGGAGAGACCTAAAAATGACTGTCCACCAACGTCCAACCTCCACCTGACAGAACTGGAGAGGATCTGCATGGAGGAATGGCAGAGGATCCCCAAATCCAGTTGTGAAAAACTTGTTGCATCTTTCCCAAAAAGACTCATGGCTGTATTAGATCAAAAGGGTGCTTCTACTGAATACTGAGCAAAGGGTCTGAATACTTAGGACCATGTGATATTTCAGTTTTTCTTTTTTAATACATCTGCAAAAATGTCAAGAATTCTGTGTTTTTCTGTCAATATGGGGTGCTGTGTGTGCATTAATGAGGAAAAAAAAATGAGGTTAAATGATTTTAGCAAATGGCTGCAATATAACAAAGAGTGAAAAATTTAAGGGGGTCTGAATACTTTCCGTACCCACTGTACATTTAATTTATGTTTACCAGCATATAGCTGACCCTGTTGAGGTGCTAGATTAATTGGACCAGACGGATTCATGATCGGCTGAACTGGAGCTGGTTGATTGCATGGATTTATCCCTGCAGGTTGAGGAGCTGGTCCAGGTACTCCATAACCTCCCATGGGATAGGTGGCTATGTGCTGTCCTGGCTGAGGAATTGGATTTGGAAGGTAGTTTTGGACTGGGTAACCTAGTTTAAACAATATTCAATAAAGCAGTAAAAACCTTAAACTTTTTATTTTTAATAATCCAGCTAACTTCCTTATGACTTTTAAATAAACTATTACTATAAACCTCTCAAACATACATTTTTTCTATGTTTACCTGCATATAGCTGACCCTGTTGAGGTGCTGGATTACTTAGACCAGACGGATTCATGACTGGCTGAACTGGAGCTGGTTGATTCACTGGCTGGGGCTCTACAGCAGGAAGAGCCGGTGCAGGACCTTCTGGCTGAGGCATGGGATTTGGAAGGTAGCATTGGACTGGATAGCCTAATGTAGGAGAGTGAAAACCTTGAATGTTTTAATAGTCTATAGTTGGTATTATAACATAACATTTAGTTTGTTCCCTTTGTTTTAGATAACCAGTTGAAGATTTAAATATGTAATACTCAGATATATATTTATTCTATGTTTACCTCCATGTGGGTCAATCTGGGATGGCACTGCATTAATTGGACCAGAAGAAATCATGACTGGCTGAACTGGAGCTGGTTGATTCACTGGCTGGGGCTCTGCAGCAGGAAGAGCCGGTGCAGGACCTTTAGGCTGAGGCATGGGATTTGGAAGGTAGCATTGGACTGGATAGCCTAATGTAGGAGAGTGAAAACCTTGAATGTTTTAATAGTCTATAGTTGGTATTATAACATAACATTTAGTTTGTTCCCTTTGTTTTAGATAACCAGTTGAAGATTTAAATATGTAATACTCAGATATATATTTATTCTATGTTTACCTCCATGTGGGTCAATCTGGGATGGCACTGCATTAATTGGACCAGAAGAAATCATGACTGGCTGAACTGGAGCTGGTTGATTCACTGGCTGGGGCTCTGCAGCAGGAAGAGCCGGTGCAGGACCTTTAGGCTGAGGCATGGGATTTGGAAGGTAGCATTGGACTGGATAGCCTAATGTAGGAGAGTGAAAACCTTGAATGTTTTAATAGTCAATAGTTGGTATTATAACATAACATTTAGTTTGTTCCCTTTGTTTTAGATGACCATTTGAAGATTTAAAAATGTAATACTCAGATATATATTTATTCTATGTTTACCTCCATGTGGGTCAATCTGGGCTGGCACTGCGTTAATTGGACCAGACGGATTCATGACTGTCGGAACTGGAGGTTGTTGGTTGAGCTCTGTGGCTAAGGAAGCCAGTTGAATTCCTTCCAATTGAGGCATGGGATTAGGATGGTCGTTTTGGGATGGAGAACCTTTAGGATTTTTAGGATTTGATTTTCAGTCAATAACCACTTTGGTTTGTTCATCAAACAAAGCTGTCATATGGTCAGCACAAGTAAGCCTTTTTAAAATATTTACACATTTCAATTAATAGTAAGATTCCATAGAATTGAATTTAATAATCCTTACATATTATTTATATAATTAATTAAGAATTTTAAATGAGTAAAGGGGATTTGTGATTTGTATTCCTAATTTTAAACATATTTTAATTTTGTTTTTAAATTTATGAATATGAATCACATAAACTAAATGGCCCATTCCCTTGTTCAATTAAGATAAGTTATTTACAGTTGACAGACAAAACACATGCAGACAATGTATGTTGTATTCCACAGAATGTGGGAAAACACGTTTTTGTGCATTTCATTCCTGCCACCATTTTGAATGTTTAGACTGAAAAATGTCATTCAAAGAAAACAATTCAGTACAAGACGAATCACATAGCAATAGAGTCACTTGCCAGAGAAAACATTGGAACAGTAAAACTGTGACTGTAAAAGAAATAAAGACATTATTATTATTAAAAAATAACTTCAGTACCTGGTTCTGACATTTTGAGGAAAAGTCTGTTTGACGGCACAGTCACCTTTTGCCAGAGAAGCGGCACAACCTCTATGGCGATGGATGGAAAAATAATTAATTAAATGTATACACAATATTTTGTCCAAATGAAGGCAGAAACAGGAGTAGTAGTTCAACAACTACAAAGACCAATGGAAAAATGATCACTTACCTATAAAAACTCAACGAATAAGCCCTCTAGTAGAGAGGTGTTGGTGTTGTAGTGCTCGTCAGGATAAAAGAATAAATTATATTTTGTGATTTCCTTTTGTTTAGTGAATGCAGATACCTGTGTTTGCGATATCTGTACTTGATACCACACATTATCCTATACATGCACTTACAGTTTCTGTTTTATACTGTAGTATCCCCTCCCCTTTTCTTACATATTCAAATTAACAACCTGAGAAAGGTACAAGAATTTTTTAATCCTATTACCCTCATGCCTCACACTACTAGTCTTAGCAAGTACAATGAGATTTTAGAATGCATACAATCAAATACATTCAAATCAGACTTGATCTGTCTTTCTGTCCATCTATTCATTCATTCATTCATTCATGTGCCAAATTCAGATTAGATCAGCACATTACGTAATAAAGTACATGATTTTGGTCAAATTGGATACCCAGATATACAAAAAAGAACTACTTAATGATATATCTAATTATTTTGTGATAATCCTTTAAAATATGAACCTGGGAACGCATTTGTAGATCAGTGGTTCTCAACAATCCAGGGGACCTTAATTTCAAAGGGGGCTTCAAATATATTTGTGGACAATGGGAGGTTGAGATGCACTGATGTAGGTAAACCGGTTGTACAAAAACAAGAGCATCTTGTTGACATCAAAAAATGTACTGGGTTGTCACACTGTCTATCCTTTGTTTGTGTGTGTGTATAGAGGTAAACCACAAGTAGCACATATTTTTAAAAGGTAACGCTTTTTTTTTTTTTTTTTAAATACATTGACACAAATTATTGTTTTTTTTAAATGGTAAGTATTGTAAAATTTCACATCTTCCAGCCTGCCTGACAGACATTTCTGCCTGAAGGACCACCACCTTTTCATCTCAACCTTGCGAAGAAGGAACTGCTTGTGGTCTCGACTAACCCAACACAATTTCTCCATTCAGCTAAGTTCATCAACCACAACTCCATCCAGGACAGAGAGGAACCTCGGAGTTATCATTGATGATCAGTTAAACTTCACAGAGCACATTGCTAGAACTGCCCGATCCTGCAGATTTTCCTAATGCAACATTAGAAAGATTAGGCCCCTCCTGTCAGAGCATTCCACACAACTTCCAACTTCCACGCCCAAGCTCTTGTTCTATCCAGATTGAACTACTGCACCCCATACCAAAACTAACTACTTCAGACTTATGTACCCTCCAGAAGCTTGTGTTCTGCAAGTGAAAGGTGCCTTGTGGTACCATCCCAAAGAGGCAAAAAAAAAAAAAAAAAAAAATTCACTCACAGACCTTTTCCTTGTCTGTTCCCTGCTGGAGGAAAGAGCTGCCTAACATTTTCTGAGCAGCTTCTGAGTCTTCAGACATTTGCAAGAAACAACTGAAGATGCATCTTTTTTGTCAACACTTGACCCAATAATACTAACACTTACTATTCTATATATCCATTTAAAAAAAAAAAAACTTGCCATGTGTACTGTGCTAGACTAACTGGGACTAGTCACGGCACTTACACAGTGTTGCTGCACTGCTGATTGCTTCAATTGTTCTCATTTGTAAGTCGCTTTGGATAAGCGGCTGCTAAATGATTAAATGTAAATGTAAGTCCTTTATTTAACTCAATATTAGGAGTTCTGCACCAGTATGTGCATTTTTTCTAAGATAGTCATAATATAAATCACACAAATCACCAACATAATATTATACGTTTATTATGTATAATGTTACACATTATATTGCATATTATAGAAATAAATACAAACACAGACGAGACGACATTTATAATGCATGTATGTATGTGTATGTATATATAAAAATGTGTGAGTGAGAAGACTGGGAAGTTTCGTAATCCTTTTAGTTTAACCAATTATTAATTAGCTACCGTGACAATGTGTACAAAATTTAAACTGACATCTTACTATTTTTCTTACAATTCACCCTGTTAGTGGTACTTTAGAGAATAATTTGCAGAGTTTCTATGGTAACACTATCAATCCCTAAACGAACCTGTTGTAGTCAGGACGTACAGCGGTCACTTGGTACAAGTTGAAGCTCTCTGAAAATTCCCATCTCCAATCACGAGCTGTACAAGGACGTGAATGTAATTATGAAATCTCGTAATTATGGTAATTACAACATGATGTGAACACACCTCCAAAGTACATAGTGACCAAAACACAGATGTTAAACAAAAAGCATTAACACTCCTAAGTCTGCCTATTTTTATATTGTTATATAAATGTAATACATTCCTATATTGATACAAGGCCAGTCTCTATAAGGCCAACTACAACAAAAACATTGCCATTGGTATGTAATGACAGAAAGAAGAGTTTTTACTTCAAAGCTTTCAGAATAATTTCCTGAATTTTCATATTTCATGCTACTCATTTATTTAATTGGCAAATATTCAATATTTAAGACCATCTGAAGATTTGAGAGTGAATAACTTGGAATCTGGTTGTTTCAAGTGCCATCTGTAGGACACTTCTGTATTTCTTAATGCACTAAAAAAATTATTAGTCAAAAAAAAAGAAAAAAATGTCCACACAGAAAACTATGTAACTACTTATTTTTTCCTCAAGTCAGTAACTTGCTACTTCTGCCGCCCCCTTTATCATGCATTATTTGGCTGTAGGAACATTCGTGCACATTGACGAAAATGCATTTAGCACAATAAAATTGAATTTCCTTTTTCAAGACAAAAATATACTTTATGAGATGAGTCTAAAATAACATGCATAAGGTTTATTTCTAATAAAAAAGTTAAAAAGTTAACAAAAACATATAAATGTTAGCTGCTTGTACTGTAACAGTAATTTGTAATTATTCTAGGCCATGACCGTTTAAAAGGCACCAGTGAACAGGAACTCATGATACCTCGGCTTTCATTGTAAATATTGCTGGTCATGTGAACTCTATGAAATGACCATGAACATGTCCCTCACGTTCACAGCAGAGGCAGCTGTCTAAGGTTTGGTTACCTAAGAAAACAGGAAATAAGGGAAGTCCAGGCCATCCACTGAGTGTGGGAATTTCATTAGTTAGAAAAAAAAAAAGGCTCAAAGTTTGCAGACTGATTTGAGATAGTTGAAAAAAATGTTTCTTTATAAGTAACTTATCAGGAGTTTTAAGAGAAGACAGTATTGCGCTGGTTCATGTCTCCAACTTTTTCAAAGAACATGAAATCCTATGAAAAGAAAAAAGAAAACAAAAATCGAAGAGTCAGAACAGATATCTAGTGGGGAAGATTGTGGATCATTAAATGTTTTGTTAGTTTAATACTCACAATAAGGAAGCAAGCACCCAAAAGTACAGCCTTCATCTTAACATCCATGTCCAGAGGGAACTGAATGCCAAAATTATCAGTGTCAGTGAAGACTTCCTTTAACAGGCCGCTCCACTGCTTACTGATTCGACCAATAGGCTTCCCACTACCGTCTTTGCCTTTGAGCTAAAAGAGAGAAATAAAATGTTTTAGAAACCACCAAAACAATGGTATTTTGCTTAATAAAAAGGATTTAGTCATAATAATATCAGTCTTTGAATTTCACTTTCGTTCCATTCCTAAAAAGTTACCTCGAAGTTCACGTCACCACAGCAGTTACATGCCAAGCAGGGCCCCTCCAGTTTCATCACAGTCTCCTTGTTGGGCCCCTGGATGGAGAATTTTGGATAACAGGGGTGCCAATCCTGCTTAACATACCCTACAGTCGTTCCTGGGGGGGCCTGTACCTCCATCTGAAAGTGAAATATTCAAAAGAGAACATCCTTATTTAGAGTATATGCTTAAAAATGTATAGCACTGTCCAATTTGTTTTTAAAGCTAATAGCTACGTTTGCATACATACGCAACAGTTCAAAAGTTTGGGGCTGGTAAGAGTTCTTTTAATGTTTTTAAAAAAGTCTCTTATGCTCACCAAGGCTACATTTATTTGAACAAAAATGCTATATTATATTGTGAAATATTATTGCAATGTAAAATAACCGTTTTCTATTACAATAGATTTTAAAATATAATTTCTTCCTGTGATGGCAAAGCTGAATTTTCAGCATCAGTCTTCAGTGTCACATGACCCTTAAGAGATCCTTCCAATAGGCTTGGTGCTCAAGAAATATTTATTAATATTATCAGTGTTGAAAACAGTTGTGCTGTTTTATGTTTTTGTGGAAACATGATACATTTTTTCAGGATTCTTTAATGGATAGAAAGAACAGCATTTATTTGAAATATAAATATTTTGTAGCATTATAAATGTCTTCACTATCTCTTCTGGTCAATTTAATGCATTCTTGCTGAATAAAAGTATTAATTTCTTTCAAAAGCATACTGACCTTAAACTTTTGCACAGTAATGTATACGTAAACTAAATGAACAGCGTGACCGTTGACCGTCAGACTTCT
Organism: Zacco platypus; assembly: GCA_038088235.1. Taxonomy (NCBI): domain Eukaryota; kingdom Metazoa; phylum Chordata; class Actinopteri; order Cypriniformes; family Xenocyprididae; genus Zacco; species Zacco platypus. Next base: position 17,623,149 of record CM076085.1, read on the forward strand.
TCTGTAGGTCCATAATGACTGTATGCCATTTATAACTCATAAGTCACACACATGTTCAGGTCAGTAATAGATCACACAGCATGTCCTTTAGATGGGTCACTAACTGAAACCCAACAAGTATCAGAGGCTTTATGTGTAACACTTTATGTAGATACTTTATGCACAAAAGTTTTCAGATTTATAAAACCATGTGCCAGGACTTGCACAAAATTCCCTTGAAAACCAGTCAGCAGAACATTATGCGTACATCCTGTTTTTTTGGCAGTGTATTCAATTGTCTGATTCAGTGCATCACTGGTCACAGGAGGAGTTATCTTTTGGCTACGGTCTGCCTGCACATGACATCAACAGCACCTCTGTGGAGCAGTGGCTGTACAGCATTGTCATATGAACTTTTCAAATCAGCTAATGGACCGTTCTACCACCGAACAAAAGTGCGCATCATTGATCATTGTTCTCACGTGAAATATTCTCTCAGAACATGAGTTCTGCAGTTTAATTTAAAGAGGAATTCTCATGCGCCTAACACTCTTCTCTGTCATTTACACATTATAACGTAGCATGCTAGATTAATATAATTATAGTTTAACTTTTGGATAATGAGTGAGGAATGAGTGCTTAACTCCTTTAATGAGAGTGGAATATTAAAACAATTCTGTTTTCATCATTACTTCACTCTCTCCAGGAAGAGAAAGTGTATCCACAGTCTAGTGTGTGCAGACAAGCGCGCACATATTTTTGCTAAGTTTATTATCCCGACATGTGCATTTTGTACGTATGCTACGTTTATACATCAGGCCCCTGTGTGGATGTTGTTTTCATGTTGTGTTCAAGTAAAGTCCTGACAAATAACTAAGCTTAAAAGGTAAAAAAAATATTGCCTTTGTTTTATCTAATTATAGTTCCAGGTTTACTATTTTTAGAGGCATGTAACCATGTGGAGAACTTTGTCATCAGTAAACTCTTGACAAATGACTGAAATTCAACTTTGACTCCTGGTCTGTATTGAGCACACTGGTCAATACTGGTCACAGGAAATGAATTACTGAGGGAGTGAAAAATAGTATTATATATATATATATATATATATATATACACATACACACACACACACACACACACATATACATACAGGTGCATCTTAAGAAAGAAATTAGAATGTTGTGGAAAAGTAATTCAATTCAACTCAAATTGTGAAACTTGTGTATTAAACTACTTCAGTCTGTGTGCACTGAATTTATTTAAGTCTTTGTTTCTTTTAATTGTGATGATTTTGGCTCATATTTAACAAAAACCCAGCAATTCATTATCTCAACAAATTAGAATACTTCATATGATCAATTAAAAAAACATTTTTAGTGAATTGTTGGCCTTCTGGAAAGTATGTTCATTTACTGTACATGTACTCAATACTTGGTAGGACCTCTTTTGCTTTAATTACTGCCTCAATTTGGCGTGGCATGGAGGTGATCAGTTTGTGGCATTGCTGAGGTGGTATGGAAGCCCAGGTTTCTTTGACAGTGGTCTTCAGCTCATCTGCATTTTTGGTCTATTGTTTCTCATTTTCCTCTTGACAATACCCCATAGATTCTCTATGCGGTTCAGGTCTGCTGGCCAGTGAAGCACACCAACAACATGGTCATTTAACCAACTTTTGGTGCTTTTGGCAGTGTTGGTAGGTGCCAAATCCTGCCGGAAAATGAAATCAGCATCTTCAAAAAGCTGGTCAGCAGAAGGAAGCAAAAAGTGCTCCAAAACGTCTTGGTAAACGGTGCAGTGAAAAAACAAAATCGACCAACACCAGCAGATGACATTGCACCCCAAATCATTTTTTTTCAAAAAAAAAAAAAAAAACTTGCTCTCATCTGAAAAGAAGACTTTGGACCACTGGGCAACAGTTGAGTTCTTCTCCTTAGCCCAGGTAAGACGCCTCTGACGTATGTGGTTCAGGAGTGGCTTAACAAGAGAAATACTACAACTACAGCCAAATTCCTTGACTTGTCTGTGTGTGGTGGCTCTTGATGCCTTGACTCCAGCATCAGTCCATTCCTGGTGAAGTTCACCCAAATTCTTGGATCGATTTTGCTTGACAATCCTCATAAGGCTGCAGTTCTCTCGGTTGGTTGTGCATCTTTTTCTTCCACACTTTTTCATCCCACTCAACTTTCTGTTAGCAGGTTCTTGGATACAGCACTCTGTGAACAGCCAGCTTCTTTGGCAATGAATGTTTGTGGCTTACCCTCCTTGTGAAGGGTGTCAATGATTGTCTTCTGGACAACTGTCAGATCAGCAGTCTTCCCCATGATTGTGCAGCCTAGACTAAACTGAGAAACCATTTTGAAGACTCAGGAAACCTTTGCAGGTGTTTTGAGTGGATTAGCTGATTGACATGTGAGCATATTCTAATTTGTTGAGATACTGAATTGTTGGGTTTTTGTTAAATGCGAGCCAAAATCATCACAATTAAAAGAACCAAAGACTTAAACAAATTCAATGCACACAGACTGAAGTAATTTAATTTAAGTTTCACAATTTGAGTTGAATTACTGAAATAAATGGACTTTCCACAACATTCTAATTTATTGAGATGCACCAGTGTGTGTGCACATATTATATATATATTTATATTTTCACAGCATGAATGATCAATTTGACCCAATCAATTTGCCTTGTTATGATTTGTCTGTTATACCTCTTGCAGGCAGCAAGGGCACCAACAGGAGACGCAACGGAAAGGTCGGATCATTCGTATGACCTCTCTGTCAGCGTTGTCTTTGATCTTCATGTCAAAGCTGCGCAGGGCACCACAGCAGTTGCGTGTGCAACAATCATTTTTTTCTTTGGCCGAGTAGATCTTTTGACCTAGGCTGTTCTTGATCTCATACTGGTTGTTGGTCTCAAAGCCAATGATTGCTGTAGAGGAGCAAAAAGAAGTTGGAGAGAAGTTGAAAAATGTTTCTAATTTAACCATAGCCCTATTCAGATGGGACTAGTTTACCAGGGGGACATTTGAGAAATTCTGGTTTCACAGATGTACTTTACGATTTTAATCCCGTCTGAATTTGCCAAGTCTGTCTCAAAACCTCAAAAAAAAAATCTAAAGCAAATTACCTACTGTGTTTTGGCAAACTCAGCGTTCCTCTGAGATATCCAATCCCATCGAATGCCATTGTTTGTAATTGCTGATACTAACGCTTCTCCTCATGAGTTTATAGCCTACCTGAGCTACGGTTTGCGCACCAACCTTCCGCATGCTCTCATTTAATTTCAATATGGATTGAATCAAATAAAAAAAATTAACTGGAGCCAAATCGTGGAAACCGAGAAGACGGCCAATTATAATATCAGTAAGATACTAGATTCACTTATGTGGGCTTATTATAAACCACTTCTGTAAAATTTACTTAATGTTTTTATAATAAACAAAAATTATAATCAATAAATAATAAATTAAAAGACATGTCATACATGATGCATGCAAGCACAGCACGAGACACCCACGTCTAGAAAACACACACTCCCACCTCTGTAATAAACATGGAGATGTTAGTCTAGTCCAAATTGGTACATGAACTAATAGATGTTGAATGATAAGAATTGTAAATCACACATCTTTTAGATAACTAGTCCCATCCAAATAGGGCTTATGAGTCTTATGTTTTAAACAAAGTGTCGCAAAAAGCAACAGCAAGTAAAACAGTCTCAGGGTTAAATAAGAAACAGGCAGCATGTGCCTTAATGCACATACTGCATTGAAATAGTAAACAGCTTCAACTAATACACATAATAAAGAAAAAGACATACCCTCTAACAACTCCACTTTCTGATGAATAAGGATCTGGTCAATCTGAAATGCAAAGAATATAGTAACAAGACGTTATACATACAGAAGCACTAACGCGAAAAACATGCCAGAAAGATGGCGATGTAACTTTTCTATTAAAAAATAAATAAATAAATAAATAAATAAAAAGTTTAACTATACTTCGATAAAACGATTAATAATGAATGCTCATCAGCTTTGTTTCATGCAGTTATTAAATTTTTCATGGTGCTGTTATTCCTATCATATCTGTAATATAATAGCGTCATATTTTGTACATGCAACTTAGCAAATTTTATTGTAAATTTAAAAAAAATAATAATTGTAATTTCATACATTTTAACAATTTACTGTCAACTATAGATGCTTTATCTATTGCATTCGCAAGTTTTCACAAAATCCCAAGTTTCCTGCTCATAATTATGACATTGTGGTGGTGGTCATGCAAGTTCAACAAGTAAATACGATCTTTCCGACATGACTTGAATATACCAAAAGACATGGCCTACCTGAGTGAGGTACTCCAGACCAGGTGGTACTCCAGCAGGCACTGACACTGGTACAGATGGTACAGCTACAGGTGCTAGAGAAGGTTGATGGAGGTATATTTATAGTATTAAAGTTCATTACAATGTGTGGATACTAGAAAAACCAGCACATTTCCATTGAATCCATACAAATAAAATTCAGCAATGCAGATTTGTAAATATTAGCTTTTTTCATATTTCACAAAGTAATAGTATGTACTAATTTTATAATGCATGAGCAAAGTGACCATACAGACCAAAGTTTAAAGTAAATTGAATATTTTATACATACTTTTATATATACATATGCAGTCATGTTAGGACACCCTATTGAATATCCACCCTGCTGGTGGAATGATCATCAGGAACGCAGAATCCCTGGCAATATTCAAGAGACAGCTGAAAACTCATCTCTTTCGTGAACCCTTCATAAAAAAAAAAAAAAAAAATCCTTTCCCTTTTCCCTTCCTACTCTAGCTTATGTTACTGACCACACTTCCTGTGTCTATTTGCCAATTCATGAAGAATCGCTTGTTTGGATTCCTCACTAAATGACTAAATGTAAATGTAAATGTGAATTCCATGGTTTTCCATTTTAGGACATTATTTAAAAAAAAAAAATAATCATCTAGTGCTTGGCAGGTCTTAATTTAAAAAATAAACCTCAGATGAAGAACACATGACAGATCACACCATGTCATTATTTATTTAGCAAAAATAAAGCCAAGATGGAAAATCCATGGATGAAAAAGTTAGGCCACCCTACAATTCAATTGCTTGTAGGTCCACTTTTAGCAGCAATAACTTTATCAAATCTATTTATAGATTTGACCTCAGAGAGTGTGCGTACACTTTAATCCACGCAAACGCTCATATTTATAAAAACGGTCTTTGACGTGGAAAAGTGCTTAGCGCCACATCAGAATCTGAGCAGCCGTACACACTTCTTGTCAGATTACTGCAGGTTTTTGGAAATCTAAGCTATTCATGCAGCTCGCCATTCTACATTAAAAGATTTGAATGATTATTGGTGAGCTTTTATATGTAAATGACATTAATTAGGTGTCGTTTACAATGCAGAGAACTGAAACCATTCAGCTGCATGCAAATTCAAGATCATTTGCGACTTATAGATTTCACACCAGAAACAGAGGCGTATGCTCATTTTCCGTGTTTATGTTTATTCTATGAATCACACGTACGCACATCTGAGAAATGATCGCAAGTTAGGATGGTTTCAGCACAACATTTTATAAATGAGGCCCCAGCAAACTGCCAGAACTTCAGCTTTTATAGAGGTCACACTTGCTGATGATTAAGTAATCAAAGGTATTTTATTAGCAGTGCCTTTTTATTACTTACCTTTTTAATTCCTATGTTAACAGTAAGGGTGTCCTAAGTTTGTCACCCATGGCTTTTCCATTTTAGCTGTACTTTTGCTAAAATAAATAATAAAGTGTTATATCATGTATTGTTGTTCATCTGAGGTTTTATTTTCCAAATTTTAAGACCTGCCAAAGACCAGGGGCCTCATTTATAACCGTTACGTACGCACAAAACATGCCCCGAAAGAGGCGTACGCTACTTCTGACACAAACGATGGGATTTATAAAAACAAACTTGACGGGAAAGTTTGCGCACTTTCACGCAAACTCTGACTCAACCGTACGAACACTTTTACTAGACTGAGCAAAGTAATGAAGTAAACGGAAGGATTTTAAACTCTGTTTTCGTTTTGATATACACATTTACATTAATATTCCACATTTATTAATGTCGATAAGCCCTAAAATTACATAAAGTCATTACGCAAAAGATAAACAAAAATGATATGGATTTAGATAGTGGATGTGCTACTTTTGATCACTTTTCCTGTGACAAGCTGTTTTAAGGACAGCGAGAGTGATAGGAGCACAATAATTCCTCATTTCATGATCAGTGATGCACACTTACTGCGATATAATGAAAGACACTGCTGGATCCGATGGTCGAACGGTCTATAGTCCGGTTTGAACAGGTTCAATGATAATATCTTACTGTACAACCGCAGCTGGAGATGTTGATGTCTGTACAGGCATCTTCAAACAATTATGAATAAAACCACTGTATTTGAAGGATACAACTTGAAGGAAACGGTAAGATTTATACATTTCCTTTTTAAAATACTTTGTCAGAGAATTGTATTTACAATGCAATAAATAAGTAGGCCTATATCTGTATCCACTAAAATAGCCTAAACATCCTAAAAGATATGTTCACCTTATCAGCAAAACTGCATAAAATCGATTTCATTACAATTGTTTAAAACAATTAAAATGCTATTTGGACACTGGAAATTAATGAATCAACTTTAGAGAAGCTAGCTATTTTATAGCTACAATTTTGTTGTTATGGATATTTTGATATATTTATTATAAAACAGCAAGGATATTAGATGATTTTTAGTAATATGTATGGCACAAATGGCATTTATAGTGCGTATGTAACATTTCCCAATGTCTTGTACTTTTGACGGCGTTAAAAATGGTGTCACGTGGATGGAAATGTGCATGGAAATGATATGCAGATGAGGATATGCATAGTAAAACTAGGCGTTGTAAGCTCCATATATGATGATTTCGGGAGGAGACGAGGTGGAGATGGATGTACGGACAATCTTCCGCCAACTGGGATTTATAAAGGGATTTTTGCGCAGGTTCTGATGTACACATGGTTTTATAAATCTCATTTTTTTTCTTGCGTACACCATTTTCAGATTTATGTCGTACGTTCACTTTTAGTGAGGTTTATACGCAAACTTTTATAAATGAGGACCCAGATGATTTTTTACAATGCCCTGATACGGAAAACCATGGAATTCAATAGGGTGTACCAAACTTTCATGTGACACATATACATATATATATATGTGTGTGTGTGTGTGTGTGTGTGTGTATATAATGCTCAATTTACTTTAAACTTTGGTCTGTATGATAACTTTGCTCAAAACATTACCCACTAATTTACCTTTTACCTCCCACCATTTTCTTAATTATTTGTAAATTAAATACAAACTAGACAGGTTTACCTCCATACGGCTGGCCCTGGTGAGATGCTGGACTAACTGGACCAGGCTGATACATGACTGGTTGATCTGGAACTGGCTGGTACCCTACTTGAAACCCTGCAGGTGGAGCCGCATGTCCAGGATCTCCATAACCTCCCACTGGATAAGGGGCCATGGAGTGTCCGCCTGGCTGGGGCATGGGATACGGAGGCTGGTGTGGAGATGGGTAGCCTGGTGTAACAATTTCAAATGCAGAGAGAGAAGCCCATAACTTTAGTATACTGCGTACTTAGCTGTACTCTAATGAGAAATATTAAGTGTTGTGTCATTAATCGGGATGTTAGAATCTGCCTGTTTTGTGCAGATTATGGAGTTATTTGGCTTGTGGATATTTTTTGATGTCTTGCTTGTTTGGCTCTTTCAGATTGTGGCTTGAATTCAGAAACTCTACATATTGTTGTCTTTGAGCTACATTGTTGTTGATTTACTCCCACTTTTTTGTTACTTCACATAAGCGAGCCTCTTTTTAGTCTTAAATGATAGACACATGCCCAGACATGCTGTAAAAGGTCCTGACTCCTGATGACTTGGAATGCATTCTTCCATTCAAGCGGTCAAGGAAAATCCCACCAACCTGCCTCAACAGTGGTATATGACCTGAGTCGGTATGCAGCGGATTGTCAAATGACTGGAACAAGAGACTGATTTATTCTTTTTCAATCAATAAATACAGACACAGAATTATTCATGTATGCTATGTAATTATTGTATGATCAGATTTGAGATGGTTCATGGCACGCAGGCCTTCCATGTTCTGTGGAAGGGGTCTATTTTAGACTGCAGTGTACATGTGAGGGATCCCAATGGAGAAAAACTAAAAAAGCTACCAATAACAGAAAGGGTCATAAATAATTCATTGTGACAATATTGACTATTTGCTGACAATAGCAATAAGAACATCATGAACAATGCATGTAATTGTGAAATAGAGAAGATGGTAAATATTTAATAACATCCGGTGGTGGTGGTGGTGGTGGGCGGTTCCCTTGGTAAAATCTTGTCGACCTGCAGACTAAAAATTCAACCTGCGGCAACAGTGTAAAAGTAGCCGATTTTGAGGGAAAACCGTGGACTTGGCAACATTGTCAGGAGTGAACACCAGGTGTAGCTTAGTATTTGACATGTCTTATCCTCCCATTGAACAAATCCAGAACTGCCATTTCAAATCTTTCACTAGCCTTGTTGAATTTGAATGGAATAGAGCACTTTCATCACAATGGTCTCTCATCCAGGTGCTGTTGAGACACACCCTTAGCATTATTGGGACATCATTTGAAAGGTGCAGGCTTTGTGATAGATTCCTGACTTTAAAACCTACAGATCTAGTGTCCTCTACATTATGGAGCCGTTGAGAGAAGGCTTTAAAGCACAGGTTTCCAAACTCAGTAATGAAGGGCCACTGTCCTGCATAGATTAGCTCCAACTTGCCTCAACATGCCTGCCTGGAAGTTTCTAGCATGCCTAAATAGACCTCGATTAGCTGGTTCATGTGCGTTTAATTTGGACCAAGATTAGAGACCCCTGCATTAAAGCTTCAGCATTAAGAATGTTGTCTATTAACTAGTATACTTCCATCATTTAGGCAAGACCACAAATTATTAGCCTAGCTAGACAATGAAACAGAACAAAATGCAAATAATTGGAAAAAATAAATAAATAAGTCTATTGAAGACTGATGGCCATGAGGCAAACACACAACAGTGCCTTTCATTGCCAGCAGAGAAAGACCCTGCCATGCTGCAGCAACACGCCTGAGGTGCTCAAAATAGGCTTTTTGACATTCTGCTTAAAGGGATAGTTCACTCAAAAATGAAAATTTCCCCATAATTTACTCACCCTCAAGCCATCCTAGGTGTACATGACTTCCTTCTTTCAGACAAATAGAACCAGAGTTATATTAAACAATGTCCTGGCTCTCGTAAGCTGTATAATGGCAGTAAATATAGAATGAGATTTTGAAACCCAAAAAAGTGCAACCATCCATCATAAAAGATGGATTAAAAACTGTCTACTTATGCCAAAGGAGTAACCCCTTCCACGATGTAGGAGTAGCGTAAGCTTTGACACCTCTTGCTGTTCAGACAAATAGCGCTGTGCAACAAACTAAAAAAAAAAAAAATAATAATATCTATACATATATACTTAAATTCTAGTTTTAGACTTCTAATTTGTGACGGTGTTTTGTTTTATCCTCTGCGCTTCCACATTTGTCAGTGCATTCACGGTAAATCGATGCACATCTTCGTCTGTCAGAAGCTAATCATTTCATTTTTAAAGTTTTAAAAATTGATATTTTTATTACACAAATGCATCGCTTCGCTTCAGTTGGCCTTTATTAACCTCCCGGAGCAGTGTGGTCATCTTTTATGATGGGTGGTTGCACTTTCTTGGGCTTCAAAATCTCATCCTATATTTACTGCCATTATAAAGCTTGGAAGAAGACAATATTTAATATAACTCCAATTGTATTAATCTGAAAGAAGTCATATACACCTAGGATGGCTTATTTTCATTTTAATATGCAGTTTACCCCAACAATTCCTGATCACTATCACAGGGGAATTAATGAATTAAGAGATTGTTCAACAAGTAGTAATTGCATTAATGCAGCACATAGCATTCATGACATTGCTTGTATGAATCTTACTGATGAACGGCAGGGGTGTTTTCTGGGTCGTCTGGCAGACCAACTGAGCTCACACTGACTCTATGCCCTCAATCAATGCTAATTTAATATTCCAGACTTGCCACATGGAATTGCAACCCGCTTCCGTCATGTTATTTTACTGTTCATGATCACGTGTCCATGGCTCGACGCATAATGTTAAGTGCTGGGAAAAAACCCCCAAACTCAAGTCATTTATGAAAAGCCACCACGCCTTCAAATATCCACCATTGCAATTAGATTAAAAGGGAATCATCAGAAAATCTTAAAAATAAAGATTGTTTATTGGCATCAATGTTTCCTAGAACAACCTTTAACATCCATACAACCTTTCTATTCTTTGAAAGGTTCTTTATAATGGAAAAGTGTTCGAACGGTTCACTGAAAGGTTCTTTGAGGAACCAAAAATGGTTCTTGTATTGCATCACTGCAAGAGCATCTCATGAGAGTTCTCATAGAAATATGACATAAGGTGCTGTTAGGATTTTGAAATAAAGCAACAAGACAACCAATCTATCTGGCAGAAATGATGTATTTGGAAAGCAAACCACCTCATTCCTGCATAGTATTACCACATGATCCATGACCTTCTCTTATTAAAACCTTTGACATTTATGCTTTTGTGATTGTGTTTTTTTAACTCTCCCTTCTTGCCTTTCCTGTTCTCTCTGCTACTTCAATAAACATTGCTTAACCTGAGTATTTGACCCAGATAAAGTTTTTTTTCATGAGTCATGAATGACTGACACATTGCCTGGAAAACACAAACTAGTTTTGGTAGAAAATTAATAATTGCTGATGTTCATCCACTTTCCTTAACATGGACTAAATAGTGTCAGTATACTTTAATGAAGCTTGCTTGAATTCCCCAGCTTATTAAGAACACAGTCGCTCCAAAGAACAACTCCTAATGGGGTTAAGGAATCACTTGACTGCCGATTTAACAGCAAAATGCAGTCTGGGTGTAGTTGAGATATTTTATAGTAAGAAAGACAGAACAAAATCATCTGCTCTAAATTAAACACATTTACTCTTATAATAGAGCTATGACTTGAGACCTGATCACAGATATTCGCAAAGGAAAAGGCAAAACTAAAGCCACAGACATTCCAGGTACTATCACAGACATCCCCAACTCTGATCTTAAAACTGCATAGCCTGTGGAAACTTAAATGTGGAACACAGCCACTTTTATAGGGCTACGCTTCCTGCATTCCTTTCCCACTGACCTCTAGAGAAAATGTTTTTACCTTCATTTCAAAGCCTTCACTGAAACTGCACAAATCACACTTGAGAGGACAAATGTTAATAGATTGTGTGTTAGTTTTCAGCACAATATTCGTTAACATCATGAATGAGTTGCTGCAGGTGGGAACTGTAGGGCAGCACTGCTTGTTTAAACCATAACATGCTGCATTTCCTAAACAACAAAATCCACAAACATGCTATTGAAGGAAAATACAAACAGATTATCATTACCTGGTCCAGACATGTTGAACACAGATCTTCAGAGCCAACGTCTGTATAGAAGCACCAAGACCACTATGTGGGGGAAGAAAACGTAGGGAAGTTGTGATGTGGACAAAACAAACGCTGGAAACAAGCAGAACAGGTCCAAAAGAACAGAAACTCAACATGAAATTAAAAAGACAAATGTTTAAATGTTCAGGCAGAATTTTAAAGGAAATAGGCCAACCCAACCGGATCTTGGGCAAGATTCGCGCCAACCAATTAATTCGCGATACGTTTTTTCAGAGGGTGAGAAACATACTGAAGCAATAACACAGTGACGTCATGGCACGTGGGTGTGGCCAGCGCTATTTATCAGATTGAGCTTCTAGTGGGGTCAAACACAGCGTCTCCTCACACCCACAACAGCGAAACCTCAAGCATTCGCGAACAAAAGAAATGAAAAACACAAAGAAACTGATCTAAAACCCTTATCCACGTGTCTCTCGAAAAAAGAGACTATTTAATCAAAAATAATTAAGATCATTTCTCATAAATGTATATAGCCCATCATATAACAACCTAGCAGACAAAAATACAGCAAAAGGGTAACGTTAGTCTATTAAAACGTGCTTTGTATTGGCGAAGATTCGAAAAGGGTGAAAATATAATCCAGCATGAACACTTTCACTTACATCTCCGCTCCTGAGACACAGACGCTCCTCGAACAAGCCCCGAACAGAAACAGCTCCTCTGAGTAGTTCTTGCTGTCGCTGTGGATACACGGATATATGGAAAGAACAGCGTTTTAAATGAATTTCTTCACTTCCGCTATACACTTTAGCTAAAAAAACTGAAGCGTTTAAACACCAAGTTACGCCCAAACATGAAGAATTGGTTTTCTCTATGAATCAATCTCCTCCCCTTCATGACGCATTAGATGAGAAACCTGAGAAAGCCACAAGACTTCTATTAAGCAACAAGATTAACTTTTAATAGAAAAAGAGGATGTTTTGCGCTGTTTGCAGTGTTCAGTACGCATCAAAGAAATGGGAAGCTTTTGATTTGTATCTTTTTCTTATAGGCCTACATTTATTCTGTACTTCACAGCTAGTAGGTCTGCACATCTTCAACTTATTTCCTGTCAGACCCACTCGCGAAAACCATATAGGACCCAAAGTCCCTAAATAACCATAAGTAACACCTCCAGTTTACACCTAAATGACATACTGACTCATATCACGGTTTTCCGTAACTCGACTTGTTCACTAAACAAACACTTCTCCGCTGTATCATCAGAGACAGAGTTTATTGTTCAAAACAATGAATCCTGTCGCCAGGTCGTTGATCTCTTCCAACAGGAGGCACAACTGAGCAGATTCTGTGAAATATCTCATCCATTCAGCCAATTATCATGTTAGCTGTTTCTAAACATTTCTCCCATAACAGACTCAGCATTTATAAAGGGCTGTGAATTTGTGATGTGAATATACTCAAAAGTATGCCCGGTCACATTTCACTGTAAAATAATTATAAAAAATGAATATAAAAATGATCAAAATAAGTTATATATAGCAAAAAATGACAAAGTCTGTTTTCAGTGAGGAAAAAATATTTATTTTTGCTTGGTGACGGGAGAATTCAAGACATTTAAGGGGATTCCAAAGATAATCTCAAATGTTTGCAGAGTTACAAGAATATTTTTGTTATAGTACCACCTTGTGGAAACCCCTACTATACACATACATGTCAACTGAAATTACTTTTTTACAATTTGATATCTGACAATTGATAATACAAAAAAAGAAAACATGCCAATATTGATAATAAAAAACAAGAGCAATTTTGGAAACTACTTTTAGTTAACATGAACTTACAATGAACAAAACTTCTACAGCATTTATTAATGGATGTTCATTTCAATATTTACGAATACATTATTAAAATAAAGTTTTTTGTTAATATTATTAGTACATGCACTGAACTATCATGAACAATGAATGACTGTATTTTTAACTAACATTAACAAAGTTTAATAAATACTGTAACAAATGTATTGCTCATGGATAGTTCATGGTATTAATAACATGTTACCCCATGTTTTAAAGCCTTAAAAATGGCTACTTAAGGAAAATGGAATTGAAAGAAAAGGACATTTTTATTTTAGCCTTTACAGTTCTTGAATTATGTGACATTGTTTTACATGGTGAAAATAGAGCCACACTGCTTCAACTCCTAATGAAATTACAATGCAGATGAAAACAATGTAAAGAATGATTTTACAACAGAAATTCACCACAAAATACTAAACACAGATAAACATTGTCTATTCAGGCATTACAAAGAATTATACAGCAGAACAGCTTTAAAACAGCTCTAAATCTTCAATATTGCTCTCAGATTTCAAATTAAAGCTGCATTTTCCACAGAGATGTATAATTTTGTTTCTATCTATTAAGTCCTGTCACGTCTGTGGTTTAGATTTAATGTTTGGGATAATGTTCTGCATTTTGTTTCCAATTCACAGTCATATAACTGGACTGGCATGTACAAACTCAGTATTCACTAAAAGGAAAAACTTTTTTTGACTTGCTCAGCATCCATAAGACAAAACTGAGAGCAGGCTGTAAACCAGTAGACAAATTTTCAATTTAATGAATTGCAAATGTAGTGTGCTGTGCTGTAGAAAAACTGATCCATACCTTGAATGAAGAGTAGTAATATGCAATTGAATTAGAGTAGTGCAATTTCAACATCTTACTGCATCGCCAAATGAAGTGCCGAAAAATTAATCACCCGTTCTATCAACTGAAACATGTTGGAAAAATGACTGCATCTACAATAATTTTTATATACAATGAAAATACACAACTTAAAATAACATGCACAGTAAAAAAATAGTACTGATTCTGCAAATAATTTTCACAAAAAGGCTTATATTGGTGCTAGCACTGAACTCTCGAGAATTTCATTGTTCTAAATTTGGAACACAAGGTACTTATAGGGGAGAAATGAGAAGGCGGGATTGCCCAAAATGTGCACACACACACTTTACACTAATTAGAGTAATCAGTGGCAACAAATTGTTCTCAGTCTCTGTTGACAGACATCTTGGCGGATTGCAGCAGCCCTGTTTAGTAAAGGTAGTTTATTTTCACCATGGGTTGTCTGTCAACAGCTAGTCTATGTCTGGTGCCCCCAGTTGCCCGAAATAGCAATAATTAGGATAGGGAGGGAAAAGAGGAAAAGAGAAAACGTGTCAGACTGCTGGTAGGCCATCCACAGAGGCCTCTCCTCCTTTTTTCTACTTGCTTTTGTGTGTGTGTGTTTCCTCTGTTAATACTACGACCATCCCTAATGAGACACCGAGAGAGACCGTTGTGGTGTACGTGGATGTCCAGTGTTTTGAAACTGTGAAATTGGGCGAGACAAGATTATCTGATACCTGAATAGGCCACACACAGATTCTCCAAATGACTGAACATTCAGAATGTGAACGATAGTCAACTAGCTAAAATGCACAGGGTTGCATGTGTTCTCATAAAATGACTAGAGATGCATAATATATCGGAACCACAACCATTATGAGCGGATATTGGAGATTCACCGTGTTGGGGAGTAACTAGTTACATAATTGTAACTGTAATCAGCTACAGTTACTGAGAAAAAAATGATTAATTAAGTAATTAAGTTAGTTATTTAGTAAAATGTTAGCAATTACAAAGGGGTTACATTGGAATATTTTCTGGAAAAAGCTATACGATATGTTGAATAATATTAATTTTGTAATTGATTTGTCTGATTTTGTGGTGGCTGTGCTTTAAAATGAACTTAAATTTAATTCAATTAAAAATTAGGTTAACCCTGCCTGGTTTAAATGTTTGAAAATGACACAAAGTTGAAAACATTTGTTGGAAATTTTGATAGGTATTCATATGTAATCAGTTACATTACTTTGATAAAGTAATTGAAATTACTACATTATTACATTTTAAAAATGGTAACTTGTAATCTGAAACCTATTACATTTCACAACACTGGACATTCATTTGATATCTGTTGATATGTTTACCTGTATAAGTTTCTTATGTTTAGATTACACTTAACACTCTTAAAAGTTTAAATAATTTTAATTATAAGATTTTGCACTTTAAAATGACTAATAACGCATTCTTTAAAAATGTTTTTAATTTAATAAGACTATTAAATGTAATCTTTGGCAAATCTCAAAATGATTATCTATTTTCATGTTTATTTTAATGTTGTGATGCCTAAAATCACTTGTAGCATATAATTAATTTTAATTTTTAAAGTTTTAGTTTATTTAGAGAATATTTACTGTTTTAATTATTACTTACTTATCAATCAGTTATACAATCAGAACTCTACAGTTTTTGAAGAATCCTCTATGCCAAAAAAGTTCAATGGAGAAATGTGTTAAATGAGCGAATGAAACTTTCATGTTTAATAGGTCATTTTGATTTTTTTTGAAATTGATTTTTGTTGTAGTATGTTTATTAGCTGATTCATAAATTTGAATTAAAATTAAATTGAACTAAAATACCAAATTAAATCTAAATCCATAATGAACCCATAATTGGAACCTCTAAGGTTATATGAAGCTCTTGGCAGAACGGATACAGAACGTTTCTTCATCAGTCAGAATTGTTTTGTTTTTTGTTTTTTAAAGTGCAGAAATCACATCCTCACATTTACTTACAGAATTATTTAATTAGGAGTTGACATTTTATATATATATATATATATATATATATATATGTATAGATAAATATATGTATAGATAAATATATACACACACACACACACACACATATATAGTTGACTATATACATATATATATAGCTGTATTAAAGCTTTACACCTTTCAGGTCAGTATGGAAATACCTATATACATTTTATATAATTGTTTATGCATTGTCATACTATGAAACATAAGAATATCCCAAACACATCATCCTGAAAAACTGATTCATCAGTCTCCTATTATATTCTGTGGGTGACCTCGAAGTGGATTGTCAACTTGTTAACCTGAGTTTGAACTAGAACATTTTAACAACAACCAAAATGCTGCCTTTATCATGTTCTAATCTTTTTGGAGGGTGGGTGAAGTCATGCTAGACACACACACACACACTCCCTTTATCCATAATCTCCTGGTCATCCTATATAAACCCACCCCAGCTTCAGGTCTACAAATACCCGAAACACACATGCCCTTGACACAGAGGACGGCAAGGCAACGTACACATACAAGACAGGACAGAGCAGGATAGTCGGAGAACTCCTGAAGAAACTTTAAAGGACAGACTAATTCACCAAGAAGGTAAATATCAAAGACACATTATACTTTTATTAAACTCTGAATTTTGTCCTATGATAATTGTGCTGAATTTGCAACATTTTTCTCAACACGTGGCCAGTGAGAGCAAACAGAAGATCCGTGTGAATTAAAGTTTGAAACAATTTCTAATCAGCCGATTGGGTTCACTGTGAGGAGTTTATAAAGCAAATATTTTAAACACTTTTTCTAAATATTATATTTTGTGTGATGTTGTACCCTCAGATGATGTGCTCCAGGTGTTTGCTACTTATTCTGGTTGTCTACTTCTTGATGGACGAGCTTTGTGCTTTCCTGATACCAGACAGACTGCGAATGAAAAGAGTAAATATCACATTAATTATGCGCTTCATTTATTCTCTTCTCAACAGAGTATACATTTATATACAGTTTTGACGTGTTTTTAATATAGCATTGAAATAGAAGCATTTTAATATATCAGATATATTCAAACACATCTAATTCCCTGCAGAGCAGTCACAGGTCGGATCAGGAGATGTCACCACACATCTATGAGCTCTCTGATCTGGCAGACTTGTTCCCAGGAAATGAAGGGGAAATGACTCGGGACTGGGATCCCAATCCGGCTAAGTCTCCAGCGTTCTTTTCTCCTTTGGAACATATCAATGTGCAACCAGCAAACACCAATCGCCGCAAAAACAAGGATAAGAGGTCAGCGGGAATATTTACAGTTATTTAATGTATATTCAATTACTACTTATTAAATAAAACGTAATTAAATTTTGAATTAATTTTATTATATTTATATACGTATGATTAAATTCTTTTAAATCTCTATTTATTTTACAATTTGTAATGATTTCCTAATTAAACTTTAACATATTTTTTGAACCCATGGTTCTCTGTAGCAGCTAATCTATGAGGTTTTCAAGCCTAAATTCATTTCCTACATTTTACTCCCAATAGGAGGAGGATCACTGTTCCTCTGGACCCCATTGGCAGCTCCCACTTGTCTACTAGGAACAGAAAGGTATTTTCAGGCAGAGAAAACCATTGTGGCATGGCTATATAAATTTTAAGTAAAGACTGCATATCCAATCAATGTTTAAAATATTTTCCCCCCCTTAGGAGGAACCTGGAGATTTTAAGGAGTATGACACAAAGTGATCAAGCTGACCGATTATATATACCGTTAAAAAGGACAAATTATTATGTTGTTTAGTTTTGGTCCTTTTCTCTTTTTTGGTTTCTATTAAGTCATTGCATCTCAGGTTTATGAACTGTGACTTATTTATTTGTATTTATGTTTTGCGAATATTAGCTTACCAGCTCCCTCTAGTGGGGTGCAAACTAACAAGACACTGTACTGGTGTTGCTGCAAAATAAAATGTACAATGATAAACACTACTGAGTCTTGTCCAATGTTCTTTCGACTTATGTTGAGATGCATCATGTTTTTGTGAATTAAAGAGCAGCTAGATTAGGAAAATAAGATATTTGAAGCCCAATAAAGAAGTTTTATTTCTTCAGGTAGTTAAAGAAAATGATATCAGATGCAAAAAATATACCATTTGCTTTGCTTTTCTCTTCACTTTCACATATGTACACTTCTCAAAATCTGTGATATTTACAGACTGCAACATGAAGCCAAGAGAGATCTGGCCTATGGGGATTTCAAATCCCCCTTGCTTCACAAATAAACAAAAACAAATCCAAACAATTGTCTCCAAACTAATTCAAACTTAAGAGCTTGTAGCATAAATGAGTAATCTTCACCAGTTCTCAGTTTAAAACCCCCAAACAATAGTTACAACCATTCCATTCAAGGGCAGCTTCAATAAAGCTCCTAAATCTAGCCTTCACATCTTACTAAACAGAAATCTTCAAAAAAAAAAAAAAATCAATTTAACACATTGAACACTATGCTGTGCAAGTAGTTAAAGAATGAACAGTTTTGATAGATTTATCGACAGAGTACATGGGTTAACATACTGTACATTACCAGTAGAGTTAGAAGAAATTAATGTTTGATATATCAATAATTGCAACTGAATGGTTTCCCTGCTTAAATGACTCATAGTAGCTCTTTATATCTAATATGTTAGCTGACTGGTCAGGTTCATTTGGGTGTGACAAATATCAATTGAAAGGGTGTAGATCAAACAGACTTTTATGATCACCTATAGGAAAATCACTCAGACTAACACAATACATCTATTATTTCGTCAGAAAATAAGCCATTTATCCAAATTAAAAGAAATGATTAACTGGACAGTTCACTAAGAAATAATGCATTTTTGAATAGCAGTGGTGTCCACAAACTCATAGAAGCTCTTTGGCAAATTCATGACAACACTTTCCTGTAATTTGTAGTTTTTTTCCTTTCAAGTAGATTTCAATATTGTTGTACTAATACAGTATACATTTGTGGAAACTGTAGAGTGGAAACTGTCTGTAACTTTCCCCACAGAGGAAAATGGTGCCAATTACCCAATCATTTCATTCAAATGTCAATTTGATGTGACAAAGGAGAGTTTACAAAGAGTAACAAACGAGCAGAATGCACACTACTCGTGGTCAATTACCAACTCAGGAGGTAAGAGATTCAAACATTATTTCTCAGTGAAGTCCATCTGTAATGGAGACCTTTGACTGCAAATCATAAGGAGTAACTAGTCGCCAAAACTAGAACTGCAAAGAAAGAAAGGAGGAAGGATTTTGAAACTGTGTCGGATACAAAAACTGGAGAACCGGAAACATTCAGAGCTTGGAGGGAATGAACGCCCTCATTTAAGTGTCTTTTTTATGACTTGACCGCCGAGAGTCTCTGCATTTGTGGCAGTTAAATATGTCGGGCACATTAGACTTCTTAATTTTGGCACAAGAAAGGTGCACCCACACGCTGCACTGACTACATTCAATCATGGGCCGTCCTGCAAAGGGTTTACCACAGTAACAGGTGATCAAGTCCCACGAATCATCCCCTGTAAGGAAAAGATATAAAATAAATAAAAAAAATAAATGAAGTCCTACACATTAGAAAAAAAACATATATAGACATATATATCTACACACACACAATTTATCCAAATCTTCCTCAGTCCTTAAACTCACCGGACTCTACCATTATGTCTTCATCTGCTATCCAAGTCTCGCCTTCACTGGAGCTCATATCCGCCTCTCTGGTGGCCTCCTTCTCCTCTTTCACCTGTGCCTGTAGTCTGCGCTCGGTCATTGCTCCTGGGTCCGAATGCTCCTCTCTGTGGCCGAGACCGTTCTCAGAGTCTGACTCGCTGTGGGCCGAGCTCTTAAGCTTCTTAAGGGCTTTGGACTGTTTGGGGTTTTTACTGCGCTTGATCCTTGCACGTTTCTCTCCACCGCTGCTACTGCTACTGCTACTGCCAGCGCCTGAACCTAGAGAAAGACGCTTCAGCTTCTTGTCCTTTTTGCGTTCAGCTTTGCTGGCCACTTGGCCCTCATAGAAAGAGTCTTTTAAACACATTTTGTCCATCAGGGGGCTATCAGATGAGAGCCGTCGCATACTCTTGTTGCTCTTATTGGCACGAGCCTTGCGAACGAAGGTGTGGATGGTGTGCAAGTCCGACGTGCCATGACTCCAGCTGGGAGCCATGTTAGAACTCGCTCCACCTAAAACGCTTCCTTCTCCTGAAGCACCAGTGTTATTTGGAGAACTGGAGGATGCTGCAGACCATGGCCTTTCCTGCCAACAGAAAGAGGCACACAAATCTCAATCTGGATGGATCGTATGATATTTGGTATTAAAAACATGTCAGTGACATCTAGAAATACAGGTTAAGAAAAGACCAGTTAAAAATTCAAGAGGACATTCAAAGGAAAACGTACATTGACAGCACAGGTTAAACCAGGGGCGTCCAATCCTGATCCTGGAGGGCCAACCTCCTGCAAAGTTTAGCTCCAATTTATCCCAAAATTACCTCCCTGGAAGATTCTAGTAATCCTGAAGAACTTGATTGCCTTTGTTCAGGTGTGTATAAATGGGGTTGGAGCCAAATTCTGCAGAACTGTGGGCCCCCTGGGTTATACTAGGTAAATCTGCAGTTCATCACTGTTAATTTTGTAATAAAATTCAGCACTAATTTTTCAACTCCTGAATTTATCTGAAAAATCCAGTATAGGTTGACTTCTACCAATCTAGAGGCCGGTTGTACTAACTGTGTGCAAGTTACAACTGAGCCTAGTTTTGACAAAGTGGCACCAAGGCCCCGTTTACACCTGGTATTAAGATCGTTTTGGTCGATCAGATCACAAATAGACGAGGCAAACCTGTACATACCCGTTTACACCTGGTATTTTAATCCGTCTCTTTTGTCCACTTTCAACCACTTCTGTCCTGATTTCTTTGAGGGGAGGGTCTATGGGCGGGTAAATGTATGGGTTTCTTCAGATCTTTCAATCTAATGGACAAAATAAGCTTGCGCAATTTACATTTGAATGCGCACGGACACGAAGGAAAACATACGAATAGTAGGGGTGGGCAATATGACCAAATTCTTATTTCACGATATGAGAAGTTTTATTTCTCAACGTTACATATTTATGTATATAAAAAGCTGAATTAAATAAATTAAGTTTCCCCGGTGCAATAGGTATATTTAATATGTAGTTAGTACAGAAATTTAATGAAATGTAGTCTTCACTGTATGCATTAAATATAAACTTATTCTTCTTATTATTCAGTCAAGAGCAGTAATTTCTCTCTTTTTTTGATTCACAAAATGAAAATAATGACACAGAGCAGCAGGTAAGTAAATTAAGCTGCTGTCACTTTAAGACCAAATGCACAAATCCATTTTACTGATACACGTCTGGTTTATAGCCAACTGTTTACTTGCACTTGAGACATAACCAGCAGTTTTTACATGAATAATCCACGATGTGCATTTTAACATAATTGTGCGAGTATTAAAGCGCAGTAAGAGAAGAAGAGAGAACTGAATTCGCGATTGCCTTCTGAGAGAGGCAGGTTTCTGTGCGCGCACTTTGGCAGTGTGCCAGTCAGCTCGAGCACCGCACCAAGTACCTTTTCAGGATATATTGCGCTTATAACTCTTTAACATCAAGCACGTCCTGCTGTTTATATTCTCATTCATGCATAACATCACTCTGAAGTGTCAATGGTGCGATATATTTACATACCACAGTATAGCAAAATCTCTAACGACAGCCATTTTATACCATGGTAATGATATATATAGTCATACTGCCCAGCCCTAACAGAGAACATCAGCTTTCGTTTCTGCTCTGATAGCCGCAAGACCACACCGAACGCTGTGAATGCCTGTTAGGAATCAAGAATAGTGAGAGAACATTGTGCTTGGTATGTTTTTCATCTTCAAACCAAACTTGGGTCTTCAACTGGCAAAGTTTAAATCCCGGTGGTCTGTTGTTTGTGCATTTTCGACTACAGAGAGTGAACAAGCTCAAAACGTTTTAGACCCCATTTACACCTGTATTTAGTGTTGTCCATTTTGTGATCCGATTGTCCAAAATGCATCTTAACACCAGGTGTAAACAGGGACTATGTTTCAACTTGCCCACAACTGAATATTTTTGTGTTGCACCATTAAACTTAGTTGAAACTTACTTGCACATAAACTAAATATTTACGGAAGCTTTAAACCAGTAGTAATGGTTAGAATGACAGATTTACTAAACTGCATCAAAAAACTCTTGTTTTACCCGAGAGACTTATGAATGGCTGGCGCAACCCTACCAAGCACATTAGTACAAGCTTCATGTCCTGAAATGTGTCAAAATGTTGAAGCACTTAGAGGTCTCCAGGAACAGGAACTTTGTAGGAGCTTTAATACAAAAAAATTACACATAAACGTGAATCAATGCTCCATTCTTACCTCCTTTGGAGAAGGGATGTAACCGGCATATGCAAGAACAAAACTGCAAAACTTGTTGAAGTCCTCCACTGTCCTCTTTCTTCTCTCTGATGGCTGGACAGAAACATCAATCATTAGCATTGGGACAAGTACTGCCATCTGTAGGGTGAAAATTTTATTTCCTTGTTTGACTTACCAGAGTCTCTGCTTTGCACTTCAGTAATGAATCTATGTAGCAAAAAGAAGGGGGGGAAAATCACATTAATTTGTGGCTAAACA
Organism: Zacco platypus; assembly: GCA_038088235.1. Classification (NCBI taxonomy): domain Eukaryota; kingdom Metazoa; phylum Chordata; class Actinopteri; order Cypriniformes; family Xenocyprididae; genus Zacco; species Zacco platypus. The sequence continues at coordinate 17,646,191 of CM076085.1, forward strand.
ACAAGTTTGACCGAGAGAACGTCGCACTTTAAGTTAATTCGTGCAGTTTTCAATCGTACAAACATGGTAAAAAAGTGCGTTTTCGACGGTAAGCTAACTGGCTAACTGTGCTATTCCTCGCGACACCCTGTTGATTGAAGCGTAAATCAACGCTCAAGTGCGCAAGGCACCATTTTACATCCAAACATCCGCACGGTTTGAGGGACTTAAACTGTGGAGAAAACTAGACTACTTTAGCGACAAACACAATAAGCTAAACCGACGATAAAGGTGAAAAGACGCAGCTGCATGTGGCTTAAGCCTTTTCTCGACGTCGAAACAAGCCAAGACAACCTCACTGGTTTGGAAACACTTCTAAAACCATATATGGTTGATTATGAAGAATTTACAACCACCAAAACCAGTTAGTGTTAAAGAAGAACAAACACAGTCGACTAAACATTTACCGCGGCATAACAAAGAGTTACAGTCAGGCAGAGAAAGGCTACCGCGCTGAGCACACTACAGTGACCTGTTTTAAAGGCAACATTTTGTCTGAAAGGGTATAAAATATGAAACAAAACGCCTAACTGTGTATTAGACAAAAACTATTCAACTGACATCGGGTTAAAAGGATCAACAGCAACAACTAACGTTACTTTAGATCAGAGCTAGTTTACTTAGCGAAGACAAAATGCGCAACGATGCGTAACTGCGGTTTTGTAAACGTGCACATGAAATGATTTGAACAGAAAGCAGTGGTTGGACATCAGGAGTGATTTATAATCGTTTCGAGTTACTGCTTAACAAATAGCTTCAATCAACTCGAGTAATTTCACTCCATTGCACAAGACAGCAACTTGACCAATCCCTGTACGAACCAGCTCGTCAGCGCAAGTAAAATGTCCACAACTACATTGCCACGATCAAACATTACAAAGTGACTGGCAAAGAATCAGGTTTACTCGAGAAATCAGTCTTCTGCACTGGAGTACGTTAGGTTACTGCAGTATTAAAGCTGCTAACATGCTATGCTAAAACTGATCGTTGATGGGTGTTGCCTATCACAACATGGTTAAAGTTTAAATATTTAAAATCAAAGTCAAGGTTTTTCCTTACCTTGGTGCTCGGACATTATTTCAAGCATTGTCGCCTAATAAGCTCGATCCTCTTCAGTTGGATGACACCGAGCAGTGTCAATCTTCGCCCGGCTTGGGCGCAGCAAGCCCCGGCTGACCAGCTATAATCTAGTTAGCTGGGCATCAGAATGACTTAAACGACGATTTTACTTCTTTTTACAAACGAATTCAATGGAATATCGCTAGATCTCGAGTCCCTGGAAGGATTAATTAACTTAATTTTGGTCAGCAAGTAGTGTTGCAAAAATAATCCAGCTGGCAGTTCAATTACCTAACGGACCACCAAGTGAAAAAGAACCAATAATAAAACCAGGGATCCAGCATGTTTTTGCAAACGAATGTTGGCAATATAAACTATACGATCGCGCTATTATCCTTTTTGAAGAAGAGGGAAAACGACCAAAGTTCTCAAAAATTACGTCTGCGTGTCGCCTCCGGCGCACCTCACCAAAGTCGACGATGTCAACTGACTCAAGAAACCCCTTGCGGTGAAATTGCCGTTGCGATGTAGTTTTTGCCTTCCAATGGTTAATGGGAAATGTAGTTCAACCAGTGATATTTGCCGACAGACGGAACCGAATGCAACGACAAATAAACAACAATACCCATGATTCCGGTCTGCTGGGTTCATGGGAAATTGAGTAAATCTCTTCCAAATTTTATGGTTTTGCGTTTGCTCCCGAGCATTGTGCACATGATGAAAAAATAGTGATACATTTATAAACTTTCATCCTTCTATGCTTCTATTCATATCTTTGGACATTTAGATCAATAAGTAAGATTAGTTAGACAGGCTTTACTTTCTTGTTCATTTCCGTTGCCAATGACGTTTTACCATTGAATCTAATTCAGTGGAATGGTCAAGAAGCTGGACTTTATGACAGAACCATCTAACCTTGAAAGGGGGCGCTAGGGAGCTCAGAAAGCTTCACTGGAGACCGAGGCGCGTCCCAATTCGCGTACTTATGCACTATTCTGTCACGATTGAAAGTACATATAGTGTGAGTTAGGGTGACCACGGCTGCTGATCTGTTGCAGGACAGTAGATGTGATTTCGCGGGACACGTGTGAGCCAGATAAATGTACTATTATTACGCTATGTAAATATTGATTTACAGTCGTTGGTAAACTTGGCATAGCGCGCCGATTGGTGTTTCTTCCGGTGGGTCCCCACACTGTAATGTTGATCTTATGGCAACATTAAATCCCGGAGAGAAGATAATTCAAGATTCACTAGTGCACATGCAGAATATCTGAGCGAGAGAGCGCGCGCGTCCAGTTTTGCGCGAGAAGGGAGCGCGCCTGCGAGAGTAGATCCCTGCTCGCGCATTTGATGCGCTTTCGACATTTGTCATTATAATAACACAATAGAAACTGTCTAAATGAACTATTGACGTGAGAAGAAAGTCATGTCTGAAAGTTGAAATAAATTTTTATTGGTTAAAATGAATGAAGCACTACTTGTGTTTTTCGTAGGTTTTCGACAATTTGTGTGCGAAAGAAAATGATATTTACTTTATAAACCTTATTTTTCTGTTAGCCAAATATCATATTCATAAATGTAATTTTTCTAAATGCAAACCTCTTTTTTCAAGATTTAAAAATGAGAAAAACGTATTTTGAATCTATTGAGTCTTCAAAAAACCTGAAAGCTTGTTGTGATATTATATTGATGACAATTGTTGTTACCGTTTTTTTTTTTCTTGTTTGTTTGTTTTGTTGTTTGTTCTTGTTTTTTTATCTCGCAGCTTTAATGACGTAACGGAGGGGGTCAGACGTATAAAATTCACACACTACATGGATGAGTTCATAGTGTATAAGTGCCTAGTGTATAGTGCGTCATTTGGGACACTTCTTCTTCTGTTGTTTAAATGGCGATTACACAGACGCTGGTAAATAAAATAATTTAAATCTAGGAAGTTAGTAGTACGGGTTGGCAGCGTGCTCACGGACACATTAAATGTGTAATCTATTGAAACTTACAATGTAAAAATGCCACAAAGGTCTTAAATATTTTAAATAACATAAAACGTCAAATCATTTGTTGAATGGAAATAGAGACAATTCTAATAATCATAAATAAAATCTTATTCATTTATTGAAACGCTACATGTATTGGTATGTGACTATTTTACTGTATGTCAGTTCTTTCATTAAATATTAAAAATCAAATTTGTTTCAAAACGTCTACTATAAAATTAATCAAAAAGATGAATATCATCGTTTTATTTATAAATATTAACTATATCGCCTAACCACTATCCATACATTTCGAGCTGATCAGATTTATGTTCTTTGTAATCTTTATTTTGCTGCAAAATGGTTATTTCTGACTTTCTGAGCCACCGAGCGCCCCCTGTAGGAAATAAAAATGATTACAACTGAAAAATGCATAAACCGCTCTATTGATTTTAGTTCACTGACCAAACCCCTTAACAACGAAATCAGCTACTGCTTCCACACGACAGCTTCCACCTTGAATGCATCACACAGTACTGTTCTGCCTGGACAAGGCTCTTCATCACACAACCATCAAGAACACGCGAAGGCACGTTTAATTGTTGAAGAAGATAATGTCCGAGAAGGACCTTAAAACATCGCAGGACCTGACTGTTGTGGTGAGTATTTGATTTTCACCGAGGTACAATGCTGGGTCGCGCACTTACAGTCTCCTCTCAGTCTTCACGCACACTTAAGTGAATTAGTGTTTAATGAGAAGTGTTAAGTGCTGTGACGTGTCGACTCCTCATTCATTAATCGCTGTCTTGAACTTGTACTCACACATCACTCCTATGAGTTCCTAAAGCAAATACTTGCTTTCTTCATCGATTTTTGGTTAAATTAAATTAGATGTAGATATAATTTATTCTCAGGAACGTTTAATAACGAGGCCTTAATTTATTTCGCTGTTAGATATCTCTTGTGTGATTACTCGACGTTGAGAGGTTTCCCTTGTTACTATGGTTTCGGTTGGACGCGTGGGCGGAGAGCATGCCCTTAAACTGCTGTTTTTACTCCTGTGTGGGAAGCCCACGCAAAACCCACACGATTCTAGAAATATTTCATTTAAGCTAGCTGAACGCTGTGTTCATTCACAATTTTTGTTAAACAGCTCAGGTTTAATCTGATTGCTTGTTTCGTTTTTACTTTAATACTTTTTTCTTTTATTCAATTCAGGTACAGACATTGCTGCAGCAGATGCAGGACAAGTTCCAGACCATGTCAGACCAGATTATTGGGCGAAATATCCTTCTGCATATAATAATTGCTCGGACATAATTGTAGCTGAATTGAGTGGAATGCACTAGCTGTGTTTAAAACCTAATTCATGCTTCCTAGGTTGATTATGAGATGATGGTTTATTCAAAAACAATTTTGCCTTAATTCTAATACTTGATGAGATGAGCACGCGAATCGATGACCTGGAGAAGAACATCTCTGACCTCATGACTCAGGCAGGTGTGGAGGAGTTAGAGGAGGAGATAAAAGTCTCCGAGACCTCTGGAACTGCTTGAAGGCGACAAACAACACCGTCTTAGTAAGTGGAGGTGTTACTATCGCCCCTTTGAGGATGCCTTTTTTTCAAAGGAGTTACAATTAGAGAACACTTACATTTCATAAACTGCAGTAGAAATGAGATGAAATCACATTTGGATTCATCTGCTTGTTACACACTGTAAAGAAAGTCACATTAATAGTCATCCTTTTTTAAGATAAGTATGTCAGGTTTTATGGACTTGTGTTTCTATTTTGTTTATGTTTAGTATTTTTCTCTTTCAGACTGCCAAGGAACACAGTGAGGACCTTCTACTGCAGAATCTGAATTTTTAAATGAAATGTGAATGAATCCTTTTTTAAGTAATTCATTAAAAATGGTGCTTGCCTGTATTACATATTATATTACGTATCGTAGGGGTAACAATTATATTACTGGACAGAAGATTCAGATATTAAAACTTTCTTTTGTATTTATTCATTCTGATGACAGGGGGAAATCATGTGGTTCCTGCATGTTTGCCGATTATTAAATACACCTTGAAATGACTTGATGATTGCATTCTTCTTTCTTATTAAAACAGTAGGCAGGGGTGTATTGAAGGACTCGTCCCTTTTTATGTAACCAATACCATATAGCAACTCATTTAAATAATGCCAGGTAGTGTAAATATTATTTTTATAGATTTGCATTTAATAGAAAAAGTATTTCATCAGGATACATGGGTACTTTTAAATGGCATTCAATGGAAAGTTTATTCAGCCAGATGGTGTAGTTATGACATCTACCAGCAGAGGTAAAAGGCACAATTTGTGCTTGAAGGCGACAAACAACACCGTCTTAGTAAGTGGAGGTGTTACTATCGCCCCTTTGAGGATGCCTTTTTTTCAAAGGAGTTACAATTAGAGAACACTTACATTTCATAAACTGCAGTAGAAATGAGATGAAATCACATTTGGATTCATCTAGAACAGTGTTATATATTTTTTATTGTGAATATTTTTGATTGTTATTGAGTACTTACATTATCCCAGACGTTTCCAAGAAAGTTTAAATCCAGAGAAATCAGCAATTTTAACCAGGCCACGGAATATGTCCGTGCGTCACCTATCAGTGACATCATACAACATATAATATGTTAAACAGCGCTGCGTTACCCCACATACGCCTGACCGGAAGAAGCATAATCAGTGCCAGTGACATAATAAAAGCTCCCCTGCTCTTGAGGCGTGTCGCGCTCATCTCTCGATAACAATTGTTCATTCGGCTCCCCCAGCACTCAGCCCTGCTCTGCTTCATGCTACAGTGACGTTAATAATCTCAGCCATGAACATGATTTCTGCCCGAGTCCCGTCCCGATTCTTTTCCATCGGCTGTGAGGTGAAGACAACATCTCCCATGACTCCATGCTCAATCTCGGCGTCATCAAGTTACCCCTTTGTTTTGAATAGCGACCTCTAGTGGCGAAAAATTACATATTGTGCCTTTAACTGAGCCAAACCTTCACTAGCTACTATGACGATGTCAATGGCAGCAGATAAGCCAAACCCCTGTAGATGTGCTATTAGAAGAAGGTAAGTTACAGATCTTTTTTTCTTTATCTTTAGCATACTCTCACCACAACCCCAAAGCTGCAGGACACAAAAAGACAGAAAAACTCTGGATCTGGTATTAACATTTGAGAATGAGGTCTATTATGGGTTTGGCAATTAATTTTTTTGGCAAAAAACAAACAAACTCACCCAGTTAGAAATAACTCAGAAGAACAATGGTGGTTGACCATTGTGCTGTACAAGAAGATAAATAAATAAAAATTAAAATAATAAAGGGAGTTTATCAAAAGGCACTGATTAAAAATCTACCAAAAAATCAATGATTAAAAATCAAAAACAGTTGTAAGCCTGAGAGAAAAAATAGGTTTTCAGCTTTGATTTAAGTTCAGACTCTGTGGGTACTAGTCTTAAAGATAGAGGAAGATTAGTCCGCAATTTTGGACCAATAATAGAAAAGGCACGGTCACCCCTCATTTTAAGCCTTGATCTTAGAACCGTCATACTACATGCTATAATATAAATTATTTTTAAAATGGAAACATTCTATCGTGGATTTTATTGCTGTTTACAAAAATAAACCTGGGTCTATTTTACTGTACATGCTGTTCCACAGCTTTTTAGTCACATACTTTCAAATTTGGATTATAATATTCGTTGGTGCAAGATGGTGGTGTGCACCTTTCCTTAATTAACTACACAAAAATACAGCAACTCTACTTCTAGAAAATGAAGAACAGTTAATGTGCATCAGGTGAGTTTTGCCTTGTTTTGCTTTGTTCAATAAAAGTAAACAAAGGTAGGAGAAACCTTAGGTTGTCAAACCTTAAAATTAAAATACTATAAACAGGGCTGTTTGTGGTACACATGCATAGTTCTCAACAACAAAAAAGTAAACCTGAATAGCAAAATAATTAGTAGCTGTACAGCATCTTATGAGATATGTTTGATTCCAAGGCTGCCAACTTTTGAGTTCAGCTTGGAGTGAGAATTATTAAAAATACAGACACACACAAAAAAAGTATTGTGATTGCCAAAACATTTGGTAGGCTAACTGAACGGAATTTCATCAGGTTTTCTGAAAACATGTTTTTACTCAGTGTTTTTATTAGGGTACTGAAACACATTTCACAATCCAAGTTGATTTCAATTCATAAGCCAGTGATTCGATTTCAATTCAATATTGATTAGGATATATATCAGGTACAGTACAGAGAAGGTCTGGCTGAAGTTCTCATTCAGTTCAGTGTTCTTTTTCTTTTTTTTTTTTTTGGTTGTTCTTGGCCAGTACTCAGTGGAAAAATCTGGCATTGTTAGTATAACTGCACTGGCCTTCTGTTACTGTAAACCAAGATAAGTTTGAAAGAAATCTAAATATTACAGAAACATTAAATAATTAAATGCTTGAGAAAGAGAAGATGATCGTCATTTAAAGTTAAAATCAATGGAATGCATAAACTGTTCGCATTTTAACAAATCGTCCCTAACGATCCATTGTTATATGTATTTTTATATGTCCTCAGTTTTACACTAAGTAATTAAAATGGCAATCAAGCTTATTGTAACACGTGAACAAGTAGATGGAGCAACAAATCCAAATGAGAGCACAAAGTTTATTGAAGACAAACAAACACAGATAATCCAATCCAAGAAGAGTGCAATCAACAAAAGGGTATCAGGAACTTAATCAGGAGCTCTGCCACAGAGAAGGCATGAGAGCATCAGCTGGGAACACAAATACAGGGACAACAACCTAACAACAACACTTGAAGCACAGACCTTATATACATAGACATTAATTAGTTAATGACACACAAGTAGATGTAATCACAGGCAAAGGTTTTTGGGAAATGTAGTTTGTGATGGAATGGCAAGAGACTAGTGAGGAGTGCCCTCTGGCGGAGAACAAGGGTACTCCAGCTGGTGGATGTAACACATTTTCAGATTAAGCACATAAAAACAATGTCCTTTCTTCAAATAGCACATGGTGCTAAATATTGGCAGACAGTATGAGTGTTTGAAATTTGTGTGAATTTTATTTTCTAGTCTGTTTAGTGGTGCAGAAATGATATTATTAGCCTAATTGAACAAGAAGCTGAGAGCTTTTTTTCTGAGGTTCTTATTCATGTAGAAATTTTAAATGTCCATCGTTGTCTAACACATGCCCTGGTATTTTTAAAAAGTTATAAAAATAAATCTGATAAGTTGTTAAGTTTGTGGTTTATCAATTTATTACTTCATTAAATGAATGATTTTATATAGGTTGCAATGTTTATTATAAGCTAGAGGTCATTTATATTTGTTGATTTGTTTTATGGGTTTTGAAAACTTTATTGTATCTTTATCAAATTTATCTGGCTATTGTCATTTCAACAATACAGTATATCACAGTTATGAGCCATAACTGTGATATGTGTTTGTATATATATATATATACATAACATATATATCATATACATAACATTTATATATGAAGACATGCCTTGTGAGTGAATTTTGCCTGCAATCTCAGCCATAACTTACAGCTGAGATGGCATGAAAAATTCACTCACAAGACATGTCTTCATAAATAAAGAATTATCAGTAATGTCCACTTGGTGGAGCTATTTTTTTTTTCATTCTACTACTTGTTTTTGAAATCTTGTTGAATCTTTGAAATCATGTTGAAGATGTATATTCAGTCTTATTTTTGTTAGAATTGACCTGACAGAATGAAGTAGCTGTCAATAAATGTTCACATCAAAGCCAAAATTGCAAGATTCTGTCTAAATTATTCCTTTAGGATGTAGTCCCAAAGTAGTCCCAAGCTTTTTTCATACAGAATTTCTTTCGGATAGTCAATGAACGAGGTAAATCCATGTGATGTTTTTGTTACAAAGATACTCATTGTCAAGGTGTTGGTATGCTACATGCATCTCTGTGAAAATATATTTGCGTTTTTGCTACAATAGGGGGAATATATGTTTTTTCAAGTGTTGTAAATAGGATTCTCTTCTTTGTCTTAAAGCTGAAAGTCTCAACACACTTGATAGAGGTAATTTTATATGTCAGCTGGGGGTGCACTTCCCCTCTGGACTGTAACATATTGTGAACCATTCTCTCTCTCTCTCTCTCTCTCTCTCTCTCTCTCTCTCTCTCTCTCTGAGCAAGATTTTTCCCTTCATCTTGTGTATTTACCACAACAACCTGACAAGACAAAAGTCTTCAGCCTTTTGCTACACTCCATATATCCTATATCATTACACATCCCTCAGATTTGAAAGGAATCTCTTTTCACTCTTTACATTTGACATTTAATGTTTGTCTGCATCAGTGCTGATATGAAGAACCGCGCATTATGGCCACAGATTTGATTAAATAAGATCTATTTATTCAAATACCTGGAAGGGAAGACATTATAACATCTGGATGGACAATACGACCAGCAGGAAATGTAGTGTTTTGATGAGGTTTATAATGACGGTAAATGAAGAAAAAATCACATTAATTCTGCATTTAGTCGTCATTAAGTTGTGGCTTCAAATATTCAGTGTCTGGTTGAGACCGCTCCTGTGCCATCCCATCTCCACACAACTGCACAGCAAGAGTTTCTTGTTGCCATGGTGATGCCTTTGGTTTCTTATATGACCACTGCACTTAAATACATTAAACTGAACCCATTCAATGGTCCACAAGTAGCCTAGAGGAAAGTCATATAAGCAATAAATATGCACTTTTGATCAATACTCAATAATCCTTTTCCACAAGTGTTGCAGTTATAATTTACTAAAAGTGTACTTTCAACATGTTCTAGAGGAAGATTTCTTGTTTTAAGTCAGACAGATTGTGGTTTCAAAAATTGCCTGACTTACGCTTAAATGACCGATTTGGTTTTTGAAAAATAAAATTGTAACTTTTTGTCTGTGCGATTTCCTTGAGTCATCTGAGATATGCAATAGAGCAGGTGTTGTACAAATGAATTTTGATTCAATATTTTTTATGTTACAGTACACTAAAAAAGATCTGTCAATTTAATACAAAGTAAATATTTTTCACTTAATCTAAAGAAGGTTGTAATGAATGATAAATGGAAGACTGATAGATCGCACATTGTAACATATTTTTATCATATTGTAGTTCTCTAGATTTTCCAGCAGTAAAAAACTAACATTAAAAACAAATACCATATCAACAAATAGATATCATTCAAAACAAAATGACACAAAGCAGAGGAGTTAAACCAAAGCTCATAACCTGTGAAACATCTCGAAAGTGTCAATATTTGCATCTGTTATTACGACTGTATTTAATTCTATTTATTTTCTTATTTCTTTTTCTTGCCATTTCTCCTTTGCTCTCTTTACATGCTTTGCAATTTAACTAACTGCTGTTATAGAACTGTGGTTCTCATTCCCCTTCTGTGGCAGGATGTTTTCTTCAGTCACTTTATCATCAGATGGTCATCATCATGATCCATTAGAAGTTTCATGGGAAGCATTTAACAGGGGAGTGGCTGAGCACTTCCACTCATAGCTAACTGAGGTCATATGCAATACATTCAATCATTTTACTTTTGGTGGTATATTTATATTTTCTGTTACAGATTAACCACTAGTTCAGGAATATGCCATTCATGAGTTATCTTTCAAAGAATTCCTCTTTCCTGAGAGTAAGTAGGCCAGGCACGTTCTCATGCACAAGACTGATTGCTTATACGACTGTGTTTGATGCGGGTCAGAGGTAATCAGGAGCATGCAGGCCAAAGCTGTTCTGTTGAGCCTTTTTCAGAGATACATGTGATATGATCCAAGTTGTACAATGTTAAATTGCGTTTGTGGTCTTGTGCATTATACTGTTCAGAGCAAGGGCACAGTGAGGTTTACTTTGCTGTTAACATTTCCAAAAGATTTGAGGAATATAGATGGAGGAACTAGCATTCAGTAATATGAGAAGGACTTTCACTGGGGTGCTGGATATACAAATATATTACCTGTGGTGTGTGACAGTCGGCTGAGGATTGTGAGAATATGATCGCCTCCAGTTCAACATCATGAGAGAGGTTTTTGGCATGTCTTTTCACTGAGCTCTGCTGTAAAATCAAGTGTTATTGCACTTAGCTGAATGAATAATTATATGAATGAGTTTAAAAGGCCTCTGCTTTGCTTTGCTTTGCTTTGTTTATCTGGCTTATATTTCTTGTTGTCAAGAAGTGATTGTGATCAGCAAGCTATAAAGGATATCATCCTTTTTCTCATTTGTGGAATGACACATTTTCAGAATAAATATGTTCTGGACCTGCAGTATATTTCAAATTAAACAATCATTTTTATGATTGCAAGCACAAACAAATCCATTTAAAGCATACACAACCTTATTTGCATCTATATGGTGTATTATTACTTATATCAATTAAATTGTCTTTTCAGACGGCTTGTTTGACCTGAGGGGGTGATTTTCTTTTTATTCCTTAACAAATGCTTTTATAAATATAAATAAATGTCTGTCTTGTGGTAGAACGCTTCTAGTTTCTGCAATAAGAAATTTCCAAGTGCTGATCTATAAATCTACAGATTCATTTAGCTCTCTAGAGTCTGCATTGATCGATGGCTTCTCCAGAGGCATGCAAGCAAAAATCTCAGATTTGTTTTCATGAGAGAGATTAAAGCTCCCTTCATCGTTTTACATACTTTGACTAAGTGTTTCAGTTCATACCTTCACAGTAAGATAGATACTCACAATAAAACACAGTAACCCAACAGCTACTTTATGGCTGCCGTATAGTTTCATTTTTTGTTTTTAATAATGTAAAAAACATTAGTAAATTTCATTAACTGAGATGTCTTGAGCAAAATGTACAATTACAAAAGCTAAAATTCCAATATCATCATATTTTTGTAATAGCTCTGGGGAAAAACAGTGAACATGACTAACATGAATCATGTAGACCAGAAACCCCAGGTTCCAGAAAGAGCTTAAAGGGAAAGTTCACCCAAAAATGAAAATTCTGGGTCCCACTGAAGAAATAAATGCATACAAGTTTGTATTCCTTTAAGCTGATTTCAGTACCCAATTTAAACACTATATATATATATATATATATATATATATATATATATATATATATATATATATTTTGTAATGATATATATTCAACTTGAAAAAACTGCAATGTAGTGCTTAATAGTGTTTGTCTATGAATATCACACAGAAACATCATTCATTTTTGCTAAGCATTTGTTTGTTTAGGTTGTGTCATCAATCTTAAAGGCACACTCTGATTCATATTGACTGCTTTATTGACAAAAACATTCATGGCACCTTCAACCTTCACCTTTAAATGAGAACCAAGACACAAACCTATCATTTGAAAGTGAAGACGAAAACGACGTCCAGTAAGCAGCTACATTCCTTACGGTAGTTTCCCGCCGCTGCGCGCGATTCTCTTCTTTTCGTTACGGTAAGTGCGTGTGGCTCGTGTCGGTTCTCAACTGTCACACAGCTGTAGCACGCGCGCGCACTACGTTCAAGGCGGCAAACAACAGATAGTCTGCGAGAAAAGGTAAAACTGATAATCTTCTCTTTTTCTCATAAGCGTCTTGTTACATTTAAAGCCAAGCATTATAGATCGCTGCTGGTTTTATTCAAAGGGAGCAAAAGTGCTATTAGGACAGTTTTCTTTTTGAAGGTGAGGAAAGTGTGGACAGTGCCTATAGTTAGTCACACAATCTCCGTTTGGTCCGATTAATAAAACCACGAAAACAACTTACGGTAAAGACACACTTAATATTTGAAAGTGTTGTCCTGCTTTAGCTCTAGTCTAACCAGAACTATTGTTTGTTATTTAATAGTTACCGAATAAATCAACTTTTTTTCCAAACGCGGCGTTTGATCACAATCCATCGTGCGTACATGACTCTGGACAGTTTGTCTGTCTTCGGGGCGTCGTTTTGAAAGCCAAGGACAATAAATAAAGACAGATGTTTGCTGAAGGCATTTTTTGACGTTTAAATGTAGGCTACATTAATTTCTATAGTTTCCCATGTATATTGTACCATTCTTGCAGTTGGCACTGAGAGATGTCGAATCTATACTAAAATTGACTAAAAATCGTCATCTTTTAGAGGTTCATTCCTAAAGTGCTTTAGAATCTTCTATTAACAATAGCATCATTTTTAGTGGTTTTTCTCTCTTTTACTGCATTATTATTTATAAAATGTCAATCTTCACAGTGCAGTACACTGGTTTCCTCTTTTTTGATGTGTTTTAGGTTTGAGTATGTTTATATATTTCTGAAATGAAGGCAGAATTACTTTCTGATTGGCAATTGATGTTGATCACAGACGTGCTTGCTATACCATCAGTTTTTCAACATGAACTACTTTTATTCTTTTAGGAGTTTGGGGCAGACAATTATGTTACTGTTGTTTTAAAATCCCTTTCGCTACTCTTTGCTGCCTTATAATCAGCTGTCGATGTAGAAGTTCTTATTATTCATCTGAAATCCAGTCTTACTGTGACACGTTGTATATGGCAATAGAAATCAGTGTTAACACTAATCTATTTTTCAGTAGCAGAGATTCGTATCTAATGCATCAGCGGGACAGTGTTTTGGAGGTTAAGCCTAACAGTTGATCACAAGGTCTTATTTTGCTTGCAGTGGTTTGTAATAATTGTGTAGTTGTGTTTAAATGGAAAAATCAAACAATAAATAAGAACTTGTCTTATATATATTTATTAAGTTTGTTTTGAAAAATGTTAAATCATTCTCACTGCATGGCCTAAGGTTGATGCATAATGACGTAGGATTTAATTAAGGTCAAGATCAAGATTTAAACAGAGGATATTAGGCTTTTTGTTGAACTACTAATAGAATGGAATTTTGAATTTGAAGGGTTAAGGGTCATTTCTTAAAATGAGTTGATGATTATGTAATACATTTTGCACCCCTGCTCCATCTGATGGTCTTGGCCCCTATAATGTAAAAATGCAACTTTATTTTTATTTAGTTTAATGTAAAGGATATTGAGATATACAGTATAATATACTGTACATGTTTCTGATCATACTGATAAAACAGACCTACCCAAGAACCTGAAGACTTTACTGTGTTGGAGTCAAGACTTATAAATGGACAAAATAGAAATTGCTAATTTGATTTCCCTTTCAGTACCGTTTAACAGTTTTACAGTAGCTTATAAATTAAATTGGCACATGATTTGAGGTCAGTCCCCTGTGCTCTGTTTGACTTCTTCTTTTACTTGCTTCACATTAATTAATAATTTTCTCTGTTCTTCAGATCACCGTCGATGCATGTGTGGAATGTGTATCTGAGTATTTACCGGAAGACGCTGGGCCATATGTTCAGAGAGTGGGATTTTGAATTCTGCGTCCATCTCAATTGACTAGAAGTAAGTAGATTATATCAGTGTTTGTTCCATATTTTGATATAATGTTTGTGAAATAACAGCATGTTTATAATTAGGAATATAATTTGACTGCTTAGTGTTTTTTTTAAACACAAAGGTGGTTCTTCAAGCTTGATTTGCTGTGATGGAATGAGCATACAGTTCAGGCGCCTGATTAATTGTAGTAATTGTTCATTAATTTCATTATAATTAATTGCAGTGTGTTAACATGTTAAATTGCCTACAGCCGTAAGTTGGGTCACATGGGTCAATAAAATCAGGACCCATTAGACAGTATTGGATGAAACGCTTCCTAAAGCCTCTTCAGACATTGTGTCCTTTTGCTGTATAAAAAGGCACTTATGTGAGTCCTTGGACTGAGTCACTGAGGAACTGAGGAAGACGCATGCTGTGCTTCATGAAGTGAAACATTAACAGCTCTGATTGAGGTAATGGCTCTGTGGCTGTGCTTAGTCAAATGACTGATCATTAGTAACCCAAGGCCAGAAAAGGGCTAGAAGGAAACTTTATTCCCGTCACTGGCTGGCTTCAGTTGTAAATTTGTAGGTTAGGAGTGTGAGGGCTGTGCATTTCTATTAAATTAGAGCACATTTTCTTTTTCATATAGTGCTAAAGCCTGTCATTTGATTTTGAGGCTGCTGCTGGAGAAGGAAATATGCAGCAGGTTTTCAGGGCTATTACAACAAAATGCATCTGTAGCTGCAAATAGAAAGTTGCCCTTTTTGGCTTCCTATTGCTGTCAAAATCAGATTAAAGTTTAAAGCCAATAATTCAGTTTTATCTTCACAACCAGCCAACCACCCCACCCATCAAGCCATGATATTGCATCTATCTGGCTGACTAACACCCCCATCTCTCCACATAAAAGCCTTCATCTGTCGAAATCAGTAAATTCCTCTCGCAGGTTTTGTTCAAACCTTGTACTTGGGAGTTGTCATTAAACATGCAACACTGTGACATTTCTTATAAGATTATTTGGTAAAAAGACATACAGACAGTAAGTTTAAACAAAAAGAGAAAAGCATCCAAGCTTGCACAGATAAAACGCATCTTGTTTATTTAACAAGTTGATGTTACATCACCTGTTTAAATTTGGTTTGTTATGGCCAGTGTTGTAAAGTAATAGATGTACAGACAGGAATAGATGAAGGTTAATAATAAATGGTTTTATGTGATTCTTAGTTTCTAATGTTTCCATTTAGCCAATGTTGACTTTTTTCAAAGGCCTTTGCAGTCTTCACAGATACATTTTGGAGTTTTTTTTTTTCAGTTAACTTCCTGTTTTGCAAATAATTTTAACTTTGATGTTGCAGATGATGTTTTTTCATTTAGAGGAGCACGGTGAGGTATTTCTTTCAATATCGGCTGATTACCTGTCTGTCGCATTATAAAGGGCAATTATTTGTCTTAATACATTTCCCTTCAGATCAATAAAGTATTAATCTTTCTGTAAATAGCCCATTGACCCTCCACACATATTCTCCGGTGTATAAGACGTGAAGATTCCTTTGGCATGGGAAGCTCTATGCCATGTGAAATTAGGGTAATAGCGGTCCTTTGTGAAACAAAGTGCAGAATGGCTGTAGCCTTTAAATATAAACCAAATTGATTTTTCCCTACACATGGCCATGGAAAGAACATCCTCAACCCTTTCACCGTCTGACACAGATGACTGCACACCACCAAAGAGGGCTTTTCATCCTCCAGCCTAATTAGATTTGGGGGTCTTTGTCGGGAATCTCTTTGGCAAGAGCATTTAAATATTTAGATGTACTAATTTCTTTTTATAACCATAGACTGTCTAAACATGCAGATTTGGCTAAATGCTGAGCGTTCTTGCTGCAAGTACAGTTCTAATGTGTAAATCTTTTCTCACAAGGACTTCAGTCAGTTGGGAATGACTGCAAATGTTATTCTGTATTTTTTTACTGAACTTTATGACAATAAACACATTTGCTGAAAGAGAGAATCTGGCCAAACGGTTCACACAGAAACAGTTAAAGATTATGAATGTTGGCTGTGTGTAAAATCTTTATTGTATAGGATAATGCTTTAGAAATGAAAACTTGGAATGGGCATTTACTTAGTTTTGGCCCTGTAGATTTTAGACCAGATGTGTTGAATGCGGCAGGATGATTTGCTTTGAAGTCACCACTGGAAAAAAAAAATGTCAGACAGACTATGATTTGAAACCGTTTTGATTTTATCAAAGTTTGATGGAGAAGCAGGCTTGTAATGCTTGAACAGTTTCTTTTGTTAACTTGTTCATATTCAGAGATGGCTTATTACAGCGTAAGTTTTCCAGTGTAAGCAAACAGCATAGTTTGTTATTGCTCTGAGCCATCAGAGAGGAAGAGTGTGGGAGACAAATTTATTGTGGGCGAATCAAATTATTGCTGTGATAACTGACAATACTAGTTTGGTCAGCTTTTTTGCCAATATCATGGAATGTTGCTCAAATTTCTTATTTTCATGGCATGGTTATTAATTTCATATCACAGATATTGTTTTTCTAACATGTTGTTTTGTGAATGTTGTTGTTACCCCACAATAATATCCACCTATTGCCTGACTCGCAGCTTTGTTGATTATAGTAACTAATTTCGTCATGCCACATTGTACTGCTTGCTTATGGTGTAGATAAAGCATTGGTCAGAAAATTTACTTTATTTCATAGTACATTGTAAAGTGAAGTACTTTTTTTGCATTTGAAAATGCATTTCAAATTGGTATAAATATTAAAATATTTTACTTCAGGATCCATAATAAGTGTTATTTTAGTATCAATTAGGGCTGCACGATTAATCGTATTTTAATCGCGATAACGGTATCGGTCTCCCATGATTAATTAACCATAATCGTCGCGATATCAATGTGCCAAGCACGAAAAACATTGTAAGGTTACAAATTGTTCGTTTTTCTTATGGGTTGAGAGTGAACGGATGATAAACTGCGTCACATGTCTCACGTGACTGTTTGGATTTCAAACGCGCTTTCACGGCGTAGCAGAAGTTGGCGTGACGCGATAAGCTTACAGTCATTCAGCTTAAAGAAAGATGGCAGAGCAAAAAGAGGAAGGTGAAGTGCGTTCATTAGTTCCCAAAAAGGGGTCATACTTACTTGGGAAGTATCTCGGGTTCAGTGAAAGTGATGTTGATCAAGTAATTTACGAGTCCTGCAAACTGTGTCGTAGGGTAACACAACAAATCTCATCAACCACCTTAGAAGCCACCATAAAATACAATATTACAGACAACAACGATAACAGGGACATTGCTCAACGCAATGCCATATTCGCCTTGCTCTCAAAGACACGCGGAAATCGTTTCATTTAGCCAATGATATGTGTACAATAAACACTGTAAGCAATGACAAAAGATACATCATATCCTCACGCAACTATTTTTCTAACATTGTGCTGTATGCGAAATGCTGACTGGAAATAAACGAGAAAATCGCAGTGCTGAATATTTTGCTGCCACAGTCGACTTGCGGTCAAGTAGAACTGCCTAGCCGTATCTTAGCTTGACTGTTCATTTTATTGCAGGCGAGTTTGAAATGAAAAGCAAGCTTTTACAAACTGTTTTTCCCACAAGACCATGCAGCGGAATCTATTGCAACGGGCCTCAAAGAAGCGATTTCTGCATGGGGTTTGCTTGAGTAAAGACTTGTCTGCATTAGAACGGACAACACAGCTAATATGATCAGGGCAGCATCTCTGAATAACTGGACGAGACTACATTGCTTTGGACGTAGACTTCATTTAGCTAATGGTGTGTTGTTTTAACATTTTTCCCTAATATAGTGTAACTATTTCACCCATTGTAATGATGCACGTATTCATTTTTCCGATATTACAGTGACACCTGGCATCATACAGTATATTCAGCGTATGCTGCCAAATAGTCCAATTACAGAGATTTAAAAGTTTAAGATAAAGCGAGCGATATTTGGCTGGTCATAAGATACTATATGTGAACGTATGTGCATCCAGCAGTGTTTACTGATAAATAGTCTCATATAGGTGTAAAAAAAATTGTCACATTAAAATAATGTTTGTTAGCATTAAAATTCATTAGGTATCATGAGCTAATAAGTAATAAATCTGGATCAGTGTTCATAATTTAGTATTTTGTTTTTATTAATTTGTTTAGTTTATATATATATATATATATATATATATATATATATATATATATATATATATATATATATATATATATACATACAAAATGTGTGTATGTATATATATATGTATATGGCTGTAAAAAGCTAATAACACTAAAGTTAAATAAAAGTTCTTAACCAACAGAATAATCGTGATTGGTAATCGTGATTAAAATTTTGCCGAAAATAATCGTGATTATCATTTTTCTTGTTATCGTGCAGCCCTAGTATCAATGATATATTGTACTGATTTTATATATATTATTATACATAGACACACACACATACACACATATATATATATATATATATAAAATATAAAATATACAAATACATACATGCATGCATGCATGCATACATACATACGTACATGCATGCGTACATACACATGCTGCCCGGCCAAAAAAAGAAGTCACTGTTGGGTTTAAATAGGCAAATGCTTAAGAGCCTATTACTGGGTCATTATTGCAGTGATTATTATGTTTCTAGTATTTCTTTGTGATGTGCTGGAGTAGACGTTACAGAGTGCTCGACTCTTGCATTGTCAATACGAGATCTTGACCAACAATTGATGCAAATAAATATTGTGATGTTATTTCTATCAAGAGGTGCATTGATTTTCTTGAATCTTGATGACGAACCTTGGTTTTGTCATCCTGGAATATGGCCATGATGTGTCTTCCAACATGGTTATTCAAGAAATGAAAAGCTACAGAGTCCATCAAGGGTTAGAAGAACTGTTGGCAAACATAATTTACTAGAAACATAATGATCACTGCAATAATGATCCAGTCCTGAACTCCTAAAGTATTTGCATATTGAAAGCCAAGCGACTTTTTTCCACACACAATTTATACGTATAAAACATTAACTAAAAATAAAATGTAAATATATTATAGTAATTTTTGATTTAAGTTTTCATTTTTAGTTTATTCAATATGTGTTATTTTGGTACTTCACTAAACAAAACAAATTAAATAGTTGCCTTGGCAACTAGCTGAAATAAAAGTTTTTATATTTTAGATTATTAATTGAAATAAACATTAAATGAGTTTTTAGTTAATGGCAAACACAACTGAGGATAATTAATAGAACACAGCTGACACATATGAACTAATAATGATGGTAACCTGGGAGATAGATGAGTGGCGGGAAACTGAACATGTGACAAATGAAAACAAACTGAAAGTCCATGAACACAACACTAAACTGAACACAGGAAGGAGCCAACATGTCAACGGGCCGAGGTGTAGCGAAGGGATCAGAGGCCAGAGGCGGAGCTGTAGAATCCACATTCTTAGGCGCTGCTGGCGTTTGCGTGACCTGCGGCTCCACGTCAAAGTGGGGCTTCCATCGAGATTTTGCAGGGCTGCAAACCACCGGTAGCGATGGGGCTGGAGGACTGGCTGAATAATGAGGTGGTGTAGATCGGAGACTAGAGGGCCACCGTGAGGAACATACAGTCAATACAGATCAGTGAAAAGGTTAATTCCCAGTCCATAGTATCCTCCTTGCAGACATTAAATAGTGGTAAATCCAAACAGACAGATTCAAATTGAAAACGTTCTCATAATCCAAAGAAAATTCAGATACCGGGTGGTCTTTGTTCCCTTGGCCGCTGATGTCACTGGCTCACACCCCTGGTCAGATTCTCTGGGGAGTTCCTCCCTTTCTCGGACACTGGCTCACTCGTCACCGCGAATAACTCCTCCGTCTCTGTGGGGGGCTCAGGTGACTCCCTCATGATAATCAATGGTGGAATTTGCTCTGCATCTGGCTGTGTTCCGGATCAAGACAAAATGCTCTCCAGACACCGGATGGAGTCTAGACCGGTGTCTCTCCATTCTAGTCTGGTGGTGTCTGGGAGGTCGATGGTTTGATGGCCCTGATCCGGAACAGGGTCCTCAGGGTCTCATCTTCGAGAGACCTGTTCAAGGCTAACCAAACAAACTCCCTGGTGTAATCAAAAAGAGGAAAGCCATGGTGATGAACATTGCCCATTTATCCATATAGGGCGGTCCAATCATCTGTCATGAGTGCTTGCAGGCAAACAGACGACGACGACGATGAATAAAGATCCAACAGCAGGTTATCATAACAATAATCCTTGACAGGCAGAACAGGCAAACAGGCAGGTGCAACATACACTAAACACAACAGAAACAGAGTGAACAGGAGGAACTTAAATAGCAAACACAACGGAGGATAATTAATAGAACACAGTTGACCCATATGAACTAATAATGGTGGTAACCGAATGACCACAACTGTGACACCCTGATTATTTGATTTAATTGGATTTCTAGATGAAAATATTTAAATGTAATAAATATTAAATTGCATTTGCCCTCATTTGAACTAAAATATAGAATCAATGTTGAACATTTACAACTTGTTGTGGTAGTTTGAAGTCCTCTACCTTTCGTCCATTTGTTTTAGTGTTCTGGTGAAGAAATCAAAGTGTTCATTGTTTATTCCTGCTGATGAATCACCTCTTAGTTTGGAATATGAGCATTATGTCAGCTCTGTTTTACTTCACCAGGACTGTACTGCTTGTTCACATTATTGTCACTGAGGTGACTCAGAGCAGCTCTTGGACTTACACACAGCAGGCAGAGCTTACTTTCAGATGCCAGCTGCCAGGAGGCACAATTCTCAGAATTATTATGAGTTTCTGTATCTAAAATTACAGAAAAGTAGCACTGGATTTTAAGTAACATACACAAAGGTTATGTTAAATAAATGAAGAGAATTACAATATAAAATAAAAAAACGGTTCAGTTACTACTGAAATAAATCAGCCAGAGACGGGTATGAATTACTGCTTTATAGTGGCAAAATCTTAAAGATAATATACCTGATCATTTTTACAGTGCAATAGTGAAACAAGGAATAATTATTTGCAAAATATACAAATGATAAAAAAATAAACAGAGTAAAGAAATAAACAAAACATCCACTAACTTGCATCAATTTGAAGCACTAAACTAACAATAAATAAATAAATAAAGTAAACAATCTTCAGTATCTAAATGTCAACTAAACTACACTAACTAACATAATTATTGGCGATGATTGACGTGATGAACAACCAATAGCAAAACCTAAGAATCATGCAAGTCAAGAATGAATGAAAGAGTGAAAATAATACTCAAACAAATTACACTTTAGGTGATAAATAAATACATAACAGTGCCAGTTTTATTTTGAGCACTGATTGTTGGAACTGTTTATGCTCCATAAATACAGAATAAAAAAAATGCCGTCAGCTTCAAAAAGCTCATTTCAATGTCTGCTATTTAACTGCTTAAACTTTATACTGGAGGCGTCTCTTGTAGACATCATGCAGCTGCGGAAGCCGTCATGTGGAGCTCTTCAAATCAATATGACAGGCTTGACAGCTTAAAGCATCCGACTCTCAGATTCTCTCAAAAGGTGTTGGTTCTGCTCGCAGCTAATGAGTACGCTGATGGCATTGCCTCATATAATAATGTGATAAAACTGCTTTCCTTGATGACTGAAATGGAACCCACATAATATAGCGCAGTGAAGCATTGTCTAACACATATAGATATTTAACACAACTTCCAACTCCATCTCATCATTTTCTCTGAGCTCTAGATGCACTTGCCTCATTTTATGGAACCTTTTGTGCTCCAAATTTGTGCATGGGGTGAAATGTTTAATCTGGCAGATCCCATTTCATGTAATATGCATGACTATAAATCCCACCCAGATCTGCACTGACCTTTCTTTTCTGCTGAGTATGAGAGTGTGTTGTCATGGCGAAAGCTTGACTGATGTTTAGACATGAGATCAAGATGTTCACCTCTGCTGATTGGGCTCTGAAATGTCTGTGTCGTGAAGGGTCCTCCACATTCAAACCCTGCTATTTTCGCAAACCTCTTCATACTTCTCATGGATGCAATGTTTTCTTAAGCAGCAGGAAGCAGTTAATGACTAGATTACTGCCAAGCTGTTTGTTTAGGGTCAAGAGTGCTCTGTCACAGAAACGTTACCGAGCAACAGGCCAAAAAGCTACATGTTTTGTCATTGTTGGGTAGTATATACATGTAAAATGTATTTTTATGAAGTTAGTTATTGTAGTGTAGTTGAGGTTAATTATAATCAAAAGTACATTGTAACTAATTACACCATAAACCAAACTCTAATATGGACCACTTCAAATGCGTAATGTTAAATCATGTAATTTTCCTGATTTTTGGTACTTTAAATACTTCATGCTATTATGTCTATGAACACATTTGTTTACTCTCCCTTTATGTTTGATCATACTCTTCTTCATGATGTTTCAAACCCATAGGTCTCATGTTAAAAAAACATTTTATGTGTTACACAGAATAGAAATGATGGAATTTTTGCCCGGATTTTTCCCTGAATTTGCAGTCTGGATGAGTTGGCAATAGTCGACAAAAGTCAGAGCAAGCCTGCAGTTTTTAGGGAGGCGGAATTGACAGATTTCAAAGAAATTGTGCAGCGTATGATGGGGACAGATATTTTTTAGCTTTAGACTATTAATCTGTCCAGTCTAAGGATATCAAACATACTGTAAAAAAAAAAAAAAATTTACTTTAAAAAAAAAAAAAAAAAAAAGAACTTTTGAGTAAAAAAATATGGTAGCAAGATTTTAGGTTTTAATGAACAGCACTTAGTTTACTGTAAACCATATAAACAATATAATATAAAGGTTTCTATTGTAATAATTACTGTTTATAACTGTCTATTTTATACAATTAAAAAAAAAAATGTTAAATTTGCGTTCAGAAACCCAGCAGCTGTGTTTTCCAGAAATTTACCATAAAAAATGATTTAACTTAAATTTACAGTAAAAAAACATATTTCTTTAACTGATGTAATGTTAATTTACCAACCTATTGAAGTAGACTACTTATATCTGTTTTGTACATATGTAATACACTGACAACCACCAAACACAGTGGTGATGAGTCGCATGAATCAAAGCTCATCACAAGCAGCCCTTCCAAAAGAATGACAATACTAATATAGGCTACAGGAGGAGCACACAATGTCATTCACACAAACACTAAACACCATCTTTGTAACACAAATGAAATGTTAAAAATGCAATAAACATTAATTTAACAAGATTAGATGTATTATAAAACCCTAATGTAATAACTGATAAGAAAAAACTAAGAAAAACTAAGACGAAATCGAGCAATTTATACCAAAATACACCAAATTTGAAGTGTCATGCAGGGAATTGTGGAAATGTCAATTTTAAAACAACTGATGTTTTGACAGTTTGTTGTGTTTAGAACGACCTGAAAGTCTGGTAGCTTGTGATCCTCATTGGTTTAGTGTATGATGTAGTTTTTCTCTGTAACCATTTACAAAGTCGGCAAGTGATGCTTATTGTGTTAAAATCTGTTAAGATTTTAAAAGTTGCATTGTGTATTCAAGCCTTAAGTCACAAATGTTTGGAACAACATAATTGTTTCAGTAAATGATGACAGAATTCCTTTAAAGGCACAGTATATGTTTTGGCACTAGAGGTCACTTATTCAAAACAATAACAAAGGTGTAGCTTGATAATGCCATGAATGAGCATGGAATCATGGGAGTTGTCATCTTCACCTCCACAGCTGATGGAAGGCAATCCAATGGGATTCAAGGCAGAAATTATGTTCATGATCTAGTCTATTCAAGTTTTATTAAGGTTTCTGTGGCATGAAGCAGGGCTTGGTCGAGAGTGGAACGAGGTCAGTGGAGCGAATGAGAGACACCTGCGCGACACACCGGCCTCGAGTCCCATAAGAGGGAATGACGGCAGTGAAGGGCAAGAGAGGACCAAGCCTGGGACATTTTACATTAGTGTTTTCATTATGCTTATATGCCGTAATTGCCCGCTGCCACTTCTTTCGTTCTGTTGTTTATGTATATTACAATTAAGTTACGTTTAACATTTGCCCACCTCCTTCTTTCCTGAATTTTGTTACAGTTATGTTTGATCAATTAAATATCACATTATTTTATCTTATTCAATTGAAATAGCCAAAAGTGCTGAATTACTACTCATACAGCTAACTTTATTTGATGAATTAAAATTGTGGGGTAATGCAGCGCTGTTTAACTTAATGATGGTTAAAACCATCATACTAAAATACTTTTGAGTGTGTTTAAAGTTATGTTATAACTTGTGTTGCTAAGTGTCATGTAATTAATTTTAAAATATATTGTATGGTGGAGAAAATGCTATATTACTGTTACTACGAATAAAGCTCTTTCTTATGCTTTGTTAGCCACATGACAAAATAGTGTTGTCTCCGAGGCATGATACAAACATGTTATTCGCGGTAAATCAAGAAAGCAAGAGATTCGAGCAGAGAGACTTAACTTTGTCGCGCTATATAACAATGATAAGTTTTATGTCGATAAAGGTATCCAAACAGTTGCTCACCTGTCTAATAAAACACATAATATATTAAAGCTGATATAGTGTTTCCATGTTTTTTACCAATAACGTAGTATGACCGATAATTGAGGGTAATGTGGATACAGCGTCATTGACAGGTGACGCAATGACACGGGTCGTTACACTGGTTAAAATTACGAATTTCTCTGGATTTAAACATTTTTGGAAACATTTGGGATAATTTAAGTACACAAATGAAAAAATATGTAACTGTGCTAGTGGATATTTTGGATATTTTGGCCCTGTTTCCACCTGGTATTAAGATGCGTTTCAGTTAATCAGATCACAAGTGGACGACGCTAAATACAGGTGCAAACGGCGTGTAAAACGTTTGAGCTTGTCCACTTTTGACCACTTCCGACCACTTCCAGAGGTTTTTGAAAACGCATTCGAGCAGATTGCTTTCATAGTGGAAAAGCTCATATGGTTGCACGTGTTCTAACAGCAACAAAAGACCTCCCATTCTCCGCCTACTGACATGTAGTAAGGTAAGCGCGAAGAACAATGTACGAGGCACAATGTTCTTCCCCATTCCTGTTTTTTAACACGCATTCACAGCGCTCGCCGTGGTCTTGCGGCTTTTAGGGCTGAAATGAAAGCTGCTGCTCTCCGTATGTTTTTCCGTTATCTCCAGACGTGTTCATATGTACATTGCGCCAGCTTATTTGGTTCATTAGATCGAAAGATATGTTACATTTACGCAACCCTCAGGACGGAAGTGGTTGAAAGTGAACAAGAGACCAGGTGGAAACGGGTATGTATCTCCCTCATCTACTTGTGGTCCAATCGAGCAAAATGCCTAAAACCAGGTGTGAACAGGGCCTTTAATGCAAAACCTTACATATTGTGCCTTTAAGTGTTTCTACAGAAGGTTTTTTTCTTCATTATTTCATATTTTGTTCTTCATTATTCGTTCTACATTTACATCTTTATTCGGCAGACGCATGTATCCAAAGCGACTTACAAGTGAGAAGTTGCCCTTGTTGGGGAGCAATTAGGGGTTAGGTGCCTTGCTCAAGGGCACCTTAGTCATCGAAGGTGCTGTTTATTCACTATCCCCACCTTCAATTCCTGCCAGGGTGGGAATCGAACCGGCAACCTTCAGGTTACAAGCCCGACTCCCTCACCATTAGGCCACGACTACCCTAAATTAAATGACTGCATCTCTATAATTCCAAAAAGTTAAATGTGAATTAATTTAAAAACTAAAAAATATAAGAATATATAGTAATAATATAGAATGGACATAAATTTGGGCTGAGTATTAACTGAGTAAATACATTTGCTAATACAGCAATATAGAGAACAATGTTGCCGAGTTGTGCGGTAGTGATGTATGTGTAGGCAGGTTATAGTGCAGATGGGGTTTCAAGTATTCCAGAGAGGATAGTAATGGAAGCATAGAAGGCTTCTTGATAATGGTAGTAATATAAGAAGCTGCACATTGTATTTGTCATGGGGGGTGAGTGGAGGGCTGAGATGGATGAAATGGAGAGTTACTCAGTCTTACAGCATCTTGTCTGATAAATTTCCTGCAGTGATTGCAAAGGTTAGTTCACACTGTTTCAACAAACGCCTGCCAAACACAAAACTCGTGGGATCAATGCATTGCCGTTTGTTGGTGTTTTGCACAGATTTTTCAATTGCCATTTATCGGACCATGGAATGTTTGAACAGATTTTCCATATGACTTCATCAGACTTATTCATGAACCATTTCTACAACAATGAGGTAAACGCCTCTGCCATCTCTATAGAAATTAATGTGTGTGGATGTAACTTCCTTGGTGAAACCTTAAAAAAAGTGTAAAAAATATGTATGTATGTTTAACTGAGGAGTAATTCATCTATTTTTTTTTTTTTAGATTTCTGCTGCATCAACTCACAAAGTGTTCAAACAATTCAATGCACACATGTAATAATAACTTTCACCACATTTTATGGACTTATCTTAAGTTACTAAATTGTCATGCTGAGTGAGTTGGTTCAAAGCATAAAAATCTTTATTGAATATTTTTTATGTACACTACATTTCTTATTATTATCAATGCTGAAATCAGTAAAACTTTTTTTTTTTTAAATAAGGAAACCATGATACATTTTAGCATTTATTTAAAATAGAAATCTTTTGTAAAATTATAATTATCTTTACTGTCACTTTTGAGCAATTGTTATCTTGTTGAATATATTAATTTCAAACAAAACAAATTCCATATTTTTGAAAGATAATGCATGATTTTATTCAATTTATGCATGGAAAATGCACTTCTGACAAAGCAAGTGGTTGTACTTGCTTTGGTTTTCCTGTTAGATTTTGTTTTCAATTATTGAATGCCATTCAATTGTTTTCAATTTCAATTGTGAGAAATCTAAAGATGTTCACCCTCCTTTTTAGGGAGAGATTGTTTGTTGTTCTTGCACCAAATTACCAGGTCAGTCAGCTTCATCCTTCAGGCTGATTCATCATCATTTCAGTTATTCTGGTGCTGTCAGCAAAATAGGTAATTAAATAGTTTGTTGTGGGTACATTTTAGTGTTTATTGTTCCCTCATTCAAATATGTTATTGGCATTTATCTGACAAATCCAGCTCCTTTCCCAAATGATTTGTGGGGCCATGTTGTAAAAGTGAACAAGTCAAAATACAAGTCAATCATCTTTCAAACTAAATTGACAAATTCACAGTCTGATTTAAATGTGTTGCCGTGATTAAAGCACACATTGTAAATGCACGGCTAATGAAGAATTAAATTATTTGCCCTCTGTGCGCTTCATAAAACGCTCTTTGAACGTAAAGACAATGACATCAACATTTGAATAGACGGCACATCATTAATAACAGCCGATCTCAAATAGCTGATTAATGATTAGAAAGGCATGATCCCTGAATCTATTTATGATCATATGAATGGCCCAAAGTTTGTACCATTTGTGTTACTAGGCAACAGAGGCAACTTAATGTTTGCTGTGAAGATAATGATATGAGATTGAAGAACAATTGGATGAGCTGTCATGGATGGCAGACTGTGAATAAAAATGGATGGAGCAGACAGTTTATGTTCTGCATTCATAATAGTGCTGTATTGTATAGCCTGGAGGGTTTTTGAGTATAAGGTTCTCAGGTTGTTTAAGGTTCTCAGGCTGAAGTGTCCAAATGTCAAAATAATAATTGATGTGAAATAAGCAGGTGGTGAAATTTAGTTGTAATTTCTGGTTTTCTTGTGCAGCTGAGACTGTAATGTAGGCTATGCTGATTCAGGATAAAGGATGAAAATAGATATTAGTTAGAGAAACAGATATTATTAATCGGCATATTGTCCAGCACAGTTAATTTGTGTCAATATTTTGGTAAATTAATTTCTGCATTGTAAAAAAAAAAAATACTTTTGGAAGAAACATGCTGGAAACACCCCCAAAGATTACAGGATTATTGTTTTTGGGTTTACTTGTTGTTATCGCATCATAATGCAGCTTTACTATTACGATATAGACCTACACTGAAAAATACTTGTGATTCGGTCACATCCGCATTCTTTCCAGCATGAATAATTAATATAGCTGCATTTATGTGTATCTTACTGAACATGATTTGATATTTCATTGTTGCTTCATAACTTTTTGTCACTATGTTCTATCCTTTAGTATTAGCATACTATCCTGGAACATTGTAGAGTTGTAATTCTATATTACAGACATTTACTAGAGCCGTTTAAGTGAATGTATACATTTTCTCGCAGTTAAAGACAAAAGCCTATTTAACTTTCATGATGTCAGTGGATTTTAAAGGTATTATATCTATTTAGAGACTTTGTTAATAACATTTAAAAAGCATTAATACACTGTTTAGATTTCAGATTTTTTTTGTATTTTAAAAAAAGCAAACAAAAAAAAACAGCTATTTAGTAATGGCAGCTGTTGGTTAAATGCCTCAATAAAGTAAATTTGTGGTCCATTTTGGTAAGTGCCTGCGGTTTTTCTCTTTTATTAGCTGCCTTACTCAGTTGTCTAATGGGAATGAGTTGAGTAATGGAATAGAACATCAGTTCAAACCCTGCAGACTCTTTGGGGCTGCTCTCCTTCAGCAACATAAGTTAATATTTTAGCAGTAAGCTGCATCTTGTATCTCACAATAAGTTGAGCAGCCAGTTTGTGCTTTCTGTCCTCATCAGATTGAGGGCTGAAGCCCTAGGATCAACATGAGGCAGCTGCTCGCTGTGAATCAAGCTCTATTCATTAACACCAAGCTAATCAATTAGATTAGACTGGCTTTGGGTTGTTCAATAAGCAGTCTGCACAAGATATCAGAGAAACATGTCCTGTTCCCTTCTGTGCAAAAAAATTGCTGTTTGAACCTCTTTGAAAGTGTATTCCGTGCCCTGAGGCATGTCAAGTAATTTCTAGTCTAAATTATCCACACAGAAGGATAATAACATATACATAATAACATTTCCTGTTATTGACGAGACACATTATGTTGTTCTTCCCACCTTAAACTTGAATTCCTTAAAGCGATTCAAAGCTCATTGACAGTAAAATTTATGCAGTCATGTCACAAGGTCATCGCTGCCTCCTTTTTTTGTTTGCTTCTATAAATAACCTAATATTTATGGCCATTGTTTGAATATTGAAATTTTTATGTGATAAAATTATGCGTTAAATGGAGTTGATTTATTCAGGACACATAACATTGACACATTAAAGACACACAGAGCTGTGACTTTTTTTTTACTGGGTATGCTGTCATGTCAAAATGTGCCTGGTGCAGAATGCAGATATCTATATTTTATTTGTTTATTATAAGCTAAATGCTCGTTCACTCTACACAGAGTGATACTCTATTGCTCACTCTCTTGACTAGGCCTGGAACAACTAATCGATAAAATAGATAATAATCGATAATGAAAATCATCGACAATGATTGTCATTATCGATTAGTCAGGTCTGCTCACCGTGCACAGAAATCTTCCACCAGTTGTGTCAAATTACAGCACTGAATAACGCTTTTCCTTGAACAAAATGCATTTAAAAATAATGGAGTAAATGGAATGAGCTGCTGCGGGAAAGGTGCGTGATCCAAACTGCCCCAAAAATGAGGACTCTTTATTTTAAGCTTCAAACTAATTCAGTAGTGTAATGGCTTGCCCTGTCAGGCGCTTAACAGATGCGTGTGTGTTTATTGGGGGCCTCAGCACAAAATGTTGCTATATCCTTATCTGTAAATGTTAAAAATTCACGCGAGCGTTTCCGTTTTGCATAAAGGTTTGTCCTGACAGTCTGCATTAAACTTCAAACTTTAGGTTACTGAATGAACGCCGACACGCACACGCGAGTCAGAGAGACAGAACATAGTAGAGATGGAGAAATTTAGGTTTAAAAGTCGACATGTCATTCAAGTATTTTATGGGAGTAGTAACTGTACAGGGATAACGGCATGTAATTGAATAAATGAACAGGTGCTGGTCATATAATTAGAATATCATCAAGAAGTTTATTTATGTCACTAATTCCATTCAAAAAGTGAAACTTGTATGTTATATCCATTCATTACACACAGACTGATATATTTCAAATGTTTATTTCTTTTCATTTTGATGATTATAACTGACAACTAAGGAAAATCCCAAATTCAGTATCTCAGAAAATTAGAATATTGTGAAAAGGTTCAATATTGAAGACACCTGGTGCCACACTCTAATCAGCTAATTAACTCAAAACACATGCAAAGGCCTTTAAATGGTCTCTCAGTCTAGTTCTGTAGGCTACACAATCATGGGGAAGACTGCTGACTTGACAGTTGTCCAAAAGACGACCATTGACACCTTGCACAAGGAGGGCACGACACAAAATGTCATTGCAAAAGAGGCTGGCTGTTCACAGAGGTCTGTGTCCAAGCATATTAATAGAGAGGCTAAGGGAAGGGAAAGATGTGGTAGAAAAAAAATGTACAAGCAGTAGGGATAACCGCACCCTGGAGAGGATTGTGAAACAAAACCCATTCAAAAATGTGGGAAAGATTCACAAAGAGTGGACTTCAGCTGGAGTCAGAGCTTCAAGAACCACTACGCACAGACGTATGCAAGACATGGGTTTCAGCTGTCGCATTCCTTGTGTCAAGCCACTCTTGAACAACAGACAGCGTCAGAAGCGTCTCGCCTGGGCTAAAGACAAAAAGGACTGGACTCTTGCTGAGTGGTCAAAAAGTCATGTTCTCTGATGAAAGTAAATTTTGCATTTCCTTTGGAAATCAGGGTCCCAGAGTCTTGAAGAGAGGAGAGGCACACAATCCATGTTGCCTGAGGTCCAGTGTAAAGTTTCCACAGTCAGTGATGGTTTGGGGTGCCATGTCATCTGCTGGTGTTGGTCCACTGTGTTTTCCGAGGTCCAAGGTCAACGGAGCCGTATACCAGGAAGTTTTAGAGCACTTGGCCAAGATTTTAAGAAATCCTTTCTTTGTATTGGTCTTAAATAATATTCTAATTTTCTGAGATACTGAATTTGGGATTTTCCTTAGTTGTCAGTTTTAATCATCAAAAAATAAATAAATAAATAAACATTTGAAATATATCGGTCTGTGTGTAATGAATGAATATAATAGACAACTTTAACTGTTTGAATGGAATTAGTGAAATAAATCAACTTTTTGATGATATTCTAATTATATGACCAGCACCTGCAAGACGTTTATATTATTTACACAGGATAAAGAAATGACAGAAAGAGCTTGTTTGTGTGTTTCTGCAGATCATTTCTCTTGGCAGTCGGTAAACACGGAATTTGTGTTTTTGTTTTTCTTTATTATCTTTATTATTATCTTAATTTTTAATGTAGAGATTTAAACTATATTCACAATATACAGTGCTTAAATTTATTAGACCACCGCCACCCAATGTAAGGTTTGTTCCACAGCTGCCCTAAACTAACGGTACTGGTGATTTACCAAAGTCATTTTTATGTTTCTGTATAAGTATTAGTCACTGTGGTATTTCTAATGCTAAAATATAATTATTATTGTCATGAATTTTCGAATTCACTATTTTTTTTCTGCCTTTTTTGTAAAAGAGTAAAGCACTTTATAGTTGTTGTTTTTTTTCCAGATGCCCAATTACAGTCAATAACAACAGAGACTGTGGAAAAGTACATAAAAACAATGCAAGAAGCTGTTAAAAGCTGTTATTAGGGCTAGGGTTTATCTAATCGATAAAATCGATAGTAATCGATAATGAAAATCATCGACAACGATTGTCATTATCGATTAGTCGGATCTGCCCAAGTGCACGCGAAACATCCGCCAGTCTTTTCAAATTACAGCACTGAATAACGCATTTCTATGGACAAAATGCATTTAAAAACAGTGGAGGAAACAGAGTGAGCTGCTGCGGTAAAGGTGCGTGATCCAAACTGCCCAAAACATGAGAACTCTTTATTTGAAGCTTCAAGCTAATGCATTAGTTCCACGTTTAGCATGGCTTGCCCTGTCAGGCGCTTGACCGATGCGCGCGGGTCCTCAGCGCAAAATGTTCATTCTACGGCTATATCCTTATCAGTACATGTTTCAAATTCATGCGAGGATTTCCGTTTTGCTTAAAGGTTTGTCCTGAAACTTTACGTTACTGAATGAGCGCCGGCGCACGCGCATCCGCGTCAGACAGACGGAACGCGGAGAGAGGGAGACAATTAATGTTCAGCGCAAAAATATTCATTTTGCTGAAATATCTGTTGTTGACAGTTCAGTTTAGGTTTAAAAATCAGTATGTCATTCAGGAATTCATGGGAGTAGTTACTGTAAAGGGATAACAGCATGTAACTGAATAAATGTGAATAACGCATATAATAATAGTTTCTATTATTTACAGGATAAAGAAATGACAGTAAGAGGTTATGTGTGTGTTCCTGCAGATCATTTCTCTTGGCTGTTGGTTAACACTGAGTTTGTGTTTTTGATTTTCTTTATTATTATCTTATTTTTTTAATGTAGAGATTTAAACTATATTCACTATAGTTACACTACAGTGCTTAACTTTATTAGACCACCACCACCTAAACTAATGGTACTGGTGATTACCAAAATCATTTTTATTTTTCTGTAATGGTTAATACACCGGTATTTGTAAGCCGTTTAGTCACAGTAGTATTTCTAATGCTAAAATATGAATATTGTCGTCATGAATTGTCAAATTTACTGTTTTACATCTTTTTTCAGATGCCCAATTACAGTCAATAACAGAGACTGTGGAAAAGTACATGAAAACAATACCAGCAAGAATGCAAGCTGTTATCAAAGCCAAAGGAGGCCAAACAAAATATTACAATTTATTTGGACATTATATGTGAATAATGACAGTTTTTGACAGATCCCTAAAATATTTGTGTTTTCTTTTCTGTGACGGGTAGTCTAAGACATTAAGCACTGTATGTGTTCATAGCATTCATTTGGCACATTTGTTTGAACAACATTGGGCAGGATGTGCAATAATGTGTTTTTTGTCAATAAAATAATAGAAAAAGAAAATTAGGATTTTTATCTGATTAATCGAAAAAAGAAAGAAAGAAAAAATAAATAAATAAATAATTAAAAATAATCGGCCAACTAATTGATTATCAAAATAATCGTTAGTTGCAGCCCTAGCTTTTATCAAAGCCAAAGGTGGACATACAAAATATTACAGTTTATTTGGACATTATATGTGAATAATGACAGTTTTTGACAGATCCCCAAAATATTTGTATTCTCTGAATGAGGGAATGAGTTGAGTAATGGAATAGAACATCAGTTCAATCCCTGCAGACTCTTTGGGGCTGCTCTACTTCAGCAACATCAGTTAATCTTTTAGCAGTAAGCAGCATCTTGTGTCTCTCTCCGAAAAAAATAATCGGCCAACTAATCGATTATCAAAATAATAGATTTTTGCAGCCCTACTCTTGACACATATAGTATCACAGTAAAAAGTATTTCTAATATGTTGGACCTTTTATTGAATATAGCCTATATTTATCGCCTATATTTATCACCTATAAGCTGTGATTGTGTTGTTTGGGTTGGACGTGATGGACAAAGGGTCGTTTGCAAAATATGCCCTTAATCCTTCATAGGCCAGCAAACCAATGAGAACACGAAGCAATGATGACGAAACATAACAACAGAGCAAAGACGCCAAAGCTGCTTTAAGATCAGCACACCCACAATCCTCCATCACGGGCAGATTTCATGAAAATTACCGTGGTTTTGCAAATAAATTTATATGATTGACAGTTGCATAAACATTACCAACATTTTATTATGAAAGTAATTTATTTCAAAGAAATGCTGTTGGTTGAAACTTTCCATTCATCAAAGAATCCCAAAAATGTATCAGTTTTCACAAAAATATTAAGCAGCATAACTGTTTTCAAAATTGATAATAATAATAAATGTATATTGAGCAGCAAATCAGCATATTAGAATGATTTCTTAAGGATCATGTGACACTGAAGACGAGTAATGGTGCTGAAAATTCAGCTTTGCCATTACTGGAATGAATTATGTTTTTAAATATATTAAAACAGATAGCAATTCTGTATTATAGTAATATTTCACAATGTTGCCATTTTTAATGTATTTTTGATCAAATTGATATAGGCTTAGTGAGCATAGGAAAAATATTTTTAAAAAATTATTAAAACAAACTTTTGAATGATAGTGTATAGAACAAAAATGCAAGAGATAGCACATATGTAGAATTTTGTAAATGAAGGACATCGGAATGGAAATCTGTCAGTTCTACACTCATACAGGCATTCAATGCGGGTCTGGTTATAACCTTGATGTTGCTTTCTTTACAATCTTTAAAAATGTTTTAAGTATATCCCTATGCAGCTATCACAGTTTCCTCTGAATCTTTGTCTGTGCAGCTGTGTGGGATGACGTGGACTCTTCAGTAGGTCACACACTGCAGTGTTTATATATTTTTCTACTGCTGTCTTGTTTCGTTTAGTCTTACTGATAGCTTGTAGTGACAGATGTGAAACAGAATGACATGCTATTGTTAAATTTCACAAACGCTGCATATTACTGGTTGTGAATAGTTTTTATTTCTGTCCATAACTGGAATGCTAGGCACAAACAGTTCTGACAAAGTACTTCTGCTGATGTATTATCTTCTCTTCAGTCCCTCTGCCAGCTCATTCAAGTGCCTGCTTTCCTCTGCTGCCATGGTCTCCACACCGCCACCTCTTATGAAGAAGCACAGTCAAACTGATCTTGTGAGTCGCCTCAAGTCCCGCAAGGTTCTGGGTGTCGGCGGGGAGGATGATGACGGAGAGGTGCACAGATCAAAGGTAATGTCCCACCTGCCTGCATCAGTCTTTTTCATAATTTACCTCAATACCAACTATTCATGCAAGAAGGCTTATTTTTTAAATTCTTTTATATATATATATAATTGATATATTCCTTCATTCAACAGCAACCACAATCAAAAAGTATTTAATTTATTGATCGATTTGATTTATTCAGTTAATAATAATAATATATTTAATTATTAATAATAATATTAAAATGTTATATAATATTCTATTAAGTAAAATATTTGTTTATTAGTTAAATAATATGTATATAAAATAATATTATTATTGGATGGTTGGATCCAACTGTTTTTTTTTGATCAAATAGAGAAGCTGCTTTTTATCATTCATACATTTCTGTTGAAAGGAATATGTAAATGATAGAATATATTGCATATAGAGCTCTCTTTCTTTATGGGAGGTAGGAATACATCACACACAAACCAAAAATTTATTGTGCATTGGAGCACACCTGCTATGAGAGAGGTGGCTGACTAGATGAGTTGTGGCACAGTGTGAAACGCCAGCTTGGCTAGGACAATAATTGGCCCAACACACTCTTCCTTAGTGTGCAGTCATGCTACACCACTATGAATTCAGGATGTGCGCAAGACTATAATTTCATTAACATTTAAACAGAAATTTTACAAACGACTATTCAACTTTAAATGTATTCTCTTTGCTAGTATGTTGATATACCAAATATTCAAATGTGAAGTAAGTTTCATTCATAATATTTCTCCTTTAATCCAATATAAAATTTAATTTTGTGTTGTCCTTCATAATCAGTAGTATAACAAGCCTACAAGCAAGCTTAATGGTTGTATACTAGTTTGACATGACATCTTCCGAGTGGATAGTTCTCGGAACCTGCTGCGAGTCCCACTAAGAAAAAAAACGTATGCAAAATCTGGGGTGAAATGAAATGATTTTTTCAACTCCAGAAATATTCAAAATAATATATTAATTTTAAGATGTAACATTAAAATGATGTACTGTGTAATTTAAACATAGCCTTTGTAATAATATAAAGCAAACCATTAAACGTGGAAAAAAAAAAGAAAATGCAAAATGGCTTGTGTTTATAAGTTGACTAGCTGCAGCAGCATTGTTTCGACTAGTTCACTAGTCTTGCGCATCCCTACTATGAATTACCCCCAATGAGAGCTTTTTGGAACGACTGTCCATCTCACGCTCAACACTATTAAAACTCATGGGGCTTTGAGGTAGTCCACATGAAACATGGGCAGCACTCAGACACAGCTGCCCTTTCTGCCCCTGCAATGTGCATCAAACCTTGGGTAGGGTCACAGAGAAAGATCAAAGAGAACATCCATTAAGGGGCAGTCGCCCATCACCCTGTGTTACAACAGAGATGGCTCAGCTAGCACCATAATGGCTGGAGATGTATGCATGAATCCAGCTCCCCATGAGCTTTCAAGAGAAGCTGTATTAATAAATCAACAGTTTCACCAGTCAAAGTAGATCTTTTGGGTGCAGATTTTTTCTGAGCAACTTGAAACGTTCATTTGTGGTAGAAAATGATTTTGCTCTTCCATTACTTTTTCAAGACTTGCACATTCATGATATTGATTTTTCTGTTTATAATATAACATTGTGGGGCTTGATGTATTCGAAGTACTCTGTTTAATTAGTCCATTAGTTTGTCACTCAAACAAGCAGTTGCTACGATCTTGTGGTCAGATGAACATATCGTGTAGAAGGGGTGCAACGGATTAAAGCCCTTAGGCTGGACCCAACACAAAGACATGAGGCTGAGGCAGAATGAATCTCTCATTGACCTTGATATTGTAGTTACAACTTTTGAGTGAACTGTAAAATGCTTTTTATTTAGACTTTTCTTTAACCTTTTGAGCTTTTGCATTTGGGCTGCTGCATTTTTACAGTATGCAAGTGCTGAATATACAGACTTTCAATACTATAATATATTCAATATAATACTAAAAAATTAAAATAAAAACAGTATACAATATATTTACCTTACTAAGTTGCGATACTATACTTTTTTTTAAGTAATTGCAAATTTTGTTTATTGTATACAATATAGGCTGCATTTTTTTAACCTGTAACCTCATGCTCTGGATGCTGTGGTCTCCATTTTTTTATTTAGTGTCTAATGAATGATCTGTGGTGTTTATAAGTTTATTGATTGTGTTTATGATCTGAAAGCTTTGCTTGATTGTTGTTTTTGTTGGTATTGAGCTGAGAAAGTGGGTAAAGGTTTCAAGAAATGTAACTTAGCAATTGTGAAAAACTGTAATATTAAAAGCAGAAAAATGTGAAAACTTTATAAAATACTAGAATACAGATTTTTACAATGGACTACAATAGATTTTTAGTTTTTACATTCAGCGGTAGAAAATGCATAAACATCTTAAATATTTGATCTCTACATGTGGGCGGGAATGAAACGCCCCTTTCCACTGATTGGTCAACCAAACATCAAACCGGGCCATCATTAGTTGTTCCTTAGTTTTGCCAAACTGAGTAATAGTCATCCGCTGCTACAGTCTACCAGACTAACACTTTAAAAATGTTTTAACCAATGGTTTTACTTTCACTCTATGATGGCAGAACTTTGCATTTAATCCACGAGTCACATGCATACCAAACCATGTGGCCAGGTCTGGATCAATACGATCCGCTACACCCCTACTGTTGTATCATCTGCCATTACAGGTCTTATGAGAAAGCGGAGTACTCCCTGTTCCCAGCAGTTGTCGAGATGTGTTAATCCCCCCAGAAACAACCAGAGCAAGGTGTCGATTGAGTGGTGGTCTCAGGAGAGCATAACATGCTCTTGTTTCTTGGTGTGACATGCTTTCTGAACACTATATCTCTGAGAGCACTAATCAATGACCTGCTGTACTAGCTACTGCAGTTTACTGGGTAAATACCGCTCTATTTGTTCACCAAATCTTCACAAAGCCTAGTTTACAGTTTTTACAATAACATTTGACTAAATTGTAGGAATGTTCATGGTCTAAATATTACAATAAACTAAACCTGTTGAACGGAACCTTTAGAAAACAAAAATGGTTGATGTCAGCTTGTCTTTAACATCTGTTGTACTCTGAGCCATTACCATTTTTGTACTCCTGAGAGGGTAAAACATTCGCTATGACACACGCCACGTGGCATACAAACACACACGTGTATAAGCCACAGGGATGCGTTCCTTTTTTTCCTTAAAGGTGCCTACTACAAGAAGAAACATGGAAAGCACAATTATATGCAGTCCACTAGGGCTGCCCTCGACTAAAGATTTTTCTAGTTGACTAGTATTAGTTCATTTAAGCGATTAGTCGACTAATTGCACTTGTATATTAATAAGCCATATAAATCACAATAATGTGCCTTTAATTGCCTATATATAATACATAGCTTAATCATCACTCAAACTTGCCACAGGCAAAAGTAATGATTCTGGATATGCGCCTAATAATAGCACACATTTAACTAGATTAAAGTTAGAGCGAGCAGCCATGTAAAGTTGCCACTACTTACATGTTTCAAATGATAAGCCATATTTGAACGTTTGGATTTCCTGTCGGACATACTGTAAGTACCACAAGGCCCCGCCGTTAACAATCTGTCCCTCACGAACTGCAGACTTTGCCACAAGTTGTTGTTTTTTAACTAACCGACTAATACAATTTTTGGTCAACCTAAGCCTCTTCAGTCGACGATTAGTGGGTAGCCCTACAGTCTACATGTTTTTGCTAGTCAGGATCATGTTCTACAGGCCATATCAGTCAAAATTATCTCCCTATCACCTTCCATCGCTTTCTTGCTTCCCCTTATAAAATGACCTTTAGCCAAGAGTTCAGCTTCCCATCAGAAACAGATCAGGTTTTCATCAACGCTAAATTACCCATGCTGCTGAGGCTTCTAGATGATAGATCCCTCTCTATTAGGGTGGGAGAAGAAAGAGGGAGCCTGCATGTTTAATGGCCATTAGGGTGTGTTATTTTTTTTGGTCCTGGAAGCCATGTACATAATTTTGAGATGGAAATGGAAAGCAGCGAGGTAACATTATTGTGCTAATTTAATACGCACATCAAAGTAAGGAAAATGCCTGTTTATGTGTTTCAAAGATAGGTAAATGGACACTGTAAAATTTGCTTACTAATTTCCTACTGTACATTTGACCCTTTCTCTAAGCCTGCACCCAGTCTTGGTGGATATGATAAGATTTCCTGTTAGTGCTTTCACTGCTGCTGATAACATTTATATTAACCATAAATTTAAATATACAATTATATGTGGTTACCAAAAAGGGTTTTAGTATGCTTTCGGGTTTCATCATCTGGCATATGCTGCTAACTATCCAGATACACAGAGCTAACTCTTGACAAGAGTACAAATTTGTTAGCAAATATTCCAGATGGAATTTCCAGAGTTAGGATTGGCTAGTTAACGTTTTTAAGATGAACCTTAGCAAAAGGTCTGATGTCCTTCTTATCTTAACCACCTGTTTTCTTTTGCCCAAAAAATGTACACAACTGTTGGGGTCAGAAATATAGTTTTTATATTAAATTCGTACTTTTATTCAGCAAGGATGTATTAAAGGGTTAGTTCACCCCAAATGTTTTGTCATTAATTACTCACTGTCATGACATTCCACACCCATGTCGTTTCACACCCATAAGACTTTGTTCATCTTTGGAGCACAAATTAAGATTTTTTTTTCAAGAGTTTTTTTTTATCCCCCATAGAAAGCAACATAGTTACTACATTCAAGGTCCAGAAAAGTTATGAAGATGTTGTTAACATAGTCAACGTGACTACAGTGGTTCAACCGTAATGATATGAAGTGACGAGAATACTAAAAGCTGTTTACGTTGTATAGACTGCAGGCTTGCGTGTTTTATGTCAGAACACCATCCTAGTATTGGCTAACACTGTTGACGTGAGCAGCATGACGCATACACGTGATGCTGACGCAGGAACCGGCCAAAATGAGTCTGCGTGCTGACATAGAACATGTAAGCTCTGCACTATCTATATAATGTAAACAATGTAGGAGACTGACAGGGGAGAGAAAAAATTGTTGAATAAAGTCCTTATTTTTATTTTATTTTTGCGCTCAAAAAGTATTCTTGTGGCTTCATAACATAAAAGTTGAAACTTTAGACTTTTAACAATGTCTTTACTACTTTTCTGAACCTTGAATGTGGTAATTACATTGCTTTCTACGCAGTTAAAAAAAGCTCTCAGATTTCATCAAAAATATCTTAATTTGTGTTCCGAAGATGAACGAAGGTCTTAAGGTTGTGGAACGAAATGAGAGTGAGTAATTAATGACGGAAATTTATTTTTTGTGTGAACTAACCCTTTAAATCAATAAAAAGTGACAGGAAAGACATTTTATGATGTTCCTAAAGATTTATATTTCAAATGGTGTTCCAAAGAATCCTGAAATAAAATGTAGCATGGTTTCCACAAGCATATTAAGCAGCACAACTGTTTTCAGCATTGATAATATTATAAGAATTTTTTATGAGCACCAAATCAGAATTTTAATGATTTCTGAAGGGTCATGTGACACTGAAGACTGGAGTAATGGCTGCTGAAAATTCACCTTTGACATCACAGAGTAAATTACAAATGGAAAACAGTTATTTTTTAAATCATAATAACATTTCACAACAGTAGTGTTTTACTGTATTTTTTTTTTTATCAAATAAATGCAGCCTTGTGAGCATAATTTTGAATTGGTTCCTCTAGAGTTTTATATAGAACTCTTTTAAACAGGATTCTCCTGCAAAATCCCTCGTCACTTATAGATGAGCGTTAGGCTTCTCAAAGAAAGCATTATATTGTACCACCTTCCATATCCTTATCTGTATTTGTCTGACTCTGTCTGAAAGAGCTGTGCTCCCTTGTGCCCACAGCCTGGATTGTGAACACAAAGCCATCATTGTAAAATCACCTAGCCTGCTGTCAAAATACACCTATTAAATCAAAATAAATCTCAAACTTTCCTATTAGTCCCTCCAGATGCTACACAAAAGTTTCCATTTTCACCAAATAAAACCACGTCCCTCTGCATGGACCATTTAGTCTTGGCAGGCTTGAGTTATCAGCAAATCTGATAATCCTACTTTCTGAGTCAGGCCTGTTGTCCTAAATTTGACATTTTGCTTCCATGGGCCTGCATTTTAGTGCACCACCTTGCTCTGCTGAAAGATTGTAAAATCATAATGTGTCTTATAATTACTTCATTTATAAAAAGACTAAATGTAGTAATCTGACTAAATGCTACATGCTAATATTGGTAAATTCTCCTTTTCCAGATCAGTCAGATGTTGGGTAATGAGATGAAGTTTGCTGTACGTGAGCCCATTGGTCTCCGGTAAGACTTTAGACACAATAAGTCTCTTCACATCAGACCACTGATTTCAAGCTTGTCTTTATGTGTGACATCTAATTTAATTGCTCCAATGTTCTTTGCAGTGTTGTTTTTTTGCCAATCCTTGAAGGTTTTGATTGTGGCTCGATTGTGTCTTATTATAGGCCAGTTGGTCTGATGTGTAATGTCTTTCATTCTCTTATTGCAGGATTTGGCTCCTCATCTCTGCAGTGCTGTTCACATCTACATCCTTAATGGTGAGCAGTTACCTCAAAATGGCTGGTGCTCTGGCCTTCATCTAACAGTTTATGCTCCAAAATGAAGTAATACTCACTGTGTTTTGTGTAATTAGCTACACTACTGTATAAAATATATATTTTTAAGAAATTAATACTTTTATTTAGTAAGGATGCATTAAATTGATCAAAAGTTACAGTAAAGACATTTGTAACGTTTCAGATATCTTTCAAACATTGTACTAACCCCACACTTTTGAAATGCTTTTAATTTTTCAATTTATAATGGACATTTCTCGTTTTGCTGTCTTCTTAAAGGAATTTTTGCAGCTCCCTAGAGGTCCCATAACATTTACAGACATTATGTGACATTCTTCACTGTGTTGTAGGCCCTGGCTTTCCCCAACCAGCTCTACGAGTTAATATTTGAGCTCACCACCACCAGGATCTCCATCAGACTCTACGGCGGAGCCCTTCTATGTATGTTCATATTCATTGTGATAATATTAATGCTAGATTTAACGCTATAAGGGATGATAATGACTACAAAGTGGCCTGTTCTGACTTGCACATACTCTACATGTCCACAAGAATGCAGGCACCCTTTCCATTTACGTAGTGAATTTGACCATTACACACACGTAAATATCTGACTATAAAAAGTTATAATAATGAGGAGAAATTCATTGTAAAAAAAAAAAAAAAAAAAAAACTTTAACAAATACTATTAGTTCCATAAGGGCAGAAAAACTATGCTATCTGTAAAAGCATTGTGGTTATCATGAAAATAAGACAATTTGTAAAATGGGCCACCTCCTTGTTAATGCCCATCAGCATGGAAAGGGATATTTTAATGCACATTTCTCCACATACTAATGGCAATGTAGCGTATCTGTGCACTTCTTTACACTTAAGCTTTTTCCACTCTCAATTTATGCATAGCAAATGCATAATGTAAACACATTTGTGCAAGTCTGTCTCCCACTCACAGGAAATATTCATGACTAGATGAGCTTTTCACTGCCAGATTAGTGTATGATTTCAAGAGGTATGAATATTTTACGCCTCGGTTTTAAAAATGGATGAGTCCATACAATTTCATTTAGCCACATATAGGGCAGGGCTTTCAGAGTGCTGGGCAGTGCTACAGTACTAGAACTAGTAATGACCCCCTGCTGGTCCCAGGACGCCTCACAACAACAGCACATGCCAGGCACACCCCGTGCTTGAGCTTACAGTCAGCCGTAGGAGGTCCTGTATTATAAAAGATTGCAGGGGTGGCTTATGGGTGTGTGAAAGAGACTGTTTTGTGGAAATTAAATCCCTTCCCTCCCTATGCCCTTATTTCATTATGAACAGCAGCCTATTTGTCTTTTCTCCATAATAGTGTAACACCACCTCTAATTCCGCGTAAAGAAGTTTTCCCTCCCCAATTTGTTTAGATTCCAGCCCTAACCAGTGGGGGATATAGAATATTATGCTAACGTGATTACATACATTATCTGTCTCCCGACTGCTCAGGAGTAGGGTGCTGCAGCTTGCTGTATGTACACATGATGTTAGTATGCAAATTTCAAAAGGGCTGTATTTTGCAGTCTAGACCCCTCACTGAGCTCCAGTGGTCTTTATACAGTGTGACACCTGGTTTGGCTCACAAATAATTCATGCTCCTGTGGTGCTGCAAGGTGTGAGTGTGCTTCTGTCAGATCAATGGCCAGTTCATTGGTGGGAATTACTCAAGCAAGGCTGGAAAAATAGTGCTGGCAGATGGCACTTGGCAGGGTTGAAGAAACAGCTACCCTCCTTGTTATCCATATCCGCAGTGTGGGGGAGATCAGAAGGACTCTCTGCGCTTTTCCCTGAACAGAATCAGAACCTACGGCAGCATCGGTTCTCTGATCTTGGGCCAGATTTCAAGCTTTTTAACTCCGAGCCTAAGTGCTCGGGTGTGTT
Organism: Zacco platypus; assembly: GCA_038088235.1. Lineage (NCBI taxonomy): Eukaryota > Metazoa > Chordata > Actinopteri > Cypriniformes > Xenocyprididae > Zacco > Zacco platypus. The sequence continues at coordinate 17,690,266 of CM076085.1, forward strand.
GAGGAGATTTATGAGCCCCCTTTATTCTTTCTACCTGACTTAGGATGATCTCAGAACTGACTCTGTGTTTCCTCTTCCCAACAGGTATCTCATTAATCCTGTGGAATGGCTTGTACACAGCGGAAAAGGTCATCATTCAATGGACGCTGCTTACGGAAGCGTGTTACTTCGCGGTACAATTTCTAGGTGAGAGAGAACAGTAGGCAGACAGTGCTAAGGGACGTGAGAATGGAAACTGACATCTAATCTTTATTCTACCCATAATTAAGGGACATTTAGACTGGAGGAAAATTGATTTAGGGCACTTCAGGATGGTTAGCAGGGCTCAACAATAAGTTTTTTTTATATAGCATATTTTTATTTTTTATTTTATATGTGTCAGAAAAAAATCTTAATATTTACTTAATATGTTATGCTTTATTTGTATTTATATTAGATTTTCTAGCAAGGACTTCCATTAACATTAATAATATTAAATTTATACAGCAATAATGTGGTTGCATAATAGCTGTAAATTTATAAACACTTAAGCATTACAGATTGGTTAATAATTGTAGCTCATTCTCCAGAAGCTTCCACGACGATCAAAAGTTGATCAAACTGGCTTAAAACACTCTTCTATTGGCACTGGATCTTTAGGCCATTGTTATTGTTGAGTCCTGGTTTGCAGAGAAGGTCTGGAATACACTTAATTCTTAAGGCTGTACTGCCCTCTTATGGCAACCAGCTCTCTTAAAAATCCAATCCAAGCTTTGGCTTCAAATCAACCCAATAAACTCCTCACTTTGTGCCAAATATAAAGTTGAGTAGAGTGGTTACACTTACTGTATTTAAGACTGTCTTGTAATAAAAGCCAATGTCATGCTTGTTTTTGGTCTTGTTTTTTGACCTGCAGCTGTAATTAAGTCTGACTTTCATTACTTTTATGCCTTCCCTGTAGATGACTTGCTAACAATTTTTGTTTGTGACATATAGGGTACATTCATCTACTGGTACTTTTTAGGATTTGAAATAATTTTAGTTCCATATTTTTGATTGATCGATTTGATTGATTTATTTTAAGTCCATTCTATCCTACTCTTTATGGCATTATTTTACCAGTGCTAAAGCATGTACTTGGATTAGAGGGCAGTGTTTCATTGTCTTTGTAGATATATTACGAGTTAAATAGGTTTGTGAATTGAGTGCTGTAGCTATGCATTGTCTTTTGTTAAATGACTATATAAGACTTGTGTGACTTTGCAAATTAGTCTCTATATACATTTTTTTCCAGTGACGTCCATCACCCTCTTGGAGATGGGCACACTGTGCAACGGTGCAATCATTCTACTTGTTAGTGAAGCCTTCTTCCTCTTGATCACCTTGAGTTACTATCATCACCTTGGCCGGCGCTCCAAAAAGATGTGAGGGAAGCCAGCTACCATGTGTTCATCAATCTGACAAAATCTTGTGTTAGATGGGTGGCTTTGCACCAGAGAATGCTTTGAATACAGTAGCACCACTGCCTGGACCAAATGAATTTACACTTGACTGAAAATCAACCTCTGTTTGTGGGCAATTTCCTTTTGTTTTTTTTTTGTTTTTTGATATATAGTACCTGGGCACTCTCATTAGATCCATAGGGCATCAGATCATGACTTTTGTTTCAGTAAGTTCACTATAGTGGCTTTAATTATTTGACAGCTCACCTGTTTGTAAAAGATTTTCCGAGAGTGATGTATGGAAGGTAGATTGGCACATTTATACATGTCAGGGAATCTTGTCTCCCAAATGTTCCCAAATGCAGTTTTAAAATGGCTTACAACAACACCACAGTACAAGCACCAATAAAGTAAGATAGGGGTGTCCTAAGTCGATCCTGGAGGGCCACTATCCTGCAGAGTTTAGCTCCAACGTGCCTCAACACTCTTGCCTGGAAGTTTATAGTGTGTGTACACTGTAAAACCCGATAAATTATGGTAACTCAAACCATTTGAGGAAACCGATTGCCTTAAACCATTTAAGATTTAAAGCTAACAAGTATGAGTACAGTAAACTCATATACATTAAGTTAAATTCACTTATATTTTAGTGTTAGTTTTGTAAATCATTATAGTAAACTCAACTTAAAAGATTTTAAGTTTATTCCACTTGTTTAGTCTTAAGAACTATCTTGCTACTTAAATGGTTTGAGGAAACCGATTGCCTTAAATGGTTTGTTTATCATACTCAAAATAATAAAGTTACATAAGGCTTAGCAAAAACTAACATTGGTACAAAGCAATGATGACAGAACAGGGGCACTGTAAAACTCAAGTTCAGAATACTCAAAACATTTAAGTAAATTAACTCATTTTTTTATGTTAGTAGAACTTAAAATGTTTGTGACAAGTGGGGCAGGTCCGAGAGCTGTGGAAGCAGAGCAAGGCCAATGTTGGACAGATTCTGTCATTAACGATCACGCCACTGGCATCTCTTCACGGCCACAGTTCTCAGCCTGGCCCCACTCATCATGTTAGTTACATATAGTTAATTTACATAGAAATCACATTCAGAGCTTGGTTAAATGTCTTTTTGCCTATCGTTAAGCTAACCACAGGCTCTACTCTTCACCACAATGGTAACCCTACAAAACTAACATAACACAACATTAAACACTAACTTATGTCTCCCTATGTTAATCTTGTAAAATAACACTGAATTTCAACATTTATTTTCCTTATACATTCTGATGCAAACTAGTTCACGCAACTTTTTTTCTATTAGGTACAATGAACTTTCATTAATATTTGAGTGTAATTAACTAATTTCATTTAATTAATATGATTATACGCTTTTACTGTGTATGAGACCATGATTATCTGGTTCAGGTGTGTTTAATTGGAGTTGAAGCCAAATTTTGCAGGGCAGTGGCCCTCCAGGAGCAGGATTGGACACCCCTGATGTAAGACAAAGGGCAAAACAAGGAATGGAATACATACAAAATTAAAATAGGCCTACATTAAAATTTGAATGTATTGTTGAAGAACTAGAATTGTTACATTTACATGTAGTTACCAACATTCTAATTTATTTATTTCATTGTTTTACCTAAAATTAAAAAAGTTTAAAGCTGCGAGTGTTTAAGTTTAAGTGTTTAAGTTTAAAGTTAAAATTCCAAAGTGATAAAAACAAAAAAGTGAAGCCTTTGCAAATACATTTCTTTTGAATTAAGACTCTCAACAGTACATTTTGTGATATGGTTAAAATAATGGATGTAGTATTAAATGGTATTTATAGTGTATATTTCAAAAAGTACCTTATTAACTTTATAGTTGTACATTTATCACCGTCTTTAACAAATCCAGCTATTTGTGGCTTCAAACAAAGAAATTCTAACCCTGCTAAGTCAGACATAATTAGTTTGTTACTTTTTGTGCTTTACATACCTACTGGACATTTACATAACAGGTACATAAGTAAATAGATTTTATTTAGGACAGTCCTCTTTTATTACAATTTAAGAGATTACAGAGAATAAGTCACTTTTTTTTATCATGTACGGACTGGTGTAACTCACAAATTTAACTATGTATTAAAGGGACAGATCGCCCCAAAATTTAAGTGCACTATCTACACTCATTTTGTTCCAAAATGTATGATTTTCTGTGGAGCAAAAAAAGGAGTACCATAAAATTAGTCCGTACGACTTGTGCACTCTGTTTCAAGTCCTATGATGGTTCCTGTGTGTCTCATCATCGATAGCAAGCTTCAGAAAATTTTGTGTGTGAACTCTTCTTTTAAAAACTACCATTATGCACAACAATAGGACATTTTTAGAACTTTATTTAGTAATATATACTTTAAGCCTTTAGTGATCCTTGCATGAAGTCATCAATGCAGATCAGCAGTAGCTCTAAAATGTAGCACTTTTATGAGTATAAAATCTGTCAGTAAAAGATATAGTCAGTGAATAAAACTTCTGTTGAACTTCCACGTAAAGTGTTTATTTAAAAAAAAAAAATGTTAGCATGCTGAACTTTTATTCACTTCTTATAGTGACTATAATGTAGCCATAATTTAGATTGTTGCAGCTCTTTTATCATAGCGCCAACATCAGCAAAATGTAATTGTTTAATAATAGTACAAATGATTATTCTATAATTATATTGCAGGTGTCATTATTAATAGTATGCTTCCATCACTGAACTGTCATTTGAGATGTAGACAGTCACGTTGCCCTTCCATAGATCTCAGATGCTGCTTCCATTAAACACAAATGGCTTTGTTTCAAAGGGAAATATAAGGATTATAAAAATAAATGCTTTGGAAATAGCAATTTTGAAAGTATTTTAGATGTCTGTTAAGAAGTGGTATGATTAACCCATTTCATAATTCGATATTAACTGCGGCACTTCAGAAAGAAACTGCTGTTTGTTTATTTATATTGTGCATCTCTCTTTTAATGAACTGTTTAGTAATACTCTGTTAACGTAGCAAGACAGTGGACCATGATTTGATTGTCAAGTCAAAGCACAGTTAATGATTATACAGTAGACTCAGTATATTTTTGGTCACTTTTTGCTCTGTAAATATTTGAATGATTCAGGAATGTGTTACACTTCTTAAACATCTGTAAATGTGCAACTTTTTTGTATTTTGTTTTCTGTTTTGGACAAAGATGATTTCTATGTCAGTTTTAGAATCTTTGCTCAAGTTTCTTATACACGCGTTTGACAGTTATATATCTACTTTTTGTACTGTGAATGTGCTTAATTAATAAACCTGTAAAGTTTTTCAAATGCAAAAAGTATTACTTGATCCTTGTCTGGCTTTCTACCTACAGGAGCATTGATTCTGTTCCATTGCTAAAGGTGTTGATTGCTTTGCCCAGGAGCAGTTTGAAAGTTCGGGAACGGTCTAGCCTATGTATTATCACACACACTTTGAACTTTCGCAGGACATGTGCAAGCCGCAAGCCGTGGTGATATTTATATCAGGATTCTACTGAACAAAATCACTCAACCCCTTGAAGTGAATGCTGCTTTCTCTTCAGTATAGTGTTATAATGACTTTGAGTGAGGAGCAGCTTTGTTATGTACGTGTTCGGTTCACAGTTTGCCTCAACCGTGGGCTTCCCCTAGTTGGTGCTTTCACTTTTCTCTTATGTACGTGCTGTTATACATGCAACAAAATTGGATCTCTATTTCAGGAGATGATATTCCTCAGAGTGAATTCTGCTTTCACTTTCCCATTGACTTAGATTTACAAGCAGATATCATAGGGTAGCCTAGGTATTTTTGAGGGTGTGTTTGGTTTGGTGATTACAAATAATCAACAGCATTTACCAGAAATCGCTTACCTGTCTTGAAAGTAGAGCTGCACAATTCTGGATAAAATGAGAAACAAGATTTTTTTGATTCATAATATACAACCAAATAAAATAACATGATATTTACCAGAGGTTCTGACAAAATATAAATAGCTGGACTCTAATTGCTGGAAAATGTTTGAATGAATTATTTAAAAAATGGTTTTTGAATGAATTCAATGACTCATTAATAAATACTTGTTTAATTACTGGATGAATCAGTGTTTTTGAACGAATCTTTTGAATGAATGATTCAATGACAAAGAAAAGTTGTCACTTGTCGCCACCTGGTGGAACAAGATGTAATTGATACAACTTATTTGAGCGCCAAGTTCGTTTCAAAAGGTAGTTTGCTCTGTTTTGATCGCTAACGTAGACATCAGGGTTTACATACTAACTTAAAACTTATATCTCAGTATTTCTGTGATAATTTGAATATTTGTAATACAGAAACAGGCCAACTAATGTGTGGTTCAAAACTGCTCTCTCTGGCTCTGGCAGCACAAACACATTTGAATGTTACGGTATGATTTTGTCAAAGGTTTAAAGACGCGGGAGAATCGTTATCATTAATAAACTAAGAGCGTGTGGGTGTTTGAATTGAGATCACGATCTTTTTTACGATTCATCGGGCAGCTCTACCTGAAAGTACTGCTTGTTTCTGGCTCAAGTTACTGCGGGTTCCCCCTTGACACGGCTTTTACATTTCTTTTGCCCCTATGCTGTCATATTTTGTATCCAAAACGTTTGTACTCACATTTTAGCACGTGGCATTACTCAAAGTGAATGTATCTTTTACTTTCAGTGTTCAGCTTTGAGTGAGAGCAGATTTATTATTCGTCCTGCTTGCTCATAGTCTGGATTTTCCCTTTGTTGGGGTTTTCATTTTCTTTTCCCCCACTCATCCTGTCGCTTCTACATGCAACGAGTTTGTGTCCACATTTCAGCAGCTTTATCACTGACGACTTCAAGAGAAGCAGGTTTATAATTAGGTAGGTAACAGCTTTTGTATTTTTTTTCCTCTTAAACGTCTGCTGAACAAAGACAGTTCTTTTCAAGCCTTTTTTTTATGTCAAATACAGAATTATTAACTGATCCTAACTGCACGTGCTCAATCAGAGTAAAATGGGCCAAATAAGGTTGTAGCGTCATAGCTCTTTAAATTTTACAGCCAATCACAATAACTGATCTAGCATTGTTGCTTCAGCACCTGTTGATATCTAACAATAGTTTTTAAGGCGGGCAGGGCAAAGATGAAGCTTGTCAGAGAAGTTAAGTAAGGTAAGTGAGCCTGACAGTAAGTTTACTTCATCACTAACAAGGGTACTAATTAGAAGTAAGCTTACCAACAAAGCAATGGTTCATGAACAATGTTTAACATGCTCCTTCAAATAAAAAAAGTTTAATTTAAAAGAGAAACTTCATTTTTTGTGTTTTTGTTTTTGGGCTGCACACACACACACACATTTTACACAGAAATTGAGGGTGAAAATAGCTTTATAGGCCTAGATGTATCCATATAAATCTTAACAGTCTTTTTAAAAGAGGAAGCAGAGAGATAAGAAGAGAAATGGAAAGAAAGGATGATGTCAATTCAGTAACATTTTCCTATCTTCAACAAAATGACAAGCATACACGCACACAAGCACATTAAAGACACCTATACAGCATGATCAGTTCATTTTTGATTGCATTTTTTAATGAAATATTCGTTCAACTTTCTATTTAATGAAATAAATGTATGATTTTGTTGCTATGGCACACTAAAGACAATTTACTGTTAAAAATAAAAGTATTTCAGCCAAAATTACCTGTGTTGTTCTCTTTTTATATTGGCATATATACATTTTACCTGAACGTTTTGTGCTGTGGCTCAAGAAGGGACCTGCTGATACTCTAACTCTCATTATTTTAAAACAATTACACTTTTTCACATTTAAAAAAAAAAAAATAAATAAAATAAAAAAAAAATATATATATATATATATATATATATATATATATATATATATATATATATATATATATATATTTAAGAGACCCTTGCTAATTTATAAAAATATAATTAATCTCATGCATAGCTTATTTGAAGGCATTATAAATCATCTACCAAAACGTGGCCCATTTTAGCTGACTTCTCTCTCTTTCTCAGCTGTTGGCCTGCGGCCGCTTGAGAACTGCACTGCTGTAAGCTCAGTGATGTCCACGCGGGGGAGACAGTGAGCAGCGGATCTTCACGACTCCAGCCTGCTCGCTCGTAGTGACTCATTGAACGCCGGAGCACACTCGCAGCTGACAACTATTGTACTTTTCTCATTTTCCCATCCAGACTCTATACGTGAGTATGCTTTCAGAACTTGACATTTATTGAAAGAAATGTTTTTAAACCTCATACTGAATAGTTCTTTACGTCTCAAACAAGTGAATATGGAAAAACTTGCGACTGAAATGAAAAGTTTAAATAGTAGCTATGTGCTCCTGAGTTGGTCAGTTTTCAGATATTGTAATATCACAGGGAGTTTTAATGTGTCGCTGTCATGTGTAATAGATTTTCTCTCAGTGGTTTGTGTATTACAGAGTAACAACAGTCGCCTGTTCAATTGTTTTGTCCTGTAACTCTATTTCAGTTTTCTAGTTTGGATTTAATGAACTTCTGTTCAGTTTACTTCTGTAAAACATTATGAATAGTTTTAAAAAGTCTTGTTTCTCCCTCTCATTGTCAAGATTTCGCTTTCACTTCATATTAATTTGATCCTTCTGGAAAGAGCTGTTATCAGTCAAGATAAATAAGTAATGTATTATTCTTAGTCCTCAATTTTTTGCTTATGTTATTTTTGTTCACGGTATGTAAAAAGCCAGTTTTCTCTGCCTGCACAAAATCTGTATTTTTTTTCCATTTTATTAGTCTTTTTAGGGATTTCTCTTTTCTGAGTGAGCTGGTTATGAACTGTAATGTGAGATCAGTCGTATGTAGGTCAGGTCGGTTTACAACTGTAAGTTATTTGGCACGTCAATTGAAAAAAACTTTTTTTCTGTTTGGAGGCGAATATGAATTTGCTTGAAGTTTGAGTCTGTGTCTTTGGTACTTGTATAGTGTTGATGGGTGGATTAAGTTGAACTAGTCTAAATTACAAAATAATTAGTTAATAGCCAACAAGAATAAGTTATACTTAAAATAATTTACTGATTCATTTATACAGTAGCTCAAGTACAAGCAAAGTGTGTGCATCCATTGCTGTGATTTTACTATTTTTATTATTTTGAATTAGCTGATTGCAAACATACCAATAGGAAAGAAAATCATTTATCTGCATTTCCCAAAAGCATCATAAGCCATAAGTTGATCGTAGAACAAACAATTGCCATCTAAGATCAACTTACTGTCTATGATATTTATATCATTTTTTTTTATTGCGCTACGGCCTTACTGTATGTCAACATTTGTCTCATTTGAGTCTACTTTAATTTCATTGAATTTTAGGACAAGCATCTGAGACAGTTGAGTTGGAACAATAAAACAAAACGAATCGGTGCTTTGCGGGAGTAAACTCTAAACAATAACACCTTCGTTCGAGTAAACACTTCTAGTTCGCCTGCATTCCATTGATAGGTGATGATTCAGATCGAAACATCTGTTCCTCCCTGTTCTTTAAATCTTGTTGCTTTTTTAAACCGTAGTCATCATCATAAAACTTTTAATTGCTTCTCTGGGCCATTTTAGTACCTACATGCACAGCCCACTTTAACATGACTGGTGGCTTCAAGTTGGTCTTTGTTCAGGTGGAGAGAGATTAACCGTCCTAATGAATGTGCGCCTTGTTTCTGGCTGAAGTAACTGTGGAGAGACAAGGCCATTCGCCCCTGTGGGCTTCCCCCTTTTTGGGGTTTCACTTTTCTTTTTCTGCATGCTGTGAGGACTGTGAGACTGTTTAGTCTCTCAAGAAGGGGGACAATGTGCACCCCTTTACCAGCCTGCATCACAGTTGCAGTAGCAACCGGTTTGCAACCATGTGTAAGTTCAAGTTTCAGTGGAAACGACAAAGCCTGAAAGGCCTTCAGATAGGGGTTGCATCTTCAGTTTTAGGCTTCATTTTGTTGCTTAGTCACTTATAAGCAAGTTCAGTCACATTATATAAAGCACAATAAGCAGAGATGCTTTTCTTATAGATTCCATAACAGTTTGGATGTTAAAGTTGCCACCTATGTAAGGATGTCATCAGTTTGGTGGTAACTTTAAGGCTACAGTGGGCTCCTAAGTGTGTGGAGTTTCTCCTTTTGTTCGATTTGAAATGCGTGGCTGAAAGCTGCCATTGTCGTGGTGGGAAATCAAAGCTGGTCCTGTCTCTGTGAGTGTGGGGGAGGGTGGTTGGAGAGCGGGGTGTGAACTAGACTAGAGCCTCAGTGTACACTGGGTAGATGAGCTGAATGCTGATGAACTTCAGAATGAGGGCTGAGCCTGCCTCTTTGCAAAGGATACTTACTTAGAGTGGCTGTACTCATTTTGCAAGCATTGCATTGCTTTTCAGGTGATTTAAGGGTATTTTGCCATGAAAGAGATAAGATAAATGTCTAATGATAAACAGTTCCTGTTAATATATATATATATATATGGTCAGATTTCTCCCTGTGGTAGTGTGCTGGCCTGATTCACATTTTAGAGCATCGTGACACACTTTTTATCTGTCTGACTGAGGTTGGATAAGTTACATGTGTGTTGGCATAATAACGCTGTGACCTTCATATGTGGTACATCAGCTCAATGCTGCCCTTGATCAGAAGCACAACAGTGCTCTTATCAAGCTTGAATTTGTTTGCAGGCTCTTATGTTTATGTCTCGTATAAGATGTGGTACAGACGTTAGGAAATTCAAGCAAGGTAAAAAAAAAAAGGCCTTGTTCCACTCTGCAGAATGAGGAGGAAGTGCAGGTAATTTGATTCCACGGACTTTGTCGCACGGGACATATCAGCGTCTGAAAAAAACATTACGATCTCTCCCATGGTGGAAAAATATAAGAGATTTTTAATTGAGCTGGTTGGCCTCAGCTCAGCAGCACTGCGATTCATGTCTTCAAAACTAAATTGAAGCAAGCCTGTTGAACAAATGTTCAAATTTATTCCAGGTTATTCCTCACAAGGTTAGTTACTCATGAACTAATTAAGAACTAGAAGTTCATGTAAATTTGCTTGTGATGTGTTTTTTTTTTTCCTGTAACAACCTTTTAAATAGAAAAAGCCACTCTAAAAATAGATATTGGTTTATGGGATATTTGAGCTTTTTGGTCCATTTTTTTTTTCTCTTTACACACTTTTATCCAAAGCAACATTTTATCGTTGTATTTAGGCGTATTTATATATTTAAACAAATGCACACACACATGCATAATACACAAGCATAATGCTTTTTATACTACCAAAAACATTCTGCATTTTTACATTTTTAATAAAAGATTGTTTAGTATGTTTTTAAAGCTATTTTAAATATGAGAACTCATGAAGTCCTCGTGAAATAGTGTAATACCCACGTCTTTATACAAATTTGTGTCCTCATAAATCATGAAAACAAGGAAATACAAAGACACACACACACACACACACACACTTTGGGGTCAGTAAGATATTTAGCTTTTGCTGTTATGCTCACCAAGGCTTCATGTATTTGATCAAAAATACGGTAAAAACAGTTATATTGTGAAGTATTATTATAATTTGAAATAATTGTTTGCTCTGTTAACATATTTAAAAATGTAATTTTATTCCTGTGTTGACAAAGCTGAATTTTCAGCATCATTACCCCAGTCTTCAGTGTCACATGATCCTTCAGAAATCATTCTAATAAATTGATTTGGTGCTTGAGAACCATTTCCTATTATTATCACTGTTGTCAATTATCCCCCCCAAAAAACTTATAACCATGAAATGCTCTGCTGCAAAGGTGATGTTCAGTGGTTTAATTGACATCACTGTAAAACATTTAGCCAGGGTTGAAGTGGTTCTTCAGTTGTAGTATCTCTGAGTGAGTGAGATGAACGTCCATCCATTCATCTCCACTGTAACAAAGCTTTGAATGAGCTCTTGTGATGAGATCTATAAATGGCTCCAGCAATACCGTTTTCTCCATCTGTGACCTGATCCGCGTTTTGTTGTTGCTCTATATCTGCTTCTCATTACTCACAATTCTTCGCCCTCTCTGAGGTCATTGGACCAGAAGTGTGCCATGCAGCACACCAACAGGCCCACAAATAGCATGAGAAGCCTGTATAATACTAACCTATTAATGATAGCCAGAATGTGGGTCATCATCAAAAAAGTGTGGCAACAGCCATCACACAGTCAGTCCAGAGGAGAGTATTGACCTATCCTGTGGAATTTAGTTCTGTGTACTCCATAGATTGATCTGATGATGACAGCATGCTGTGTCAGAAAGAAAGAGGATGTAGTATTGAGTATTTAAACTCTAGTAAATGTATAGCAAACTGTGTGCATGATGAAAGAAATCATATTTAGCTCAAATCACTAATCCTGCAAAAATAAAAGGTATAGTAATCCTTGCCAGTGCTCATTTGCCATTTCTGTCATTTCTGGTCCTAAATTTACTTCTATTTCCCTTTTTTGGCATTTACAGGTCACCAAAATGGGGAAAGGATGCATCACTGCCACCAAGTACTTCCTGTTTCTCTTCAACTTGATCTTCTTTGTAAGTCTCACTTTCTAATATTTAAAGAACAAGTGACTGTTCAGGTAGTTGAATCATTTTCGGTTGTGCTTTGTTATTGTTCCTCGATTAGAACTGATAAAATGTCAATAATTGAATTTTAGCATTAGATGTAACTCTTTTCAATAAGGTTCAATTTGTCTTTTTTTTTTTTTTTACAAGCATTAGGTTAATGTTAATTTATACTATTGCTCAAAAAAATTTCCTTGCTGTAAAATGATTGCTCATTGTTAGTTCATAATACCCAATGGGTTAACAAAAGTAATGAAACTGAACCTTATTATTAAGTATTACTGCATTAGCTATGGGTGAACTCTGTTTTGGGGTGCTTTTCCAAATGTTCTGAGGACAACTTTTCCCTTGCCTGCTTCTTTTTATATATTATGCTTTGTAGATCATTCATAGCAGATGTCCCAGTTTTCTTAACATGAGTCTAACACTGACATTCACTGAACCAGTGATATCTTCACTGTAATATAAATGCGTCATTACTGTTTAAGGTCTTCCAGTTCATGGAAAAAGTAACATGTTTATTAGTTGTAGGTGCATCATAGCAGTCTTGCATCTCTCTGTCGCAGGAATGCACTATAGCTAACATCCAGATGAAGTGTTTGCCATTTGTTACACAGACAGTTTACTCTTCTTGATCTCAGAAAGAGAAACAGCCAGTTCTCCCTTGTCATCTTTGGACTTATTCCATGCAGGAAAAAAAGAAATCTCTGATCCAAGTTTATTCTCTGCAGGCCAGGGCGCTCAGGCGTAAAGAGTACAGGAAGAGTCAAATGATTAATTCTAACCATTTGGAACACAACCGGTACACTTAAATACATTTTTAAGTCAGCCAAGCAAAATAAGACAACATTAAGTGAGGAAGGTCTCAGATTAATGGTTTTGCTGTGCTCTGATTTGACAGTTGAAATATTTTCACAATTGCATTAACATTTATTAAATTATTTGTAACAGTAGCATGAATATTGCTATTTTTAATATTTACAAGATGCTTTTATCTAAAGTGACTTATCACAAGCAATATATTATAGGACCCAACATTATTTGCAGTGCTCAAAGTTTTAAATATATGCTAGATTAGATTTAGTACACAGAAAAAGAAAATGAAAACAGGATTTTTTTAAATTATGTATTAATGTGATTAAAAATTATTATTATATTAACATTTAAAATATTTTAAATAATATATAAAACATTAAAATATGATTCTATTATTTATAGGATTGTTTACTATTTTAATATTTTTGTCTATTTTAATATTTTGTTTTTTATTTTATTTTTATTTTAGATTATTTACTATTTTAATATTTTTGTTTTTTCATTCTATTAAAAAAGAGCAGCCCAGTAGCTTTCTGTGAACCCTAATATCCCCAATGTGCTGAAGTGCATTGATATTGTTTTAATAAAATTGTCCATCAACAAGTGTTGCTGGGTTTACCTTTGTCACTTCCCATTTTCCCATTTCCATGCACGTTATTTGTGAAGTAGCTCCAGAGTTACTAAAGAATCTGTACGCAGAAGGGATAAAGCTTAGTCAAAATTGGTTAAAAGCAGCATGTGCACTTGTTTTAGAAATGAGGAGAGTAGATGGAGCGCTTGTTAGGGAAGGCTGTGGTGCTGTTGAACTCCTGCAACATCCGCTGCGCGCCCCCTCCCTTTCCCTCCATCCACTGCCACGCAGAAGCACAACCCAATCAGTCCCAGATGTGAGAAGAGAGGAAAAGAGAAAGAGTCTGGAACCCCACAGTTAGAGATCAGGGAAGAGTTCGTTGCCTCCTACGGGCCAGGATTAGTGTGTTTGTTACATACTCTCACACACAAGCACGCAACCTTCCTGTCTTTCAGGGAACACATTAATACTAGAGTTTCCATCTTTAGCTCTGTCCAAGAGATTTGGAGTGAACAAGTTGCAGCTTGTAAACTGAAATGTGGGGCCCCTCGTTCCCCTCCTGTCCTGCACTATATGATTGATTCTCTCGTTCTTTTTTCTTTCCTCTCTCTTCCTCTGCCCCCCTGCCTTTTCTTTTTTGTCTCTCTACAGATCTTCGGAGCTACGATTATGGGATTTGGACTGTGGATTCTCCTAGACAATCAGAGCCTCATTGCAGTGTTGCGTAAGTGTCTGCATAAAACGAAGAGAAAAGCATAAAATGTGACGTTGTTGAAGAAGCAGGAAAATTATGCTTCTAATAACCACAGCCATTTTCTGGTTTGAAATGCGTTCACATTAATCTAAAAGGCTATTTAATGCTCCATAAGAGAGTTCCTTTGCTATTAGTTGGTTGTAGTAAAATCCAGAGGAAGCGGTGAGAAGAGTTGGTCGTTGATCTTGTCTTTTTATACTCTCATTAGTGAAGTTTTATCCCAGCGTACCTTTGAATGAAACCTCCTGGGCTTGTGCACCAGTGACTCAGGCCCACTTTTACAGGGGCCATCTGTCTCTCGTTTTGCTCTTGTTTGATGATAACCATTAGTCTCATCTTAAAGTGCATGATTCAGCCTATTGGACAGATCGTCCATGATGGGCTCTGTATTTTTCATCACCCCTCCCCCAACACACTTCTGATCTATTTTCCATCCCAGAGGCCATTGCAGAGAGCTCTGGGTCACTGGGTCTGGGTCTTACAGACTCTGCCAATCAGGCTGGAGCTACATGTTTACAGCTGGCTCCGGATCAGCTATTGAGTTCACTGCTCTGTGTGCGAGCCAGGCAGGGCCTGTGTGTGACATAGCATGTCTGAGGCAGTCTGCAGGTGCTCCCTCGCTGCCACACAGGGCTCTTTTAGCGGCTGTCTCATTAGCATGCATCACGTCAATGCTCAGATCAGGCCTCTCGTTGCATTAGTCACTGGAAAGAACAAATTAACACTGATGAGCAAGTATATCCAAGGAGGGAAAAGAATGAGCCTCTATCTGCCTCTGGTCTTTATCTACAATTCAGTTCAAAAGTTTGGGGTTGGTAATATTTTTAAAATATTTTTGAAAGAAGAGTCTTAAGCTCACCAAAGTTGAAAAATTGTGAAATATTCCACAGAGTTTTCTATTTGAATATGTTTTAAAATATAAATTATTCATGTACAGCTGAATTTTCAGCTTCAGTCTTCAGTGTCACATGATCTTTCAGAAATCATTCTAATATGCTGATTTTTGTGTTAACAAAATTACTGACAAAGTTGGTCAGTAACAAAAGATTTTTTTTTGATTTTGTCAACAGAAAATGCACATCATAAAGATTGATGTAGGTAATGTAGGTCAAACTTTTAAATGTTGGTAAAAAAAAAAATACTGATGGCGAAAATATGGTGAAGAAAAAAATAACACTGCAATATATTAAGTATACACTGTACACTGCTTTGAAAAGGAAAAATATGAATGTTGAGTCAATAATGTTGTTTATTGACTTGCTCGAGTCATTTAAGCTGAAACACAATAGTGAATATGTATGGGTTTAAATTAATATAAAATGCTTGAATATTTAACTTAATTTTGCTTTTTCTCATCAACTAAAATGAAAGGCCATTTTAGTCCAAATAAAATTCACTAAAATAAATGAAAATAAGATGACAAAATGTTAACTGAATATAATATAATTTTATTTTACAAGAAAAGAACAATGCTCAAAGCACATTGCCAGTCCCCAAATATACAACATGATTATAGTAGTTGACTTGGGGAAGGTTTTGAAAGGTTTTCTTGTAAAAATGTAGTGTGCCTGACCTGAGACTTGAACTCAGTCGAGTGCTATAAAAAGTTTTCTGTTTGATTGATTGTTCACAGCAGAAAACTGATTTTAAGAAAGCCCAGGCTCACACTATAGCATGATACCACTAGCAGTGAATCTGTCAACCTTTCGAACTCCCCCTTTTCACGTCATAATTCATCTGACAGACACATTCCTGCAGTGCACAGCGGTCGCTGGCTGTTTGTTGGCACTCCCAGCCATGCATGTAACATTGAGCCCTTTTACCCATCGTAAAAAAAAAAAAGTTTTCTGACCATCATTGTTTTTCTAATCCAGATGCCTGTGGACTTCACTGGCTCACTGATCCCTAGAGGATTTTCCTGTTTCCGTTAGACACCATTAGGCACTTCAACAGCATAGGGTGGTTTGAGATTTACATTACTGAAGTTAGAAAGGCCCACACATTTGAAGCTGAAGTGCAGACACACGTTTAATGCTTTTATTTGTAATGTCAATGCCCATTCTTGGGGTTTGGGAATTGGATGGAATAATTGAAACAGAATCGTTGCGTTCATTGCCAAATTCTTTGAACTTGGTTTATGCTGAGCACAGTGGTCAAACTTATAAAGGCATTTGCTTTGTTAAAGGAAAAAGGTCTTGTTCTTTATTCTGCTGTTGTTTGTGGGATTGTTATGGCGACTTAGAATTTTGATAATATTTACCACATGGCACAAAAGAGCCCTGTCTCGCTGTTTCCAATTTAAAACTGTCTGCCATTTTTTAAAATTGCATTAACAGCTGTTTGCCAATAGTGAAGTCAAAGATTTCAGAACAACCAACTGCTGTGAATCTTGTGAGAATTTCTTCACAAAGAACAGAATGAGCTGAAATGATTCCAACTGCGGTAACTCACTCCATATTGTTCCTTTGGTTTCTAGATGTGTTTGCTTTCTTGCAACTAATTGCAATCCGCTGGTTCACTGTTTCCAGCTTCTGGGTTTCCCAGTATCCAGTTCTCTCTTAATCATTAATTATTAAATAGCCTAAATTATGTAAGATGTAGATCGTGCCTTCTCAGCCGTGTGAAAAGATGAACTCATTCTGTTATTTGTGCTTTGACGCATGCTGTAATCATCAGGGTTGAGCTGGTCATCTCATTTAGTAAGTGCTTGGTTTCGTAATGATGATTACATCAGGTCACATGATAGGCCATTGTATCCTCTGTACCCACAGTCACACAGCGCTCTGCTCTACACTGTGGTATTGTTTGTAAGGCTGTCTGTGGTAATGTTGTTTTTGCTGGGGAGCCACTGAGGTATTTTGATGATATGACTGAGGCTTCTTAGAATGGAGTTCTGACAATAGGCATGAAACCCTGACTGAAGCAGGACCAGAACGTGCTGCTTCTTTGAGGTAAAGCCACAGAATGTACTGTACAACCCAACTTTTCAGCATCGCCTGTTACTATAGGCTGTTACGACTCGGTCAGGATTGCAAGGGAAACCTGCCAAACCCATCTTGACATTACACAATGCATATTCATGAGGACAACCCGAGACTGTATTTAAAGGCTTGGAGGATTTGAGACCAAAATGAGTTTGTGATGTGCTATCTAAACAGCAGTAGTGCATTTTTTTAGCAGGAGCTGAAGTGGTTTCACTAAATGTAAACCTCAACAAACCATATGAAAAGTGTTGATAATACTTTAGTGCAAGGTTAAATTTGAAATGTTAAAAATGTCTCTTATGCTCACCAAGGCCTGATTCATTTGATCGTGAATACAGACAAAACCGTAATATTGTGAACTATTGTTTCAATGTGAAAAAATAAAATATATATTAAGCTGAAGTTTCAGCAGTCATTACTCCAGTCTTCAGTGTCACGTGATCCTTCAGAAATTCTGATTTGGTGCTCAACAAGAAACACGCTTGATAATTAATGTTGAAAACATTATTTATAAGTATTATAAATAAACATAAGTATTGGAAAAGTTATATTGGATGGATTATATGTGGAAAGTTATACTTTTCTCAAGATTCTGTGATGAATAGAAAGTTCAAAAGAACAGCATTTATTTGAAATAGATTTTGTAAGATTAAAATCTTAACTTTTCATCAATTTAATCTGTTTTTGCTAAATACAAGTTTTAGTTTCTTAAAAAGAAACTTGTACTGGCCCCAGACTGTTTAATATGTAGAAATTAACATTAATAAAGATCAATAAATGCTGTAAAAGTATTTTTTTCATCGCTAATTCATGTGAACTTTTGCATTAACCAATGTTAATGTTTAGAAAGTGTTACCAAAGTGTAGAAAATAAGGGCTGTTTACTGAGTCACTGCTCATCAACACAATTATGAAATGATTAGTTTGTAACCAGGATTGTTTGTATTTCTCACTAACAGAGGATTCATCCACGGTCCTGAAGTTGATCTCTTATATTCTGATTGGCGTGGGCTCATTCTCCATGGTTCTGGGATTTCTGGGCTGTCTGGGGGCCATCTATGAGATCCGCTGTTTGCTCGGATTGGTAAGACACAACAATGAACCAGCACTAAATGTTCAGCACTGTTTACCATCTATCCTAATTGTAGTGCTTTCTTTTGTAAATCATATGTTTGTTTGTTTTCATGTAAACTCAGTGTAACTTCTGCTATTTTGGAAATTTGCTATGCTGAGCGTTTTCATGTCACACAACCCGAGTAGACTGGTCATAACCAGCTGTTGTGTTCCTGTTGCACATTTGTGCAGAATGTGCAGAAGTACTGCATGTAAGTCTGACATATGTGGTGGGGGTCACACATGGATCTGTGATATCTTTTTCTTTCTCTACAGTACTTCGCTTGTCTATTGCTCATCCTCCTTGGTCAAGTGGCTGCTGCCATTCTCATCTACGTCCAGCGTGATTCGGTGAGTTAGTAAACACCTTAATGTGGCTGCCGTAAAGGGATAGCTCTCGCAAAAATGAAAATTCTGTCATCATTTACTCACCCTCATGTCATTCCAATCCTGTTTGACAATCCTGTAAGATATTTTGAAGAATGTTGGTAACCAAACAGTTTTGGTTCCCATTGACTTGTACTGTATAGTCAGAAAATACAATGGAAGTCGATGGGAAGCAAAATTGTTTGTGTTCCACAGAAGAAAACAAGTCTTTTCAGACTTGACCCGACAGAATGTTCATTTTTGTGTGATCTCTTAAAGCCTGGCATCAAAATGTGCAAGACACTTATGGCCTGCATGTGCGGTCCAGTTAAAACACTCGAGGCCAAAACTTCATGTGTTCTATTTGCCAGCTTGGTTTCATTGTGAAGGTTTTGTTTGGATTTCTGGAACAGCTGGAAAAGAGGTCAAAAGAATCAGTGGTTGAAAATGAAAAGATACCGCCCCCTATTGTACATACCAAAAAATTCACTTTGCAGGACATTTTAGGATCACTGTTGTTAATCAGACCTTCACCATGATGTGGCTCATGTGATGTGGGTCACATGATGTGGACAAGATAAGAGTTGACCACACACAAACACTTCTGTACACTCCTCCTAGGTCAGCCAGCAGCAAGTGTCTCTGAGGACACTATAGGAAGCATCTGAGCAGGATATGCAGTAAATCATAAAGTATTTGGAGCAGGTAGATGATAGATATTGTCCTTTTTTCCCTTATCTTTCATTTTGGACATAAATTCAAACCAGTTTGAAGGCTAGATGAGCATACAGGAGGTTTGCTTCCAATACAAATGGAGCATGTGCTTTTCTCATGGCAAAAGGAGATTCTGTTCCATTTTAGTAGCTTAGTAACTTTTTCAGCAATGTGAATTTCATGTCAAATACCTGGGGCTAGAAAAGTAAACCACCGACCCTTTTAACTTTCATTGCAGTTGAGGAGGGAGACAAAGGAAATTGTGTCCCAAGTCGTGGCAAACTACCCCGGACAGAACAAAACCGCAGAGCAGGCCTGGGACTACCTCCAGAGAACAGTGAGTTGAAAATGGGCGAAGCTCATGTGTTTTCTTTAATTGAAGCTGGAGACGTGTATCTGAATGTATTGCAATGAAAAACACTCGGTTTCTGTGGGAGGTTCATTATCTGGAATGTAGAAATGCTTGTTGGGTTGACTGAGTTTAACCTTTCACAACATTATGACTGTTCACTGTTCATTTTCTTGCACGATGGAGATTTTAGAGGGTTGAATAATCCTGGTTTATTGTGAAGCCAAAATTATAAAAATGCTTCACGCCCTGTTGTTTCTTGTTTGTGTGTCTCAGATGCAGTGCTGTGGCTGGGTTGGAAGTGAGGACTGGAAAGAAAACCCTATGATAAGGAACAATTCATTTGATATGTACTCGTGCTCCTGCCACAATGTTTCCCTCCCACCACTTTATGTTGCTGATAGTGGCTTCTGTCTGGCCTCATCTAGTGACTTGCCCATCTATGAGACGGTATGGGAAATTTTGGTTATCCATTAGTTATTTTAGCATGTTTAGTGAATCTCTCCATGTCTCCCTATTTTTTCATGTAAATCTGTGTTGTTAAAAGGGATAGTCCATCCCAAAATGAAAATGTGGTTCTGTGGAACACAACAGACAATATTTTGAAGAATGTTCGTAACCAGTTTCGGCCCCATTGACATTCTTCAAAATATCTTCATTTGTGTTCCACCGAAGAACATACAGTCATACAGGTTTGGAACTACATAAGGGTGAGTAAATGATGACAGATTGTCATTTTTGGGTGGACTGTTCCTTTAAGGTTGTTTGAAATGGGAGATAAATAGATATAATTTTGCTAAATACTGATGGCAAAGTCATCATTACACATGCCTGGGATGGTTAATGGCTAACCCATTGCATCTCAGATACCCGTTTCATTCATAATTTTATGAATTTTGAGGTGGATGATTTCAATAACAGGTCATGACAGGGTGTTTTTCTGTCCTCATCAGGGCTGCATGGATAATGTGGGGAGCTGGCTCTTCACAAATTATGCCATTATTTTAGGAATCTGCCTTGGTGTGGCTGTCATTGAGGTATGTTGTATGTCCTCCGGGCGGCATGAACAATACGTCTTTGTATTTCTAAGAAACGATGAGGTGTTTAGTATCAATGAAGTTTTTTTAGGCTACATTGTACAATGAAATGTAACATGACAATTTTCTGTAGAACAGTTCACACATTTCCGTTTTGTTCCTTTTTTCCAACCTACAGCTTCTTGGTATGATACTTTCTATGGGCCTTTGCAAGAGTGTTCACCAAGAAGACTACACCAAAGTGCCAAAGTACTGAGGAGGAAACACGGACACTTGCACACAAATGTATTCAGCCCTTTCTTATTTACTTGGAACAACAGATCTCCCTCTTTTTCTACAGTATATTCAGTGTTTCCAAAAGTTAAACTTTAGGGTTGTTTAGTCATGAGAATTCAGTCTTTGTCAGTAACACTATCCCTTATGATATATAATAAAATCTTTTTAGCCCAGTTTGAATAGCCCATTGTATGACAGTCTGAAGTGTGTAACATGAAAGCTTCCCACATAATTTAATGAAAAGTATATGACGATTCCTGGTGCCCCTCAATTGTCTATTCATACAACAACACTCTTTAACACCCAGGCTGGTCTACAACGTATTTGCTTTGATATTTCTTCATTGCAGTGGCTCAAAGTACGAGTTAACAGCCTATTAAACTTCGGTTTATGCTTTATAGACAACGGAAAAACCACAAAGGCCTGCTTTTGTTGAAATAAGGGACTTTACTTTAGGTATTTAGCACGTGTTCGTTTTGTGGTATACAGTACATAGACTGACACAATCTCCACCCTGCCCTAGTGGCATGTCCCAAATAAGAAGGTTGTCTGTTTTATAGTCTGTCATTTATGTTTGTACATCAGTGTTGTTTCAGGTTGTTTTTGTTTATATATATTTTTAGTGTGTATATATTTTTAGCTTTCATTTGCATGTTTATTTCGACAAGTCTTGTGAGTTCCCTTTTTTGTACAGATGATAAATTTTATGTCTTTTTCTACATGCTTAAGTTGAGCATATTTGTATGAGCATACTGTATTTGTAAGGAAGTACAATATGAAGCTATTCCTTGATGATGTGAACCAAAATGAAGATTAGCCCCCAAAGTTGACTGCAGACTTGATTTTATTTTTGATTGCATTGATCTTAATTTAACTGATTTACTCTGGCACCACTATGCCTTTAATTGAATGCTTGTTATTACAAGTATAAATGGAAAAATGCTAACAGTGTTTTCTTTGTCATCTGTAATAGTTTTTTTGAATACTTAAAACCTTTAGTTCTTAATAAAAGTTACAAACTTATTTTACTGTTTTAATGTTCCAAAAAAATCACTTTTTTTAATACAGGGAATACAGTCCCCTACCAAGTAATCATAAAATGATAAAAGTATTGTAACGACATGTACCTTTCTCAAGCTGAATGTGTTACAATAAATGACTCACCACAACTATTTGTGCTCATTGTTTTTATCCACCATGTACTTTTGCCAGATCTTCACTAGGTGGCAGTAGCACATCTGTTCTACTTAATAATATGAACTGGGAATTGGCGGTCAACCTTTAATTTAGAAAGATTTGCATAATAGGCAAGTAAATAAAAATATACACTGTATTACTAAATCACCATGAACAAAACTTAAGTAAACTGCATTATAAAAACCTGCTTATAAAATATCTTAACATTGCTTGTGCTTTTTTTGTTTACTTCTGCAGCAAATGGTGGACTTCCTCAATGGGTCATGGTTGTCTGTGTTACTGCTCTGTGTTTATGTGAGGTGTTAAATGACATGACCCACCTTTCTTTCTCCCTCAACAATAGAGGCTTCATTGCCACCTGCTCACCCTCTTCATATCCGTCCTTCCTACCAAGCCTCATCCTGTTTTCAGAAGAACATGACTTTCTAGTGTTTTGTCCAGCCGTTATACACATGCATACTCATGATCAACTCTGAATGTTAAAAAAAATCCTCAAATGCAACATACTATAGGTTTTCACGCTGAAAACCTTCAGTACGGTGTGTTCTTTTTTTTTACCTGAGCATTTAGGGTTTCCATTGATCTATGGTAATGCAGCTCAAAGAGGATGTCAGTTTCCTCTCCCATCCTTCCGGTAATGCTCTGTTCCAGGTCTCCAGAGCTACACTTGTAATTATAATAGTGAAGGGATGACACTGGAGCTGAGCTGTCTTTTGTCAGACAGCAGTCTGGAATATAGCTCTGATCATGTACTGCCAGTCTGCCAAACAACAATAACAACAGCTGCTGCTCTTTGCTATAATAGCTTTCATAGACAGCAGAATTATTTCATCATGTAGCTGTATACAGCTGTAGAATGCTGACGTTTTTATGAAATAGTTTCGAAACTGCATTTTATAAGCAATATTTACAGTCAAACAAGGTCACTATGAGAAAGAGCAGCTGACAGGAAGCCACAGAGACATATATGCACATACACGAGACAGAGCTGTCATTCACACACACACACACACACACTCACTTGTGACCGAGTCATACTCTGCTAACCCTCATTTAATCTAATTTCACTTCACAGAGTTGGCTAATGAAGGGGAGGAGAAAGTCCACGTATAATAAGAGCACCAAAAGGAAGTTCAAAAAGTCAAATCAGATCTGAATTACTAAAGCATCGTAATTATTTGAGGGAACTCGTGCTGCATCCCCTTGAGGGCGGAGTCTGAAGAATGAGTCTAAACACCTATGATGTCACCACTGCTGCAACCGTGAGTATAAAAGGGCACCTGTGAGATACGTCATCCTCTTTTTTGTCTTCAGGAGACCATGTTTCAGACTGTGTCTAAATAAGCAAACTATGGGTAGTACGAGCACTATGAATTTCAGAAAGTGTGTTCCTTGGTGTTAGTGTTTTCTGACACCTGACGACACATAATATGTGCGTTATGTGCCTGGGTGAGGAGCATGCATGCTCAGTCCTTGAGGGGGGGCTGTTTGTGTGCATTGCTAGCGCTTTTCTATTAGGAAGCTTTGCTCTTGTCTGTCCCTTTTCTCGAGAGAATCGGGACAGCAATCTGTACCTCACAGTTCAGAACCTGCTGGAGCTGAGGTGAGTTGGAGACTGCATTTGTGAGGTTTGCAGATGGAGCTTGGCGACAAATTCAAGAAAGGTATAAATATTTCTCATTCATCTGTGGCTAGTGAGAGCGAGCTGCGGGATGTTGATGTGTTTTCTCACACATCATCTGATCTGGCAGCGAGTACACTACTCGTCTCAAGTCAAGATGAGCAGGAAGAGGCTGTTGAGATCAATGATGTCTCTGAGCACTTGCAGTACGCATATGACGAGCTGGTGGATGTTATGTCTCATGCCACGGGAAAGATTAGATCTTCTGTGGAACCGTGAGAAGCGCAAGCTTCCTCGTAGCTGCCTAGATTAACGCTTCAGGACATAACTGCCCAGCTCGTATGAGTCTTCCCTTTCTCCCAGATCTTCACACTGAGGTGCGGAGATCTTGGGGAAAGCCATATTCTGCTTGTATCCATTGTACACAGGCAAACTATGCTGATGTGGAGGGGATGCAGGAATATGGTTATGCTTTGTCTCCAATTGAAGAGACAATGGCTAGTCATCTCTCGGTGGGTGAGGCATCCGCACCGAAGACAACATTTCTGCCAACTAATCTGCTACGTGTTGCCCCCTTCCCCCCTTCCATCGCCTTCCCTCCCCTTACTGGGATCAGGTGGGGCTTTTTATGCACTTTTACATCTGACCATTAAGCTGGACCTATGATGTTTTCGGCAGCATGTTTTTATTCCAACATCTGCCTTACTGATAGTTTGGCTTTAGAGGCTGGTTGTGAATGTGATGTCTACGTCGTACAGTTTACTGAGCAATAGGCTCTCAGTGAGCACCCTTAGTTACTGCTTTCATTGGAGAATTTTGTACCCACTCACTATGAGTGGCATTCTTTGCTCCCCCCTTTTGATGCAGTTCCGAGTGCTAGGCTCTCTTTGAGCCTCCGTGCAGTTGCCCTGAATATATAACATAGCTAGGCCTCCTCTCACTTTAGAGAGTCAACATGTTGAGGCCGACTTTCTCAGAGCCTCCTTGCTGTAACTGGATTGGGAGTACTTTAACCATTTTTGTTCATTCCCATGAGCTCCAGCTGTTGTAACATGGATGTAGTTAGGCCTCCTCTCTCCAGAGAGTCATTATTATGTGGCTTCCGTCTTCCAAGCTCAGTCTAGCATTAAGTTGTTAGGCTCTCTGTGAGTCTCCTTGGCCACTACTATTGAACTAGAGCATTGTTAGGTTTCCTCTCGCTTCCTCTCGCTATTAGAGGCCTCTGCTCCTCGGAGCTCCACCCATTATTGTGTCATGGTGCTAGCCCTGTTATGTAGTTTCTTTAACAGGCATAGGACATGGTGTTTTCTTCCTATGACCTCAGCTATAGGCCAGCTATAGGTCTCAACATAACGACTCTCAAGGAGACTCACTGAAAGCCAACAACTCACAAATCCTGCCCTCTGCTAGGTTATCTTTATTAAGGCCTCCGCTCTCCAGAGCTCTGCTAGGATAGTTTGGGCTCTCTGTGAGCCTTCTTGGCTACTGAAAGCATGTTTAGGCCTCTTCTCGCTACAGAGAGTTATTCTTTTTTAAGCCTCTGCTCCCCACAGCTCTGCTAGGACAGCAATTGTTGTTGAGTTGAGTTGAGCAATTGAGTTGTAGGCTCTCTGTGAGCCTCCTTGCCAGATATTCGGAGCGTGGGGCGTCGTTGAGTCTCCTCTCAATTTAGAGATTTGTCATGCTGAGGCTTCTGCTCCTAGAGCTTGGCTATGTCTGCTAAGTTGGTAGGCTCTTTGTGAGCCTCCTGGGTTGCTGCAAGCATCACTAAGCCTCCTCTCACTTCAGAGAGTTATCTCTATTGAGGCATCTGCTCCCAAGAGCTCCGCTAGGATGATAATTGCGAATTGTAGACTCTCTGTGAGCCTCCTTGTTAGTTGTCCTAAGCTTGGGGTGTGGTTAAGTCTCCTCTCAATTTAGAGTGTCATTATGATGACTCTGCTCCTAGAGCTTGGCCAGGCTGCTAAGTTATTAGGCTCTCTATGAGCCTCCATGGGTTCTGACCTTAGTGTGGAGTGTTATTAGGCCTCCTCTCATTATGAGAGTCGTTGTTTTTGAGGCCTCCACTCTGCGGAGCTTCACTTGCCAGTCAGTCCGAGTTCTCTTTCTCGCAACAGAAGTTCTGAGTGTTAGGCTCTCTGTGAGCCTCCTTGGAAGATGGCTTGGATGTAAATGTAGTAGGCCTCCTCTCATTAGCGTCATCCAGTTGAGGCCTCTGTTTTTGAGAAGCGCCAATCTATGATCGCGTTGCTGGTGTGCACCTTACGGCTGATGGCTCCTTTGAGTCTTTTGATTTAGCTTAGTCAATAGGGCACTCATCCCTTCAGTATGGCTGCATGGGTATTCTGTTCCCCACAGCGCCATCTAGGGGTAGTGCCAGTTTCCTTTTGAAAGGGAACATCTCAGGTTACGCCTGTAACCATGGTTCCCTGAGATGTCACCTTCAGACAAGAAGTGGATGACATTTCACAGGTGCCCTTTCATACTCTCGAATTCACCCCCTATACCCTCATTCACTATTCCCTATATTAGTCCACTAATATAGTCCACTTGAAAGAGTGAATGAAAATGAGTGAGTAAATTCGGACACTGAGTTGCTTTTGCATATTTTGTGCTTGCTGTTTAATAATCATTTGAAGCCTAAACTGGCAGATCCAGTAATAATGAAAAAAATATCTTGAGCACTGTCATGAAAACTAGCATATATTAATCTTAATTAATCAAGTAAAAATGGACTTATACCTGTATGATATCAAGTTCATTGTCGTGTTTAGACTCATTCTTCAGACATTGGTTATGCTGTAGGCATTCCTGAAAGCACCCTCTAGGGGTCGCAGCATCTTGTTCCCTATTCTCAGGGAACCACAGTTACATGCGTAACCTGAGACTCTTTACAAATGTACTTTACCAAAGACTTTATATAAACAAAGACAGTGCACACATATTACTTATGAATGGGAGAAAGTGCTCCGCACAATAGAGTGAAACAGTCAGGTTTCGCCTGTAAAAACTTAATTATTTCCTAAGAGAAATTTATTTTTTGAACAAAAACTTGTTAAAGACAGCCCTACTGTGAGCTACGAGGTTGTTAATCCATGGTATATGCTTCTCCTGAAGCCATCAGCCCATATTATTTTAGCTTGTTTTTTAAAAAATAATTGTTTAACAGTGGAATTCTTGGTGAAAAACTGCATTAACCATTATACTGTACAGAAAATTACACCAATCAGAGTAGAAAAAAGTAACACATGACAAAATAGCACTTTAGCTCCACCCACTCCCGGGGCATATGCATAATCAAGTCAGGTTTGAATATGCATATTTTGCAATAAACTTATATATATATATTTATATATATATATATATATATGTATATTTCAACATTTGTAAACGAGTTTTAGTTTTATATTTCTCTCTGCTTTTTATACTAATTATATAATATTTTTTTAATTCAAGTGTACTGTTTGAAGTGCTTCATGGGATTGTCGTTCTTTCCATCACTAAAGCTGTCAAGTACATATTTGTAATGATCAGGCAATGGAATGAGATTCAAATGCAGCTTTATTAAGACAGGAGTAGTCAGACAGGCAATGGTCAATGGACAGCAAACAGATATGGTAAAGGATAGGCAGAATCATGGTCAATAAACAGGCAGAATAGTCGAGACAGGCAGCAGGAATCAAACAACGGGAATAACAGGCAGAGTCAAAAAAAACAAGGAAAACAAAACAGGGGAATAAATGCTCGGAATTGACCACGGTAAGCAAATCAAGACTTTGTGATGCTGTGTGTGTGCAGGGTGCTTAAATAGTCACAGTGATTCATGGCAGGTGTGTGTGGCTTAGGGGAAATGTAGTGTGTGTATGTCTCTGAGTGAGTGTGTGATGCATAGTGGGAATTGGAATCCGGTGGTGAAGTGTCTAGTGCATAGTCCATAGTCCATGGTAAAGTGCCTCCTGGTGAATATAACGGGTACTTCAGCGGACAATCATTACAATATTGTCTTTTTGCCCTTTGCCCTTTGTTTTTTTGCCCGATTTTAAAAATATTTTATACTTTATATTAAGGTTTGTGTTGTGATTCACCTCGGAGCTGATTGGATCTAGCGCTGCTGAAAAATGGGGCAGGTACTATTGCACTCTATATGGCGGAATAGTCCCGCCTTCTAAATAAAAGAGCCAATCACTGATTGGTAATGTCATCACATCATTGCAGCTGTTGTTAGAAGCTCTGGTTGCTATTGTAACCGAAAACAAAGAAAGAGTTCTGACTGCACATGCGCATTGGCTGGACTAGCCTGAAAAACAAGCTTTTTTAATGCTCGAGAGCATAAGACTAAATTTATGAGACAGTTGTTGTCAGATTTCATTGGTGATTTCAAATAAGAAGTTTAATCGTAAGCTTGGTGAACAGCTTTTGAGAATTAGACGTCTCCCATTCAAATGGATTGGAGCTGCATTTGCCCAAGAGGAAAGAGACTGGCTGCAGTCTAAAATGACTTGCCTTAAAGGGACTTCGATGATGCTGAGGGAAGGGAAGTTATTTTGATCAAAGATTAGGAGGGCACATGAATAAAAAATTATAATGATGAGCATGAATAAATAATTTATAATGATTAGGCTACTGCAATATTCCAAAAAAAAAAAGAATCGTCATGGTGTCTTTAAGCCTCTAAAGTTATTCATGTAAAATTATAATGGGCTACATTACTATGAGATGTCCTTAAGACCATGTAAAGATTGGATCAGAGAATGGTATTTTTCATTTTTGCGCTTGTCGCTCGTGAACGCCGTTTTTTCCATATCCCGAACTTGCACTGTTCTCGTGTTTTAAAAGCTTTCAGAATGGTGGTGCTTAGTTCATGAACAAATTGTTTTAAATGAATCTTTTAAGTAAACAAACAGACTCGTGCCATACTGTTTATCTTTGCTAAAACCTTGTTCACAAGGCATTGTTTGTCTCATTCAAATTTTTAATTTTTAATTTAATTTCATGTTATTTATGTTTTATGACAATGTCACTAAAAAAAACACAGTTTAATTATAGAACAGCTATATTAGCTGGTATTGTGACAGTAATTGTTATTATGGTGATTTTTTTTTAAATCCACACAGTGCATAGCTACTCATTGCCATTTCATTGTAGTGACTCATCCTGTACATCTGTACCTGGGCAGTGGATCATACATTGAGCTGCTGGAGAACAATCCTACAAGAACTGCAGTTGTTTTTGTCGAGGGACAAGGTGAGATGTGAGGGTGAACATTAACAATAAGTGAAAAAGGCTGAACTGGGAAGTAGGAATAGGTCTGGCTGGATTGAGGATCTGAAGGACCGCTCATGGCAGGTCTGGAACACTCATCTAGGTGGATATGTAATAAAGATAGGCTGGCCCAAGGCCAGTGTGTGGTTCCCCTCCTCCAGGCCAGATGGACCCTTTTCTACTCTTTCTATTAACCTCTTCAGGACTCTTGCCTTTAGCTGGACATATCACAAGAACAAAGAAATATTGCCGATGCATCAAGACAAAGGCTCTCTTTGTTAACTGTAGTCTGTGTAGACGGAGCTAAAGACTTGTGTTTGATCCATAAAGTGAACTTTATCATTGTTTTTTGTTAATCAGTAAGTGTTTCACATTCAGATACATAAGGATTAAGCTATTACACTATGCAAATGTTATGTGAATATTCCCTTTTATCACAAACAGTATGGGAATGTTACATTCTGAAACACGTATATCATTTAAAAAATGTTAGATGAATATCCAACTAAAACGTTTCATTAAAAAACGTTCCATGAATGATGTATAAATAATGTTTTTTATGTAAACGTTTTGAGAACATTATTGAATGAACATTCTAATAATGCTACAGGAAGAACATTTATTGTTAGCTTAGCTATACCCTTGAAGTGTAGTATACCACACATGTGCTTATTCCTTTGTTTATGTACTTTGTTTTTGTGAGTACTTCCTGTGTCTATTTGCCAATTCATGAAGAATCGCTTGTTTGTTTTCCTCATTTGTAAGTCGCTTTGGATAAAAGTGTCTGCTAAATGACTAAATGTAAATGTAAATGTACTTAATAAATGCAATTCATTTCACACATGGCTCTTTTGTCTGTATTATGCTGCACTACACTGTTCTCACGGTACGTTTTTTTTCTAACAGACAAACGTGTGGAGGTTTGAGGGAACTAAATGGTCTGTGGAAAGGGAATGTTATGAACCAAAGGTTCAAGGTGTTTTCCCCCCTCACACTGCAAGTCAGAACACAGCAAGCGTTCATGCTTGGTTTTCATACCCACCCAAATTTTTTTTTACATGCCAGTTACTTTGATATGGCAGCCTCCTTCAAAGAATGGAATACTGAACCTGTGTGACAGGCCACCGACCAATTATAACCTCCTCCACTCTGCATGTGAAATAAAAATTATTTGGTCCAAGTAAAACAGCGTAACATATTTGGCAATGAGATAAGCACCAAAGATGCCCTGCCACTCCTTTGCACTCTGAATGAGGTCACATATACAGTAGGTCACGACCATTTTTCCTGCTGTAGGCAACAGCTGGAGACTTACAGACTAGGAGAGACTGGTGACTTATGAATATTATTGGGATCATTCTGCTATGAACAGCTGTAGTGTTTTCTTACCAGCTTCCAGAAGAAACTGAGTAACCACAATACTGACAGGGTGGTACATCGTTATTTGATTATGAACATGATTGTAGATTTTCAGTTTACTTTTGCTGTGATATTGATCAAGTTTTGCATATATTTGTTGTTTTATGAGGCTTGTAGAGATGATTTCAGAACTTTTCATGATTGTCAGTGGGCCCTCTGAATTTTCCAGAGATTGTTTCCTTGTTAAAAGCCAGACGTTTCTGATTTCTTAGAGGAATGTCCTGGATCTTAAGCTGAAGACTTCCTGGAACTCATCAGTTTGGACATTTATGGAGAAAAAGACACTGGTCCAGCTAAAAAGATTAGCCTAATAAAGACAGAGTCATCTTATGTAGTACATTATTTACATACCCAAAGATCTGAACAGAGTTGTATTTATAATGTATTTCAACATTATAAGTGAAAGATATAGTATAAGATAACACCAACTTATATAAAAGCGAATTATAACATAAATTAAACTTAAGGATTAATCAAGCTCCTCAGCTAACAGGGAATGTTCTCAGAATGTTGGCTAAGGTTCTCTTATGAACATTATTCCAGTAACGTTAATAGAACGTTAGTCTAACATTTTTTAAATGTTTTTGGTTGCTGGGCATAGGCTATAGCAATTTAAAGAATTTGAAGTCATTTTTTTTTTAATTATTACTTAAAGGTTTTAAATAGTCTACATTTTTCAAATCATTATAAGATAACACAAATTTTGGAACAACAACCGGGGATTTTGTGTTTTCATGAGTTTGGACGATTTCCCATATGTCAACAACGTCCTAAAGGAATTGAAAAACTGAGGCTACGTGACTAAAAAACAAGATGAGCGTGAACATCGGTAAGAGTTTTGGACGCCGGAGGGGCTGAATGCTTCAAAATACAGACGCAGAGTTTGCTTTGCTTGACAGGTGAAATACCACTGTTACACCAAAGCGGCAGGATTGTAAAGAGAGGGGGCATTTCTTTCAAGTTATAGACTGACACTAACAGCACTTCAATTTTGTTTGATGCAATGTTAATAGGCAATTACAATATCACAAATTTATCTGGTCTCAAATATAAAATATTAAATAGCTAAATCCATGTCTGCTGGTTGTTGCACACCTTCACACTGAGACAATATATAATCTTTGAGGATGTGTTGATCTACTCAGACTCTTGAACTGAAGACAGGGATCTGATATGTTGTATCTAGCCAGTGAGGGCATGAAGTGCACTAGGCTTGAGATAGAGGAAGGAAAGTGGAAAGGAAAGGACTGAATCGAAGCTGTTTAAACAGCTGTACTGAATCAGCAAGTCCAACACAACAGCCCGCACACTTAGCTGAGACATACAGTTTAAAAGGATTTCGGCCCACATTTTTCTGTCCAAACTTGTGTTTTAGTTCAGATTGTCCACATTATCTCTCAATAACCCTGTGTTTCAATAAATTGTCTTTCAATTATCTTTCTACTTATTTTCATATTTGTCCAAAACCATTGTTTTTTTTTGTTTTTTTTTTACTCTTGCTGTTTATAGCTTATTTTTGTAGACTAAATGAATAGACTGTATTCCCTATATCACATAGTTATTTGCATAGTTTTTTCATATTAACAAACTCATTCATTACGGCACAGCTATGACTGTTCCTGTTATAATGTGAACTGGGTGGCAGCTGTGCAGTGCCGCTCAATTAGTCAAGGCAAAAGATTGCACATCCAGTAAATAATATCCTGAACACTTGTGCAGTGAGGTGAGGAGTGTGAGGTTTACTGCTCTGTGCAGGGGAGCTACTCTGGAGATTCCCAATATATTACAGCAAATACCGAATACATTGAGGTGTTGGTTTAGTGTTGAGGTTTATGCAACATAAACGGTATGATGAAATTATTATTTTTATAATGGGCTTGTGCAGAGGATGTTTTTGTTTTATATTTTTATGAGATGTGCAGAGCTGGATATCCCAACAACAGCGATCTATTTTGATCAAATCAAAAGCGGCACATACAACACTGTGAGCTGTTTGTTGATTTAAATGGACTGCTTTCAAATGACTCATATTTTATTACTAAAGACTATTACTTTAACCCATCTGGCATGACATCACTCCAATTCTCTCCTCAAAAATGCATGAAAGGCGACTCAGTCTTGGCCTTTCTTTCATCTACTCTCTGTCAAGAATCTGATGTTCGACTTGATGGGGCTGAAACTCCTATGACAGCTGGGAGAAAAACACAGTCCCACAAGACTTAGGCTGTCACTCTATCTTTATGTAATGTGGAGATGAGAGTGTCAAGACAACTCTTCACCTAAAATTTACTTGGACAGCGGCGAGCAGCCTCTGCACTGAAAGAAAACACATACATGCCATTTGTGGTGTATTTGCTTTAACTGTATAAATTTAAACTACATCGGGACATTTCAGGTCTGATTTTCATTCAAATTAACTAAGATTTCAGCTTTTTTAAAATGAAGAACACATTTATTTTTGCTACTTTTCAAATGACTTTTATGTATCATTTTTATTGTTTTACCCATGTCCCAGACCTTGACTTTCAGCGTTAAAGGCGCAATATGTATTTTTTTCCGTCTGCTAGGGGTCGCCAAACTCTTCAAAACAATAACAAAGGTGTAGTTTGATGACACAGTGAATGAGAGGAACATGGAACTTGTCGTCATGAATTAAAATTTTGAGGTAACGCAGCGCTGTTTCACTTGATCTTACGTTACACTATCATACTAAACTGTATTTGAAGTTGTAATGTTCTGTGTATTAGTTTGTTGGCTGTATGAGACTTAACAGTAAGTTAGATCAATGTTAGAATATCATACTGATGACTCATGTCTGATATTGATCCATTTCATTTCTTCTTTTGTCCCAAAGTTTGCTTGCTATGGTCCATAATGTTTGAACTAAACAACAACAGCATGCCCCTAGACGTTACGCAGCTGTTCGTGTTAGTTGTCATGGTTACTATGTGGTACAAACTAAGGGTAACGCTGATATTACGTCATTGACAGACAACAAGTGACAAGGGAGGGACGGGGCACTATTTAAAATTGTTAATTTCTCTGAATTTACAAATTCTTGGAAATATTTAGGTAATATATTAATGTAAGTACACAGCTGAGTGAAAAATATAACACTGTGCAAGTGGTTTTTGGATATTTTAATATAAAAATCTTACATATTGTGCCTTTACAATATGATACAAAAAAATATATATTACATGTTAAAGCTTTGGTTTCATTCATTCATTCATTCATTCATATATTTAAATTAAAATTTTCAAGTAAAAAATATATATACGTATATATATATATATATATATTTATATATATGTGTGTGTGTGTGAATGTATATATATATATATATATATATATATATATATATATACAGCTCTGGAAAAAATTAAGAGACCACTGCATATTTTTTGTTATTTTGACCAGTTGTTGCTCTTGGCAAATAAATGCTCTAAATTACAATATTTTTATTTGGAATTTGGGAAAAATGTCAGTAGTTTATAGAATAAAACAAAAATGTTAATTTTACCCAAACACATACCTATAAATAGTAAACGCAGAGAAACTGATAATTTTGCAGTGGTCTCTTAATTTTTTCCAGAGCTGTATATATATATATACACAGTGAGGAAAATAAGTACATTGTGAAAAAAAGAAAAAAAAAATCATACATTGTGATTTCTGGATTTTTTTTTTTAGATTATGTCTCTCACAGTGGACATGCACCTACGATGACAATTTCAGACCCCTCCATGATACCCTCACCTTTATTTATATATTGCTTTTTACAATGCAAATTAATTACATTAATAATTGGCAAATAATTTTGGCTGCACAGCAGCTCCCAAAGAAAATGGTGTCATTGTCCAGCTTATTCTATATATTATTGAGTGTGCTGTGACTCTGGACGAACAGCTGCGGCATGCTGTGACTCTGGACGAACAGCTGCGGCGTGCTGTGACTCTGGACGAACAGCTGCGGCGTGCTGTGACTCTGGACGAACAGCTGCGGCGTGCTGTGACTCTGGACGAACAGCTGCGTAGTGCTGTGACTCTGGACGAACAGCTCCGGCGTGCTGTGACTCTGGACGAACAGCTCCGGCGTGCTGTGACTCTGGACGAACAGCTGCGGCGTGCTGTGACTCTGGAGGAACAGCTGCGGCGTGCTGTGACTCTGGACGAACAGCTGCGTAGTGCTGTGACTCTGGACGAACAGCTGCGGCGTGCTGTGACTCTGGAGGAACAGCTGCGGCGTGCTGTGACTCTGGACGAACAGCTGCGTAGTGCTGTGACTCTGGACGAACAGCTGCGTAGTGCTGTGACTCTGGACGAACAGCTGCGTAGTGCTGTGACTCTGGACGAACAGCTGCGGCGTGCTGTGACTCTGGACGAACAGCTGCGGCGTGCTGTGACTCTGGACGAACAGCTGCGTAGTGCTGTGACTCTGGACGAACAGCTGCGGCGTGCTGTGACTCTGGACGAACAGCTGCGGCGTGCTGTGACTCTGGAGGAACAGCTGCGGCGTGCTGTGACTCTGGACGAACAGCTGCGGCGTGCTGTGACTCTGGACGAACAGCTGCGGCGTGCTGTGACTCTGGACGAACAGCTGCGTAGTGCTGTGACTCTGGACGAACAGCTCCGGCGTGCTGTGACTCTGGACGAACAGCTGCGGCGTGCTGTGACTCTGGACGAACAGCTGCGTAGTGCTGTGACTCTGGACGAACAGCTGCGTAGTGCTGTGACTCTGGACGAACAGCTGCGTAGTGCTGTGACTCTGGACGAACAGCTGCGGCGTGCTGTGACTCTGGAGGAACAGCTGCGGCGTGCTGTGACTCTGGACGAACAGCTGCGGTGTGCTGTGACTCTGGACGAACAGCTCCGGCGTGCTGTGACTCTGGACGAACAGCTGCGGCGTGCTGTGACTCTGGACGAACAGCTGCGGCGTGCTGTGACTCTGGACAAACAGCTCCGGCGTGCTGTGACTCTGGACGAACAGCTCCGGCGTGCTGTGACTCTGGACGAACAGCTGCGGCGTGCTGTGACTCTGGACGAACAGCTCCGGCGTGCTGTGACTCTGGACGAACAGCTGCGTAGTGCTGTGACTCTGGACGAACAGCTGCGGCGTGCTGTGACTCTGGACGAACAGCTGCGTAGTGCTGTGACTCTGGACAAACAGCTCCGGCGTGCTGTGACTCTGGACGAACAGCTGCGGCGTGCTGTGACTCTGGACGAACAGCTGCGTAGTGCTGTGACTCTGGACAAACAGCTCCGGCGTGCTGTGACTCTGGACGAACAGCTGCGTAGTGCTGTGACTCTGGACGAACAGCTCCGGCGTGCTGTGACTCTGGACAAACAGCTGCGGCGTACTGTGACTCTGGACGAATAGCCATTTTGTGCGCAGGCTTAGTGGTGACCGCCATGTTGTGACTGAACTCAGGTGTGGGAATCACAGGGCAGAATTGTTCATTAAACACTGAATGAGGCGAATTCGAGGCTGACTGAATTGGCGGTTGTGCCCGTTCAGGCTCAGCTTCTCCCACAGTGAACGGTGACCCAGACAAAAGCAGTGCGTAGTCTATAAAGTCCTTAAGACTACAATTAAAGTCCGCATCGGGGACTCAATTGATGTATTTCCTTGTCGAAGCCACAATAGCTGATCGAAGTAATTCATACTGTACTGACACTGCTGGTAAAGCCGCTGGATCTTGAGGTGGCGAGATCTTCTGTAATGACGAGACAGCGGGGTGAGATCCAAGTGCGAGCTTTTTTAACAAAATGTGGTCAAACAGGCAATGGTCAATCAGACAGCAAACAGAAATGACAGGGAACAGGCAGGCTCGTAGTATAAATCCAGGCAAAAGGTCAAACGGCAGGCAGGTAAACATCAACAGACAAGGAGACAGGCAGAATCAAAAACAGGCAAACTAGATGGGTATAAACGCTCAGAAATGTCACCAAAAGTTAAACAAGACCTCGCAAATAACATAGGTGGGGAGTTAACTAAATAGTCCACTAGACTGACTGCAGCTGGGCAGTAATCAGCACCAAGATACGGGACTTCTGGGAAATGTAGTATGGTGCATAGAGTCCATGATATGGGAGGGCGACCTCAGGTGACAAGTAAAGGGAGGACAATGGACCGAATTCATGACATATATATATATATATATATATATATATATATATATATATGTATATATATATATATATATATATATATATATATATATATATATATATATGTGTGTGTGTGTGTTTGAAAGAAAACTACTACATAAAAAAATACAAAATAATAAAAAACTACATAAATAACTTTACTTTTAATTTTTTTTATTTATCTTTTTATTTGAAACTTTAAAAAATTTATATTTATACTTTTATTGAGTGTCATTTCCAGTCACGCTGTAATTTTGTGTATGCAAAAGTGCAATATTGTGTGAAGTATTATTTAATTATGTGCTTTTAGGATGAATAAAATATGAAATTACCCATAGCAAGAAAACGCAGTCGGCCATTTTATTCCAAAATTGTTAAAAATGTAATTTGTTTAGCAAAGAGTGTCAGCCACTGGAACTGTCCTCTGTATCTGGACAGCTGACAGCTGACTATACCTCAGAAGGTATTTGGACATGACACATGGGAATTTAGCTTCACGCAACACTACCTTCACCTCCCTATTTCATTTGGCTTACATAACTGAATGTCAGTGGCCACATCTCAAGAGTTGGCTCAATCCCTATGGGTCAGAATGAGGGGGAGAGGCAGAAAGAGATGAAGAAAGCATACAGAAATGAGGCAGGGTTTAAAGTTTACAATGAAGAGAGTAGCTTGCCAAAACCTAATGGCTTGATGTATGCCCTGCAGCGCTCAGACAGGGCAGTACCTGTCTCCTCCAAGCACTGCACATATTGTGTCTTTATAAATCGTGAAAATGGACTACCTCGACTCGTGATAGATGCACTGCTCGAATCTATGATGTATCAGTATCAGCTTAATACCATCACATTTTACCTGTCTACCCCTCAGGGTGGATAAGGTAGCTCTATACCTGGTTGTATCCACAGCATGTGGATGTCAATTAATAATGTCAGTTAACATTTTCATTCCCTGCTCCCCACCCTCAGTGCTTGACCTTTCCTGAAGCCCTTTACTTTGCTGCCTTTTTAATAACCTCTGCCATGATATCAGAGCTGGAGGGTTAGAGCAGCAAGTGCAATACAAAGAAGTAACAAAAGACAGGAAGAAGAGAGGAGCTGATAACCAGGAGGTAAATGTGACAACACACACACACACACACAGGTTTGTTTTGCTATCTTAGTGAGGACATTCCATAGGCGTAATGGTTTTTATACTGTACAAACTGTACATTTTATCATTTTATCCCCCCACACTAACCTTTCTCCTACACCTATCCATCACAGAAAACATTCTGAATTTTTACATTTTTAATAAAACATTGTTTAGTATGTTTTTAAAGCTATTTTAAATATGAGGACTCATGAAATGTCCTCATAAAACATGTTTACATTGTAATACCAGTGTAATAACCATGTCATTATACAAATTTGTGTTCTCATAAATCATGGAAACAAGCACACACACACATACACGCACACACGATTTATAAGCTGTTTTCCTCATGGGGACCAAAAAATGTCCCCATTTGGATATAGCTATTATTTGTGGGGCAATTTTGTCCCCATAATGTAGGGTATACCTGAACCACACACACACACACACACCGCTCTCTTTGCATCAATGTTTTGATGGAAATATTCTGAAAACTTTTGCAATCCATCTAAAATTCCAACCAATATCATTCCAAAAATCATGAGTAATTGTTCCACAAAACTTTCCAGAATTTATATTTGGCATTATTATTGCTCATCATGGAGTAAAGCGGCTTAAATTTGGATGTTGCTCATCTGTATTAAGGTCTATCAGAGATTATTTGAATTCTGAAAGATCATTTCTGACTCACTGAACCTGATGAATGCAGACTTATCTCATTTTCGCAAATCCTCTGTACTTTATCACTGAATAAAAAGGCCTTTTATGAGTAAAAATCTGCAGCACATTAGCACATTTATATTGTGCGTGTGCTTGTGTGTGTATATATATATATATATATATATATATATATATATATATTATACAGGCTATATATAAAATATAGAAGTTATCTAAAGCACCGAAGTTTGAGCCACATGGTTATATGGTGCAGTGCCATTCAACCATATTAATTATCGGTTTATTCCACCATAGTAATTATTATTCTCGAATCAGCATTTTTAATTTCATATCCACATGGTGGACAGCACTAAGACACAATTAACATAAATTTAATTAACTAAATGGTCAATGTTGTTGACATGAGTTTGCAGAAGAATCATCCTCCCTTGTCTTGTGATGCAATCAGGAGCTGTAAATAACTTGACTTCTCTCACTGTGATCTGTCATTCTCCCCACAGGCGACAGGGAGAATTGTACATTATTTAATAGTGACCTCTGGCTGTAGTCACAGCAGCTCTGGAATTCATGGTTTTTTTTTTCACTGTGTAAATAGTTTAAAATCAAGCCATTGGCAGTATGCTGATGAGATTCTCTGCATGTATGCATTGTGTGATGGATTTATTAGTCATCTCTTTTAGAAATAATGAGCCATCGTATAATAAAACACAAAGCTGGATGTCATCATACAGCTTTATTGTTGTTTAGAAATGTCAAGATTCAGAAAATGTCATCTGCAGACCTATTGTGACATCCAAAATACTGAGAACATATTGGAAAACTGGAATTTGAAAACAATCATTTGAAGTTGGAAAAAATGCAGAAAAATCTTGAAAAAAGTAAAGAAACATTATGTTTAATAAATTAGAAATATTTGTGATTCAGCATTATTTTTCTAATAACCACTAATTAGTTACTAAAGTGAAAATGACGTGACGTGTAGCCTAGTATGGTGTTTGCTCTGCGTTTCATCCATCCAAGTACACACACACACCGTGAACACACACCCAGAGCAGTGGAATGCCATTTTTGCTGCAGCACCCAGGGAGTGATTCGGGGTTAGGTGCCTTGCTCAAGGGCAATCATTTGAACTCTGTGCAGAAGGTTGGATGTTCATGCTTACATTGAAGCTCAGGATGCTCTTGGATCATATTCAGATCATGCTGGGGAACATGAACATCAGGTTTTGAACAGACATAGAGTTTATGTCAGTTTGAGTGCAAAACACATCAATATTTCACTAGTGGTCTCTGATGTTTTGGACCCCACTGAATGTTTTGCAGTTGAGGTGTTGTTGTCTGGTTTGAGGTTTGTCCCACCTGTGGTGAGGACGTCCTGTTACACAACAATCGGAGAGATGACCGCTCCCTGAGCCTATCCAGACTCCCTGTGGTTTATTTTGTCTGACTGGGATGATTAAACAGCTAGTTGGTTCTTACAGATTCCTCTACCAATCTAGGTGGTTTTCATGCTTGGTGCAGTTTAAAATGTGATGCTCTAGTCTTGTTGAAACTAGTAGGACGGAGTCTTTTTGCCATAACAACTGGCAACACGTTATAAATGACTCACTGCACAGAACTAGACTGCTCAGAAACGGAAGCATAAGTCATGGCTTGTCAAGTGACTCACTGAGGCCCTGGAGGGACAAAACACTGCTGAGATATATTATGATTTTTTTTTTTACACTGTAACTTTATTTCTGAATGGATTTACTTAGAAAGACAGTATAGCACCTTGCTGATATAAGACAGCGTAAGTTATCAATGTGGACAGGCAATCTTGGAAGACTGAATCTTATTATGTTGGCTTACAAGTCAATCCAGTCTCTATGAACATAATGATCAAAGATGGGTCATGTCACTGGGATTTTCCTGTTATGAATGACCTCCCGCTTCCTTTCATGAGACTGTCGCATTGTCGGTCATTGACAGAATAGTAGGAAACACAGAATGAGTGTGGGAGAATAGAAGGAAGACATTTCGAAAACTATTTAAATGGATGTTCTGGGATTTGGGGATTTGAGAGACACACTATTTGACCCACATTTCCCTTATTATCATTTTATCCAAGCCAAATTCCCATAACCTGAAAACTACAGATAGAAAGCTAATAAAACTTTAATCATAAAATTTGTAGAGACTATGGTGCACTTTCAGAATATCAGAATATTGTTTGTTATTCTGACACATCAGACTGTTTCGTATTGCATGACATCAAGTATACAACCAACAACGTCTTGCCAAAAATACTGTGCGCTTTTATTTCCTAAACGTATGTATTGCTTCACTTTCAGATGTTTATGATTTATTTTTACAGAATGCAATTTTGTAATGAACTGCATTAAGTATTTTTGATGGCCTGCAGAGGTCAATGGAGACAATGGGCTTCAATGGAAAACAGAAATAATGAAATAGTAAATTGG
Source organism: Zacco platypus (assembly GCA_038088235.1). Lineage (NCBI taxonomy): Eukaryota > Metazoa > Chordata > Actinopteri > Cypriniformes > Xenocyprididae > Zacco > Zacco platypus. Next base: position 17,731,222 of record CM076085.1, read on the forward strand.
CATGCAGAACATACAACACATTGGGCTTCAAACAAATATCTGTTTGCTAACAGAGCTATGGCTTATTAGACAACATTTCTCATTAAAAATCAATCCCAGTTTGACGGAAATTAATGTACCGGTAACTCAAATAGTATTACCTGCTCATGTAAGATTACATCCAAGAAATCCGTGTGTTAGAGATACACTGTTCTGTGATTTGAGGATGAACAAAAATGAAAATATGATTTTGTAAAAAATCAGCATGCAATGCTGTAGTGATCAGTGAGGTGGCAAAAGTGAGCTTTTACGTTTCCTGTAAAGTGAATAAAAAGCTTACAAACTTGGGTTCCATGATTTAAAAATTGCTCTTGCTGCTCAAAAGGTATCTGTCGCTCAAACAGTAGAGCATGGGGCTAGAGATGCCAAGGTCATGGGTTTAATTCCAATGCAATGCAACTGCTAAAATGTGTGCCTTGAATGCTGATTCCTTTGAGTTGCTTTGGATAAAAGGTGTCTTACAAAAGTGTAAATGTAAATACACATCCAACCCTCTGACACAAAGAAATAAAACCTTGAATTATAGGTCTTAGATTATTTCATAATATATAATAGTCTTTACAATAGACTAAATAGTGTTTGGTTTACCATCAGTATCATTAATAGTGATAATTGAAAAACTGAAAAAAGCTGAACACCTGGGACCTTTTGGATGTACTTCCACTAAATCAATATAAAATAATCCTGCAGAATATCAGAATGTGCTTAACATTTATACAATCTATAGAGTCTATAATTTTAGGAATCATCAAATCTTCAACATCCTCCTGAAATGCCTTTGAGTTTGCTGCCAAATGCAAAATCTCTCTAAAATGTGTGTACCATCACTGACTGAATATGGGCTGGAATTTTCTGTGACAGGAAAGAATAAAGGAAAGAGTGCAACATAGCGGTAGTCTCTGTCTATAAAAATAAGCCTCAGGGCTCAAGCGGAGCGTGTAATGATCTAGGTTGGGTCACCTTGCCTTGAAGCATTATTTATGCGGTTCTCTCAGGACCTCACAGAGCCCAGATCAGTCAGTTACAGTTCATACAGGTAGCACTGATCGCTCATTTGGACGTCACAGTCAATACGGTGTCTGACTGGTCAAGAGTGATGCCACAGACTCATGTTCATGTTTATTTTGAGAAGAGCACACATACACGTTATCCGTCTTTACATCTCAGGGCTGGAAATTGGAAGGTTGCAGGTTCGAGTCCCGAAAGGAGAAAGCCATGATGAGCCACCTTAACCAAAGGCTTCGTCTTTGTACATGCTTAATTCTTGTTCTATTAGAGGGGATTTTTTTTCATTAAATTACAGTTTGATTTGATTATATTGAAATATTTTTACTATGCAATGCATCCTATGGCAAAGCAAAGGCCATGGGTTCATTTCTCAGGGAATGCGTGAAATTTTAAAATACTTTAAAAGCAATGTAATTTGCTTTGGATAAAAACAAAATGCATGCCTGAAAGTAGATGAAATTTTACTTAGTAGATATTTTTAGGATTTAAAATCCTGCTGACTGCAAGAATGATCAAAATATTTTCAGAAACGTTTTGGATGAACTGATGCAGAGGTAAAACATGTACTATAGCATCTTATGTTTTATATTTAGGCACTAGATTAGGAGCTGAGAACCTAGTAATAGAAAAGTACAACTGCTGCATGTTCATCCTTTATTAAGGAGAGACTTTTGGTCTCTCATCTTTTCTGGACTTCATGATTTGCTGCGCCAAATCTAACTTGTTTGATGTTCAAGTAATCTCATCTGTCTAAAGGTAGTTCATAAAAATAAAATCAACAGTAGGCTCATTTGAGATTCTTTTCTCGAAGAAAAAGAGTTTTTCACAAAACATGTATGTCCTCTGGATGAAAAAGACACCTGCTAAGGTTGGGTCTTAACTGGAGATTGAATGTCTTGATTTAGAGACCACATAAAATAGGCTAGCTGCACGGATTAAATCACTGTCAGGGATTTCCAGCTGTGTCGAGTTATATTATACATGATATATAATAGTATATGGTGGGTATAGCGTATATATATATATCAGCCCCGTGATTTTGTCTGATTTACAGGACAATTCGTCACCATTATGTGGAAAATGAAGAATTAATGCCAGGGGGCGTGAAGTAGCCGCCCCTGGATGTGTGTCAGAGCGGATTCACAGCGCGAGCAGCAGTGAAGTGTTGAGTGGAGTCAGTGCCGCTGAATGATTCAGTGCTGTCGAAAGGAATGAATAAACGGGGCGAAAGATTCACACAGCAACTGAATGAATCCTAAGGACGTTTTCATCCTCTTGGACAGCGGAGTTTTCGTTAAGTTCGCCTGTACTTAAACGCGAGGATACCACAAATCACGGTAGGTGTTTTACACCACTGATAACATTACTGGACGCTGAGAGCAGCAGATGACTGTGGAGACGAGAGTGTATTTCTGAGGATCTGAAAGTTTTTTTTAACGGGTTTTGCGATGTCATATCATACAGTTGATAAACAAATGATAAAATAAATCTTTTATTTTTTTAATTTGTTGCTTTTGGCAACCGTGAAGCGAGTTGCATCTGCTAATTTCACTATAGCTAAAGTGTTTGAAGAAACCAATTACGACTTTATATTGGATGTGAACTTTTGTTTTAGTTTAAATTGATGACCTACTGTGACTGTATGTACATTGCTTGGAGATGAGCTACAGTAGGATTGTTTACAGGTTTAATAAACAGGTAAACTGCTATTGACCAAGGTGGGAGTGGCCATTTGATGTTTGGGTGTAACCTTAGTCATTTGCAGTGTGTTTTGAAGGTGGAAGTCTGTTTTGTTTGTTTGAAGGAAGGCTATGTTTGTGACTGAAATTGCTTGCAATCATAGCTTGGAGCCAAGGGTTTTTACTTCTGCTTTGGTTAACTTGTATAATCTCATTTGGCTGCTGCCAAACTTAACACATGCTCTTTGAGATTATGTTGTATTTGAATTCAAGCCAGCCATGTTTCTCCTTCTAAATAGTATTCCCATTGCTTATTTTCAGGTAAAGTGGGACAGATTATATATACACAATCATCAGCAGGAATTTTAAGTTTATACCAAGTTTGTTCACAGCAATTTTAGAAGCAAAATATTTATAATGAATTTCTTCTATAATAAATGACAAAAGTGAGATTCAATAAGTGTTGTTACATACCGAAAGAAAATAAACAGTATAGGTTTTGTGGAACATGCAAGCTGGGTTGTTAATGGTGAAAGGTGGTCTTCCAGGTCAAACCAATTTGATAATGGTCTTCCTAGTCATTCTCTGCTCTTTTATCTGGATCATCTTGGACCAGGCGATGGCCATAAATGTCCAGCTTGTTCCTACTACAAATCTAAACAAGCTACCATCAGAAGTCTTACTTTAGCTGGCATATGTGAGCTCATATCTGTACAGCTCAGCTACAGCTAAGACTATTATGGAATATTCAAGCGTTAATGTTGTATGACAATGATCATAATCCTTCAGAACAAATTTATTTAGGCTGATTGTTGCTTGTCAGAGTGTATGAACATGATCTCTGCTGTAAACCATGTCACACTAGGATCTCAGTTGTCTCCAATGTCAGACTATACGCCAATCAAGATTCCTTAAAAATGGGCGTATACAAGAAGACTCGTACAGAGTTTTTTTTTGTCATAAATCCTTGACACATTCAGTTACGGTGAGCTGCACTTACATGTGGGATTTAAATGCTGGCTAGCAAACAAAAACAGTCTTTAATATTAATTTTGATCATGGCTTGTCTTGGGAAGAAAGGAAACAACAACAAAAAACCCGAAGACGATGTGTGTGGACAGTGGAGTGAGTGCTTTGTTGTCGCACTAATTTGTGTCATCAGGTTCTGTGGTCTTACTGTTTTTTTAAATTTGATGGTTGTTGTAGGAGAAGCCACACTTCAGGACACTAGCATAATTTCTTCAGCGGTAAAATTTAATCGCGATGGTCATTAATTGGCTGTCAGAGAACATGTCAAACTAGTGATGCATGAATAGAGATTTTGGCTTATGATCAGAGGAATCTTAAGGATTTGCAGAATTCATCTCAGATGGCCAAAATCGTAGAGTGTACACCCTGCTTAACAGTTAAAACTCACTGAACTAGGTGCTTGTGTACTCATACTCATTAAAATTAAAACTAAATCGTATGTGCAAGTAAAAACATGAACTATTACATGATTTATGTCTATTGAATGGTTCCCGACATTATTACAGGAAGGCAATACAGTAATCACATGACATTTTCAAGACGTTTTCTGTGCAGAAACATCTTAAGTGCACGCCCAGAAAGCTGCATCTCAGACAGTGCGCGAATAGCCTATTAAATATTAAAAGTTCTCTTTCATGTCTTCTTGCACTTGAATGGAAGGGCTCTACGCTAACATCTTTATTTGATATTTTAAGTAAAAACAGTCTATGTAAAGGGTAATATGAAAATAAAACCGCCAGTAGGTTGCGGTAAATATTAATGTGCAAGTCATTCATTGAGTCGTTCAAAACGCAGATTCATTCAAGAATCTCTGTTGCTTAGAGATAGTTCTGGTGTGGCTTTGTTTGAAGTAGAGCAAAAACAGACAGTATTGTGGGTAAAATGTTTCTTAATGTCAACTTGTTTCTTGGACTTCAATAAGATCAGTAAGTATCACATTTGTAATCATGCTACATTTATTCATTTGGCAGACACTTTTATCCAAAGCGACTTACAAGGGGAGCAATTAGGGGTTTCGTACCTTGCTCAAGTGCACCTTAGTCATGGTATCGAAGGTGGAGAGAGTGCTGTTCATTCACAATCCCCACCTTCAATTCTTGCCGGCGTGGGAATCGAACCAGCAACCTTCAGGTTACAAGCATCAGGAGCATGAGATGGTCTGGTTACTGCGCATTACCTGTTCTGGGCAATGTAAACAATCTTTAAAGTGTAGTCCGTCGTGCATGTCTTTTGCAAATGCTCTGACTGACTGAAGCAAAGTCTTTGAATGAAGGCATGAAAAGCATCCGATTGCAGTAAGAAACATAACTGTTGTTCAGTGTAGATGCATTTTGGAAGTTACTTTTTATTCCAACTGTATTATAGATCTATTCATGAGAATCAATTGGGTCACTCACACCGTTGCGCCTAAATATTTCATGCAGTTATTTTTAGTCGCAAATGCGAAATGATCGCAGTGTAGAGCCCTGAATGGACAAATTCACATAACATTGTCAAAATACCCATATAGACAAGTATTCTTGTGAAACATAGTTATGTCTTAAGTGAATGTAAACAGTTGAGAAAGAAAACGTCTGTATAACAGTATGTTGGATACATGCAGCTCTTAAAGTGACAGCAGCCTGTAATAATCCAACTGCTGTCTTTGTCCTCAATGTTAATCTAACAACAAAAGACAGAGTGTAAGGCCCGATCACAGAATGCGTTTTCAGGTCTGAAGGCGCACCGCATTGCCTTTTTTGTTGATTTTAGAAAAAAAGAGCATTATTTATGTTGCAACCACTGAATAAGCTGTCCTGTCAGTGTAGCGCGAGCGCTCTTTGGTTTGCTGTTAAACTGTCATCTTAGGAGAAACTTAAAATAAATGTATGTTACAAGCTCCATCTTTGCAGTGTCCAAAGAACTTTAAACATTCGTCAGTCAAACGACGGAAAGCCCATCTCTCCATTCATTCGATTGGACAGTGGAAAAAAACGCGAATGATGTTCTGAATCAATCACTGTTCTTGACTGGTTAAGCCCAGCTGGAGCAGTTCTAAATATTCATTGTGCTATTAAATTAAATATAAAATATGAGCAATAACATGAACAGTGAAAGTTATAGCTTCAACAATACATTTTAACGGTCATAATTAGAGATGAAAATAACTGAAGGAAAGGTCTGTTTGCTAATTTGATTAATATTCTTTTGGTTTCTCTGCCTAGTATTTTTTAAAATTAAAGGAAATACAGGTACATCGGTACATGTTAATGGAAAGTATTAACAATAAAAGTATCGATATCGGTGTGACGAGCAGGGCGGGCGAGAGCCGTGAGGGAACGGCGCGAGGCCGGTGACGCGAGTGATAATGAGCTTCAGCTGCTCGGCGCATCGGTCTCGTATCTCTCACAGAGGAGCTCCGGAAGCATAAAAGAGGAGCGACGACAGTGAAGGACGAGAGAGGACCAGGCCTGGAATTTATATTGTGTTTTATTTTGTTTGTGTGGGCGGCAGTCGCCGTGAGGAACTGCCGCCCTTTTACTTTCGTTTTATTGTTTGTTTATTTATTTATTAAAAGTTGTTGAATGTTCGCCGGTTCCCGCCTCCTTCTTCCCATATCTATGAACCCCGTTACAATCGGATTTTGTAAAAAGTGGTATCGGTGCATCCCTAATGAAAACCCATCATAAACCATGATGTCCCATTTCTGCTAAACACACCTTACTCAATTTCAGACACGCGTTCGTCAGTACCCCAAATACCTGCAATATGTTGTCATTCATGACTCTTCTGTCACAAATCCCTGCTTCCAGAGATTCAATGGCCATTTAAACTTAAGGTAGATGTCAGGAAAAAATACCTTTTAAAGCAGCAAGAGCCGTCATCCCCTGATATCTATTGCTATTCATCCTCTGGCTTTAGTTAAGACCGGCAAAGCCACTTAAAAGAAGCAGTCGCGCTGAGGAGGAGCTGATTGGCAGGTGAGGGGCTGATTTGGAGGCAGCGGGATTAGAGAAGTGTCTGAAAGAGAGGATACGAGAAGCTCGGTCAGGACCTGATTCCCCTTCAGTGATTAAACCGATTATATGCATTTACTGGATGGAGAAAAACTGGGTGTGGAAGGGTTGACGTGCCAACACAGACTTTTCTCGCTGTGTATTTGCTGTTTACAGCTTAAAACCTATTTCACGTAGATCCATCAGAAACAATGGCTCTTTAAAAGGAGCTCAGACAGTTTAAGTCAATTATACAACCTGTCAGTGTCGAAGTGTTGGGTTTAGTCAGGCTTCATGGCTGGCAGGGGGTGAAGAAGAGCAGATCAGCACCACAGGTGCAGCTCTTGAGTGACAGTATACCTGTGATGCTAAATCCTGTACAGAATATAATGTCTACTGTCTACTTACTTATCTTGTTTGCAGACATTCTGTTAATGTTAGTTTTCCACTATGTCATTTAATTATGGTGAAATGTCGAAATGTGAATTATGTGAATCCTTACAGCATTAGTGAACTATATCGGTAGTTTTTTAAAAATGTTTTTATTCAAGATGATAAATGAAAGATTGGGTAACTCATAAAATATTTATCAAAGGGATTATGCATAATGGTTTACTCAGGAAGCATTTCTGACCACATAAAGTCAGCAGAATTGTACATCATTCTTTTAAATGAAGAAACTTGTTAGAATTTCCCACATTGCCCACATGAACTGTCATGAACTTTTTGGTTAAAAATTTGCTTATGTGTTGGATTAAGCTTTTTTTCTGGGCCACTTAATGGGACAATCTGTCATTTACTCAGCCTAATGCTGTTTTAAACCCGTGTGACTTGAAAGAAAGTTAGGTAGAATGAGAGCCTCAGTCACCATTCATTTTCATTATATCTGGATTATTCCAATGAAAGTGAATGGTGACTGCGGCTCTCATTCTGTCTAACATCCTCTTTTGTGTTTCACAGAAGAAAGTTTTTCAAATCATGCAGGTTTGAAACTACATACAGATGAGAAAATTAAGGACAAATTTCTATAGAAACTAATTCCTCTGTCTGCCTGTAAGGCCTATAAAACATTGCAACAATGTTTTAAACTTTTAAACAAAACTTTGCCAAGCCATCATTCAGAGTTTGTCTTTGATTAACCCTCCCTACACTTATTTACAGTTACATTTCAGTTCATTTTAGTATCACCTCCTTCCAATTCGAAGAGCAATTCTGCTACCTAAATTCAAATTCAGCAATTTGCAGTTTGAAAAAACATTCTTAACTGCGCAGCCCTGCACCATGCATCATGTCAGAGCACATGTCCTTCCCACGAGGCCATGTCTCCAACAATAAAGAGTTCCTTTGTCCAGGACTCCACCTGCGAGCATTTTGTGATGTTTCTTCCCCTGCCATGATCAATGGCGACCCAGGAGATCCGAGATTTCAGCTTGTAAAGGCTGGGGCCGTGCATTGAGGCCTCATCTGGGCCCTTCTGAAAAGCTTTTGAAGCTTCCGAATGTGGTTGAGAATGTGGATAAAGCTCACAGGTGTCTGTGTTAATTTCTACTTTCTCATGTGAGTCAGGGAACTGCATCATGCAGCGCACTGGCTAATTAGGATGCAAAAGAGAGACAAAATTGTATTTCACAATGTGGCAGTTCTGTCATTCCGTGCCGCATGTATGTGTAGACTGGTGTCTTTGTGGGGAGTCATGGTAAAATGTCCAGGGACACGCAGAAGTCCCATCTGTTCCTGTTTTTCATCTGCAGTCAAAGCCTTGCTGCTTTCTCTAAAGGTTTAACAGAGGGAAGTGTTTGACTGCATTCAGGTGTTACTTTTTCCAGAGCTGCATTCATTACGTAAAATGTATTTGTATACATTTTATATATAGTATATAGTATATTTTTAAGCAGTTTTTTTAATGGGAACCAAAAAATATCCCCACAAGGTCAAAGATTTCTGGTATATCCCTATACAAAACACACACACTTTTTTATGGGGACTCTTTAGGCATAATGGTTTTTATACTGTACAAAGTGATTTAAGAATTGAACAAAAACACAGTTTAGTATGTTTTTAAAGCTATTTGATTTTCGAAGACACAGGAACCATGTTTACATTGTAATACCCATGTCATTAAACACATTTGTGTCCTCATAAACTATATATACAAGAACACACACACACACACACACAAACAAACAAAGGACATCATTGATATTTACATCTGCTTTACACTCTTCTGCTTGTCAATGAGGCTTAGCTAAAATTCTTGTTTTATTTAAAAACAGAAAAAGGGCCATTAAATCCATATTCTGAAGTCAGTTGTTATGGTTGCAGACTTCCTTGTCGATGTCTGCGGCATAATGAACAATGGCCAAGTGGTGCCAAAAAACCTTCTGTCAAAAACACATTGATAGGGCAGGATATTTTGCTTGTCTTATCAGTAAGCTATGTCCCTCCCTAATTGCTTTCTCTGACAAACCTTTTTCGGTATGCACTAAATTAATTTCCAAGTTTTCTACATCAGTGTACATCTCCCAAACCTTAGAAGTAATAAATTACCATAGGCTTAAAGGGATAGTTCACCCACGCCTAAGGCGCAGAGGAGAGAGCAAAACAAAACACCGGTCACAAATTAAAAGTCTAAAATAGAAATTTGTAAAGAGAAATGTTGGAGGATATTGATATAAGAGAAGAGGGGCTTGAGTTTGTTGCACAGCCCTATTTGTTTGAACCGTGAGAGGCATCTGAGTTTACGATTCTCCTACATCCTGCGTCATACATCGCGTCACGGGTTACTCAAGTCAGCTTGTGCATTCTGCGTACGGTCGTCTGCTGAATCAATGAATAAGGATATTTGTTTTACAGGAACGCATCAATTCGCTTCAGAAGGCCTTTATTAACCCCCTGGAGTCATATGGATTCATTTTTGTTTTGTTTTTTTATAGATGGATGCATTTTTTGTCTTCAAAATTTGACCAGGTATTCACAACCATTAAAAACCTTGGAGGACTAAGGATATTTTTAAATATATCTGAAAGAAGAAAATCATATACACCTAGGATAGGTTTGAGGGTGAGTAAATCATGGGATACTTTTCATTTTTGGGTGAACTATCCCTTTAACACTTGTGAGCCCACAAGCTGTAACAAAACTAAAGGTGAAAAACTTGTCATCAAATTGATGTTTGTTTTTTGATTGACAAAGGATGAGCATGTTGTCTTTAGTGACTATCGTGGAATGAGGGTGTGCTACCCTGGACTAGTGTGGAAATTATAAGCTTTATTTTTGGTTTTGGTTTTCAGCTAAATGAAAACTTTTGGTTTCGGTGTTTCTGGAAAAAATCATTTTGGTGCATCACTACTTCCTGTTCTTACTGATTCCCTTTAGCAGTCATCAGTCAGTTTCCCAAATCGACATTATCAGTCTCTCCTCAAACCCCTGCACTGGTTCTGTAATGGTCCCAGCCTCCCTAATTGTCCACTTTTATGTAACCTGGAAATTTGAAAATGGCAGAACTCACATTATCCCATAAGAATATTTCAGCAACAGTGTATTTCAATCTCTGTTTTGTACACTCGCCTTCTGCACTTGCTTTTGTTTTTACACTGTTGTTCTCAATATGCATAGACATCTTTTTTTTATCTCTCCAATGAATCAAAATCATCTTTAATTCCAATTTGGAACCCCTTGCGGACTAAAGTGTTGTTATAATTTAAAAATAGCACATCCGTGTACCATATGCTTGAAATAAAAGCGGAAAGAAAAGGATAAGGGGTTGGAAACTGCGCTCCACAATTCATTAGGAATGCTGCGTTACTGCTGTTCACTGTGTCCTACTGTGATCTAATAGAAAGCTTCATGTTGGGGAAGAGAAACTCTTTAATGATCTTGAGGCCCAGATGGCTTGATTGAGACTCAAGAGGGACGTGTTCACCTTAGAAATTCAATTTGGCCTGACCACATGCCATATTATACAGCAACCCTTCATGAATCCTGCAGAAATGGAAACGGAATTCTAATGACCTCCTTGTAATTTCAGTCAGTTGTGCTTTGTGATGATGATCATTGATTGTTATCGTACTGCTGCCTTCAGGTATGTACCTCTTCTAATGCTTTAATTTTGCATTCATGAAGTGGCATGAACTCTCTCCCGGAGGCCGTTTATTGGGTAGATGCTGTTTGGTCTGAGGCTCTGAGAAGTGAAGTCAGAGCCTCTGCCTTTGACCAGTGCAGTAATAAATCACATTGACTCCCTCTGGAAGTTTGAATGTCTCTGAAAGTGAAACACAGGGAGGAAATCTGGCCATGCAGTAAATAAGAATCTGTGTCTGTGCCTTTTCCCTTTAGGTATTGCCTCTTTGTTTTATAGGTGTCTCATGGTTGCTAGTTTAGCCTTTCATACTGGCATCACTCGAGTTGTAGTAAGTGAAAAATGTCTGTGAGTGACAAGATTTTCATCCTTTTTCTCCTTCAATGCTGTTCCACAACCTCTGACCATTTTATTTGTATCCTCTAATACAAATAATATAAAAAAATGATATAAGTGTAATATGCATGTGAATGTTTACAGTGTCAGTGTAGGAAAGTAATCATGCACTTTGAGAGCTTGCTGGACTGCTGTTACATCCCTATGTCTGTTGGATGATTTGGGTTTGGACGCAATAAAGAAAGTAGAAATGTAGTAGTTGATTACAAGTATTTAATATTTAGAATATATAACCTACAGATGAAGAGATAAAGTTTTTGTATGTTTATGATAGCCTATATTTTTTGTTAATTCGATAATAATGAAGGATACTAGAATAAGAATGTGGTGCGCTCACTTCATTTTACACATTTTACAATGTTTAAGTCCATTCTGCTGAATGATTTTCTTCTGAAGTCAGTGCAGAAAATGTGATTGGCCATGTCTGGGCCAATGAGGTCTACCTTAGTCTCAGCCTCATACGTCATGCCCACGGACCGTCTGCTGAACATCTGATGCATATGGCACACTTAAATGGAAACACATCAGTTTAAAACAGTTTAGAATAAAAAAAGAGGGTACATAAATAAAATAAAGTGCAATCAGTTCGGATGTAGTACAGTGTTCATTCAGTAAATTCACAGCTAAACAGATGTGTTTTGAGTCTGAATACTAGGTCACACAGAAAAACAGAACTAAAACCTAATAGCATGGTTGCCATACAAGGATTTTTTTTCTTTGCAAAAAAGGTTTAGCGCACCAAAATGTTTACCAATATAGCTGATGGAAAGGCCAATTGTTAATTCTTTTTGCAAATGGTGACACAATCTTTTTCCATTTAACTTTAGCTCGTAAATTCTATGTCGATACTTCAAATGTTGAGGAAAACTAGTTTAGAAACACTTTTAGTTGAGAAAAAGGACTTTAACGCAAATAGAAATGTGGTGTTCCATGACAGAATTAGCCTATAATCTGCGTCTGCGTTTGTGGTGTTGTTTATTTTGATTAAAATACTGCTTGCAAATAGATCCAGCACTTTTATTTGTCTTTTTTTAACCCCATCATGACATGTATAACATAGCTTGCATTTTTACATTTATATTGGTTTGCACATTGTTTGCAACAGAAACAAGTTGATTTTTAAGTAAAATCCTGAACACAAAATTGATATAAATAATTGACAGAATAATATTGTAAACGCTGCGAATTTAAATCACCTTTTTGCACCGCCTTTTGCATTCCATACCCAAATATCCTTGAGATATTTGAATGGGGGACTGTAACTGCACCAGGCCTGCCAGAAGAAGATGTTGAACATTTTTCGAAGTCAATTGCCCCATAGGAAAAGGTCTTGGTGCTTTGTATGACTTGACCATCCCTGGATGTTTTTAAGTGTCATTTATAGTAGCACACCACCCAGACTGAACCACTGCAGTATCCAGTGACTTCATGCCAAAGGAATTGTTGAGCCTGTCATTGTTAGTGAAACATCCGAGAGACTGGTGAACTTAATCGTCATGATAGCTACATGTGTTTTATTTGATCAAACACGCTGTTGAGTGGATAGTGGAGATCAATGGTTGTAAATTGGCTGTATTTAGTGAACGCAAAGAGCACTGGGTGTTATGTCTGAGAGGATGAAGAGAAGAATTGTGTGTATTAAGTCCTCACAGGTGTGGTAAATTATAAAATATTATAAAATATTACCCAGATACATATACACGATATGTTACAACAGCCATTTTCTAACCCCTGCTCCTAAACCTACCCATCACAGAAACATGTAACCATCACTAGATTTAAATAAAAACATATTTTGGTTGATTTATAAGCCTTTAGTGAGTGGTCAGGGTCCTCACTAGTAGGTTGAGAAAGTAATTCAGAATATAAGTGAGGACATTTGGTCCTCACAAGTATAGTCAAAACAAGTACACAAAAATGATAATAAAATGAGAGAAGCAAAGCCGGACAAACTTTCCATGGCCCGATTCTGTGTCTTGACAGGAGTGTTTCAAACAGTGTGTGGGACCCCAGGTACTGTATAGTAGCTGAATAGCTTTGTGCTCAGTAAGTGGAAGAATATGGGTCATGATTGATTCCCTTTGCCCCTGCCATACTGGAACGGACTCCAGAGACCGATAGAGAAGCCAGGCTCCTCAGTGTTTTCGCCATGTTCTTTGAAGGTACTGCACATAATTGAGTCCTTAGGGTATAGAGCTTGGCCTTCAGTGCTCCCCTTTCATGCCGAAGGTTTTCTCTGATAGCTGTCATCTGAAACAGCAGAAACTGAGCTTCTCAAACCTGATCTGCATTTTATCATATATTGCTCAGAGGGACTTATAGGGGAAGGGAATCCTTACAAGTAGTATTGTGGTATTAGTGAAACTTTTTTTTTTTTTTTACAGTGAGGTCAACCTGACCAAGGACAACTCGTTCCCAGAAAACCTTTTGGAGGCCTTACTTAGATGCTAGATATTTAGGCTTATGTTAAAGAGCAAACAGCCTCTAGTTGCAGAAAAGTGTTGAGGCGACTTGAATGTCCATCGAGTCTGTCCATCAGTTGACACTGAATGATGTTGAAGTTAAGTGCAATGCACATTGTGTAATTCCCAGTGCACATAATATCAATCTCTTGATGGGCAGGCTGCTAGTAATCTCCTATATTTCTCTTTATCAGTGGAGGTAACATATTTACATATTGTGCTTTTGCAGTCAGAGCGGCACAGGAAGAGTCTAGTGATCAAGATGGAAAGCTGGAGGTGTTGGTTGAACTACTGAAATACAGTATTTTCTGCAATTTTGCACACACCCGGAGCGGTGGGCAGCCATTTTTGGTGTGGCACCCGGGGAGCGATTGGGGGTTAGATGCCTTGCTGAGGTGCTCAAGGGCACCTCAGTCATTTCCTGTCAGTATTGAGAATCGAACCTGCAACTTTCAGGTTACAAGTCTGACTCTCTAGCCATTAGGCCATGACTGCCCTTGTTTTGACCTCTCCCCCTCCGCCGCCCCTCGTCCACTCAGAAGATGACCACGGTGAGGGAGGATTTTGAAGGCTTACACAAAACTTTTCCGTTGTCTTCTATGTCATGTCAAACTAGTATAACACTTAAGCTAGCTTAGGCTTGTTATGCCAATTATGAGGGACAATTCGGTATGAAATTTTATATCGGATTAAAGGAGAAAAATTATGAATGAAACTTACTTTACACTTGAACAGTTGCTACATCAACATCCAAACGATAAGAAAATATGGTTAAATAATGTATAGTTGTCAGTACAGCTTTGCTGCCCGTCATGTGTACAGATACTTTCATACATGAGAAGTGCATTCAGACCCGGACACGGAGGGTTCCTGTGGTTACCGTGGTAACGAACAATATGTTAACATGCTGAGTTATGTGGACAAACATATTTGAGAAAATCTGTTTATAATAGGCTATTAAGTTTGAACTTATTGGTTCTGCGCTGTCTACTGACTAGTTTAATACAATGATCATAATGCAAGGCACATCGCATTTGTCTTACCTATACTTAGTGGCATTCAGTATTTGGTTTGACTGTTCATAGTTTAAGTGTCCTTTCAAATGGATTGTATGTACAGACTGTCTCCAGAGGCCGGAGTTAGACCAATCAACTAGGTGGTTGCAAAATTTTCGTTTAAACGGTTATGAAATTAGTCGTTGTACACATCTCTAGTGCCTACCCATGAGAAGGAAGAGTGAAACTGGACTGCCAGTACACAGAAGTGTGTGCTTTTATGTGTGTGTTCAGGGACACAATGAACTGTGGTTATACTCCTAGAACCTTAAAAGGAAATCAACCATCTTGGTTGAGTTTACTGGAATTCAAGGACATGAAAAGATCGAAAGAAGCTTGCACCTGCGAGGCCTTGAGAAGTATCTTGGGTCTTGGGAAAGTTACAACTCAATTAAGAAGATTAGAACTTAACTTTGGCGGTAAACAACAGGAATATAAACGACTGAAGAGTTGATTGTCTCTTTGGATACTGATACGTCAATATCCCTGATGCCTAGAAGCCTAGAGCTGAGGACAAAAAGCCCAGAGCTGACTGCACCTTTGATTCAAGGTGTGATTACTGTTTTTTATACTTTTGTGAAGTTTTATTTCTCTTTACATTTTTGTTTATTATAAAAAAGAAAAGTAACCAAATAAAATAAATTTAATTGATTACAAAAATTGCCCACTGCGGCTTTGATTTATGGTGTTTTAAGACTTTGAAAAAGAACATACCACAAAGTCTTTTGACCAAATTATAAGTAATTTTAAAATGCTTATAATTTGACTTACTGTACCTAACCTTAGAATAATAAACAATACAGTGTCTATTTACACGATGTGAATAGCCTGTCTTGTTGGCAAAGGCTATTTACAATAACTACGCCCACCAATGTCTGGCCACACACGATTACAAAAAACGTGTGCCACTTAACATCTGCAGTGGTGTAGGCCGTAGGGAGTATGGCTTTTGACACGATTGACCCCCAGTTTGAATCCGAAATTCGTTTTTGCCAAACTCACTCTTCTCCTTTTCCCCATCACAAATCAGATCGGAAAGGCATTTACTTTCAATAAAAATGAAGAAAATATTTGAAAAGTGGAAATAAAGTGCTCAATAATAAAGTATTTATCGGGTAGGGTTAGGGGTAGGTATAGGGAGGGCTTTTTGTCCCAGTAAGGTGGCATCCATTTAATAATTTTAATAAATGTAATCATTTACACTCTATTATTGCATCCCATTAATGTACAACAATACTGTGATGCAAATACTATCTGTCACTATTTATAAAAAGCATCTAACAACTATTTGCACTAACTGCTAATTTTATATAGTGTAAATAGAATATATCACAATTTTCACTTAGTGTAAATAGCACACATCACTATTTTATTTTTCACTTAGTGTAAATAGGATTTATCGCAAATAGCCGCTGCCTAAATAAGGTAAAAGGTGTTAAGAACAAAATACACACACTGCGAAAAAAAAACTAAAAAAGTTTCTGACAAAAGCAACAAAACTTAAACTATAATTAAAATAAAAGACTGAAAATATAAAACTAAAAGCTAATTAAACATATTCATAAATTCTGTAATAGTATATAAATAATATTAGGTTTTATTTAACAAAGTTCGGGAGGAGCACGTTCAGGTAATCAACCAATCAGCGCAAGAGGAAGCCGGTATATATAGCCATCTCTCACCTCTGTCCCATGACAGGTTTCACAGCATCCTCCACCACCCAATCGCCCAATTCACTTTCCTTTTGTCCGATTGATCTTTACGGTCTAAAAGTTGCATGCAGGCTATTAACAGTTTGCTCTATTTTCTCACATTGTTCTAGGCCATAGCCTGAATCTGTCACATGGTCTGATAGGCCATATGTTCAAGCAATCTATCGAGTGCCTATTTTTTATTTCAAAGGAAACATCCCACATACATACTCATGCTTTGGAGTGTATGGAGTGTGATAATAGCACAGTGCACATCAGCACAACATTCATCTCTTGTACATAAGTAAAATTTCACCAACCAAACTATAATTTCACAATTAGTGACATCACTGATCACTATACAATTTTGTATTTTTACATATGGTTTTATTAGTAATACAAAAAAAAATGCATTATGATGCACATGTTTTCTGCCCAGTTGAGCTGAATCAAACTTTTAATATGTTACACTACTTTTTATAAGTGCCATTGCAGCCCTTATGGCAGCTGGAATCAAGTCTTGGTAATGAGTGCTGGTTTGTTTATCACAACTGTGATGAGAGTTAGTCATCACACCGAGTTCCAGGCATGATAAAGTTAATGCGCTGTTCTTTCTCAATCATCATTTCTCACAGTTTGTGAAGAATGCCAGGCAGTGGAACCTGCAGAACTGAACGGCTGCTGGAGGAAGTAACTCCACTGTGCAACAGCTGGAAAGTTACTACAGGCAAAGATCAATATGGCTGGGGAGCAGAATTAATGTTCAGGAAAAAAACAGCACATGTTCCTTTTTTAAGAATTTTTATTAGATTTTTTTTTTTAATAGGCTATATAACTTAAGCTTGGTCTTTTGCCTCTATATTCTGGTTCTCCTGAACATGTCATTGTAACCGATTTTGATGGGATCTGGTTGACTGTGCACCTCAGACAGTTTTCTGTGACATTTTATTCGTACTCCATTTTCCTCTCTGTTTGTTTCCATGGAAACAGATGAACAATTCCATCCCTTAGCGCCATGCCCTACACGAACTCCCCACCATGGCTAATCTGCTCTTGATGCTCTGTGCTCCGAGGGTACAGGTTGACAAAGAGTTTTCTACAGTGCATTAAGTACTCGGGACATAAGTGTCTTATATTGTTTCAGTTGTGTGGCCTCTTAGCTGATAATCAATGTGTTAATGATATAATGATACTCAGAAGAATTGGTCATGTGAAGCATCCTTAAGCTTGAAGGTTAAACCGAATAAACCGATTGTGAGGGCCTCTGGAGAAATTCTTCTGTCTGTCAGTGTAGGCATTGTTCATACTATGCTCTCAGAGTCACTGGTCAGATTATAAGCATGATGCTTCTGTCTTAGTTGGATGCAGAAGGGATCCAAGGACTTGAAGCACTAAAAGGCTGCATGAATACTAATAATAGCAAGATGGTTACAAGAGAGTATCTCAATAAAAGTATTAGCATGACATTTATTTAAAAAGTATGCCATATGAAATAATCATATGTCATTTTATGCACATTTATTCACAGTCTCAGAGAAGAAGTGTGAAGCAGATTTCTGGAAAGCATCACATCAGCTGGAAGGAGAGACATTTACAGGTACATATGGTATGGTGATTTTTGATCATTTTTAATCATGCCATCAAAATCTAATGGCTCTAAGGTCAGCATGAAAATAAACATTCACTTGGTTTTTAATTTTAACCTCACTTTTAAAACTGGTATTGCATCCTGTTTGTGTATTGCAATTACTAATGCTACAACTATGGTTGTCAAAAATAGCGAAAAGTCCATAATGAAATGTTAAAAACATAACAATACCTGCCTTTCTACTGTACTGGTAGTATCAAGGGCCAAAGGTCTCTATTTACAACATGATTTTCCCGTGTTGAGAATTGAGTCTGTGCATGCAATGCCCAGTCAGAGGTGTTTAAGTTCGTGAGAATCCTTTCAATAGGATAGGATACTTTTTCTCTGTGAAATTTTACTGGTATTTGTACTGACTAGTGATTTTTTTTTTTGTAGTAAAAGTATTCATCTTTTCATAAAATCCTCATCCTTCATCAGCTTTTTTTGCAGTGTTCCCCAATATAGTTTACAGCACTTTCTATCTCCCTCAACAATCTATTGGAAAAATCAATAGTTTGTCTCTAATGCTTGTCAAGCCATATTGACAATATAATCTCCTAATCTTTTAAAGTTGGATTTTTTCCCTTTATTGTGACGTAAATCCATGTGGAATGGCTTCTCGAACGAGAAAAAAAAAGTAGGGTGGGACTTAATTGGGAATTGATTGGATCGTTGTCATTTTCTAATTGCAATCATTTTGTGTGCGTGAAAGGTTGCTGGAGGGGAAGGATTGAAACTCGCCTGGCTATTGGACAACTTATAACAAAAATAAGAATTGTACATTTTGATTTCATGATGTCTTTAAGATGTTACTTGTTTTTTAAAGTATTTTAGGACCTGAAGGTTTTACATGCAATTTTTCCTACATGATATGCAAAGAAGTAGAATTTGCCTTCAGCCTACAATCTTGAAAAAGAAAATTACAGCTAAGAGAGAACACACTCTGGACTTGTGTGGCTTATTCTGAGCAATCTGAAAAGAAGTTTTCAAGGGAGACTGCCATGGTTTTTGCTATCAGCAACTGCAGACAGTCCCACACTTAAAAAAATGTCTTGTTCTCATGCTGAGTATATTGTGGCTTCTATATAAATTCTTCCGCTCTCAGAATGAATAAAAAGAACAAGGGTAAATTTAATCTCTGGATTTGAATGCCTTAAAATGGCCTTTTCCCTTTGTTAACAATTGTTTTGTCTAGTGCTTTCCTCTTCCTTCTAAACTTTACACCAGTATACTAAACTTTCTCAAAACAGTGGCTCGGTCAGAAGTGTTGTAACATTGTTCTGCATTGTTTAATTCATGTTATTGTCAGTATTTAGAGCAGATGGTGCAAGAGGGTTTCATGCTGGCTATTTTCTAATGGGTTTTTTATCAATACTTCCCCCTTCAGCTTTGCTTTTTTTCTCTCTCTCTCTCTGGCTCCTCGTGTCTGTCAAACCTTATCTCAACAGGGTGTTAACAGACATTCAATATAGCTAATGCTAAAGGTTTTCCATCGGTCTCACAGCTTTGATTGCTTAAAAACGTGTACTTTTGAGGTTCCACTCCAGAAAGAGTGTCATGCATTTTAAAAGATTATTGTGAACATTTCATAAACCTAAAATTCTCTTGTTTTTAGGAGACAGCCACCCTATCTCACGTACATGTTTGTATCATTCTCAGCATGTCGTCGGAAGTACTAGATGTCTTCTGGCAGATGTCTTTCTCTCAGATTCTGACTGGTATCCTCCAGAGACAAAGAAGAACAGCACAGTTCAATGTCTATCAGTTAGCAGATAGCACTCAGATGCCTTCCAACACTAACAGCCTCCTTTCCTTTTAGAATAATTAGAGCTGGGGACATTATGGTAACACCAAGAGGATGTTAATGTTCATGCACTGTCTTTTTTGCATGGTTTTTAGACTTGTTATTCTCTCCGTTGTCATAGTGAGGATTTTTGGACAAAATTAGAAAGAATGAGAGGGAGCTCAGCACACTAATTTATAGTGCACCTAAATTATAAGACAACTATTACTTGTTTTTTGTTGTAAAATATCTAATTTCATTATATTTTCGGATATTTTAAGTTGATTTTTCCATATTCACTTTATCGGCAGGTTTCTCAGGCACTAATCAAGTCTAGTTCTTGATGTTTCAAAGGAGATCCACCATTAAGAGCCTAATTTAATATAAATATTTGTTTGTGTGTGGGGACATTGCTCAATAACCTAATATTTGTTGATTAACTGATAATAACTTTAAAATAACCATCTAATGACCCTTTGCATGTGTTTTATAATACATTTCATAATTCCCTCATTTACTAGATGATTGTCTGAAATTGTTTGATTGTATTCATTCTGTCCAGATGAAATGATTTTTGTTTGGTTTTATACAGTATGTGCAATGCCAATGGACCTGACATGTCTACCATGTTTTGTCCCTCAGAGCATCATTCTACTAGGAGGACTGTCCAATACACAGATCTCTGGTGTATTTTAGGGTCAGCGTTTTCACTTCCATAAAAAAAAAAAAAATCATTTTGTCTGTCTGACCTTACGTCTGAGTCCAAACACATCATTTGAAGGTCATAGCATTTTGTGTGAATCAGAGTAACGGCTCCTGAATACCAATGGGACCCCGCTACCCTAGAGAGAACTAAATATACCAAAATATTTTTAAAATACATTTTTTCACACTATTTAACACACTATTTCATGCAAATACATTTACATATTTATGTAGTTAATAAAAAATATCCTGCTCTTGTACTTTTGGTATGCTAAATTGGAACAATTTTTTACGTAAATGCCCCTTTATTTATCTGGAAATAGTGCTGAGATCCAATTAAAGATATACTTAAGTATGTCTGATTGTGCTGAAATGGAACTATTGCAAGTATACTTTAGGTACACTTTAAATATCTTGCATTTAAAGACTGAAATTATACAGAGATCATATTAGTGATTTTAAAACACATATTAGGCTTAATATAAAGAAGTCTGCATTGTGCAGTAAAGAAGTACTCCAAATAAAGTTTAATTATAATATTTATATCTAAGTCTGAAGAGATATATCAGTAAATATGGTAATGAACTTAGTATGAGATTATTAGTATGAAATAAATGTATTTTAAATATATTTTGGTTTAGGATTTTTCACTAGGGTAGATCCCGAACATCTCTATACACAAAACTGCGATGAATTACTCATCAAATCAAAGGCTTTGTAAATTTTACATAGTTAAAGTCGAAATTAAATGGAAATGTACCCATTTGTTTTCTAAATGCATCTTTTTGCGAACGATCCATCCATGCAAATGTTTTGAGCTTGAAAGTTTAATCAAAAAGTCTTCTTGGTAAATGACAGACTTCTAGTGATATATGCCAGACTTCTCCAAAAATATCTTCTTAAATACCACCTCTTTATTACAATCTACTGCAAGCTCAAGTCTCTAAACCAAGTCTCCAACCTATTTTATGGGAGAAAAAAATCTGTCACTACTTCTGTTATTGTACATCAGAACTTTAAAGAACACCTATAATGTTTTCTTTTCTTTTTTTTTTTACATTTTTAACTTTCTTTAGTGTGTAATGTTGCTGTTTGAGCATAAAAACGGTCTGCAAAGTTATACAGCACAAAGTCCACTCAAAAGGGACCTATTCTCAAATCAGTAAGCACTGTTTCTGAACTTTCTGAAACGCCTGGGATTGTACACTTCACAATATTCCTCATTTAAATAATTCCCACCTGGTTGAGTTGCATTAGTAGTGTGTTAAAACTTGCGATAATGGTAAGGGATGTGACATTTCCGAAACAATCAGGGCACACTGCTCTTTTTGAAAGGAAAGGCTTCATAGAGACAGGAACTAACATTGCTGACAGACTGGAAAGAGAGGTGCTGCAACAATGTAAAATATGTGGAATGTTTTTGGAACATTTAAGCAAGAAAACCTATTCTAGTAGCTTTGTAAAAGGGCATAATATGGCCTCTTTAAGTACCATAACAGCAGTATGTGATTAAAAAAATAAAATCACTTTTTCTAATGCATTGAACAGTCTGAGCTTTATATCTAAGAAGAGGTGTTGAGAATATTGGTGTAGCAACTAATCAACAGATCGATCCTTAGCCTAAATGCATTGATTGCCTCTAGCACGGGTTGTAAGCGTCTCTCTCCTGGGTTGTCACATGTATGTTGCTGTCATGTTTAGTTCAGTCTTGTCTTGTCTAGTTTAGTCTTATCAATCAGTCATTGTCTGCACCTGTGTCCAAGTTATTGTCATCACCTGCCTACCCTCGTCATCAGCGTATTTAAGTTCCTCTCCTTGTCTTAGTCTTTGTCGGATATTGTTTGTGCTATGCACTCTGTTGCGTGTCCCTGTCGTGAGAATAAACTGTCTGTTATATGGAAACCCTCGTCTCCTGTCATCCTGAGTACCGAGCGTTACAGAATATCCGACCTCCTCAACACGAGGAAAACGAAAAGATGGACTTACCCGCATTGAACTACCTGATGAGCCCGGAGGCTCGTCCCCACCTACACTACTGGGCCTGGTGGTGCAGCGGCGAACGCTCCGCCTCCGCCTGGCAGCCCGGGGTGCGCTCCGAAGCCGGAGCGGACTGCGACGACCTCGGGAACCCGGTGGTGAAGCGAGCGGAGCGGTCCATCACAGAGCCAGGAGTGGTCCACAACATCTTTAAGCAGTGGGCTGCGGATCCTTTCCCCACCCATATACCCGCCCGTATAACCTCGTCTGCCCCGTTCCAGTTCGGAAATCTGCCTGTCTCCCCGATCCCGCCTCCTCCGCTGATCCCAGTCAGCCTTCAGGATCCGTGGCCACCGCTGCCAACGACCAGCTCCTCGGCTCTGTCCCCGTCGCTCGCCCCGGGCGACTCCTCACCAGCACCTCGGGCTGCCCGTTCACCAGCCAGGCTCGAGGCGGAGTCCCCGGCTTCCCTCCAGGCCTCCAAGCCCCCGTCACCTTCTGGACCCTCCAGCCCGTCACCTTCACCTCGTCACACAGCTCCCTCATCACCTCCTCGGCCCGTCAGCCCGGAAGCTCCGCTGGGCTCCCTCGATCCTCCAGTTCGGCCTCCGGGGGTCGACGCTCAGCTTCCGCCATGGACTTCCGGGTTGGCGGCTACACCTCCACCCGTCACCCCTACACCGTCAGCGAGCTCCTCCCTCCCTTCAACCTCTCTGTCGTCCTCACTCGCCACACCGTCACCCCGGTCATCCAGACCAGCGTCGGCTCCTCGGTCACGCGTGCCAGCGGCTCGGCGCCAAACTTCCGGGTCGGCGGCGGCGCCGAGGTCCGTCGGCCGAGAAGCTCCCCCGGTTCCTCCACCCACTGCCATGGTTCCGCCACCTTCGATCGGTCCCAGCACGTCATCCAACCCCACAGTCTGGACTCCTCCCTGGCCCCTCCCTCTGTCAGCGTCACCATGGCGGTGGCCATCGTCACCTGAACACTGCCCATCTCCAGCTCCACGCCCTCCTCCTGAGCCTCCGCCCTCTTCTTCTTACGGCGCGAGGACGCGCCTTTCCGAGGGGGGCGCTATGTCACATGTATGTTGCTGTCATGTTTAGTTCAGTCTTGTCTTGTCTAGTTTAGTCTTATCAATCAGTCATTGTCTGCACCTGTGTCCAAGTTATTGTCATCACCTGCCTACCCTCGTCATCAGTGTATTTAAGTTCCTCTCCTTGTCTTAGTCTTTGTCGGATATTGTTTGTGCTATGCACTCTGTTGCGTGTCCCTGTCGTGAGAATAAACTGTCTGTTATATGGAAACCCTCGTCTCCTGTCATCCTGAGTACCGAGCGTTACATGGGTAGGTTGAGGTGCTGACATAATTAGATACACAGGCATCTCTCTTCAGAAATACCATCCTCAGATATAGCATGCTCTATAATGCAGAGAGCCGTGCATGATTGAAGGCGTCGGGCTGAGAAGGGGAAAGACATCAATAATGGCTTGTGTTTACTGATGCATGCTATGAAAAAACTATATTACGGTAATATCATTAGCATGATTTTGTGCTGCATTGTTCACAAAATGATATCAAATAAAATGGTCTTTAAGTGTTGCCCTTTTGCTTAATACACAGTATTTCTTTAAGAAACGGAGTAGCGTTCATTGACTGACTAGTTCCGCTCGAGAGCGGTTCATTAATACAGAGGTTATGATGTATGAGCTGATGCCACATGAGATGTTAAGTCAGACAGCCATTTCCCAAGGGCTTCAGTAACTGGCTAAAGAGAAGCGGCAAGTCCTATAAATTCACTTTATGCATCTGCTTAGCATTCAGCTCACCTCACACAGCAGCCATTGACTCCTGCTCTTTAATATGGATCTTTCTTCCAACCCCATCCACATTTTTTCTCTTTCCTATCAATTGAGAGCCATGAGAAGAAAATAATTCTTTTTTTTCAGCTTCCATTCATTTGAGGTTATTTGGTGCAGTGTGTGACTAATCATCAAAGACCCGTTTGACCTCAGTATCATGCCAAAAATATGGTTTCGTGAAGAGGATACAGTGAGGTAAATATGTCTATAACAATAGATCTTCCTTTGACAATGTATTACAAATTGTTCGACTTTTTTATTTGGCTTATTAATGTTAGTGTCTGATCACAGTGTAAGAAAGTGTTCACAGTCTTTCAGTGTTGTATTCAGTATTTCCATCTCCTTCACATCATTGTGAATAATAATAAAACTATTTAGGGAAGTTTTGATTTTAGTCTAAAGAAGTTTGGCACTATTGAAGGGTCCATTAATTAGGCTTTAAATTTGAGTCATCTCTCTCTTTGTATTTTTAAAAGCAAAGGAGAGACTTTTCAGCGCTGAAGCGTTTGAAGTTCAATATATTCCACTGAAATCACCCCCATGCTGGCACAGCGATGAGAAAAGTTAAAAGCATTCTGTCTGGTTTATATCACGCAGTTGAATGCAAATCTCTCAACAATGCTGTATAGATGGCTTTTTTTCTGTTTGTTTTTTTTCATTGCAAACATTAGTCTAATAGTAGTCAGTTTAGTGCATGTCTGGAAGTTAACCATTTTCTTAGCAAATACAAAGGTACATGTAAACAGCAACAGCACTTAAAGAACTAGTCTAACCAAAAATGAAAAATCTGTCAGTATGTTGTAAACATGGTTGACAAAACATTATTGGACCATCAGTGGATATCTCATTTTGTGTTCCACAGAAAAAAGAAAGTCATACCAGTTTGGAATGACTTGAAAGTGTGTAAATGATGACAGCATTTGTGTTTTTTGGGTGAAGTATGCCTTTAATGGACTAATAAAATAAGAAAGTGTTGGCAGAACAATCCATATTTATTTATTCTCACTGAAGCTGCCAGTAAACATTTACTCCACCGCATCTTCAGGCAATACTTTGTTCGTGTGGTAGTCCTGTTCTTATTTCACTGAGCTTCAGATTGATTTGCTGCCAAAAGGGGCGTCCCAATTTGTGACAGGGAATCAGAGAGAAATGTCAGAGGCAGTCATTTAGTCTGACACCCCTCTTCCATTTTTAATCGGTGAGTGTGACAGACCTCTGACAAAAGGCAGCGGGACTTCAGAAAAAAAAAGTCAGTATTTACCAAAATAGAGTTGTCACCCTTTTTAGTTAGAAAAGATGATAATCATTCAATCAGCAACATCTTTCCCCAATGCAATTATTTGTTAAGCAGTTTGTACTTTGCAACCAGAAGAGACCGACCAGATGGAACGATCTTACACCAAAGCTGGATCTCATAGGTCAGCTGAGACAAACATGTACAGATGGTTAGAAGAGCAATGTTCTCACGTCGCACTCAAATAGCTTATAACAAGTGTTTACTCGCAATGTGAGAAGTGGATGAAGAAGATCCTCCATATTGTCTGTCTCTGAGCTGTACCTCCCAGTTGGAGGCTGTCTCGTGATGGATGAATGCAACGTGATTTCAATTTTTTTTGCCAGAGCTCTGTGAAAATACTTCATGTGTATTCTACGATTCCTCCAGGCAGCTGTGACAGGTTGATTTATTCTGTAAGAGGCAGAGGCAGTGTGTGATTTGTTCTCTTCTGTAGCTGGATGCAGAAATCATAGCTCAATCCCGCTCCACTATCTCCTCGTTCACTGGCTTTTATCTTCTGTTCTAATCGTGCAGTGTTTTCTCCTCTAAAAAGATGGATCCGATTTTTGGGTGCTTTTTGAGTTCAATGAGCAAACAACCCAAGACTGTGAAAATTGATGTGTAGCTATTTGAGTGTTGACTGAGCAGAAGACAAATTACTTTTTTATTTGACAAATTACAGAATCACTGGAATAAGCCTAAAAAGGTTTTTGTATTCTGGGGGATACAAACATTTGAGAGGCAGTGAAATTGTAGGTCTCATTTCTTGGCTTCATGTTGAAAAGATTTGCTTTGTTTAGCTCACGGGCAGCATTTAAAAACCACCTGTAGTGGGAAATCTACTCACCTTCTGATAAAATTTGATATATTTCACATATTCACAATATTTGGATGGGACTACCAAGTTTTAAAAGTTGTTAAACGTTAGCTTACACTCTAAAAATGCTGGGTTGAAAATGGACAAATCCAATGATTGGGGTGTTTTAACCCAGCGGTTGGGTTAAATGTTTGAAAAAATCAGACATAATCACTTGAGGCAACAGTGAACATTTATTAATAAGCTATTTAATAAATGTTTATTATTTAATAATTATTAATTCAACTTATTAATAAATGTTCATTTATTAAACATATTAATAAATGTTCATTTCCAACATATTTTGGGTTCATTTTAAGCAAACAATACAGTAATTTATAAACAATAGTTGAGTTAAATAAAACTACCCAATCACTCCATCCATTTTCAGCCCAACTTGGTTTGTTTTTCACCTAGCATGCAGTATATTACCTTTTATGTTGAAATTTTATGAAATTTTAAATTTTTCATAATCTGCTTGTAGATTTTTGTATCTCAGGGAACATGACACCCTTTTAGGGTTAAGAAGCACTTTAGTGATTAAGTAGTCATTGTAGAAATTCTGGTTTTATTTGTGCCATATAAATGTCAATCTGGTTTTTAAGATGATTTCTGCTTTTTTTCCTGTTAATTCTGTTGTTTATGGTTCCAACATGCAACTACCTTCCAGTTTCACTTCCAAAGGTGCTTTTACAAAAAAAAACTTACTATGCAAATGACAGATAATATTTGTTTGTGTAAAATTTAATGTTTTGTTTAGAATACCATTTATTACAACAAAATTTGATTGTGAATATATATCTTTAATTACAAATAACAGGTTCCCATTCATTTCAATTTAGATATTACCTGGAAAATGACTTGTGTTTCATTAGTTTACATGTTTACATTCACTAATTTTCATCAATCCGAATGAATCCAATTGGATTTAATATTCTGAAGGTTCTGTTTATATGCACCCTAAACATTGTAATCCGATTCATGTATTTGTTTACACGCGTATTAAATCTATTCCAAACAAAACTTGTATGCACAATGCATCAGTCGGCACATTCAGAAACAGAAACACATTGCAAGACTGTCACTGAGCATAACTGCTGTTTCTGTTTGTTAAGAAAATGTGTAGCAAATTCAGTCTCCACCACTGACCAGTTCATAAAACATAAGCCACAAGTAAACATACACATTTGTAAGGCGTATACAAACATCTGTATCATGGCATTGCATTTTTTAATCTGACTGAGAAAGTAGTCAGATTAAGGGGTTTACATGGCTATAATTATTCTGCTTATTTAAGATACACAACCCTCTTCAATCAGATCAAAATTTCATTCTGATCAAGCTCAATGGGTATTTTCAGTCTGACTGAGCCATCAATTCGATTATAAACAGATGATTAGGTAGCATATAAACATACCTTTGAATGAATTGAGAAGTTGGGAACGGATCTGAATTATTCTACGACTTTATTTTAATTCACAAACTCATGTCCAAATTCAAGGCTGATTATGAATCTTTTTAGCTGACTCATTAAAAATTGGACACAATGGCTAGCACTGCGTTCATTGTAGAGTGCTGGATGTAGTGGCACTCACCTAAAGATGTGATTTAAAGGTAGGGTAGGCAATGTTTTTCATGCGTTTACGCCATAACTACCGTAATTAAGAGATGGCAACCTGTGATGTTCTACTTGGAGCTGTTCACCTCCTTGAACTCGGAATTATGCGTTTATTTGGCACCACTATCAACGCTGAAATGAATCTGCAGCAGTTAGGTGGTAAAAGTCTAAGTTGTTTACATACATTGTTACTGTAATATTATTTGCTTTGAGACATGGGGTAATTTAAACCATCTCTTGTGACGGATTGTAGACTCTACTCTGGCTGCGTGTGTTCAGTTGTTCAGTTGGAGGAGGCGTGGCTTTGGAGAGCACTCTGAAGGAAGGGTGGGATCTTATGCTTTCAAAGCTAGCTTGCTATTGCTAGCCTCTCCGAAATTGCCTACCCTACCTTTAATCGGTCAACCTCATGGAATAATAACAAGACGAATAATAACAAGAAGTCTGGAGCCCTTCAGAGGATGTTTAAGCAAAACAGCACTGATGACCAAAGTAAATTAATAACATAGTGTAAAGAGACAAAAACATTCCATTAATGGATGTAATATAACTCTTTTGCCCATTATTGTAGTGTCTGCAATGTTGCGGTGAGGTTTAAAGACCGTAGAGAAAAAGGCAGCTGTGGCTCTGTGATAATGTTCTTGAGACTTGTGGGCTGAGCCTTCTAACCTTCTGAGGCTGGTGGTCTTAATCTAAAAAGACTGATACGGCCAACCACCCACCTTTCCACACACATACAAATAAAATTGCTCACCCACCTGCAAGTTAACCGAGTTTAGCAGGGCTCTTCTACCACTTATAACACCTGACTGACTCACCGTGTTGCACAGGAAATTACTTTGGAAAATCCAGGCTGGAGGGATTATTGAATTATGCCAGAACTGTTCCGTGAGAAGAGAGGTGGAATCATTTGCTGCCACGGCATCTACCGTCAGCTCCCGTGAAATCGGCCAGCTGTTTGGAGCTATTTTTACAGGGACCACAGCTGCAGAAGGCTAGCTGAGACACTGGCTAGCGAGTCCGTCTGTTATTATACGCACTACTGCTCCACCTGATCCCAAGGGCCAGTTTTTGAGGCAGTAGCAAAGTCAAAGCTACCTGTGGGAGGTGAGCTCAGGACCCAATGCACTAATGAAGAACACCATCATTAACCTAAATTCCCCTAATGGCCTGTAATTATAGAGAGTGCATTGTCAGTGAGGGACACTTTAGCTTTGCACGGAGGGAGCGCTTACCATCAACCTTATTTCTCCAAAAAGGAGAAAAAGCATCAAACATAATATTCGTTATCATCAAACAGCTGAAAAGCAGGACACTGTATGAAATGGAGGGCAGGCTAAAACATAATTCATTTCAGGTAACCAGAATCTGATTTGACCACTCATTATGTTGTATTAGCACCCTCTAAAAGTGTTTTTGTACAGCGTGCACCCTCTATTGTCTCGTATCGGAGCAAAGGGAAATTTGCATCATTAAAGAAGCGCAGGTGATGAGCACCATTTGAAACACCTGCAGCATATCAGCAGAAAAGAGCAGAGAGTGCTTGGATGAATTCAGAGAAGGTTTGGGGCACACAGCTTGCGGTCTGGAGTGCTGAAAGGACATGTTTATTTAGCTGGCTGAGTATTGCTCCTGGTGTGAAGATGAACAAATGTGCTCCAGCAGTCCTGATGGTGTTTTTTAGCCATGCTGCCCGTTTTCAGTACTCCTCCTCCATATTTCCTTTTCGCAGACAACTCATCGAGTACGTCGAGTCAGCATGTGACATGCATAACCAGTTGGTGTGAAATGTTTTTATAGAGAAAATGTAGTGAATTCTGTTTTACATCCATCTTTGTGTTACATTTCCAGCAATATGATTACAGGAGCTGCCAGTCATTCTTTGAACTACATAATGCGGCATTATTCATCTGGAACACAATATGTCAGTCAATGTGTGTTCTGTCAATGCCAATGTATTATTTAAGTGACAAATTCACAAAATGATCTCACTGAATGAGCTTAAAAACACAAAAGCCTACCAGTCACTAACAACGTTGACTCATGGACTCCTCTTTAAACGGAGCATGTGACTTTTGCGTCTCCTGTGCAGTAACGGCTTTCTTTGTTTCTCATGATGCTGTTTCAGGGGCAGGGAGAAGCTTCAGCAAGAGGCACAAGTATGGAGGGGGACTGTCTAAGTTGCATCAAGTACCTCATGTTCATCTTCAACTTCTTCATTTTTGTAAGTGCTCTCTTTCTTTTACTTTCTCTTGAATGGCATAGGAACACTCCGTTACAGGCTGTTGTTTTAAGTACTGTAGAATGAGAAGATCTTGACTTGACTGTGACATCATGCTTGTTGAATTTGTTTTTTTTTCCTGACTGATGATTTGCTTTGGTTGGAAGCGTGCGAAGTATCTGTTTTAGAAAACGATGTCTGATGATATGCAGGTGCGGATTCTTGCTTTCCTAACAAAATACGTAATTCAAAAGAGTCTGAATGATCCAAGTTGTCGCTTTGAACAAATATTAATGTTACGGTATGAAAAGTGCATTGATCTTGCGCCAACTTGTCTTCTTTTTGCTCATGAACCACAGTGTACTTCCTTTGTTTCTCAAAAGTGTTTTGTTAACAGCCTCATGAACTTCTTACTGCCACACTTGTGATGTTCCATATGTGCAGT
The DNA here is from genome assembly GCA_038088235.1 of Zacco platypus. Lineage (NCBI taxonomy): Eukaryota > Metazoa > Chordata > Actinopteri > Cypriniformes > Xenocyprididae > Zacco > Zacco platypus. The sequence goes on from CM076085.1 coordinate 17,762,001, forward strand.
TCCATAGAAAAGTTGAGCATCGGTCACTATTTGATAAGCTCAATATAGCAATATCATTAAATCATAATTTGTGTTTATATTGTGCAGGGATCTTTACTAAGCCTTTTTCTCCTCCTTTAGCTTGGAGGTTCATTCCTTCTAGGGGTGGGAATCTGGGTGCTGGTGGATCCGACAGGTTTCCGGGAGATTGTGGCAGCAAACCCTCTTCTGTTTACTGGAGTCTATGCAATTTTGATCATGGGCGGGATGCTGTTCCTACTGGGATTTCTTGGCTGCTGCGGAGCCATTCGAGAAAATAAATGTCTCCTACTGTTTGTATGGGATTTTCTTTCTTTCTAGATATATAATTTATTGGTTTGTGTCAATATGTAATGAATATCAGTGAATATTGGATATTTATTGTTTAAAGTTCATTTCCCACATTTGTACATTTTAGATTACCTTTGCTGACATCTAATGCTAACTTACATTTAATCTAAAAAATAATAATAACACAATGATTTAGTAACACTAAATGTAATCTTTAGCAAATATCCATATAAATATTTTTTATACTGTACATTATATTATTGCTATGATGCCTAAATTCACTTGTAGCATTTTAAATGTTTATTCATTTTCTTTTTTTCTTTTTAATTTATTTATACAGAATTCTTTATATTTTTAATATTGGTAATAACATGAAAATTGGCTTATCAGTATCAGCCAAAATTATATTATTGTTCTTCATCCCTATTTAGCATTAAAATGCATTGTGTGGGACACTTAATTATATAATTAAGTGTTACACATAATGCTTTTTAATGTGTGTGTGTGTGTGTGTGTGTGTGTGTGTGTGTGTGTGTGTGTGTGAGTATTTGGTAACAATTTAATTCTCACTTTTAATTAGTTACTTATTATCTTGCATATTGGCTGTTGGCTAATGCTTTATTCTGCATGACCATATTCTACATCCCTAAATCCTTGCCAATACCTAAACTTAAATGCTACTACAACTACCTTACTAACTATTAATAAGCAGTAAATATATATATTATATATTTAATATCCATAACATGATCATAATAATTGGCTCATCAGTATCAGCCAGAATTATATTAATATTGTGCATTTCTATGTAGCATCATAATATATTTATGTAGTGCTTTTTACAATATATATTGTTTCAAAGCAGCATTACAGTGATAAACAGTAAAATAACACTTAATAATATATATTTATTGTGTATTTATGCATCTGAACTGATTCAAATGTCTCAGAATCCTGTTTTTCTCCCACAGTTCTTCATGCTCATACTCATCATATTCCTGGCAGAGCTGGCGGTGGCCATTCTGGCGTTCATATTCCGGGAGCATGTGAGTATTATTATAGCTGGATATCATCAAGTCACCTGTAAAATACCTCTGCCTCTGCTCTCACTACTCTTGTCTATCTGTGGATCAACAGCTCACCAGAGATTACTTCACCAAGGAGCTGAAAACACATTACCAAGACACCAATAGCACTGATGTCTTCACCTCCACATGGAACGCCATTATGACCACAGTACAATAATACTGAATAGCTCTACCCAGGTCTACTTGTACACAATAATGGCATTCAGGATGTTTAACTGACTATTGGTGTCTCCATAGTTTGATTGCTGTGGGGTAAACAGTGCTGAAGACTTTGATGATCAGAGCCTCTTCAGACGGCTGAACCCCAGCAGACTAGTGCCAGAGGTCTGTTGTCAGAGGAACGATCTGATGATGAGCAAAGACGAGTGTCTCAAGGGAGTCATGCCAATCCGTAACAAGGTCAGCAACGAGTTTACAAATTAGTAAATACATGCATCAAGAAATTTAAAGTTGAGTAGAAGGAGGATGAAAACCAAAAATGTTTTAATGGAGAAAAAGGGGGTGTGGTATAACCCTGTTTGTTATAAAATGATCAGAATTTCAGTCATTATATATATATATATATATATAGAGAGAGAGAGAGAGAGAGAGAGAGAGAGAGAGGGTTGGGGAGTAATGAAATATTTCATTACAGTTCCATTTTAAATGTGTGGTAATCAAATTACAGTTACATCTGAAAAGTATTTTAGATTACCAAAGTGATTACTTTGAATTTTGATGTCATTTAAACATTAATGTAAACTGTGACGTGCAATTAATGTAAACAGAAATTTGTGATTCTCTGACAGTCTGAAAAATCTGAGCTACATTTCTGTTCAGAAGTTTCATACCCTTGCAGAATATACAACATTTTAATAATTTTAACAAAATAAGAGGGATCTATTTCACATCACAGAGTTTTACATATACTTAATGACTGGGAGATGATTGGGAGATGTAAACTCACAATTGCAAGTTATAAAGTCAGAATTGCGAGATTAAAAACTTGCAAAACTGACTTTTGCGACTTCTTTTCTTGCAATTGTGACTTTTCTCAATATTGCGAGTTTATATCTCAGAATTGTGACTTTATACCCGCAATTGCAACTTTATATCATGCAATTTGGAGAAAAATGTCGGAATTGTGAGATAAAAACTTGCAATTACCTTTTTTTTTGGTGTGTGAGAAAAAATGAGAAAATCTCTCCTTGAGAGAGAGAGAGAGAGAGAGAGAGAGAGGGGGAGAGAGAGAGAGAGAGAGAGAGAGAGAGAGAGAGAGAGAGAGACATAATATACTCTTCTACCAATATAGATATATTGATTTTCTATCCAATTTAGAATGACAAGGCAATGAATGATGAACAAATGAGAAATTCAATATCCATTGAAGCAACAACCTTTTGTTCACTCATATTGAAACTCCCACTTCTTTGAAACAGGGCTGTTATTCAGCAGTGGTGGACTATTTTGAGACATACATCTATATGGCTGGAGCTCTTGCTATTGTGGTGCTGACTATTGAAGTAAGGTTATGATTTTGATTTTTATTATGAAAGGCAAAGTATGATGTGATCAATTTACATTTGGAATATGATGGCAAAATGTTTTTCAAGAACTATGAGTTGGTCGCCACCTAGTGGAGAGCGTAAGAGTAGCTTTGCCATGAAATGTCAATGTAGAATATTTTTAAAACGGTATTTTCAGTGAACTCTCTACTAATTGTATTTGTTTTTCTTTCTTTTTCATCAGCTCTTTGCCATGGTGTTTGCTATGTGTTTGTTTAGAGGAATCCAGTAATTGTCACTTACATTAAGGACATTTTGAGGAGGAAGAACATGGCATGGCATGGAAGACAATTTTTAAATAAGAAAAAGAAGACACTTGTATATTTGCCATATCTATGTTGTTATGTTGGAATATCTGAGAATTGCCAAAAATGTATCGTACTTCACAGCTGGGACTTTGAGGTACTTCTTTGTGAAAACAAAAGTAAAAGTAATTCATAAATTAAGGGTGTTATCAACGGAGGGGCGCTCTGCACTGATATTTGGTGGAATATTTATAGATGACAAAAGACTGATTTCTACTAAGATGTTTTACCTCTTACCTACAGTAGATTGTTCATCACTGCTCCAGAGCCATGCTTAAAAAACCTACACTGAGTGAATGGAAGCGTGTCTGTGAAACCGAGGTTGGTTTGTGTGTGTGCTTGTGTATCTGTATAAAATCTGAGAGGCCAGCAGCTTCTATAAAAAATGTTTTGTGAGTTGCAATCGTGAATATTTCGTGATTTTAGCAAAACTGTGGTGTATTTGTGCTGTATCTATTGTACACGACATTGAATGATATTAAAAAAGAAAGAAAAAAAGAACATTGTAGAGCTTGTTTGCATTGTGCTTCCCATCATGGCTGGAATATGGCTTTTCCAATAACTAATCTAATAATTCTAGATGAAAGCTTTGAGTGCAGTCGTTTTGTAGCGCATACTAAATACTACGTAAACCAAATATGGTTTTAAAGAGTGTGTATATAGACTGGGAATGGAAATGTACAATCCAATATCTCCAGAGTGGTGTATAAATATTGCATAGAGAAAATGTAAATTTTCTGCTGGATTTTAAAACCAACCTAATAGGAAAGTGGTTTAGAGTTCAAAGAAAAATAAATAAATAAATAAATAAAAAAGCATTACAATCTGCTTTCCCTGCCACCGGCTGTACAAGATAAATATCCTGGGCAGTGCATTGGTTCTCATGACTCATGCGGCGGCAAGAGATGCACACAAGCAGGTGAAGAAGCATAAAAGGCATGTTGGACGAATCACCCATTATTGACTCAAATGAGATGTATGGAGGGATGAATAGTTCTGGCTCCTTGGGACTAGACAGCTCATTTTTAACAGCTTGTCTTTAGACTTGCTAGAATGAGCTTGTTTTTTTCCAAGTGCTAATTGTAATAATTATTTTCTGAATGGCAACTGCTTATGTTTCATTTTTGTGTGTTTGCCTAGTAATCATTGTTACATATGACTTAATAAATATACCCCCAGTTTCATAGACAAGGCTTAAACTAGTCCCAGAATAAAATGCATGTAGCTGTTTTAAATGAAAGCATTTTGCACTGACATATCTTAAAATAGTGCCATTGTTTTGTCTCAAGATGCACACCAGTGTATATATATATATATATTTTTAGGGCACGTTTATTAAAGCGACTTAAATGCCCTAATTGAACTAAGGCCTGATCCTTAGTCAATGTCTGAAATAATGAGCACTTCGGTTGTAAAAACAACTGATTTTGCTCAATGTACTGAATAAATAATATACAGTACTGCTCAAAAGCAGTTTACACATTACTATTTTTGAAAGAAGTCTCTTATACTCATCAAGCCAGCATTTATTTGATCAAAAATACAGAAAAAACAGTAATATAGTGAAACATTATAATTCAAAATAATGGTTTTCTACTTTAATATACTTTAAAATAAAATGTATTTCTGTGATACAAAGCTGAATTTTCAGCATCATTACTCCAGTCTTCAGTGTCACATGATCCTTCAGAAATCATTCTATTATACTGATTTGTTACTCAGTTATTATTATGGAAACTTAATTGTTGCTTAATATTTTTTTGGAACCTGTGATTTATTGATGAATAAAAAGTTCAGAAGAACAGCACCCATTCAAAATTGAAATCTTTATTCAAAATAGAAATACAAGTCTTTATCACTTTTGATCAATTTAACACATCCTTGCTGAATAACAGTATTAATTTCTTTAAAAAAAGAAAGGAAAAAATGACTGACCCCAAACTTTTGAACGGTAGTGTATATTGTTACAAACGATTTCTATTTTCAATACATGCTGTTCTTTTTTCTTTCTTTTTTTCCTGTTTCCAACATTCATACTAAATCAGCATATTAGAAGGATCATGTGACACTTACAACTGGAGCAATGCTGCTGAAAATTCAGCGTTGCATCACAGAGATTGAGAATTATATTTTAAAGTATATTAAAATAGAAAACCATTATTTTAAATTGTAATAATATTTCACTTTTTTTTGTATTTTTGATAATGCAGGCTTGATGAAAAGTTGAATTGAATTGAATTCATAAGAGACTTCTTTCAAAAATATAAAAAATGATAATGTGTCCAAACTTTTGACCAGTACTGTATATTTGTTTGTCAGCTATTTTTGCCATTTGTTAGTGGCTTTAATTGTAGATAGGTGGAAGATTTTGCATGCCTGCAAATCACTCACACTGAACACAACCAACACTGGATGACATTCCTGTGATGCTTCTGAATTCTTTGTCATAGCTAATGTATGTCAACACCCTACCATTGAGGTAAGTACAGTAGTCGAATAAGGTCTGTCAGTCAGAATTGGGGAACCTAGATTAATAATTGCTGGACAAACACATTCTGCAAATATAACAGATGTCCACTGACTTGTCAATGTCCGTAATTGTTGAGATCAAATGCGTTAGGGTCGACTTCATTATATCCACCATGGAGTTTAATAGCATTCTTGCAGCACATAAATGCTGTAAATTGTGAATTTTTTAAAAATTGTAAGAAAAACAGCAGGGTTATATAAAATGCTTTATTGCATATCAAAGATCAGCCTGTAATGAGAAAAAAACAGGTTTAGACTAGTTTCAGACACACACAAAAAACAAATAATCATAATAAATATTAAGCTCACTTTCAATTTTAACATAAAAAACATTTTAAAATGAATTTGAATTACGTTTTTAGTTTATACTTTAAAATGGCAGAAATGAATATTTATACTAATTTATTTATATTTCAATTTGTCAACCATTTACTGCCTAAACTAATAAAAATGTCTGACCACAGATTTTAGTAGGTCTAAAAGGTACACTTTTCCTTTATTCTGGCAATCCACCATCAAAACATCACTTACATCCAACTTCCTGTCCAACAACTGTATTTCCTTCTCTACTTTGCGCATTTTTAAGGCTCTGTATGCCATTTCCTGTTTTCTGTTGGAGATCTCTACTTGGAGGTACTTCATGTATAAGGTCTTAACATCTTCCACAGGTTCCTTTAAAAAAAAAAGAGAGAGAGAGCATTAAAACATCTTCCTGCATTATATAATCACCAAATAGTACCGTTATGCCCTGCCACATTCTCCTTATTAATTATTATGTATTGATAAATCATTTATAAACGTTATTTAGTAAGCGTTTAGTGTGTATTACGTATAATATTATTTATTTAATATTACGATGATTGATATTCCATTAAAAAGTCAAATAAACAGAGCTGCAAACTTACAGAGTCCAGTTCATCATCTGACAATATAGGTGGCGGAAGGAGGTTCAATCCATGATCATTCACTGAAATGATGCGATATGAATGATGTATATTTTCTGCAGTTTTGATTTAAAGAGTCAAATAAAGAAAGTGGTGTACATACCTTTGACATAACTGCTGCAGCCAGCCTCGTCGCCTGGATCAGAGCAGCAGCCGCCAATTATTCTCTCTATGATGGGACCCTCCACGTCGTTCTCAGGGGGCAGCTCCTCTTCATCTATGTACTCCTCTTTGGTTGGGAGTAGTCCCATCTTCTTCAGGGCAGCCTTTCTCTTGTTTGCTAAATTATGTGCATCCTTAAAGTTATTCAATTCAAAAACACTTCAAAACAAACTGAGTTTTTTTCATATAGACCAGGGGTTTTCAAACTGGGCCCAGGCCACAAGGGGGTGCTAGAGGTCTGCAGAAAATGTCAGAAAAAAAGTGTAAAACATGTACAAGATAAAGGTTTGGTTACAATTTCAATCTAAAATCCTACAGACTCACCAAAGACCATACGATTTATCTATTTACAGATTTATATCGACAGTCATAATTTTTAAACCTAGAAATTGAATAAACAAATCTGTGTTGTACTGCGCATGCTTTCAAGAATAGTTTTTTATTTGTGTTAAATGATTCTAGAGAGTTTCTCCTCACCTTTTGCAACACACTCGGAGTTTTAAGACCTTATTATCTCTACAGCTGTGTGAGAAAATATGAATTAGATTATATTATAGTGCTATATAACTTATAAAAAGTGTTTCTCTTCATATTTACATCTTTATACTATAGGTTTACACAGCTGACATAGATAGTGACTATCAAGAGACAGGTCTGCGCTGTCCTAAAGAACTTAAAAACAAAAAAATATCGAGATAATATTTGAGTACATTGTAAAAGCAAGTTATATAATTTCGCAAAAAATTAATTATAATACTATTATTATTATTTTTCACACACAGCATAAATGGTTCTTTTTATATTAAAACATATAGCTGTCTTTATAGGAAGGGAGTCCCAAACAAAGGGGATTATCATGTTCACTTGACCCTTGGGCTGGCATCACAAAAACTGAAAAGCCCCCCACCTACCACTTTGCACGATGTTCTTGTATTTCGTCTTCACTTGCTGCCACGTTCTTCTGGGACCCAGAGGGTTCGATCTGTATTGAGATGTGGGCGTGACGAAGAGCAGAATTAGGGAGAAAGCAGGCTGGACATTACATTCATACACAGGTTGTCAACATAGTATATACGGAACTGTTTAATTAGTGCTCTCTCAGACTAATTACACGTAAAATATACTCACGCATTTAATTTGACAGATATTTTTCGCCACGCGTCCTGCCGCACTTTTGCAGCCGCTATTGTATTCCCTTTAGTTTTTATTAAATGTTTAACTTCGTCATATCCTTCAATTAAAAGTTGCAATTCAGCAGGGCTGAAATATGCAGCACGCTGTTTAGCCATGAAGAGAGTTGGTTAGACGAAGTTTTCAATCCTCACACGAACGCTCAGTTGTCTTAATAAACCACAGTCTTCTCGAAATTAGCCAGATACTTAAATCCGAGATATTGTTGTTGGAAGAAGCGAACAAAACTCAATGTCAGATATCGAGCTAGCTCAATCCGGGATATGTAAACTAATCCAGGCTTTGTTAAACCACAGTCGAAGAACAGGACCCAGTGGATTGTTTCTTGCCTGAAAAAACATCAGACATTTAGAAGTGTTTGCCTTAATGTCCAAACCAATGCACAGTAATAACGTTTAAAGTTATTTACGCCTTAAGAAAAAATGGTGGCTGAAACGGTAAGCTGATTAGCTGTTGTGTATGGTTGTGTCTAAAAAACACGTGAGCTGGCTATCTAGACACATAAGGAACGTGGCATTAACCCCCCAAAATGCTGTCTAGATAGGCGGCTCACTAGGTTTCGAGACGCAGCCTAATCCTCACATTCGTTCTTCCTCCACAGCAGATGGCGCTACGCGACCTGAATCAAAAGAAGACTGAATGGCACTGTACGTGAAGAAGAGGCGAATTTCTTCTTTCCTGTCAGCTGTCTCTTTAGTTGAAGGAATGTGTTGTGAGATAAACGAAATTCAGTGAAAATTTTCACGTTCAGGCTTTACACCATACTGGACCAACACATGAGATTATGGTTGAGGCGTGCTGAGATTTGAGGCCGTAAACTGGACACCGTGAAGGTTAGTTCATGGGTTAGCCGACCTGCTATCGCGAGTGTGTTTTGGATTTACGGTTCATCAGTAAGACGCTGAAATATGGGCTGCTTTTATTAATGAATATAAATCATAAAGAAGTGAAAAATGTCTGATCATAAGAAATTAACTGGAATTTGAGGGATTAATCATATGATAGATTTAATTGGAATTAGACAAATCAGCCATAAAATAAGCTATTTGCAAGTAAATGGATAAATAACGTTATAAAATACTATTCGAATGAACAGTCATAAATTGTCATTAGATGCATATAATAAATTAGAATTAGAACAATCCATCACTTAATAAATTATTTGGAGGTTGTTGGATTAATCATATCTAATACCAATGAATTTATTAATCCATTAAATCTCAAATAAATAAATTAATTGCAATAGATGGATCAGTCCTATAAAAAATATTACAACGAACAATCATATATTAAATGTACTTAGTTGAATCAGTCATATAATAAGTTACAACGATCAATAATCTAATGAGTTAATTTGGAGTGAGATGAATCAGTCATATAGTAAATGAATTGGCAAATATCATGTGCAGTTATTAAATGTCCTTGATATTCTCTGACATGTAGATGGTTCATCAGTGCCTTTTGTGTCTTCTGCAGTGGTTTTGGCTCTGGACAGGCTCATCATGTGTGCATCAGTGAAGTATGGTTCCCGGGGTCCTGCTCTCATTCCCCGCATGAAGACGAAACACCGGATCTACTACATCACCCTCTTCTCTGTGGTGCTGCTGGGGTTAATCGCAACAGGGATGTTCCAGTTCTGGCCTCACTCCATTGAGTCTTCTGCAGAATGGAGTCTGGACCGCCGTAGTGTGCATGATGCTCCTTTGGTCAGGATACCTGTAAGCAGCCCTATTCCTGAGAGGGGTGACCTGAGCTGTCGGATGCACACTTGCTTTGATGTGTATCGCTGTGGGTATAATCCCAAGAATAAAATCAAGGTGACTCACAGTCCGAAGCTTTTGATGTTTTTAGGCTGGATGTCATTGCAGTCAAAGTGCCTTGATCTGTTAATCATGTTTGTCCACAGGTGTACATCTATCCTCTTCAGAGATTTGTGGATGAGGTTGGGGTGCCCATCAGCAGTACTGGCCTGTCACGAGAATACAACGACCTACTGAGCGCCATCTCAGACAGTGATTTTTACACTGATGATGTGACTAGAGCGTGCCTGTTCATACCCTCCATTGATGTGTTGAATCAGAACTCTCTGCGGATTCGTGAAACTGCTCAGGCACTGGCTATGCTGCCCAGGTACAGTATATATATATTTATTCTTCAATATCTGCAAATGACTATTGCCTACTTCTGCTTTACAGGGACCTCAGTGTTATTTTTAAAGGATTAGTTCACTTCAGAATTAAAATTTCCTGATAATTTACTCATTCTCTTGTCATCCAAGATGTTGATGTCTTTCTTTCATCAGTTGGAAAGAAATTAAGGTTTTGGAGGAAAACATTCCAAGATTTTTCTCCATATAGTGGACTTCCCTGGAATACAATTTGAAGGTCCAAATTGCAGTTTCAGTGCAGCTTCAAAGGGCTCTACACGATCTCAGCCGAGGAATAAGGGTCTTGTCTACTGAAACGATTGGTTTTTTTATAAAAAAAAAAAAGAAAAGTGTATATATTTTTTAACCTCAAATATTCATCTTGCACTAACTTCAAAAACGGCAATTGCGATGGAAAGGTCACATGTGAAGAAGGCGGAAGTATTGACCCAGTGTTTATACGTGTGGAAAAAGTGGACTGTTCAAAAGTTGTTGTATGTTGAATGAGTTTGTTTTAATTGGTTCTGTGCGGATCCTGGATGTTTAAGTCTTTTAAAACACTGGATCAGTACTTCAGCCGACGTCACACATGACCTTTCCAATGGGATTGCGTAATATATGGCGCATCGTAGAGCTAGTTGAAGATGAGCATTTGTGGATAAAAAGTATATACATTTTTATGTTTTTTATAAAATGACCAATCGTTTTGCTAGATAAGACCCTTATTCCTTGGGATCGTGTAGAGCTCTTTGAAACTGCAGTTTGGACCTTCAACCCGTTGTACCCCACTGAAGTCCACTATATGGAGAAAAATCCTGGAATGTTTTCCTCAAGCCTTAATTTCTTTTCATTTGAAGAAAGACATGAACATCTTGGATGACATGGGGGTGAGTAAACTATCAGGAAATTTTCATTCTGAAGTGAACTAATCCTTTAATTACAGTTGCACCTCTGTTTCTCTCTAATGGTGTATGGTGACTCTTTTGTGCGCTATGCTTTATATAACTCTTACATTTTAGCTTTTAGGAGCACATCAACTTTATTTTTGAAATCCTAACTGACTGTTTCAAGCTATATATTTGTTTATGAAACTTTTTCAGATGGGACAAAGGCATGAACCACCTGCTGTTTAACATGCTTCCCGGAGGACCCCCTGACTACAATACAGCTCTGGATGTGCCCAGAGACAGGTGAGATTTAGGAGTAATTCACGGCACACAAAATTGTTAACTTGACTGGAAGTCTGAATGTTTTCAAACCATAGTGACATTGAATCCCAAACCTTTCATTTGTAGTCTACACAAAGCATCAAAGGATCCTGAAAAAAAATGTATCACTGTTTCTAAAAAAATATTAAGCAGCACAACTATTTTTAACTGCTAATAATAAGTGTACATATAATAAAAAGTTATAATAATAAATGTTTCTTTAGCGTCATTATCATTCATATGGAGATTTGGCTGCTGAAAATTCAGCTTTTCCGTCACAGGAATAAGCTGTATTTAAAAATATATGAAAATAGGCGGGGCGGGAGGGAGATCAGAAAATTACTACTTTTACTGTATTTTGGTTAAAAAAAAATGCTGATGGTGAAAATAAGAGACTAATTTCAAAAATATTAATAAAATCTTACTGACTTCAAACTTTTAAACGGTAGTGTTGATGTCTATGGAGCCCCACACATGACATGCAGGAAAAAAATAGGCTAAATCATGCACACAATTTACCAATCCGTTCCCTTGATTTGCTAAATGTGCGCGCGATCAAGGTAACAAATTAGATTTAGCAAATCAACGGAATAAATTAATATATCGTGCGCAGGATTTAGTACGAATTATGTGCACGATTTATTTTTTTTTTCTTGCATGTAGAGCTGCAACTAACGATTATTTTTTCTGTCGACTAATCTAACGATTATTTTTATTAAGTTTATTATTAATCTAGTGATCTTTTTTACGTAAGAAGTTAGAACTAATTTAGCAGTTCATTGAGGTGTAGAAACACTGGGACACGCCATTAAGTAATAATACGATTTGATTTTGATTAAAAATAAGCCACTTATGTGTGGTCGTCCAGTGGTAGACATTCGAACTTTAAAATGAAGAGTGTCAAAGACTTTCTATACAGTCTTAAAGGAACTTTGATAGTGTTCAAGCCATTGAACAAACGTCTCCTGAACCATGTATTTTTCCTCTTGCGCTGTCTGTAATGCAGGGAGTCTTGTGATTGGTTGTCAAGCCAGTCAATCAGAATTGAGCAGCCTCATCTCTGATTGGCTGGAATTTTGGCACATTGTAACGCTGGTTTGTGTTGAAAGCGAGCACGCAGGGCGGGTATCAGGAGCGCGAGCAACTGAAACCTTGCACGTGCGAAAGAGAACGACCGCGCACATCCAAATAAACTTCTTTGAAATGCAAAACTGATTTTCTTTCGCTTGAAATATTTTCTTATTTGCGAGACGAAGATTTTCTCCTCAACTCAGTTCACGCGCACGCGACATGCCCTAATTTTGGCAGAGATCCAATCCCATAGGTGGTACGGCATTTCGGTTCACTACTTGCATGTCATGTGCTCCGTAGATGTTAGAATCTTTATAATTCTGATAGTTGATGAGGTATGTAACATTTTGTGAGGACAGTATTCAAATCCTCATTTATTTTTAACTTTTCAATTCACCAGATCACAAATACGCAAAACTGTTTCTCATTGTGGAATTTTGGTCTCATTCTGCTATGGTGTAGCTTAGAAATGATTTGTTTTCTCACCAGTTTACATCTCATTACAGTTTAGTTGACATAAATTCCAGAGGTCAAAAATTGTGGCTGAAAGCAATTGTTAACCTCTGGTTATGAGTTCTAATGTTATGTCTGCCAGTTGGGGGCAGTGTTGCCTCTATGTTTGACCTTGTGAGTAGCCTTGTCACCTGAGAAGCAATAAATGCTCCCATATACGTACATGTATTGGATCTCCAGATAGTTGTTCACAGAACAACATGGCACTATTTTACCTCTGTAGGTTAGTCAGAATGGATTGACACATGTATGTCCATGATGACATTGGACCTCAGCACAGATTTATGCCATGTTTAAGCAATCCATGTTGTATTTGATTGTCTTTGGTGTTTCAGCACTCTTGATATTGAGATAAATGGGAATGCATACAATATATAATAAAAATAGACATCCATCCCAACAAATCTATTCACACACATCAGTGTCACAAACTGTACTTTAAATCCAAACTGTCATCTTGGCTTTTTACAATTAAATTCCCTTATATTTATTTGTATCAAGAGATCAAAGATGCAGTGGAAGTGATCTTGAAAGAGAAGAACACGCTACCGCCTAGAGCAGGCAGACAAACATAATCTCCTGCTATTTACTGCAACATAGGCCATGTTTCTCAGCCTATTACTTGGCTGATCTTTTGCTTTAGGTGGAAAAGGTGAGTTTTATGTACTAGAAAGCCCTGAAATGATGAACACTTATCTGAAGCTGTAGGGAATTTCCTGGGCTCATCCAGCTGTGCTCCATTTGGCGTGCAGCCTCATCAGAACCAGCTGCCCGTATGTGCATATGTGTGGGGTGAGATAAAAAGACAGTGTATGTTGCGTTGCCATATTTGCAGCTCTCTCCATACTCTCTCCGTTCCCTCAAACCGAGCCGTGTTTGAAGTTTTATTGACTCATCATATAACTTGGACGCGAAGGCAACTCTGTTAAATGCTTCAGAGTGGCATGTTCGCACATTTGTCATGTAAAACCAGATTAAGGACGTGCTTTATCTTCAGCGCCTTTTGCAGATGCTCGCGGCGACAGAGTTGTCATCTTCATTGTGTTTGTTTCACAGGGCCCTGCTGGCTGGGGGAGGCTTCTCCACATGGACGTACAGGCAGGGTTATGATGTCAGCATCCCCGTGTATAGCCCTTTATCTGCTGAGGTTGACCTTCCTGAGAGGCAACCAGGGTGAGATCCTGCTCATCAACATTTATTAACCGGTTTCGATTTAACGAGGGAAAATGGCTACAAATAATATGCGTTTGCTCCAGGCCCCGGCGGTACTTCATTCTATCATCTCAGACGGCCATCCATCGGGAGTACCGTGTGGAACTGGAGAGGCTGAAGGAGGAGAATGGGGAGGCCCTGCTCCTCCTAGACAAATGCAGTAACCTCTCTCAGGGTTTGGCCTCAGTCAGAAAGCGCTGCTATAAAGGACAGGTCTACGACTACCCACAAATCTTACAGGTTAGTGTCTCTAAATATCTAAATATCCATATTAAACAACATTCAATTCACATGGAATTTGACGTAATAAATTTACTAAAGCAGTGGTTCTCAAATGGTTTGTCCATGAGACCTGCATTTTCCCATAATAATTGAGCCGTGACCCACATTTTTTGAAATTGGAAGCAAGCATGTTTATTTATTAAAAATGGTTAACACACACAGACACACACTGGCACTCACTTTACTTAACATGCACATAAATTGTAAGAATGTCACTAACACCGCTGAACAAACAGTATAAGATAAGGCTATTAATAGCAAACAAGTTTTTTGTTATTACTTTAATTTTAGTAAGTTGGAATGAGTCACAGTCATTAGAAACATTGAAAATAAAGTGGTATTTTTGGGTTAAAGTTACGGAACTACAGTTACCATGGTAAATACAATAATTTTATTGTTACTTTTTGGTAATTTCATTGATAAACAGCATGCGCCTCCATATTTGCGCACGTAGTTGAAGAACGCACGCCACGAGCACCGTTTTCTGAGGTGATACTATTTATTTAGTAACAAGTTATGAAAATAATGTTTGAAAAATCACACTGACATAGAATGACAACATCTCATCTGAGAAAAGATAATGAATCAGGCAATGGACTAACATCTGATTTCAAATTTTAGTATAAACAATTTATTAGTTAATTTCCCTGAAGACTGATGTCATAAATGATATATCTTTAGTGTTGGGCACGTTGCTCAAAAAAAATAATTTATTACTCGGTACGTTACGAGTTATTCCTTTCAAAAGTTATATTTACTTGAATTATTACTTTCTGGCAACAATAATTAGTTACTCTAGTAGTTCTATTACTTTTCCTTCATGTCCCACAGAAGTAATAATTGTGTATCTTTCCCATAGAATTCTTCTAAATGTTACTAACAACATATTTCTGTCAAAATCCACTTTAGGTCGCAGTCATAACATGAGAAATCAAATGTCTCCTTGATCTTTATCTTGTAATATAGGTCTTTGTGCCATTAAAGCATCCTGCAAATTTCATGAAAATATCCTCCTCATTATGAAAAATTCCTTTAGAGCAAGACTTTGAGTGACAGTGGGCAGGGTTTATTGTGCGACTTTTCATCAGTCACTTAATGGCTGACAACTGTCTATACTGTTTTGTCGTGTCCTGTTTAAAAAGCTAATTTCTATCTCTGGACTTCAGAAGGACACCCACATCAGGAAGTGGATGGTATACTTTTAATGGGGTCTCGGAGCGTGTTGTAGGATTGTTTGTTCGGAGCATTTAAGTGTTCATTATTTTGTAAGCGAGGCACAGTGTAATGGAGGGTTCGCAAACTTCTCGAAGCTTTTGTTGAAAGATGAAGTGGACAACCATATTGGGTTTGACAGCAGCTGCTAAAGTAAACAATTTCATAATGCTTTGTCTGTAAATCATGGTTATTACCTCATGGAATATATTGAAATAACAACAAAAATCCATGTCATGACCCCTTTAAATCTTCATCCCATTCAAAAGCAATCTTTACCACCACAACACATCTCTCCATCAATGTAAGCAATAGAAACAAACGCTGTTCCTGTCCACCATGCTCATCTCCCGTCCAGCCCTGTCTAGACAGGAAGTATGCTTATCATCTGGGCTGGGTGCTGCAGCACATCTGGGAGACGTTCCACTGTGAGGAGGAGCGGAGGCCAAATCCCTGTGAGAGCCATCACCCCCCTTTTCAACACAAAGCCCCTCTAGACTCCTAGATCCTTGCACCTTTCATTACAACCCCTTCATTTACACCACACACCTAGATCACACTACTGTCTGTTACAGCATCACTGAAGAGGTCTCGGAATGTATCGTTATTAGAGATAACAAATGTGTCTCCTGTGTGTTCTGTAGGAGTCGTCGTTCTGTGTGGTTCTGCGTGGGGCCCGGCTCGGTCAGGCCACTCTCAGTGATGTGCTGCAGGCCGGATGTGTCCCTGTCATCATGGCTGATTCTTACATTCTGCCTTTCTCTGAAGTACTGGATTGGAAAAGGTAAACATCAAAATTGCAGTTTTGTCAGTCACTTTCATCATGAGTAAAGTTAATATGGTCAGTTATCTGACTTTCTAATCACCTTATGGATATCTAATGAAGAATATCATATTGAACACTTTATTGTAGCTTCTGGAGGTCTTCATGTAATGCTTGATCATGAAATTCAGATAAGGAAATTTAACAAAAACAAGCACACGCACAACAAACACAGCAAACAAAAGACATGCCACTTAAAAGCGCTGATTAAATCCAAGATGATGACATGTCTTTTCTTTACTCTGTTTGTTGTGCTTGTGTTTGTACATCTCCATATCTGAACTAGTTCTTGTTATGTGTTTTTAACATTCATACAAGGTAATATGGACTTGGTCACAAGAAAATCAAGCGAATGGAATTAATGTCATTTGTGTGTGTGTACTTGCAGAGCATCCGTTGTCATTCCAGAAGAAAAGTTGCCAGAGATGTACACTATTTTGAAGAGCATCCCTCACAGACAGGTGGAAGAGATGCAGAGACAGGTAAGAATGTGCTTACAGCGATCGCGGTGAGAATGAACATCACATTGAATGCACAGTTTTTGCGTCAGTCCAAAAGACTGAACATTAAAGAGAATGCACTTTCTTTTTTACAATTTGCTCTGTCCTTTACTGCGAAAGCTTGAGCACAAGTACAAAATACACTTGGTGCCATTTGTGGAAAAACTGAACAACCCTTTACCCGGTGTGACAATTACTAAACAGTACCAAATGCTGTCAAAACTGATGGCAGCTGAGTCATTCTCAGACTAAATGCAAGCAACCATCTCAGGTTTAATACAGGGTGAAGGCAAGGTTAAAGGAGTCACAACCTCTCTTCTTCTCCGCTACATTCTTTCTTTCTTTCAGTGGAGTGCTAGCTCCACTATGAAAATATCTGTTAGACAGGTGGGTTAATGCCAAAAACAATATTCCTGCAAGTGTGTGCTTTTGATTCTCTAAAGATGAAATTTTTCTCGCCATAGTAAATCATGATGAAAGCTAATTTTAAGTATTAGTGATATATCTTTATCCAAACAAATTGTTAACCGCACACTTTCACCTTAATTTTTTTCCTTCAGCTTTTTCAGCTGTACACTTTTATTAAAGTGGCTAAACCACATGGAATACATGTAGAGATCTTTTGGTTTCACTTTGTTATAATTATGGTCTATATGTTGCCATGTAGAATACTATATGTTAGCCTTAATTAATAATAATTGCATCCTACTCCCATTGGTATTGGCTTCTTGAACACTTTCAAGTTTCTTCATCTCGATGTTGAATATTTTGTGTGAGGAGGATGTTGTAGTTTAGTTCCACAGGTTTCTGGGTGGTGTTAGGACTTAGTGCGCAGAAACACATCTTGTGCTGGAATTATGACATGGCACAAAGCCAGTGAGATATCAGCCCACACTTGAACACATCTTGATCCACTCCTTTCTTACTAGCCTATACCACCTCCAGACAGCAGAGCGATTGTATGGCTGCCATTGTACAAAAGAATCGGTTCTTGATATATATGCCTCACTTGGATTTAAAAAAAAAAAAAAGTCCTACTACTTTGTTCTTGCGCTTGCCAGAAACAGCCCCCTTGAACTTTCAGGATAGGACTGCATAAAAGGCAGATGCCACAAATAATATGAGGCAGAGTATTGTAGACAGTTGTAGTGCAGCTTATCTGCATTTTGACCAATAGAGGGAGCAGCCAACTACTGTACTTCATGCTGTGAACTCCCAAGTCTTCCAGCTCCCAGTTTGTGTGCATGTTTACTCTGTGCTTATTTCCTTTGCCTAATGGTCATTTAGTTTTCTCAGCACATAGATTGATTGTTATTTGTTATATTAGCAGTTATTTAGGAAAAAATGATGCACTAAACTACTCTGAGGGTCTTTGGTGTGCTGGACCACTGTTGAATCATGAAATTTACAGCGGGACTAGTTTAGTCATATTCCCATTACGAATGTCTCTTATGAGCTGGTTCTTCTTAGCAAATCAAAACCATCAACCGCAACCTGTGCAGTCCAACTGATTCTCCATAATGAATGACTACTATGAACCTGTTTCTAGAATGATTAATTGTTTCTTTTTAGTGAATCTCAACCTTCCAGTGCAGTCAGTGAAGTCCAGCCTGTTCTTAAACAAATTACTCATGAGCTGTATTTATTTTTAAAACATTTAAATGAACATTTTGTATTATGTTGGTCTTAAGGCTTGAGACATAAATCAGTGTAGTTTTATTTTATTTATTGAAAATATCTCATTATTAGGCAATAAAATTGCATTAAAAAAAAACAATTTCTTCTTTTTAAAAGGTACTAAAGAATCGTTTATGGAACCATTAGAGAACCAGAATAATTAAGATGAATAGGAACCGGAATCATTAAATTCTTTATGATTCCAATCTGCAGTTATTATAGTAACAATTATGCTTTATATAGAACAGTGTCCTGTAAAAGTGTTGAGAAAGGAATTTTTCTTGTATGTTCAAGAGTGTGCTGTATGAACAACCTTAAGTGTGTCAGAAGAGCAGCCAATGTTTTCTCCTCTCACGAGACTCCGTCTCTTCCCTCATAAAAATTCTTGCAAGCGCTCAAACGGGGCGGGTTCAGCACTTGGTGGGTGCGGTTTTCTCTCTGCCTTCTCCTGGTCGGAAAGGAAACTTTCATCACGAGCTGATTTATGGGCGGCTGCGCTCCCCTTGGGATCAGAAAGTCTTTTTGAATCCTCTTCCCCTCTCCATAAAAAGAAAAGCTGTTTTTGTGTAGTTGTATTTCTTTAAGGTTTAAGGGCCAGGCCCTTGGGGGCCGGTGGAAGGGGGAGTGACAGCGCTCTTCTAACGTGCTGAACTGAGTTCTGGGTTGGGAAAACGACAACAAACACACCAACCAATGAAGTGATTTGTAGCGAAAGACCCTCAAAAGTAAATAAAATAAATAATCTTGCTGCAATGATTTTAGTTCACTCAAGTGAGAGTAACTGGAATGGTCAGAGGTTCCCTGTTTTTAATACTTTGTGCAAACCTCTGTGTCATCAATTCTTTTTAAAAAGAGAGACCATTAGAGCTTTCTGACGTTGTTCAGTAATTGGCCCAGGAAAATGTAGGAAAGCCATTATTCATTTTTTCCCCCCCCAATACTCACCCTGGTCTCATTTAACTCTTTGTAGTTGGAGCAAATCTGACACTGTTTGCGGTCAGGCCAGGTAATGAGGCTGTCCCCAGCATGCACTTGGTTGGCCATGTTAAAGAGAACAGGGTCAAACAGGACCAGGAAGGGTGGAGCTGGGTCACTGCGGCATGGCGCCTCCTAGCAGGAGATAGCACTGTTTTATGGGTAATTAACTCTTATGTGCTCCTAGCCCCTCACTGCTGGAGCTTTGCGTTTGTTAATGGATCGTCAGCGGAGGGCAAAAAGTGTGTGTTCTTGTATTGACAGATTATTTATAGATTTTTATTTCTTTTTAAAGACCAGGGTTTAAATGTTAAAGCTTTAAGTTGGGCTATTTTATTCTTTAATGGTTTTATGGAAATTATTTCTTTTGTCAATATGTACAGTACGGTTCAAAAGTTTGAGGTTGGTAAGTTCCTTTCTTTTTTTTTTTAATAAATGTTTTGAAATCCTCAAAGCTGCACTTATTTGATTATATATTCAGTAAGAACAGTAATATTGTGAAATATTATTACAATTTAAAATATCTTTTCTATTTTAATATATTTCAAATGTTTATTCCTCTGGCAAAGCTGAATTTTCAGCATCATTACTCCAGTCTTAAGTGTCACATGATCCTTCAGAAATCATTCTATTATGTTGGTGGTGCTCAAGAAATGTTTCTTATCATCAATGTTGAAAATGGTGCTGCCCCATGATTTGTGGAATCCCTGATAAAAGTCTTTTTCAGGACTCTACTGATAACAAAGTTTAAAAGATTAGCATTTATTTGAAATGTGTATATATATTGTCAATGTAATTCTTTACGGTTACTTTTGATCAATTGATCAAGTCCTTTCTGACCCCAAACTTTTAAAGTTGTATCAAAAATGCATTCAAGTAGCATGGCAAATGTGATTACATGTAATTACACTGCAGCACGTCCCTGTGCTGGTGTGCAGTAAAATGACCTGACCTCTGCTCTTAAATTTTAGCTGCAGTCTCAGTGCCACTTGAGTGGAAAAGTTAAAAGACTGATAGTCTAAAGGGCTCATAACCACCTGGAATGGTCCCTGCAGTCATGTCACCAGTGTTTTAATGGGCTGTTTTGCCTTTGAAAGTGTGTAGGGGTCATAAAGGCATGAGCAGGATGGTGGGAGTAAAAGGGATGTGAGAGGCCTTATCTTTTGCCATCTTTCACATGGTTTTTGTGTGCGTATATAGTTCTGTTTATCAGTTTGTCTGTGCTTTGCTGCTCTTCTCACGAATATTTGAATCCCATGCCATTTATTGTTTCCTAGGCCCGCTGGTTCTGGGAAGCCTACTTCAGCTCCATGAAGGCTATCGGCATGACGACTCTACAGATCATTAACGATCGCATCTACCCATATGCAGCTCGTACCTACGAAGAGTGGAACAATCCTCCTGTAGTTGTAAGTAACATTTTTTTAAGTCTTTTTTAAAATATATATTCACAATGGAATTTTAAATGTGAATTTATTTTCACCGAACTGGCCACATGTTATTTAGAGAATAATCCAAATACTCAGTAATTCAGAGTGATTCATTTTATTTATAATTTATAATACCTATAATTTGGTATAATATATAAGGTATAATATTAATTTATAATTAATACCAAGTCTTCATTGGTGACTTTTTTGAATTATGCAATTCAACCTGTCCTAACAATAAAAACAAAAAAAATTGGTTGCAGTACTATAATTTGATGTAGCTACAAAGTAGTTAATTGAGATGCATTGTTTCATTTTAATATCTTGTCCTGCATGTTTTTATGACACATTTAGAATAAATAGTCTTTTACCCAAAGCAAAGTCTTAAAACAGAATCAAATATGGCCAACTTTTATCCAGTTCTTCTTCTTTTATAGGCACTGATCCTTGTGGTGCGTGTTCGCAGAAAACTATCTATGTTCTTTTCAAAACTGAATTTAAAGCCTAAATTGTATGTTAGATAAAGATACAGTGTATGTAGGGCTGGACGATGTGACCAAAAGTCAAAATCTTGATTAATTGAACATTTTACCTCGAATACGATTAACAAACAATTATTTTCTTTGTTTTTTGCCCTCATAGTTCACTGACACGGTTTGTACTGTAACTATGCTGACTATTAAAGGTGGGATATTTTTTCCTAATGAAAGAGTGCTCTGATATCATGGCTCACTTTCAGCAGTTATTTTATCTATGGTTTGTAACATTCAGTACCTTATTTGAATACATTGAGAGCGATTGCATGTGTGAATTAGTCATTTCGTCTGTCTATTAATTGTGAAGCTGTGGGTTGTAAGTAGTTACCGGTACTACAAAAGTGGAAAAATAACTTAAGTTTCTAAGCTACTTTAGAGATAAATCACCGGACAGTGCTGACAGTGAGTTTCTACGTTCCTCTGTGTGCGCCCGCGATCTTCATATGATGTGCAGTTACTGTCTGTATGAGTGTTCGTGCTCCACAATGCATCAGCGCAGTAGCTCTAAAATCATTTGAATGTCCAAATTGGCAAGCCTTAACACATATAATTGACAA
The DNA here is from genome assembly GCA_038088235.1 of Zacco platypus. NCBI lineage: Eukaryota > Metazoa > Chordata > Actinopteri > Cypriniformes > Xenocyprididae > Zacco > Zacco platypus. Next base: position 17,784,215 of record CM076085.1, read on the forward strand.
AGATTAGTGAAAATGCAAGTAAAAGTGATCTCTCACTTTGAGGCACTCCGCTCGTGTGCTGTCTGTGTGTTGAATCGCCGTTTGAGTTCACCTCGTGTTGCTTCCATGCCGCTGACTGGACGGGGCGGAGTCACGTGACTACACACGCGGTAGTATGTTTTTAAGGGTAAAATATTAACAGGATTAAAAAAAACGAAATAACACTGACATGGGAAAATTGCGTTGGTTAGAGGTTCTGAATATCGGTTTGAATTACTTTTCAATTAATCGTCCAGCCCTAAGTGTATGGATAAGGGAGAGAATGTGCTTGTGCCCTTCAAAAAAAAAAAAAAGGGAGCAGGCTTGTACTTTTCAGCTCTGTCATTTCACATGGCGTCACTCTAGTTGTTGCAGCAGACAGCTTTGAAAAGACAACATTACACATTGGTGTGAAAATTGGTGAGTACAGCAGCATCACATGAAGGGCACTTGTCTGTCTATTTGCCCTACATTGAGCATTGTTCTCAGCTTGTATCTGTGTGCCGAAAACTGACTAATCAGACATCTCTCTGATTTTGTGCACAGTCAGAATTTAGACCAGAAATGAGAGAAACGTCAAGTACATTAGGAGTTTGGTTCAATGTTGTTTTTATAGTTCTTCGCTAGTTCTCACCAGTTCTCATCATCTTGCTACCATTCAGATCAGATGTAGGGATCCAGACCCCCAGGAGTCCTATAGTCCCTTCTCTGTATTTTTACCACTAGCATTACGGGAAATATTAAATATTTTCGAATGTTCAGTAAAAACATGCTGAGCAGAATCGGAGCAGTACATAAATCGAGTGCATTTCTTGTTCTGCTTTCCTATATCCACCGGGACATAATTGAAAGCACATTTCTCCAGCTCTGCCTTAGGAGACGTCATCAGGACAGGCAGCTTTTTGTGCTTGACTTCTGAGGGAACTCTCATTCAGCCTCTACTAACCAAAGAATGCTTTATGTTCCATCAAACATTTATTATCTGTGAAGAATTCTTAACATCAATCGTTTTCAGGATGCCAGGTTTTCAGCATTTTTAAATGCTGAAATAACTGGAAAGGTTAATAGTGCTGAAAAAATAAGCTCCTACTTCATATGTGTGATTTGTAAATGTGCATCTTATCATGTGCCCTAAAGATGTATACATTTCTCATCCTATTTTTTTCCTTGTATTGGAAAGAGTGCAGACACTGTTCATCTGTTTGAGGGGACGAAAACTAAAGCATCGTGACCGCTGCCTATTCTTGACAGTTCAAATCTGCAGGAAGCCGCTGCCACTTAGAATGCAGCTCTTATTTTAGCCCAGTCTCTGTGATGTTAGCAATCGCTGCCCATCAGCTTCAATGAGAATCTGGAGGTAAATGTTCTGCACACTGAGCCTTTGCAATTGAACAGGCGTCCATGCTTTCATCTGGGTTCCATTTTCGACTAATCCCAAAGCTGTACTAGTATGATCCCAGCTGCAAGACTCGCCAATCCCCTTTGGCCCACATGAAACGTCCTGCAATCCCTCACCGTCACTCGAGCCGCCTGTAACCTACTCTTCACGTATGACAAAGAATACTGTTGCCCAATAACAATCTCTTCATGAGTAATTATACCTAACCCGCACACTTTCGTATCCGAGATGATAATAACAGCCTTGTCTTTAGGTGATGAAATTGCTCTTCGTACCATGCATTTCAAAGTATAAATGAAAAGATTCAAATGGGACTTTTGGCATGAAATTTCAGACCTTGGAGAGTCTGGTTGGCTTTGGTTTGAGCAAATCTGCATTTACCAAAAGTTGAGAACCCGGTCATTTACGGCTTGTTCCAAATAGCAGGTGAACACTGACTAACCACAAGCAAATATTCTGGCATTGATTGTCGGAATAAAAAATTAGTCTTGTTTTCCTGCTTATTTACTTTAACAAATCCCAAAGACTCAACATACGCCGAACCGCACTGGAGCCTGCCCAATTAGATCAGAGCTTTCTGACTGAGCTTGTACGCACCACACCCCAGTGTTCTTCTTTATTCCTCTTACCACTTATATGTCACAGTGGTACTTTAATTATTTCCCCCTCTGCTTTTGGTGTCCGTGTCAGGCACCTCAAAGAAATTTCCATTGGCATATAAAGTTTGTTTTTTATTAGCAGGATGGTTGACTGATGTTGTATGAAGGACGGCTGTGTCCATGGTGACAGACCGTGGCGGACGCTGCGAGGGAGCTGGTTAACCACGACTCTCTATTTGCGGGCACCTTCTGCAGCTGCTGTATGGGAGGGTGAAATGGACCCACAGCCTTGCTGTAGGCGATCGCACTTTTTGCGGGTCGCATTTTGTAGGGCCTTTTTGAGTTTTTTTTTTTTTTTTTATCAAATTTGTGCCTTGATTTAAAGGAAGTGTTATTAGTACTGTTATAAGGGAAATTTAAGTACAATTTTAAAACTAACAGTGACAATTTTACATTGACAAATTTAAAGATTTAGTAGATTTTTTTTTTTTTTTGTAGAAATAAAAACGTAATTGGATTTGGCTAAACTATAGGGTAAGATGCAAATAATCTTTCACGCTAAATCACTTCAAACCAAGCCCAATGCTGAACTTTCCTTATACATTGGTGAGTTTTTGAAAAGTAAAAATTGAAATAATCTCCTAATCTTAAAATCTTTTGTTCTTTTTCTTTTTTTTACTGGAGTTGCACCAAGCTTTTCATTATTTGTCACTTTGTTTTGTGTCTCTTCTTCACTGACAAAGTAGAAGAGACCATGAACGGCAAAGGAAGTCTGTGTACAAAGTCTGCGTTCCGTCCTTATCCTTCAGGCCAATAAACAGCAGTCTTCATGACCGCATCAGAGGCCCTTTAAGCGCTCGCAATATTTACTTTACAGCGTCACTTGATCTGGGCTCCAGTCCGTGCATCTTTGGGAGTTTACAGGCTGTTTTAAAGCGGGCCAGGAAGATGAGCCAAGCCCCACACTGGCAGGAGACAGCCACTGACGCCGATAGCGTCCCAGCACCCCTGCTTCACCCCTGTCCTTCCAGGACTCATCTGCACCCCTGCTGCACCAAAGTTCACTGCAGTGCAGTCATAAAATTCCACTCTCGACAAAACGGCTAAGGATAAATGGCAACAAAAGAGATCCAAATTAGAATCGGAATTGTGCTCATTAATAGGTGTATCACTTTACATTAGAACTTGAGCTTACAATGGTGGTGGTCTAATGGATTAACAGCCACAGTAAACAAGATTTATACATACTTAAACTGTTGAAGAAGCATACGGAATAAAGCAGGAATTGATATAAAACACAAATATGAGACAAAATACAGTTAGCACATTAAGATAGCAAGTTTAGATCTTATATCTAACTATTTTACAGCTCGTGGCTTGAGCATGTCTATAAATAATTTTGAATATTGGAGCTGTGTAGATCCAGCTCATCAGTAACATCCAGACAACTAATGTTGATGTTGTTGTTGACTACACTTAACGGTAATGACAATTGCTTTTCTATTAATGCTTTACATTGGTATTAAGTTCTCAGTTTCTATGCTTATTTTGTAGGACGGGAAATATTAAGAGTGTTAATGTTTTGACCAAGCTTCAGAGAATACCATATGTTTGCATTTTATTTCAAGAAGAACACCAGGAAGTTTAACATTCTAATCAAATTCAGATACATAACAGTTAACAGGAAAAGGATGGACGTATGCCATGGAATGACAAAGAGCCTGAGGGAAGGAAGTATTTAATTTAGCTCTTAGTATCTGACCAAAGTGTATTAGATCTTCACATTGTCATCTTCTGTTTTCTGCCAGATTTCACTCAGGTCAGCTAAGGAAAACATTCTCTCTTAATCCGTCCACTTTTTGAAATTTAGACTATCGCAAGGAATGTTGCACCTATGCACACAAAGCCTTTAGCGATAGGAGTTTTACAGGACTGTCATGATAGAGATGCTTTATTGGGTAGCTTCAAGCGCAGCTGATAGCGGTTTTCTAGGTTATGGAGAGAAATTCTGGCTCGTAGCACTTGTAGTACTTTTATATTTGCTAAAGTCTGAAGGAGAATGCTTTGGCGCAATGAAAGGTCATGGCATGCTGCTCCAGCTGTTTGTAAACTCTGCTCTAAACTTTGTTGGTTGTGCGCTCGACATTCCATGCCACTTTTAATCATCTACCCACCACTGCTGGTTATTAGCATTCTCAGTAATCTTTAAATTTTATAGCCCATGCGTGTTTCCAAATAAAGCCATGTTTTGGCTGAGGCTGCTGATTATCTTAAGGCACTTCAAGTCATTAAAAAAAGTCATGAAAATTGCTTGCATTTATTGTAAAGATGAGAAAACGGGTACATTGAATTGAGTTTCCCACTGATTTATTTAAATTGGATGTTTGTTTTTTTTCCCAACAGAAATGGTCAAGTGTGAACAGCCCACTTTTCCTTCCTCTCATACCGCCACGTTCACCTGGGTTCACGGCTGTGGTGTTGACATATGATCGAATCGAAAGCCTCTTTAGGGTCATCACTGAGATCTCCAAGGTGCCAAGCTTGGCCAAACTGCTGGTGGTGTGGAACAACCAGAACAAGAGCCCCCCTGAAGGTTAGTGTCACATTGTTACATTACAATGTAATGTTTAATCACTGAAAATAGAGACACATTTCAATCTCTGGTTTTAAAATATTATTAAGGTGCTTTTTAGTTACTATTTGTAAATGTTTGTTTTAACTAATCCTCTTTATTTTATTTTTTGATGAATTGTTTGTGTACAGTGTCTGGTAACACTTTACAATAAGGTTCATTAGTTAAACATTAGTTAATGTATTAACTAACATGAACTAACCATGAACAATACATTTGTTACTGTATTTACTAATCTTCTTTAACGTTAGTTAATGAAAATCCAGTTGTTCATTACTTGTTCATATTAGTTCACAGTGCATTAATGGTTAACAAGATTTTTATAAAGTATTTGTAAATGTTGAAAATAACATTAACAAAGAGTAATAAACGCTGTATAAGTTGCAGTTTGTTATTAATTCATGTTAACTAATGTAGTTAACTAATGAACCTTGTTGTAAAGTGTTACCGATGTTTGTATGTCCTCCAGGAGATTCTTGTTCTTCTGCCAGGCTGTTGTGAATAAGAATTTGTTCTTAAGTGACTTGCCTGGTTCTATATAGGTTAAAAAAACTAAACAATGTGATAGCCCATATTGGCAGAATTGCTTGTGCCCTGTTTTTACTTTTAGATTACTTTAGATACTTTTACCATTATGTAACACTCAATTAAGTTAAGTTCACCCAAAAATAAAAATTATTCCATGATTTACTCACCCTCTAGCCATCCTAGCTGTATATGACTATCTTCTTTCAGACAAACACAATCAGAGATATATTTAAAAATATCCTTGGTCCTCCAAGGTTTATAATGGTTGTAAAAGGTACCCCAAATTCTGAAGATTGCAAAAAAAATGCATCCATCCGTAAAAAAGTGAATCCATATGACAGGGGGTTAATAAAGGCCTTTTGAAGCGAGTCGACGCATTTGTGTAAGACAAGTATCCTTAAATTTATAAAGTAAAATAATGAGCTTCCAGTGCGACAGCCATACGTATTCGACGTACGTCCGAAAAGTGTTAACTTTCGCAACTTAGTACACAATGCCATGACATTCTACACAATGACATGACATACTACGCGATGTACATCATGGCGTAGTATAGAACGTCATGGCATTGTGGACTACGTTGTGAAAGTTAACGCTTTTTGGACGTACGTACGAATGCGTATGGCTATTTTGTGATGTCTAAATTCACTTTTAGCATTTAAAAAGGTTAATTTTAGTTTGTATTATTGATATTTCTTTTAGACAGTATAGAACATAGAAACATTTGTTATTGGCCATAGCATAAAGACGGTTACTGACATGAAAATTTTTTTTGATATCTGCCAGAACGCCAATATCAGTGCCATACTCTGTCAGGCTAATAAAACTTAGTTATGTTAAATGTAATTCATTTATTTTAGTAAATAATTTTATTTGAAAAGAGAGAACAAAATCTACACTGCTGTACTGACAGCTTTAGTTATTAAAGAATGAAAATGTGACACCAGTATGAAATGCTGTTGTGCGGCTCGCGCAAAAGACATGAAACCTCTGATAAGGAACAGATGAATGATAAGCTAGTGAATTGCCAAATCGTGTTCCTCTTGAGGTTGGAGAATTGAAAGCATGATGTGCCTTGGTCTGGGGCCAGACCTCTCTGGTTTATCTTCAGATATGGAGTGAGAACCCAAGCGTTTGGTACATCCACTGGCATAAGGCTGCACTTGAGCAGACAGCAGAAATTTGGCTTTTCTTATTGACTGTCTATGAGCTGTTGATGTCTACAAGGCCTCTTACTCCAGACTAAACGAATTAAGTGTATTTTAATTCATTTTGATATATGGCCTGTTTTCACCAGACGTCCACCCTTAAACTTTATTGTCAAACCGAAAGAATCGTTTCAATAACGGCCTTCCTTTCCTACAGCTGTGGTCAAATTTATGGCCCATTAGATATGTCAAAATAAGCTGATATTAGCAGTTATTTATTGTAGCTCTGCCTCTAATTATACTGCTTAACAAGGCGATTAGGTATGCGTCTGTTTATGAAGTCCCTGGGAAAACAAGAGGAATGGGGAATTGAATATATCCTCTCCATAGATTTGAGTAATGCCATTTTGAAGGGAAATACTTTGAAGTAGACTAATGGTTCTCTGTTGTCTTTGATTAGAGGCGTCGGTGAAGCCAGGCTCAAGCTTTGTGACCCATTAGAATTAATAAGGTCTGTTCATGGGTCAACCTGGGGCTCAAGACCTGATGAGGATGGATTTCCTCCACACCCTTTTCAATCGTTGATGATGTTTGTTTATTTCGAGCTGCCCAAATCTTGACTATTTGTCATTTTAATGAGGTGCTGGGGAACTCTGACAATAGGATTGTGTCTAAGGGAGTTTCTCAATTGGCTTAAAACACTTGGAGGGGAGGAGAACTTTTATATGGTGTTGTCACAGGGGATATAAATTGCTAAAGCTTGTTTTAAATGTTCATGCACAACGTAAAGCCCAAGTGAAATTTCAGTACCGGGCAAGGAAGTGATTACTGGCCATTAAAAAAGCTTTCGCACAAGTTGTTCGGTGCAGTCGAGAGTGCTGTTTGTTCCTAAGGTGCAGATTTATGATGTGTGAACATCTAAGTTTGTGCTTTGTGCCGTTATGCATTACGCCAGTTAGGTTTAGTTGTTAAAGTGCTACTTGTCTTTGTAGTCCATCTTGTCTGTGTTTGTTTTTGTCTCCGTTGAATCACTGTGCCAAGCTTGGATGTGGTGACAGTATCAGTTTACTTGCATGTGAAGATCTGGCTCTTCTTTCAACCAGGGAGGTTTTCCGGCAGTTATGAAGTACTTTTTTCTTTTCTTTTTTTCCCCCTTCATAGTTTGTTGTGTGATCTTGTGGAAGTACACTGTAGGCTGAAATGCTTCAACTTAACGGAGATGAGCTCATTCCAGATCTCCGGAGATTTCCAGGGTCTATACCCTGGCTTTGGGGTAGCAGTATAATTGCAGACTCTCCTAGTCTTAGGGTCTCTGTGTTTGAGTTCCAGTAGACTCTTTCGTCAGTTTTATTAGGTGACACTGTGTGCCATCTGTCTTCTGCGTGCTCTGAACTCCTACCAAGCCCTTACACAACTGAAAATAAAGAGCGTTGTCTCTTCTGCCTTGAGAAGAATGTAAGTGCGGTCAGATTCATATGTGCTTTTACTCAGTGATGTGTTTAGATTTATCCACCCACGCTCTCTTTTCCACAGTTGCTGCCATCTCTCATAGTTTTTCATCTTCTCTGAAAACGACAGTGTATTATTATTAGCTCACTGTTTTCTTTCTCTCTTTCCCTCTGTAACAGAGTCGCTGTGGCCCAAAGTCGCAGTACCTCTTAAAGTGGTTCGCACCAAAGAAAACAAGCTCAGCAATCGCTTCTTCCCTTTCGATGAGATCGAGACAGAAGCTGTTCTGGCCATTGATGATGACATCATCATGCTGACCTCAGATGAGCTGCAGTTTGGATATGAGGTAGTGAAAGCACCGAATCCCTGTTTGTGTACTTCTACTTGCTATGAAAAACATGTACTACACTGATTTAGTTAGGTTTAGTGCATTCTGGTAGCTTGAAGTAGATCGGCACAATATTGGGTCTTAAAGATCCATCAAGTAGCAAACCAGTCCTGTTTTCTAACATAGCACATGCACTTCAGTTTAAAAGTTTGGGGCCAGTAAGATTATGATTATTTTTTAAAGAAATGAATATAGCAAAGATGTATTTAATTAAAAGGCACAGTAAAGACATTGTAATGTTATAAAAAAAAAATCTATTTCAAATAAATGCTGCTGCTTTGACATTTCTATTCATCAAAGAATCCTGAAAAGAAAGAATAACAGTTTCCACAAAAATTGCATTCAGGGAGAAAAAAAATACATTTTGCCTTAGATGCTTAGAGTCAGAGCATTTGTTGTTTGATTTGGAACTTGGTGCATTTTCCCCCTTCAATTGTTTTGTGTAGGAACAAAGCAAACAAACTACAGGTCTGAGAATGCCCTGAAATCGGGTAGACTGAAAGAAATGTTAGCACCCTTAAGGGCTTTTCACACTTGAAATAATTAACCCTGGATAATTCTGAATCCTGGATTATCTTGCTTCACGTTTCACACTGCTTAGAATTTACCCGGGGTTAACAATTAATCCTGGGTATTCACAAGCTGAAGTTTCACATTGTACATTCCTAAACCCTGGGTTAACGTTTTTATCTGCGGTGTCCGTGTCATTGATTAGATGAACGCAGCACACAACCCGTTTACATACCTCTAGCATTGCGCATCCATGTATTGCCGACTGTACTATCGAGTTTATACTGAATGGACTTTTCGGACTATAAAGGTAAGAATGAAGCGAACTCCTCTTCACTTAAATTGTTGTGTTTTCTGTCAGCATTTGACTTTTTTTTTTTCTCTCAAACTCGGAATTTACTGTTTATATATACTGTTTATATGCTCAGTATTTCCGTAAATGTCCAGAGGCTAATATGAGTATGTGATTGGTTGTCTGTTGCTAAGCTTCCAGCTGTAACATTCTAACACTGCATCATTTCACACCTTAGAAGTTTGGTACCGCAATGCGGCGTTAAAGGGTTAGTTCACCCAAAAATGAAAATTTTGTCATTAATTACTCACCCTCATGTCGTTCCACACCCGTAAGGCCTTCGTTCATCGTTGAAACACAAATTAAGGAATTTTTGATCAAATCTGATGGCTCAGTGAGGCCTCTATTGCCAGCAAGATAATTAACACTTTCAGATGGTCAGAGAGGTACTAAACATATTTAAAACAGTTCATGTGAGTACAAAGGTTCAACCTTAATATTATAAAGCAACAAGAATATTTTTTGTCTGCCAAAAAACAAAATAACGACTTTTCAACAATATCTAGTGATGGCCAATTTCAAAACACTGGTTGAAATCTTTTGTTTCGGAGTGGTTCGGAGCGCCAAAGTCACGTGATTTCAGTAAACGAGGCTCCGTTACGTCATAAGTGTTTCGCAGTTTCAATACTTCACATGACTTTGACGGTTTGATACACGAACTGAAACACTGATTCGAAACAAAAGATTCGTGAGATTCGAAGTGGTGTTTAGAACGTCGATGAACCCGGGGTTAAGTGCAGTGTGAAAAGCCCTTTAGTTATGTGTTAAAGAGTCATTCCTTCTAACTTTTTCATTCTCTTTACTATGCAATATATCCTCCATGTGACTTAAAGATTACACACTGAATGAACACCTTTTATCTTGATGGCTAAATGGATTCTGTTGAAATGGTTTCCTTTCAACCAAATTCACAGAATCTGGAGCAACTATAGCTTAATTGTCGTCCCCACATGCACAATGATAATAGAGCAGTGATCCCAGAACCTCTTTGGGTCACTCCTACTTAAAATTGAGCTTGCATGCATTGCAGGATTTTTGAACTATCCTCTATTGCCTAAATCTGTGCTCGACATCTCAAAGCATTCCTTACAGTTGAAGTCTCCATTTTTATAATTTAGCTTTTTTATATGTGAAGGATGACAGGACAAGCAATGTTGTCCATGGCTACGGGCTTGTCTTCAACTCACCTGCAGGCATTTATACACTATTGAGCGAATGAAGTATAATTTATGGATAATTGTATGAAATGGAAGACAGCTTTAGACAAGGCTGCCTGCCTAAAACACTATAGCTGCTTATGCCACTCGAGAATGACATTCAAGAATTTCATCATCATATTCTGTATGCCTGTCTATCATTTTTTGGGATTAACGAACAATTAGACTTAATTTATTTAAGTCTTAATATCCGTGGTTTAGCATCATTTGAAGCCAGTATTATCTAAAATGATTCTAATTGTTGAACAGTTTACTGATCCTCTATGGTCTTGGCGTTTGTGAAGGTTTATATTATATGTCTCAGATGTTCTGTATGTCTGTATAGGTATGGCGTGAGTTCCCAGACAGGCTGGTTGGATATCCTGGACGGCTTCACTTATGGGACCACGAGATGGGCAAGTGGAAGTATGAATCTGAGTGGACCAATGAAGTGTCAATGGTCTTGACTGGAGCTGCATTCTACCATAAGGTACAGCACAAATCCGTCATGGACTCTGTCACCTTCATCCAGAGTTGTGCTCTGCCAAAACCATCCTCTTAATATCTCTGTCCTCCCTCTGGTGTCAGAGATCAAGAGAGGTTATCTCATTTGCAACTCAAAACCCTCAATGATGTTCAGCTTTCGCTTTCATAAATCATTAGTACACTCATCTCTACTGAGATTTTTCATCAAAATGGCTGATATTGTTTCTCGTGTCATCAAAAAAAAAGTTTATTTTTTCCTTTCCAGTACTTCAACTATCTCTACACTTATAAAATGCCGGGAGACATCAAGAACTGGGTTGATGCTCATATGAACTGTGAGGATATTGCCATGAATTTCCTTGTGGCCAACATCACTGGCAAAGCCCCAATAAAGGTAACATAACCTCAGAGTATAATATTGTTGACTGTGTTAGTGTCTGTTTGTTTTGGTTCTACAATTACTTTGGAGGGAATCAAACAGCAGTTGAAAACTGTTGTGCTGCTTAATATTTTTGTGAAAACTGTGATGCTTTTTTTCAGTATTCCTTGATGAATGGAACATTCCGCAGCATTTATTTGAAATCGAGCTCTTTTTAACATTATAAATGTGGAAACACTTTACAATAAGGTTCATTTGTTCACATTTGTTATCAACATTAATTAACATGAACTAATAATGAACTGCACTTCTATAGTATTTATTAATCTTTGTTGATGTTCATTTCAACATTTACTAATACATTATTAAAATCTTGTTAACATTAGTTAATGCGCTGTGAACTAACATGATCAAATAATGAACAACTGAATTTTATTAACTAACATTAACGAAGATCAGTAAATGCAGTAACAAATGTATTGATCATGTTAGTTAATACATTAACTAATGCTTAACTAATGAACCTTATTGTAAAGTGTTACCATAAATGTAATAATTCTGCCAATTTTGATCAACTTAATGCTGCTCTGCTGAAAAAATATATTAATTTCTGTTAAAAAAAATACTGACACCAAACTTTTGAAACATTGTGAGTGCATTAGCACAGTTTTAATATAGCAAATTATAAAGGCTTTCTTTTAAAGAGTCACACAAAGTGACAGATGGGTCATTGGATCATGTTTTGGCTGTAAAAGTATGATCGCTTAAAAATGAATGTGGGCGTTCCCTGAAAGAATGCGGATGTTCTGACAGCATGCTCTGTCTCTGATCAGCTTTCGCCCTTCTCCCCCAGCCTCTACAGTCTGTAGTCTACAGTGACTCTGTCCAGGTGCTGGTCGGTCTTATAAAGCCCTGGCCTTAACCTCTGTTATCTGGGAGTCACTGTCTGCCTCTCTCCTGCTCGCTCTGTTTTCCTAAGCTCACTGGGGCACATTCATTCTGCCGTCAGTTATGCCGTGAACCTTCTCCCCTCTCTCCTCCACATCCCCACATCACCCACACCTCCAAGTGCCCCAACCCCAGGATCCCACTGTGGAGAGTGTCAGTCAAGTGTGTGTGTGTTGTTGGAGGAGGAATGGGGCAGAGGGGTCGTACATCATTCGTCTAATGAGCGCGGCAGATACGGTCGTTTAGCGAGGCCACGGGCACGGACTGCTCTCTCATTACATCTGACTTATATGGCCTGTCATCAAGTCATCTCCTCCCACCCAGCTCACAAACACACACACACACACACACACACACACACACGCTCTTCACAGAGGCCCATCATTGCAGCCCCAGCTCATTATTAAACAACCTTATCGATGTTGTGTCAAATTTTGTTGTTTTTAATATGAGGAGTGTGTCGTGATTTCTTGGCATTAAATTGGGGGCTTCAGACACATGTAGGTCAGATCATTTTGTTTTTGACCACTTTGAGGTTAGAACAGATATTAAAAAAAGGAAGTTTCTGCTTTCTTATAATATAAAAGTCATAACTTGTTCCTCTAAGTATTCCAAACTATTTTCAGGCATTTTTTGACTGTTAGATTTATTAAAGCAACATTTCTTCTAACCCTAATTTATGGAGTGTGTAGCTTTTCATTTCTTAAACCACCATGTAGGAGGACAAAATGTTTGTTTTTGGAAATAAATATTTTGATGTTATTTCCATCAAAAGGTGCATCAATTGTTGGTCAAGATCTCGTATTGACAATGCAAGAGTCGAGCACTCTGTAACGTCTACTCCAGCACATCACAAAGACTTTAAATGGATTTAAGGTCTGGACTCCAATTGAGGTGCCAATTCATGAGTGAAAATAATTCTTTATGCTTCCTCCCAAACATTCTTTCACAATTTGAGCCTGATGAACCTTGACATTGTATCCTGGAATATGGCCATGTTGTGTCTTCCTAAGTGGTTGTTTAAGAAATGGATAGCTACACACTCCATCAATTAGGGTTAGAAGAAATGTTGCCAAACATATAACATGTTATAAACATAATAATCACTGTAATAATGATCCAGTCATAGACTCTTAAGCATTTGCCTATTTAAATTCAACAACTTCCTTGACTAAAAATCAGGCTGTCTAAATGTGTTTTTCAGTGTCATGATGATTTTGAAGGATATGTTTTGTAATCTGGATAAAAGCTTTTATTTTTACAGTTAATTTTTATTATAGGGTTATGTCCATTATGAGTATTTGAATTTTTTTTTAATTCTGAATTAAATGTATCTGCCGTGAAATAGCCTGTGAAGCAGTTATGGCAAACTTAAATACAATAACTTCACAATAAAACTGGCAGTTTGAGAACTTTTTATAAAAAAAAAAATATATATATATATATATATATATATATATAAATAAATATACTTGCGTTTAAAAAAAAAAAAAAAAAAAACCTCATTGGGACTTCCACATAAAAACAAGCATGTCACGTTTGTTTTTCTCTTTCTCTAGGTTACTCCTCGGAAAAAATTCAAGTGCCCAGAGTGCACAGCGATTGACGGGTTGTCCCTGGACCAGACACACATGGTGGAAAGGTACAGTAAAACCAGGGATTCCCTTTAGTTGGGCAGAGGGGGCTCTGGCAGCATTCTTGCCATCTGAAACGCATTGTGGGTTTCACCAACAATTGGCTCATTGTAGCTCAGGACAGGAGAGTCTTTCCTGTGCTCTGAGATCAAAACATTCAAGTTCACTGGACCTTACAAAAAACAATCCTTCTCAAAGAACTGTGACTTTCCTCTCTATCAGAGGTTCACCATAAATCATCATTTTGTTCTGAGTTTCAGTTCAAGTATGAACCAAGCGAAGCACACATCAGAAAGGCTTGAATTGATTTTCTTTGAAAATCACAACTGTTTCCTCATCCGCTGAAGCATAATCTTGAGTCTTGATGATTGGTTTCATACCTCCAAGTTGTGATTGAGGAATTAAAGCCGGAGTCTGGTGGACTCCGAAGCAGTGTTTGACCTTGAAGTGAATATGGAGTGGTTGCAGCCAATCAAGGGCTCCGTTGACTGCTGAACCTTTCCAGGGGTCACACTTGTTTAGATTGATGAAGGGGTTCCTGCCTCTGGTTATACTTCTCTCGATATGTGTCCTGGGAATGCCAGGCATTTTGAAAACATCTGATCCCCGTTGCTTTATGTTATACATGCATCTCATGATTCATATGACTCTAGAACACTAGTTATTTTCTACCCTGAATGTTTTTTCTCAACGGAGCCATTTTTGAAAGGCTTTTTTTTTGCAGTATAACTCCACTTTTTCACCCTCTTTCTTTTTCCTTTCCAGGTCTGAGTGCATAAACAAATTCGCCTCTGTGTTCGGCACCATGCCTCTGAAGGTTGTTGAGCACCGGGCTGATCCTGTACTCTATAAAGATGACTTCCCAGAGAAACTCAAAAGTTTCCCCAACATTGGTAGTCTGTGACACAACCACAATGACTATTTCCAGGCTACGGGCACTCCAGGATTTCTCTTTCTCATTCTGTATGACTATTGACTTTTGAGGAGTGCCCTTCCAATGGTGGTGTGATAGGAGCTGATGCACTGTATAACTTATTACTATGTTTTCACTCTTGAGAACAGTTGCTGAAACAGGACGACGCATCAAGCTGGTTGATTTTTGTGAGGACAGGTCAGAGCTTTGGTCACAAGCTGAAAACTTCCTTGTGGTTGATGGTATATCTGTGTGAGGAAAATGAACACATAGAGTATCACAGCCCACTGATAAAAAGAGGAGGATATATTAATGTAATTTTACATTTATAGTTTAACTTTCTGTTGTTTTTTTTTTTTGTTTTTTTTTAAATAATGTGCATCACGCTGAACAAATTGTAGCATAACTTTATCTGAATATCTGGGGTGCTGGGATGGGGCTATTAGTTTGTACATGGTATTGTTTTGCACAGTCACTAATAGTGATTTTAATACTATAGTTTGAGTTATATCAGTTTGACATTTCATTTTATATTCTGTTGCTGACTTTTTGAATGTTGTTGGAGAAAAAAAAAGTATTTTATGTAAATGTTCCCTATTTGGTTTACAACACTTATGTCTGTCTAATTGAAGCATATTTTGCATAATTATAGATATTAAAAGACACTATTTACAGAGTTTTATATACTGTACAGCTGATAACATGGTTATATACCATGATATTGCAAAGAACTCATTCATTCACAATGTATTCTAGTCATTTCCTTTTGGTATCTTCATTTCTTCCTTTGAATTTTGTTTGTTTTCTACATTAAGATGTATGTAATAAAATACTCAATGTAGGGATGTGCATTTGGTCATTTTGAAAATGTATCTGTATACATGCATCTTTGCATTGCATCTTGTTGACTTTACAGCGTTTTTAAGATGGTATGTTAAGTTAAAAATTTTAATTTTAAAAACTGTTTTTAGATCCTTCAATTGGTTTCCACAGTTGCGCTCCACTTTGCTTACACAAGTTGTCATCCTTTTCTAATCTCAAACAAATGCGCATAGTTACTTGAATTTGATTGGTCTGAACTATTCTGTAGTTTTCAAGTGTTATTGTGTTTTCATTCCTGTCACTTGCTCTCATGCTCATCCCTAATTCGATGGTATGTTGACTTAGTGTAGATTTTGGATGAATTGTCTTCTTTCTCTTTTTCTCCAGCTGCCTCTGTTGTCTGGGCCCAAAAGCAGATGTCTGAGCGCTTTGAATGATTTAGGTTCAGGAGCCTGCACGTCTGAGATAAATTCATTTCATCTCTATGGGGAGTGAACTTGTAAAGAGAAATCTATTCCTGTTCTGACTCTTTCTGCCTGAAGAAAATGAAAATCTGGTAAGGAAGTTTCAGCAACATGTTAAGTATTGGAAATGTCACTGAATGAACAATTACACTCAGAAAGCCAGATTGTCTGCCGCTACACCCCAGGCAAACTGTCATAGGAGTACAGCATTCATTATTATAAAATATCTACTTTATAAAAATGTTTGAGGAGTGCTTATCACTTAGACTGATCATCAAAGTCAAGTAGTCAGCCTTATCCAAGAGCCCACGGTTAGTCAGCAAGCACTGTCTGATTGGTCAAACCTTTGTTGTACCGATATGAAGGCATTTAGTAATATGTTATTAAAATCTGTTCAATATCAGATGCCCATTTTGTTTTATACCTCTTTTTTTAGATTTATAAACTTCATGAATTAAAAATTGTGAATACAGCTACTAATATATATTGCACAGGGATATCTAGTATTATTTATTTATTTTTTTTATTCATCTGCATTTAGAGAAACAAACAAAAATGAACACACAGAAAATGTCAAATGAAAGGAAACATCCATAGTAGAATATCCAGCACCTGTAATGGTTTAAATGTAGGCTTTTTTTTTAACCCATTAAAGGATCGCTAAGTAAAAGCAATCTCTTGCCAACAGGAACTTCATGTCTTCAACATGTCTTTAATGTAAGATGGCTGTTAAATCAGGTTCTGAGAACAGTGTGTCAGATGTCCTAGAGCAGAGTGACTCCCTCAAAATCAGTGTTCACAAAATATTTCTGATTTTTGAGATGGTTTGGGCCAAGATTAAACAAAATATACAACTTGTTTTAGTTGTTTTTTTGTTTTGTTTTTTTGGATTTTAAACCAATCTAAAAAACGCACTTGGAAAATAAACAATTTTCCAGCCCTCTGTACTTCACCGTCATGTTCTCAGAGTACTTGATAGTTGATTGAGTGTACACATTTTTTTATAGTGATATTCCACTTGAATCAGATGTTCTCAAAGCAATTCCAACAATTAAAAAAAAATTGTAAGTGCAATAACTTACGGTTGTAAATCACACCATATATATAGACCGTAAACAAGCTTGAAGGTAAATAATTATTCAAAATGATTCAAAAGCCATATGTTTAGCTTTAAGCATCACAACTATTTTAGGTTCATTTACATACCAAAATCCCAAATGTATCACATTTTATCCCTAGACCCACAATACAATAACAGCCAGAACCCTTAGTCACACATAAAATAATATATTTCTAATAAGGATTTTTTTTTTTTTTTTTTTTTTTTATACAAAAAAAAACAGCTCCAAGGGTATTTTTTGCAAGATAGCAATCCAAAGAAAACCGTACATGCGACCACACACAAAACAAAGCATTATATTATTCTAGTACTTGGATATGCCTACTTCAGTAGTATAAGTTTTGAGAGATGGGACAGAGACTTAAGCATCTCTGTAACTCATAGGCATCTGCAAGGTACTGTCTGACAATTGACATTTCTTTTTGGTACTGTATAATCTGTTGCCCAGTCTCCACAGAACCGTTTTGACCTCTCTGCATGTTTAGTTATGATTTACCTTTGAATGAAATGCAAGAGTGTTAAAAGCAAATGTGATGATGTTCTGTTAAGTGTAGATTCGCTCATTTAATGGTATGCAAATGTATGTGTGTGAAGATACTATATAAAGTAATGATAGTGTTGACCTGAGCTTCATCAACGCCCCTCCCGGCTCCACAATAGTTAAAGATAGGCTAACACAGAGCCCAGGCTGTCACAGAATCCTTGTCCGCAGATGTCTCGGTGTTAATTAAAAAGACTGCCCGAGAGCATGGGTGTGCATGGACTCGGAGACACTGAGGGCTGAGGCTTTGGCCGGGGTAGCAGGCCGGGCCTTGTTCAGCATGGGGCTTTGAAAGACGAGCCATGACAGCTGAAGGGAAGCATGTGCGAGGTATGTTTGTTTTGCATTTACCCTGCACACAGCTGTGTGGATTGTCCTTTCCCAGAACACCGGAACACTATAGTCACTTCATCCTCTCGGTAACCTCTTAAAGGCCAAAGCGACAATGTCAGGACTCAGAATTCTGCACTGGCAGAACTTCTCATGGCTTTTAAAGACTGGAGGTTTATTGCTACTCTGTTGGATGGGATCGGTGTGGGATGGGTCTGCTTTGGTAACAAGTGCCAGTTTTAGTTCTAATGAAAAGTACATTAACATTATCATTATTTTTTTTCCCAATAGGTCCCTTGGTAGGCTGGGTGATGAGATGCTAAGTTGTGAAATGCAATGAAAACTTCTGCCAAAAAATGAATGAAGCATGGCTTGAACTTCATGAAGCTCCAACACATTACATATCATATATACAGCCATGGGGCACAAGACTGAGCAGCAGTAAGGAGGTGATCTCTAATTAACTTTATGTAATGAGGTTTTCTTACAAAGTGATTTTAACATCATATTGTGTCCAATGCATTTACAGTGAGATTTTGTTTAAAAACATTAAGTAATGGAAGCCTAGTATTTGTAGGTTTAAAAAAAGGCCTCAATATGGAACATGATTCCATGTTGTGACTCCCCCAAATCAGGTAAGTCACTGCTCTGGTATTATAACAAAAAAGTTGTGTGTGTGTATATACGTATCTCCAGGGATCCAGATAAGCTGCACAGCAGAATGAAGGGAAGGAAATGTGGTTCTCATTTACAAATTAGAAATGGCTTCTCCAAAGGGCAGAACGTATCAGATTCGGCTCCAGATTTCAAACAGCTTTGTTTTACCTGATCTAAATCTGACTTGGGGAAAAGCAGAAAGCTCGTAGTACCTTGAAACGGTCCTCGCTTTATATTTCCACCACCTCGGTGGCGGTGGATGGCAATGTCAGTGATTATATGCCAAAGCCCAGTATTGCTTCCACCCAATCAGAGCCATGGTGGATGATGCCCAGATTGGCAAGTTGATGGATTCATTTGAGATGGTGCAATGAGGACTTCAGCCAAAAAATTAAAGAAGCATGCCTCAAATTTCAGGCAGCCCCACACTGCGTAGTTTTATGTCCAGGACTTGGAGAATGAGGGGAGAGTAGCCAAGGCACCAACATTCACTGAAAAATTAAAAAGATGCAAGAATATTGTGGTCTTCAAAACACAAAGAAAGCAAAACTTTCTTAACCTATTTTGGCATTCTTTTTGTAGATTGTAGTTCTTAGTGAAGTTTGACAATTCAATTTGACTGCTGGTATGATGTATCCAAGATTTAGATGTTAGATGCTGCTGTCAGATCTCACCAAACAGCTTTAGAGCAACTCATTCTTGCAGAGAATGAGAAATGAGATTGCAAATAATCAAACCATAGATTTCAGTGTGGATAGAGACTGCCACCTGTGTATTTATTTTTATTTTTTTATTTTTGGTCTTTAACTGTATTGCTTTGGCTGTGCACTGGCAGATTGCACTTACTGCACTAGGGACATAATTCAGCAAGGCAATAGGAAGCCCCCTTTTAGTGCCTAGTTGCCTACAGGAGAGGTATGCCTTTATTTTCCGGCTACTGTCTGGCACCCCCAGGCCCTCTTAAGTCTAACATGCCTGATGTCCCACTCCCAGCAGGCTTTTGCTCAAGTGTGCAGTATATTTCTTAAATAGCCAACTTCTGTAATGCCATATGACTTAATATGAACAAATTAATCAATGTAGCAGTAGTGATTGTTCAGTGAAGGATTTTGTCGGGTTTTATACTGGTAACTGGCGATTACTACTGTATATACGTTTGGATAAAGGCTACAATGGGAAAGTTTTTACTGTGAGAAACTTTTGACTGTTTTGTCCTTTGGAACTGTCCAGGCAGAAATGGCATATTTGGAAAAGGAGTCTGTGACAGAACAAGAATTTAGTAGATTTTAATTATGCTGAGATGAAAACGAAGCCAGATGCGTTTTGATAAATTTATGTGCGTTTACAAATGGGTCACTAGTGGCGGATAAGTGCAGGTTGTTTTTTTTTTTTTCTCATGTAATTCTTGTATGCATTCAAATGTCAAGTTTCTGTCGTCCGTATTGTTTTAAAGCCAGAACATTCTCAGTTTTATGATCTCTGATTTTCCCTAGTCTCTCTAGACTTCAAATCAAATAAATCTCATGGATTCTCAATTACTTTTTCTTGTCTTTGTCAATCCACACACTCCTTGATCCCAGGTCATGCTTTGGTGGCTAACTTATGTTCACATTTGCTGCTCCTTCTCTTGTATGTTGAGGGACTTCAGAGATAATGTCCTAAAGTTGGGGGAGTCATGTAGCCCAAGAGATGGCTGCGCTGTGTTCTTTAGCTTTCATTCGCAGTGTGGCGATGCTGGAAGATTTCCTGTCGGGGTCCATGTTTAGGTCGTACCCATTAATGCCGGTGCCCATGCCTGGACTCCCAAACAAGCTACCCATGTGTGTCTGTCCCATGTGACCTCCAGGACTGGGCACCCCCAAGAAGTCAGACACTCCACTAGCAGCATGTGGATGAGGTGGCATGCAGGAAGTGACCGAATCACAGGGTACGACGCAACCCGGCACCGGAGATGCCGCACTGCCGCTGCCTATCCAAGAAGGGTTCTGAATCTGCAACAAAGTCAAATGCAGAAGGTTAAGGTATAGTGCAGTTACATTCTGCAAACTCAGCATCAATAACATTAATGTAACTTATAGTCGTGAGAGCATTTATCAAGTCTGACGACTTGTTTTGAAATATTGCTTTGGCGAAAGTGCAGAATCCTCAGTGGTTCTCAATGTGGAGATTCATCAAGAGCTTTGGGGCATTCATCTGGTCCCGTATTGAGTGGGAGCTGCTTGCCTAGTGTGGAGGAGGAATGCCTGTCTCTGTATGCTCCTTCAACACCCAGAATAACCTCCTCTGCCGAGCGGAGGGAGCGCAGAGTGAATTGATAGGGCTGTATTCTGCTCTGGGCCTGGGGAGGTGGGGGTCTGAGGGAGGGCTGTGGAGGGAGATGAAAGCCCTCTCAGGGAGATGCCCCAGATGTGAGCAAAGCTGCATTCCACAGCTGCAGGCGCACTCCCCAAAGAGCCACCCCTGCCCTCCGACCCGGCCACATATTCATAATAAATCCAGGAGATTCTTTGGCTCTCCTGTGAAGGCGTGTCGTCCTCGGCCACAGCCCTGGTCTGACCTGACCTCGACATTGCGTTTCCTTAGGTCTCAAAATTGTCAGTTGTCTGCCTTCCTACTGTTTTTCATTTGAAATTCATAACCAATATTGAATTTTCAGGTTTTAAAAAGTATACTTAATGGATTAGTTCACTTTTAATGAAAATTACCAAAAGATTTACTCACACTCAAGCCATCCTATGTGTTTGTGACTTTCTTCTTTCTGATGAGCGCAATCGGAATTATATTAAATATCCTGATGCATGCAGGCTTTATAAGGGGGCAACGAGTATGAGCTGAAGAAAGTGCATCCATCTATCATAAATGTAATCCACACAGCTCCAGGGGGTTAATAAAGGCCTTCTGAAGCGAAGCGATGCGTATGTGTAAGAAAAATATCCATATTTAACAAGTTATAAAGTAATACATAAAATAAAATATCTAGCTTCCGCCAGACCGCCATATTCTTCCGTATTCAACTTACGAATAAACACTTTTTTTCGTAAGTTTAATATGGATGCCGTAGGATGTAGCATAAGCGTTTTGGACTGATGCACTTTCTTGCGCTTCATACTGGTTGCCCCTGTTCACTACTATTATAAAGCTTGGATGCGTCTGGATATTTATTGCTATAACTCAGAAAGAAGAAAGTCATTTACATCTAGGATGGCTGGAGGGTTAGTAAATCTTGGGGTAATTTTCGTCTTAAAGTGAACTAATCCTTTAATCATAAAGGTAACTTTCTAGCAGCCCTCGCATGTGTGTTCTTAATAAAACACTCTGACAGGGTTTCCCGCACTACTTATGTGGCGCCGCAAGTATGAATCTATATTACAAAACAAGTGTGACCAATGTAGTCTGATTCCTGAATGAATGAATTGATTCTTTTTACTGAATCAAAAACATAAAGCACAGTCAATTCCTGAACAAATGACTGTCACATTAGTGAATCAAACACATACAGTTCACAACTGAATGACTTAAATCAGTGAACTTACTGTTTCTTCATACAACGACCATGTATAGTTTTTGCAGTACTAAAGAGTGAAGTGCATAAAAATCTATGTAAACATCTTTGTGATGATTTTTAAAAAATAAAATTTTATTTGGAATAATTTGGCAATTAAATTTAAAAGTAGTAAAACAACTACTAATAGAATGGAACTTTTTTTCTTAATTTTTTTTTTTTTTTACAGTTTCCATCCTTACTCAGCATCATTAAAGACTGTTAATGTTCATTACTGATACTTCCTTGACTATCAGCTATTATTGGAGACATCACTATACCTGAGCATAGTTTTCAGGCCGAGTGAGTAGAGGCAGTTCATAGGCCGTGGAAAAATGTGTCCGGACCTGTTGCATCTGTCCGAAACGCTCTCTTTTCCGCCACTTGGCTCTGCGGTTTTGGAACCACACCTGCAAGCAAGACATCAACCCTTAATCATGAGGATATCGGATTAGTAAATGATTAAATGACCTCATGCTAACTAGCCACTTGTGGTGTTACATCATAGAGATAAAATGTTTTCTTAGTGGAGATTTATTGACTGAGTAATAAACATCTATTATCAAACTTCCCATTATTACACCGTATGTGCACTGAACACATTATGTGGCTCATTTGGTATCAAATGTCCTTTTTTGGTACCTAGAGAGTCTGTCACTTTAGCTCACGTATTAATCCCTTCGGCGGTATTATTTTTCAGCATCTTTTCCTGGAAACAGTTTGGTAAGACCTGGCCATTGTTTGATGTTGTGGGAGCTGACAGATTGTGATGGCCTCCTCTGAGTTTCTTTTTTATCCGAGCCATCAGCAGCAGCAGGGGGCAGGGAGGGGAAAGCAGGAACCCACCGGGGCCAGAGGCCTCAGAGAACCATGTCACTCCTCCTCCTCCACTACAGCCACACGCTTGCTTTGATGGATTAGGAGATTGCTGCTCAACTTTTAGAAAGGAAAATGTGAATTGAAAATGAAAAATCATTTACTCATCCTCGTGCCCTGACCTCAATGGCTTTATTTTTTGTGCTAAACACAAATGTATATATTTTGATCATGCAATGGTCTCCAAAAACCATCTGAAACTTTATTTAAAATATCTTCTTTTGTGTTCCACAGAAGAATGAAAGTCACACAGGTTTGAATGACATGAGAGTGAGTAAATGACATAATTATATTTTTGGGCAAACTATCCTTTTAGCAAATAGTCATTACTAGATTTTATTTGGCAAATTTTTTATTTATTTTTTTTCACTTTTTTGCCCCTCTTTGCTTTCCTATAGAAATATGCATTGTTTCCCTGAATAGATCTGGGAATTAGAGAACAAATTACACAAAGCGATTTCTCATGGCTCGCAGTCTGAAGAGCTGCCAAAATTCCATTCTTTTAATCCCGGCTCTTCTCTGTTTAGAAGTATCTGTTTATTGATTTGTGGAGTGGAAAGTTTTTTTTTTTTTTTATCAAACTGAGACTTTCTTTTGTCTTGCAATCTCGATTCGTCACGGAGCTTGAACTTGGAACGGGGGATGGCTCTTTGGTCAATCAGTTTGTGGTTATTGCATCCATTGCCAGCGAGATGTCAGCCTATCTTTCAGCGTAACTTGATAGCACCTTAGCTCTGTTTGCTCTTAATGTGGTGGTGGACATCAGCGATCCCTTGGCTCCACATCATATGTTTGTAGAGCTTAACTGCCTAGAGAAAAAAAGAACTTTTGTTTTGCAGAGATATTTTCAGAGAGCATCATCACTCTTGTGGCTCTCCGCTCGCATCCTTGTTTTGAAATGATGCTAGATTTTCATACTGCCTGGGCATCTATGAATGCAAAGACGTTTAATATGCATTGTCTGCACCAGCATTTTTATTCCTGTTTTTATATTTATCTTTTTTCTCAGACTGTCTTCCCCTTCATAAATCTAAGCATGGCAGTTGGGAGATCGAATAGAAAGATGGAAGAAAGTTCAAAATGGAGTTTGTTTTCATTCTATGTTTAATTTCCTGACTCTTAAGCCCCTGGCTTTCCATATCTGACTCTCCAACCCAGTAAAGGCGTGTAGACGAGTGGTGGAAAGATTCGCTTGCACCTCTCGTACCGGTGAGCCAGTGCTGAGGTGTGTTGTATAATGCTTACACCAAAAGTTCACCTTTGAACCAGACTGACTGGGAGAGAGAGACCATAGATAGAGAATTATTTGGTTCTTTAGTTCAGTCAAAAGCGGTTGGCGCAACCTTGGTCTTTCTTTTTGGTTTCTTTAAAATATTTTCAATCATTCTTTCCCTTTCGGAGTTACTGTTGAATGAGTTCAAGCCTGCCAACATTAACAAGTCCACTAATTTTGGCCAGCACCTGTAAATAACGTAGCAGAAAGTCTTTTTAAAAATCTTTTGTATGTTGTCCATGCGTGCTAGTAACATAGTAATTGGTAAAGACGTTGACAGCTAAAGCAGCTTAGAGGCTTATTATGGAGTTTTATTTATGTTCCAGCACCAGGGGAGAAAGAACAGAAACACTGAACTAAACCCGGCAGAAAAAACAGCTTTGAAGTCCAGAGTAGCTTTGAGGATTGATGGTCTGCCTCTGCTGTCACTCAAGCTCACCTTTTCTACTTCTACAGAATCACTCATTTTTTGTTTCTTGACCTCCAGAACTGTAATTATAGGAAAATGCTATTTGTAGTATTTTATTTCTATTTTTATGTAATTAAACCATTACAATTTCATTTTATATCAAGTTGTCATTTTATTTTAGTGATTTATATTTGGATGTTTTTGGGGTGACAGTTATGTCAAGATCATTGTTGGTATACCTATATTTCCTTGACATTTAAAAAAAAAAAAAAAAAAAAGTGTTTACATGTCTAACTAAATGTTTTGGTGAATAAGTTGACTTTTAAGCCCTTAACCTTTGACCTGATGCATCCAGACATCTTAAATATATTAATATCAGCTCTTTCTCTTAGAAAGGCAAAGAAAAACAAAACAATCTCAGCCAATTTGTGTATACATTAATAATTTACAGCTTAGTTGAGTAAGTCTGTTTGTACATAAGTGCTGTTTCTTTATAGACCACTTTTTTTAAATTATTCATATTTTTTGGGATTTTTTGTGTCTTCAATAAGATGGGAGAAGCAACAGGATTTGATGGGGTGAAAAAAGGAGGTGGAGGGTGGGTTCCGCAAATGAAGACACCGGACTCTGGTTGCTTGTGCAAATGCATCACCTCGCAAGATGTCGGAGCACATGATACAACTACCCAAGCTTGCTTTTCGCCAAGCGAGTCACTCATAAAAATGTTATGCTTAGCATTAGGGTAATGTACAGTAAAAATATATATTTTTGTGCTGTCCGAAAGCAGAGAGTAGATGAGAAAAGGCTGCACTTGTGAGTTCCAAAAAAGTTTGACAGTGTTCATTGTCCCTGTAACTGAACCGTTGTAGTTCTTTGGCTATAACTAAAGAATAATGGGAAACATCCAGTGTTGTGTCCATGGATATTACTCATAAGCAACCCTCACCATGTGAAGGAGCTTCAGGCCAGGTTCTCTCACCTACCCTTGAGAGCAAGGAGGGACACATTCTTTCCTGAGTGGGACATTAATGAAATACAAACAGTGTAAATCCGGGGCTTCTAAGTAAAGCGCACATTCGGGGTCGGGTAAAGGGATCTCCCGGGCTGTCTGTTGGTGCAGGAATGCAGCAGTAGTGTTGGAGGGATTATATGCAAATGTTGGGGTGGGGTGGGGGTGGGTCACGTAAAGGTTCTGGTTTTCCAGACCTAGGCTGAGTTTAATACAGCTGGGCTCAGAGGTTCAGGTAGAGGCTCGAGATAAAAGCAGACCCTGACATGTCTAATCTGAAAGCTCCTTTTTACTTTACGATCTCTTGTGATGGCCAATGTCAAACAGCTTTTTCTCTGTATTCTCTATTTATATGTAATAACCTTTGCGCTGAGTGAAATCACTCTTCCTCCTGGTCTAGAGAGAGATGATAAAAGGTTATTCAGAACTTGGTAAATGGATATGTGGAGTTTGAAGGGGCTCACACCTGTACACGAGCTTCTGTCAGGTCTGTCCTCAGTGCGAGTTGTTCCCGGGCGTAGACGTCAGGATAGTGTGTTTTCTGAAAGACTTTCTCCAGCTCCTCGAGCTGATAGCTTGTGAAGGTGGTACGGTTGCGTCTTTTCTTGCCCTTGTTGCTCTCTCCCTCGGCCTTGTCCAACGGAGAAGCCAACTCTGAGTTTGGCTGTTGGGGGCTCTTCACTCCTGACTCCTTTACGCTGAGGTAGCTGCCATCCATCCCTGCAGGATCACTGTTTTGGGGCAACTCAGAATCTGTCAGCCCTGTGCTGTCTTTACCTATAGACAGAAAATATACATGTAATGTGGATTACTTGAATACATAAGATTATGAAAGTGATGAGAGGGAAGCAATTTAGTAATTTAAATTTGTAACATTTTTACACATTGCTGGCATTTTTGTCCAAATGACTTAAAGCAAATTTATATTATTAGGGTAAATCCCACTGAAGCAATTTGAGATCAAGGTCACAATTGTGATAATTCATGTTAATTGAGCCAAACATTTTTCTGTTAAGAATTAAGTAATGTTTGCGAGTTTGTGTATTTATTTATATATACAGTACTGTGCAAAAGTCTTAAGACACCATTTGATGTAGCAATGGTATAATGACCATATATAGTTATATATATGATCTCTTTTTTTAGAATATAACCAGAAAATTCAGGAAATTTGTATGCAGTATTAAAAAAACAGAAAAAAAGACCTTCTATAGGCTTAAATGGCAAGAGTTTAGTGAACTCTCAATACACCTTGAGAAATAGCAGTAATCAGCTCTCTTAAACCTAAATGGAATGGAAAAGGACTGTTAGGCCAAGAAAACTTTCAAAATCTGATGAGAAGTTTCGCAGTTTCTTCTTTGAGAAAATGGAATAATATATAATATATTATTATATATATATATACAGTAAATATATAATACAGTATGTGTGTCTTTTGCAGATATTGCAGATATACAATACACAAACATTGGACAAACATTAATTAACTTTAAACATTTTTGGTGTATTATTTAATATAATACAATGTGTATATATATATATATATGGCTATAAAACTGCTCTAATTTCATTTTTAATGTCCATCCCAATTTGAATCCCTATTTTTACACTGATGTTTACAGTTTTTACAGCATTTATACATTTGGTGTTAATATACAATTATTGATTATAAATTTTGTTTAGTACTTTAATATTAATAATAAATTTACTATCAAGCATCAGAAATGTAGAAATAACCCCACATCAATGAAGTATTGTTCATTCTAAGTTCATTATATCTGCATTAACAAATTAGAAAATCCTATGGCATCTTATCTTAAGTGTTTGCTATAATATTGGTCAATATAATATAATATTGCATATCTTGATTATTCCTAATTGGTGTGTGAAATGAGAGAGTCCATAAGGGTCTGTGGCTTGGTGTCAGATGCACAGCAGTAACGGCTGCCAGTCTCAGCTCATAAATCAGCTGCTCATGTGAAACAGACACCATGGCTTTAATTGCAGACTGATAGAAAATTACAGGTTTCCTGCTTGGGCACAATCTGAAGACTGCAACCCTACTTGATGAGCGCAGCCTCAAACATCCACACGGTCTGTGGCAAGGGTGCAGAATGAAGCTTGGCTAGTAATGAGGCCGCGCTAGCCCAGCGACAAGACTCTAGAGTGGTAATTTTCTGCGTGAAGCCACTGGAAACACACAGCAGCTCAGCTGTGAAACCCCAGTCAGCGTGCCGGTCATAAATTCAGTCAGATCAATCAACGTGAGGATTCCAGTACATGAGGTCATTTCTCTAGCGCTCTCTGTGCTCATTACCTGTCTGTGCATTGTGGAAAAGCTGGACTCCAAAGATTGGCATGCTCACTCAAATCATAACACTTTCTAATTTGAAGGCTGTATTGGCTGTTTCGCCCTGATTCACTCACTTGGCTGCAAGGAGGAATAGGGTGTAAAGCTGGATTAGAGTTCCTTTGGGAATGTTCCCTTCTTATGTGATCCAGTGGTGACCCTGAGCTTTATGTCTTACTTTAGCTCAGCTCTCAGTGACAGAAAGTTATTTTAGGTGATGCAGTGTTGAGATGTTCATTTTCTAATGCGAGACTTGATTAAAGCCTTCTCGGGTTTGAGCTAAGGGGCAGATGGGTAAATGCTACTGGCACACATGCTTTTCTCAACACTACACCTCCTCACAGAACCATGTTGGGTAATGTACGGAGCTGGATTAGGGTATTGCGGTGCCTCTGGACACACTACTGCCCACACAGTGAGAAAAATTGTCAACAGCTTGTAGTTGGAACAGTACCCTCAAAAGTAGCGTATTTCATCCCCAACATTGTTCATATCAGCATCTAAAGGTACTATGGGCATAGTCCACAATATTCTGGCATCACTTAGTCGTCATCCCAAACCTGTATGACTTTCTCGCTCCTGTGGAACACACAAGAAGGCATTTTGAAATGACATGCAAGTCAAAAGGGTCTAAAGTTGTTTTGGACTCCATTGACTGTCATTATGTGTTTTAAAAATAGTTGAAACATTCTTCAAATATCTTCTTTTGTGTTCCAGGGAAGAAAGTATGTCATACAGGTTTGGAACTACAATAATGACTGAATTTGGATAAACAATTCATTTAGGGGTAGATAAGACACACATGTACCTTTTTGAAGGTAATGCACAGTGATAAGCTAAAAGTCAAATTTTTGCACCCTTTGTCACTATTTCACATCTCTCACTATTTGAAACCATTTGTTTGGCCCTGAATTGTACACGCCCCAAACATGTTGCCCCTGGTCACATGCAAAAATGTCCATGTGGTTTTTCCAGCCCTGGTAATGTGTGCAACAAGAACATGTTGGCACAACCAACCATTCACTCCTCCATCAAGTTCTACTCTTTCATTTACCAATAACCATATGAACTGTGATCAAGACAACGGTTTATGGCTTTTTGAATCTCGTGTGGTGTCAGTGATTTGAAAATTGACTCAGCCTAGGGAAAAAACATTATCTTGATGTATAACACACTCCATAAAATGGAACCATCTTTTTATGGCATAGCTTTTGGATGAATTTCTCTTAAAGGGATAGTTCTCTAAAAACAAAAAAAATGAAATTAGTCACCCTCATGTCATTCCAAACCTCTTCTATGAAAAACAAAATATATTTTGTGGAACTTTGGGAATGGAACCGTTTTGGTGACTTGACTTCCATTGTAAACTTTGCGGTTTGACTGTAAACTTTGTCATAAACTTTGCGATTTGATTCACATTTTCATTTGCATGTACATATATATATTCCGAACAAAATTTAAGTGCATGTGTAGTGTTTCGGTTAACGCATTCAGAACTATAAAGCAACTGCTATAATGCCACCAGAGCTACCGTCAGAATAAATGTTATTTTTGCCTTGATGACGTACTTGAATGGAAAGTTGACCAATGTGTCAAAAAAGCTGACCTTTTCCTAAAATGTAAATAAACACAATTTGCACATTTGTAAGAAGTAAAACATGTAAACAGAGATCTTATTGTAAAAGGGGTCTGGTAAACATACGCGTCACAGCACTGCACATGTGCATGAGTTATTTTTGAATCCGATTAGAAAAGGTATTGATCGTATTATTTCAGGTCTACATCACCCCTTCAGTCTGATCAAAGATTAATTTGGATCAAGCTCAGTGTGATCGATGGGGATGTTTTATATGAAGGCTTGTCAATCCAATTGTGACCCTGGACCACAAAACCAGTCATAAGTCAAATAGATATATTTGTAGCAATAGCCAACTATACATTGTATGGGTCAAAATGATTGATTTTTCTTTTATGCCAAAAATCATTAGGATATTAAGTAAAGATTGTTCCATGAAGATATTTTGTAAGTTTCCTACTGTAAATATATCAGTTTATTTTTGTTAGTGGAAATGCATTGCTAAGGACTTCATTTGGACAACTTTAAAGGCAATTTTTCTCAATATTTTGATTTTATTTATTTATTTTTTTCTTAACAAACCACACATCAATGGAAAGCCTATTTATTCAGGTCAATTTCAAAAACATGGTCACAATTGAGCCATCAGTCCTTTTGCTAACGTATTGTTTGAGTTCATGTAGATGTAGTTACTGAGACATTTTCTTTTTCTTTTTCTTTTTGGCACAGAAGAACCATGTTGGATCAACATTAGGGTGAGTAAATGATGACAGAATTTTCATTTTGTGTGAACTATCCCTATAACTCTTCTTCAATTTAGATTTAGAGACTTTTAGCTTGATAAATAAAGTACTTTTGTCTTTACCTTTTCTAGGTGTCTGCCTTAGGGACTGCTCCTATTTTTGACCACATAGCTTGTTGTATATGCTTCTTTTTGGTTGTCTCCCTATTTGCCTTTTCTAGGCACCGTGGGCTCAAGCATGACAGACATGGAGCCAGCCCTGGGGGTATAATGGTTCCCACATTGCCTCTTGCCCAGGACTGACACATCTTGTTAAGCAAGTAGGAGCAGTGTATTTACTCAAACATAAATATTTTCAGCTTGTCCCTTCAGATGCCTCACGCCTCTTGCCCCCACACGGAAAAGCTGACAGCCTGTTTGAAATCAGGACCCAGCGATCAAAGGCTCTTGTTTATACCCCGTGTCACTGATGGCTTTTGGCAGACCTAGAGTATTGTGACAGTCTCGTAGTCCACCAAGGGTTCAACCCAGGCTCTCCGCTGCTCAAGGTGAACAGAGACTTGGCTCTGCCTCGTAGCTCCACCATATGGGCGAGTAACATGACCTGCCTTCTGGGCAAGAAAATGTTTCTGTCAGAATAGAAAAAGTTTTGAAATGGAGCTCTGAGGGGGGTAATGGTTGAAGATTGCAACAAAAATGCAGAGTTGAACGTGGTCATGCTGTTTTACCCTGTTTGTGGTGCTGTTAGACAAGTTTCATGAGGTCATGTATGGTTTTAGGAAACGCGTCTACTACAGATGATACCAGAAAAATTACCTTCATTTTCCAGTGAATTGCAAATGAGACCATTATTTTAGCAGAATCGAAGAAATAAAATGTTTTGAATATTGCCCAAACTGTGACACTGCCTGAGAAAGCATAAATTGCCTGAACAAAAGGGAACTGTTCACTGGTTTTTATTCTTTATAAATAATGAAATGGAGATGGTATGTTTGTGTATAGCAGTAAATGCAGCCCACTGCAATTGATCACCGAATTTTCTTGTTTTTTACATATTTTGCTTGATGTTTTCGAATGTCTAACATACACTACCATTCAAATGTAAGATTTATGAATATTTTTGAAAGAAGTCTCTTATGTTTTAACAAGGCTACATTTATTTGATAAAAATGCAGTCAAAACATTAATATTCTGAAATATTATTACAATTTAAAATAACTGTTTTCTATTTTAATACATTTTAAATTTAATACATTCCTGTGATGGCGAAGCTGAATTTTCAGCATCATTACATTAGTCTTCAGTTTCACATGATTTTTCCGAAATCATTCTACTATGTGGATTTTCTGCTCAAGAAACCTTTGGTCCTCATGAAAACAGTTGGGCTTCTTAATATTTTTGTGGAAACTCTAATCAATTTTTTTTCATGATTTTTTAAAATTAAATACATAGCTCAAAATAACAGCATTTGATTGAAATAGAAATCTTTTGTAACAGTGTGCCTTTTACTGTCACGTGCGATCAATCTTTTGTCCTTGCAGAATAAAAGTATTAATTAAAAAATATGGCAGTCGCAGTAAAATATTATGCATGTTATGTCGCGTGTTTTTGCGAGCTTTGGTAGTGTCTGGGAATTTATTTCTCTTCTGATTATTAGATCCTGCTTGTTTGGGGTGAGCGACTTTTCTCTATTTATTACATTTTCCATGAGGACACACAATGGTACTTTTGTGTTTTCCATTTAGTTATCTGTGCGTCAGCTTTTATAACACTGGTTCCAAGACAGCACATCCCTTTCTCCTTCCTTAGGGATGCGTGAAGTCTTACTTTTCCATTGCAGTTTGGTAAGCGAGACATGGCACCAGTTGCCAGTGCAGGACGAGAAGTTCAGCTCTAGGTTAGGAGACTGTTAGGTTCAGGAAAAAGACTAATTGGCATTTTAACCCGAGTATATTCACACCTGTATGCGTAACAAGAATGGGGCTTGTAAACCTACTTTACAGCATCTACTTTTACCTCTGACTCCAGAGTTAAATATCTTCAAATGGATCGCCATTTGATATATCCTATGAATCAAAAGAAAAGGACACCACTATATACTTTCATAAACTGTGCATGAATGGCTCGCACAGTGGTTCCAGATCCACTTGCACTAAAAAGGTGCCTTGCTTTCGATGGGAGACGCCAGTGGTTCCTGGCTTTGTAGGATGTCGGTGCTCGACCCCGTGAGTTAGCAAGGGTCAGATCTTTACAAGGGGCAGTCATTTAGTACCAGCTGAAAACGGGGGAACACATCAAAGTGTAATTTAACTAGCTATAAAGCGGCAGGGCATCCTCTATGCCTTTTTACAGAATCTGATTGTTAGGGTCAGCAGCAGGCAAATAAAAGAAACGCTATAAATTAGGCTACCTGGGGTCTCTGTGAAGGGTTAATGGTGAAATATGCCAAAGCCACTGAAAATGTTTAAAAATTAAAACGCATAAATAAGATGTACCCGGGCCGGGTTTCGTCCTTATTGTGACTGAAAGCAAATGGTAAGGGAAATCGGAAGACTGTTTGCTCATCTAAGCTTTTATTTCTATTTGTAATTAGGTTTGTTTTCTGTGCTTAAAATATGGATTGAATTGTAATAGGCAGCTTTGTGCTCTGAAGCCAGGCCAGCAGTCTGAACTTCCCTTCCGCTATCTAATTATTTCAGGCTCTTACAGACGGACACGGCAAGAAGAGATTGATAGGTTGTGATATGAAGAGTGGCTCTGGCTGGTGGCATATGGAAATGGTGAAAGATCTTTTTTTATTGGTGATTGTGAGCGTGACACCACAAGATATTAGTAGAGAAGGAACCTCATTAGTAAACGTCTGCACACGCAGCCATTTGCAAAACCAGAGCAAATCATATACTCGAAGGCAGATGTGACAGCAGCACGATTCTAAACATAGCCCAACCAAACCACAGGGACTGTCTCCTCCTTTGGCTTGCTTTACATTTTAGGGGTCACCTCTCATTCTCGAAGTTGCGGACTTATGGGTGAACTGTGTGACTCTGTTCGAAAGACATACACGCATAAGACGGCAGTTGTTACAGGGGGAGAGTTGCATCAGCTGGTGCAGACTGAAAAAAAGCCCGGTAGTGAGAATCTGATAGGTATCCGCAGAGAAGTCCAAACACACCGCTAGTCCTGAAGGACGATTTATCCCAGCAGGCTGCAGCAAAGAGCACATGCTGGGCAAGAAAACACAGCATTTCCTTTAAGCTGCTTCTCGCGATAAATCACAACTCGCTCTGCTCGTCCGGCTCCCTTGGAGTGTCGGGACAAAAAGTATTTGAACTTAAGGCTGCTTAAACCTGAGGATGTTTATCAAATGCCATTTGAATCCATATGCACCGTCAAAAAGAAAACATGGGGTGTCAGATTAAAACTCTTTGAGCTGCTTTTACTAACACCGCTTGGTTTAGTCGCTGCCTTTCCAACAATTATGATTATGGAGAGATCAGATTTGGTGGTTTTCTGAAAAATACAGTGAGTTACAGTACTCCGTGTAAGGGCAGTATTTTGGTGATTTCGGCAGTGGCTTTTCTATTGGGCTCATATCTGCTGCAAGGGTTAGAGAATTAAATCAGTTTAAATATGTTGCAATTGCTTGCCTTGTACCGTTCTCGCTTTATTTTTTATTGAATTGTTTTGTTTGTTTAGCAGTTGACATTGCATTTCCCAAACGCTCAGTAAAGTTTGGAATCTCCTGGATGGCATTAGAAACCACATTGGAGCGGTGCTGTAGTTAACAAGCACAATGGAATGCTATAACAACCTAACTAATCTCTGTCTTGTAAGATGATAATGTCAAGAAAAATACAGAAGAGCCAAAAGCTAAAAGTAGCATAAAAGCATATATTACAGTATTAGAAACTTGGGAAATATTTTTGCTTAAAGGGTTAGTTCACACAAAATTGTAAATTCTGTCATTTTAAACTCATGACTTACACTTTCTTCTGTAGAAAGATATTATTTAAAAAAAATGTAGTTTGTTTGTACCACAACATTCTTCCAAATATTTTACTTTGCAATTCAGATTTCAGAAAAAAACAAAAGCGAGTAAATGACAGATTTATTTTTTTCATTAACTATCCCTTCAAAAAAAAAGTTCATCTACATTTATTTTCTTTTCATCTGAGGAAGTTCCGAATCAATTGTAAAGAATTAAAACAACAAATTTCCATATACTCACATCAAAAAATAGCTTTCACCTTTGATCAAATGCTCAGCCGTTCACTAGTAGTTCAGGACTCATTAGACTTGGGTTCGATTATGCTGTTTAAATAGAGGCCTTGTCTTTGAAGCCTATACTTTCCGTATTCAGGCTAGCGCACTGAGGCTAATGTAAACTGTAAGCCAAATTTCAAAATGATCCTGAGTCCTTGTCACCTCTCCTTAGATCAACAGACTATGGGAATATGCCTTTCTTCCTTCTAGTTGTGCAGTAGTTCTGTTCTACTATGACTGTATCCATCCATGGTTATGTTCTCATTAGTTCAAGTTACAATATTGTAGTAATACAGACATTGTAAATTATTATTATTAATGTAAATTCATATATTACATGGTGATAATTCATACAATTGATATAGTTAATTAAATGTGGCCTTTTAGTACTTCAGATGTAAATTAAAGCAGTAAGTGATGTTCTTTAGTAATTCTAATATTTAAGTACAACAAATCAAACTGTCATTTCTTTATACTGTATTCACTTCAATTCAGATTTATTTGAATAGCACTTTCAATGCATATTGTTTCAAAGCAGCTTTACAGAAAATGCATGTCAACATTACATTTTAGAGTAATCTGTTATCAGAGGTGACTGTCAATATATGCATGCAATATCTCGTTTTTAATTTATTTATTTTTGTATGATAAAAGTGACAGGAAAAAAAGTGTTGTTTTTTTTTCTTTTGAACATTTTTAAATTTTAGAATCATTTTTCAAATCCTTTCCTGCCGAATTAATCATGTTTTCCCACCGGAAAAAGGTCATGCTGCTTTGTGAATGCTCATTATTGAAATGCAGCTGAGCTACTTCCTTTTATATAGTTATTTATCATATCGGCCAAATGCTCATAAAAACATAGCTTGCTATTTATTGAGAGTGCTTATAAAAGGTTTGCAAGCAACGAGAATATATAAAAAGCATACGAACACAACCTAGGAAAAAAGCCTTTTAAACAAAAAAGTCATTATTATTAAAATGTTATCAACTATTTTATGCACGTTTAATGATTTTTGAGAGTAGTTTTTCGGCATGATTATCCGAGAGCACAAAAGTCCACTGAGCAAGGATCAGTAGGATAACAACTTTTGTCTGATTTTGTTTTGTAGTTGTCTCAAACGCTGATTGGAGCAAAGACTATAAATACTGCCGTTCCCTCACCTGCTATAAAGAATATCTTGCTGTTGCTCTCAGCTGAGCCAGTAGAAACAAACTATGAGCAAGCTTGAGCCTACATGATTCACACAACCACCAAAGTACAAAATAATACTGCAAAAGAAGTGAACCACCAATCTGTTTTACCTGTTGCACAAGGTTGTCAATCAAGCTATCATGCCTTATCTGTTTAACTAAATGTTTTAGCCCATGAATACTGTTTCATTAAAAAAAAATCAATACTTTAAAATGTTGATTAGCTTAAATACCTTGTTCATCTTTACCTAATCTAGCACTTGCACTGAGTGCATCCTTAATTGGTGCCTTAATGTCGATATTACCAAAAGTTTATATGATCTCTTCCATCAACATCTCAAGCCAAATGCTGTGATGGTGATGCGTTCTGTATTTGTCCAATGCATTTGTTTTACAGCGTTTTATGACATAATCATCCTTTAATATTTCATGGGCTCTCTTTGGGTTTTGGGCTTAGTCTTGATCGACAGGGACCTTGTCAATGTACATCCGACCTAGATAGCGATCTTTTTTGTAAGTGCAATTCTAGTGTTCATGTTGGCTAAAGGAGGACAGTGCTCTGGGAAAATGGGTGTTTCATTGACGAGGTGATGAAGGGCACCCCTTTTAAGGGTGTCGTTTTCTTTTGTTATTGCTGCTGGCCACAACGGAGGAATTAGTCAAAAGCTTGTTATGAAAACCACATACCCTCTTCGACATAAAATAATCATGCCCAGGGGAAATTGATGCAAGTGTTAGTCTGTGACTGCAGAATTATATAAGCCACGCTCGATTGTGGTAAGTGGCATTTATATATTCATTCATTCACTAACTTATTGTCGTTCCTCTTTAGGCATGACACATCATAAAATCACTAAATTTTCATTTTGGCCTGACAAACTTCCTCTGGCAGGACACTTTGTATGTTGTACTTTTTCAGTTGCTGTAATGACTCTGATCAGAGTGGAATGAGTCATTACCTTTTAACAAGCTCTTGTAAATTAAAAACACATTTGAATATTAAATTATGATTCACTCTTTGATAATCATAATTTCATTGCCCTAATGAATGGTGGTCATCTGTATCGGCCAGCCTCATCAGATTTGGATTATTCTTTGTGCTTTGAAGTTGCTTATGAGTGACATACTTTCTCAAGACTTCAATTTGCAGCAACATTCATTGCAAATATAGTAATATCATAAAAATAGCATACAAACAGTAATAAAACACATTCATCTGTGTAGATATGAAGTGTTTTTTCAATGCAAGTCACTTACTCTGTGTTCACTAACCTCCAGATCAATTACAGTGATGCAGTCATCATCCCTTATTAAAAAAATAAACTATCCCTTTGAACTGAGACTCTGGAGATGCTGTTATTTCCAGGATGCCACCAAAGGCATGCATTCTGCAGCAACCCGTTCACTAACCGTCGTGAGTAAAACAGGATATTGTGAAGAATATCAATACTCTCTCATCACGAGAGTTTGTTGTGACTGATTTCGATTAGTACCTGCTCTAAATAAAAAGACAGTCTTTTAAACCGTAAAGTATGTTTTTTTGTTTACATATCTGTTTTTCTATTGTTGCTCTTTGCTATTTTTTTTCATGAACGATGAGCTATATTTCAAAATTAGCTCTGGATTGTAAATCAATCACTTTCTACGTATTACAGGCAGTAATATTATAACTGTGCGAGCAGATCAATGATCTATTATGGGATGTGCTGGAGGATTAATTAGACCTGCTTCACCATCATAGAGTATCAGTTTATAATAAGTTTAATTTATGAACATTACATTATCAATTAATGTACATTAATATCTTTTGAAGTATCATAACACTTT
This sequence comes from Zacco platypus, assembly GCA_038088235.1. Classification (NCBI taxonomy): domain Eukaryota; kingdom Metazoa; phylum Chordata; class Actinopteri; order Cypriniformes; family Xenocyprididae; genus Zacco; species Zacco platypus. Next base: position 17,821,785 of record CM076085.1, read on the forward strand.
GGTTCTTATGAGATTCAGTTATCAAAGCAACTGCTAGTCTGTTAGGCGTTACATGTCATATTAACAATGACTTTGAAGTTATTGTAAAGTGTTTCCTGTTAAAACAGGTTAAATTTAGCTAATTTTGCCATTCACTTGTACGGTTCTGTTAATCAACTGCTATGGTCTTTTTCTGTCTGAGAGGAAATAGGACTTTTATTTGACAACATCTGCACAACAGACCATTATTAAATGTAATGTATGTCAATATCTCGTTGCGTCATCCGTTTATGCAGCGCGTTCCCGAGAGCTGCAGATGTACGCGGATGATGGCTTGTGAATGCTATTTGGTCGTTATGAAAGTGTCAGTACGATCACAATTTTCTAATTATAATAGCTCTAAAAGTGTTACTATTAATGCCGTTATTGTTTTAGGCCTACTGCTGCCGGTTATTTTTTCCCCTCACTTCGATGTTGCAACAGAAAATTTCGCCATGTTACACGGTCTCTTTTGCAAAGTACTCTGTTCCTCCGATCTTTTTCACAACTAAAGCCAAAAGATGACTCCGTAATGTATTCTTCTCCCATATAAAATTGTCGCATGTCTTTTGGTTTTTAAGTTTCTCGGGCCTGTAACACATGGAGATGCAGACAGTGCTGTGCGTTTTTCTGGTAGGCGAATGATTATTAGTCCAGTTATATTAGATAATTTCAGAAAGAAAACAAAACAACAACAAAAAGGTGATTGTAGTCTATGTTTGAATACGCTTTTTACTTTCTTTTTGAAAGCCCAATCATGTTTTAAAGGTTTGTTTATAATTTTATAATAGAATTGACTATCCGAATTGAGCCATTTTTTCCTCTTAAAAATGGGCAACATTTTTCCTCTTTCGGATAAGCCAAAAACAATGCAGTCTTAAACTATTGCAAGCCCTTTTTTCTATTATTTTAACCTCCTGACAGCTAATACGGGCTCACAGAACACCTGACTGACATTTTACTTGTTACGTCGATAAAATCCGTTTAATCTGAAACACATTAGTGTCAGTTTAAAATATGTGTATTGTTTAAAATGCATTAACTAAAACAAACATTTACAAAAGACTTTTATGGACACATTGAAACATTTTTCCAACCTCATTATGGGCTACCGCTACCAACTCTGAGGCTTCCGTAACCGGAAATATTTTTGTTTGTCCCTACTTTTTAATTTTAATAACAAGGTCATTCTTATTGTATTAGCTTACTGTTGTTATTATTATTAAGCATATTATTGAACCTAGAAAAGCTCACTAGCTATCTAATGTTGAACTTGTTTTGTTTCCTAGCTTCCTTAAAAGCCTTCAGGACGGTTTCCATCGACGAACACTAGCTAGTACACATTGCCAGAACGTGTTGAAAGAAATGTTTTGGTACATCTGTGGAATATTAAATGCCTTTACAGTTTATTATTGAAGCTGCAACATAACTGTACCTTTTTTTAAATTATTATTATTATTTATAGCCTGTGCCATTTTCATCTCGCGGCAGTGGCTGTTGGCTAACTCCAAATAAAAGCATCACTTAATGCCCTGACAGAACGAGCTCATGCCTGTGTAGCCTATCTAGTAGGCTAATGATGGAAAATGTTCACCAAATCTTGACTTTGTTAGCCCAGAGGGGCTTCATTTTGCTATACAGACCCGAGCCTCATCGTATAAGTGAGAGAAAATGTCAAAATACTTAATGTGTCGTCAACAACTTGTAAAAGCGTTTAAAATTAGTTGCGTTTGCCTTCCAAAATGTGTTAACTCAATTGTCTGCTTCAGATCCAGTATTAAGAATTGTAATTCAGATTATCGCATTAAATATAATTTGATTCAGTCTTCAAAGGTAAAATGTAATAACGGGGGAGGTTATGCCTCTTCCTAATTGTGTTACTGTGAGAGTTGAGCCAGTTATATTGGTAGTAAGTTGTGAAGTCAATTGCATTTGCTTTGTAAATATTAGCCTACTGATAGACTTTACTCTGATGTGATTATCAATATGAATAACCGCCTCTCACGTAAAATAACCTGGTCTAATTGTAGCTTTTTATCGAAAGGCTTTGCAGATTATCCTGTCTTAACAGAGTCATAAAAACATGAATGTCATTGCAGTTGAGCTAGAAGTTGTACTCTTGCTGTTCATTTATTTGCCTTAGAGCGAGTTGCATACTAAAACTATATTTTACAAATGCTTCATTTGAGACTCACCATAACACGCGATGAGCCCTCCGTTGTGTCCGCTTTCCTGCTGGAGTTTGCTGCTGTCTGGGGGAGTTTTGCAGGAGGACCTCTGCATGAAGAGGTGGTATTTGTTAAAGGTGCCTTCCCCAGCAGTGGCATCCAATGACTGGCATTCCTGCTGGAACGGACTCCCAGATTTTTCCCCGTACGCCTGACCTTTGTTGGTCAGGAAAGCGGGGCTGTATTTGGTGTCACTCGCCTGGAATGTCCTGAAAGGGTTCGCCTGGTGATCCCTACCTTGCGGTGCGGATGGGCTATAATATGAATCCATAGATGTCATCTCGCAGTATGAAACGCACGTCTCGGCGTTCATTCCTAAAAAAAAAAAAGTTTCGGGAAGAAAAAGACGTCCAAACGATTTTTTTCTTTCTTCCTTTTTTTTTTTTTTTTGCAGAGCAGAGCGAACAGATACTCTCGCACTCTCTCCCTCTTCCTCGTACAAACGAATACACACTCACACACTCGCGCATAGACTTGTGCAGCAGCTGGCTTTGGTTATAAAATGATTCAGATGTTTTCCAGAAACGGATAGCTAACCAAAAGCTAAAAAGCCCCCTTAAGGTTAGAGGAGTAACGAAAAATGCGTCTTCTGAAGATGCAGCCCAGATCTCCTCGCTATAGAGCACTACGCACGTCAAGACCTCTCCTCGGTTATTATGTAGATGAAATGAATGGGTGAGGTCAGACCTTTTGCTTAGAAGAAAAAAATGTTTTGTTGGAAATATGTGGGGGGACTTAACACATGACATTAATGTCATTAGGATATGAAATATATAACTGATTGAATGTGAAGGGCAACACGGAGGGAGCAATTTAATGGTTGATTCGCAATGCTTTTTAACTAAAGGCTCTTATCCTGCCAACAAAGAAACTAGCTTGAGCTCTGTACGGGATTATATGAGTGTGTGTTTCACTGTTAGACTCTTACGGTTTTCTTTTTTGTTACAAATTTTCGCATTTTTTATCGCTTTTATCAGGTCTTATCACGCTTTTCTCACTCTCAAGATTGACTTCATATGCCTTTTTGTGAATTAAAATATTTTGAACGCAATTTGAGAGCGCTGCAATTAAAACCGAATAAATTAGATTAAATTATTTTAAATTTATAGATTGCTATAAAACTTATAATAAAAAGATTCAGGCCACAGAGGAGCTTGTCACTGAATTCTCATTTGTTGTCAGGAAGGTGTTCTAACGATCACTCGTGTTTCGTTTATATAGTGATCTTTTTGTTTGGCGCTTTAACAATCAGCATGAAATTATTTAGATTCCAATAATGATAATTAAATAATATGAATGTTTTAACGTTCACATTTTGCTATTGGAATAGCAATCCTTGCTGAAGCAACATGTTGTATTTGGTCGAGGTGGCAGGAAAACCTGACGTTATGATGACGTTCAGTCATGTACATTTTTGTACAAATTAAATATTAAGTTAATGTGCGTACAACATCTTTTTGAAGTTCATATCACTTCAGGAAAGTTCGAGTCGTGTGTGTATGTGTGTGTTTTATGCTGCTGGTGTCATTCTCGGGTGTATTGTGATTATTCACTCTTGTTTATTTGAATTTGCCATCAAGCGAACAACACCTATGTGGTATTTGCAGGTTCTTAATTTTATTTTAAGTTAGGTTTTTAAGACCCCATTTTTTCCGAATCTACTGAGGAGGAAAGAGCAGTCCAGAGGCCTCATGTTAGCATATTTTGTTTTTGTTTTGTTTGAGTGAGTGAGATGTCTATTCATTTGTATGCGGCCACCAACAATTAATAACTTTTTTATTACACAGGCTGTGTTCTTTATCAAAAATTCTTTTCAAAACCGCAAGCTATACAATTGCGAGTCATCACTGGTTAAATAACGAGTCGAGTGAACAGCTTGAGACATCGAATTTATTGTGATTTTGACATGCCCATGCTTTAATGACTGCCCGTACGTCATCAAGCCTGCGACTCGATGGTGAAGGCGAAGGTGATGGTGATGGTTAAGGTGGTGTCTTACGGTAAAGAACGACTGCTTTAATTATATGAGAAGCAGAGGGGGAAGCCTGTGGGCAAGAGAACAAACCTGTCAAAATTGCACACACATCCAGCAACGGAGATGCAATTCGGGGTCCTTTTTGATGCTGACACAACAAAGTGAAGGGCTGAGAGTAATTCGATAAAATTCCAAAATATTTCACCGCAGTTTGTCCCAAAAAAAGTATTAAAAATGATTTATTTTCCGACTGTTATTTTGAGTGATTAGTGATGGCTTGGTTATTAATTATTGTTTTGACGCCATGATCTGTGTAAAATAGCAGGTTAAGTGTTTGTGTTATTCAGTGGCAGTCGAAGGCACAACACTTTAGTGAGAGGAAATAAATAACGTCATAAAACAGTGTCTGCTAAAGCTGTCTAACTTATAAAATTCAATAGAGCATTTATTTCTGCTGATGCATCGAAGTCCTTTGTACAATCAATTCTTCCTCTATGCATGAAAAAAAAAAAAAAAATACCATCTAAAACTAGAAGTGACCATTCTGTTCACCGCAACCGAATATTTGACTTAAAGGAAACATGAGCTTAATTGGATTTCTGCAATGCACCGCACCGGTTTGTTGCTTGCAGTTGTAACAATATTAGCTGTCTGCCACTGATGATAAAATATTGCGGCTAATCATTTTTATTATATATTTTTTAAGTTCATCTAATTTACTGTTAAGCTTTAACGGGTGTAATTATCTATAAACTAAAATAATTTTCCGCGTGTTTTGATCATTTGTGATTTATTAAATATTTCAGTATTCTCTATTATAATATTGTCCCTTTGCAATTAGGTTTTTTTTTTTATTTATTTATTTTTTACTTTTTTTTTTAACTTTTTGCCTTATTCACTTGTGTGTTTACCTGCATGGTGTACAATCGTGTGTTTGCGCGCGTGTGCGTGCTCGCGCGCACTTTTTCAGTTCGCAGAGAGCAGATTATAAGGTTAGTTCATGTGCTAATATCTGTCAAAAGCATTGATTAAATTCGCTTCAAACCCATGGCTAAATGTAGGCTAATTGAATTAGCTCAAGTTTAAAGTTTTGGCTCTCGTTTTTCAGACTGCCCTCGTGAAAGATAAACATGGAGCCATCAGAACCGGCTCCATTTTCATGTCGAACACTCTTGGATATTTTTTAACATGTTTGGACTATTATCTCGAGTTTTTTTTATGGCTGTCAAATGTCTCAACTCTACACACTTCGCACATCTTTGGAATAGCCTGATGTGTGTGATTTGTTGCTATCCCTGTATCATTCTTTTTAATAGGCTTTGTTACATTTTCATGTTTTTCATTTTCATGTACTCTAAATTATTTTTTATTTAAGTGAAGTAGCCAACATTATAGTATTTAATTCAAAATATGAATCTTTGCTAATTTGCTGAACTAATAGCTAATTTAGTGTTTCAAATATCAATATTTTAAATAGCCTATTTTAATAGTTTCACTGCTTTTAAGAAAAGATCGCACAAGATTATGCGGTCGAACATTTTTATTCATAAATTGAAAATATTCAATAACATAATATTTTCAGTTTATGAATAAAAAAGTCATTCTCGTATGAACTGCATTTTTAATGTATTTATAGCCTGTAACTTCATAGATGGGTACAAAAAAGAGCTAACTAATTTACCGAATCTAAAACTAATCATTCTTGTCATGAATCGGCAGTTGTGATCGTCCTTCGATCGTAGTAATAAACGCAATAAATTTACACGCAAAGCAAGATCCGATTCAAGCACACATACTGAAGCACTAAAGGCCATCCGTTTTTATTGTCCGCGCATCATGTTAACAATCATTTACACGCTGAATAAAGCAGAACAGATTTAGCCCTCTTTATACATTTTTGTCTGCTCTCCCATGCCCTGCAGAAAAAGCACAGCTGCGCTGGCGCAAACAAAACTGGCATCGGACGGAGAGTGAAACAGTCGCTTCAATCTCTCTGAACCTGCCTCCGCAGATGCTCTTGGGCAAGATGAACTAGAAATAGAAAGTCTAAGGAGGGTGTGCGGGAATAATGTTGTTTGAGTCACGTGACGGCTTGCAGGATATGGACAGGTATTCCTCTAGGAGACATGATGTCACGTGCGTTTTTACATCAGGTTGTGTCCTGGCATTTACTGTGCTGGAGATCAGCCGCTCGACAGAACTGAGCACATGCCACAGCAGAACAAATGTGAACCAGCTCCATGCAGTGCTTCCAGCCCTCTCTCCATTTGATTGGATATGAAGTCAGTCCACTGAAAAGGTGCCTGTAAATTTATATATCACTGTCTCCATATGTCAGGGCAGATTATTCTGAGCACACTCTTCCCTCACCTTTCATAAATCATTCCACCCATTCAAACTGGTTAATTATTTCAGAATTTCCAATCAAGGGATGATTAATGTGCGAGTGACTGTTAAAACTGCTGCTTTTGTGTGTATTTGTCATCTAAACTTAGTGTCGTGGTGAGTTGTGGAATCACGTTTACTCTGCTTTCAAACGCTGATTTCCAAGTGAAAAAACGAATAAGTTTGACTTGATCTAAAAAGTTATTCTCTGTCTTCTGTCATCTGTGTGGATCCTTTGAGAGGACTGGCATTTAATTCGGAAGTCTTGTTTTTTTTGGGGTTTTTTTGCTGGTAGTTACTAAAATAATATTTATTTGCTTAATCATATATTATTATATAGTATATTAAGGCATATTTTACATGCCTTAATCCACACATACTGTGTAAAACATGTTAGTCACAAAAAGTTTAATCCCATTATTTATCTTTTGCTGTAGTGTGTCAGTATCAGTTTACATTACTTTTGCAATTAATTATAATAATCCAGTGATATATTTGCATGCACAAGAAGTCTGACACAGATCTGATGTCACCATCATCGAGTCCATCTGTGACTAGATGAAGAATCTGAGACGGACTGAAATCCAGAAGAATGTCTCGAAGAAGCTTGAAGAAACCTGAAAAACTGCGTACAAGTGTACCTAGGCCATTTTAAAATGGAAAGTCTGGTCACACCAAATATTCATTTGATTAAGTTAAAAGAAGCTAGTTGATAAATAAAATCTTTTTATTTTTGAAAGGATCCTCACTTTACAGCATTTTACAGAAGTGCCTAAAACTTCTCACAGTAATGTAGTTTTGCAGGTACGCTTCTTCAAGCATCTTGGAGACGTTGCCTTGGTGGATTTAGTCATGACAGACTCGATGATGGTGAGCTCAGACACACACTGGCTGTCAGACTCCTTGCGCATACAAAAATCTTATTATAATTAATGGTAAAAGGAATGTTTGTAAATGAAAACTGATGTTTCCAACTGCAAAATACTGTACATGGCTTAAAACCATTTTTTTGGTGAAGATACTAACATGCCTAAGATTTTTGCTCCGTACTTTTGGCTGCTCATTCTTTGCGAAAATATGGACAATTCAAATATATTTAATCTAGGTAAATAACATGTAATTTTACATACACATCTGTTTTGATAAATAGGCCATTAGTGCTACACTCAGAGTAGCTGGTTTTGCTCTCATGCCCAATTCATTCTCTGTAATTGTATTAAATGCCATGCTCCATAAATGTGAGTTATCGCCTTGAACAGAAATGTGACAAATGCAAATGCCTACTGTGAAACTGTGAAAGAGAGCGCACTGTCTATTTAAAAAGTGTCAGCTTTCTGGAAAGCTTAAGCTGAGCCACATATTCTCCTGCCTTCAATAATTCAGCACATTGAGCATGGCATTTAAGGGACACTGCAGTATTTCGGAGGCAATTTCTGGAAAGTTAGATATGCGTGTATTATGCATAAGCCATAAAAAGCTTAAGTGAGTGAGTGGTGTTAATTTTGGTCATTTCTTGTACATGTGAAATTTAATTGTTTCTTGTAGTCCAATCAAATAATGTTTTATGTGGGTGACTTTACATCAAATACATTTTGTGTGAAACATTCGACTATAGCAAACATCTGCTATTCTTAATTAGTCGTTTTTCTTTTTTTTAATCATTAGCTTTTTATTTGTCTCAGTAAGTCTTTAATTAACTGCATCTGTTTTCAGATGTCAAATTATTTGTTCAGAAAGAATAGAAATTCTTCAGCCTTAACCATGCGTAACATTAAAAGAACAGCTTGGTAGGAATGTCAAATTTGCTGATACCCCATGAACGCCTTGATCCTGGAATGTCACACTGTTTTTTGTGGAATTCTTTGACAAAAGTGTTAAGAACGAAGAAATCTGTGACTTTTTTTATCAGCCTTTGCAAAACGAGTGAAAATACATGTTTATTGCATTCATTTTAATCACAGTGAGGTCTGGCATTAAGTTGATATTAAGTTGATTTTATTAAAGTCATTGCATTCACACTCTCTCTCTCACACACACACACACAAAATGTAATGACTCATTCTTCCAAATTAATTATTTGCATATTTTGCTCCAAATAATGTAATGTGACCTTGTCCTTTCTAAATTCTTCATGTCTTTAGTGCTTTTTTTTTAAACTCCTCTTTAAGTCATGGACCATATAAATGTTTCATTTAATTATAGTGCAATTTGTGCAGCATGTGCTTTCGTAGTCTTGCGCAATCTACTCAAATACCGAGCCTAAAGTCTCAGTGTAAAGAATGTTTTAAGTAGGCCTACATAATCACAAATTGACTGTTCCCAGGATACCTGAGAATGAAATTTGACAGTTTTAATGATACAAAACCACAAAGTGAAAAAAAGTGTTTGCTCAACCAGAGGTAGGGTCAAGAATATCATAATAAAAAGTCAACCTTTTGACATAAAGATAAAGAATGGATTCAGGCCATGTTATGAATCTTGTATTCATAGACAGTGCTCTGTGGAAAACCTTACCATATGTGTACTAGAACTTTTAACTTGCATATAAAGCATAACAGATTTGCTTCTTACTGTTTGTGGTTTGCATCGAGGTAAAATAGTCTAGTATGTTGAGATACCACGGGTATTATATTATGATATGCTCTGCCCTCATCTGAACATCTCTTTTACAACATGAGATTTATGATAGAAGTGCTCAAAAGCTGGCAAATTTAGCTCTCCTCTAAATTTACTGCTTGTCGCACCTATTTTTATAATATTTATGCTTTCACTCTGTCATAATCGAGTGTGATATGAGAGGCGTCGCCATGTCATCAAATGACCTTTGACAGCATTTTCAATGGAACTTATTTAAGTAAATTCGGAGGGTCATCTATTTCTGTATTTTTCAAAACAGATTGAAAAGTTATGGAAGCAGTTTCAAGTTAACCATTGATGAGAATACATTATCGGTCACAGGGGGCACTGGCCTGTGGCAAAGGCAGTGGGTGCTTCCGTTTGAAGATGTTAATTTGGTGTGACAAGTGAGTCATAATTGATGGTTTTGTTCAGTAACAGCAGCTCACAATAACTCACAGATGCAGCAAAGACAGACAGCAGGAAAAAACAGGCAAGGAAATGATCTTTGTCATTTTATTCGGAAGAGTCACGCTTTATTAATTGATTTGGCTGATAACATTAAAGCAGTTCCTCACTTTATTTTAGTACTTATGAATCAATCTTAGTTTGAAAAATTTGCCCAGGGCATAGGAAATAGGATGGCATTGTGTTTAAATTGCCCTATATCCCTGCTTGCTTTCAACAGTTTACAAAGTGCATATCTAGCAGAGTCCTTAGTTTGAAGTGCATCCAAACACCCTTAATTCCGAGGCAGTAAACAATACTAATTGGCCATCAAACAAACATGACATGCGTTTCAGTGTTCAGATGAAGTGCAGGCCCCATCACTGCATGTGCATTTGTGCAATACACCTCATGCTTTCATTCAGAACAGGACCCATATTTGCTCTGACTGCTGCGTGCCATTTGATTTGTAATCCATCCTCATTTCTGAATCACAGTTAACACTAACAGTTCACACAGTATTGTCAATGTGTGGTGCAGCCATCTGTGTCAAATTATATTGGATAATATCAAATGTTCAAATGCAAAAAGATGTAACTTTTCACTTTTTCAAAGAGAGTGACTTTATATTTCTGTTTTAACACTGCTTGGTTGCTAAATATAAGATGCCATTTTAGTATATTTTATCAACCTTAATAGAATATTTGTTCCAAACAAAATATTAAGAAAATATTTTACTGACTGAATTAAGAAAAGATTGTGAACTTTTTATGTCCTGATGACTCTCACTGTTGCTTGCCAGCAGCTCTTGAGGTGAGGAATTACATGTTAAATATTCCTTTTATTTTATTCTTCTCATTGAGGTAATGCATGTTAAGCATGTAGTCTTTCAAGTTCTCAAATGATTCTCTCTCTTCTCTTTCTGTTATATTTTAAAAGTCTCAAGAGTCCATATAGGAGCTAAAGCAAGTATACATTGTAAGTAGTTTGATCAATTTACACTATAGTTCAAAAGTTTGAGGCCTCTAAGATTTTTTTAAATTATTTTATTAATACTTTTATTCAGCAAGGATGCAATAAATTGATCAAAAGTGACAGTAAAGGCATTTGTAATGTTACAAAATACTTTTGTTTCAAATAAATTCTGTTCTGTTGAACTTCGTTCATCAAGAATCTTGAAAATATGCATCACGGTTTCCACAAATATATTAAGCCGGACAGCTTTTTTCAACATTGGAAATAAAAAAAACATATTTTCTTGAGCAGGATATCAGCACATGAGAATGATTTCTGAAGGATCATGCGACACTGAAGACTGGCGTAATAATGTTAAAATATAAAATTATTTTTAAAAAGTTATTTTAAATTGTAATACAGGCAGCCTTGGTGAGCATGTAAAGTTCAAAATGGTAGCTAAAGGATAAAATTACATTGATTTACATTGCCGAGATGCAAAGTATGCATGTATTAAAGGGATGGTTCACCCAAAAATGAACATTCTGTCATTATTTAGTGACCCTCATGTCATTCCAAACATGTATGACTGATAGAAGATAGATTGATAGTGTGTTGTTTTGGTCTCCATTGACATTCATTGTATGGACAAAAACAAATCTTCTTAATATGTTTGTGTTTTCTAATGTGAGTACAGGTATGAACTGTCCCTTTAACCTGTTTGCCTGTAATGTCACACTGGTAGAGCAGATATTCAACAATATTTAACATATAGGGTTTTTAACTGATCAGGAACTGGATTACCCTGGAATCATTCGAAAGACTTTTTCCCATCAGAATTATCCCTATGTGTGAGACGAAGAGAATGCTTGGAAGAGAGGAGCGGAATCACTGCCATCACCTCTCCATGGTGACCAGATGGTGTTCCTCCACCACAGTCATGCTGTGGTCCTGCCCGTATGCAACATGACGCACAGACTTGGCTGTAGACTTGTTTATTCCGTTGTGTGTGTTTTGTGGCGATGTCTGTGCTCTCTGAGACTCAACCCCACCAATGCCGAACCCAAGCCTGCTTAGGGTCTGGCTCCTGACCTCCGCACAGTCACATGGGTGAGGAGCGCTCCGACTCAACCCAGACATGAGAACATCTCCTGGGCGAGGATGAGCCGTGTCTATTTGGAGCTCTGCTCCAGATTTTTATGTGTAGCTGAAATTGGTTTCACATGAGTTGGGGGGCAGCCTGCATCAGCAGATTTTCTGATCAAATTAAACCGAGAAAGAGGAGGGAAAAGGCAGCGGTTGTACTGATCTTTAATTGAATAAACAGGACTTGAGGAAGGCAGGCGAGAGAGTCATCAGTACTCGTTCTCACCACTGTCCTCCCGGTCAAAGATGGTTTAACCCCCAGTGGCAAATCAGGCCTTCAATACTTCGTCCTGACCGGCTTCAGCCCGTCTTCATAAACTTGTGGTTACGACCAAAGAGCCATCAGATGTGTGCACGAAAAGTGTCATCTTTCATCCATGGAGAGAAATTCAGGAATTTAATTTTTCCCTTTCAATTTTTAGACCCAATGTTGGCTGTTCAGTATCATTCACTGGCGTATACACAATCAAACCGTTGTGATTTTCTCATCTTTTATCCAAAACCAGGCGTGTTTTTGTGACACCTCAACTGGATTCGGATCTGCTAATCACATTGGAGGTCTCATGCTTGTGCCCGGGACCCCCTTAATCTGTAGATGAAAGTTTATTAAGATTTATTAAAATGCTTCCCATATGTGACTGGTGCTGGAATCTGTTCTTGATCTTACAATCGTTCCTTTAGTGATATGATCAGTTGGGAGAATTATACCACTTCATCAAATTCAGAGCACACCCGACATGAGCCGTACGGCAGTTAAAAGAGAGGAAAAAAGTGCAAGAGAAATGAAGAGTGATGGAAACGACTAGCACTAGAAATAAAGCGAGAGGGATTATTCTCATCATTCCGAAGCAGGATAAGGAAAGCACCACAGTTTCTTCTGGATTATTATTGATCAAAAGAATTACTTTGAGTATTCTGAAGAAATTCATGGTCCTCAATGCTATGGACAAACAATAGACCTGTTCCATGAATCTGTATCACTGCAATTGTTTGTCAAACATGTTTGGTGTTTAAAACATAAATAAAACACACAGAGTGTTTTATTGTATCAGCAGTTCTCTTTGCGAAATGCAGAGATGCACAGAAAGACACCAGTTATAATCAAGGAACACCAATCATACCAAAAGCATCCAGCAATTGACCACTGGTATGTAAATAACTGGCGTTTCTCACGCATGGGCAGAATTATGAGTGCTTTTAGTGTCTTGCGTTTAATTTTTATCCCATGGCAGCCACTTCAGCATCATGGGTTAGATGAGTTTTACCAGTATGTGAAAGCTGAAGAATGCTAAGCAAAATATTTGGCAACATACCTTTTTATACACTCGATACACACTAATTTATTTATTTGTAGTTTGCTTTGTGGATTTTTTTTTAAAGTACATGTTACAATTTCCATTCTGCCACTCTGATAGAAATAATAATAATTAAGGTCTATATGAGGCATTCTGGGCTTGTAGCAGAGGGAATCTCCAAACATTTCTCACTGATAATGCTGTGCAAATGGCTTGCAGACAGCAATTTTGGTAGCGATTTATTCTGAATAAATTACACAAATGTCCAGCAATTGTCTTTTTTTTCCTCTTCCCTCATTCCTTTGGGAAAAGCCAGATGTGGGAGTGTTGGGTGGTGTGGTTGGTTCTATTATGTTCAAGCGTCTGATATTAAAACAACAATTGTGATTCTGTAGAGATTTATTATATACTGATTTGGTATCTATTCCTATTGTAATAAGATGATCACTTGCTTTGTGACCAGCTTATGTTGTCTGAGATCATAATTCCTCATGTTCTGCATTGAATTATCCTTGCAATATAACCAATCAGAACCAGTACAATCTGGTATGTGTAGAGTTGTGGAATACATGTTTTTTTTTTTTTTTTTAGGAACAACCAAGGATCCCTCTTATGACTGTAAACCATTTGACTTGGCAAACCACTGCAGCACCAGGATTTCAATTTTCTTTAAAAACAGACTCAATAACAAGGACAGCTAATTAGTTTTAATTAACAATACGGGACACATGGCTTCCTCAGCTCTGTCTGTACATTATAAAATTTGTGAGAATTGAGGTAGAAATCCATTTTTTCCCCCTTCATTTGGCCTGCATTAGGAATAATGATCCATTTGACTTGATTTGTCTTGATTTGTTGACAATGGCACTTTAAGTCTCCAATGAATTGTCAGCTATTCAGAGCATTTTATGAGTATATGAGAAGAAATCTGTTATGTTTTAATATTTTTGAATTGCTTTTTTTACAGGAGTTTTTTAGCTGAAGGATGCAGGGCGGGAGCATTTTATAAAGTTTTTAGCTCTTTATCCTTGAGAAATATGGTTGTTTATTGTATTCATATGAGGGTGTTATACTCTCTGAAGTTTATTATTGTTCTACGGCATTTTGCCAATTCCCCTCTGTTTAAGAAAGAAAACAAGCCCGTAATGTTCAAATGAGCCCAAATTTGGCTCAAATTATGTGGAATCAGGTGAATAAAAAGGAAATGCTATTAAGACACTGACTGTTTTTAGTCTGAAAAGATGGAATGCTGGCTTATTGGAAAATAGGTTTATTGGAGTCAAGAACTTAAATGTTTAAGTAAACTTCATTTAGTCTCATGAAGTAGTTTGATTGGGGGTGTGTGTATGTGTGTGTGGCCTAATGCACTCCTAGCACAGTTTAACACTGCCTCCTCACTATAAATTAGATTTTTTTTCTCCAGTTGAAGTAAAAATGGATTTAAATGGGCGTTCATTTACTATTATGTGGTGTTATTTTTTCCACTAGGCGAAAACGTAATCAAACGAGAGAGAAAAATAATTAAGTGCCTCATACTGAACACTATTGAAGAACTTGAAATCTATTGTTAATAAGGTTCATGTGCCATTTTCAGAAATTACAGGCCCCATATGTATATGTTAAGTACTGACATGATAATAATGTAATTATTGTCTAATAAGAAAAATTCAAATTCCTCCATAAGGAAAAAATGATGCAATCTATATTTTAAAGATGTTTGCCATATATTTGATAATAGAGTCATTATACAGTACATTGGTATACTGAAATCAAAAATGGTACCATTCCCAGGCTGCTCTGATATTTCTTCACATCTGCTCCATAATGAAATATAAAACCTTACTGGAGAGGAGGAATTCTGGCATAAAATTATATTACCCTGCTATTTCCATGGCCACCAGAAGGACTTTTTTTTCAGTTTTAATAAATTTGTTTTTGGGTCATTAACATCATTATCGATTTGCCTTTCAAGAATTCTGGCTCAACGATGAACAACTCTGACTATGTTCAGAATTAAACTTTCTTTTTAAAATGTTCATTTATCACATTGCAATTGCTAATATACCATAGAATTTCAGTGGTGTCACACAAGAACATTGTCCATTGAGCTACCAATAATGATGGGTGCGTATTAACAGTTGGGGAGATCTTAGATTTGAAGCATCCCAGAGAAGAACTGATTTGAGACCACATATTCAGGGTTTTTCTTTCACAATTTGGGACTCCTCATCAAACTTTCCTACATGAGTTCATAGAACTTGATTTTGTCTGATCTGTTGTCTTGAATAACTCATAACTCATTTATTTGACGTTGAAATTCTGTCTGTGGAACATCCACGTGAAGAGGAGAATCATACTTGGCCAAGCTTTAGAGTATTTTTATTTGTATCCTAAGGCTATATTACTTCCGTAGCTCTCTCACTGCAGTCTTGCCCATTGAACATCTCTAAATCCTTCGCAGAACCCTTGTCTTTTGGAAAAGTTCAACTAAACAAACATTGGCTTTGATTTGCCATGTTTATAGTTGTGGGAGGACACTTGGCATAATATGCATTCAGATTTGTTTGAATTCCCAAACAAACAAATGTCAGTGAATGAAGGTGAAAGTGATGTCCATTTCATTTTGAATCACAATATCAGTTCGACATCATCATGTCTTTTGAGTCTTTCAAATGGAAGATTCATGAATTTGGCAAATGCATGGTAATGTTGTAAAGTAAAGTGAAGAATAAATAATTTGTTTCTGCCAGTGTCAAACATGATTCCGTTGCAAGAAAAACAGGGTAGGTCTCTCCAGGCATGGCTGAGGCAGCTTTCCTTCTCAGTGCATTTGGAAGGGATGAAAGCTCAGTGTGATCCCAAAGGTCATCTGGTGACCCTGTCTCTGTTTTCACAAGCGGAGGCCTGATCCTCAGTTCTTCTCTTGGAAGTTGGTGAGCAGAACGGCTGCTGTTGTCTTAGTGAGGTGGGCCACACTCTCACAGTGAGGTGCCCGCTGTCATCACTGTGACCTCTGAACTCACTGATGGTCAGACCCAGGACTCCTGAGGCTGAAGGCAGTATTGCAGATGACCAAGGACTGAAATTCATATAGGGGTCAAAGATCAAGATCTCTAGACATATTTATATTTACTTACTTTTATTTGAGCTCTCTGTAACTCCTATTAAGTTGGAACAACATGTCATTTTTGGTAAAAATTTTTCTCATATTTTAGGTTGAAATTTGTTGCCCATTCTCAACAGAAGAGTGCCCAAGCAACATCGCTCGGCAACATTGCTCAAAAAGTTGCCCGTGTATCATCCCCTTTACAGTTTGTTACAATTTCACCTCATAAATTTTGGTATTTTTTTCTCAATATCTGTGGCCTTTTGATGGTGTTTAAATCTACACTATAGTGTTTAAATATTTGGGCAGGTTTTTAAAAAATGTTACTGATAAACACAATTAGGCCCCCCCCCAAAAAATACAGTAATACCGTTATGAAATATTATTAAAATGTAAAATATTTTTTAAATCTAATTTATTCGTGTCATGGCTGAGCTGAATGTTCAGCAGCCATTACTCCGGTCTTCAGAATCACATAAAAAAAAAAAACAGCATTGATTTGAAACAGAAACCTTTTGTAACACTATAAATGTCTTTACTATTTAATCTATTTAATGTGTTCTTTGCTAAATAAAAGCATTATTCTTAAAAATCTTATTGACCCCAAATTTTGGAATGGTGCACTCTAAAAAAAAGTTGTTCCAACCCAAATTTGGGTGAAAAATAGACAAACCCATTGGGTTACATTTTTAAATTACATTTTTAACCCAACAGTTGGGTTTGTCCATATTTGACCCAAATTTTGGTTGAAACAACCCAGCATTTTATAGAGTGGCATATTCAAACTCAATTTCCTCATTTTTAAAGTATTTTCGTTTGTGGTCTCTGTCTCTGCCGAGACTTTCACTTAAAGGAAACCTTCAGGTGAAGAGGTAATAGCTGCGAGGATCACTTTGAGTCTCAGAATCTGTGCTGCTTGTGTGTTTATGCAGGATTTTACTTCATTTACCCCACATAGAATTTTGGTCAGACCGTTAAGTCAGTCACACAGCTTTAAGCCAA
The DNA here is from genome assembly GCA_038088235.1 of Zacco platypus. Classification (NCBI taxonomy): domain Eukaryota; kingdom Metazoa; phylum Chordata; class Actinopteri; order Cypriniformes; family Xenocyprididae; genus Zacco; species Zacco platypus. The sequence goes on from CM076085.1 coordinate 17,838,957, forward strand.
TGCCTAAATGGATAACTTCCACCATACACACAAACAGACCGATCTGAGACAGGTCACTCACCTGCCTTTTGGCAGTTAGACATAAACCAGATTGCACTTTCTCTTCCTTTCTGCACTCTTCTCATGCCTCTACTGCCACCGGGGCTGTAAGTGGAAATGTTATCATTGGGGTTTGTGTCTCCCCGTTGTCCTTGCCTTCCCCTCGGGCTCTTGACCATAATTTAATTAAACATTCGTTTAAGAGGATCACACAGGAAGAGACAGGCTGGTCACAGACAGGTCAGGGCAAAAGAATGCAGCCAAACTGAACTGCCTCTGTGTAGAAGAATTCAGCTTCTTTTTGCACTGGCGCAAAAGTTTATTTGAATGCATGTTACTTGTTGGCACATCCTGATTTTGCTTGTCCTGAGTTAGATGCGTTGTGTTGATCCTGGAACAGCATTCCCATCTTAAAATTTAGGCCTAACCATGTACCCATAAGTTATCACTAAAATCAGAGTAAGTTTGACTGGTAAGAAGGCCTTTTAAGAAGGCAGGTTATTATATTTTTTTCCAATATCTTCAACCCACACAAATTTGTCCTGTACAATGTGGTAACTCACTCTACCTGTGTTTTACACAAAGTTCATATCTATGATATGGTAACAATAATCATTAACCATTTCATACCCAAAAAGACTTTCAGGGATTTCAATAAATAAATAAATTACTGCTTCATTGTAGTTATTAAAAGAATTACTTGATAATATGACTCAATTTTGGTGATGACTATACAACATTAAGATTGTCAATTACAATCGTCCAAATAAGAATTTTTGTGTTTTGTGTGTAATAACTTAATTTTTACTTTCATTCAAATGATTACTGATGCCATTTTAAGATAGACATATAACAGTTCGAATTGTATGCGTTGTTTTGAGTTTTGTATCACAAGCTGCCATGCATCATTTCAAAGGAAGAGCAAAGGGATTGTCCAATGGAATAGATTCAGGGTCTGAAAGGGTTAAAGCAGCAGAGAAGTCAGTAAGGTGTCCCCCTTTTCTTTTTTAGCTCTTTCTGGCTGTATTCTTGTGGGAGAGAGTTAAACCTATCCATGGTTTATTGAATCTGGACCATCTGACTTTGGTCTGTCTTTGAAATCTTGTCTTTCTACACTTTGAGTCTTTTACATAAATCTGAGTTCTCCCATGGAATTCTGGCTATGATAGTTAATTTCCAGTAATTTCCAGACTCTAGTCTCAAGCAGGTTTCCAATGACCTCATTAGTTTTGGAAAACAGGAATTTTCTAAGGGATCTTGTTTTTTTTCCTCCTCATTTTGAGATTGCCCTGTTGTCTTGACTCATTAGTGTCCTCATTACAATAGCTTGTCTTCTATTACTATATATTAGTCTGTATATTAGTTATAATATTTTGATCCTGGTATGTATGTATATATACACACTATAGTGTGATTGCAAAAGAATAGATTGTTTTAAATTTCTTAGCTTTTGTCTAATGGCATCATATTGACAAGATCCAATATTGAAGGCTTCTTTCTTTCTTTCTTTCTTTTTTCTTTCTTTCTTTCTTTCTTTCTTTTCTTTCTTTCTTTCTTTCTTTCAGTGAACTGAAATCTTCTGCTCATTTTGTGTAGTGGTGAAGAGAGACGCCTGTCTGTCTTGCATCTGCAGCAACACCGACGGCTTGTGGACTCTGTCTTTTGGTCTTGCTGTGAGATAATTACCATGACCAAAGGAACATTTATTTTGAAAAAGAGAAACAGTTGTTAAAAGCTCTCAATGACAATCTCGATTTACATGGCTTGCCACATGAAAAATTTCAAAAGTGATGCCACAGAAAAAGGCTTACAGTATTTGGTGAGGAGCTGGAGATTTGGCCAAGTGGCATCAGACTGGGGTGTTTCAATGCTGTGCTCTTACTATGTTCATCGGTTTAACAAGCGTTGGACCACATCACTCACTTTGCCGGGTTAATTTCAGCGGACCAAATGCAGTGATATTATTGGGTCTAGACTGAGGGAAAGCCAAAAAAAAAAAAAAAAAAGAAAGAAAACCAGGCCTCCTCAGAGTGTGGACACAGTGAAAAGTTGCTGCTCCAATTTTAGGAGCTTCTGTAGGAAGCCCAACAAGCTGCAAATTTTATGGATATCTTTGCCTGTGTTTTAATGATAGAGTGGGTGTTTCTGACATAAAACACTGCTATTAAACTCTTCATGATGGTAGAAGCTGTTAGCCATGGTTAGCTGCCGTTTTTTTTAATCTTACAAGCAGTTAAAGTACACTTCGAAGCAAACGTTTTGTTGTTTGTTGGGGTTTATATACTGGCTGGAGTGAATTTAGTGTGTGACATCAAGGTTGTCTGGTGACTCAGAGTGGACCACAAGTCTCTCTGGTCAGCCACTGCAAAATGGTGCTGACATCATTTTGCCATCATGTCATCACAGATTTTTTAAAACTAAGGAAAGCACTGTCTGGATATCCTTTGGGTCTGTAAAGTATCGCTTACTGGTTCCTCAGCAATTTAACAACATATAGCATAGTATATACAGTGGCCCCAAAAAGTATCTGGACACAAGTGACACTTAAAAATGTATGAAGGTGACACTGTATAGCTTAACCAACCAAAATTAACTGAATACTATCTCCATGATGCCTTCAGATCCATTTCAAACACCTGTTGGTTCTCCAATAATGATACAGTCTCTTAAAATAATGTGAATAATTCTAAAAATCGTTCAAATGTAAAAGAATAGAAGAGTCCTCACTAAGCCTATAAACTGTAATGGTACAGAGTAAGTGTAAACTTGTAAGTGTAAAATTTCAATGCTATTTGGGACTAAATTGGCCCATTTTTTTTTTTTTTATAAAATTGCAGTTTTAAGTAGGCTATACTTTAAGTGTAACAGTAGTAAACTGACACAACTAGTTTTTCATTTGTACTGCAACTACAAGTAAACTTTTAGAAATATGCTTCTAATTTTTAGTTAAATACTTGTAGCACTTTTTTTTAGTTTTAAAGTTTTAAACACTTTAAAGTCAGTAAACTACAAGTTTAGTAGTACACTACATATTCCTATGTACACCAGTGAACTACACAAAAATTCACATGCTCAGAATTAGAAACAAATCTGCTATCGTTATAAATCAATATTCTTAAACAATGTAAGTTTATAAGATAGTATGTAAAACTGTGTGAAAAAAAGTTTGAGGCTACTCAATCAAAAGATTAAGCACAACAAGCCAAATATACAGACTAATTCCTTATACTTTGAAGTATATTTCAATCAAAAGATTGAGTATAGGCCAAATATACTTAAACTTGTCAGTCATTATAAGTACTTAAGTGTAATTTTAAGTAACATTGTATAAAGTATAAATGTAGTAGACTGAAAGTATACTTTCTTATTTTGTAGTTTAAAAGAAGTGTACTAATAGCAAACATTTTTGGACTGGTTCTTGGTGTTCTTATTATAAAACTTCATTACACTAAATTGTTTACAGCTTTTTACATTTGAATTTCATAGCGAAGTTTGTTGGTTTTTGACTTAGATGGACATAAGGCAAGAACAAAAGCATTTATAATAATAGATGTGGGATGGATCAAATTATTTGTGTTTTTTGTTTGTGTCACAAAAATATCTTCTCCTGTTTGATTCTGTCGAACAGATGCTGTCTCTGCTGCATCTGGCACTGTATTAGAAAATACAGTCTTATAAACAATGATTCCAGGAAATTGAGTCTCTGTTCTGAATTTTAGACTGTGTGACATGGATCACCTGCACCTGAGTCAAGTTAACCCAGAATGTTTTGAAATGCTGTTGTTCGGAAGCTCTCCTGGACCACACTGAGCGGCTCATGCAGTTATTGTGGGCTCGGTTGCCAAAGTTTTACCAGAGCTGTCAGGCTTGCAATAGCGCCAACTCCCATGGCAGAGGTCATCCAAAGCAGGAAACAAAGGGAGTCTGTCTGCCACTAACATCCCAGAATGTCCTGGAATGGACAGAAAGAAGCTCTTTCAAATAGAATCCTAATCAGAGTCATGTTCCTTATTTAATTTAGGAGGACACTTGTGTGGAAGAACTTGTCCTTTCTTCACAGCTCCATTCATTCACAGGGGACGGCAATAATGAATACTTGGTTCTACTACTATACCCATCTACCATAAAACTATATTCATCCCAGATGGTACATATTCTTCAAATGCACATACATATTTATTTTAAGTGGTTCTCATTCATTTCAGTCTTTGCTTAATGTTTAAAGGGTAAGAGCGCAATCTTGAGTGTCTGGTGAGTGAGAGCTGCTTAAAATAAAAGGGTTTGTATACTCATTTTTGTTTTCCAAAATAGCATCCTGTATTTTAAAACAGCAAAACTTGAATTTTAAAATGATAGTTTAGTGATAGTCATTCCAAACCCGTATAAGAGAGGGGAAAAAAAGAAGAAGAAGAAGAAAAAGGACACTCTTTTTTATGAAATTGCAATAAATAGAAAGAATAAAAGTCACACAGGTTTGTATCGACATCGACGTTTTAACAGTTTGGACACTGTTAAAAAATAAAGGTTCTTAATTGGCATATGCTTCCATGAAGAACCTTTAACATCCATGGAACCTTTCCATTCCACAAAAAGTTATTTATAATGACAGTTCTTTAGATTATTAAAATGTTCTTTACACCAAGAAAAAAAAAAGGTTTTGCACTTAAAAATAAAGGTTCCAAAGGGAGTTCCCCAATGATGCCATAGAACAGGGCTGTCAAATCCTGTTCCTGGAGGGCCACTGTCCAGCAGAGTTCAGCTCCAGTACCAATTAATCACACCTGAACAAGCTAATCAAGGTCTTACTAGGCATGCTGGAAACTTCCAGGCAGGTGTTCTGAAGCAGGTTTGAGCTAAACTCAGCAGGGCAGTAGCCCTCCAGGACAAAGTTTGGACACCACTGCAGAGGAACCATTTCTTTTTCTCCAATGAACCTTCCAGTGAACAGTTAAAAGAAACATTTTTTCCCCCATAGTGTGAAGAACATGTTTATGATCTAAAGAATCTTTTTCATCTATAAAGAACATTTTGTGGAATGGAAATGGATGTTAAAGGTTCTTCATGGATCATCAACACCAATAAAGAACCTTTATTTCTCTGAAAGGTTCTTTGAGGAACCAAACATGCTACTTGCATGGCATTGTTGTGAAAACCCCCTTTTGAAACCTTTATTTTAAAGAGTGTTCATGATGAAAAAATGTATTTTTTGTGTGAACTATTCATTGTAATATGCAAAAAACCGTCCTTTCACAGTGTGAACAGTTGTAGTGCATGATGATGTTTTTTGTTGTTGTTGATAAAAATAGCCTTTGGCTGGTGCATCCTGCTGAAATAATGGCAATAGTGAAGAGAGAGTTTTCTCTCGACAAAGCTCACTTCATCCTGCTTAGGTGCAAGTGATTCTAATTATAGCTACAAGTGCTGTTTACTGGCTGAAGTCAAAGGGTCATTTGTGACAATGTCTGATCCTCAAAGTAGCAAAGAGCACTGGAACTGGGCCCTGGATGGAGAAACTGCATATGTTGAGTTCTTCTATTAACATTAATATGGCATTTTCACAAAAGATTTTTTTTTTGATGGATCGTACTAAAGAACGTCATTAGTGTTTCACTGTAATTGCTTCAAAGGATGTCTAGTGTATCAGATCACATCCTCCAGAAAAAGATTCAGTTGACCTTTCACCTCTGCTTCCCAAAAGAACTCCGAAACCCACTTCCTCCTTGAAGTATGTTGAAATATAACAAGATTCCCAAACAGCACTAGAACAATGTCAACCAATTAATCAGATTAATATGTGACCTCAGAGCACAAGAGGCAAGAAAAATCAATTTGTTTTAGCATAGAGTTCCACCAGTGAGGCGCAAGAGGTGGGATAGCCAGAGAGAAGAGAGGAAGCCGGGGTAAGTGTTTGCCGTGCCTGAAGGCTACGGGCCTTCCTGTCAACAACGGAACATGATGTGGCAGTCATAGAGGACCCGGGGCATTAGAACTCCCTCCAGCTTATCCTGTCCACTAAACGACAATTAACAATTTCTGTATAGAGCTATTGTTTGGTGATGATTGACGTTGATGATCTTTAGGGCATTTTAAAGATGTTTTTTAGAAATGGTCAAGCTTGTTTTAGGTAGAGTTTTCACAATCGTACATTATTGCAAATGCTTTCAGCTGGAGCACACGGATCAGGTCAGTTTAGAATATGCAAGGGTATTTCGTTTTGAATACTGTTTCAGCTTTAGAGGGGGAAATTCAAAAGATAACTGTAACTCACAATGTAACTATGTCTCACAGTGTGACTTTAGATCTAACAATCTAGAAATTTAGTTACTTATATTTGTGACTTTACATTTCCAATGTGACTACATATCATGATGTGACATCTCATAATTGCTACTTTGTTTTTTGCATTTGTGTTTTTATATCTTGCAATTGCATATTTGTTTCTTATATTTGGAAACTTCATCTCATAAGGTGACTTTGTTATTTTAATGTTTTTTTTAATATGACTATGTTGCAGTAACCTTAAAGGTCTTACAGATAAAAGATCAAGTTTTTTACTCTGACTCAGAAAGAAGGTTCCATTATTTCTCTCTGTCTCAGGACAGGAAAATGAAGAAAAACAGCATGTGTTAGCATACCGCTTTGTTAGCATACCTCTTCCTTTTTTTTCTTCGTCAATTGTTGTAACAAGCCTGATTTCCTACTTGGGAATCAGTGGCAAATAAAATTTTACAGCCAGTCAGAAAAATCAATCCTTTGCCGCATGTACTGACACAACATGCTTTACTTTACCTGCTGCCTATTACTGTAATGAGCTATACATCTAGAAACACATGTTTTCACTGTACGACTTTATGATTTAGTATAACAGTGACCAGTAGTGTAGAACTGGAATAATGACTGCTTTTTTCCAGAAAACTTTTTCTTTTATTTATTTTTTTAATTAGGCAGTTTCTGTAATAAGTGGCTTGGTCATTTTTAACACATTGATAAATTCCTCCTTTTAGGATCGTCTCAAGATAACATATTAATTCACTTCCAATTAAAGGTATATAGATTCCTTTAATGGCATAATTCAGACTTGTAAGACTTTGCACATGAGACCGTGTGAAATCAAAACGGCCTACGTTCGTTAGCTAGATGAAAGTTTGGTCAAATGTTAATTTAATACTTTGCACGAGTTAATTGGACTTGTAAGTACGAAACCTGATTACAGGAGACGTGCTCAGATGAGAGTTGTGGGCCGTCTGTGTGTGTACAACAGCAGAAATAAAAGTGGGAGTCATTAGTAGATTAGGCCTGTAGAGCGGGTGCAGGGGCCGTGCTCGAGTGTAGCCGGTCATCCTGGCCATGTGCCCATTAAGACTTGTGACTTGCGCTCAAAGGTAACGATTGTGACTGGCAGACAAAGGCTCCACTCAGCACACTTACTTTTATTTTCTCCCTCACATCCATGCACTCTGCCCTTCAATTGCTAATTCAATAACCCCTAATCACACAATTAAAATCACATGCACCCAGCAAGTAAATAAGGCCTCTCGATGGGCCAGAAACCCGCAGACTGAAAACTGTTGTTTTCCTCGGAAACATTCTGCTGGTGGAATGTTAAGGGAACGGCTTCAAGTCACTGTTCTATCTATAGCAGCAGTCAGTGCAAAAACATCCCAAACGGTGCAAAACTATTAAACTTAAAGACAAAAGTTTACAAGGTTTGCTTTAAATGGCCATTAAGTTACCAGAACATCACCCCAGCGCAAAGAACCTTTAGCTTCCAAATGCTTCTCAACGGCATTTCTGCAGTTATTATTATTATTATTATTTTTCATTCCCTCTGTTTCATAGTTCACAATTATTACTGCTATTACCAGCAGTATATGTACACTATTGTTCAAAATGTTTGGGTCAGTACGATTTTTAAAAAATGTTTTTGAAAGAAGACTCTTATTTTCACCAAAGCTGCATTTATTTGATCAAAATTACAGCACATAATATTACAATTAAAAATGTTTTCTATTTTCATATATTGTAAAATATGTAATTGATTCCCGTGTTGGCAAAGCTGAATTTTCAGCATCATTACTCCAGTCTTTAGTGTCACATGAACCTTTAGAAATTACTGAGCCATTGATTGATCCATTGAATTGGTGTTCAAGAAACATTTCTTCTTATTATTAATGTTGAAAACACTGGTACTGTGGTAGTTTTTTAAGTTTCTTTGATCAATATAAAGTTCAAAAGAACGGCATGAAATATAAATCTTTTGTAACATTGTAAATACCTTTACTGTCACTCTTTATCAATATAATGTGTCCTTGCTGAATAAAAGTATTAATTTGTTTATTAAAAAACTCTTTCTGACCCCAAACCTTTGAATAGTAGTGAATATATGTGTGCATCCAGTGTATATATACGTAGGCTGTATATATACTTAGGCTAGGACATAAAGCTCATTCAAGAAAGCCATAAACTCCTTAAAAACCACAGCATTTCATCCCACAGTTCTAGTGAGAGATTGCTGGGAGAAAAACAGAGGAGGAAAAGGAAATGGGGCTTGGCATGTTGACTCAGGAGAAAATCCCCCAGGACCCCTCAATGGACAGCTATTGAAGTTTAATTGCTTGCCTGTCTTGCCTGTTTTGGAAGTCATCATGTGTCCACGAGAAAAGCAGTTGCTATCAAGAGGCAGCAAAAAGAGGCTGCGCACAAGGTTACCGACACCTGTCCGTAATGAGCATTCAGCTCTGTCCTTCAGCATAACTTCAGCAATCGCCAGGCAAAGTCCTGATGTTTTTCAGGGTACATTGCAGATGACAACAGCTCTAAAAATTTCCACAGTCAGCCCTATTTCCTATTCCCTCACAGGAAAAATAGAGAGTGTCTGAGCTTTGTAGCTTTACCATTTGCATAATTCACTTTGATGGCAAGATATTAACCCTCCATCTTTGCTCTCTTTTGTATCTGAAGATTACAAAGGGACTATTTCCAGCGCCACGCAGACTACCAGGAGGAGACTATCAAAGGAAGGGAGCAGGCTTTCAAGTTAGGACACTTCGATTGTGTTACAGATTGGTTCCAGGTGAGGCGGCTTTGGGAGGCTCAGCCAGAGGAAAATTGCCCTCCACGAAGTACCGGGTGAGAGGCAGAGGGGCTTCACGGTTGGGATGGCATTCCAGAATTCCAAAACTACTCACGTTTGGAGGGATTTGAAAGGATGAAGGCCGGGCCTCAAAAATCTTGTTGTGGTGATTGCCTACATATTAAAACTGAGGGAGTTTTAAAAGCATGCTAAATAGCCTTTGATTGTCCCTGTGATACAGTCCCTGTGATGCTGAACAGATTCCAGATCTGCTCCTTATTTTCCATGCATGCTTTTTCATGGGTTCTCGACAGTGACAATTGTCAGTATAATCCTACAATCTTCTGAAAAAACAACTACATGTGTGGTAATAAAGTTACTTTTTTAATGTTACTGAGAGAAAATGAGCTTCACAATAGACTTCATTTTCTCTCAGTTCCTACACTAATAAGAAAGGTGTGAATTATGGGTGTTTTTCAAAGTTTGAAGTTTTCAAATATTTCAATAAGTAAGATTAGAAAGTTAGTCAAGGTTAGAATTTTCTCTTGACTACAACAGCATACTTATATTTGTCATTTTTGTTAGGATTATATTCAGAAAAAAAGCCATTTACAAAACATTAATAATTAAGCTGTTTATCACTTTAAGATACCACAAATATATCATAAAAGGCTTTAATGTTTTATCTTTAAGAGTAGAAACAACTTTGTATGGCACAAGAGAACCTTTTTTAAACATTTTTAAAAAATTAAGATTTTAAGAATCTGTTGGAGAAATTCCAGTAACACTTCACAATAACATTAGTTAACTACAATATTTAACATGAACTAACAATGAAAAGTACAGTTCTAAAGCATTTCTTAAACTTAATTCATGCTAATTTCAATATTTCATTAAAATCAACACACATTATTTAATGATCCTCACCTAACATGAACTAATAATGAACAGTTGAATTAACTATAAGATTAAAACATACTGTAACAAATATACTGCTGGTTAATGTTAATTAATGCATTAACTAATGGAACCTTATTGTTAAGTGTTATCAAAATTCCTAAAGTCACTGTATAATTCGCACAGTGATGATTAAGTCTAACATTTATGTAAAGTGAATTTTACAGGACAATATTTGTGTAACATTTCAATTACATTAAAGCTATAATGCTTGCCTGGCGGCAAGTTGTTCTTGATCATAGCTTTCAACCCCTAGTCTGGCTAGTGAAATATGATCAATGGACATCACTTAACGTTATTGCTTCTACTGTAATGCACTAGCAGCGGCCGTCTTCTCTCAACAGACTGGTGCCTCTCTTGCCAGGTTTCAGAGCCAAACTCGCCTGCACAGTTAAACGCATCATAAACCAATTCTCACTGCAACTGTGCAGATCTCTAAGTGTCTCGAGTGCTGAATGTGTAGAGATGGGTTCCTGTGGCCTCCGCCGCTCACCGTTCATCATGTCAGGCTGATCTAAAGCAGACCGCCGACTGTGCCAAACATAACGGAGCCTGCCAAGATCATTCACCTGGTCTTCAAGCTCACTATATGTAGATACAGTAAATTTAAATCAGCAGTTCGTCTAAAAATCAAACAAATCTTTGAAAGAGGTTCTCTTTGCAGTGTGTTTTAAGTACTAATCTATATACACTCTTCTCAACTGTCACCAAAAATGATTATAGTCATTATCAAGTTGAAGCAGACAGCTGAGGTTAAATTAGCGCAAACGTGGGCCAGGAAAGATACGGTCTTTAGGTGTTATTAACGTGGGAAAAAATGAAATCTTGTAATGGTTCTCTGATTCTCCACTGATTGCGTTTACACTAAGAGGAAAGATTGTTTCCCACTTCAGCGAGGGATGAGGCACAGTGAAGTGGATCCGGCAGGACTTTAGCACGCCGCTACGATCTCTCCGCCCTCTGCAGAGGCCACACAGAACAAATAAGCTGTTATTCCACTGTTGTTTGAAAGGCTTGAGGAGGGATTGGTCCTGTAATGAAAAGAAAATAGAGATGATGTTCCCATGACGGATATGGTACAGCGAATGGTGACGGGCCGCACTGCAGTGTTCAATTCACACCTCTAATTCTCAGAGCCCCCAACAACATTCGTCCAAACTCCCTCAGCTGAAAACCTCATTGCCTGACTCACTTTCCCAACAACATGATCTGGCCCAGAGGGCCATGCCATCACTTCCTGTGCCTGATTTGTTTGGGAACTTTAATCCATGCCCCTGCCCAGCAATGCTTTGTTTGTCTTGCAGAACAACCAGCAAACATGAGCTGGAAACCCAGAGGCCTCTAGAACTCTTAAGCTTGATAGCTGGGGATCGAAGTTAATGCTCATGTAGTCTGTCTTCAAAGAATTTTCTTTTTCCGATGACCTTTTAAAGATTGTATTTGAAGAAAAATAATTTCTGCTCTCATCTTTGAAGGTTGTTTTCTTTAAACATTTGGGTGTTTCTTCAACTTTGGGCAGTATTTTTAAGTCTCGGAAACTTTTTGAAATGCAATATTTTTTTTTTTACAATACTTTTCATTTATGTCGCAATCTGTCTAATCTAAAAATATGAATTATGTTAAAAATATAATGATCTAAACAAAGAGTGAAATAATCATTAACTTCTATTTCTATCAGTTACAAAAAGATATAGCTGTGCTGTTATTTCAACCGACTCAAGATCTAGCAAGGCAAAGAAGTTGGTCATTTTATTGCAAACACTTCAAATTTCTTTTCCATAGCATAATGCTACAAAACACAAGCCAGTGGACATTGTAGACAAATTTTAGTGAGTTTTAAGAAAATGTATTTTTAAGTAGTCCACAGGACCCAAAAGTTAAAGAAATTTGAAGTTCCAAATTACAGTTTTAATGCAGCTTTAAAGGGGTGTACAAGATCCCAGGAAAGGAATAAGAGTCTTATCTAGCAAAACGATTGGTCTTTTTCTAAAAAAAAAAAAAAAAAAAATTCATATACTTTTTAAAACCAAATGCTCATCTTGTACTTGTCCACGCATTACGTAATCACATTGGAAAGGTCACGGGAGACGTAGTCGGAAGTACCGCGGTAGGGTGAAAAACTTCATCTCCTTTATTCCTCTAACTTCAAAATCATCCGACATCGTTGTTTTACCTTTTTTTGTAAAGGCCGTTTGTCTTTGCATGTTCACTTTGTAGACACTGGATTGGTACTTCGGCCTACGTCACGCGTGACCGTTCCAACTTGATTACGTAATGAGTGACGCATCCCAGAGCTAGTGCAAGACGAGCATTTGTGGTTAAAAAGTATATATATATATATTTTTTTTATTTTTTAGAAAATGAACGATAATTTCGTTAGATAAGACCCTTATTCCTCGGCTTGGATCATGTAGAGCTTTGTAAAAGTGAACTGAAAATGCAATTTGGACCTTCAACTCATTGGTAACTGTTGAAATCCATTATATGGAGAAAATCCTGGAATGTTTTCCTCAAATATCTTAATTTTTCTTTCGACTGAAGAAAGAAAGACATAAACATCTTGGATGACATGGGGGGGCGGCAAATTATCAGGAAATTTTAGTTCTGAAGTGAACTAATCCTTTAATGAAAAAAGGGATACTGTGGGTATGAGGAATTTATAAAAAAAAAAACCCCAAAAACTATTTTTAAAGGGACACTTGTACGCCTCTATCACGTTTGTTCACAACAGGCCCGTCGTAAGGTTCCGCAAGGGTGTGTATTTATGTGTCAGAGGTCACTTAACTTCAGTATGCCCTTAAGCTGATCCACATGTCAGGGGACTAGCTGCATTGAGAATCAAAACCAGAGTTTGAGAGGAAGTTCTCTGTTTATGCTTTTCATAGACCTTCTTTTTCACTTTCAAAGGAAAAAAAGCTCTGCTGGCAAGCAGGTCATCCTGTGCATTCTCTACGCTGCACAGATCGCCGCTGGCCTGGCTGAACATTGCCATATTTAAAACTCTCCTCCACTCTTTGGGGTCTCAACTTGGGGGCCCTCAAAGATTTATCTTTCATCTTGGTGTTTGAGCTGAAACTGAAGCGATTAGACATTTACATGCAGATCATCTTTGATCCTCATCTGCATGTTGTAATTGGATTTAGTTCTAATTTGTGTACACTGATGATTATGTCAATGAAATCCATATGCATATAAACATATTTTCAGAACAATTAGATATAGAATATGCCTCTCACATCCTCAAGCAATAGCTGAGACAAAACAAATGGCATGATGCCATTATGTACATATGGTGAGGATGTTTTGCAGAATTTTGATTAATGTGAGGAGCCTGTGAGAGTATGTAATGGTTGCTGGCATTTTTTCCTCTCAGAGATGATGCACATTTTATCTTCTTTTTCCACTATGATCTGGGAGACTGCGCTTATGTTTATTTGATGATTGTTGGTTTTGTGTTGTCATGACAACAGCATGATCCTTATGTCTGCTTGGAGACGTCATGTTTTTTTCCCTTTTTTTTCTTGTGGAATAGCACAAATCATTTACTTGTATTTTTAAAACATTTTAATTATATTTTTTATAATTTATCATGATGATAAATCATTTTTAAATACTTGTATATTTTACATATTGTACATGAAGTAAAGGTCACAATAATAAGGATAACCAAGTGATCTATAAAATATTATTTCATATTCTAAGGAACGTTTTCAGCTGTGTATAAAAATGAGGATTTGTTGAAAATGTGAGAATGTCTCATGTAGATGATTTGAAAAGCATAAACAAATTATTTTATTTTAAGTGTTTATGAATTTATAACTGTTAAAATTCCATATTTTATTGCAAAATAAAAATGTTCAACAATTTAAGAATTTTATAATAAACTTTTATAATTGTATTAAATATATATATACATTTTTAAATATTATTATTATTTTTAAAATATTAATTTTATTTTTTACATTTTTTTAAAATAAGTATTTTTTTAAATATTTTACTTTAAATTATTTTTTTTATTTTTATAAAGAAAGCATAGCATTCATAGCATTCAGTTATCAGTTATATTTTTGTCTCATCCATCCACAAAACTTGTCTACTTTTAGGACTTTTGTGATCAAATTATGATGTTTTGGATTATATTTTTGCAGAAATATAGAAAATCCCAAAGATTCAAGCAGCACTGTATATATATGTGTAGATGTGTAGATATATGTGTATATATTATATATATATATATATATATATATAAAATTGATAAATCTTGCACTGACTTTAGAAAAGACTAAACAAACTGAGGAAACCAAAGCTGTAGATTTTTTTACTGCGAAAAGATCTGGGGTTTGAATTGTTCAGAAATGTGCTTGTTCTTTTCCTTTACCTGTTGGGAACAGCAGGCCACAATGAATGCACAGTCACAACAAGAGCACAGAAGAGTAACAAGACCAACCAAAGCCATAATGACATAATTGAGGAAAAGACCTCTGATGTTAAGCCATACGGTTTTCAAGCATGCATACAAACATGATCTCACAGTAAATGCTCTAAACAGTCCTTACGTGACATCAATGTACAATACTTTTTCTGGAGAGTAATCAGACCTATGTTGTTCTTGCTCTGAAGTAAACCTCGATGCCTGCTGCACTGAGTGGTGTCATGTTCATTTCAACAGCATCAATCTGAAGTAATCTTGACAAGACCTCTCTCAAGATCACCCATGTCGCGTCATGCTAAGTGACCCCTGTGGCCTGTGGGGGTGTTCTGCACGTCTGGATCGCTCGTCTCTCTTACCTTGCTGGAACGCAGAGCTCTGTTTGAATCATCACACTCAATCGGCCAGTTGACCCTAGATTGTCTACAGAGCCCTGGCATGTCAAGCCTCATCCCCATTAGTAAGCCACAGTCTGCTGCCCTGCTTTGCCTGGGCTGGGTGGAGAAGGAGACGGGGTTCTTCTCGTCATTTCAACTTTAAACCTGCTGGGAGGATGAAGGGTTTATGTGTTGCCAGGAGTTCAGCAACAGGCCTCGCTGATTGAATTTAACTTGCCTCATTACTGAACTTTCTTTGCAAGTGACAGACTCCAGAGACTCTTTAGTGACAGACACCACTGTGGGTATGACTTTTTCTTTGGGTTTGAGGGAAACATTCATATTTGCCTATGTGGACACTCTCTTGCCAAACACAAATTTGGCATCTACATTTGGTGACCTGTTCTTTAACACATAAGAAAATAGATATTGATAATGAGTAATATTTACTGGGCATTCTGTAGAAGACATTTTTCCGAGAAAGAGTTCGGAGTTGGGCCAGGGAGGGTGGAAAGTTTCAAAGGTGAATATGAAATCACTATAATATATATTCATGCTTTGTACTTCCAAAAATGTTAAATTGTACAGTATTTTACATTACAATGAAATATACGATAAAGCATTAATAGTTTTTACCGTATATCGTAAGGTAACTTTACCAGTAAATTGTAGAAATTACAAGCATGTTAAATATATATAGCATGAATATACAGTATATTATAATGATTTCATATTTACCTTTGAAACTTTCCTCCATCCATCACTGGCTTAACTCTGAACTCTTAAATGCAGTCAGCTGGACTTTTTTTGACCCACTTAAGCTTAACTGACTTAATTACATCTTCAAGTATGTAAATGTAATATGTGTAATCTTATAAAAATATTTACATGTAGTTTCATAATCACCACTATTGTCTGAAATATTAAAAACATTTGCACTTATATACTGTATATATACTATAAAAGCTATATATAATTATATATATATATTAAATGCACTAAATTACACTTGAATGTAATTTCTTTTTAATGTATTTAAATATATTTGCAATTACACGTTTGCAATGATGAAGCTGCGATTTAGTACATTTAAAATGTATTAACTACTTAATTACTCAGTTTTGCAGACCAGGCTTAAAAGATTAGTTCACCCAAAAATGAAAACTCTGTCATTAATTACTCACCCTCATATCGTTCCACACCCATTGGACTTTCAGTCATCTTCGGAACTCAAATGAAGATCTTTTTGATGAAATCTGAGAGCTTTCTGTCCCTCCATTGACAGCTATGTGACTACCACTTTGACGCTTCAAAAAGATAAACTAATAAAGTGAAACTAATCTATATGAATTGAATGGTTTAGTTCAAATTTTCTAAAGAGACTTTATATGGAAACTTTACATGATGAAAAGTTTAACTTTAGGCTTTTATTCACATATAAAAATTGATCAGCGGACATAAACGAAAGCTCAGCCAAACCTTAATGACGAGAATCACACGAAAATGAGCCTCAATGGTTCTCGTACGTCAAGCAAACACGATTGAGCTTCCACTAGTTGATGAGTGTTTATACGTGAATAAATGCCTAAATTTAATATGTTCGTTAAATAAAGCAATCGAGTCTCTTCAGAAAATTTGGATGAACGGCTCAATTCACATGGATTAGTTTTACGATCTCTTTATGAACTTTTTGAAACATCAAAGTGGTAGTTACGTAGCTGTCTATGGAGGGACAGAAATCGCTCAGATTTTATCAAAAATATCCTCATTTGAGTACCAAATACGAACAAAAATCTTAAGGGTTTGGAACGACATGAGGGTAATTAATGACAGAATTTTCATTTTCGGGTGAACTAACCCTTTAAACTTAAGACTAAAATGCAGGTTTGAGCTGTTTTAACTGAAAGCAACTTGCACTAACATATTTTAAAAATATGTCAGTGCCATTGTTTTGTTTCAAAATACAAAGCAGTGATGTTTTTTCAAAGGCAAGTTTTTAAAAAAGCTACATAAAATTACTAATTTAACTTAATTTAATTTTAATTAACCTAATTTAGCTTAATCTAAGCCTTCTCTTTGAATGTATTGCATAACACTACAGTTCAAATTATAAATATTTACATGTACTTTATTATGTTAATCAACATATCAAAATAAGTGTAATTCTTTAAAGAATGACTTAGACACTAATACAAAGTGCACATTATTAAATGTTTACTTCAGTGTATTAAGAATCAGTCATGAATGTGTCTCTTTAAGCACACTTAAGTGGCATTTCATTTCATTAATTATTATTTGCAAGTACAGTTTTCTAAAAGAAATATATAATTTTAAGATTCAAAGTACACAACAAGTGCACATCCAATTAAGTGCACTTATTGTTTTCATGGGAACACAATATTTTTTTAATTAGAATACAAGGACACTTATGAATGGCCATCAGAAGAAAATTATGCTTTCATATAGTGCTGTAGTTACAGCACTTACCAGCAGGGGCTAACTGGACCACACTAAACAACAAAATCTTGCTCCACTGTCATTGCAAAGTAGAATAATATCTTTAGATCCTAAACAATGTATCGCATCCATTCCTTCCAAATTCATCCCTTTCCCATTTTCTCCTAGATCCTGTTACAATGATAGATCGGAATTTTGGCTGAATGCTCATTCTGACGTAATTGTGATTGGCTGATACCATCACATTCACCAGGAAGGAGGAGACATCCAAACATGTTTCCAGTTTGTGTTGTTTGGATGAAATGTCCATTTATGTTATCTCTTCATCAGTTCCTATTTTGCTTTTCCAATATGGATAGATTTCACCTTAGGTAACAGTGGGAGCTTAAAACCCTCCATAAAGCCCAAAGACAAACATGGACCTGTAGCGCAAGCGATTCTGCTCCAAGTTTGGGTTTAGATTTCCATCTAAACTGATTTTCATCTGAATTCAGAGTAAACATGGCGGAGGCCATCTGTTTCTCTGTATAGAGTGGAAAGAGTTTGATGAAATTCTTGAATGCTTTAAAGAAGTCCTTTGTTAACAACTTTTATTTTGACTTATCCTGTCCTCTCAAGCATAGATCCTTGTGTCCGCCGATTGTAAAACTGGCAGTGGCAAGTGGCCCTCAACTTTTCAATTACAAATTACCTCTACATCTGTATATATATTTCATATATTTCCACATTGATCACTCACATTTTTAGGATGCTTTGAGGAAATTTAGGTGAAGACTAGTTTAAATAAGAAAAAATATGCATAATTCTTTCAATTGATTGATTGATCTAATTATTTTTCCACAACAGTATTCTTCAATCCCAAACTTTATTCATAGCCATTATTCATGGTCTTGTGTCTCAGGACAGATTAAATACCAAGTTCATGAAGCTAGAAGCTAGCAGTTGATATTAGAGTAACCCAACCTTGAAGGACATTATTGTGATCCTGAGTGACAGCTGACTATGAAAACCCAGCTCAAGTGATGTCACATGACTCTAGACATCTGGGAGGCTCCTTGCTCAAGAGTGTCCCAGGAGTTCTCAGAATGCCCTCTGTGCTTTGGTCTGTTTTAGCAGACTGACGGGTGTGCTCAGGTTTCGTAGTGGGAGATAAGATCAGGCTTGTGTGAATTCTGTATAGCAACAAGCGCTGTTCAGTGCTAACCCCCCAGAGTAGATGCAATATCGCACCATGTCTCAGGGCCAAGTGCATTATAGTCCAAACTACAGCCAGTCACGCTACACGAAAATAGGATCCAAGGTCAAAGGTTGCACTTCCTTAAAAATCTAAATCTTTTCAATGAATCAGTCAAAGAAACAAACAAAACTGTGTGAATCGGTTCATTGACTTGGCCTGAATCATTTGAACTGCAGGTAAAGATTTTTTCCAAACCAAACAGTATTGAAACAATCAGCATGGTTTCCTTTTCATATTAGTCAATATTCTCTGAAGTAGAGTGGTACGTGAATATGGTAGTGTATTTTAATAATATTTATAAAAAAATTAATAGAAAAGCTTGGTCTACTAGTCTTTAAATGAGTTTCAAGTTTAGTTTAGCTATGACTTTCTATAGATTACTTGGTAACTCAGCAATGTTAAGTTAAGTAAAAAAAGTGTATGTTTGAAAAAGTATTGTGTCTGAACTCAACTATGGCTTGATGGCCCATGTTTAAATAGGCTAAGTGCTAAATATGTAAATAATATTTTATTGTGTCCATTTTGATGGGGAGCTGCTAAATGGTCCTGTTCGCAGTGACAAATCAAGAGTACTTTCTCTCACTCTCTCTCTATGTCACGAGGAGATGGATGCATTGTGGCCGTGTAACTTCACGGCCTCACAGAAGAAGTCTGCTTTCTGTCAGTCTCAGTCCTGAGAGACTGCTTCAAAGGAAGAAGATCAGCTGCAGTAACTGAAAGATAGAAAGAGGGAGGAATGAGTGAAGAGTGAGTGAGTGCGGAGGGGAGGTGTAGTTGAGAGGAGAGGGAGGTCACGAGTGAGGTGCACACACATTAGTGACTCACATCCGCAGCATGTATCAGCTCCACAACTGCACAGTAGCTCACCAAACCAGCATTCATAATGTGCGTAACAGATACGACAGTTGGATTCCTACAATGTGTCAGGCACTGAGTGATGCTTTTATTACTCTTTTTTACTGTGTTTTTCAACAAAAGTTCCCTTAAAGTGCCCCTGTAGTGAATAATTGTATCCCTTAAAACTCATTTTTGATCACCAAAATGACATATTTAAACTTTTTTTTTCCTTGTGAAAATAATTTCTTCATGGCTTATAGCTTGAATGTAACTCTACACATTAGCTTTATTTATAACACGCGGAACATTGAATATGCAAATTAATCTCCATCACCAATCAATCAATCACACAAGTTTGGGGTCAGTCGTATTTTTTAAAGGGTTGGTTCACCCAAAAATTAAAAAATTGTCATTATTTACTCACCCTCATGTCGTTCCAAACCCGTAAGACTTTCGTTCATATTTGAAACACAAATGAAAATATTTTAAATGAAACGTAAGAGATTTACCACTTTGACTCTTCAAAAAGTTCATGAAGAGATTGAAAAACAAATCCATATAAATCAAGAAGTTTAGTCCAAATTTTCTAAAGAGACTGGATCACTTTATATGATGAACAGATTGAATTAACGCTTTTATTCACATATAAACACTGATCAGCGAACATAAATGGAAGCTCAATCATACCTGCTTGACGCTCGAGAACAAACCTCATTGGTTCATGTGGAAGCTCAAATGTGCGGCTCTTTAATGTGTCGTGACAGATCACTGTAGCTCCTCAGTTCAAGCGGCTCGTGAACCGATCATCTCTTCATACTAGTTCTTTTACAGCATCAAATAAACATGAATATACATCAGAAGGAATGTTGTTTCAACCGCGGAAAGACGCGAGTACACAAAATTTTTCAAGTTCACCATCATTAATCTACTAACTCCCCTGACTGCTTTGTGAGACAGAATGGTGGATTTGGGGTTATGATTGGTTAGATCGCCTGTCAATCAAACTGCCGGCGAAGGGTCAGTTATAAACAGGAGAAAAATCATAATTGTTATTAATATTTGTTGGGGATTGCCCCACTGAAAGCTGGTGTATATATTTTTGACCGCTGTAGAACTCTGGTCAGAGAGTCTGAGTCATCGGATAGAGTTTCTTGTTTATTTTACAAGAGTGACCATACATACACACAGTAGTGTACTTGAGGTAGTTTGTCTGAAATAAATGAAATAACAGAAATAAATACTCATTGTATAAATATGATCAACAACTTAACAGATTATAAACTTAATGATAAACGAATTTACATAATGCACTAATATATAAAAATAACGTATAGTGCAATGAAGAACTCACAAATTAAGAATTGTATACGAAATGAAACTGTACCATTAATACTGGCAGTAACAATGATGAACAAACAATGATACATTAGTTTGTAAACATTAACAATACTAGCCGCGATGCTAGCGGGCCAAATAGCACTCGTTAAACCGGATCAAATTACACTTATAAAGATCGCGAAGCATAAAGAACACAATGAACATTATGAAGTTATCACAGTTGCGATAGCGTGTAAAAACCTGCATTAACTACAATATACATGTGATTAAACTTACTTGTCATAAACTTTCTCTCACACATAAACGCTGCACCGTGGTGAGAGCACGCGATCTGACTGCTCTGCTAGAGTAACAGTGAATAGGCAGTCACGCTAAGTTTGTACATGCAGGAAACACTTGACTACGTTACTTACGTAAGTTATAACTTAAACTGTAACACATACAGCGAACATTAACTTAAGCAGTAGAGAATTCACAACAATATTATTTCAATCTCATGCTAAAACTCTGTAGGAAAATGACTTTATTAATAAAAATTAAAATATTGTTGCTGTTGGGCAGAAGCTTTGCATTTCAAATTTCGTCCTTTTTTCCGTCATCTTTGTCACACTTTACATCTGTCTGTGGGTTTTGCAAATATTTAACCAGTGAGAAGTATCAAAAAGAGCTTGTGACTAAACCTCGTATCTCCATCGGATCCTCAAACTGCCAGTCAAACCTCATAACTCCACCCGCCTCGTGAATGAAGTGCTGCACACAGTTTGGAGCA
Source organism: Zacco platypus (assembly GCA_038088235.1). Lineage (NCBI taxonomy): Eukaryota > Metazoa > Chordata > Actinopteri > Cypriniformes > Xenocyprididae > Zacco > Zacco platypus. Next base: position 17,860,470 of record CM076085.1, read on the forward strand.
TGTCTGATTCTTTATATATATATATATATATATATATATATATATATATATATATATATATATATATATATTAAATACAATATTCTCTCAAAATTCTTTTTATCTTTAACATGTAGAAAGTGCCCTACTCCCTGGTTCATGTTACAGGGCACGAGTGGTATAATGTTTTATGAGATAGATCCTTAATATTCAAGTGGGCCCATGTGACCCTATGAGAAAACAAGGCTTTCACCACATGCTCTACAATGAAGTGTTCCCTTCTTTAATGTCAGTAGCTTTACTTTTACTGCCAGTGGAAAGTATGCACTTAAGAGCCACGGATGAAGAGTGAGGGGCATATGGGGGACTATGCTCACAAAACCACCTCAGCCAACTCATCTGGCAAACTTTGAGTGTCTTAACAGCCTTATGGAGATGAGCACTTTTAAAGCACTGTAGAACTTTCATTTAGGCCTGGAGTCCATGCTCAATGCACATCAAAAGTCCCAAATGGTTCTTCAAGTCTTCAACAACATTTTCCATAGTAACAAAGAAACCTAGCCATCTTAAATAGGTGCTTCTATTCAGAGTGAAATGCCTTTGTTCCATCCTCTCCCAGGCTGTTATCTCACCATGTGCGCACTAAAAGGAAAGATAGTGTCATTGAATTTTTACATGACACATGTTGTGAATCATAGTTGTAAGCAAAGACTTTTCACTAAATAGCAAATGAGAAATGGCCCTGATTTAAATCGAGCAGTCAGCAGGCATGCAAGTCTACACTTGTGACAAACATTGCCACCAAGGGAAGAGAGCTGACCAGATTGTTGAGGTGTTGGAAGACCCCTGAGTAGTGTTGAAGAGCAGATCCGCATTCATTGCAGCTGGCAAGCAGACGTCTAGTCAAAACTCCAGCTAGCGCCTCTTTTCTCCCTTGCTCTCTCATTTGCTGTTCTGTCTCTCTTTCTGGTCCCTCATGGGGAAAAGAATATTTCTCTTTGATTTCAGTCTTGGCACCAAATACAGCTCCTTTCTCCCATATGGGTAAACATTCTCACACAGAAAGAGAAAGGAGGAGTAAATAAAGAACCAAAAAGAGCAGTAACAACAACAAAAAAGGTAGCTAACCATAAGCTGACCATCATTTCCACCTGTGCATGGAAGGAAGTGCGTCCTGATGAATGTCCATGTTAATTATGAGCGGTCATGACCCCCACAGCTGGATGCTGTGACATCTGGACACACACAGACTCATAGACCTTTGTAGAATAATGCACTGCCTATGCAGAGTTTGGATCGGCTATTGTTATAACTGGCCAGTGGTTTGTAAAAGGTATAAATGAAAAATTATGTATACCACTTTTAAAAGTTTGGGGTCCGAAATATTTTTAAATATCTTTAAAAGAAGTCTCTTATACTCACCAAGGTTGCATTTATTTATTCAAAAAACAGTAAAAGCAATAATATTGTGAAATATTATTGCAATTTAAAATATGTTTTCTTAGATTTCATTTTAATATATTTTAAAATGTAATTTATTCCTGTGTTGGCAAAGCATCATTTTGAATTTTCATGAATTTTCAGCATCATTATTCCAGTCTTCAGTGTCACATGATCCTTCATAAATCATATGTTGATTTGTTGCTCAAGAAACAATTCTTACTGTTGTTCTTAACCACTCTGATCACAGTTGAAAACTGCTTAATCTTTTGTTGTGCTGCTTAATATTTTGTGGAAACCATGATACTTTTTTTCAGGATATTTTGATAAAGACAAAGTTCAAAATAACAGCATTTATCGAAATAAAAATAACATAACAAATGTACTTATGTTGTAACATAACAAATGTATTTATTGTCACTTTTTACAATTTAATTTATCATTGCTGAATACAAGAATTAATTTCTTACTGAAAAAATCTTAATGTTTCCAAATCTTAATGATGTTTTCTACAATGAAACTTTATCTTTTTCCCTATATGTCCATTACTATGACATAACTGAAGACTACTGGATATTTTTATATCCAAAATACATTTTTATTTTATTTCAAAATACAATATGCCAACAAAGCAGAAAAAAGCAAGCCATTTCCTGGGGTTTTCAGGGGCTAACAGAACATGTGAATTATAGGATTAAGAAGAAAGAACAAACCACATCATATTACAGAACAGAAACAGATATACAAAATAAAAACTATAGATAACCCATTAGAATAATGTGTAGTTGAAACCAGTCGAGCCGCGCTGCCGGTGATGAGCACAGATAAGAACAGGCCCAGATGGATGGAAGGTCAACGGGGGTGAAGTGGACAGACAAAGAGGAAAGATGGAAAAGGAGAATGAGACATGGTGGGACGCTGAGATATCAGAAGAGAGCGCAGAAATCAGAGGGGCATCTGGAGAATTCCAGTGCAGGTCTGCAGTGCAGCGGGAGTGAGCCTTCAGCTGAAGTGTTTGTGGGGCCCCTGTGGTTTTTCAACCAATAAATCCACTGCATGTCTTTAATACGGGCAGAATGTGCAGGCAGAGGAGTGCTGAAGGATGTATGGCCATTACTCAGCGGCCCACATCTGAGAGAAGAGTTTGGCCCGGGACGGCGCAGTCAACTCCCTCCTCTTCCTCAGTCTGCGAGCAGACGGTCAGCTCTGCCGAGGTGTGAAAAGGAATGGATCTCCTGAAGCTCAGACCATTGACATATAGGCTAAATGACAGCCAGCACTCACAGAGTGTTTTCTGAGTAAGGGTAAGAATGAGGGAAGGAGCAAGTCTGTATTATAATATGAGTAGTACAAAAAGTGTTTGCTACTACCACAGTTTGCTATTGAAAAATGCAACCGGAAGCTCACATACAACTGAAATTTTAGTGGAATTTTAGTGGAAATATGTAAGCCGAACGTCACATGAACAAACAGGAAAACAGGTCCCATCGCATCCGCTTGTCGGAGAAAGTGTTAACAGAAGTATGAACTGGTGGCAATATCTAATGACTTTTAATGTATCCAGACAGTTATTTTTATTGTTGTTCGATGAGTCGGTAATGAGCTTGTCTGAGTTCTTTATAAAATTTAAGACAAAAAACATGTTCCCTTTTGTTTTGGTGTAAAATAATCACTTAAAGTCCCCCTGAAATCAAAATTCAAGTTTTTTAGCTTTTAGTATGAATATGTTAGCCTTAAGGTTAAAAAAAGCTGATTCGTTATAAAACAATGACAAAATTTGCAATTAGGAGCATTCAAAACTTATAAAGTCTCTCACTTCTGCTAAAATGGATCTCAGATTTTCATGACATAACTGCTGACTTCAGCTTGTCATCAGATCTTCTGTCCAATCAAATGCTCTCTAGAATCTAAAGTGTCCCGCCCCATACATTACAAATATTTGCTGAAGCTGTGGCTGAAATCAGTCACTTGTTCACACAATTACTATTTTCTACATGGTGAATGGCACATAGTGCATTGTCCTATATAGGAGATAGGTAATGATTCAGATAGTGTAAATTGTCTGCTGTGCATTCCAAGGCACTTCAGTTGGCCTTTAACACTAAACTGCCAGTAAGATAAGTCACTGGAAGACCACAAATGGTTGTCATTCACTGTATTGTATTAACAGAAAGCCAGTTAATAAAAAGAAATTCCAAAATTTCCAAAATTAAGTTTAAATAGTATTTTCGTGCCGTGGCCGTGGGGGTCAAAAACGTGTGACGTGGCCATGCGCACTCATTCTAGCGTTTAAATCTGAGGAGGACTCTAGCCTACAAGCCTCTGATAGACTGGGCTAAGAAGGACACAGCCTCACTAAAGATGTAGCCTCCCATTTGAGATGCACCCCTCATCATTCACAGAACCAATTCTTTATGAGTGAGTCGTTGAATCATTTACTCAGCTATTCATTTAAAACACTGATTCACTTAAGAACTAAACGAGGGACTCTTTATGGCTACATTGGAAAACTCAGTCAGTTGACTTGTTTTCTCACTCATTCGTTCAAAACACTGATCATTCAGGAACAAAACACACTAATGCTGTGTGCTACTCGGAAACATCACTGAAAGACTTCACTGTCACCAAAGACTTTTTGAAAAGGACTTTGATTGTCACTGCTTTGAATTTGTTTGCGGGACCGTTTTCTTTGGCAGAACATACATAAAATACACAAAGTAGCCTAACTGGCAATATTGTACTTAAAATGTACGTTACTCAGTATTAACTTTTCTTCTGATGATTTTACTGTTTTATTAAAACACTATCACTCTCGCAATGTACCGTTGTTCTAATATCAGCACGGCCGTCATTACCTGAAGCCCAAATCACATATACAGGAAGTAATTAGTGTTTTCCGGGTCATGGCTCGTGACCGACAGGTCGTGTTCTGCCATCTACTTCTCGTCATTACAATGTTTGTATTAGTCACTGTTAAACACAAGTATCCTCTCTTGACTTGTTTATTTTTTCCTCTTATTTATGCTAGTATCCTACTTCTGCTGGTTCTAGCAGGTCACAGGTTTGAAATCCAGGGAGAATACATTGGTATAATCTTAAATGCAAAATCATTTGTTTAGGAAAAAAGCCAAATGCGTTTGTATTAGTAAATGCATTAAAGCAATGCAGTGATTCTCCACCTTTTTGACTACAAGCTGACTGTCCACAATAATATTTGAAGCCCCTTTATCTCGAATTAAAGTTTTAATTGTCCATAGATTAAAATAACTAAAATGATTTTGATTCAGATTTAAATAATTAAATTGTAGAATTCCAGACGTTTAGGAGAGAATTAATTTAGGAAAAATCTTCATTTTAAGTTGTATCACCTGATTTTTAATCTTGTAGGCTTTTGGACGTTTGCTGAGAGTCCAATGATTGAGAATCAGTGATGTAATCTGGAGTGACTCTTTAAGCCTTACAGTGTGTGTGTATTTTTCTTTTACATTTATTTACTCTCCAAAATCAAAGTCATTTTACCCTGTTGCTCATCTGTTTACATTCTCCCAAAGTGAATGTCTTTTGAGAGATTAGCGCCATCTTCTGTTTCAGATGACACTTCCCATTCTCATTTTAGTATATTCATAAACTGCTCACCAATAAATGATATTGTAAAGGGACTGGTACTACAAGAAGTCTGTCTTTGATGTGATTAAGGGGATACCGGGTGAATGGAAGAGGCATCGAAACCAGACGTTCTCATGCAGTTTGTTGGAGGTTTCTCTGTTTACATTCACGTTGCTACGATGAAAACAGCTCTCACATGGCTGCATGTTAGTTTGATGAACTCCAGTGATTTTTGTATTCAAGCAAATCCGTGTTTGGCTTGTGCATTTGGTTTGTGTTCAGACTTGGAGCCAGTGTTTTCAAGGACACACTGAAACAGTATCATCACAGGCGGACACAATTGTAGGCAATGCTGCCGATCTTCAATGCAATCAAAACAGAGAATAGGTTTATGATTCTATGAATAAACTGACAATTTTCGAACTCGCTATGGTGTCTGTCATTGTCTGTCTCTCGTCGCCCATGTGAAGCATGAGGCAAACGTTTTTGGACACAGTGCTGATTGCCATCATAACTCTCTGTGTCTGCGATGCTGCTCCTGGCTCAGGCTCAGAGTCAGCCTGTTTGTAGCTCCATATGTCAATACGCTGCCTGGAGATTTGTGGGCCATCATCAAGTCTTGCTTGCAAGAAGCGAGGAGAGGCTTCAATGACTTTGCAATTCTCTTCGCTTTTTTCTGGGCTCATCAACTGTGAAGAGAGACCAGTAATCACACTCTTTCATGTGGCTGGGATCCTTTCACAATCCAAACGCTTACCATTTGTTTGTGTCTTTTGCTGCCATCTCTCCCACTCCTGACTGCGACAGATTTAAATGCTCTCTGGGACCTCACACGCAAATGAAATAACACGCGGCGACGGCAGCCATGGATGCAATTATCCTTCTCTTCAGTCTTCCAGTCTGCAGATCTCTCCCATCAGCTAGCATTAGTGAAAATGAGAGAACAGAGTGAAAGAAGAAGGGCTAATGAAGTTTATCCTGAATTGTTTTCAGTCTATGGTCCACGGTGCCACTCTGTTATCACTGTGGTCCACCAATTATCGTTTGATCTCCAACAATTTTCTGTGAAATACAATTATAATATGCATTAAAATTCAATATACACTTATATTGAGTAAATTCAATTTTCAGTTATTTTAAAATGTAATTTATTCCTGTTTTCAGCAGCCATTAGGCCTACTTCAGTGTCAAATGAACCTTCAGGCCTTGTCCACACTAATACGTTTTCGTTTGAAAACGCATCTTTTTCTCTCCGTTTTGGCCTTCTGTTGACACTAAGGCCCTGTCCACACGAACACGGGTATTTTCAAAACCGAAAAATCTATGCAGTTTGGCCGTTCCTCCGGTTACAACGTTGTCGTGTAGACGGTGAAACCGGAGATTTTGTCCAGTGACACATCTCCTGTTTGACGTCAGATTGTTTGTGCAATACAGGACATAGCCAAAATATTGATGCTAATAACTGTGCTAACAGGGCTTATAACATGTATACAGACACATGCACAATGGGAGAACCATTAAATCGCGGAACAGAGTGCTTATGACTTTCTGTTTGACTTTGAATACGTCTCATTGTATTGTTCTAGTTTATGGAATTATTATTATTATTTTTTTAAAATAAATAGTAATAAAATGCTTAAAAAATAAAATGTTAGCCTACCAGAACAATTAACTTTTTCCAGGCTTCTGATTGGCCAACATGGCTTTTGACAGCGCAAAAAATCCGTTTATAAAAATACCCGTGCACGTGCGGACTAGGCCTGAGACGGTGTTTTTGTCAAGGAAAACGGAGCTTTTGAAAACGCTCTCCAAAGTGGATAAATTTGAAAACGCCGTTTTCACGTTGTAGTGTGGATGGTGACAACTGAGATATTTATTAACAATATTAACAATGTCACTTCTTAGTCTCTCTTAGTAGTCCTTGGAAAACCTTTCTCTTATCTTCTACAAAATATCTAAAAAGAGTTGACCCATTTATAATAAATTTATAATATATAATATAATTTAGAATATTTATTATATATATATATATATATATATATATATATATATATATATATATAGGTTTTAGTTTGTTGTCTGGCCCTACATTAATGTTTACGTAAGCCCTCATAGAGACACACTAATTTTTCCTAAATTACTAAATATACATGCCTTGCTGTGCCAAGATTGCAGTCGAGTTTGACTACAAATTTTATGTGTACGGTCTTGCCATAAATAACGTGTTGATGTCAATAATGACAGTAGATCCCACACATAGCTCTTCATGTCTTCTTCAGAGATGAGACTGCAAGAAATGGTGAGCCAAAACCTGACAATGTTGAAGAATAACAAAAACATAAATTACTGAATCATGGAAGAGACAGTGAGCTGTTCACATCCCCTAATGGGATCATATTTGAGCTTTGAGCTCAATGGGGAGTGATTTATCTAGCATTATAGACATCGTATTGGTAAGACAGTATAGTTCTCTCAGTGTCAGTTCACATGATTCACCAAAGACAATATCGGTGAGTGATATCACTTCTAGAGAACTCTGTCCTCCTCAGTACAACCACTCCTATGGAAAAGATGCAGACACAGACAGAGCTGTTGAATGTCCTGTGGGACACAGAAAGATGCTCACCAGCTCTTTGGTAAAACACCATTGATCTTTATGGTGCAAAACCTGACATTGGGCATGGCAAAAATGTGGCCTGATATAGCTGAGTGATTCTTGAGGCTGAGCAGGGCTTTTGACTGAGAAAACAAAGATGAGTATTTATAAAAAACAAAACAAAATCACAGACATCCACATAAAAGATTCAGTTCAGGAGGCCGTACATGCGAGACACATGCATGTGTGCAGCCTTGCGTGTTTGTGGGTGGCTACATCACTCTCAGTTGTCATTTTTCCTACAAGCTCAAAAAAAATTCTCCTTTCCTGTCAGTGCAAATAAATTCCTTGCTCCTCAGACGAAAGGGTTCTCTTACCGCTCCACTTTGCGGCGAGACTATAGCACACTAAATGGTGGGGCAACTTAAGCTTGTGGCCATCAGACACAGCGAATATAGGAAAGAGAGTATCCCTGCAAATATAGCGAGACATGACTTTCATAGAAGATATCTAATATTTCAAGCCACTGAACTATATCATCTTACTTATATCATAATAATACATGTTTTGTGTTATCCTTAGACCCTAAAATGATAATAATATATATTTATTATTGTGTATATGTGAAGGAGATTGCTTTGGTGGAAAGTGAAAGTGTACACCCTGTTTCACTTACACTCCAAATTGGTTATTTGTCACTGTAGCTTTTAGCCGTCATTGAGAAACGTTCACTTGAGGAGCTCTTTCCTGCTGTGAACATCACTGTACAGCTCAAGTCTGGCCTCTAGTGGAGGAAACTTATACTGCAGCAAGACATAACGTTTAATGATTTGGGGGTTTTATTTATTGTATTTTTACCGATGTATCCTGATCTCCAATGAGATGAATGACATAACGACACATTGATATCTGATTGATATCAATCCACAATCTCTGACTTGTGATATAGCCTGGAATCATAAATCACATCAAGTTTATTCATTTGGACAGAGGAGAAATGGCTCCAAGAATGAGTCTGATTTCTACCAAGTTTTCTTGGGTTCCTCCTTTGGTTTTTCTTAGTCTTATTGAGCAATAATATTGCATTGATTTGACTGGACTGACTCTATTGGATGAGAAGTGAACTTGAACTGAATTGAGCTGGATGATGACATCACAGCGTTCTGCTTTATTGCTGAATTGAACTCATTTCATAGGCTGATTGATGAACTTTACACAGTTACTGAACTGAACTGAGCTGAATATTGACATTATTGTCCTTTTTAGAGCTGTTTTACAGCAGAATTGGATTCTGTTTGCATCATTGATCATTATCTTTGTTTATCTCTGTAAAGCTGTGCTGTAAAACCATTATATAAATGAAGGTGACTTTACTTATAGTTTGTATTTTCTAAGATAGATAGATAGATATAAACAGATAGATAGATAGATTTCGAATAAGTCATTATATTTTCTTTCACAAGTTTGGAAGCGTTCAGTTTTATTTTTTATTCAAGTATTTGTTGACTGTAGAAGTATCAAAACTAAGAACTGTTCGTCAAGGCATCAATATAGTGGGACAGGCCCATTATGCAGTGATTAATAAATATATGACACAATATCTATAAAATATTTTAACGAAAGAGTTAACTTTTTTTTTTTTTTTTTTTTTTTAAATCAGGGTTTGTTTCTAAATGATACCTTCTTTTAGATATGAGCTCAGGCTCAGGCACAGACACAGGCACCTATAAGGGTCCTTCAGCGCTTCTGCATTGTTAAGACGAAACTCGCGGAGCTGCTGGAGTTGCCGGGGAGCGTCTGTTTTACTTACAGAAAATAACATCTAAAACACTGAAACCCAACTGCATTATACACATATATCTTTCAAAACATTGAAAGTAAAGGTAAGACGCCACGTTTATAAGAATTGTCAATGTTCTGCATCCACGAAAGCGATGACCAGCTCAAGCTAGCGGCTAACGCTCACAATCCGCTAAGTCAGAGAATCTAATGGCACTCGATTAAAGTTGAATCCTCTAACAGCACTTTTGTGTTCATATGTTTACATCTATATGTTATATGACAACTGATTGCTCCGTCATTCTGTTTATTGTTGAAACATGTAGCTATTAGAGCTGAAGGGGTGTGCTGTTGGCCAACAGTCTGACCATCCGGCCAAGAGGAGAGATTTGAGTCTGCTAAACTTAAAAGCGTTTTAGGATCACGCCGAATTCCACTATAGGCGCTGCAAATATATCGTTCTCCTTCTGCTTTATTGTGGATGAGTGGCAGGTTGTTTATATGAAAACTGGGGATTCATCCCAGACAAGTGGGGGTTTCAGTGTCTTCATTTGAGATAGCGGATAGACCTTTGTTTGCTCTCTGGACCAAAAATGCAGGTTTAGATTTGAGTTTTAAATGAACTGAATCTATATCTGGCACTTTTTGACCTGAGTAATTAAATCATTGAATATCTGTAGTTAAAATATGATTGATTTTTATGCATACGCTTTTTAAATCTTGGTAATTCTTTGCCATCTGAAAAATGACAACAAATACCATTGGCTTTATCTTTACAGATGCCATCAGTGACCACTGGCGACAATGCTGTTCACTCCTCCAGTCCGGATTTGGGCTCCACGCCATCTGAAGCCCTCAAGCAAGTTCTTGTTGTAATTGACAAGAAGGTCCGCAACATGGAAAAGAAAAAGGTACCTTAATTTTAAGATGATATCAAGCTCCACCCTATTTATTTATTTAATACACAATCCTTGTTTTATTTTGCACAATTTACTTTTGTCCTTGTATTATTTAATAGTTTATTTCACAATTTGGATAATACTTAATGCAGTTAACATAAATCCAATAAATACTTTGGCAACAACAGCAAATATTTAGTTTTATTTATATATATATATTATATGTGTATTTGTCAAAAAGCATCCCCAAAATGGATGCAATGTGGTTATTCCAGGTGCCAACATTGGCTTCATTTGTAGTATGGAATTGGCCTTGATCAAATCAGTTTGCAAAAAACATGTTTTCTCCTCATTGGATATTCTGTTTTACTCTGAAATCTACATTATTAAATTTTTCTTACTGATGTAGCCTTTTATTTGTTCCATATCTTTAAGTGCAATACTGACATGAATTTATTTGTTTTGGACTTGGACAGCATTGGGTTTCTGAAATTGTAGATGCGTCTTAATTTACCATGAACCTCAACTAATAATATAGTGTAAAAACGGACTGCTCAGTGGCATTAATGGTATAAAATATGATGGCAACTTTGCAAAAAAGATAGTCATATCTGACCTGCTGTATGGAATTTGCATTTTAATCTGCATGTGCACATGTGCATTCCACTCCTCACTTTTAATATGAGCGAACTCTCTGTTAAGAGCAAGCTGGATGATTACCAGACAAGGAAGAACAAAGGAGAACGCCTCAACCAGGATCAGCTGGTATGTGGCCTATATTCATTGCTGGTGTTCTGTGGTCAATATATATCATCAGTTGTGGTTTTATGTATTAAATGCATATGCTGCTCTGTTTTATATTTGTAGGAGGCTTTATCTAAAGCTCCGGAGGTGTCTCACAACTTGGATTTTGCCCGTGAGTTGCAGAAGAACTTCCTGGCTTTAAATGTGGAGGTAAGTATGCTTTTGATTGAAGTTTGCGTCAACGTCATCTCAGCATCTACATTCACTGTCACTTCCACCACTTGGCCTAAAACAGTTGACACAATGCAGTATTTCTGTCCTCACAAAGCAAAAATGCTGCGGGACACAACAAATTTAGTCTCGTCTTGAATTTAGCGCAGTGTTTATTTTGACCAGTTCATTTAATTTTTTCTTTTGCAGATCCAGAAAACGGTGAAAAAGGCGACACGACGGGAGCAGTTGAAGAGGGAGGAGGCAGAGCGCAAGAGACTGAAGGCAGTACTGGAGATGCAGTACCTCCTGGAGCAGCTGGGGGAGGAGAGCGTGAGGCAGGACCTGACTCAGCCCAGCGGGGACGCACCCCTGCTCACAGAGTCAGAGCTCACGGGCCTGGACGAGTTCTACAAGCTGATTGGGCCTGAGCGGGACTCTAACGTAAGGTGAGGACAGTTCATTTGTTTTAGTAAATTCAGCGTGTTGGGATATCTTCATCAAAATGACTTTTGATTCAAGGTTGGTCGAGCAGTTTGAGGAAGCATCCATGCATTTGTGGGAGCTTTTGGAAGGAAGGGATAAAGCTGTGGCTGGAACCACATGTAAGTAACTTTTTTTGACTGCGTTTACTATAGAAGTATTATGGGGGGCTATGGGTAAAATGTTATATTTAATTATGGTTGCAATGGCACCTAGACAAAGTTTCGTTTACAGTCAGTTCAGCCTTATAATTGGACCTCAAATGTAATATATTTTTTGGTACACCCTTTATAAGTGGGGAAAGAAAATATTATACTTGTAATTCTATATATATTCAAGGTGCAATAGTTGATTCTCTACTGAAATATTTTTTGTTGTAATGGTTGAAAGTCTTGTCATATCCTGATAGCAATCACTGTTAAATGGTCTAAATGTATTTTTTTTATAAAGATTATATATATATAATCTGTGGAAGGCCTAGGGCCATAACATATTTCATTCGGACCAAATATAGTGATTGGATGAACATGATGTCCTACCTGCCTGTCAGTGCATGTTTTTACATACCCTCACACCTGTTCGCGCAGACATCATACGTCATCAGCGCGTTCCATGCTATGCAGAGTTTATGTAGACAGTCGTCAGTCACAGAGCACTGCAAAAAAACAGCAGCCACTTTTTACAATTCCTACCGGAGCTGTTCAGTCAGACTCTGAATTATGCTTATCCATGTCAACAGTATCAACACTGAAATTAAGTTGTTTGTTCATTGTTATTGTAATGTTATTTGCTTTGAGACATGAGGTACTTATGGTACCGTCTCTTAGCACGCTTTGCCTCGAGTAGCTGTGTGTGCGCACGTTCATGTCTAGAGGAGGCGTGGCTTTGGATGGTGCAAAGCCCAAAATACTTTTCTTTGTGGGAAAATATAATTAAACTTGACTTGGTTACTAACTTTCTATTGCTGTCCATGTCCAAGGACTTTGTATTGTTTCTATTTTAATGCACTTTTAGAGGGTCACATTAAATGCTTAATTTGTACATTGAATTATTTTTGCAAAACATCCAGCCCCATCACCCTCTGCTCGCTTTTTTTTGTGTCTGCTGCACGTGTTTTGAGCAGGAGCTATACGCACCACAAAGTTACGCACCTTGCTTAATCAACAATTGATAAGTTCTGTAAATTACCGACAATTAATCGATCGTTCTATTAATTGTTAGCATCCCTAATACTTACAAATTCATTATAGATAACCTGTACTATATAATAAAGCTATATTGTGAATGTGTGTCTTGAATGACACTGTCATGAGAACAACCATTTAGTGAAGGGTGGTATTTTAGGATTTTGAGACTGCATCACATCAACAATCCTCACTTGTACTGACCGGATGAGTGAGTCTGATTCTAACTACTAATGCAAGAGTGAGTTTGAGGGTGTTTTGTAAATGTTTAAAAAGAAACATTTCGTAAGAGTAATTTGCTTTCACTGCTTGCGGTGTTGTCATTTTCATTTGTTCGTTTGTAATCATCAAAATGGTCTTGAGTCATGCCAACTGTATAATCACTAATATTTTCTCTCCAGTGAGTCTGAATACCAATGGGGCCATCCCTCGCTTGGCCTCCCTGTGAATGGTGGCACTTGCCATGGATTTTGAAAGCTTTGCTCTGTCTCAGGCCCATGAGGGTCAGCAGTGCTTCATGCTGACTTGTGACCCACGTCAGCAGCTGGGCAGGCAGCCAGTGGTGTGCACAAAGCCTCTCTGCTGGAGGTTTCAATGATGGACAGGGCCTGCCTGCATATCCCTACAGAGAGGGTGGGAATCATGATAGTATCAGATTTTGCAAACTCAGCATATGAGACATTGCTATATTAGTTTGCTGAAACGGTTTTTGCTGAAAAAGATGCTTTTTGAGTCCAAATGATTAGAGACTAACTGGGCCATGCTTAACCTTGACCCCTTGCAATTTATGTGTCTTTAACAGACAAAGCCCTCAAGGAAACCTTGGACAAAATGCTGCTAAGTGGGTACTTTGATCGTGCTCAAACACATCAGAATGGAGTGTGCGAAGAAGAGACGGGGGTCGCAGCAGCTGCGGAGTCATCAGAGAGTGAGGACCGCCCCGCTGAGCCAGGTAAAAACAAAAGCCTTCAAATTTCAGAGCAAAGAAATGCTTCCTTGCATGGCCGACGGCTCATGTTGACGCTCTTGTCATTTCACAGAGGGAACCACTCAAGAATACACAGAAACTATTGAGGTTGAATCAACAGAGGTGCGAATTGATATTACCACACTTTTTATGTGCATGCTCAGAGTAAATCCTGAATTTGTGGAAACATTTCTTGGACTACACTACTTCAGCTATAGCATTCTTAAAGCTCTGCACTTCTTTTTTTTTTTTTTCTAATAGTTTGTAAACAGACAGTTCGTTCCAGAAACTACCTACAGCAGCAGTGACAAAGAACAAGGAGCAGAGTGGAACACAAGTTCTCAGGTATGATGCACTTCATTTGTCAAAGAGAGCACCAGAATTATTAGAAATTTTTCTCCAAGTGGTCTTTTGTTTTCTTGTTTACACCATGTGATCATTGCTTTTCAGGCGGTTAGTGCCCTTCAACAACCACAACAGCCACCTGCACCCATGAGCCCAGCTTTGGTCAGCTCAGAACCACACACACTGAACGCCGTCCTCCCTCCTCCTGCAACAGATCCTGTGGTCCGAAAGCAAGCAGTCCAAGATCTCATGGCTCAAATGCAGGGTACCTTCAACTTCATGCAGGTAAACTGTGGAATCTTTTATTCATCGCACTTCAAGTGTAGCAGTGGCCTTTTCTAACATATGTGTGATGTGGGCAGGACTCTATGCTAGAGTTTGAGGGACCGCCTTTAGATCCTGCAATTGTGTCGGCACAGCCCATGAAACCTGCTCAGATGGTCTGTCCACCAGGTTGGTATACAAACTTTAAAGTAATATTGTGCTCTAAAAGCAAAGATTTTTCAACTCGTTCACCTCATATGGGAGGGATTTTTGCTGCAGGTTTCAAATCAAATATGGCAGCTTTCGATTGGGTTGGGCATAACTGACATCATCTCATGCCATTGTTTTTTTTTCGGGACTAAATGATGTTGATGTCCAAAGCCTGGCATCATATTTGAAATGAGAACTACGACAAAGAATCATTGCACCAGTGTTATTATTATATTTAATTACCATTTATTTAAAAAAATAATAAATGATAACTTATTTTTTTTATATTCAGTTTTAATTTTTACTTTTAGTAATTTTATGGGCTTTGTCATGTTTTATTAGTTCTTTTGTTTCTATAAAACTATTTATTTATTTATTTATTTATCTTTTTCAGTTTTAGTAATTTTAGTACTAGCTTTTCTCAATTACTAAAAAAACAAACAAATGAATAATAACAGGTTTAATTTTTGGGTGAACTATTTTCTACTATTTTTGTTTTTCTGTAGATGTATGATTATGTGATGCCACTAATATCCTAAAATGTTACTCTTTCAATGTTTTCTGCTCATACAGAATCCAGACTTCCCCAACACAATGCTCTTTCTGTGCAGTCTGAACATGCGCAAGTGAGTTCAATTGCCAAAAATCATGCATTCAAACACTTTCAGGCATTCCTGAAACCTTTTATGTTTTGGTTTTCAGGTCCCGATGGTCTCCTCCACACCCCCTCTCTATCAGCCCCCTCATAACTCTGAGCCCCGACTGCAGACAGACTCCATTGACCCCTTGCAGGTAACGTCATACTCCAGTCTTCACAGATGCTGTGTGTACATAATGGCTTAGATATGTGAGTGATGTAGGATATACACCCTAGGTCTCCATGCCCCTGTCGTCTGAGCAGTCCCCCACCCCTTCCTCTCAGCCCCAGGTGTTTCAACCTGTCTCCAAACCCCTTCACAGCGGCATCAACGTTAACGCAGCTCCATTCCAGTCCATGCAAGCGGTAGGCCTCAACCTGTCTACCCCACCCCCTCAGAGTTTGTCTCTCCATTCTGCTTCTGTTCTGTTTGTCATGCTGCGGAAGGAGCCGTTCACACAGAACACATTTTTGCATTACATTACACTGCTTTTCCATTGTTTTTCTATGTAAACATCTCATATCTCACGTTAAAAGTTAAAAAAAATCTTTAGACCTTGTTTTTTTGTAATTTCAGTGCTGTGCATCTCGCATTTTAAAATGAAAAAACGCATTCTGTGTGAATGGCCCTTGACAGACTTTTGTTTAAAAAGATACTTTTCTATGAGCATGTTTCAAGCCGGTTGTCCACCATTTGTGGATGAGCCAATACTTGCATGACTATAATGGTCAATGAGTTTTATTCAAAAAGTGTTTTTTTTTTTTTTTTTTTTTTTTTTTTTTTTTTTAATAATGTTGTATCACAAGTTTAGTTTTTGTGTAGATGAATGATTTATCCTCTTTGTCTATCCCTTATCTCCTCTTAAATGTCTAATCAGTTATTTACTTTGTTTTTTTATTTTTACTAAAGCCATGAAAGCTGCCTTAGTGTTTTCAAAAGTACTGACTTTTGTACCAAGAAATCAGTACTCAAATGTAAAAAATTTGACGCTTTGAGCGGATTCTTTGACACCTCAAGTGTCAAGTGGCAAGTGTTCACATTCTCAACAGATATGCCTGTGATTGGCTACAATGATCAGCACTTCAAAAAACATGTTGTAAATGGATATATTTGATGCTCTTCACAGAGCGCTTCCGTGTACTTTCACACGCTCCTGTGCGTTGATCATTGTAGCCAATCACAGACATACACCCTAGGTCAAAAGTTTTTGGACGGTAAGATTTTTTTTGTGTTTTTAGAAATTCTCTTCTGCTCTGCAAGTCATCATTTATTTGATCCAAAATACAGCAAAAATTATAATATTGTGAAATATTTTTACAATTTAAAATGACAGTTTTATATTTGAATATTTTAACATGCAATTTATTTGTGTGTTGGCAAAGCAGCATTTATCTGAAATGGAAAGCTTTTGTAACATGACTGCCATTCAAAAGTTTGGGGTCATTAAGAGCTGTTTTTTTGTTTGTTTGTTTTTGTTTTTAAAAGAAATTAATACTTTTATACAGAAAGGATGCATTAAACTGATCAAAAGTGACAGTATAGACATTTATAATGTAGCAAAGGCTTTATATTTCAGATGAGTTGAGATCAGTTGAGAAGAACAGCAATTATCAAACGGCAAATATAAAGCATTTGCAACATTATAAATGTCTATACTTTTGACTGATAGTGTCTGTTGAGTGCGTCAAAATAATGGCCAATCAGAGGTGTTTACGAATCCACTCAAAGCGTTACATTTTTAAAATTTCAGTACTGACTTTTTTTTGACATCACTACTGGCTTATAGGGTGATATGGAATAAAAGATCCAAACAAACTGATAGTTTTGGAAGTGCTTACGTGTTCTCTCTTCCATTAGGTGTTCAATATGAATGCTCCAGTTCCTCCAACCAGTGAGATGGACTCTCAGAAGATTCCTAGCCAATATCAGAGCAGTTACGGTCAAGGCTACAGCACACAGGCCAACCTTCCAGCTGAGCAGCAGGAAATGCCTCAAGAAGCCCTGCAGTCAGGTAAGAGATTTGCCACTAAAGTTGTGCCATTTAACAGTTTCAATAGCGTAAGCTTCTATAGAACTAATTGTTTTTTGTGTATGTGTAATGTTTAGAGATATAAAATAAAATATCTTATATATTGCATAATATTTTATCCCATGTAATTTTTCTTATTAGTAGTTGGCCCTTTCCATTCTCAAGACCAAGGTATTCCATCTGCAGGGGGACACCAGTCTGCACCTCAGCAGCCCTCGGGGCAGGGCACAGGGTTTGGGCGGCCAGGTCAGTCCTTTTACAGCAACAGAGCAATGCCACGAGCTGGACCCAGAAATCCTAGAGGGGCTTTGAACGGCTACCGTGGACCATCAAATGGATTTAGAGGTGAGGCACGACTGAGTTAATCTGTGCCATGACATTCTAGTTTGAACTCCAGTATGAAATCGTACAATCAAACCTTTTTTTTTTTTTTTTTTAAATATAAATTTAGGTGGATACGATGGGTATCGCGCTCCATTCCCCAACACTCCTAACACCGGATATGGGCAAACTCAGTTCAGCACTCCGCGAGATTACTCCAACACCTACCAACGGGTAACTTCAAGAAAATGAAACAGTGTAGCTTTGTGGAGATTTAAGAAGTCAATATATATGTATATATTGACATAATCGATTGTTTTGATGTTCCATGTGGTTCCTTTGCAGGATGGATATCAGCAAAGCTTCAAGCGAGGAGCTACCCAGGGACCTCGAGGTTGCTCTCGAGGTAATGCTCAAGCGATGCGATCCTAAAATCTTTGAGAAGACTTGTTTCTTTTTGGCCACTTTGAACATTCAGTTATTGAGAATGTTTTCCCTCAGCCCATATTTTTACTCCTATCAGTGGTTTTGTTATTTTTTTTTTTTTTTTGGCTTATTGATTCAAGTAAGCCCGCTTTGATAGTTTTAATAAACTAATGTGTTTTACAGAGACACAGTGGAGAGCTGAAACTGTCAGTGTTGTGATTTTTCAGCCAGGTCGTGTTTAAAACATAGATATTCCTGTAAACTTGAAAGATTTTCATTAATTTATTTTTTTTATAAAATAAAATGCAAAAAGTTAACTGCCACTGTCGGTCCAATCTATAGGAGTGTTTTTGATATTTTGTTGGCCTGTTCCCCTTCCCACACTTGGTTCTTGCCTGTGTTTCGGGTACTGAAGGCATTAATTGTTTTTTTTCCACCCCATTTCATTTGAAGATTTTTTTTTTTTGCTGTCCTGCCCTTTGTATGCTCATGTCACTCCTTGAGAGAATGTTTCAATAAAGATGTGTTGCATTACCTGCTTGTCTGCTGCTGCTTTCTTTTTGCTCTCCATGCTGAGAAATCCTCTCACCTGTCCTGTGACCCTTTGTCTGCTAAAGTGTTGGAGGTTGACTGTTTCCTTTAGTCTTCTAAGGGGAGGCAGGTGATTGGTCCGCTTATCGGTCCGTTTTCTGCAACTGCTGTTTGCTTTCCTGCCTCTTGCGTCATTTACTGTTATGTCCTGCTTTTCAACAAGATTAAGAGTTTGTTTTAATTGGGTGAAGCGTTAGGGTTAGCTCTAACAAAATGGCTCTCAGATTTCCTCCAATCAGGGAAGCGATACTTGGCATTGCTCCAAATCAATCCATAGCTGATGCGCTGCTTTTCCTGCTTTAAGTAAAAAAAAAAAAACAGTAAAAAAAATTGTTCACACAAAAGGTTCTGTGATACCAAACCTGTATAATTTTCTTTATTCCTTGGAACATGAACATGTTTAGTGCAATGTTGACACTGCTGTTTTCTATACAATTGAAGTGAATGGTGACCATGACTATATATACATTAAATATGAAAAATTGCGTGTACTTTTTTTTTTTTTTTTTTAATAAATGGATTATGGTTCCCCCTTCCCCCCTCACTTTTACATTTTGACTCAATCACAAATCACTTTCATTGTATGGAAAAGAGCAGAAACAACATCTGGCATAATTATTTTTGGCACATACTCTGTCAACGCAAGAAAAGATATGGGTTTGGAATAGCATAAGGGTAAGTAAATGCGTGACCTGAACATTAGCAGCAATTTGGTGTATTGTACATAATTTTAGCAAAGCTAAAACCGTTTTTTACAAAGAAATAAACTGAATCCTCAATGCCATACAACTATTTCAGAGAATCCTGCTGAGCACAAATATGTTGCTACTGACATTTCCCTAACTGCTGCTTTAGATGTTTTGTTTATTGAATTTTCAGAGCCTTTTATCTTTATAATATAATTTCATTTTTGTTTTAAGTCAAGTTAAGAACAGCAAGACCGTTCCAATACAGTCAAATTTGTGAGAGTATTTGAAGGCTATAATGATTTATGGAGCTGTTTGGATGAATCTGTTTAGGTTTGCATTTAAATACTTGTAGTATTAATGTATAAAATAGGCATATACTATCTCAATAGCACGGAAAGTGCTCATTGTATTTGACACTGAAATCATTGAATGCGACTAGACAATTTAACTCGCCATTGACTTTCTGATGTATTTCGGTTTCAGGACGTGGGGGATCATATCGGTCCAGCAGAGGAATGGGTCCCATGGCTGCCCAGCAGACCAGCTAAACCCAGTCCTTTAGCCATTATAAGCCCTGTTCCACCCTTTTATCTCCTCCATCCATTTGGACTCTCAAACTCGAGCCGTGCCACTCCAGACCATGTAGTTAGATGACTGCATCTTAGCAAGTAAGGACACAACCAATGGTTTTGGGAAAATACAGTATCAATGAGACTATAGCACTCCCAGCACTGTAATTGCGCAGAGCTCTCAAAGCTTTCTCTCAATCATATGCTATTGCACAGCCTTTACACATTTGAGACAGAACACGTGCCTTTGATTATGGGTGTCTGGATTTTAATTAATCTTGGTGGAATAATGACTTGGTAGCTGGGAACAGCCACTAGATTTTGAATGTGAAGTACACCGTATACCAAAGGCACTTAGTTTTTGGCCAAACGAACTGTTAAGTGAATGTGAAGAATTTACTTGTATGTACTGTAATGTATCATGTAATTTTCTCTTTTTTTTGGCTCAGCCAAATGGTTTACAGGAAATGCATTGTACTGTATGTGGCTGAATGACTGCTTCATTGTATTTCTTCCTATTACTGTTGATTGAGACTTAATGCTAACAAATAAATGATTTTTGAAGGACAAACCACAAAAGTTACTACGCATGTATTCGTGAGAGTAGAAACAATTTTCTTTGAAGCCATAATAGACTTGTGCATTTAATATCTTTTTTTTAAAGATTATTAATACTTGATTGATGTAGTGATAAATGGTTTTTGACCTAGAACTCGCTTCATACTAGGTCTGGGTTCAGTACAAATTTGTGGCATCATGTTGAGTAGAATAAAAAAAAAAATAGTAACTAGCACCAAAAAGTTTCCACAGTATTGACGGAAGATGTGCTTATTAACCTTTCTCTGTGTAAAGTTATGTCCAATTTTACAACTTTTGCCATGAAAACAATGCCAAAACCCATAACCCCCCCATCAAAAAAACCAAAAAAACAATGGTTTCACAATTCTGCTTTTAAATCATCCCCATTTGCTACCGTTAAAAGTGCCTCACTGCAACCTTCTTTTTGTATTGAACCTGCACGGTTCCCTTTACACGAACTAGAATTATTTCATTAAAAAACTTTTTTTTGTGTCAAATAGATTTTTTTTATTGATGTCTGACTTAACTCTAAGTTTCCACTGTAAGCAACAGTTAAAATTCAGAGTAGCCCTAATCAATTAAAAACTTCCAGTACAATTCAACAATATTCCCATACCACACAACTAGGTTAAGTAGCTTTTCATGGCCATTAAAATTCCAGAAAAATAAATGTGCAAATCAAAAGCGTATACACAGACATCCAATCCACTGTGTTGGAAAATAAAATATCCACAACAAATGAAAAAGATATTTTCTATAACAAAAAGAAATCAAACACACTTATACCAAACAGCAAAGTCTGCATTAAACGTATTATGCTTATAAAACCAGCCACTTCCCTACTAATTAAAACACGCAGCGCACATGAACGCAGGTAATCATTGACTAGTACTGGACAAGAGGTACTGTTTGTTGAAGTCTCTGTGAGCCTGGTGCTAAGTCAGTTTCTCCACAGAACCATATGACTGTCCTATGGCACATTGTTGTGGTCGAGGGGCACCTTTGGAGAATCTTCGGGTGGGCTGTTGTGCCCTGGTGGCAGTGGCTGGTTTTCTTGGGCTATATTTTGGTGTTCCTGTCCTAGATCCTGTTGATTCTGGGACACATGTTGTTCTGGAGGGATATCTTGGTGTCCTGGGGGCAGAGGCTGGTGCTCCGGAGGCTGGTCGTGTCCTAGTGACTCAGGAACAGCATTTCCCTCCACTGTAATGAGAGATTTAGAAAGTGTTGTATCATTGCCAAGAATGGTTTCTTTTAAAACAATGTGTTGCATTTTAATTAAAACGTTTAAATTTCAAATATATTAGCCAAAAATAAGAATTGTTTTATCAAATCATGAGTCATCAATAATGGTTCAACGTTCTTATCAGCAGTTAACCGTACTGGGGTTCACATGAACTGTACCCCAAACCACCCGTTTTATGCAGACTTGGGTGCGGTTTGCGGAAAACAGTGTTCGTATCATCCAAAAGAACCAAACTCTGATGTCAAATGCGTACCAAAAATACATCCTTAAAATAAGGCATTAAATTTAAATGTTTAAAATTCAAGTATATTTGTCAAGAGTTTTGCTTTAAAAAATGTATTGAATTTGAAACTTTTAAATGTACATCTAATACATCTATGACAAATATACTTGAATTTTAAATATTTGAATGGTACATCTAAGTATATTTGGGAATGTGTTTTGTGTGCTTTATGAGGTCATGAAGTTGGAAACCCTGAAATTGTTATCCCACTGCATTGAATTACCCATTGAATGTTTCTTTAACCTTCTCCAGAATAATGTGAAACTAGAAAAACATGTCAGGTGATATCACATTCAGGACCTAATGTAACAATAGTTACCCAGTGTAACCTTTACATGTTTCTGGTTATATTTGTAACTTACAAATGAATGTATTACTTACAATGCATCTCAGGTGAAGTTGGTTCCTTCTGTGTTTTCAACCGTTCCATATGCTCCACAGCCTGATAAGACAGACGCAAAGGTTGATTCACTTGTTACAATGACTTGTTTTATTATTCAATGAGCAGGTACAAGACAAATCAGTTAAGTTACCTGCTGCAGTTCTATTTTCTGAGCATTGAGCTGCTCCTGCTGTCGCTCTAGATCCTCTCTCTGCTTCTGAAGGTCAGCTGCTTTCTGGTTCAAGTCTTCCTCCTGCCTGACCAAATGCTCCTCAAACTCTCTCATCTCTTCTTCAGTATATGCCTGGTTCTGTTCTAGAGTCTGAGGTCATTCAATCACCCAAGAAAATGATTACTTGGAAAACTTGAAGGTTAAATGCCATTGTGACACATTATGAAAAATGTTTCTCTCTAAAACATGTTGACCACAATTATTGGAACCCCTAGAAATTCTTAAAAGTAAAATATGGAGTAAAATATCTTGAGTATATTCCCCTTCATAAATACAATTCGTGGCACGCCAGGGTGACTAGGAACATGAAATTATCCAGCCATGACTTTTCGTTTCCTCGTATTGATACTCCAGTGAAACAAGGCCAAATTCCCTTAATCATCCATCACAATGAGCAAAACCAAAGAGTATAGATAGTACTGATTGGTTGTTGTGCTTCACAAAACAGAAAGTGGCTGTAAGAAAATAGCTAAATTCCCATTTCCACCATCAGGGCAATAATTAAGAAGTTTCAGTCAACAGAATATATTATATAACAAAAATATTACAAATCTGCATGGAAAAAGATGTGTGTCTCTATATTGTCTTAATGCATGGTGAGGAGGGAAGTTTCAGTGGACAGATATTTGCCAAGGATCACAGAAAATAGAAAATAGTCTTGGGGTCAGAAAGCCTCAAAAAAAAAAAAAAAAAAAAATATTAAGCAGCACCTACATCACCACAAGTTGTTTGGAAGGAAGAAAAATTCTGATCTCATCCAAAAACAAAGGTTGCAAAAAGTATGGAATAAAAGGGTGCTATTAATTGTGGCTAATGTTTATTGGGGAAAATTATTTATTTCAACATGAGATTTTTTCCCCCATTAGCAACAGTTTTACTTCCATGAAAGGTTAGATTTTTGTGAAATTTTAAATAAAATGTCAAAAGGATTAACAATGCAGATTTATTTTCACAGGCTTCCTTTGTTCACATTTACCAAGAGTGCCAATAATTCTAAGCAGGACTGTACTTTGATACTGTGACAAACTTTGGTTCACCCAAAAATGAAAATTATGTCATTAATTACTCACCCTCATGTCGTTCCACACCCATAAAACCTTCGTTCATCTCCGGAATACAAATTAAGATCTTTTTGATGAAATCCGAGAGGTATATGACCATAAACAGCAATATAATCAACACTTTCAAGGTCCAGAAAGGTATAACAACCTTGCGCCTTTGGGCCGTAACATAACATTCCAATACAGAATAAATCTAAAAATACAATTAAAATAACAGCCAGCTTTTTACGTTAAATTTACCACTATGAAGGTTTGTCCCAACCCTAAATTGAGTCTGCCACTCTTGAAATTCTGCATGAAATCCATCTTTCAGAATGCCTTGTATTTTGGATGAGGGAGATATCCAGTCTTAAATCATAGTTAAAATCGTTCACGTGACTGCAGTGGTTGAACTTTAAGTTTATGAAGCGGCGAGAATACTTTTTGTATGCAAAAACAAAACAAAAAATAACAACTGTGTCATTCTCATACGCCGTTTACGTTCAGCGCTTCCAGGTTCTGTCAGAACGCCGACTCATTATTGGCCGGCTCCTGCGTCAGCATCACAAGTGTGCATCATGCAGTTCACGTGTGCAGCTTTGGCCAATACTGAGCTGGCGTTCTGACGTAAACACGGGAGCCTTCACTGTGCTTACTGCGGCAACTGCGCAGGGAAAATGACAAGGAAGAGAAGAGATTTTTGAATACAGTCCTTATTTTTGTTTTGGCACACAAAAAGTATCCTTGTCGCTCCATAAAATGAAGGTTGAACCACTTCAGTCACGTTGACCGTTTTAACTATGACTTTAGAACCTTTCTGGACCTTGAAAGTGGTACTTAAACTGCTGTCTATGGACGAGAGATATACCTCACCGATTTTTATCAAAAATATCTTAATTTGTGTTCTGAAGATGAACGAAGAAATTACAGGTGTGGAACGACATGAGGGTGAGTAATTAATGAAAGAATTTTCATTTTTGGCTGAACTAACACTTGAAAGCATGAATTAGAGGACATTAATGGTCTAATTATGTATCTGTAGTGTCACCATACTCACTTCCCAGCTGTCTGGTTCAAGAAACTCTTTCTTCTTTGTGGCAACCAGGAACTCTTCTAAGGACACCAGTCTGTCTTTATTGGAGTCAACCTGTAAAAGCCAGATGATTACAGATTTAAAAAATAAGATAAAAAAAAAATGAGTCAATTTTCCTGAAGTTGACAGATCATGCAGAGAGTCCATTATTTATAATCATCATTTAACCTCGTTCATCACATGTTCTCTCATTCGCAGCCTCTCCTCCTCCATTTCAACCATGTCGTCTTCTTCATTAGTTGGATCATATATCTTCTCCAGCTGAAAAAAAAAAAAGAATTTCATTGCTACAATGTAATAGCAGAGCATGATTAAACTGCAACATTGTTGTGGTTGTTGGTGCCAGACACAGGCTAGTCTCTGTATTTCAGAAACTGCTGATGTTCTGGGATTTTCACACTCAACTATCTCTAGGGTTTACAGAGAATGGTCCAAAAAAAGAAAATATCCAGTGAATGGCAGTTCTGTGGGCAAAAATGCCTTGTTGATGCCAGAGGTCAGAGGAGAAAGGTTTGAGTTGATAGAAAGGCAGCAATAACTCAAATATCCACTCGTTACAACCAACTAAGGTATGCAGAAGAGCTTTTCTGAACGCACAACACCTTGAACCCTGAAGCACATGGACTACAGCAGCAGAAGATCACACCAGGTGCCACTCCTGTCAGCTAAGGACAGGAAACTGAGGCTACAAATCACACGAGCTCACCAAAATAGGACAACAGAAGATTGGAAAAACATTAACTGATCTGATGAGTCTCAATTTCTGCTGCGACAGTCAGATGGCAGGGTCAGAATTTGGCATAAACAACATGAAAGCACGGATCCATCCTGGCTTGCATCAACGGTTCAAGGTGGTGGTGGTGTGAGGGATGTTTTATTGGCACACTCTGCTTAATTGGTACTAAAGGGATCAATGTTTAAATGCCACGGTCTGCTGATCATGTCCATCCCTTTATGACCACAGTGTACCCATCTTCTGATGGCTACTTCAAGCAGGATAATGCGCCATGTCACACAGCTCAAATCATCTCAAAATGGTTTCTTGAACATTACATTGAGTTCACTGTACTAAAATGGCCTCCACAGTCACCTGATCTCAATCCAATAGATCAATAGAGGATGTGGTGGAAGGGGAGATTCGCATGTGCAGCCGACAAATCTGTAGGACTGCGTGATGCTATCAAGTCAGTATGGACCACAATCTCTGAGGAATTTTTCCAGCACCTTGTCGAATCTATACCAGGAAGAATTAAGGCGCTTCTGAAGGCAAAAGGGGGTCCAATCCAGCCCTAACAAGGTGTACCTAATAAAGTGGCCGGTGAGTGTACATATATATTATATTTCTGTGGTAACGTATGCAATTGTGTACCTCCTTCGTGAATAGGGCTTCCAGCTCTTGTTCATCAAAGAAGCCATCTCCGTTTGTGTCTGCAATACAAAATGGCAAAAATGTAATATTATGAAGTACGTAATTTCAGCATTCTCATATCTGGGACTTGGCTGAGCGATCAAGAATTTTTTACCATGCAGATTGAAGAAGGTTTTTGGGTCAAAATCTTCAGGGTCAAGGCCATCAGCCTCCTCCCACACTTCTTTTAGCTGATCCTTGCTACCCTATGGACCAAAACATACGAGAAGCATGAGTATGTACTCAAAGTCACAAACGACAAGAGAAGTTCATGCCTGCAGACTTACAGGGTGGTTGACTTTGGGGTGATCAGCATGTTTTTTCTTCATCTCCTCATAGTGCTCTTCCTCTTTCCTCCTGTCCTCCTCATCAAGCGTCTTCAGGTGTTCCCGTCTCTCATGCTCTTTCATCATTTCGTACCTTTTAAATTCTTCATGCCGTTCCTTGTCGTAGTTCTCCAGATCTTTTGTAGCCTATATTGCAATATCATGAATGTGACTGTAACATAATTGTTTGATGTGTTCTGGTCTACAGTTATCGTATGAATATGAAAAGCTCTTTGTCTTTTATTGCTGTTGCTCAGTGACCAAATGAGAAGGCAAACGCATGCTGACCTTGGATTTAAAACAATACAAGATGTTCTTTTAAAGTGTGCACGGAAGATGCCAGAAATCCTTGAGACTGTATTTACTTGCACATTCTGTTTATTTTTAAGGTCAGTTCCCACAATCTTAAAAAACCTGAAAATATTTTTAAGGCCTGGAAAATGTCAGAAATTTCTTTAGTGACCATCTATTTTTAGCTCTAGAATAGAAAGTGTTCTTTGTGCATGCAATCTCTATGAAATGATTAATAAAGATCTTTGCAGAGCATTTCCTATTAAGTGGCTTTAACTATTATGTACTTATTTCACAAAATAAGTCCAATGTACTTATTGTGATCATGTTGTATTGTAAAACACTTCTGCTGCTATTGAGGTGGGACGGGGGTAAGGTTAGGGACAGGTTTGGTGTTATGGGTAGGGTTAAGGGGTAAGCGGAAGAGTCAATAGTATAATTATAGATTTAATTACAGAAATGATATGCATATATTTTTTAAACAAGTACAATGTAAAAATGTATTTCATAAATGCATTGTATCAGGTGATTAGTTTAAATCTTAACACATAGTAGCAAAGGACGCCTAATATAAAGTCATGAAAATGTATTGATCAAAATGTGTGGAAACCTTGTATTATTTGTTCTTTTTGCCTCAATTTTATGCAACATGAATTGCATTTTGAATGCAAAATATATTATTGACAAAGGATTACAAGGATCAAAAGAAAGGAGTGACAGAATCAAATGAAGTATGATTATGAAAGCTGTGGAAATGTAAGTAATGACATACCGATTTGATGAGTCTGTCCAGATCCTCAACCTCAAATGTGTGCGGGTTCATGTGGTTCAGATATTCAAACTGCTTGAGCAACACCTGGTGATCTACTGCAATATCTGAAGCACATGAGAGAGAGCTGTGTTCAGAGAATGTTCTGAAATCAAGACCAATTTGATTAAAAGCTCTAAGAAAAATCTACAGTTGTGACTTATTTACAATGAAATCAAAGTTGACAATTCATATGTTTTTATAGAATATTGGTGTATCCATGCAAAAAAAAATGTAATTTATGTGGTACCCTTGTAATCTTTAAGTCAAAGTAACCCCGCCCACGCACCCACGATGAGGGCGGGACACCTTTCACTCACATGAGATAACTGCAATAGCAAACCACAACGATCCAACAACTATCCAAACAATTCCCAATGGACAAAATCAAGTCCTGCCCTACATTATTTCTTGTCGGATATACGTCACAATAGGAAACAAAAGATGATCGCAACTTCCGTTTCATGCCAAATTTAATACGCAATCACACCTTTTGTATTTGAATTGACCTCAAGCATTTATTCAACTATAATAATTTTTACAGCCATTCTTACCATTGCCTCCTTCAATGTCCTGCTTGGCTTTGATCAGGGTTCTCAGGCGACTGACCTCTTGCCTTTTGAGTTCATCCAGCTTGGTTCTCACATGGTGGCTGACAAAGTCAAGCTCTTTAGCCAACTTCCCTTGCTGAAATCAGCAGGAATGAACAGATTAGCTCTGCGTGACCTTTGTATTACATAACACAAACAAAGCCACGCTGTTTCTTACCTTAATATCTTCCATGTCTGTGTTGTGGAGCTTATCTCTAAAATGTTGATCTTTTTCAAGGAAATCAATAACTTCCCTGAGATAGCGGTCATAGTGTAGTCCGGTGTCCTATAAACATTTTATACAAATTCATAATAATATCGAGTAAAATTAAAAGTGTGTGCATGAAGTGCGTTTTTAAAATTATTTGCCCACATAAAAACAACCAAGCATATTTATGCAACCTGACACTCTATGCCTGTAGTGTAATTGGCTGATCAAATATATATCTTACCACACTCTGGGGAGGCTCTTTGACCGTTTCCTCTGGGAGCTTCACCTTAGTTTTATCTATACTTATTGGCACTGCCTTGGCCCAGGTCATCACACTAGCCAATACAAGGCAGCTGGTGAGGAGCCCCTTTAAACAAGACATCTGGAAAAATCAACACACATATGGATTAGACGGAGATGACAGCTCTATGGTTGTACCACAACACCATAGTGAGCAGAATAACGTTACCCTTTTTGGAGAACTAAACGTTCGAATTTAAAAATGTCTGTCTACATAGCCGGCTCACTATGGTTGTAACACAGCTCTCCGACACATCCGTTACTAAGGATAAACATGAGGCAGTTAGCTATATTAAAATGACACTCCCAATACACG
Source organism: Zacco platypus (assembly GCA_038088235.1). NCBI lineage: Eukaryota > Metazoa > Chordata > Actinopteri > Cypriniformes > Xenocyprididae > Zacco > Zacco platypus. The sequence goes on from CM076085.1 coordinate 17,889,544, forward strand.
TTGTGCTGGCAAGCTACTATTGCAAGACGTGGTTTGAAATGGTTGCTAATCTTGATACACATAGAAGCTAATTTCATTAGCTTCCCATGAACAGTAAAGTCTACGTTATAGCAAAAACTCGCTGTCCATTTTATAAGTGAAAAGTTGAACTGTTGATGCTGTATTTGGGTTAAGGTTATATCCGGAGCTATTCCCAATTAAATAATGGCACTTACGGTCTCAAATCGGTTTCTGTCGAGCTATCTCGGCTGTTTTCTGCTTCCTTTCATTCCCGCTGGCTTCCTGACTGTCCGCTATCTCGGACTGATGATGATGACTTCAGAGCAGCCAGCAGCAGGAGGAGACACAGGGCTCGTCCACGTAGATCAAGCGCAGTGCTTGACTTACTTATTGGGCTTCTACTGCTATCCTGTTTCATGACAGGATTAAACACTTCCTGTAGGGGGCGCATGGTGGCTCAAAAAGGCGAATCCGCAACTGAGTCGCATTCAGATGTCATGAGCTTTTATTTTCGAAAAAATTGTGCACTTGAAGTATGCTTATACTTATTAATTATAGCTAATATTTGTTTATAGTTTTTAATTATACTGTTTGCTATGCGCCAGTTTCAGAATATTCTATAAAATATGTATAGAAAAATTCTTATTCATTCATCACAAGCGTGTGTTATTGGTCCGTCCTGACACACACACACACACACACACACACACACACACACACACACACATACACACACATTGAAGAATTACACGCTCCGCCCATTTTAGATCCGCTTATTCTATTTCTAGAGACTTTCAGCCATTCTTTACAGCAGTTGGTCTTTTCTTGGAGCGCCACTAGCTGGTGGATATGAAAACAGTGAGAAAAGACTATTTTCAATTAATTATTTTTAAATATATTTTACATTAGGCTACATACATCATAGGATGACAGCAATAAACTAAATTCTAAAAAATGCAAAAAATGAATAAGACAATAAAAATTTGAATCACATCACATAATGTTAGGACAAAATTGGAGTATGGCAAATGTACTGTGCCAAATGTAGATTGAAACCAAAATGTTGATTTGAAATTGGAGAGAGAAAAGATCATCCTCTGACTCATGATTCACGTTATTACAAGTACAATTTTTGAAAGTTTTTTTGAAAATTATATGATCATTGAAATTTATTTTTATTTAAAATATTAAGAAGGCTAATCTGCATTTATTGAAAATAATAATAAAAAAACGAATATGATGGATTTTTCAGTTCAAACATAGATGACAGCAAACAAACTGGAGTAGATATTTTTTTTAAAAATACATAAAACAATAAAATATAAAAATATATATTAAAAAAATATATATTTAATACAACAAAAGGAAGCACTCAAGATCTATCCTTATCCATATTTTATTAAGGTAGCAACGGAATTTTACACCAGATTAAAACTGGCTGTTGATAACTAACAAGTAAATATTAAGTCAAAATATCATATTTAACACTCTAAACAACATAGTATGAAAAATAAAACTAAAGAGGAAAAAAAAACAGACGGAAGGGGATATTTTACATCACTTCCGCCACCATACTTCACTTCCTCTCGGCCTCTGCTCGGTCTTTCTCTTTCCTCGCTCTCTAAGCCGCCATCATGGGTCGCATGCACGCTCCTGGGTAAATGTTTATTTTACGCTAAAAACACCTCCTATGTACCACATTGCCAACCCAAAGTACAGCTAACTGTTTATAACATGAACTGAGCTTGGAAAATGTATTTCATTGGAGCTAGAAAAGAGTTTTTGAGAAGTCAGAAATATCCCCACGTTCTCTTCCTCCGTGAGGCGTGATGGCAGCACATGTATGAGGCGCTGCAGGGTGGAGAAATGAAGGATCTTTACCTACTGATTCAGTTAACATTGACAGTTTGTCTGTTCGGGAATCATGTCGTTTAGTTTCACATAACCTACGATTGGGTGTCAAAGGTGTTTGGCGGTTCGTTTGGGCTTGTCCGTTTTGGTCTGTTACTTAAACGAGTGTGAAATGGAACAACTCGTCTTACAATAATCTTGATTTAAGAACAACTTTACATTCGCTTATTTTTAATTTGTTGCCTGCTGTCAGTTAACATGTTCACAGCTTGGCTTACTGCAAGAGAAGTGGAATTGTTTAAGATGTAATTTGATGTTTCATTCTGGAAAACATATTTAACTGTCGAATGTTTTATTTTTCAGCAAGGGTTTGTCCCAGTCGGCATTGCCCTATAGACGAAGTGTCCCCACAGTAAGTCCATTGATTCTGATTCTTCCCACCAAGAACAATAGTGCCTTTCTAAATTGTCAAGGCTTTTAAAGTATTCATTTTTGTCTTTTTAGTGGCTCAAATTGACATCCGATGATGTTAAAGAGCAGATCTTCAAACTGGCCAAGAAGGGTCTGACCCCCTCACAGATCGGTAAGTTCTGACTGATATAAAATGAATGTTACTGCAAGTCAAGTCCATTGTATTACCTTAAGATCACAGAATTCTCTATAGTCCATTTCATAAGAATGGTCATGAAAAGACAAGTTTGAAGTCAATTGAGAACATTAAAGGAAAATGGGAATTATAGAAAATGAATGCAGTGGAATTAAAGCTACAGCTGAGGCACATTTGACATGAAGCAGATTTCCAATAGAGAATTCTTTCTTGTTCATTTGTCACTTTATGTATTGTTTATGCATCTTAACTGGCTTTGACTTTTCATGTTTTCATATTTGTAAACTAGTTGTAGCAGCCCATATCGTTGCGCAGTTTCACCATCAAGGAGCTAATATTTCTTGTTCTCATTAGGTGTGATCCTGAGGGATTCCCATGGTGTTGCTCAGGTGCGTTTTGTCACTGGCAACAAGATCCTCAGGATCCTGAAATCCAAAGGCTTGGCCCCTGACCTGCCTGAGGATCTCTACCACCTCATCAAGAAAGCTGTTGCTGTGAGGAAGCACTTGGAAAGGAACAGAAAGGTGATGAAATGTTCACAATTAGATCACATGCTTGTACATTTACTGTGCAGACATGATCATTTTAGAGCTTTCTAGTCAAATCTGTTTGGTACATTTCACCAGTTCTCACCATTGTCACTTGTTTTTGCAGGATAAGGATGCCAAGTTCCGCCTGATTCTGGTTGAGAGCAGAATTCACAGGCTTGCCCGCTACTACAAGACCAAGAGAGTACTTGCCCCCAACTGGAAGTAGTGAGTATTTGAGTCGTTACATAACCACAGAAATCCCTCCTGAATGTGTAGTGCACATTTCATTGTCCCATTCTTCCATTGTAAGAACTGAGATATTTCTAATGTGCTAGATAAACTTTGGAGGTAAATTAGCAGTTTGGCTTTGTTGTGCCACAACTGCCAGTCCCCTTCACACAAAAAGCTGCTTTCTTTCAAATGCACTTTTTCCTTACTCTTTTAACCGATTCATTTGTCTTTTATCCACAGCGAATCCTCCACAGCTTCTGCACTGGTGGCATAAATTTGCATTTGTTTTTGGACAAATAAAGATATTTGGATCAATTCATGTAATTGCTGTCGGCCTGATTTTCTTTACTCAAGTTGGGTACAGAACTGTGTTCCTGATTGATTCTGAGTAGAATACAACTGCCACATATGTCTAATTGAATTTTGGTCATGTAAAAGATTCTCATTCAGAATCTCATAACTTAATATTCAGTTGTATCTGTGCATGTTAAAACAATGGTCATTTATGGCAGTGCTGGGTAGTAACTGATTACATGTAATCTGGGTTATGTAATCAGATTATATTACATTTTAAAATGCTTGTAATCAGACTAGTTACTTTTTGAGTGCATGATTTTGTGTTATTCTCACAATGGCAGTAAATTATTCATTGATTCTCACTCGCTCTTTGTCAAGTTTTACATTTTTCAAAACTGCTATGTCTTAAACACTTTAGCTCAAAACTAATCAAGTAGTCCGATATTACATTACCAACTACAATTTGTCATGTTATTTGAATTCAGTAACCGACTACAATGTGTAATCTACCCAGCTCTATTTATGGGTGATGCGTTTGTGAAGATTATATTGAAATATGTAGCTTTATCACTTGGCAAACATTACAAGTAGTTTTATGGCAACATTGCGTAGTGCAGGTTTTTGTGCTTTTGGCAGTGTTAAGGACATTAAGAATAAATGGGTTTGTTAAATTACTGCTCAAAATGGTAAATGGCAAGTGTGGTCATTGCTTCAATAGAACAGCAAGAGAAATCTTTTTATTATATCTAGAATTTAATTGCCAGAAATCTAAATATAGAGAGTTGTGTAGTTGGCACTATTAAAAAATAAAGAACTACTGGGCTGTGAAAGCATTGACAATTAGACATACATTGCAAACTTTTCATCTGTGTTCACCATAACTGCTGTCTTCATAGAGCTAAAATGTTTGGCCTATCAAAAGCTAATATTTTCAGGAATATCCGCATGACAAAGAAAATAAAGGCTATCTGATTCACTAGGTGTGTCCTAAGCATATTATATGCAAATTATTAAATTAGACTAAGTTTGATAAATCTTCATGCAGAGGTAGACCACAGAAGAAAACTCTGGTGTAGGCAACCCTGACCTTTGAGATCCACTTTCCTGCAGAGTTTAGTTCCAACTCTGATCAAAATCACCTTCTTGAGTAGCTTGATGAGGTGTGTTTGATTTGGGATAGAGCTGTTCACAGATTAGGTTTGTTTATAAACTGCCTGAAAAATGGACAGCTTTAAGAATTGCATTGTTCACTAGAGGTCAGTGTTCCCTCACCATTAGAAATTTGTGCTAATGGTGAAATGATGAATATTATATCTTCTACATTAACACATGCTGTAGAACAGAATATATTGTAATGAAATTATCACCTGGTGTACTGATATATATATAAAGAAGAGCGGATAGACATTCATTTTGTCTTAAATATGTGAAAAAATGGTTAAGGATGTTTTCAGTCAGCCTTTCATAACCGACAACTTTTATATGGTTTAAACTTGTGTCTTTGTTTATTTAATAGAGTTTGGTTTTTATAAAATGGCCTTTTCTGCCATTCCAATCATCACTGTAGCAAAGCAGGTGTTTCTGAAAAGCTGTGATGGTCAGTTATGAACAGCACTGTTTTCAGTTTGTTAATTATTATTTTTTTAGAGCTGATAGAGGTCACATCACACATGAGGTATTTTTAATTGTGAAACGAAATAACACTTTGAGGAAAGCTTAACACTTAAAAGCTGTTTTAACTTAGATGTGAATACATAATGCGTTTACATGGACCCTAGTAATCCGATTGCAGTCGGGTAGCACAATCGGAATGACTTGGCCAAATCTGATTACAAACTTTGCAGTGCAATATTTTAATTTTATTATGAACTATCTTTTAATTTTCAACATAATTTTAGTTTTATGTTATGTGCTTTTGTGATTCTATAAGTTTTTTTTAAAAAAAAATAAAATAAATAATGCTATGTAGGTTTAATTTATTTTTACTTTAATTTTAGTTCTTTGGTGTATCAACTTATTTCTGTTTATTGCCTATAGGCAACACTTCTAATTTTCTTTAGTTTGTTTTTCAACTATTATTTATATTTTATTTCATTTCAGCTTTATTTCAATAAACAGCAATGTTTTTAATAGTTTTAGTTAATGATAATAATGTGATGTATCAGTCAATTTTTTTCAAAACTTTAAGAAAACCTCATTAAACATTCTCACTAAATAGGGGGAGACGACGTCTTGAGAGTCGCCCACTGCAGATCACTTTATTCTGCATGCAGCGATTTAACTGCAGTTGCCTCTGTATGAACCTCTCCTAAGAGAGAAAAGTAACACTGAGTCACCTTGCAGCACTGTGAGCTGCTGGCAGTGGTGAGGAAGCCATCAGCAGTACAATACTGCAGAGCTGCGCAGGACTGCAGCCCTTCACTGAATGTGTGCGACTGCTAGGGATAAGACAGAGAAGACAGAAGACCTTTTAAGAGGTATTACAGAAAGCCCCTAATTCAAACAAGCTTATTAGCCGAACATGTGCTGCTCTGTTTTAGGCATATGGCGTTTTATTCAGGCAGACTGGGGGCACAACATGAAACACGGCCAGGTCCCACGGAGCTGGTATGCCTCTGTAGGGTTATAGTTCTGTCAATCACATCTAATCCCGAATCAACATGAACTGTCAGTCAAAGCCAAGCGACTCAGCTGCATGAAACTGCTGACACAGTATCAAAGTGCCCTCTGCAGATGTCATTTTTTGTTACATTTTTACATGAACAAGAGTTTTAGAGGTCCTTGAATACGAATGCCTATGTTCTTTCGAAATAATCTATTATTTATGTATTTCAATAGTGGAAGAAATGCTTGTAGCTGAATGAGTTATTATTAAGATCAGTAAAGATTTATCAGAAAATAAAGAGAAATAAACCCACAGCAGCTGCCTTTGTAGCAAATACCATCACTGCAGCCACAAGCATCTTTTTCCATTGTGTATCATCAATGCGTCTTCTGTTGGATTTTAAGTTATCCTTAGGGGGAAACATTGCATCAAACCAACAAAAGGCTTGCCGACAAAAGTTCCCTTCCAACTCCAAAGGGATTATGTGCTAAAATATTTATATGGCTCTGAAGTGTTTGATGTAGATACACAACCGGAGTCAAATGGCTGTTCTTGGCAAGAACAGAGTGTAAAAACAGAGTGTAAATCAGGGATACAAGGGAAAATTCCCGTGTTTTATACAAAATTTCCACCAATCACTGCTTTTATCCCAGCCAATTCATATGGTGACTATGAATTTGCCAGATATGTTACAGGAGCAACATCAGCCGAACACAGTCAAGAGTTATAGTATATATATATATATATATATATATATATATATATATATATAGATAGATAGATAGATAGATAGATATAGATATATAGATAGATAAAATATTATATATATATATAATGTATAATATAATGTATATATATAATATATATAATATGCACACACTAAAAAAATGATTCTTGCTATTTGCTCAGTTTATTTGAATAAAATATGCTGAAACAACATGAAATCTTTAGTTTTTGTACTTAATTGTCATTTGTACAATTTAATTACATTAAATGAAATTAAATTTGTAAAATGTTAAGTTAATGTAAACCCTTTCTGTTGCATTGACTGAAACTGGGCAGTGAGTTTGAAATCAAGTGCTGTTTAATGTGTTTTTAGTAAATGGAAAGGCTTTTCAGTGTTTAATGTTCAGTTATGCTAAGCATTTAAAAGAGTGTCTATGTTGAAATTTTTGTACCACTGTGCTGAAGAGTAGAGCTTGTTGTTAGTTTGAGGGTGGTGAAATTAAAATATCATGCATGTTGCTTTACTCATTGAGCCGTATGCTTTGTTGGCATTAATGCAGTGATAGGTAACTTCTTGTCCATTATATTCACATGCTATAAAAAGTTATGTATGAACACTGTAAAAAAATATTTTCATGATTTGTTATCACTTCATTTTTCTTTTGTCAAATCAACTTCAATAATTAAAGTGGTTCAGATAACATAATATTTTGAGTTTCTATTGATTAAACCAATCATTTAATCAATTTTCGTCCATTTTTAAGGCAACCAGGTAACTTACTTTAAGTTAAACCAATTATTATTCATTTTTTACAGTGAACATGTTCCAGACTAGCTGTTGTGACTTCTTCTTCATATGCAGATAACTCATTTGCATACGATCTATGGCCCCGCCCCTCATGTACACAATAGCTGCCCACAATCTAAGCACAAGCTTCACTCTTCACCATAATGGTAACCACACCAACTTGATGAATTTAGATTCATACAACAAGACTATAATAAATCAGTCCAAACTAATTATTTATTGCTGGAAAAATATAAATCAATTTCATGGAAACATTTTCCTTAATTTAATCAAGTTCAATTTAATCAAGCTCAACAAATTCTTTTTCTGACACAAGAACCTAAATTGATTAAGTTTGTTCAACAAACTATTTGTTTAAATGGACTTGTTGTAGTCTTGTTGTATGAATAACTTGAAAGGTTTTCCTTTAATCAAAGACGAGGAAATGACTTTATATCTTTTTTATGACAACCTCATGTTTATTCATATATTTCTATGAAAAATTAACAATCACATATCTGAACATGAAGTGATGTTTACATTTTCAAATGTGATATGTGACTCTACCAGGATGTAATTCTTATAAAGTCAATTGCTTTAAAAATAGGGAATCTACAGTAAAAGGTTTCAGCAGTTTGTCACTAATACAGTCCTTGTCTTGTGGTACATTGACATATACAGCATGACATATGCAGCGTGACTTTGAGCGGTGCCTCTTATACCAGGATGAAATTTATGGATAGCATGAAGAGACAGGACAAGTTCAGTTTGGCGCAGTGTAAGCATTATTGTAATGTCATGGTTGAGATGGCTCATTCTCAGTTCGGCCAAAGGCGGTCATAGTAGTAGAGCTGATAGATTGAAACCCTTTTTATTCACTCTGGTACACACCCAAACAAGAACAAACATCATGACCTTCCATACATTAACTGCCGCCTGCCCTGAATGACCTTTACAATGAGCTCAGTGCTTTTTCTGCACAGTTACATATGAAAGGAAGATGTTTACAATGATGTGCACGTGATGAAGATTCCAGACATATCATACCGTATAAAAAGTTGCTTTGGGCATTGAGCTGACTGCCTCTCAGGGCTGACATATTAAAACAAATGACCGGCTAAATAATTCTCATTTTTCTCTGTAAACCCCTATTATTAGACATTTTTGGAAGGGGAATAATGAATTAATTAATAATAGCTTGCTGAACAGTGCATTTCTTCAATGACATTAGGTTAAAAAAATCTTTTACACTGCTTTTCTTTGGGCTTATTTCCAGAATACAGTTATGAATATATGCTTGCTAGTGGTTGTTTCCATAGCACAATGACTACTTACAGCAGTTGTGAAATACCCCCATCTGCTGTTTGAGCTGCACTGAACATAATGCCATTATTATTAATCACTTTGTTTCCTCTTTACTGCAGTCCTTTTGTCTTCACTCCTCAATGAGTGAATGATTAATGTTTTTCCTCTTTGTGTGAAAGTTTGTTATATATATATATATATATATATATATATATATATATATATATATAAATATAATGTATATATATATAAATACAAAATGTTTCATGCAGTTATTAAATAAAATAAAATTACATAATTATTAAAAAATTTTGTTTTGTAGAAAGATGTCATTTTTATTATATGCTAGTTCATGCTACAAATCAGATTTAACCAATTTGGGATTATTTTATTAAGGTAATTAGTTTATTTTGGGCTTGTTTTGTTAAATCTTGCAAGATCTGATACTCTACTGATACTCTCACACACACATATATGATATATATATATACAGTATTTTACAGTAAGGTCAACCGTCAACTGTCAGCCAGGCTACAGACTATGAGTGGCTATAAATAGCATATAGCCAGTGGAAGGATAATCAGCTGTTGTTGCAGTTGGATTGTTTCTTTTGTTGTAACTCTGCCCTGCCTTAGTGAGAAGTTTGAGCGGGTGTGTTCTTGTGATTATCATCAAGAATGTATGAGAGAGTCTTTAGGTAGGAGTTTCATGTCAGAGATTTCTCATATGAGACATATTGTCACGTTTGCTATCATGAGGAAGTGCATCCATATTAGCTCAAGCTCATGTGTCCATTTACCAACATATATTGGAGAGTTGGTAAATATTAAGTCAGACAATCAGTTATGTTGAGGTCTTCAACTGTATAGACAGTGCAGTAAATTAAGTAAATAAGTATTTGTCCACTGAATAAAAAAACACCAAACAGAAGTCTATAGGCCTAAACTTAAAGGGATAGTTCACCCAAAAATGAAAATTCTGTCATCATTTACTCATCCTCAAGAAGTTCCAAACCTGTATGAGTTTCTTTCTTCTGTTGAACACAAAGGGAAATATTTGGAAGAATGTCAGTAACCAAATAGATCTTGCCCCCAAATTTACTAGTAAAAAAATAAATATTATGGTCGTCAGTGGGGGACAGGATCTGTTCGGTTACTGACAAAAAAGAAATTCAGAATAAATATTACTTAACCCTTTCATATATGTATTGTGACAACTTCAGTCAGGCAAGATTCTCAGGGCAAAATTTGAGTTGTTAATTTCTTTTTAAACACTTTTACAAGAGGTTTTCAGATGTCCACTTGAGTGGACAGCATGCGTTTTTGGTTTTAACTGAAGAGATACTGTATTAAACATCATACCGTAATAAGACAGCAATACTGTGTGCATTTATTAAAGCAATTAATAAAATTATATAAAATCATGTGAAAACTATAAAATATATATAAAATAAAAAGCTTCAAGTATTGCAAATGTAATTGAGTTTGTTCCTGTTTGTACCAGCAGACTGAGAAGAACTTCATATACAAATTGAATGATTCCTGTCTTTGATATCAGAGGATGAGGATGTGATTCCATCAAGAGATCTGCTGAAGATACTCGGTGGAAACTCAACTCAGACTATGTAGAAAACGCTCACGCTCCCTCCAGTCTGCCAGAGTATGTCATTTATCCTTATTAGTTTATAATTCGGATTATGTTCAAAATGGATACATTTCTACTGTAGCTTTCTTCTCTGTGAAAATTTCAGACTGAACTGTACAATGTTTAATGGATGTTTCTAGACTGTGGAAAAACTAGCGATCAGGTGTTTTCAATCTCATCTGAAATGAGCAGTGTTGTAATGCATAACGTAATCAGATTACTTTTGATGTAATGAGTAACGAATTACAAGTAATGTGCATTACTTTATCAGATTACTTTATTTAACTAGTAAAGCAACGCATTACAATAAGTAACCTGCATTATGTAATAATATTACTTTTTTGATGTAAGGAATAAAGTAATGCATTACAAGTAATGTACATTACGTAATCACATTACTTTTTTGATGTAACTGCAAATTACATTCTAATAACATAAATACTGTTATTTACAGCCAAAAAAGTTACAACAGATGAAACAGAGCAACATTCAAGAACAACATCTTTCAAGAACAACATTCACGGTAATAGTATGAATTGTAGCTGAAATATATAGCTTATATAGCATGATGTCCAATTTAGTGGACCGATGATTAATTTCCTCCCAATCTAAAATGAATACTTGGAAAATTTAACAACGATATGATTTCTTAGATGTTACTTGATGCTACAACATTTTTTTTTAACCAGCAAGAATCTCCTAGGATACAAGGAATGTATTGATATCACGGAACAACTTACCGTTTCTGACTGGCCATCGGCCATCTTGGTTTGAAGAAAAAAGATCCATACACAAAGGCTTGCCACTTGGACGCAGTGTATATGATGATGAATGCGCTATTTTTTATTTTTTTTTTAACAAAAAGAAACAAGTACAATAAGGCAGTATTGAAATATAAGAGAATCCAACAGAACTGAGCACAACAACAATAAGATAAAAGTAAAAAAATAAAAAATTACACAGCAGGGTCTTCTAATTTAAATTTCCTCAATAAAGTAAATAGTCTTTTTCCTGTTTTGTGATGAATGCGCTAGTGTCCACTGTAGATATTGATGTGCAACTATGCCATCAAAACCCATACAAGAAATTGAACCTTCGCAAACAGTTTGATTGACAGGCGATCTAACCAATCATAACGCCGAATCCGCCATCTTATCCGACAAAGCCGTCAGGGAGTAGCCTATAGTAGATTAACGTTGTTTAACTTGAAATATTGTGTGTACTCACGTCTTTCCGCGGTTGAAACAACATTCCTTCTGATGTTCATTCATGTTTATTTGATGCTGTAAATGAACTAGTATGAAGAGATGACCGGTTCACGAGCTGTTTGAAGGATCTGTCACGACACATTAAGGAGCCACGGTATGGTATTTAGTGTTTAAACTGCTTTAAAAATTACAATATTTTAAATATGAAACTGTTTCATACGTTGTCAGTGTCCTCTTTGCTCCGCGATGTATTTTTCACTGTGGGAGAACATGATGTGTGGCGTGAGAGAGCATGGCTTGTCGGGCATTGCAAGAGGGGGCGGGTTTTGCGAATTGTCAATTACTTTTTGAATAGCTCTCCACTGTAGTGGCCTCTATACGTGAAAGGGTTAAAGCCAATATCTTGACTTGATGGGAAACAGTCAGTGTAAATACTGGCATTTAGTGGCTACTCTTACATATGACCAACTACCGCTGAACACCAATGAATTATTAATAACACACCTGGCTAGTAATTAAATAATATTCATTGCTAGGAATGTGTAAAGGTAAACAAAGTAAGTGATATTTTCTTAAGCCTGCCATCTGGCGCTTCGGAGAGTAACGCAACTCATCGCGAGAGAGGTGAGTTGCGCGCGCAGGCTAAGTAAAGTGCCGCGAACCGTGTAAACAAAGCAATGTTGCGTTTTTGTCAGCAAGGAGACAACATGACTTTCTCAGGATGTGTAGAATTCAAGAAAAAATTTTAATCAGGAAGATATGGTTTCTCAGTCAGATATTTTTGCCTGGGAATCACGTAGGATTACCTACGCTAGGTTTCAGGTTAAACGACTAAAATAGCCACTATTGTCATTTAAATCATTAGCTACTATTCGCCTACTTGTTACCTTCCAAATATGTGAAGACTGTTGTCATGAGCACAAAACCAACAAAAAATTCCCACGCAATCTGGCTTTAATACAAATCTGACAAGTTGAACAATTATCCAACTGTTTCAAAATGCGCGTGTGACTTGCGGGAATGTTAATCTGTCCAGGTTTCAAAGTGTAACTCCGATCTGTGTGAATACACGCTTGTATCTTACAGCATTGGCTTTGCTGCAATAAAAGGTAGAATTTCGTGGAACAACGTCTGTCCACTAGAAGCATCAACATCCCGCCTAATTAATGATGCCCTCATTCTTTTCTGTCGGCTTATAACTGGGACAAAAGACTTTCTCCAAGTTTGGCCTGCCCCTTTAACAGCAGTACAGCCCTAGTGGTGATTATCGGACTGTCCGATTCCCTGGAAACTCTGCGGCGCAGCTCTCACTTTAAACCGGGATCATGGCGGCTCCGCTCGGGCGGGATACACTACCTGATCACTGGTCCTACGGAGTGTGCAGGGATGGAAGGGTTTTTTTCATCAAGTAAGCAGCCTGGTAGCGGTTTAATCACAGTCGTTGTGTTGTAATGTGGTTCTGGGAAATCCGCGCATTTCCCGATGGGTCTTGTAACAGGTGTTTCTGTTTTCCAGCGACAAAACTCGCGGCACTACTTGGCTCCATCCCCGCACTGGTGAACCTGTCAACTCGGGACACATGATACGATCAGGTACAGAAATAAACTACGCTTTCTAGACTAAACTCTGCATCCTTAGTAAGTGCGTTTAAAGTAAGCAGTGGAAACACGTCCTCTGCATGACTGATGGAGGGCTACTTTCTGTTTCATTAAAAACTTAATGGAGTTTTGTACAAATATTTCTCTCCCCTTAGATTTACCGCGAGGATGGGAAGAGGGCTTCACCGAGGAAGGCGCCAGCTACTTTATAAAGTAAGCGATAGTACATTTCTTTTTTTTTTGCCCTTGCGAGACCGTGAGAGGATGCGAGTGCAACTGCAAAGCCCTCCCCAACGAGCGCGCACTCACTCCCGCCTCTCGCAGTGATCAGTGTCCGCCGTCTGCTCGAACCTTCACGAGTCAAGAAAAGACCGATGAGGGAATCCAGTCGCAGGCTTGATTGAATGTTTCCTGCCCAATTCCTCTTGGGTGTAGACTGTGGCAATGAAATCAGACAACAGATTTCCTTCTGTCAGTCTGTTTATCAATTGGTTTGTCCATTATCACTGTTTAGTGATCAGTCTGATTATCATTTATTCATTTATATCAGTGCAGCCATCCATCTTCTGTTTATCTGTCTATTCAGTCATCTAGTGAGATGAATCAATCCATTCATTTGTCAACATCCATCTCCACCGTGCTCAGTAGGTGAGGAGACTCGTGGGCAGCAGAAGTGAGATTAAGTGGACTGTGGCAGGGAGAGAAGTACAGCTAAGGGAGCTGTCTGGAAAAATTAGCTGCTGAGACAGAGCTTCTCAAACCTGTCTGGGAGACCCTCCACCATTGCACGTTATGGAAGTCTCCCTCATCAGACACACCCAAGTAAAGTCTTGAGCTGTGTCTCAATGTGCATACTATCCATCCTGAATAGTATGCAAAATTAGTTATATTCAGAACTATTTAGGGTGAATAGTATGCACATTGGGATGCAGGGCTGCACTCTGTACTAATGAGCTGATGAGTTGAATCAGGTGTGTTAGACGAGGGACACTAATCATTTTCAATGACAGCAATCGGAATTTACAGAGGATGCAATCCCATAAAACTGTGCATTGCTGCGGTCAGTGGTGCTATAGAACATTGCCTATATCGCCTGAATATGACAGGATGTGTGGCTTGGAGATAGCCTGTCAATGACAAAGATTTTTGGTTTTGGTTTTTGACATCTGTCCCAGCCATCTCTTCATCTCATCTCTTGTGATTAATTTTTAAACAAAGTTGGTGGCATGAATAGTACAGAAATGAAAGCAAATATTTAAGATATCCTCTCTGCCATTAAGTGTCATAAACATTGCAGTTGTTCTCTAGATAATGTTTCCCTAGATAATGCTGTACAAATGCATTAAATACTTCTGCATTAATGAGCCAGCTCAAGCTCTGAAAGATGATTTCCCTTGGAACCAGTAGATGCTATTTTCAGTCTTTCATCTGAAATGGAGTGCATTAATGTTGGAATATTAGCAATATTTCAGTATTACATTATTAAAACATTCTATTATTACTTTAACGTGATTTTTTTTTTTTTACCTGAGTATAGTTTCTTAGTTTCAGATTGAGACTTTTTGCTTGTATCAGCACTGGCATTTGTATATTAGCTATAGCTTTACCTGTCTAGTTTTCATGAATGACATTCAATTACAAGTGATAATGGAAAAGAGATCTGATTCTATTTGATCTAAGCTGTATGATGAAAAAAAGGAAATGCTTCGTTCTGATTATAGGGCCCTCACTACTGTTTACAGTCACCCATGCAGCCCATTACCTCTCTCTGTGCCCACTTAATGGTGGAAATAAAGGGCATTACCCAGCAGGACGGGTTTTCCCATTAAAATTCTCCTCATGTACGGCAATATGCAGGACCTTAACCTTCCCCGTTTAGCGGATGTTGTACTCTGTCTGTACGTGTGTACGCACGTGTGCCCATATGCCCGTGGAATGACAGAGATGTATAGCGAGATCACACAGCCAATTCATGGTGGCTTGGCTTTCCAATGTCACTTTACCCATTCGGCTCCACTAATGTGGAAACCGCAACCAGACCACTATCATCATAGCCAGAGTATCTAGTTATTCATAGTCATTCAACATCCTTTACTGTAGGACCTGTTCCATGAGACAAATGGACTTTTTTTCAGCTGAAAGATTATTAGTTTGTTTAAACTGCTTGTTGAATTGCATAGAGAAATCAACCCGGCAGCTGGCAGTAAACAACCGATGTGATTGCACTTTGTGCCGCACATTAACAAACCAATTGGGGCAGCAGAAGCAAATGAAAGGCAATGTGAAGCTACTAGATAAGATTTTCCCATCACGGATTCGTGTTGGAATTCTGTAGAGTCTATCTTTACTCCCTTCTACACAATTGCCATGCAATGATTTGCTGCAGGATTGCAGTGAAAACAATGTTTACTTGTGGCTTGTTTTCAGTATTAGCTTTGGAGAGTCCTTGAATTCATTAACCATGCAGAGTAAATATAAAGTGCACGATCCTACAGTGACAGACTGGGCTGTTGATAGCTTCTTTATTGAAATTGTATGTTTGTGATGGCATTTTCCTCTGTATTTCTCTTTTTAGTTTTATTCAACAAAAGTCTCATGCATCATACACAGATGCCAAAATACCAGGAAGTCACTGCATCTGAGAAATCTGCCAATGAGAATAACATGACAATCACTCAGTTATCTTGATGTGCCACCAACGTAGCCCATGAAATCCAGAATGCATTCTTGCACTCTTTTTTGCATCTAAATAGCATCACTTTCCCATAAAGCTGTTTATTTGTTAGTTCAATGCTCCACTGGTGGCTGACCAGAAAAATGCATCTCGACAAAGCTGCTATGGTGAGGGGGGTGTTTTAAAGGTCAAAGAAAATGATTTTAGAAATGTGTTATTGCTGACAGTTTTATTGTGGGCCATGTGAAGGGACTCATTGTGCTGCGTCTGGGCACAGTCAAATACTGAACAGTGCAGCTCAGAGGCCTTCGTGAGCTGAAATGTCAAGACTGTAAAGTAATGAACTTATTTGTGGGCTAAATGACATTATAGTTCCGGTTTTGATCCTGCTGGACATTGTCTTTGTGTCATTTTGTGTTAATGGGCTAGAAAAGGGAGCTGATTGTTATTTCAGGTGAAGAGTGCTAGAATAGAAAAGGCTGCATACTTTGTTGCCTATTTCTGCCTTTTTAAGGTATGGTGAGTGCCTTCCACTGCTTTAATCTGCCCATTTTGTGGTTTAAATTGCATTGTTTACTGTCTGTGGTTGTTTGACTCACTTACGCCAAAGAATTTATCATGCACCATTTGTGTTAAGACTGGCAGTCAAGTGGTTGTGTACTTTCCCTCACTTCAAAATTTATGAGGAAAATACATTATTTTTTTTATCCTGATGTAGTTTTATAAATCAACATTCATTGCCTAGACTGCAAATAGTGTACAGTTGAGTACTGGATGTTGTTAAATGTACAGCAGTAGAGAGAGAGAGAGAGAGAGAGAGAGAGAGAGAGTGATGCTTAGACTGTCCTTGAGACAAAGCATACTTGCGTTACATTAGCCACTCTCAGAGACCATCATTTCTGCTGATGTGATTATTATTTTTGTATAGTTCATGGGGGACTGCTCTGTATCCGGGATTATTATCCAAATTATATTTGATATACTGCAGGCTTGAATTATGCCAAACATTTAATAAGTCTCATAAAACGTATAGCTAATGGATTTACTCTATGTCTGTCTGTGTTCATCCAGCATTCATCTAATTAAGTGATATGAATGGGGAGAAAGGCTCTCAGATGTTCCCACTCATTCTGAGACGTTGCTGCTGACAGAGAGGCACGTTCTCCATTACTGTATGCAGGAGGCTGAAGGTGGTTCTCTCTGTGAAACCCATACCTTTTCTGGTTTAAAAGGTTGTTTCTTTAAGTAAATTTTAAACAGATTTAAGACATTTTGTTTGTGCAATCTCAAGCTAAATTAATACATTTTAACATTGGTCAAAAGTGGCACTTTTAAGACATTTATGAAGGATCATGTGACGCTGAAGACTGGAGTAATGAATGATAAAATTCAGCTTTGCCATCACAAGAATAAATTACATTAAAAAAAATTAACAATAAAAAAGAAAAGCATGCTTTGAAATTGTCATAATAGTAACAGAATTAGTTCACTGGATTAGTTCACTTCAGAATTAAAATTTTCTGATAATTTACTTATCCCCATGTCATCCAAGATGTTTGTCTTTCTTTCTTCAGTCAAAAAGAAATTAAGGTTTTTGAGGAAAAATTCCAGGATTTTTCTCCATATAGTGGACTTCAGTGGCAACCTATGGGTTGAAGGTCCGAATCCAGCTGCAAAGGGCTGTACACGATCGCAGCCGAGGAATAAGGGCCTTATCTAGTGAAACAATAGGTCATTATCTAAAAACAAAACAAAAAAAATTATATACTTAACCACAAATGCTCGTCTTGCACTAACTCTTCGATGTGCCACGCATTTCGTAATCACTTTGGAAAGGTCACGCTTGACGCAGGCGGAAGTACCTTTTACAAAGCGAACGTGCAAGGACTAAGTGAAACGACCTTTGCAAAAAAAGGTAAAACAACAATGTCAGATGATTTTGAAGTTGGAGGAGAAAACGAGATGGAGATTTTCGCTTTACTGCGGTACTTCTGCCTACGTCATACATGACCTTTCCAACGTGATTACGTATTGCGTGGAGCATCGCAGAGCAATGTATCTGCATTTGTAAGATACATATGTATGCATTTGTATCTTTTTTTTTTTTTTTTTTTTTGAGAAAATGAACAATTGTTTCTGTAGATAAGACCCTCGTCTGTGATCGTTTAGATCCTTTTGAAGCTGCACTGAAACTGCAATTTGGACCTTCAACCCTTTGAACCCCAGTGAAGTCCACTATATGGAGAAAAATCCTGGAATGTTTTCCTCAAAACCTTTAATTTCTTTTTGACTGAAGAAAGAAAGAAAGAAAGACATAAAATCTTGGATGATATGGGGGTGAGTAAATTTGAGTAAAATTTTAATTCTGAAGTGAACTAATCCTTTAATAGTTTTAAAATGACTGGTTTTACTATATATCGAATCAAATTTGTATGCACTGTAAAAGATAAAATGCCAGCTTTTATTTTCATAATATATTTTGCTTTCATCATTTTATGCATATAATATTAGCACATGTATGAGGGACCCATGGCACCTGTATCGTAGAATGACCTATATGACTTTATTAGGTGTTTGTGACTCAGGACAAATGATCTCTGAAAGGTCCTCTAAGGTCAGCGCAGCATGAGAAATGCCTATTGAACTCAGTGGACATCAGAAGGATTTGGCTGAGTCATAAAGAGTCAAGGTGATTCATCTCTGTAGCCTGCATTGGCGTCTCCGCCTCAGAGAGTGAATGGCAGGTGGTCTCAGCAGGCCTCTGCTCCAGCCTCGATGATCAGGCGTTTGAGGGATAGTGCATGTGCAGAGACGTCCTTTCCACCTTACATCTGTCTCGCTTCAGCAGCTTTTCAGAAGGGTCGAGGGTCAGTGTTGTTTATCAGTGTGACAGTCTGTCCTTCCTCTTACCAAGGGCTTATATTGGCAGCTTCACACATAAGAGATTTCCCCTGTAGGACAGTCAGGGTACCCTGAATTTGAAAGTTCCTTGTCCCAGTTGGTTAATCTGTTGGTTAGTTCAAATAACTTACCTGCAAACTTGTTGTAAGAGAAACATTGGAGTAGAATGTGTTCTAGCTGAAGTCATTTGATTTTCACAACCAATGTTTCCCGGAGTGCTTTGTCTACTGATTTTTATTATTTTTAAGAAAGGCATATTTTTGATGCCTTGAAAAATAAACTAGTGAACTAACTGCACTTCTGTCACTCATTTCAGAATCCGCATCAAATTAAATATGGTGTCTACCCCGATGGTAAGGTCCATGGCGACTCTGTTTGAGGAAGCCCCCCCCCCCCGACCCCCTTCTTTCACTTCACTGCTCATCCAACAGCCTGAGCTCAGGCCAAGTCTGCATGTCGCTGCCGTGACAACAGCCACTGCTTGTGCAGCAGGTTTTTTGGAAATAAGAGAAGTCAACACAATGGCGGGACTGTTGAGTGTGAGTGGCCGTAGTAAAATCAAACTCATTTACATGAGCCCCGATGGAGGAAGAAAATATCCTCCTCTTGAGAATATACACCACCATTTAAAACTTTAGGGTCGATGATAATAATAATATCGTTGTTTAACAAGTTGATTAAAAGTGACAGAAAGATTTTGTAACATTATTCTATTCAAAGAATCCTAAAAAGTACTTCTCCCCAGAAATATTAAGCAACACGACTGTTTTCAACTTTTATTATTATAATAAGATATGTTACTTCAGCACCAAATCTGCACATTAGAATGATTTCTGAATAATTGTGTGACACTGAAGACTGGAGTAATGGCTTTGAATAAATTACATTTTCAATGATGCTAAATATACAAGTACAGCCTTGGTGAGCAGAAAAAATTTCTTTAAAAACACTTAAACTTTTCCCCAACTTTTGCACGGTAGATATAGTGTATTTACACTTGAGTGAACGAGCACGTGGGAAACGTCCCAGTGGATTGGAAAAATTTGTTTGCCTTGTGAAATGTGGATTTCGTAGTTTTTCCTCCCCAAAAAGTCAACAGATACTTAGAAAAGTGATTCTGTTCTGAATTTGTGCAATTCTATATCTCCCTAAAGGCAATTGGACACAATGGTGTCCTATTGGGACAATATCCTTTTTGTCATTTGGGTTTACATCCCACTAGAGCTGCAGTGGAAGTGTTGTATTTCCATGTGACTGTAGCCCTAAATTGACCGCCTACAGAGAATCAGATTCCCAAACACCAGCTCTTCGGCACTCCCACAGCTCAAACTCTTGGCAAAAAATGTAGAATTTCAGTTTGTGGTATTTTTACCTCAATCGCCCTTTCTCTTCAGATCCACTTATGGTGTGTTGATCCCACCATGCACTATTGGTTCAGTCTCCTGCAGTTCTTAGGACGCAATGAGTTAATTAACCATGATGTGTTTCAGTAGATTGGAGGCAAAACACTTTAAATGTTGATTAAAAAGGATGGATTTTCCCTATAGGCACCTTCTCCCAGCAATGTCAGTGGAGCAGCATTAGTGCCAAACCAGCAACCCCCCTCCACACGTCAGTGTTCCCGTGTCGATGTGTTTTTAAGTAGTCCCATACCTTTATTTCAGAGGCAAAGCTCACTCATCCTGCAAATGACCTTTTGACTTTTTACTTTCTGATGGTGTAGAGTCATGCTACATTACCTGCTGTCACATCGGTTTGAAATAAAGGGGAGATACGCTCCAGATCATGCTACTACTGAGTGTTTTTGAGTTGAACTGTCATGTTTGTATATTAATTACAACCTTTACTGTAGACATATGTGCTGATTTTAACCTAGAGACCTATTAGGATGCCTCAGACTTCCGGTTTCTTCACAGTTAACAGTTAATAAATTATGCTTGAGATTAGACTTGATACATTGAGGATTGATGGGCTTATTTAGGGACAGAACACAAAATGGCTTATTCACTAACCCCCAGCAATCCCGTTCAAAGGGATATTTCACCCAAAAATGTTAAATTCTATCATCATTTACTCACACTCATGCCATCCTCTATGTGTTTGAAAAGTGAGTGACGTAAGTGTGTTGTGAAATTCGTTCAAGAAGTAATGCATGGAGGAACGCCAGTTCTCATTCGAACTTAATGACGCACTTATGTCGTGTGTCACGACGGGTGCTTCTCATTTCTTATTTGTGCATCCTCGTTTCTTTTCCTCGTGTCATAGCTCCACCCCCTTAGGATGAGAGGGAAGGACACACCTGTGTATCCTTGCATATGTCCATTTTTTTATACCCTTCCCTCGCTAACTTCCCTCCATCTCATTCACTCGGATATACGTCAGCTTACGTTGCACGAGTGCCCACTACTGGCGGAACCCTTGCATTGTGTTTTAATGGAACACCCTAAGCCCTTGATCACTTGGAATCCAACATGAAGCTGATTTGTTTATAACACTTGTTTCCCCTGAAAAATAAATTGGTTTACGCACCATTCTGTAGGCCTGTATGTATGCTTTGACTGTTAAAAAATGAAATATAAACAAATATTAACCATTTAATATATTAAAATATTTATATTAAATACAAAATATAAAATATTAAAAAATACACAAACTAAAATAACAATACAATAAACTATAACTGTTTAAAAAAACAGTCAGCTTAAAGGGGATCTATTATGCCCCTTTTTCCAATATGTGAAATAAGTCTCTGACTTGTCCCCGGAGTGTGTATGTGAAGTTTTAGCTCAAAATACTACAGAATTGTTTTTTATAGCATGCTAAAATTGCCACTTTTTGGGGGTGAGCAAAAACACGCCGTTTTTGTGTGTGTCCCTTTAAATGCAAATGAACTGCTGCTCCAGGCCCCCTTTCAAGAAGAGGACAGAGCTTTAAGAGCTCATGCAACAACAAAACGGAACAATCTCATGCACTAAAATATCAGAAACTGTCAGCAGCGGAGTTCAGCCTTATACGTTTGAACCGGATTCGGACAATAATGCCTACAGAGCCAGAGAATATATGCTGCATGGAGATTGAACAGGTATATTTTAGTTTAATTACAGTTATAACTTATGTTGTGATCTTTCTTTTATCCTCTTAGTACAAGCCTGTTGTTGCGGAACCTGTCCAAATGAGTTTTATGAAGTTTATTGTACATCACACAAAAAATGAAGCATCCGTTTTCACCGTAAGAGCTGAATACAAGAAGTGCGCATGAAAGTCTTATCCATGAACTCCCCCTTGCATTATCATCAATATACACAGCGAATTACACAAAAATACTCAGAAGCTCAAACGTGCGGTGTAACACACGAGAATGAACCTCATTGGCTGTGCAGTACATTTGAACTTCTGGAAGAGGTTTGATATTGTGTGTCAGTCAGGTTCGGTTGAGCTTCTGTGTGTGTTCGCTGATCGATGTTTATATGTGAGTAAAAGCCTAAATTCAATCTGTTTATTGTATAAAGTGATTCTTTTTTTTTTTTTAAATTTGGACTAAACTACTCAGTTCAAATGGATTAGTTTTCCAATCTCTTGGTGAACTTTTTGAAGTGTCAAAGTTCCAGTTGTGAAGGCAGTCTATGAAGGGACAGAATGCTTTCAGATTTCATTAAAAAGATCTTCATATGTGTTCCAAAGATGAACAAAACAGTAAGTTTAGCAACAGCTGACTGCATTTTACAACACTCACTTATTTGGCTGATTTGGATGTTAAGTACGAAAGAATGAACATGGCAGCAGCACAATAATCGTTTTACCTCGCTTATCTTGTTTTCATAATCGTTGGAAGCCAAAATCGGAATAGAAAATCTTTTATGATTGATCACACAGCCCTATTGTTGCGTCAGCATTGCTGAAATCTAGATCTACAAAGATCTGAAAGAGCGGTTATAATTTCTATAGATATACTCTATAGTATATAGTGCATATATATATTTCTATAGTTTATTTTAAAGTTGGCATGGAACTGAAATTGCGATCATATTTTCTTCCCTATTGTAATGAGTGAAACAGCTTCTCGAATGAGAAAAGATGTGTGATGGAATATGATTTAGCATTTGATTGGATTGTTGGATGATAATTGTTTGCTAATTGCTGCCATCTCATGTGAGTGACAGGTTGCTGGAGGGGAGTAATTATTGTCCCGCCCTCGCCTCACTGTACACACCATCAGAGAAGAGACCATGGGAGGGGGAGGGGAAGTTGGGGAATGTTTTTTTTTTTTTATTGAAGATTGAGGTGCATCAATTTTTTTTATGTGCACAGATCAATTTATATATATATATATATATTAAAAAAAACACTGCAATATTCCAAAAAATAACTTGTCAATTTTGATTTCATGGTGACTTCTAGGTTCTGAATTCCTATCCTCTTTTGTAACACTAGTTCATAGTACTATGGAAACATATTGTTTGCAATTGGAAACTTAATTGTTTTCATATCTCAAAAAAGGACATTTTGATTTCTCATGAAACGACCCCTTTAATTGTTTCAGGCAAACTTTCTGTGAATGTCTTTAGACTTTGAAAAAATATGTCTAACCTCTTTCAACATCAACTGAACTGGATTAAAAATTAATACCAGTGTATTGAGAAAGCAGATTCAAGCAGATAATCACTTGTAAACTACAGCATATTATTCATCAGTTTATCACTCGGATTCAAATGCTTTTTTTTTTTTTAATCTTTGTGTGTGTGTGTGTGTGTGTGTGTGTGTGTGTGTGTGTGTGTTTGTCTTTGTGTTTGTGTGTGTGTGTGTTTGATTATTATTATTATAGCTAGACATTGTCAGATGTTTTGTTTTGGCCTCGCCAGGAGGAATACTATGAATGTGTGACCTTTACTTGACATCCGCTCCACTGAAATGTGTTTTATTTCCTTTGTGTAATCCCTAAGTGTGATTGGCTCATTTTTGTAGTCAGCCTCAGTACCGAGCAGTGGTTGTGCTTCGTCACAGTACGTCAGACAAAATATTGCAGTGGAAGTAAAATACTGCAAATATTAGAGGTGCAGTGGCACTTTCTGGCTCTTTCCCTCCCAGTCAGCTGTTTCATACCGTAATGTTTACATAGGATGGATGCTTACTCAGTAGCAGATGTTCACTTCAGTTAGATTGATTTGAAATCTGAGGTCTCTTGACTTGTGCACTAGTTTGGTTTGATCCTTCAGATGTTTCTCAGCATACGCATGAGGCATTATGAGACAGCATGTTTGTGCCAGTATTACCTCGCTCTCTTTCTCTCTCCCCCTTACCCTCTTTCTCTGAAGAGAATAGGGGATAAAGTGATTATGCTGCGTTTTTCAGTAAGGCAGGAGCCTTTCGCTGTGACGGGACTGCTTAATGTTTTCCTGTTGCGGTGGGGGCTGTGCGCAGTGGAGCCGCAGTGGACCGAACTGCTCACGGGAAAAAAAGAGAAATGCTCCTTTTGAACTACCTGCAGCATTAATCATTTATCTTGTGGAAATCGTGTTATTTGTATCTCGCCAGCAGCAGCAGGGGGTCTGATTATGAATCCAGGCATGACTGATCGTCTTGAGAATTCCAGGGTTGGGCCAAATGTAAGAATTGGCTCCCTTTTCGATTCATGAGCAGGGATTAGAATTGAATTGGCCTCGTTCCACAGGATGTTAAATCTGAATTTGAATCATTTGACTGGAAGATAAATATAATATAATTGCGCATGTTTTGTGACCAGATTTTTTTTATTTTTTATTATTAATTATATGCATCATAAGTTTTGTCTTACTATGCCTATTCATTTCCTGATATGTAGATTCCTATCACACAATATAGCACAGTTCCACTGTTGTCAATATTTATTTGTATAAAGTTACATCAAAATTGCAATCTTGAGAACTTCACTTCATCAGAGAAATGGATTTTTCTTCCAAAATTGTCCCTAAAATTATATATATTAATTTGTTTTATGTTAATGTATTTTTAAAAGGATTTTTTCAAAAGAAAAAGGGGTTGGTAAAAATTTTTTTAAATGTTTTTATTTTTGCATTTATTTGATCAAATAAAATAAAAACAGTAATATTGTTGTGAAATATTATTGCAATTTACAACAACTCCTTTTTATTTTAATATATTTTTAAGATAATATTTATGATCCAAAGCTGAATTTCTAGCAGCCGCTACTCCAGTCTTCAGCGTCACATGACCGTTCAGAAATCAATATGTTAATTTGGTGCTCAATAGTAATAATAGTTCTTATTATTGATGTTCTTAATGTTTGTGGAAGCCGTGATACATTTTTTATGGAATAGAAAGTTCAAAAGAACAGCATTTATTAAAAATAGATTTTTTGTGACATTTAAAATGTGTTGACTGACTGCCACTTTTGATCAATTCAATGGATCCTTGCTGAATAAGAGTTTTAATGTCTTTAAAAAAAAATCTTACTGACCTCAACCTTTTGAACAGCAGTGTGTTTATAAAATGATATATATATATATATTACACATACACATACACATACATTTAATGGCCCATGGTTGGCTTTTTTTCTTCCAAAGGGTTTCCTGAATACTCCCTCCATTTTCCTATAGTTGGACACTTTATTGCTTTGTTGGGATGATCACAAAATGTATTGATGTATCACATTGTTTACACTGTTTGTGCATCCAGTGCTACCTAAATTCAATTCAGATTCTGAAATCAAAATGAATGACACACAACCCAGGAGTACTCGCTGTGAGTCCAGTTTAAATAACTTGCCAGAGGGCAGCTCTCAGCCATATTCTGATCTAATCTGGAGCGTAGGAGACCAGTTGTGCTGATTTGCTGCTAACAACTGTTGTATTGTATTCTCAAGCCATCCATATTGTCCAGATACCATATGTTACTTCCTTTGAGAAAGAAGTAGGCACCGGACACGAAGTGCCTTGGTACAGTCACGTCTTCCATGACAGATGAAAGCCATGGCAGGCTAAAAACACATTGTTTGTGCTGGTCAAAACAAATGGGACTTGGTGTAATAACAGAGCATTGACAGGGGGAAAGGACAGAGGAAAAACAATGAGGTAATTGAGAAAGGGGACAGTGGCTGCTTATGTTTTGCAGTATGTCACCAGGGCTATTCAGTCAGACGCGGTTTGACTCGTCGTATTTAACCCTCCAGCCCGCGCTCAATTCAGAAACATGGTTGAGATGTAACTATGCGTGTCGCTCTACATGATAAAGTTTGTAGGCCGAAGAGACCGCAGACATAGGGGCCGTAGAGATGCTAGAGCCACCGCCAACATGGGTACCTGCTGCAGCTGCCTGCCGTTGGGCCGTGTGACCAAGCAGGATGTTGGTCTTGAGGAGACTGAGATTGAATTGGAGACTATCAGAGAGGAAGAGGATGAAACAACATCAATGGAGGAAAGGTAATGAGAATATTATATAGGTAAATAAGGTAGTTTTAATACTCAAGGGTTAAAAGTAAACAGCCTCCGCTGTGGTTGTAGGATCACAATTAATTTGAAGTTTTAAAGGAGCAGACAGATGGCAAACTCTCAGAATGGATGAATGATTATTTTCATTTCTCAGTTTGCCTGACGTGGGCCAGTGTTATTTTAGTTATTTATATACTGTTAAACAATATTTTGAATTAGCTTTTATTTTAAATTTTAGGTTAAGTTGTAGTCATTTTATTATGTGCTTTTGCCACATTCTTAGTTTTGTTTTAGGAATTTCAGTACTTTGTCTTGAACTTATTTTAAGGAGCCATTTCTAATTTTGATTTTGAAGTTTTGAAAGTTTGTTTTTCCATATATTTATATTTTGTTTTACCTTTATTTCAATTACTGATTTTTTTTAAAATTTATTTATTTTTTATAAAGTTAACAATAACAACACCAAAAAACCTAGTGCGGCAGCGTTCCATTTTTCTCTAACTGAACACAGATGTCAGGTCTCTTGCAGAATTTTTGTTAGAAGAAGGCTAGCAAATGGATCAGACTGCAAAACTGCAGTTTTCTCCCACCTTCGCTTTTTAACATAAAAGGAGCTGCTGAGATGACTTCAGCTTGTAAACAATGTCTTTTTCGCTCTGCTCCAGACGTTTCAGTCTGTGGGGTTTAGAATGAGGAATTATACTATTCAGACCATGAAGCTGGGCTGCTTTTTTGAAGGAAAGAGGAAATTCCAATGCCTAATACTTGAGATTTTGCTATCGAACTGTGATCTTCACAGTCTTGCGTGTGCGTGTTTGAAGAAAAGCCTCAAATATGTAGTTAATTCTAAACAGCAGGGTTGTGCAGATTATGCTTTTGTTTTAAACATGTTTCTCTTTAAAGTGTGAACAAAGTTTCAAAATTAGATGTCACTCTTAAGATTTTGCTACCTTAAATAGTCTGGGCTGTATGTTATGAAGTGATGTAGAGAATAAATGCGTTCTCTCTGAAATGTTGTGGAGGACCATTTGTCTTTTTTTTTTAAAGCTATTGATGACTACTGCTTTGACTCTTGAAAGAAAACATTACATTGGACCATGTATGTAAATAGTCTAAATCATAGATGCTCTCAGGAGGATGTATACAGAGCAGGCAGGTGAATGTGGTATTGGTTTCTTAGGAAGGTCATCCATCCAAAACAAACATTCATTTCCTTTTGCAGGAAGTCACGCTACCTGGGATTTATCCAAGTAACATTTAGGAGAGCAATCTTCCTGCAAGCGTGTTGTTGTTCGGGCAGGACTTTACTGTTTTGTAGTGTAGTGTCCTATGTTGGAGTGATTTAAAGACATGATTTAAAGAGTTCTTGCTGGCAGTGTGGTGTAGGAACAACAACCTTTTCCTCAAAGCATCTAGTAATTGATTCTAGGAAGCCGAGTGGAGAAACATGAACCAATCAGTATTAGCAGAACAGTTATGCTGAGTCAACAATACTTCTTCTCTAAACAAGAAAATGCACACCTTAAAATGCTGAGGAAGGTTAGACGGCTTCTCAAATCATCTACTTTTTCTGAGTGAAAACATTCTTGCCTAGTTTTGTATGGCAGTGTTTCTGCCCTTGACCGCAAGGCTCCACAGCGAGTGGTAGAGTTGTCCAAATCTTAAAAAAACGGACAACCACACTGAGAGGACTGCATTTTTGTCTCGATGTGATCAGCCTAAAATTTCATACTCTGCTATTTATATGTTTGCCTACTGGAATGTTGATTGTACATAGTAGAAGTTGTGCATTTAATATAGTGTTAATTTTGTCAGCTATTTAGTTTAGTCGTGTCAAATGTGCTTTTTAGTTTTTGTCATATTTATTCGATAGGGGAGGGAATCATTTGGTACTTCATGATTCGATTAAAAATTGATGCTCATCAATTTCTAGTTTACTGTTTTGTTACTTTTCCTATTTGACTGTGGTAGACAGTTTAATAGGTTTTGAAGAAAAAAATCCCTCTGAATTAATTGTGAACCTTGACATTTTATTTTGTTTTTCTTCTCATAATTATTATAAAATAATTTGCCATTTAAGCTGATTGCAATCATTACACACATGATTGGCAGTCTGTAATAAAGCAAGGCCGGCTATTTTATTTATGACATTAAAAATAGGATAAGAGAAGCAAATTGCAAACAAATAAGTAAAAACAATAGAAAAATATACAAATTTAAGTTTTCTGGTATAGTAGCCTAGGTTTGTTTAACATGTAGTAAAAAATACTACAGAAATTGAATAATGTAATGTAAAAATAAAACACTGTGTAGTCTTCACTGTATGGATAAATATAAATAAAGTAGTAGTTTTTACGTTAATGAAACAGACAGCGACCGTTTATTAGGCTGCTGTCCCTTTAAGAATAAATGTATGGCTCTAATATAGAGTGGTGCAGGTATGAGTTTGCATTTTAGCACTTCCAGTTCTATCGTCCTAATGTCAATGGGTTTTTTGAATGGGATTTTGGTTAAATGGCTGAAATAAGGTCTGTGGGTTAACACAAGCACAAGATACTTTCATGTTTTATTCTACAAGATAAAATACATCACTATGACCCTGTGACTTTTCGTCTGTGAATCACCTGTGACTTTTCTGCGCTGTTGCGTGTCTTGAAAAAGACTGTTGCTAACAACTGGCTAAATCGGACTACAGAGGCTGTCTGAGACATTAAACGTCTTCGCGCCGAACAAGTAAACTTAAAATTGTGGTTTTATAAACTATTATAACTCAAACTTTCTGGGAAAATGTTTTTAGATGGTAATTGAAAGCATTGTCGGAAGCTTAGTGATGGTGACGTTGAGGTCGTGGGACAGCGGTGTAGTTATTAAAGAAGTGTAATACTTTAGAAAATCAATTGAAATTTGTGAATCAATTCGAAATTCGAAAAAATGTTTTTGTTTAGTCAAGTTCTAAAATGCAAATGTCTGGGCATTTTAGTTTAGATTTACTCAATGAAAACTCAGTCACAATTTTGTCATGCTGCATAATCAAAATTATAATCACAACATTTGTTGTCATATGAGTATTTTTATATTTCATCAGAATTATTGCATGAGCACAAATCGATTGTCCACTCATACACATGGTTTGAAAAGCGCATTATGAAATCTGTTAAAACAATAAACTTCTCTCAAAGGTTAAAACAGTAAAATTAATAGTAATTTCTATTAAAACAATGGCAAAAAGACTGTATTATCACAGAGGCTGTGTACAGTAAGTGCATTTATTCTACAACAACAGTCTCAAACAATTATAGCCAAGATCCATGTTTGGATTTATTACAGTTCATCAGTGTGAAGCTTTGATTGCAGATTTAGTCACAGGAACACAGACTAGCTGAATGACATATTCATTTGAGCAGAATATCTCAATGGAGATTGCTAAACTCCAGATTACATGTTTGCCGTGTTTTTAGATCATCCTTCTGCAGAGAGAGCATGTGCACCTGATTGCAAAGATGTGAGCTCTGATTGGAGGATTTAAACTCTTGACATCTGGCAACCGCAAATATGAAAGCTCTTAGTGGCTCGTTTAAAAACATTCTGCAATATTTTTTCTCCTTTTTTTCGACAAAAACATAGAGATTTTAGCTTTTAGTCAACTACGTTTTAGTCTTGATATGTTGATATAGTCACATATCATTTAATGACGTGCGATCGTCTCGTCATTGTCTGCTCTAAGTCATGAAAAACAAAAAAAATTGACGAACACTGTGAATATAAAAATTTTCTTTCATGATAACATTAGTCATATATTGTCGTTCAGACTAAAGTGACCAGAACTAGATTTGTAAATTTTTACTTGCATGTGCAAATTCATGGGGTGGGTGTTGTGCTTTTGTCAAAATACTCTCTGATGTTTTTAACATGTTCCACATCCTATGTGGTTTTAGTGGTGGTAAGAAGTGTATACAATGTAAAGTCAAAGTCTCTTTTAAAAAAATCTGGCTCCTGCCAACACTGACTAATTTAGCTCTAGTTCTGGTCTATTTGACTCATGTCTCTCCTTTTTGCCTGTTTTATTGTCCATCAGGTAATTTCACACCCCATTGAGCTGCATTATTTGAGCTATCATTCATATAGCACAAATTATGTGGATAAATAAATGATATATAATGCACAAATAAAAAGATTTACAAGCCAAAGTATGAATAATAGTAATAGTGACTTAGAAAATAAATTTTAGGTTCATTCATTAAGTCTACTACTGTTCAAAAGTTTGGGGTTTGTATGTTTTTTTTTCTTTTCTAAAATGTTTTGGAATGAATTCTCTTATACACAACAAGGCTGCATTTGATCAAAAATACAGTTTAAAAAGTAATAGTGTGAAGTATTATTAGAGTTTAAAATAATTTTTATTTTCTATTTTAATATATTTTGAAATGTTATTTGTTACTCTGATGGTAAATCTACATTTTTTCCATCATGAGCTATCACGCCAGTCTTCAGTGTCACATGATTCTTCAGAAATCATTCTAATATGCTGATTTGGTGCCCAAGAAACATTTATTATTATCAATGTTGAAAGCAGTTGTGCTGCTTAATATATTTGTGGAAACAGTGATGGATTTTTCAGGATTCTTTGAATAGAAATTATGGTAACACTTCAAATCTCAACTATTATCTAGTTGCTTATTAGCTTACCTATTACTAGTGTATATTGGCTGTTTATTACTTATAAAGCACGTATTAATACCTTATTCTGCTTGACCATATTCTCCATACAACCAATACTTAAACTTTACAACTACATTCCTAACTATCAATAAGCAGTAATTACGAGTTTATTGAGGCTAAATTCTGTAAATTCTGTAGTTAGTAGTGAAAATCGGACCCTAATCTAAAGTGTTTTATTTCAAATATAATAACATTTATTAGAAAATGGAAATCTTATGTCGCACTATAAAGGCACTGTCACTTTTGATCAATTTAATGCATCCTTGCTGAATAAAAGTACTAATATCTTTAAAACAAAATCTTACCACAAACTTTTAAATGATGTTAGAAGTTTTTGATCACTGCTTTTTATCATTACTCCACAGTTGTGCCTAATAAATTATATTTTAAATGTAGTATGAATTTATTGATTCAAAATATATATATTTTACAAGCCACTGAGGGATTGAAGTAAATATAAAATTATTTTTTTTTGTTACTTTTCTCCTTGTGCTTTTCTGTGCTCATTGTGAAGCACATTTAACAGTAACATATAGTCTTTGCATACTAAATCTATCCATACATTATCAAGTCTGACTGCTCTCCATACTAGAACAAGCTGTAATGGTGACATTGATTGCTGCAATTTATATGCCTAATTATAAGCCATGCAATGTATGTCTGTAGCTCCCTCAGGTCCACCAGCTATAACATACACATACATTCTTAACTCACTCTGCCAGGACCAATCACAGGAGGACAAATAGCCCCAAAGCACCAGTTACGGCAGTTTCCCACCTTGCCCACATTAAATCCTGGGTGAAATATCTACAGTGAGAGGATGAAGTTATTTCTGTCGCAGTCAATGATCCTCTGCTGGACCTGAGCAGCGTGAGAGCTGCGCTGTGGAATGTAGTAACACTCTGCTGTGCCCAAGACAACCACCAGGGAATGCTGTTGAATCTTTGACTTTCATAGGTCACACGTGGACAGCACCAGAGAGGTGGGGGATTAGATTCCTTTCAATGGGCCGACACTCATTCAGGATTTAAATGGACAGCTTGTGGAGGCTTTTCCCTTTTGCTCATTTATAATTTATATCCAATTTATTGAATTCAGCCTAGAGTTAGCCTGTGTTAAAGTCTTTTTCCCTACCCTGATAAAAAAGTAATCTAAAGTAAATTTTTCTTTGGCCCTGCGTTACTGCCCATGCTGACATGACTGAAAGCAGACCGTCGAGGCTTGTGTTATCTTGTCAGTCCTGGCTTTGACCTCTGGCCTAGTGATGTATTTTAAGAAGTTCACATGCTATTTATGAAAACTTTTTTTTTTTAGAAATTCTTGCAGTCCCTCCCTCCCCATTTGTTTTTTAATTAATTCCACTTTCATTTTTATATCAAGGTGTCAAAGGCTTAATGGGATAGTCCACCCTAAAATTAAAATTCTGTCATCATTTACTCTTGTTCCAAACCTGTATGGGATTCTTTCTTCTGTTGAACACAAAGGAAAATATTTTGAGGAATGTTGGTTACCAGACAGTTGACGTTTATCATTGACTTCCATAGTAATTTTTTTTTCCTACTATGGAAGTCGATGGCTGCGGTCAACTATCTGGTTACCAGCATTCTTCAAAATATCAAAATATCTTATTTTGTGTTTAGCTTAAGAAAGAAACTCATACTGGTTTAAAAAAACTTTTTTGATTCCAAATGGCGTAATGCCAAGCATTTACTTACAGGGGTCATACTAAACCATTAAAGGGATAGTTCACCTAAAAAAAATAAATAATTTAAACCAGTATGAGTTTCTTTCTTAAGCTAAACACAAAATAAGATATTTTGATATTTTGAAGAATGCTGGAAATGCCATCAAATGTACAATATTGTGTCTCCTTTTCTGGTTTGGTAGAGAGAATAAGGGAAGTAATCTGGCAAGGAGTAAAACACTGTTGTAAAGTACAAAATGATGGTTCACAAGAAATAAAAGCTTGTGACTTTAATCAGACTGCATTATATTATATTATTATATTATAATGTGTGACATTGAAAACTAGAGTAATGGCTGCTGAAAATATTTTATAATATTACTGTTATTACTGTAATATGATTCTTTCCATATGACCTGTAGAGTGCTTTTTAATTCAGAATCTTGCATATCTCTATTCTGCATCATTTGATCAGCTCTGTAAACCTGAAGGCAGACACACAGGACGGGAAGGTTCTGGTTGCATCCGGACAGCAAGCTCATCAGTTACTGCTGATTTGAGGCGGCCTGCTATATAACCCTGCAGCAGGTGTAACCTGAGACCACTGATGATGGGGGTGTGTGATCAGACCCTTGTTTCTCTGCTCAAATTAGGGATGAGACCTCTCTTCTGTTCCCCTCATCCTATAGAAGCTCACAAGGGATATGGAGAAGGTGCTGACAGCCTGACTCTGGCTGACTGGGGGCGGCTCAGTTCAGGCTGATCCAGCACTAATTTCACCCGTCCAACTCCGCACTCCACACCCTCTACAGAGGGAAGGGACTGGAGCAAACAGAGGTCATATGAGCAATTAGCACTGGGATATTTTTGGCACACAAGACACTCTGGCATATACCTTCAGTAACATTACAGTGAGTTTAGATAGCTGTGAGGCTCAGAAATATTAGTCTTGTTGGATGTTGAGAGCACGTGCCAGAAGAGACGTCGAGGAGGAGAGAAAAACGATTTGGGGATAAAATCTATCTTCAGATATCCTGCATTCTTCTTGAGGCATATACATAAGAGAAACTGAAAAGTTGTGTCTGTTTTGGGGTGTCCTTAGGTCTTCAAGGCCAAATAAGTGGTGAGTACCATTCAACTAGTCTTTCTGTAATTCCATTGAACAGATTTATCGATGGAAAGGTGTCAACTCAGCAGATTGTAGTTAACAAAGGATCGTTAATTACCAAATGACTAATTTTAAAGATGATCTAAAGCAGTCATGATGGAAGTCATATTTTATTATTATAGCTCAATATTGCCACAGCTTAACTGGATAGCCAATAAACTTGTGTTTAAGTTATGGTTATGACTATAATTTCGAAGGGATGCTGTAAAATCCATTAAGGCTATGGCAATGGTTAATATATCACACGCTTTTTAAATGGAGCCATTATCTATTTATTTCACACTTAATGTGGATTGCAAGAGTGTAAAATGTTAATTTGAGGAACAGTGTACTGTTTGAAAATATAGTGTTCTTATTGTGAAAATTAGATTTGGTGGGGTGATTCAGAATGTGAATATGATGTCTGAACTTATTTTAGCACTTTTAAAGTTTCTCTTTTAACATGTGATGGATGGACACACTCTAATATCTGTTAATTGTACAATTCTTCTAAAGTAAAATAAGATATTGCACAATAAAGAAACTAAATTTACATTCAACAATTTGAATGGCAAGTTTGTAGGACTTGATCCGAAATTTAATGTCATAATGATTATATTTTAACACCGTTTGATGTGAGAATGAGGATGATTCAGTAAATATTGTGATTAATCTCTTTGGAACAATTATACGACAGTAGAGGCTACAGCAAGGGCTTTGAATTTTGGCTCGTCGTATGAGTCATTTCTTATCTCTTGCTGTCAGACAACTACCCTTGTGCACAAACATTTTTCAAAAACAATTTCTAGCACTGACAGATCTTTTTTTGTGTGTCAGAAAACAGATATGCTGGTCAAGGGTTGGTCATGTGTTTTATCAGCTGTATATTTACTGATGCACCACAGAGGTGAAGGTCTAATTTGCAAATTAGACAAAACAGTATTATATGCTTATTATTTTAGCTGCCAATTTGTCTTTTGATATCAAGGCAAATAATTTGATTAGGAGTGCTTTCACACTTGGTTTGAGCTCGTCTATCTGACGCAAATGTGCTACAAATGTTCTGAAGAATGCAGGTGTCCAGCAGTGTCAGTCATACTTGTCAGGAAACACAGTTTTATTTAATCATACATATTGCATTCATATCAGCAGAGAACCGAGACCACCCTTTTTATGCAGATTCGGGTACAGTTCATGGGTGTGCGCCTGATTTCGGAAAACAGCGTCCTCCAAATGAACTGAACTCTGACATTAATTGAACATGGGGCAGTTGTGGCCTAATAGATTGAGAGTCGTGTAACCCGAAGGTTGTGTGTTTGAGTATCAGTAGAGTCTCAATTTAGGTGGGGGAGTGAATGAACAGCGCTCTCTCCTTACCCACAACCAGCGTTGGGCAGTAACTAGTTACAGTAATATTACTTTTTGAAGTAACTAGTAGTGTAACGAATTACTAATAAGATTCCAGTAATATTACAGTTACCATCTATAAAACAGCTTGTTACATAGCTACTTTTGGTGCCTCAACACCTACTGATTTGAAATGCAACAATCCAATAATCCCTAGATTAATTTTCATAATTTTCACGACTCTCACAGGTACACGAAGTCACCAGTGCAGCAGGCAAGCTTGGACTCAGCTTATGTAAATGTTGCCATTACACTGATTTTGTCAGTTGAAAAGATGATCTGAATACCATTGTGTTTGTTGTGGCATTACTTTACTCTGGCATTACATGGCTTGCCCACACACATCCCTCTGATCCCGATATATGATGTATATAATACATCATGAAATATAATCGTATATGGGTAACAGAGAAGTTATAGCTACAATTAGCTTCAAGCTACACATGACAATTAATGAGATTAATTCAACACATTTACTTAAGTCACTATCAATCACCATTGAGTGTTTGTAATAACTTCTAACTGCGATCCGATGTGGATTTTGGTCAAATTACGAAGATTGTTCGAAGATTTTTATGGGGAAGATATACAATTACAGCTGCGTGAAGGAAATCTAATTACTAGAGTAACTAATTACTGTTGTCAGAAAGTAATAAGTAATAATGTTACTTTTGAAAGGAGTAATTAGTAATGAGTAAAAAAAATGCATTTTTTGAGTAACTGCCCAACACTGTTCACAACCAAGGTGCTTGTGAGCAGGGCACCTAATCCCCAATCACTCCCCGGATGCCGCAGCGTGATTGGCCGTCCACTCCTAGTGTGTGTTCACGGTGGGTTTGTGTGTTCAATACTCACTGCTGTTTGTGTGCACTTGGATGGGTGAAATGCAGCACAAATTCTGAGTACAGGACACTATACTTGGCTACATGTCACTTCACTTTCACAAGGGCGTGCACCAAAAGAGCTAGTGTGATGGCACACTAAGTGACTTCTTGTAATGCAGCTTCTGCTGCATTATCAATGGATCTTTCTGGGATTTCATCATGGCATCTCAAAGTATAGATCTGCCACTGTCTTGCTTTTGCAGACATCAGATGTCAGTGGAGGGCAACTCAAGGCTGATTTAATGATGAGGATGAAAAATATAGTGTGAGTCTGAGACCACATTGAAAATCTAAAAGTCTATTTTAAACCTGGAAACACAAAGTTTTAGTATTTTGAAAAATGAAGTCAGAGAAATATTACGGTGACCTATTTGTCCTTTCAAAAAACATAAATTTCACAGTATTTTCTAGTAAAATTACACAATGTAATGCAACATTAAACCATTCATAATTTTTCAGATGGTGAACTCCTTTGCATTATTGGTCATGTTCTTGCTTTCATAGAAGTAGAAGTACCAGATCTTATGAACAATGTCTTCTGGTTTTATGAGAAAACTGGAAATTTGTGTTAATTTTTTTTAATGAATATTTTCACACATTTTTTTATGCTGTTGATATAATTCGCAATTTAAATTGCATTGAATTGGGGAAAAAAAAACTTAAAAAAAGCCCTGCCAAGGAGGAGAAGCATTGCTACTTGCTCTGACTTTTGGACTCATCATTTTTACAGAGTTACTATTCAACTTCAGTGTATTTTATTATGTTATGAAGTAGAAAATAAATCTCTTTTAATTTCAGGAAAGTTTAGAATATTTTTAACAGTAATGTTATTACTAGGAGCTGTACGTATGTAATAGAAGCCCACTGAAGGTAAACCGAGTTGAACCCAAGTGCAGTTTATTTCGATGAACATGAACAAAGTACAAAATGAACAAAAACTTGGCTAAACTTGAAACGTAAACTAAACATAACCAAAAACGGAACATAAAACTCCCCAACAATAGGCAACACAAACAAAGCTAATGCAATAAACAGATCCTTGGCTTAACTTGAAACATTAACTAAACATGACCATGGACTGAACATAAAACTCACTAACATGAGGGCTATTTATACACAAGGACTAATCACTAAACAAGGAACACCTGTGAACAATCAGACAGGACACGTGACCAGAACAATTTTTTGGTGTGTTCGACTTTAAGTGGTGCTGCGCAGACCATTCGCTGGATGATATTAAAGTACCGCAAAAGTGAGCATATACTTTCGAGTCGATCTAGCAGCACTTTGATGTCATACAAAATGTGCATAGTCTGATTATCTTCATTGTAATAAAATTAAATATAACAAAATACAACCCTGTTTATTAAATAGCCATTAATAAATAATAGCCATTATAAAAGTATATGTGAAAGATATAAGAAGTCATGCAATAAAAAATAAAGCAAACAATTCAGTCAAAGGTACAAAGTCAGCGCTCTAGTAGTGTACAACGGTAAAGTTAAATAGCCGAAATAATATAAAAGTTATGAAACTTCACATTGCCCTAAAAATTTGCCAGGAAGCAAATGATAGATTAATGAGACAAATGTCATCCATTAGATATACACAAGACAAATGGCACCTCATGTTTAACCACTACAGAGACATCAGAGTCAGCGGCAAATGTCAGAAGGACTAGCCGAGGTAAGGTTGTTCTCGGCTGGGTACATGAGCACTGAGCGCCCGGTGATCGCCTGGATCTCACAACTCCGATGGAACTTTCAAAAATCTTTATCAATAAACCACAGATTTAAGCTTTAAACCAGTTCGTGCTTGTCTGAAAAACTACATTTCATGACATAACAGTAGTATTTTTAAATTATGCAGGTTTTCTCCTCTGCTTTTGACGCTTGCTGGCTAGTGTGAGATGCATTCTGGGATACCTGGCTGTCTCAAGTCCGCACGAGTCTCCTCTTGATGCATCCTCAATGAAAGGGGCGGAGCAAAAACATCAGGGAATTTGAACTGTACTTGGCTAGATGTGAACTTTTGAATTGGAACAGTACTTGGGCAGCAGCTGATGTTGTTTCACAAGTCCACAAGAACACAAGCACAGACAAGAATGCATATTGAGAAACAGCCCTAGACTAAGCCAAATTACAACATAAAAGACATGTAACAGGAAAGTGATGACAAAACCCAAAACCAACCGTTACAATGTAATTTAAAGAATGTGTTTTTATGTCGCATATATGTGGGAGTAATTGCCTCACAACCTCTCATTTGTTGTTTAATTACCTATACATTAGCGGCTTATGCAGCACGGATATGGAGGAGGCTGCCACCTTGCTAATGGCTGAAGGTCCCCTTGGGCTGTGGGGCAGTAATTGGTTTAGTGAGCTGCATATGTGATGTTTGATTTTAATTACTCACTCAGGTGAGTGCCAAATGCATGTGCATGATTGAGCATCCTTCATAATTCAACCAGATGAGCTCTTCCTGTCATCTTGTCCCTCTTCTGCCCTTTTCCAGTTTCCAGTCTGCCCTTTTCCAATTTGCCTCGCATTCAAAATGACATAGTGTGTGGTCCAAAAGTCTGAGACCACTAGTGAAAAATTTAAAGGATTAATCACTTTAAAATGCAAATTACACCAAGATTTACTCACCCTCATGCTATCCTAGGTGTATATGACTTTCTTCTTTCTGATGAACTCAGTTACATTTAATAAATATCATGACACTTCCAAGCTTTATAATGGCTGTGAACAGGAAACGACGAGTATGAATCTCAAGAAAGTGCATCCTTCCATCATAAATGTACTCCACACAGCTCCGGGGGGTTAATGAAGGCCTTCTGAAGTGAAGCGATACATTAGTGTTAGTGTAAAATATCCATATTTTACAAGTTATAAAGTAAAATATCTAGCTTCCGCCAGACCGCCTTCCATATTCAACTTGGGAAGAAAGCGTAACTGACCTTGCGTCATTTATTGGTTAAAAAAATCGTTTTTGATCTTAAAAAAGCATTATTTGTTGATCTCTATTTGCTTATTTGGTCTAGTGACCTTGAAGTAGTGCAGAATATTCTAAATTTGGCATAATAATGCTTGTGGTTTTCCAGACATTTGGACTCCACTGTAATTGAAGGCCAGTATCTCAATGAATCTCATTTTACATCTGGGCGGTGGGAACAGAACAGGAACTGGGGTTGAAGGAGTTTGAAGGGGTTTCTTCACTGGGGGAATGTGATGAGTTTGAGGAATGGAGGGCTGTTCCCAGTCACCCATGTGTATTACCTCAAGTCTCAAGACTCATCCTTCACCTGCAGCCACTCTTTCATTAGCTGATAGCGCCCATTTGCACAGCCCATAATCAGTCTCGCCAGTTGGAGCCGTGCCAATTCCCTTCCTTTGCGGCTTTAAAACGTGCCTTTTTGTTCTTTTAAATGGGCTTTTTACTTGTTCTCTCCTTCTGTCCATTTTAATCAGTTCTCTCTTTGTCTCAACCTTTCTGCTCCCTGCCTACTTCAATCTTACGTCTTATCCCTTTTATCATTGTCTCATTTAATGTCTTTCCCTTCCTGCCTCCCACCTCTCTATCCTTTTCCCCTTGTATTTTTCCTTGTCTTGCATCTCTATCATCCCAATCTGCTGATGTCGTTGCCCGTTTCACAAATGCGAAAGATGTAGAGTCCCTCGCGTCATTTGACCGTGACAAACGTAAATGTGAAAGGGTATGAGGTGCAGCAGAGATGAAACGTTCTTGCGTTTGAGTATTTGGATGTGCATGCTAGCATGCAGCAACCCCATCCCCCCCCGTGTCTCTCGTGAGTGGGAGATCCCGGGAGCGGGAAGGCCGTTTTAAATGAAACTCGTGAGCTGGGCAGTGCTTGTCTGCAGCAGTAACAGCAGCTGTGCTCTGCTCAGAGGAGTGTTTACCGTAAGCTAGCAAATCTGCAGCAAGCATGTGGAACCGGGCGAGTTATTCTGAGCACATCCCTCAAACCGGGCAGCCCTACTGCAGTGTGCCGCACAGGTGTGTATACGCTCTGTTTCTCCAGCTTTAGAAACACAGATCTGCAGATCTAGACCTGTATCAGTTGTACTGACTTATGCACGATGCATTTATACATGAAAGTTGCTGAAAGTTGCCATCATGGAGGAAGGTGTTTGGATGGATCTGTTGTTTTGATACTGTTAAGCTTTTGATTCCCTGCTAATGTTGACTCAAGGGTTTCTTTTAGGAATACAGCCTGTGGTTATTCATGCTTGCTGTAGCTGTGTGCTCTCCGCTTTTATGTGCTTTGAATTATGCAAGTGAAATATTCAAGGGTCATTTGCAGAACATTCTGTGTGGGATCTGTTCAGGCTTCTAGTTTATTGATACAGTCATGAGATACTCTTGGGATATGCAGGCAGATCTAGTGAGATTTTAAGATGAGATTTTTTCCTGGGAGCTTTTTCACACACATCTCGCGTATAATCTCTCACATGTATTTGCATAGGACAGAAACCGATTCCTAAATTATCTTTGTGTAGCATTGGCCTTTTATTTAATGTTACAAACATACATCTATACTACTATTTTTACTTGATTAGTTATTGAGGTAGCTTTATTGTCAGTTGGAATTTCAAAAATAGTTCATGTTTTCAATAAGTGTTTCCTGAATACACCACCTACTACCATTGGTCGCCTAAACTGATAGCCCTACTCCTAAACTCAAAGCATTGAGAAAACTCAAGCAAAAAGAAGAATATTTTAATCGCCTTATAGTCGCGTTTTCACTATGTATTTTCATAATAGAAAGTATTTAACTTAATCTGAATAATTCCTTATAAAAAACATGCTATGTAATATGTTATATTATCTCATGAGTAATTGTATAACAAGAGTTATAATGCATTATAAACTTACCTACAATGTTAAAAAGAATTGTTGGTTTAACTTGAAGTATGTTACCTGGTTGCCTTAAAATTGAGTTTCATGAAATTTAAAAATTTGAGTTAATACAATGAAGGCTTTTTGGTTTATTCAACAGAAACTCTTTTTTTTTTTTTACATGTTATCTGTTGTTATAGCTTTTAAGTGTATGATGATTTACAATAAGCCATAATCATGTTATATTCACTTAAATTAACATTGGATTATAGTTCCCATAGTCATAATGTATTATACGTCTCATTTCTTGACATTGTTTAAAATCTGCACAATATCTTAGTACAGTACATTGTTTTTATTTTTTGCAGTTTCAATCAGTCTACTCTGTCATTATGTGACCTGCTTGTTGTTATGATGCTGAAAGGGTCTTGGTGTCAGAGGGGTTT
The DNA here is from genome assembly GCA_038088235.1 of Zacco platypus. Classification (NCBI taxonomy): domain Eukaryota; kingdom Metazoa; phylum Chordata; class Actinopteri; order Cypriniformes; family Xenocyprididae; genus Zacco; species Zacco platypus. The sequence continues at coordinate 17,931,082 of CM076085.1, forward strand.
ATGAAAAAAACTGACTCCATCTATTTATCATTCCCCCCTCTGGCTGCCCTTCCTGTTACCTCCGCTGTGAAACCCCAGTGACAGCTCTGGCCTAGACTGCATGTCATCTTCCAGCCATCATCTGTGGTACAGCCACTGGGTCTTAATGTGGACCCTGGAAGGAGCTGCAGAGACTATTTTTATTGGGGGAAGTTCAGTCATTGGTACATTTGGTACTTTAGACAGAGACACCTGGATCTGACATTCCTAGAATAGAATCATGAAACCTCATTTGTTTGTTTCGAGTGGTTTAACACTGGAATTTGGAATTCCAGGAAATTGTCCAAAATCCCACAATGTCTTTGCTGAGGTCCTGGGAGGGAATTATTTGTGAACAAAGGGCCTGAGTAGTATGTAGCTGGATGGATGACATGCTCTGTAATCTACTGTCCTAGTATCATTACACACATGTATCAGTTGTTTTGGCTTTATGCAGTGCCATGTAGTATTTTACTTTACTCCATATTGCATTACTCGCAGTAAACTACTTGGAAATTGTGTGATTAAGTGCTATTATCCTCATTAGACATTTTATATGCTTTGGGCTCCAACATAAAAGCCAACCACTATATTAGCAAGCACAGTGTTATGGGGTGCTGAATGTAAAATAGAGCACATCACATAAAACAACACTTCTGCTGCCTGGAGCACTGGTTTAACATCACTGGCAGAGACCGCTTAGGGTCACAAGTAACTCAAGATTTATAGTTAATAACATTTAAATGTACAATATTTAAAATTAAATTTAGTTTGTTCTATATTAACAGAAGTTATATATATATATATATATAAAATACACACACACATATTTTATATATATATATATTTTATTTTTATATATATGTATATGCTATATATAAAATATGTGTGTGTGTATTTTTTATTTATTTATTTTTTGAACTGCGCTTTGTGCATATATTTACTAATTAATTTTCTCTGTTTCGTGTTGGCAGGAGTTTGTTGTCAGTTCATTAGATCTGGCCCTCAATACGTTTACAGCTTCACTTGTTAAAGTAATAATCACTAGATGTCATGCTGGCTTAGTTATTATCTTCTCCATGCACCTGAATTCTGTTTGCTCTCTTAACTAATGAAGCACAAGTTGAGTTAACAGTGCGTGTTCGAGAGGGTTCTTCTGGGAAGGAGAACATGTCTTCCCCACTGCAGTCTAAACTGAAAATGGAGAGAGATGTGAAGTTGTCACTGATCCATGTGGATGCTTGGCTGATAGCAACACATCCTATATTATATTCTGAGTTAAATGTATGTGTATATGTGTGTAAACTATTAATAAAGTAATATATGTCATGCATAAAGTTGTAGTTGTAGTTATCAGCTCGTCACTAGTTATCATCCATTGCTGATAATCTGAGAATGACCAAATATTTATCGTCCTGACCATATTTTGGTGTATCAATAGTGTCATTATGCATGTTGTGTGTGCGTTTGGTTTTTTGTAACTAATATTTTCAACAATACCTTGGTAGACATTTGCAAGATTCTGCCGTCAGACTGTTATGTACTCATCACTACTTTTTTGTAAACTATTACATTGTAGCCATCAGACCTCGTTCAGCCCAAACATTTGTCTCACTGACCTTTCAACAGTGTCCCTGTCCTTATCTGATCGGTGCTGTTTTTAGTCAGAGCTGATTGTATGTAAGAGCAGGGTGTTCACAAGGCTAATACATATCCATATGCTTTAAAACCAGACTAGCTGTCATATAACTGGATTGGTGTGTATGGGGCTCAGTGTGTTGTGTCTGTGTGACCGTATTGACTGTGAGGTGACAGAAGGACGAAGGCCGACAGCTGGAACCAAATAGGATTGTGCACGTTTCATTGTTTTTAGAGACCATTAACACTGGTTTCCCCATTTTTAGTCTCTCACTCTTTTTCTCTCTATTCTATATTTGTGATGGGGAAAAAAGTGATTAATCATGATATCTTCATTTAAATTTTTATGGAAAACGGCCCAGAAATACCTATATCTATGTTATCAAACCATCTCTTAGTTGTGGTGTGAGTCACATAATTACTGTTTTTCAGTAATGTTGCATGACTGTTGGTTACATGTCATGTATTTTTATTGTGAAGAGAAATCTTGTCACCAGAGTTGCCAGTTTATAACTAAAGGAAAACAAAGAAGTTTAATACACATCAGAAATAAAATGAGTCTAAATAATGTAAACAAGTCACTGAATAACATTACTTGTGCATAAAGAATCAAAATGCTTGTGGGTAAATAAAATAGCCTGGACAATAATTCAATGATTTTGATTAAACCAAAAAAAAAAAAAATCATCGAAATGCATCCTGTATGAGATTATATATTTAAACAACATAAACATATTTTGGTGATGCAAAAATGCACAATTGAACTTGTTCAATGAACATGATTAGAATGTGTAAATCTGCCGCAACAACGCGCTGAAACACGGCAAATAAACCCAAAGAATTCATAATATTTTATTACAATAGTATTCTCTTTGTCTGATTGTCCTATTACATAACATTATATAGTTATTAATGTCATGCATTGCTGTTTGGGCTACATTTTAAAAAAATGCTTCATATATGAGATCAATCAGAAATATAAACATAAATAAAGATAAAAATACAACTTACAATTGCACAAAAGGCTGCGAATGCACACACAAACTGCCAACGATCTCTTTTACAGTGGAGTTTAAAATTTTATGTAGCCTATACTATGTACTGAACTATTTTTCTTTTTGAAGTGAATCCAGGAAATTTAAAACCATCACAGTGAACAGTGAACAGCATCTGAAGTGTCTCAGCTGAAGGAAATATGCCATTATTTTTTGGATTTAATATATTGCCCTAAAATCTTTTTATTGGACCAATAACGATAACGTTAAAAATGAACATATGTTGGCCAATAACGATATGGTGGCCGATATATATCGTACATCCCAAGGTAATACAATAACCAATAACAACAATAAAATATTACTATTGTAATAATGCTATTTAATGGTAAAATACAAAATGTGAAAAATAACAAGCTTTAAGAATTACAGCTTTAAGTAAAATATCAAATTACAATATTAATGTTTATCTTAACTTCTTCAGTTTGAAATGTTACCCAATATGTGATCAAACTCATAGTCATATCACGATTACGTTTTTATTTTGTTTTATCATGTAGCCCTAATTGAAAGTTGCAAAAAAAAAAAATGTGCATATTAATAATAAATATTCAGTGTGTTTTATTTCAGTATTAAAATGTTTTCCTAACATTTAAATACTCTATCAGCATTTCCCTATAAGCTTTCTGTACTCTTGGCTGAACCAGAGGCATGAATTTAGGGCTGGACTGTTTGTTTGTGTGACCAGTGGCAGACTGACCAGAAGATGTGAAATTCCCTCCTCAGTATTTAAGCCGTTCTGCTTGTTGTATGTAGTGGCACAGCTATACACATTTCTCCTTTATAATTAAGATAAAGCGTCTGACTCCATGAATGGGCTCTTTCTCCTCTTTTCTGTATTTTTTGAGGGTACACTGAGAAACGTCTGGCATTCTCACTGAAATTAATAGTGAGTCTGACAGCTATCAGACAGCTGTATCTGTACCTCTGTCCTTAAAGGTCTGTTAAATAGAGCCTGTGTCTCTTCTACACTTCACCCCTGGCCCTACACAGCAGGAGATGCCAGACTACTGCTCTGCAGTGAATGTAGGTGAACTCCTGAGTATGCTGAAAGAACAAAGATTTCAAATTATGTAACTAGAACCCAGACTATTAAAAAGTTTCAGTGACTACAAACATTAGACTGTACACCTCGAGAGTCCTGTGGCTTCTGTGACTTTTGCGTAACTTGGCTGTGTATTGATTTTTTTTTTTCTTAATTGACTTGTTAGTGCTGGTTCCATATGAATTCAGTCATTATTGCCCAGTGCAGAGTAGCTGGGGCTTTGGAGTGAGCTACATCTCCTTATACATAATGGATTGTATTGGCCTTTATGTGTAAAGGACATTGCTGAAGGAACATTTTTAGTATCAACAATATAACAAGGATTTGGTTAAGTTTCTGAAAGTTGGAATGGGTTATGATTTCTGTCGGGATTATGGTAATTTTCCCCTCAAGCTTTAGATTTAGACCAGAGATGAAACGGATAATCCAGATGTGAACATATGGTTAGTGTTTGAATGTGTGTGTGGGTCAAATTTTGCCTACATTGTGGGCCAGTCAACTGTCCCGGTTTTAATAAACATTCTGAATAGTGTGTTAATGAAAATGGAGAAAGGTTTCTGTGAGCTAAGTTTAGAGTAGAGAATTTAAAATGTCATTAGTTCAGTTATTGCTTTAAAAACATTAGAGATCAATGGAATGTCCCCATTATAATGTAAAGCACACTTTTATGGTGTACTGTTACATATATTTCAATTCTTTTGGTCAGTCATTATCACACCTGAGAGCTCATTTTTTCATATTAAAAACAAAACCAGAAGAAAATGCTTGCAAGAAAAACTGCTGCTCAGGTACAGCACTCTGTGTGACATACTGCAGATAGAGCAATGTGCAGCAATAAGTGTGAGTCATTGCTTGTTCTTGAGACTAGAGTATTTGAAAAACTTCCTCTCCTTCCACAGTGGGGATTCAGTCTAATGGCTTCAGTGTCTAATGGATTGTGACGTGTGTCATGTGCAAAACCCTAACACAAGTACAGTGTCCTTTTGTTACATGCAACATACAAGCATTTTATCAAGGGTTTGTTTAGCTCAGCTGTCCCTAGATTGAGGAAAACAAGGTTTATTCCGTTGTCTGAAATGAAAGGTTTGTTCAGTTCCATTCCATTTATTCCTTTTTCCACATGATAATTGGTTGTTTAAAAGGCATTGTTGCTACTACTAGAAAGTCTAACGAACCATTGACTTGGCTAATAAGAAGTGATAACTTGTTTTTCACATATAAGAGATCAGTCTAATAAATATATGTATATATATATGTATATGTATATGTATATGTATATGTATATATATATATATATATATAGCATGGTAGAACACTGACTCCCTGCTGTAAATCTGTTTTATTGTAATGTGGAGCCTAACATTGCGACAAGGTTGCTTACATTTGGAAGAGAACCATCAGTGATAAATGCAGCTAAGTGTTTGGCTGAACTGAAGCCATCGCCTGTCGAAACCTCAACTGCAGAGTGTCCTGAGAATAGCACAAAACTGAACATTTCTAATCTAAAGAGATGAGCTGAAAACTGCTCAGAGGGCTTGTCGGAAGCAAAGCTCTTGTAAGATTATGAGATGTCTGAAGTTACAGAAACACAGATAATTTAGTGCCTTCATCGGACCTAAGGAATGACAGGGGGAATAAATTCTTCCTGTGCTGCTTTAGGCATCTTTGATTTTGTCCTTGAGTTTCTTTTCTTTGATTTTTGCTTTGACTGTATTTTTCCCTCGAGTTAGCCTTTGAAATAGTTGAAAATCTCCTTTTGAAAATTTCCTCTTTTTTATTTATTTATTCTTTTATTTTTTTAAATATCACTGTTGCCTTCAGTAAGATAAGAATGTTCCTGTATATATAATCTCTAGGCCCCTCACGATTCGAAAGAGGGTCACGATGCGATGATAAAGCAATTTTCAATGCATCTTGATGCATCTTTGTTTTCTTTTCAGGATTTCTTTTGTTTAATGTGTGCTTAAGAAACATTTCCTATTATCAATGTTATGCTGCTTAATAAATTTTTTTTGGAAACCATGACACATTTTATCTGGATTGTTTTGAACTTTCTAATAAAACAGCATTTTTTTTTTTTTATTGAAATCTTTTGTAATGTTATAAATGTCTTTGTCACTTTTAATCAATTTACTGCATCCTTGCTGAATAAAACTATTAATTAATATTATTACTGATAATATTACTAACCCAGACTTTATCTGATTACAGACTTTATCCCAGGAACGATATCTATTTATGCCCACAAAATGAACTTAAAAAGAGTTGGTGAATTTAAGGTACACCATTAGCATTCTGTGTGTGCTCTCTGGCAGTTGACGGCTCTTATTAGGAAGAGTGTGGTCTGAGAGGAATGTTTATTTCCTGTATGACTCTGTATGATCCTGCAGAGGTTGAGACGGTGTCCTTGCTACAGATATTACAGGGCCGCTCTGATGTTGACTGTGTGGATTCCACAGGAACATGTTTATGCCCAAAGAACAACTGTCACAGCAATATTTTTCTCTGCAGCACCCTGCTGACAGCATATTGTCTCATATTTTTGTCTCATTTTCCCTCCGACAGTCAGAAAGAAGGTATTGCATCTCAAGTTAAATCTGAGGTTAACATTTTCTTAGGTCACTGGCAGGTCAGGTCACTCCCAAGATCAGTCAAATGCTCAGTGTTTTACGTATCTTTTTGATGACATGAAACCCACATCTGATAAGGAACTATAATGAAGGAAAAGACAAGGAAAGGCTTTCTTGGTTAGTCCATATTTGTTTTGGATTCATTACTTTTTCCATTTCCAGTCACTTTAGTTCAATTAAAACAGGAGGTAATGTGGTGCTGTGTGTATAATTTTAAGAGAAACTATTTTTGTTTGTGCCTTATCTTAACTTTTTTGTTTTTCTGTTGCCGATCCATGTTTATTAAATGGATCTCATTGCTGTTGATTACCTGGCTTTCGAAAGAAAGAATTATAGTTTGTTGCCGCAGGCTAGTACAAAACACTGGGGGCTTTAAATCTTAAGTAGGAACAGTCCTATTTACAAAGAAAAATGAACCTGAGTGTTTGCGTTTTAATAGAATTTGATACTTTTTCCATTTTTTTTCACAGCACCCACAAATTACTCTGCAGCATTATTATCCATATCAGTGTTTTTAATTTCCCTCTATGACAGACTCATTTGGATGGCAGTGGTGATGTGGTGCCTTGGGCTGTCTAAGACTACAGACCACATGCTTCCTTATTACTGCGACAAATAAGTGGCTCAGTCGGTTTGTCATTGCTGGTTAGCTGTGTCAGATTACTGAATACCACAATCTCTCAATTCCAAACTTAGAAAGGAACACAATCAAGATCGAGCACCTTATTCTAGCCCAGAGAACGCAGTTGTAAAAAAGGTTGTCCTTACGTTATCACCTTTTGTAAAATATCTATGTGTACACTGAAAAAAAACTGGTATAGAAAGAAGTTTTCTCTCAGAAATTGCTAGTAAATTTTGTAGTTATCACAAAAAAATCAGTAAGTAACAGATTGAATTAAAGGGGTACTTTACCACTGGCAAAGTGGGCTTTCAATAAAACTGGGCTGCCTATGCAGTAAAAAGGTGAAAATGTTTTGAAATTGGTGTTATCTGGCTACAGAAAACAGAAAAAGGGTGTTGTATTCCAAATAGGTTGGAAAACTTCAACACCCATAATTCCGTGGGCATGTTACCATCCAAGGCCATGCCCAGGCCCCTATGGATACGCTTGACTACAGTTAAATAGCACATTTCTTTAGTAGGAAATACTTCTTAGTAAACTTTTAGTTATAACGGTGTCAACTTGTATTGTTCCTCAGAGCAAGATTTCAAAATGTAAACGTTCAGCAGGAGTGAGTTATATTTGGTTTCTAGTGAAGGAGCGTTGTAGGCAGTGGATAAATGCTGGAAAATTGTAAATATGTAGAGAAAATTGCGACGATAAATCTGGAAAAACTCCATGTTTGTAGTCAACATTTCAAACTAGATGACAACAAACAGTGTTTTAATCCAAACAGAGGGAATGAAACTGAAAGAAACTGCTGTCACGTCAGTTCCACTCAAGTATGCCACACAAGTCCTGAAAACTGAAGCAAAAACGTTTTGATCGCCCCCAGGTGGCTGGATGCAGTACAGGTCATAAACCCCGCCCTCTCCATGAAGTCTAATGATATGTGAGACAAGCTAAACAATCAAATTGCACTTCACATACATTTTTTTCAAAGATTGTTTCTGTCCTTTTTAGGTAGTTTTTATCATGCTGATGCAAGTTTAAGTGTGTGTGTTTTTTTTTTTTTTTTTTTTTTTTTTTTTTAAATAAATAAGTTTGATTTTAGTTAGCTATTTGATGCTATAAAAACAGGACTGTGGCATCATGATGGACAACTGACTCAGCTTCTCTGAGCAAAGTAGTTACTGAGGTACCAACATACTTTTTTGGGGGATTTTCAGGAGGAGGTTGGAGCTTTAATTTGAATTTCTACATTTTCATAACTATTTCACACCGACATAATGAGTACTGATTCTGCAGTAGTGTTGGCACGGCCTTGAACTGCGTGTGTGTGTGTGTGTATACTACCTTTCAAAAGTTTGGTAGGTAAGATTTTATTTTTGAAAGAAGTTAATACTTTTATTCAGCAAGAAGGATGCATTACTTGATATGAAAAGTAAAGGTTGATATGAAATGTGAAGTGTGTAAGAAAGTTTAGAGCTGACCTTAATAGTTTAGTCTATGCACCTCATGGAATAAGTAACAAGGTGTGAAACTGGAAAGGAGCCAAAAAATGATTAATTTTGGTCCCAAAGGAAGGAACATAAACACAGTATCACAAGCATATTCATCTCATGTTTTGCCCTGATTCCAAAATCAAGTTTGTTTCTGCAATGCTTGGAAAAGATTATGATTTTGAATAGTCACCACTATAATGATATTTCAGTGAATTTTGTACATTTTGTTATTTGATTTTTGTAAGATTCTTTTCTATGTATTTAGAATGTAAATGTTGACTTTACTGCATTAAGATGAAGATATCCGTATGTGCTGCTGCTCTCCTGCAGTCTCATGGCATGCCATATCTATTCTGCAGCTATTACTGCAGATGCTGAGGTACTAAACCTAGACATGGCATCTGTCGGTTTATGTGTTGGTTGACGCGCACACTTTATGGTTTGATTATTTGTTTTTGTTTTTTCCCCTGCTCGTCAGACATTTACTTGGCTCAGAATTACTTATCAAAACCAATCATGTCCATCTCATTCTGTTTCTCCTGTCATCTCCATGCCATCTTGCCATATGTGTTGACAAAGCCCATAAAAGTTACATGACGTTTTTGTTAAGGTTATGTCCCTGCTATGAGACGTGAGCAGTTAGCAAAACTGAATCAACGTTTGGCAGTTTGAGAGGCTGCGGCAAGCTGAGATGAACTCAGGAGGCGTGTTGTAAGCTGTTGTTGTGGTCGCCACAGATACAGGGTCATTCCTTGTCAAACCAGCCAAATTTCGGAAACTTCCCAAGGTCAAATTTTTGATTTTGTTAATATTTTTTCTGTACAAATACAAACATAGAAAATAGTGATGAAAGCCAAAACATTAAATGTCACAGATGTATATTTACTGAAGAACCCACTATTTTGTAGAGGGTCAAATGGCAATTTTCACCTGATTTGCAGCCAGTTATAATGACTTTATAAAGATGGCAGCAAATTTATTTTATTTTTACACAGAGATTGGTAGGTCTATAATCTTTGTTAAATTATATGCTAATTGTGACACTTCAAAAATGAGAAAAAAAATAGATACATTTTTATTTTTAAGATTATTTGTTCTTTAGATATTCATCTCTAAAAGAAAAAAGTATCAGCTGTGTACAAAATGACCCATTTGGTTTTTGACCACTGAAAATGTGTACAATTTACCAATTTTCTCATGGAGCCACATAAACATGTCCATATCTCTGGAACTGAACTATTGAGGGCCTTTAAAATGAAGATGCCAAAAGGAAAGTTTAAGAACCAGAATCTGAAAAGGATATTAAGATATCTTTAATACTTCTTGAGTTATAGGAATGCAAACTTGATCTGTCACTGTTGGCATATAATGCAACAAAGGTTGCTAAAGTCAACAGATTTTACTAATAGACCTAGTAATCTCTCTGTAAAAATAAAATAATTATGCTGCCATCTTTCTAAAGTCATTATAACACCCATGTAAATTGGATGCAAATCTCAAGTGAAAATTGTCATTTTGACCCCCCCTTTACAAAATAGTGGATTTCTCAGTAAATTTACATCTATGACTTCAATATTTTGGATTTTATCACTATTGATGTTTGTCTTTCTTCAGAAATTTTTTTTTTTTTTAAATTTGAGCATGGGACCTGGTTGAGTTGAGTTTCGCAATGAACCCGGCACAGGTCACTGTCCTGATTTAGATAAATCAAGTTTGGGGGTGTTTCACTAATTATATCCCTCTGATTTTGCAGAACTCGCTATCGATCCTCCAATCTTCTTTTTTCTAGGTAACTTCAACTTTGTTTTTGCCCCAACACAAATTGCTGTCGCTATTGATCTTCTAAGTGCCTTTAAAATTCATTTCATTGTGATGGTCTGGGTGGCCGTAAAACAGCTATTTCTGTGATAAATTGCTGTGAAATAGTCCTTTATAAATATTTATCAGCAGACTAATTTTGTGCCAGTGAAGTGATGGAAGTGCTGATGCTGCCATATTCATATGGGTGCATCTTTTCCCTCAGGCCATTGTGAAGATCTCGGTATATGGACAAAGGGGGTGTGTATAGTGCTTTGTTGATCAGTAGTTATTTAACTAAGACTTTTTTGCCGACTAATGACAAGGCGTTTGATGGGCTTGTTAATATTAGGCTATTAAAAGACCCAACAGAAGTGCTGACCATAGGATGCTCCATCTTATAAAAGAAGATGTGAACTGTTTCAAGGCCAAGGGTTCAACTTCTTCAACTTTTTGTTTTGTTAGCTGTTCTCAAACTTTGAAGACTTTTCCAGAGTTTCCCCTCCAGGCGCTCTGGAACGCACTTTTCTGGCGGCTTTGAAATCCGAAGGAGTTCATCTGATCAAATGTTGTCATGGTAATGCTCTGTTAGCGAGCAAAGCACCGCATTGCATTTTCATTTTAATCTGTTTTGCCTGAAATTAAATGGGTTACATCAAAAACATGTGGGTTTATTTTCTGCGTAATTAGAGGTTTGATATTTCATCAGTTATGATGGGGTAGTTGTCCTCTCTTTAACTGTTTGTTTGTGTAGGAAATTGACCTAATCATTTTGGTAATTATGTCTCACGGATTCATTCTCTTAAGTCTCTCTTTACACTGCTTTCTTGATACATCATCGTCAGTCCGTCGCGCTGCTCGTTGGACTGGGTACTGCAGCTGAGCCTTTGAGCAACCAGGTGGAGCGAACAACAGTATTTGTGTTTGTATTCAACTAAATCTCCCATTTGTTGTTCCGAGACCCTTATCCTTTCACTTTGCTCTAATTAGCTTTCTGCTGGGGTACTCTTCAGCGTTGTTGGCTATCCTTTGAAAATGTTCTGTGTAATGAACATGGTGGGCTCTGTTAAAGTCTGTGGCTTGTTTGGGCCTGTGAGTTCTTTTATGTGCTTTATGTCCTTATATTGGAAAACTGTCCTTTGTATCAAGGAGGCTTGAGGTAGCCAGGATGGAAGGACCCTGGAAAACTTTTTATTTTTTCTTTAAGGAGGGATGCCTCACGAGGAGCTGGGATCATGATGTCACTCGGCAGCAGATTAGGGTCCGTTAATGAAAGGAATGGTCGGTGTGTTCAGAGAGTGGTGCTCAATGCCACCAACAGGAAAAGAGCAGTTACTGTTGCTGGTTATACTTAAAATAGGGTAACACATTTTGACGAGATAAGTTTATTTTATAATGAGTATATTAGGGCGGACCTTATTTTTGAAATCTTCTGCTCTCACACGACCAGTCAACTCCCCTTCATGAGAATTGGAAATTAACCAAATTTCGCTGAGATTGGACTATGTTTGGGGTGTCCTCAACAAAATTGAAAATCTGTCTTAATGACCATAACAGCACGTAATTAATAATTATAAAAGACCATTAGTAAACGGAATTAGGTTAAAAACAAAAACACAGAACAGTGTTGTTAGCCTTGAAGTGTCAAATTACAATGCTGCTGATCTTTGAAAAACTGCAGTCTGATCAAGATCGTCGTGACCAGTCTGACATATCCTTCAGCCACAAAGTTCTTGCAGACGTAAAAGCAGAATGATAAAAAGTGAAATAACCGTACTGGTGAAGGAAGTGAACTTGGAGCAAAATTGAGATCTGATCTAGATATTTATGACGATCTGACATTCTTCTTCTTTCTTCTGTTGTTTCACTCCTTCGCCCCTTGTTCTTCAACGCCTCCCATTTTCCTATGAGGTCTTTGAGCTTCTTCACAGCGTGCTAAAAAGGCCTTATGGGAATGCGGGCCTTTTCCCAAAAGTCTTGGACCTCCTTCATGGTCTGCACTGCTGCTTCATGCTAAACTGTACCCTTTTTTCCCTCATTCAGTGTAGATGTACTGGAAGAACATTGCCAATGAAAATGAAAGAGGAAAGTTCCAAGTATGGTAACCCATACCCTCCTCATTTAACCCATCCGAGTTAGTGCACACATATTGGTAGCAGTGAGTAGTGAACACACACACTCCCAGAGCAGTGGGCAGCCATTGTACTGTGGCGCTCAGAGAGCAATTAGGGGTTAGGTGCCTTGCTCAAGAGCACCTCAGTCATTTCCTGCCGGTACCTGAATTGAACCAGCAACCTTTGGGTTACCAGTTGGACTCTGTAACTATTAGGCCACGACTGCCCCCATGGAAAATTGCAACCTGATAAAGACTCCTTCCTGCTTCCAAGCAAGTATACTTAATCCTGGTTATGCAAAGTGGCCATCTGATATCAGAAACAGTAAAAAAATTATAAATGAACGAAAACTTCTCTAATATCACCAATCAGCTTATTAACGTGCCTGTTGATAAAAAAGATGCATTCTTTGAGCATACCCTAAATGCAAAATTATCTGGATGGTATTTTGCAGACATTACATACTTCAAGTGGAGAAACAAATGAGGGGGTGAAATGCTAGGGTGGCCCTTATTGGGTTGTTCTTTTTTTTGGAAATGTGTGCATGCACATATATATATATATATCCAGGACCAAGGATGAGGAGACGGAATAGTAACTTTTAATATTGACAGGGAACACCAAGTAAGATACTTTAACGTCGAACAAGGACTGGACAGACACAGAGGTTAGAAATACACAAAAACACAAGAGGATAATGAGTGGGGCACAGGTGACAGACATAACTAATTACGAAACACAGCTGACGCAAATGAACCAATAAGGTGACAATGACAGACGGAAACTCAAAACAAAGACCACATGATAAGTGACAGGACTGGGACTCAAAACAAGGAACATGAGATACATATGACAGGACTAGAACTAAAAACAAGGAACATGAGACTAAGGACTAGACTGGGGAACAGGGAAACGGATATAAACAGACATCACTGTGACAATATGTGTATATATTTATGTATGTATATATGTATGTATGTATGTAATTGTATGTATATATGCATGTGTGTATATATATGTATGTGTGTGTGTATATATTACAGATTACATAACGTTTACATTCATGAACATGGCAGATGCCTTTATCCAAGCAACTTTCTCTTAGAGCTGCATGATGTAACATTTTAACATTGATATTGCGATGTGCGCATCCACAATAGTCACATCGCAGATTGGGCAATGGTCCACTTCAGACAGAACACTAATGCCGAATTCCGTTGTCTACCGCGTCTATTTGTGCTTGAACTAGCAAAATTATGTCGAACTGCCAGTCTCGGCAAATATCTTTGTAAACGCAGTTGCTCATGGCTTACGTGAACATAAACAATTGACAAAGAATATAGATGTGTATCATTATATTGCATCCGTGCATTAGCTCTTAAAATCTCTTTTGTTCTTTTGTGTCTCTCTATACTTGTCATTTGATTCACTCTCCTACAAAATCACCCCAATCATTTTTAGAACGATGATTTCCAAATGGAGCTATTCACTGTTTTTATATATATCGTGCAGCCCTACTTACTGTAATGCTGAACAAAACAAGTTTGATCCATGGAGGCTCCACCTCAAAACTTACAGGACTTGAAGGATCTGTTGCAAACATCTTAGTGCCAGATACCACAGCACACCTTTAGGGGTCTAGTAGAGTCCATGCCCCGACGGGCCAGGGCTGTTTTGGCAGCAAAATGGGGACCAACACAATATTAGTAAGGTGATCATAATATTATGCCTAATTGGTGTATATAATATAATATAATATAATATGTTAATTTAGTGTGATTTTATTAGCAAATATAAAAAATTCGAATTGTCTTCTTTTGCACATCATGTAATTATTTCCATTTAAAATTTTTCATTTCATTGACTTCATTTGATTTTTATTTGATTTATATAAAAATGCAACTCCTCCATACCTTTAAAATAGATACGGGGAAAAAACAACTTTTGAGTAATAGGTTCAGTATCCAGAACTCTGTAAAATGGCTTTTTGAATGCATTATATGAAACCTTTAAAATCATCCAGTGAAACAGGCCTGGAAAAATGAATTGTAATTGGACAATTTCTCTTTTGAAAAATGGCTCAGTTAAAGTAATTCACTGCAAGGCTGAGTAACCAAATCCCACAGTGCTTTCCTCTTACAATTGATCTTTTCTTTCTCAGTCTCTCCTCTCGACTAAGATGTATAATGTTCATAAAGCTATAGATTATTATAGTGTAGAGTATATTTCTTAGTGAAATACATGCTTAATGTGATGTGTTTTATACAAAGTTACACAAGTGTTTATTATTGCTGCTGACTCATTCAGACTTATTCAGTGTTTTTGTTGCACCAAAATTAAAAAAAAAAGAAGCTAACCCTTATAAACATATTTATCAAAGCTAACTCGTAATAGTTTCCCATCCAAGTGCATTTTAAACCTTTTTTAAATGTGCAAAGGTAATTGAAATAAGGTTCTAAAGGCTATTGTTCCATTGAGCTGATTTTTTTTGTGTGTGTGTGTATCTGATTCAATATTTGCTTTATAGCTGTGCAAATAACACCTGCTTTCCTGGTCTGCATACCTCATGTGTTATCTATTGTGAGCTAACTTACTAGTATTTACAGCCCACAGTCTGGCCAATAGGTTGAAATGTGGCAAACATGCTGTTGGAGAGAATCTGACGCAGGTGCAGTGGTGTGTGCCTTGACTCAGAACAAGGTTTTGGTTAACGGAGTGGAAACACATTCCTATGCAGGCTGTCATATATAGTAAAAATGACAGTAAAAGTAAATTTTTGCAGTGACGTTGTCACATCATCAGGGTTTCCCCCTCCAATTGTCAGTCATTTTTTCACAGGAAACTCAAAACAATAAAAATTCAGCTTTATGCTTTTGCCAGGAAAATATTGGCAGTACAATAGAAACAAGAGATGCTTTCTGGGAGGGCAACAGGCTAGTGCGATAAAGTCTGGTTGGTTCTGGGTTATGATAGGGCAATATTTATTTTGTGACAGAAACACCTCCCAATTTAGTTTTATGCACACTGACGTCCTCATTAATGGGCTGTAGTTTGGCAAGAGCCCGAGAGGGTGGGAGTTAGAGAGAGGGAGAGAGGGAGGGAAAGTTAGAGATCTGATAAGCAATGTAGCTGAGCTCGGTTCTGGTCATGAAAGAGTTTGATCTCTGAATAGCCGTCAAATACTTTGAGTGAAACTTCTGGCAAGCTGTTCTCAGAAGAACTTGTGGAGGTTGGAGCGCTTTAGCTACTTTACTTCAGCAGGATTTTAACTTTCCTATCAGAGCGCTTCTCTCATCTTGCCACCTTTTCGGAGGACAAACCTGACTGGTGGAATGAACCCAGGAGGAAGTAGATAATCTGCACTCTGGCAGGTGAGACAACTTTAGGGCAGCAGATAAAGAAAAAGTTGAAAGAGGTTGAATGAGAACATCCAGAACTGTATAGTGTATGGGCGTCTGCGCTCTGTTCCTCTTGTACAGTACAGCTGAAGTCATGAAGTATATAGATGCGAATACTATGGTGCTGCTGCTTGAACTCTGATGCTAAGAGGTCTTAATTTGGTACATCTGATAAAGATTTACCCCTGAGCTTGTTCGTTGAGAAATTAGGTACAACCCGCTAGATGACTGTTGGATTCAGAATATCTGCAACGCCAAAATGTAAATCTTATTGAAAAAATTTAACTGCTACCTGCTATTACAGCTGAGATAGACTGTGCCATTAAAATACAACCCCCTTGATAGTGCTTTGTGATAATGATGCTGTCTTGATTTGGCATGTTTTTATAGTGTGAGTTCATGTGGCATTGAGGTGACAAACACAACGTTTACATAAACACCAAAAGGAGATTTTCACAGCAATTTCACAGAAGAACCATTTTGGGTTCCACAAAGAACCTCTCAATGAACTGGTTCTGAAAGAACCAATTTAAAAATCTCAAGAACTTTTTTCCAGAACCTTTTGTGCAATAGAAACATTCCATCATATTAAACCATATGCCAATAATGAACTTTTTTTTTTGAAAGTGTAGGTTTTAAGATGATTAAAAGGAGACAATTTATATATGATGAACAGATTGAATTTAGGTTTTTATTCACATATAAACATTCATCAACTCTCACACATCAGTTGTGGTAAACAGAAGCTCAAGCATGTTCGTTTAATGTGCAAGAACCAATGAGTTTTGTTCTCTCGCATCAAGCAGGTTTGGTTGAGCTTGTATGTTCGCTTATAAATGTTTATATGTGAATAAAAAAAATATATGTCTATCATATAAAGCAATCATGTCTCTTCTGAAAATTTGGATTAAACCGCTCAATTCACATGGATTAGTTTTACGATCTCTTTATGAACTTTTTGAAGCGTCAAAGTGTTAGTTGCATAGATGTCTATGGAGGCACAGAAAGCTCTCAGATTTCATCACAAAGAACTTCATTTAAGTTCCAAAGATGAACAAAATCCTTAGGGGTTTGGAACGTCATGAGGGAGAGTAATTAACGAGAGAATTTTCATTTTTGGGTGAACTAACCCTTTAAGTTAAAGTGAGCTTTATTCCTGCATTCTGACTTAAATTGCAGGACTCTGAGAAATCTGCTATCAGCAGTTTTTAAATAATGTGTTGTTTTTTTTCTCATAAACATGGCTTTTGGTTTCACAATTGCCTGTTCTGGTCTTGTGAGATGCCAAATGATATGTTCATCCCACGGATACAAGCTGTCATAGTACAAGGGGAGTTGAGAAGTGAGGTAATACTTTTCTATGTGGACTTTAATCTACTATAAACAGGCCGGACTGCACCACTACACAACTTCTTGCACTTAACTGTCAGCATGCTTGTGGTGTCTGTAATACTGGATGTAATATTTGTTACGTGTTTTTTGTCTTTTTAGCAATGCTGTTATGAATAAGTTTACCCAAATTTATTTAATGTCAATATGTTTGTGTGTCCTTCACATATTTCATCCCTTTACGTTAGTAATAAGCTCGGTCATGTCAAGGGGTAATTTGAACTACTGGCCAAAACATGAACAATTTACATTCAAAAAAGGCAAATGTTTTTTTATATATAAAAAAAGAAAATAATAATAAAAAAAAATTCTGAATATTGTCAAATTTTCACATTGTGGTCTTCAGAAACATTAATATAATTTTTTTTATAAAAGAAAAACAAAAAAACAAAAACAAAAACAAAATAAATGTATAGTCATGTGACAAATTGTTCACCGCTTCATTTATAAAGGGGTAGACACACCTTACTCCACTGTGTCTCATGAATCATATACATTGCCATTTTTCTTGTCACTAGAATTAAGACAAAGCAGGAGTCTAACAGGAACGAGAGTTAATTCATGGACATCATTCATAATGTCATAGGCTGCTTTCCCTCAAACCTGCATCATGGCTAAACAAACAGCGCTACTGTTTGCCATTCTGTTTATCCTCCAATGCTAATGCAGGGAATTCCATGGCAAGTAGTTCGGAAGTAATATGATGAGAACAAAAGAGCTAAAGAATGCAGATTCCTAATTAATAGTGGAAAATAGCAAAGGTATTGTGTAGAGCCGATGCAGTTTTACAAACCGTGCATGAGGCTTTTGGAACAAAGCTAGGGCAAGAGGAAATCAGGAAATGTGCTTGTGTTTTTGTAGCCCATTACAGGAAGGTGCACCAATCTGTGCCTGCCAGGCTGATGACGACTGAGCGAGGTACAGTATTTTGTGTGCGTCGTCGTATTTTTACAGGTTTCACTTCTGGTCGGTTTTGCTGTACGTGACCTAGAGATCTGCTTCTCACTTCTCACATAATCAACACTTCTGTTTGGTGGTCTAAAAATAAGATCTCCTAACTTATTTCAGTTTAAATGGTGATATGATATGAAGAGTTTTTATACGATGAGCTAAACAAATTGTGTTCAATGCTTAACACACACACACATATACACAAAAATGTACTGTGGGGTCACAGGAGTTGTATTTTTTAAGTAATGCCAGTGTTTTCTTGCTTTTTTCCCCATTGTTATTTTAGTCATACATCCTACAATGATTGTGGGTTAAAATCACTTTGTGAAATCAATTCCAGCTATTATAATCCCATTAAAATGCCTTATTCAACTTCTTATACCTAACACACATTGACTCCATAGGTGCATAAAGTCTGGAAAATTCTCTTAGAAATGCTCAATGTAATTTAATGGACTCTGATGGCAGGTCTGCTGCTGACTCCCCTCAGATGTGAATGGCATACATAAAAAGAGAGGCCTGGTTGCAGTCAGGCTGCCCAAGAAAGGGCTGAAAGCCCTGTAATGATGAAGAACCTTTCAGGGGAGGGTCTTTTAACTTACATTACAATGATGGACGGACCGAGCTTACTGGAAAACTGGGGATGCAGCGTTTTAGGAGCACTTCTGTTGGTTCTAGTGCTTTAGCAAACATTATTTGCTAATATTTATGTTTTTTAAATGGGTTCTATCGATTGTGTTTTGAGTTTCATTGCGTTACTATGGTTTCACCATATTCCATTGCATATTTTTCTTGCATTTCAATTTTTATTTGGTTTTCTTGTGATGATATCGATTATTACATACATTAATTTCACAGATGAGTTAGCAGGATTGACTTCATGTTCATGTTACAAGGATGAAAATCAACAAAGACTTTCGCTTTCCTGTTCTTACTCCCTCCAAGAGCCATATGTAATTGCTAAAGGCAAAGAGATGCTGATAGTGAGGCTGTAGACCAAGATGTGTGTACATTATGGGTTTACTAATTGTCACACCTTTAGTACAGTGGGGAAGCTGTAATCTGCTGATTGGTCAGTTTGAATGTCGTCTTGTCACATGGTCAAGGAACGGATAAAAGAAGATTGTAACAGTTATTCTGGGTCTTCTTTTTTTGGTGGCACCCTTTCTTTGCCTCCTCTTTTCTTTGTCTCTTCTTCTTGGGGGGGGCTTTGCTTTTCCTATCTACTGGAGTTCTGCCTTCCATCTCTCTTTCTCTCCATACTTTCTCCCTCTCTCCCTCTCTAAGGTAACATTTCACATACAGTACATGCTGGGTACAATTAATGGTATGTGATTTTATCATCTCATACATCTGTTTCGCATCTGTTTTTGTGCTAACTAGTTTTGATTTGGTATCAACAATAACGTGATATTTGGCATACAATATCGTCACACTATAGCAACGCGCTCCCACATATTTTGTTATTTTAACGGCGCTTATTTCAGTTGTTGGTATAAGTAGAGGTGGGTGGTAATAAACAAGAAATGTTCAGTTTTATACCATCTTACTGATGATGTTTCTTTAGTCATTCAGCAATCCTGCAGCCTGAACCACTGTAGGGAAATCACTTTTATAGCTTTATTCAGGAACAAGAATAAATATCCCTTCAGGATAAGGCTGCAACAAGATACAGTAGATAAAACCATTGTTGTAGTGAAGGCTTTGTAGTACATGCTTTTATGTCAAGTGTTCTTTGATGCAACCACTGAAAAGCTGCAGCTGAGTCCCGCTTGGAAAGAAAGACAAAATATAAAATGTTGAGTGTGTGTGTGTGTGTGTGTGTGTGTGTGTGTGTGTGTGTGTGTGTATGTGTGTATTATACACACACACACACACACACACACACACAACACAACAAGTTTGCATGCCTGTTACTAAAGAAATATTAAAGATATCTTAATATCCTTTTAGAATCTGGTTCTTAACAAACTTTCCTTTTGATATCTTCATTTTAAAGACTCTATGTGGTTCAGTCTCAGAGATACAGAGATCTTAAACGGATAGTTCACCCAAATATGAAAGTTCTGCCATTAATTACTCACGGGTTTGGAACGACGTGAGAGAAAGACTTTCGTTCATCTTCGGAACACAAATGAACACAATCTTTTTGATGAAATCTGAGAGCTTTCCGTCCCTATAGCCAGCTATGCAACTGAAACTTTGATGCTTCAAAAAGTGCATATAGAGATCGTAAAACTAATCCACATGAATTGAGCGATTTAGTCCAAAATTTCTGAAGAAACACGATAGCCTTATATGATGAGCTTTATAACAGTTTGAATTTAAGCTTATATTCACGTTAAAAACTTTCATCAACTCACAAATCAGTTGTGGTAAACGGAGGCTCAAACATGTTTGCTTGACTGTGTCGACGCTGATTAGTCGATGTCAATATTTTTAGTCGACTCATCTTTTTAATTTTTTTTACCTTTTTAAATTTCATTTTCACACTCTGACTAAAATAACAACCGTTTCCTCCACATCACTAGTGTGCTAATGTTACACGCAACACGCCAAAGTTTCCAAAGATTGCGGGCGAAGCGGAGTTGAGCACAATATCTAACGAGTTTGTAAGCAAAAGTTTTCAAAGGCCGAATGACAGACGCCACGGGAGCGCAAGCGCTTCGGAAAGAAGAAAAAACGCTTGTTTAGACATGACATGAACAGCCCCGAATACATTTTGAAGTAAGAGAAGTTGGGTCGCGGCAAGGACTGGAATTGAGAACCACTGTGACGGTTAGATTGATCTGTGTCTGCGTTTGTTAATGTGCAGGCTTGATGTATCCTACCGTAATTTAATTTACTTCTGCCCGTTTGAAGGACATTTCATTGCGTGACAGTATACCAACATAATGGCATAAATGACATAATAACATTTAAAAATACAAATTTATATATAATATGTACAGAGTTAATAAATACTATTCATATACAATATCAAAAAAGTTTGCCAAGTTAAAAGAACATTAGGTATGTTTTTTCCACTCTGAATGTTTACATTTAGGCCTATATAATTTAGTTATATTTATTATTCTCTCAGTTGTAGGCAAAGCCATGTGACTGAATTCCCTGCAAAAGAAGGACTGCTCACCACAATTGGCTGCAGCTCTTACTGAAAGTGTCCTGAATGTCAAAGTTGACAGTTAAATAAAATGTTTTTAAGAAAAATTGTTGATTTTTGATGGAAAATTAGTCGATAGATTAATCGATATAAAAATAGTTGTTAGTGGCAGCCCTGCAATGAAGTTCATTCTCGTGTGATGCGGCACGTTTGAGCTTCTGCAAGAGGTTTGTTCTCATGCGCCAGGCGAGTTTGGTTGAGTTTCTGTTTATGTTCGCTGATCAATGTTTATATGTATAAAATATAAAAAGTTATATTTTATAACTTTTTAATACTGCATGAGTTACAGGCATGCAAACACAAGAAATGCTTTTTCCCATTTTGAACTGTCACCATTGGCATACAATGCAAGAAAGATCGCTGAAGTCACCAGATTTTACCAATAGACCCATCAATCTCTGTTTAGAAATAAAATAATGATGCTGCCATCTTTTCAAAGTCATTTGAACCCCCCTGTAATTTGAATGTTTGCATTCAACAGAACTATCTTTTGAGGACATCTGTACCTCGGATTCCTGTGGCATGATTGTTCACTAAAGAATGAAATTGACAATGTTGTGTCACTGGGGGTGTATGATATGTTCTGCAGAGGCAGAGAAGTGTTTTCCACAGCCTGTTAAATTTGACAGTGTACCGTGAAAAGGGCATGCCTACGTTTATTGGTCATGGTGAATGTGCCACCATCATAAGTTTAGGAAGACTAATAAGGGGCTGTTTTTGGAATGCTAACATAAAGATATTTTGCTGTTGATTTCTTGTTATTGTCATTTTATTTTTTAAAGAATATTTCTATTTAGCATTATTATTATTGTTGTCATTGTTATTGTTATTATTTATTTATTTATTTTGTGCAGTTTTAGTAATTTTAGTACTTCCACTTTAACTTATTTTATTTCAACTATTTGCCATGGCAAGTTTAAGTTTTTCATCTAATATATTTTATTTTACTTTGGTTTTTGTTTCAGTCACTGGTGGTGTATGATTAATAGTTTTAGTTACAATAACAACACTTTTCCATAAAACTCAAACCTTATATTGTCTTCTGAAGCTGTATATTTGCGTCAGGATCAGATTTGTCATTATTCACTGGAAAATCTTTCCATCCACCATTGCTCTGAAAGTTTATTCATGCTTTTGCATATTAAACTTTTATGGTGAAATGTTAAAGTATTTGTTTATACGTCTCTTTTTACTGTACGACTTCACAGAAAACTGTGCTAACATCTGTTCAAACCTCTGTTTACCGTGAAGGACATCTTCACTTTTAACTGCATATAAAAGCCTCGAATCCACAGAGAGTCACTGAGGCAATGTGACTTAATATAGCTTTTTTAAACATAATGGGTATATATGATAGGCAGATAAGTGACTTGAGGTGGAGCTTTTTCCCCTCATATAGGAGCACATTAACTAACTGAGGGTGTCTCCTTAGTCATCAAATTACCACTCGCTCTCTCTCTCTTTCAGCCAAAGAAACAGAGTGAAGAAAAAATTAATAACTGAATCGATGACAGCAGGCGTAATATGTGTGTTATTTCACAGTCCTCTCACCCTTAGAAGCCCCCCTGTCTCTGTCTTATTACACCTGATGACAGTGAGATGTTTTAATGCCGTTGTTAAAACAGTGAATGACCCTGTGTAATTGAAATCAATAAAGTTTCTGCAGCCTTTTGTGCTTAGCCCCACACTTTGTGTTAAATAATATGAGTGGGCTTGGCCAGGCTTCAGCGCTGCCACACATTCTGCACTCCTGCAGGAAAGACATCAAAATTCCTCAAACTTATTCCTGTAGAATGTTGCTCTACAGCTACAGTACCCACAGCGGGAGAGGGAAGTGGCAAATTAAACTTGATTAATATTGGATTGCTCATTTTGTATTTCTTCTCTTGTCTTTTTTCCCCATTTCTCTCCTCTCCCATATTTTTCTTCTTCTCGGATGCAGCCACAACCAGAGGACGACAACGTTCAGGCATCCTGTAACGGGACATATCTCCTCAGAAAACACGGAGTTCGTTTTACAGGACCAGTGAGTGCTTCTCTTCCTTTAATTTGCATGAAATGTACTTTAGGATGCACACTCCCTGTTTTCTCCGAGGGCATGTTTTCAATGCAGGTTGTTTGTATGGTTAACCATGTTTAAGAAGCTCTAAAGGGGCTTTGATTAAATGAATAGCTGCAAAAGTTTTGAATTCTTTAACAGATGCGTTAGTAATTGGATGTATAGTAATGATCCATGAGCCATCATATGCCTGTGCTGGAATCTGCAAATCAGCTGGAAATTTCCATAGAGAATGGTAATGATGGCCATTACTGTTATGGGATTTTCTAGCTTGGAGCTGTATTTGATTTAAATTGATTTAAATTGAAGATATTTGGTAATCTGTGCTTTATTTTGACTGCAAAGCAGGTACATACAGTGTTGAGAAAGATAATTTGAATCTTTAGCTATAACTACTAAAAGAAATTGGTGAACTGTATTTTGTTATTTACAAATTAATTCCTTGACAAAAAAAAAAAAATTCAGATTGAATTGAATTTTATGAGGGAGGAAGATTGGGAGTCATGCAAAGACATACTGTACAGTAAGTAGACAACATGATTTTGTTGTGTTCTTCACGAAGGTAAAACACACAGCTCTAGTGTTGTCTGAATTGTAAATGAATGACCAGATCAAAAACAGCATGTGTAAAGAGAAGCATGTCCACGGTATTCATAAAATGGTAGACAAAAACATAGATATCTATATGCAGATACCTCATTTAACTGTCCCAGACATGTGAACATCCACCATCTTGGAAAGGTCAACATTTCATTCCCAAAAAAATGGGATAGCCTTTCACAGTTGAGAATGTTTATAATCAGTTCATTGCTTTCAATAGAAGCTAAGAGCAATTTGTCTGTAAGGTTCTCTGGTGATCAGTAATATTTATAAGAGATTTAACCAAAATGTTTTTGCCACATGCATAATTATATAACATTAATGATAAATTAAATCCAATGAAAATCATCTGCTGATGTCTATTGCAGATATAGATACATGTGAATAACAATGGTTGCAGATTGTTTTCAAATGCTTACAGACCGGCTTTGACCATTCCAATATGGCGGATGGCTTACATATAGCGGCCCATAGAAACAGCCACTAATGAGGCATCTACGTATACATGTCTATAAGCAAAAAGTACCCAGATAGCCTACTACTTCTGGCGAGATTGTGAAGTGTGCATCCAATGGACAACTTACGATCCTATGAGGCCACTGGAGAGGATTTGTGAATGGCAGTAAAGTGATGCAACTAATACTGGTAGGTCACGTGACAATGGCAACATGACGAATGTAGATTACATTCAGATCTATATATATATATATATATATATATATATATATATATATATATATATATATATATATATATATATATATATATATATATATAATATATAATATATATATATATATAATATATAGAACATATAGCCATGAATTAGAGTATGCAATTTCGGATACAGCCTTAGTTACCAGTTTGAATCGATCGAGTGACTCATTCAGAGCGGTTCTTGACGTACTCAATGAACCACAAATACTTTCATGTCAAACTCACAATGAACAGAGAACCACACGAAATCAATAAGGAACCGGAGTCTGTTAGTGATGTTGATTAGACAATATCAACAATTATATTTAGTCATAGTTTTAATAATTGCTTGTTTTCTCTACTATTCCATTAAAATGTGCACCACTGCACCTGTTCTTCTCCTCCTCCTCTCCATTAATTTCTATGTCTTCCCATATGTCAGTAAGCTGAGCTGGGATTTCTACCTCATCAGTGCTGTGAGGGTTAAGAGAGCTCAGATTTACATGCCCCGCTGAGACAGATCTCATTCTGTTACTCGCTAACGCTAGAGGAAAGAGCAGGCTGAGGGTTTGCTGTTTATTTTGAGTGTTCTGCTGCCTGCTGAAACAAACCCAGGTGAAAACTGTTACGAAGTTCAGACGCCTACCTCGATTTCCCTGTTATCACTCCAGCGAGCTGCATATAGAGGTGGGCTCATGGATTCAGAATGTTGGGCTCTCGTAGGAATATCACACACGGCCGACAAGACCATTTCTCATGCCGATGACAGGTAAGTAAATGTTGCTGCCAGGGTTGATTGATGCTTCTCATTAGGGGCGCAGTGCGTGCAGGCCCTGTGCCAGGTTCAGGCTCAGATTAACCACCGTCGGGAGAAGCCAAAAGAGTCACTTGAGCATGTGTCACAGAGGGATCTAGTTATTAGTTTACCAGCTTTCAAACCTCTTGTTTGAGTGCCCACGAGATAAAGATCATGGCCTAACGTGTTAAAGAGTGAGAGAGGAAGTTTGTCACTTGCAGCTGTCGATAAAGCGGTGAGACTTTTAAAGTAGTGTCAGCTCTAGAATGCGTGTGGTTTGTAGAAGTGAGAGATAGTAAAGTTACAGGACATAACTGGAATACTTAGCACTCCTGGCTGCTCATAAGAGCTATTTTAAGCACAGGTCCGGCCTCATTTGCTCTTCTCTCCCCATCAACCCAGCCTTTTCCTTTAGTAATCTAGTGGTGGAAACTATCCTCACCCTGACAGCTGTGATAAGTGCTGAGCTGTGGGAAAAGTCTTAGGAAATATGTCAGTTAGAGACATATCAAAATCATTCATCCTAACTGGAAAGTTGGTGCA
Source organism: Zacco platypus (assembly GCA_038088235.1). NCBI lineage: Eukaryota > Metazoa > Chordata > Actinopteri > Cypriniformes > Xenocyprididae > Zacco > Zacco platypus. The sequence continues at coordinate 17,957,080 of CM076085.1, forward strand.
GGGTTGCCATGGATGTGAGTTATAGTTATAGATCCCGAATTCTAGGGATATATACGTATTTGCACTGACTTATCAGCATAGACACACCCTGCCTAAATATGTAGTATGCTGATATTTCAGTTCATCTGAGTGCCCTTAATAGCGCTACATACTCCTACCCCTCCTCAGTGAAGGGCTAAAATGTGTACTGCCATCCCTTTGGTGGTGATGTCAGTGGAAATGTGTACAGTCTGTGATAGAAGTGTTCTGATCCCCTGGTAGTGCAGTATTATTGATCTGAATGGCTAATCTGAGCACAGTGCACATCTCAACAACATTAGGGCATGGTGCATTGTCTGCCACAAAGGCTGACTGCTTATTTGTGTGCATTATTCATTCCTCTAATGACCAAACTGCACAAACACTTGGTAAGACTTTTATTAACATAATAAAGAAACAGCAGCACATTATATAATGCTTAAAAGATCAATGTATATTGTGTGAAAAGTTAATTTCACTTTTGAAACTTGGATTCTTATCTCAAATATTCATCTTTAAATGTGTCTGTTAAAGGGATAGTTCACCCAAAAATGAAAATTCTGTCATCATTTACTCCCCCTCAAGTTGTTCCAAACATGTATGAATTTCTTTCCTCTGTTGAGCGTAGAAGAAAGTATTTTGAAGGATGTTGGGAACCAAACAGTTGATGGACCCCACTGACTTTCATAGTATTTTTTTTTTTTCATACTATGGAAGTCAATGTTTCCATTTACCTATTTTTATGCACGTTTTTACCACATAAAAAAATGCTGTATGGAAACGCCAAGATGCGCATAAATTCTTAAAATACGCATAAAAACATGTATGTGCTCAACTGAGTCAGATACATTTTTTATGCAATACAAAAATGTGTGCATAAACTATGATGGAAACACTTTTACTGAGTGAATTCAAATTCTGAGCGCATCAAAAAAGACGCGACTTTGCGATGGGATGGCATATCTGGACCATCCAGCGGACTGATCTCGTTGCATAGCGTTTGAAATGCTGTTTTGGTCGTTCTGTAAAGCCTGAGCAAAGTCTGACGTTAAAGGGGTTCAGTGTAATTTCTTTCCAGAAGCGCATCACATGATTGCGTTCACAAACACCAGGCATCTGAATGCAAGATAACATGACAGCATTTATTGTATTTCATATGTGCGCTCTGATGCTCCAGTAATTTATTATATAGGAAAATTATTATATACAGTGGCTACAGTCTCTTTGACTTGGTGGATTTAAATGCTGCTTTATGCGTTTTATGCAATATTCCAAATTAACACACAAGTTAAAAAACATAGCCCATTAACTGTTTGTTTACCCATATTCTTCAAAATATCATCTTTTGTGTTCAGAATTTTCATTTTTTTGGGTGAACTATCACTATAAGCCTGCTTGTTAATGACTTATTGAACAAAAAAGTCTAGATATAAAATATGCTGCTGTATTATTGTCATCATACTGGAGGATATGACTCTATTTTTTATTATGATTTATTAATGATCGGTTTTGTCGGCTGATGTTTTTGTTTAACCTTTTAAAACCTAGTTTGATATCTAGAGACATTCCTAGTTTCACGTCACATTATACACTAATCTAAACAAATTAATAATTCATGGCCTTTTATTTATACATTTGGTTGTTAGTTGTGCATTAAGCAGGATATTGCATAGTCAGCAAGTCAATGTATAAAAAATTAGCTGCTTCAGGATAATAAAAGGCCCCTGGTCATCCCGTTTGAATTTATTTTTAATGTTAAGTACAATTATTCTTTACTTGTATAACATCATAGTTTACAGACTTCTATGACTGAACTAACTTCCAAAAAATTTCTTTTTCTGATAGAATAATGTCATCACTAACAAAAACTTCTGTTAAAATGCCATGATTTCTGAATTTGTTCATCACTCGGTACCATAGTACCCATCAAATTGCTACTGTATGCGATTCTATTTTTTTTTTTTTGGTAGCAGTCAAACAAAACATGCTGTATCATCGAGTTAAGTAAGTGGAGCTCATTATATACCGCTGTATGCTAAGTATTATATAACGTAAACAGGTTAGTAGGTCTGAAGCTCCCTCACTGTGGAGCTCTGAGCATTTGGGAGTAGAATGTGGTCTCTTTTTATTAGCCTGAGTTCTTGCTGGCCTTTAGCCGGGATCCTTCTCATCTCTCCAGCATAAAATACAGGCCCTCTGCACCCATCCATTCAAAAGACAGTGCAGGTAAATAATATGAAAGCCTAGATAAAACACTAAGTCCCAGGGTGCGAAGATACTTTAGAAATGTTGGACAGGACCCAGTTTGTGAGGTGAAAAATGAGGGGTAGAAAGAAAGCAGTGCTGTTCCAGTCCGCAGATCTTTCCATGACCATGCTGCTTTAGCCTCCTGCTGTTTTGATGTTGTACACAGGCCACAGTCACCTCCTGACTCTTTCACACTACAGAAACTCCTCACATTCCTCAGGGGAAAAAAAAAGACAAAGCTGTTTATAGTTTTGTTGAGGGGATGTCTGTGTGTGTGTGTGTGTGTGTATGTGTGTGTGTGTACGTGTCAGTTTTTGGACAGGGTTATTGTGTTTTAACGAAAGCTCCAGCACCCATGAAAAGCGTGGAGTCAGCCTGACATGTGGCTTGGAAATCTGCTTGCTTTGGTGAGTTTTAGCAGAATAATCAAAAAATAAATAAATAAAATACTTTTTTTTTTTGATGACCTTGTTAAGTTGCATCATGCATTTATTTTCTTGCTGGTTTATTTTTTATGATCAGCACTCATACTTGTAGTTTGTACCAACAAAAACTGTTAAAACCTCAGATTCAAATGTGATGTGGTAGAAATATGTAATATATATTATTTTTAGTTTTCTTTTATGCATTTATTGGGTTATGACAGAATATTATGTATGTCGTGGATTATGAGAAAACAGGGTGTTACGCATTGCATACAAGCAGGCTTGGACAGTGAAAAACACAAAAATAAACTAAATAATATTAACAATAATAAACATTAAGTAGAAATGAAAATTGCAGTTTCTTATACATAATCTATTATAGATCACATATACAGTGGTGTGAAAAAGTGTTTGCCCCCTTCCTGATTTCTTATAACTGGTTGGGCCACCCTTGGCAGCAACAACTACAATCGAGTCTTTTACAGCTCTGTGGAGGAATTTTGGCCCACTCATCTTTGCAGAATTGTTGTAATTCAGCCACATTGGAGGGTTTTCGAGCATGAACAGCCCCTTTAAGGTCATGCCACAGTATCTCAATAGGAATCAGGTCAGGACTTTGACTAGGCCACTCCAAAGTATTTTTGTTTTTCTTCAGCCATTCAGAGGTTGACTTGCTGGTGTGTTTTGGATCATTGTCCTGCTGCAGAACCCAAGTTCGCTTCAGCTTGAGGTCACGAACAGATGGCCGGACATTCTCCTTCAGGATTTTTTGGTAGACAGCAGAATTTATGGTTCCATTTATCACAGTCTTCCTGGTCCTGAAGCAGGAAACAGCCCCAGACCATGACACTACCAGCACAATATTTTACTGTTGGTATGATGTTCTTTTTCTGAAATGCAGTGTTACTTTTACGTCAGATGTAATGGGATAAACACCTTCCAAAAAGTTCAACTTTTGTCTTGTCAGTCCATAGAGTATTTTCCCAAAAGTCTTGGGGATCATCAAGATGTTTTCTTCCAAATGAATCCCAAAGCTTTAGAAATGGCTTTATAACCTTTTCCAGACTGATAGATCTCAATTACTTTGTTTCTCATTTGTTCCTCAATTTCTTTGGATCTTGGCATGATGTCTAGCTTTTGAAGATCTTTTGGTCTACTTTACTACAGGTAAGTCCTATTAAAGTGATTTCTTGATTGAGAACAGGTGTCACAGTAATCAGGCCTGGGTGTGGCTAGAGAAATTGAGCTCAGGTGTGATAAACCACAGTTAAGTTATGTTTTAACAGGTGGGGCAAACACTTTTTCACACAGGGCCATGTAGGCTTTGATTTTGTCTTCCCTTAATAATAACAACCTCCATTCAAAAACTGTTTTTTGTTTACTTGTGTTATCTTTGACTAATATTTAAATTTGTTTGATGATCTGAAACATTTAAGTGTGACAGAGGCAAAAAAAAAAAGAAATCCGGAAGGGGCAAACACTTTTTCACACCACTGTACATTGGGGAAAATAATTATTTGATCTAAGTTTGTGACCAAGATGTAAGTCTAACCACTTACAAAGAAAAGAAGGGTCTTTAATTTTCATGGTAGGTTTTATTTTAACGGATAGAGACAGAATATAAAGCAAAAAAAAAAAATCCTGAAAAAACACACTGTATAAAGGTTATAAATTGGTTTGCATATCAGTGAGTCAAATAAGTCCCCAATGGTGATCCCCAAGCAAAACTTAGTGGAGACCCATCCATGACCCATCTTCAGTGTTATGGCTTAGGGAAGGAGGTTCTCATCAAGAATTTTACATTACATGGCCCTGTCCATCAGCCCCTCAATATGGTGAATTCATCCTGTAGCCATAGCAGAGAAGCATAAAATTTCCACCTCATGCTTGACTGTTTGGGGGTCATAGACAGCATTTCTCTCCTTCCAAACATAGTAAGTTGTGTTGATGCCAAATAGCTCAATTTTGGTCTCATGTGACCACAGAACTTTCTCCCAAGCCTTCGCACAATCATTTAGATGTTCATACAGGCCTGTACATGTGCCTTCTTGAGCATGGAGACCTTACGGGCACTGCAGGATTTCAGTCCATCATGGCATTGTGCTTTACCAATGGATTGCTTGATGACTGTGGTCCCAACTGCCTTAAAATCATTAGCAAGCTCCTCCTGTGAAGTTCTGGGCTGATCCCTCAGCTTTCTCATGATCATCCTTTTCTCATAAGGCGAGATCTTGCATGGAGCACTAGACAGAGGGCATTTGATGGTTTGATTGGTTTGTATGTCTTCCATTTCTTCTGATTAATCGCACCAACAGTTGTCTCCTTCTCAACAAGCTTCTTTTCAGATGGTCCCATTCCAGCCTTTTGCAGGTGTACAATCTTGTCCCTGACGTCCTTTGACAGCTCTTTGGTCTTGCCCATTGTGGTGGAGAGGTTGGAATGGAAGATACAGATTCTGTGGACTGGTTTCTTTTATACACATAACAAGCTGACATTTGGAGTACTTAAAGTGTTCTTACAGGACTAATCTGTGTTCCACTTGGGCACATAACCAATTTGTGGGAGCCAGAATTCTTGCTGGGTAGTAGTGGATCAAATACTTATTGGACTTACTGAAATGGAAGTCAATTTATAACCTTTATACAAAGTGTTTTTTTTTGTTTTGTTTTTTCTGGATGTTTTGTTTTGTTTTGATATTCTGTCTCTATCCATTAAAATAAACCAAACATAACAATTATAGACCCTTCATTTCTTTCTAATTGGGCAAACTTACAAAATAAGCTGGGGGTAAATAATTATTTCCCCACTGTATAATTCTAATAATTTATTAAATGCTAATCAATGAATGTTTTTATTCACAAAATCAATCATATTATGCCTGCTACAACTCTATTATGCTATTACAGCTTTTCCCTAAGTTTCTCCCCTCACACTGGGTCAATTATACCCATATGTGCCAAGTGTGTTATTTGATCTATGAAGATGATGATTTAAGAGCAATACGTTTTTCCACTTGTCTGCTCCCTCAGCGTGTTCTAGATTCAACCCACTCATACATCAGAGTTCACTATATGTGTCCTCACTTTCAGTGAGATGTCAGAGATGGTGTGAGTTTCAGATTGTTCTCTAAAGGAGTGTCCCGGAGAGGCAAGGCTGTCAGTAAGAGAGCTTTTTGTTACTAACTCTAAAGGCCTCAGAGAGTCTACTACATTTTATAGACTCCATAATAGCCTACGCTTGAGTACCGGTGGATGTGTTTTTATTTCACTTACTGTAGTCCTTAGTAATAATTAGCCAGACATTTGACTGTCTGGTGCACTTTTGCTGCTTATTCTAGCTAAGAGTCATCCAATTAAACAGAAAGAGACCGTCTTACCAGAATTAAAAATACTGAGTGCAATCGGTTTTGTTTTATCATGCTTTTTAGGAACAAAATAGCAGTACGTGATTTCTAGATTTGTAGTACATCTGAAAAGCAATAAAGACCTATATTGTTATAGCATAAATATTTCTGCAAATATATTATAAAATATTATATTAAAATTTTTTCTATTTGTATTTTTGTGACTTAACAAAACACAAATGCAGTTCTAATTATGTATATTTGTGCCTCAAAACAAACTTTTATCTTGCTGAGATTTGTAGATTTTTCTGGCACCAGTAGGCATTGCTCAACAACACTGAAGTTGAACATTGTTCATGCCATAACAAATACATTTTGCATGCTTATGGGAAGAGGCAACTGTGTACACAATGAATAATAACTCCCTGGGTACCAGTCCAAAATACCTTGTCATTTCCTTGAAGGAGAGTTAGAAATGTGACAGATGTTTGGTTGAATTGTGCAGATCACTGGTGGCTTTCACTCTAGGTTATACCTTTCCCTGCAGTCTCTGAATCTGACACTTCTCTCTGACAGTGTTTGGGAGATCTTTTTATTTGTTGCCTGAAGTGGCAGCTCCGACAATTTGTTTCACCTTTCTTCTGTCCTCTATCCCCCCCCCTTCTCCCTCATTCTACCCTTCTCTCTACTGCCTTGCCCAAAATGTTAAATGTACCTAGATACTTTCAGTCTGGCATTAATACATTTGTTTCACAGGAATCATGGCTCTGACATTTCGAAAACATTCGGTTACTCATTTATTATTAAAGGCATAATTAACAGTCTTTGCTTTTAATATGACATACCTGAGTGTTTACGCTCTCTTTACTGTAATTCCAGTGAAACTGACTGAGTCAGACTTTGTAGTGACCGTGACCTATGATGTGACTTCTGCAAATACTCTGCATTCTTCAGCTGCATTGCATTCCTCCAATCTTCTCATCCATTGCGAGCCCATAGATGAGCTAAATATGGGTTTTCTCTAGCATTCAAGTCAGGAACTGTTATACTTCATATTAATCCTGTTGTGACTGTTGAGAATGTTTATGGATGGAGAAGGGAAGCAGCTTGACATGTAGCCAAGAAGTGCAGAGTCTATAAGTAGTGCATGGATGTGTTCCAGTGAACATACCCATACTTAAGGAAGCTTTTGAGAGGGGTGAAGTATCGTAATGATCCTGCACTGATGTTTCCACTGATGCTTTATAAATGAATGGATGGATTGAATAAATTATCTTATAGATGGGTAGTAATGCAGGTAGTTAGATAAATGGATAAATGTGTAGGTAGAAGGGTGGATGGATGGAAGATAGATATATGGGTTAGTAGATTGGTAGATAGGTATACATATGTAGATCCAAAGGTAAATATTTATGTAGATAATTCAGTAATTGGATATGTAGTTAAAATGAGACATATGGTATTAAATGTAGTTAAATTGAGATATATTGCGATATAAATATATATATGGGTAGAGCGATAAGTAGATGGGTAGGTACAGTGGCGGAGCCAAAGGGGTGTCCGAAGTAGCATCTGATTGGCCACCCCAAAATGTAATTAGCTACTGGCAGTTTCATTTTTCATTTCATCTTATTTATTTTAGCTTTCGACTTTACAACGCAATGCTTTTTCTGTGCATCATCACTTAGTGTGCGTTTTCGAATATAGCCTGTAGTGGAAAAGCTTCACAAAGCGAGGACACAGACAACGTGATGACAGACAAGACAGTGCAGGTTACTTTTAATATGAAACAAAGCTGAGACTTAAAAAATATAAAACATTATGAAATTCAAACAATGGTAATCTTAATCTTTTTGGTGCTCTTTAATGTGGTCTGCTCAAGCGAAGCAGGAGGACACGTGAACCGATGATCTCTTTCCTACTAGTTATAGCACCAAATAAACATGAACATAAAACATGAATGAACATCAGAAGGAATGTTGAAAGAAACAATACAACTTAATGAAATGAATCATGCCTCATGTAATTATTCAACCAATGTTTCAGTTGCGGAAAGATGGCTAAAACCGCTTTAGAACAATGTCATATAACATCACATTTACCTCGGAAACGCAATTCAGTGTCCATAAACTCTATAGTTAAAATATATTCTAGAGAGGAGCATTTTACCAAAAAAATATGCGTTATATTACATATTCATTATATTTTTACTCTTATATAATTAAAAATTTAAAAGCTGTCCATCCACCATGAGAAATCTGGTCACCCTATCTATGGACCACCAGAATTAGCTCTGGCCACCGCATGTATAAAACTTTTGCCACTGGATAGATAGAAATATGTCCATAGATAGTTATGTCTGATAGATGGATGGTTGGATCATTGTTACTATGTCACCTGACACTAATAATCTCACCAGAGCTGCATATGCTGAGTGGTGATGATATTGTTTTAGTACTCTACCTCTCCTGGTCTGTGAGTAGTTCGCCTTCAGGGAATGTGTTTGACGTGTTATTTGACTGTTCAAAAGGGAGTGTGCTTCCGAGTCTTTTCCTCTCTTGTATATTTTGTGTCCCCAGGCTCTGCTTTACTTTGTTTGTTATCAAATACAAAAATGTATCCATTTAACTCTTAATTTCACAGTGTATTAGTAACCACGCCTTATACTTGGTGTCAGAGATCATGTCTCTTATTCCTGACTCTTGCAGGGCAAATTTACGCATGTCCAAGCCACCACCGGAGCCGAGGCCTCCCAGCATGGTCAGCGAGTCCTCTGTAGCCATCTCCTCTTCCCCTGCGGACACCACCTCAGGATCCAGGGTGAGAAGCCCAGCCTCATTCAGTGCTGATCCGAGACTGGTTTAATGTTTTCTGTCATGGTGCTGATTCTCAATAAAGGCAAATGTTCACACGGAGCACTTCCAGGGCATGAAAGTGCCAGGCTGACTAATTGTCTAGAAAGGCTCACCGTTCCTTGTGTGTATCTCATATGATTTCATATTGAAAACTGATAATGTTTTTATAGGTAATGGGGAGAGTAAATTGAACTCATCTATTTTTACTATTTTTCTCCAATTTTGATGAATGATCCAAGCAGTAGGTGTAATAGGTTACCGATTTTTCTAGCACCAGAGAAGCTGGACTTAATCTCCTGTGTGGGTCGCTGCATTGTGCGGAGGTCATGAGGTAATACTGCTTAGAACATCTGCAGGGTATTGAGAAATTTACAGCAAGCCTCTCGGTATTTCCCACAAATTAAATCTGTGTGTGGCACAGTCACACACATACTAAAAGTAAACTAATATTTATCTGTGTGTATATAGGTGTATGTGTGTATATATATATATATATATATATATATATATATATATATATATATATATATATATATATATATATATATGTTTTACATATAATTTAATAATAGTAATAATTTTATAATATTTTTTAATAATAATATCCATAATGGTTGGAACTAATTTTGCTTACACGCACTCTATCTTCAATTCAGAGCTAAACATCAGGGCGCTATCTAGGCAGCTCTTGACCCGCTGGTCTCATGTCAGCTCTGAAAATGGAAATGACGTAAGAGACGTAAATATTTCTCCCTATTAGATGCGATTTTGACACATTGAAGTTTTAATGGCCTGGCTTGACACTCAATGGCTGCGTCACTGTGTGGTAGAGAGTCTGACGCTGGCCTGTCAATGACAGCACTGTGTCAGCATCATATGAGCTTTCACAAACCAATCGATCAATCCCAGAGGCCCTCATCTCTGCACACACACTTTAAAGGGAAAGAACCAGGCTCCTGATGGGTATCAGTCATCATCCAGCATTGGTTCTTTTTAACAAAGCATCCTATCACATTGTTATGTGTTCTAATCCATTATTGAAATGTCTTTCATTCTGTTCTTAAAGGTACACTATGTAACTTTTGTCCCTCTAGTAGTAGTAAAAAAAAAAAAAAACTGCATTTTTTGTGGAAGAACATTTTTTTGGCTGTGCTTCAGTTCTGCGTGACAAATATGGTTATCCTACCAGTGTTGAGGAAGCTATTCTGAAACTGCAGTTTAACAAGCTACAAGCTGCTCATAAGTTAATGTAGATAAGTTACTGTTTCGGGGTGTAAATTGGACGGTTCATCATGATACGGTATGATATTCTCATTACCAGCAATACAATATTTGTCGATACTTTACTTTAAACAATTCTGCGATCCGATTATGAAACGATGTGATTCAGGGGTATATCGATCAATATATCGATATTATGATATTATGTGCCTATTTTGCACAACCAGTTACATTTGTAATAACTCCCAAATGCAGCCAAAATATATAACGCAAACATTTATTTGAAAATTGATATCCTGCACCCTAATTGGGACATCCATAAATATTAAATTCAAGTCACACAGGAGATCAGTAATCATGACTGTCAAGAAAGCATTTACAATTTCTGGGCTAAAAATGTGCACTGTCAAAAATCTACTGAAAAACATAATATACATTAATAAGTACTATAAAATTAAAACTTTTTTTTAATGTATAGCACAGCAACAACATATGATAGATGCGACAGAACAAGGCTATTAATATTCTTTCATTGCAAAATTGCAAAATTATTATATAAAATAGAATATAGAGTAGAATATAAAAGTCCCCAGTTCAGAGCAGCACAAAGCGCTTATGCTCATGCCACAAGCCATTAGTGTGAACATTTTGCAGTTCTAATAGTCTTACTAATTGCCTTGGACATAAAATGCCCCCCAAAATGTTACATACACTTTAGCCACACTTAAAAATAATTTTTTTTTTCTTTTTTCAATTTTATATTTCTTGTTAGCATCTAAATACGTTTGGATGCCACTTTACCAAATGAATGCCTGTGTATACATGCACTTTCAATCAAATCAAATGAAACAAGTGGTTTTCTTTTTTCTTTTAAATACCTCAGAATTTGAAACCCAGTGGGAAGGTGCATTGCTTTGGCAAGCGTGACCATTCCATCAAAAGGAACCCCAATGTCCCAGTGGTGGTGAGAGGATGGCTCTACAAACAGGTGCGGCCCTTAAAAGTGATCTGATTCTGATCTGAGTGGAATGGTGTTCAGATGTTGGATGAGATCTTAATTAGGCTTTATGATGAACGAAGACCCCACAGGCAATAAACTGACTGAGCATATTATTCACGCATAGAATATTTAATAAAAATTCAATACGAACAGAGGGGCCTTCAATTAAACGCAAATAATAATTACATTGGTTGGTAATGATAGATGATGCACTGACTCTTATTCTTTTCATTTTAATGTGTAAATTTATATTATTTTAAGTTTTTAAAAAATTTCAAAATTTTTAGTGTGCTAAAAAATTTGCTTCTAAATATATCTTTTTTTTTTATACAACTTTCTTTGTAGTATACTCAGTTTTAATGCATACATTTCCATTTCCTACACATGTTTGAAAATGTTATTGTTTTTTCACCCTCAGGACAGCTCAGGCATGAGACTGTGGAAGAGGAAATGGTTTGTGTTGTCTGATTACTGCTTGTTTTATTATAAAGGTGAGTTATAATACTGCTCTTTAGTTAGCTGCAATTACCTAGAACAGTCTCTAATTTTATTGCACCACAATCACATTTTATGTCAAATATTATGAGAATACCTATAATTTAATAAGTAATAGCAGGTTTCTCATTTCCTGTTTTTATCCCTACTGCTTACACAGATTATTTTAAATCATATCATGTTTTAACAGTTCACATAAAGTAATAATTTTTTGATGATTTTTAATCACTTACTTGCTGTCATCTGTGTGTTGCTAACAAACCAATTACACCATTGTTAAATCTAACACTTTTCAACTAACATCGCTACTTTGTTCACAGATAGTCGAGAGGAGACTGTTCTGGGCAGCATTCCTTTGCCCAGCTATGTCATTTCCCCTGTGGGACCCGAGGACCACATCAGCCGCAAGTACGCCTTTAAGGTAAGAGTGTTATAATGATCTGCACTCTAATGCTGCTCGGTTCCTGTGTGTAGGCTCGCCATCATTGGCGGCGCCCTCAGGAAGTCTGTGTCATGTGGCTTATTATCAGTGGTGGTGTGTGGGCAGCAGTCAGTGATGACTGATTAATGTGGCAGTTGTTTGACTCCCCTTTCTGCCCTCTTCTGACCACACAGATCACTAACTATGCTATCTTGACTGAGTGCCCTCATAATAGTTTCAACTAAATCTTTGCTTGTTTTCACTAATAGCATCATGTTCCTGTACGGAGTTCCTAAAATATTCTTTTCCAGAGCCAGAGAATTTTAGCTGGTTACAAAGGGAATATTAAAAAAAAAGATATTTCTGCTTCTAAAAATTGTTCAAAGCATCTGTTGAGAACATACGACCAATGTATACAAACCTGTGACCGCACATAAATTATATTTTTTAAGAGTGCATTTAAATACTTTAATGCATTAGACAAACTATTAAAATAATCAGCCATAAACAGCCTACTGTTAAATTAATGAACTATATTACTTTCCACAAATAATAATAAGTATTTATAGTTTAGTTATTATGTTAAATACTATAATATTTGATTATTAAAATAATAATGAGAAAATATTTAGAATTAAATTATTGAATTAATTAAATTATTATTTTTTTATCATATTGCTGGAACCACCTTTTTAAATCTTTGTAATAAGCTGTGTTGTGTCTAACAACTTGCTTTAACTGTAGTAAAACACTGTATCTTGCAGCCTCTCATTAAATTTGTTATAGCCCATCCCTTTTGACCAGTATTGTTCCCCTCAGTGTCAGCACAATGCTGTCATTGCCGAAGCTGCTGTGTGTTCACAGGAATTCACCCTGAGATTCCACCCAACTCATTCAACAAGTTTTCCACAGCCCTCTTCTCTTCTCATCATTATCTAAACCCTTCTCTGACTCAGGCCTATTGATGGCAAGCTTCCATTGAGGCTCACAAACATCCTCCCACTGTTTACTGCGGTCCGACAGACAGTGAAATAATGTTTAAGAGCAGAATATCCCAGAAGGCTTAGAACCATTTGTATTATACTTACCGCACTGCAAAAATCAATTCTGGCTTAAACCTTTGCACCATGGAGGTGGGGGAAAAAAACAGAAGTTTTATTCTAAAATTCATTGATATCTAACTAAAACTTTGGAATATACCAAGCCATTTGTGTTTTTTACAATTTACCTCAGTCTCCTCCTGAAGTGACGCACCTCTCCTGAATAACAATGCTCCAGGAATGTTTGATCCCATCACTGCAGCTCATTCATTTCCTCCGCTCACTCATCCTTCCCTATGGTTATGCAGCGCATCGTTCAAACTCCATTACCCTGCTCGTATTCCCCAGTGCTGGACTATTGTGCCAGCAGGGAGATTAATTATACATCTACTCTATTTCTAATATCTTCCCTCTTACTTGCCCTACAGTCTGTGATGTACCAGAGCAAGGTGAGAGGACTTGTTCTCTCATTGGCGCTCTGGGTGTTAATTAGCAGGTTGTTAGTTAGGAGATCTCCATCAGTGAAACTAGCCAACAGCTATTTGAACATCTGGCTGTTTTATTTTCATGTGAATTAGACCCCAAGGTATGCTGTTTGTATAATGTTTTTACTCTTACTAGCTTTTCTTAGTCATCAGTGAATTAGTTTGTCTGCATAATGCAGAAGAGTCTTGCATGTTTATTTTCTGTATGACTTCTTTAGAACTGTCGAATGTAACCTTAGAGGAAAAAAATCTACTGAAATGTATTTAAAATACTTTTATTTTATGCTAACTATATTACAAATACATTTACATATTTATGTGCTTAATTAAAATACCCTGCAATTGACCCTTCGCAAAGATCCACCCTTTTTAGTTACTGTTGCTATGTCCGACAAGCCACGCGCTCTCATGCCACACATCATGTTCTTGATATGAAACCGTTTTATATTTAAAATATTGTATTTTTTTTTAAAGAAGTTTAAACCATAAATACTGTATAGTGGCTCTTTAATGTGTCGAGACAGATCTTCAAACGGCTCGTGAACCGATCATCTCTTCATACTAGTTCATTTATAGCATCGAATAAACATGAATGAACATCAGAAGGAATGTTGTTTCAAGTGAGGAAATACACGAGTACACACAATTTTTCAAGTTCACCAACGTTAATCTACTAACTCCCCTGACTCCTTTGTCAGACAAAATGGCCTATTCGGGGTTATGATTGGTTAGATCGCCTGTCAATCAAACTTCTGGTCAGTTGTACTTTTGGTATACTAAACTGGCATACGTAAAGTCTGCTGATTTGGAACAACTAATTTTGTACTTAATTGTGTGGAAGTAGTGTTGAGGTCCAAATAAGTATATCTAATTGTGCTCAAGTTGAAATATTGCAATTATACTTTAGGTTCACTTTAAATATCTTGCATTTAAAGACCGATATTATATAGAGATCATACAATCCTTACTAATAATGATATTAAAACACATTTTAGGCATGAATATATAATGAAATAATTGTATTTTAAATAGATTTTTTTTTTCATTTAAATAAACACCATTACCAAAGATTACAGAACAAATGACTCTTATGAGCATGAGCAGTTTTTTAGAGAATTAAAAACAGTTGTGTAGTATTTTATAAATAATGAAGAATAAAAAATATACAGAGCCTCGCACATGACATGCGGGGGGAAAAAATGGCTACGATATACTAATTCGTTCACTTACATTAGTTAAATCGTGGCCATGAATTAAGAATCCGTTCCCATGACTTAATAATTTGTTCTATTGTTTTAGTAAATTGTGGCCACGTTATACTACTTCGTTCCCTTGTTTTGATTTAACTCAATCAAGGGAAGGAATTATTACAACATGGCCATGATTTACTTAAAACAAGGGAACAAATTAGTAAAACGTGCTGATGTATTAGTAAGTCGTGGGAGCAAATTGTTAATTCATGGCCACGATATACATATTTTTTCCCCAAATGTCTTGTGTGGGGCTCCATAAATATATTACCACTTTTATTTGTTATTATTTAAAGGCGCAATATGTAACTTTCACCGCTAGAGGTCGCTCATTCAAAACAAAGGCATAGCTTGATAACTTGGGAGGTGTGGTCTTCACGTTTACAGCCAGTGGAAAAGAATCTGATGGGACTCGGGCAGAAATTATATTCATGGATGAGCTATCGTATTAAAGATTTATTAACGTTACTGTATTACGAAGCAAGGTGTGGCCGTTGGAGTGGAACGAGGCCGCTGGAGCGATTTGCTAATGAGAGAAAAGTTTCACATGACACGGCTTGAGAGCAATTGAGTTTTTACTATGCCGCAGAAGAGCATTTCTGCTTCTTCCAGCCATTAGTATGTGGGGTAACGCAGTGCTGTTTCACCATATTACATACATTTGTGTGTTGAATGTTATACTGCGTTCGCTCGGTGGCTGCTATGAGATACTTATTGCACACTGCAGTAAGCTAGGTCGATATTAGGCATGGTAAATCATTGTAAATCAAGAAAAAGAGATTTAAACAATAAAACTTACTGTGTTGCGCTATATAATATTAAGTTTTCTGCTGATGAATGTATCCAAATAGTTGCCCGCCTGTCTAATAAAACACATAATATGTTAAAGCGTCTTTGGTGTTTCCATGGTTTCTAAAATATAAAACCAGAAAACGAGGGTAACGCAGGAATTATGTCATTGATTCGGCGATGAACGGACATGGTCCGTGTCCTGGTTAAAATTGCTTATTTTTCTGTATTGAAACATTCTTGGAAACATTTGCTATAAAGTACACAAGTCAACAAAATATATAACATTGTCCTTGTGGTTTTTAGATATTTTAATCCAAAAATCTTACATATTGTGCCTTAAAAACATAAGGCCATCTGGATTGCATTTATGTCATCACTAAAAAGTCTGTGTTAACATTCCTTTTGCAAGAATTGTTTGCAATATTTATTCCTTAACAACTCAAATACCAATTGTTTTAGTACTACTAAGGAACTGGAATTGTTAAGAGGAATAAGAGCTGGAATCATTCTTTAAAATTCTTTGATTTGATCTGTAGCCATTTGAGAATAAAAAGATGGCATGAATGATTTTATATTTTATACTGGAAATTTATGACATTTTGAATTCAAGTAAGCATGTAAAAACTCCTGATGCTCAGCTTCGATTGATTAATTTATTCATTATACAGCGGTTAAATGTTGGGATGTTTATTAATCATCTTTTCCTGTTCTCTGGGGTATTGTACTTTTGCTCTCCCAGTGGTGAAATTCTGCTTAGCTTTGCTCCCTCTAATGTTAATTGCATTTCAGCTCACCCTGCTTACCGTATCTGACGATATTTCACAACCAGGGACATTTCAACACATCTTCTTGTTTTGGTTAACACTTTTCACAAAGGCCGTGATCCACCTCCCTCTGTTTTTTGCACAACTCACTCTGATTCTCTCATTCCAATTGCCTATTGCTTCCTGTTGTGACCTGGTGCATTATGGGAGCTGAACCGGGTGCATCTGGTGGAAGGGCCGTCTCCTGAGTCAGCCTCTTGCATGAATAGGTATTTTAATTTCCATTCATTACTATCAGCGGATCTTCACTCCATCACCATTCCGTGTATGGCATTCTCCTAGGCAGATGAAAAATGCACATAGCCCATGTGCATTGATGTGTTTCAGCATGCATGCAACTCATTACGCTTCCTCAGGAACAGACAGTGCCAGATCGACAATCCAATCTTCATATTCATCTCCCTGATGTGAATATTGGAAATGCAGATATGTCCTTATGATTTTGTTAAACCTATATTAAAGATAAGGACTGCTGCAGACTGGCATTACTCTATTCCTCTTCTCACTTCATCACTTGCATCAGTAGTCCCAGTGTTGGTTATCCTCCACACATTTCTCCACTATCATTGGCTGTTCAGACGCTGTGTAATTGTCAACAATACTGTGAACTATAATAAGAAATGTGTCTGTTGTTAAATTGTGCATGTATATATATTTAGATTTTTTTTTTTTGTATATACGGTACACTACCAACGAAGTCTTACCAAGGCTGCATTTATTTGATCAAAAACAGTAGTGTTGTGAAATTTCATTTGAAATAGAAATCTTTTGTTACATTATAAGTCTTTACTGCTACTGTTGATCAATTTAATGCATCCTTGCTGAATAAAAGGCCAAAAACTGCTGATCCCAAACTTTTGAATGGTAGTGTATAACACGTCTGTACTGTTATTCTGCACTAATTTCTTTGTGTTTAGATAATCTTCAATTTCTAAAATAAATTAGCATAACTGTATGTATTCAGTGTCTTCTTGAATGTTTAACTTAAATATAATATTTACTGAGGAATAACCCAGGTTATTTACAGCTTGATATCAAGGGACAGCATTTCGCCACATTGGAATTATAAGGTTCTATCTGCATTCTGAGAGGTTTTGAGATAGAAGTTTTTGCATTCTATTTGACTGTGTAGATGGAAGCTTTTTGTTTTTTAAATAAAAAGTCGCAAAATGTACACAACTCAAAATTACAACGTAAATAAGAATGTGAATAACTCAATTTTGACAAAAATGTCAGATAGAACTGTATAATTCCAAGGTGACTATTTGTGGCATCTTGTTGAATACCATAGATAGTAACTTTGATTTGTTCCTCAGTTTTTAAAAATGCACACAAATACATTTTTATATTAGACATAACTTAAATACAAACACAATAACTTTTTCATGGCTGCACTTTTGCAACATTCTCGACCCCATAACTGTTAAGCTACAATTGATCCTTCGCCGGAAGTTTGATTGACAGGGGATCTGACCAGTCATAACCCCAAATCTGCCATCCGGGAAGGGTCAAATGTGTTATGGGCTGTTTTCACAAACTGAGGTTCTGTCAATAGATATTAAGTTGTAAATAACCCAGAATATTCCTTTAGCCTCTGAAGGGGTTAAGTGATTGAGCAAATTCCTCTGATTAATTACTGCATATCCCTCTTAGAGGGATAACTCTGAATGAAAGCCCAGGACTTGATGGTTAATCTGAGGTCATTAACTTCTTAAAAACAGCAATGTGAGAAGAATATATATCAGCAGACATGCTTTTCTTCAGTAGCTGATACTTGATATATTAAAACGTGGACTGAAATCAAATTTCTCTTGACCAGGTTTTGTCTCCCATTTCTTATTGTTTGTCATCATGAAAAAGTGATTAATGTTGGCAAGATATGTGCCTTCTTTTCCCCTTGTTTTCATTTTTTGTACATTCTGCCATCAGAAATTGGTGTTAGATGTGTGTAAGTATGAGACAGTGAGAGATTTGGCAAAGTTAGATTAAAAGCTATAATTTTTATGGAATAGCATGCAGAAATATCTCGACTACCTGACCGATCACTGAAGCGAGTGTCACACACGTCTCTGTGACAGCCCTGTAGGGTCTGTTAACCACGAATGAATGCAGTTCACTGTTGTTTGGCCAGTCTGACAATCATTTTTCAGATGTCAATGCAAACATCATATAGACTTCTCTGGTCAACGCATGTGTGCTATCAGGAAAGAAAATACAACAAAGTCAATGTGAGCAGAGTAGGGTAATATATAGACTTCAGGTGCAGATATTGGAAGGGCTGCATTAGCCATTAGTTTGTGACAGGCAGGATAATAGACTCCTGGAGAGGCTGAAGAGATGTGTCGTGAGCAGAGATGCAGCTGTCGAACTGTGAATTAAGAGACGCCATGGATGTAGCCCAGAGGCCGCTGCATTGACTTTTTACAAAATGAGTCAATGTTACTAGATGTAAGCCCTGTGTGTGTGCGTGGAAGGACGGTCTGGGTTGGCCTGGCAAAAGCGCTGAGCTGGACTCTGTTTAAGCATTTGTGTGAGTGGTGGCTGTACACCCATCAGAGAGATTAGACCAACAGTTGCATTTTGGCAGTAGCAGATTTAGCAGGACAGAAGGTGCACGGAGCTAGTTAAGCTGGGGGGCTGGCATCCCTGGCATTAAACAGACCACCATTAAGAGATTTAACAGTGTGTAAGTATTTGTGTGCATCTCTAATAATGTGTGTTTTAATGTTTGTGTGGAGTGTTTGGCATGTACAGTTCCCCCGAAACATATTTGAACACTTGTGTACTTATTTCATACAATTCTTCTCAATTTATTTGTATAGATAACAAAATAAAGACTCTCAAAAAGAGACTGTAAACCTGCGGTGAAGTAAATTACATTATATTCCAAGAATATGCGAAATAAGTAGAAAATAATTGCATTCATCTCTCCTCGTTGCAAAAACGGCTCACAGTTGATTGCTGATATATGGTTTGTTTGCTTTTCAGAGCTTCAATGTTGAGTTTCTGACATTGATGCTTGTTATTTTATGGAAGCCTATGAGTACCTCAGAGTTAAAAAAAATAAAAAATAAAAATCTAACTGATTTTGTCTCAAATTTGTGATTATTTCTCAAAGTTGTGACTTTATTTCTTCCAACTGTGTTTTTATTGCTCACATTTCTGGCTTTATATCAATTGTGACTTTGCGATTTTGTAAGTTATTCCCCCTCTTTGTCTCACAATTGTGACTTTATTTCTGGTAAATGCTAGTCATAAGGGCTGTTTTATATCTTACAACTGCACAGCAGTGTTTTCAACACTGAATATAAGAAACCTTATCTTGAGATCTTGAGCACCAAATCAGCTTATTGGAATGATTTCTGAAGGATCATGTGACACTAAGGGCTGCTGAAAATTCAAAATAGAGAAGCTTTTTTTTTTTTTAAATTGTAATACTTCACAACATTACTGTTTTACTGTATTTTTGATCAAATAAATGCAGCCTTGGCAAGAATAAGATGCTTCTTTCAAAAATGTAAATATCTTGCTGACTCAAAGTTTGAGTGGCATAAATTACATAAATCTCACAGTTGAGACTTTCTTTCGCACAAAGTATAAAGTTTATTTTGCATTCTCACAATTAATTTTTTTTTTTTAATGCTCTGATGCATATGGGCTTCCATATTCTGAAGTGTAGTCTTACTGTGGTGCAATAATTACTTTTCAACAAAAGTCTCAAATGTTACATTAGTGCAGATCATTTGACAGAAGTGCATGTAATTCTTTTGTAACGATGATAATGCAGTTATCATTGGTTGGTAATCTTCTTACAGGCCATTTCCTCTGCTCAGATTAACAAAATAAACAAATCAGTTCAGCATGACTTCTGAGCTTGCGACAGTGACAGTGGTGCTGTCACAGCAATACTGGTTCCTGCTGGTCCGAGCCTCACGTCCAACCTCTATACATGGTCACAGCTGATGTTTCTCTCTCTCCTCAGGCCTGCCACACAGGAATGCGCTCCTACATTTACAATAAGAATTCTCTGATTGGCTCGCAGGCCGAGCACTGTGGCATGAGGACATACTTTTTCAGCGCCGACACACAAGAAGATATGAATGGCTGGATCCGGGCCATGAACCAGGCCGCACTGATGCAAAGCCATGGTGTGAAGAGGTCAGTCACCTCCTGCTGCAGCTACAACTCTTCTCTCAGGCTTGGTGTCTAGAAACAAAATCAGTATCTAAGGAACCTGGATTATTCCGTTAAAAACAATAGGATTACCTCCCCCCTCCTTTTTTTTTTTAAAGTGTTAAGTTAGTATATAAACACTGATGTCTACGATAGCGATCAAAATATGACTGCTGGATTCATTGCAGTGCACTTTACTTTAATAGAAAAGGGCCACTAAAACGACTTACATTTTTGATTTATATTGACATGGTCAGGGCTGCATGGTTGGAGAAAAATAATATTACCTAATAATATCTCGGTGTAATATTTTTTCCAGTCCTGCATGGTCCAGTCAAACCCCAATGGATTTCGTCCTTACAAGTCCACATTATTCTGTCTTGGAAATATGACACATTAAAAAGTTAAATACATTATGAAAGCGTTTTCATGTTTTCTTTAAGAACTAGCTCAAGATTTTAGACATTGCCAGTCTGAGAAAATGACCCAGCGTTAATTCTTCTCTCCACTTGCTCTTGAACTTCCTCTATTTAACCCTTATTATACTGTCACTTAACATTTATATTCCTAATCCTGTAATATTATGTTGGTTTTTTCCCCCGTTGGCTTTATGCAATGTGAGGATTGATATTTCCTATTATTTCATACACCACAGAAGTGAAGTGTTCTTAAAGGGATAATTAAGGCATCATTTAAATGATCAAGGGAAAATTAAGTCATCATTTACTCACCCTGGTGTCGTTCAAATGCTGTATTCCCTTCTTTCTTCTATGGACCACAAAAGGAGAATTTTATGAAATGTCTTGCTCGCGCTCGTCTGTATACAATAGAGTTTAGTGAAAAACAAACCGAAATTATTTACAAATTATTTAACTAAATTCTTGACTTTTATCTTGGTTTTCTCCACATGGCTGACGACTTGCATGTTCATGAGATCTATTAGTACTGCAGTTCGCTCTTTCTCGCCCAGAAAAAGCTAACAGGTTGTGAGAAATCAAGATTAACTCTTAAATTTAGTTAAATTATACATTTAATTTCGGTTTGTTTTTTTTACCAACCCCTATCCTATACCCCCAGAACACATGGATTATTCAGCACGTGCCGCATTGGGTTCATTCTGATACTTTTGCGTCTTTTTTTAAAAAAAAGCTTGATGCTGGTCGCTATTCACTGCCATTACATGGACGAGCTGGACATTTTTAAAAATTCTCAGTAAATAATGGCTTGATTTTCATTTTAGGGTGATATATCCCTTTAACTGGTTTCTGCACTACTTTTACATTTAATCGATCTCATTGAGGCTGTCCAATGACATCACAACCGTCGATGATCAGGGTTGTAGCTTGAATTTAACCCTTGACTTGTGCTCTATTCATTTCTTACTCAGGAGGCTGGCAACACAAGTCCATGCAAAGAATGGTTGTCTTTCGGTGTGTACCAAAGTTTGGTAAAATCTGACTTGCAAATTCACATAGCACAAAGATATTAGTCTTATAGTAGACCTAAACATCATCTAAAGTATCACATTTTAACCTTTTGACTGAATTCAAAGCGCACACAAATTCAAAGGTTGCATGGTTTGCGTTATTGTATGGGCTGAAGTACCCATGTCTCCTCTCCACCAATAAGCTGGTGTGTGGTGGGCGTTCTGGCGCAATATGGCTGCCGTCGCATCATCCAGGTGGATGCTGCACATTGGTGGTGGATGAGGAGATTCCCCCCTTCCATATGTAAAGCGCTTTGAGTACCCAGAAATGTAATGTAAGGAATTATTATTACAAGTAATTTTGTCCACTCAGTGTGACTACAGCTTTACTCTTTGTGCTGACTTGGTTGTTTATTTGAAATGGCTTCTTTTTAAAAAGTCATTTTGGGGATTTTTTTTTTTTTGCACCAAAATTATTGGATCCGTTTAAGATGTGAATTTTTAATCCAAATAAAGCATTTCAAAACTTTTTAAATCACTTGAAAGGCTTACGGCATTCATAAACTGTAGATTAATGATGTGTTCTAGTGATTCTAGTGGAAAATCCGATGGCTCAGTGAAGCCTCTATTGCCAGCAAGGTAATTAACACTTTCAGATGCTCAGAGAGGTACTAAACATATTTAAAACATATTTAAACAGTGGTCCAACCATAATATTATAAAGCGAGTAGAATACTTTTTGTACGCCAAAAAACAAAGTAACGACTTTATTCAATGATATCTAGTGATGAACAATTTCAAAACACTGCTTTGAAGCTTTATGAATCATTTGTTTCGAATCAGGGGTTCGGAGTGCCAAAGTCCCGTGATTTCAGTAAAGGAGGCTTTGTTACATCATAAGTGATTTGCAGTTTCAATAGTTCACGTGACTGGCAGTTTGATACACGTTGATACAAGTTTGATACACTCATTCGAAACAAACGATTCGTAAAGCTTTGAAGCAGTGTTTTGAAATCGGCCATCACTAGATATAAGTTATTTTGGTTTCTCGTCGCTTTATAATATTAAGGTTGAACCTTTGTACTCACATGAACTGTTTTAAATATGTTTAATACCTCTCTGAGCATCTGAAAGTGTTAATTATCTTGCTGGCAATAGAGGCCTCACTGAGCCATCAGATTTCATCAAAAATATCTTAATTTGTGTCCGAAGATGAACAAAGGTTTTACGGGTGTAGATCGATATGAGGGTGAGTAACTAATGACACAATATTAATTTTTGGGTGAACTAACGCTTTAAGCTCATGTCTGATCCACAGATCAGGGGTACAGCAAAAGCAGTGTGGTGTTCTCACTCACCTGCTTGCTTTGTGCTGGTGCAGAGACACAGTGCCATAGTTGTAGACACTTTGACACTGCAGCTCTGAGGAGGAGTATCACTGCGGCACGCTGCAGGCAGCTGACTATGGGCCGCCGGCCCAAACACAGCACTCAGACTGGGCCGTGATGTTAGTGTCCTGCCCCCATGCTCTTCACTTACATTAGTGCAGAGAGGGTTTGTCCCTATAGGGCTTTCCTTATAGCTGGGCTTTTATAGTGTACATAAAGAAGAGGAGAAGGTGGTTAATAACCATGAAGGTGTTTTATAATGTTGTTTATGGTTGGTTGGACTAGTGTAGTAGCTGAATTTGTTGCACGTTGTAGGCGAAGGCTTTTACACGAGCAAGTGGATTGTTGACCATTGTGATGCCAAACCATGTGTCTGATTATGACAAGGGGTGAAATGTCACATTTAGTGCTGCTGTACTGTATTTAATTGACCTTCTTCTGTAGGCCTTGGTTTATTTGAGGGAGATTTTGAATGTGATATAACAGCACCATCTAGTGATAAATTCACATTATTGTATGTGAAGATTGTAGCTATATAAATTTTATTTATAGTGTTTTCATGTATTTCAGATTACCTTTTTGTTTTTGTTAGTTTCACTTGTAAATGTTTCATTAATGTGCTCTAAATATTGACTATTACAGATTTCTAAAGATGACCATTGGGCTGATCTAATAAAGCAGACGAGTAGCTGAAATTAATTCATTGTGCTAAATTATACATTTGTATTAATTAATTGTGTCATATCTGGTTAAATTTATCAGGTTGTGCTACCTGTTTACCTATCACCTGTTTAAATGAATAGTTGATCGAATAATAATTTTGAATATTGTTAATGAAATTTATCATTATTTACACGTCTTTTGAAACAAAATGTCCTCCTTTGAGCAAAAAAAGATTTAGGGTTGCTGAATGTCCAAGCCGCTTTTTTCCATAGAATGAAAGTCAATGGTGACCACAGTTGTCAAACATATTTAAGGCATATTTTTAAAGTTTCTTACATTTCTTCTTTCTAGAGTAATCATATACAACAGTTATTTTTATGTTGTAATGATATTTTAACAATATTGCTGTTTTTATAGTATTTTTGATTGAATGAAACCACCTTGGTGAGCATTATTTGGAAAGTATTATTTTAAAAACAATATATAGTGCATGAGTTACATGGGCTACTTTTATGATGCTTTTATGGTCCATTTTTGTCCTTTTTGGAGTGTGACAGTCGCTGGTACCCTCCTCTTTTATTCTGTAGAAGAAAGCAGCTCAGAGATTATGCTAAAATTTTCTTTTGACGCTCCACAAGAGAAAGAATCCCATATACGTTTAAATCATGGAAGGAAATAGATTTAGTTAACTATACAATTAGTTTAAGGTCAGTTATCAGCACATTGTGTTGTACATTTTCTAAGAATTCAAAGATCTAAACTCATTTCTGTCCTTTTGCTTACTAGCATACATCAGAAGTAAGTCTAATAAGTTACAGGTCATTTTGAAGGTTAAATATGAATTATATTTATCTTCTACTATTAAATAACTCCCTTTCGCTCCACAGAGATGCTGAAAGAAGCTCCAAACCTGAGCAGCATGCAGTCCCTCAGACCAACCATTTCAGCAGCGGCATCAAAAGCTCCTCCCAGGCCGAGGGCCTCCAGCAGACAGCACATGTTGAGGTGGCAGAACTGAGGCTGGAGCGAGACGGTGAGGAGTGCTACGTTTACAGCAAGGAAGTGTCGGATGATCCTGTTAAAGCCATTTCCCCTGGAGAGATGGAGATGGAGGGGCTTTCCCAATCAGGTGCCCATTCTCGCCCGCCATCCACGGTGCCCACTCACAGGAACGGGCTGCCCTCCTCAGGCATGCCCCCTGATCAGAACGGGAACATGGTGTATAAGAGGGGTCTCGTCCCACGTACAGACACCGAGAAAAAGGTACAAAGGAAAACTGCACTGGCTCAGGTCGAGCACTGGGTGAAAGTGCAGAAAGGAGACCCCAAAAGGTCAGTTTTGTTTGTGTAGACTCCCTTATATCTGCTGTGATGGGGGAAAAATGCTAGGAAACCATACAGGGTTATGTGCAATATGCTCATTAAATGATGTAACATTGAGAATTCAAGCCATTGTAGGATTATGAATCCATGTGGTTTCTTCTTATAAAGGAGCTCCCTCTAGCGGTTGTGATAAAAACACACTGGATATTAAAGGGAATGTTTTGTGTTCAATAGGAACTCCAGCAACAGCATTCCAGTGACTAAAAAGTCCTGAAAGTCCTCCTTTTCAAAAATCAAAAATTACATTTACATTATTGTACTTACAATAAGAGTCATTCTCCAGAATGAATATTTTCCCTACGGAAATGTAGTAATAATATAACATACTATATTATATTATAATTATTATGGCTGTTAATAATAATTCTGACTTTAATAATTCTAATAATTAAATATTTTTTAATTATTAAACATTAAAAATGTTTTTATCAATCATATTTTTCCCCCCTGATTTTGGCTTCCAATGATTGTGAAAACAATGTAATCGAGGTAAAATGATTGTTGTGCAGCTGCCGCATTCCGTCCAACGCACATTCCTTTCTTTCACAGCGATGCACTTTCGTTCCTCCCTGAGCCAAACTTCACCTCCAAATCAGCCAAATAAATGTGTTGTAAGATGCAGTCTACTGTTGCCGAACTGCGGAATGTGTTTGGTACTATACAGTGTTATTAAAAGTACATTAGGCCATGAAAGAGATATTGTGCGGCTTTCTGTGTGCGTGCGAGTCAGAGCCGAATGCGGATTAGCAAATGGGCTTCGGATACACGGCTAAATGGTCAAATAGATACATCAAATAGACACAAAAATGTCAAAATGCTGTTTTGGTGAGTATTGATATAAACACAATCTGTTTTGTCTTAAGTAAACATACACAGTTAAGAAAGAACACACATGTGTAACAGTACATTAGATCCGAGCTCTTAAAGTGACAACAGCCTAATAAACTACTATCTGTCATTAATGGTAATCAACGACAAATGACAAAGGAAAATCACTCTCTGATCTTTACTGAATATTATAAGTAGCATTAATAAGGATTCATCTGTATTTGCAGTAAGAGTAAGTTTTTACAGTTGAATATTCAGTTCCTGTTATATGGCTCTTATTTAAATAAATACCACTGTACAGTCGTGGCCAAAAGTTTTGAGAATTACATAAATATTAGTTTTCACAAAGTTTGCTGCTAAACTGCTTTTAGATCTTTGTTTCAGTTGTTTCTGTGATGTACTGAAATATAATTACAAGCACTTCATACGTTTCAAAGGCTTTTATCGACAATTACATGACATTTATGCAAAGAGTCAGTATTTGCAGTGTTGGCCGTTCTTTTTCAGGACCTCTGCAATTCGACTGGGCATGCTCTCAATCAACTTCTGGGCCAAATCCTGACTGATAGCTACCCATTCTTTCATAATCACTTCTTGGAGTTTGTCAGAATTAGTGGGTTTTTGTTTGTCCACCCGCCTCTTGAGGATTGACCACAAGTTCTCAATGGGATTAAGATCTGGGGAATTTCCAGGCCATGGACCCAAAATTTCAACGCTCTGGTCCCCGAGCCACTTTTGCCTTATGGCACGGTGCTCCATCGTGCTGGAAAATGCATTGTTCTTCACCAAACTGTTGTTGGATTGTTGGAAGAAGTTGCTGTTGGAGGGTGTTTTGGTACCATTCTTTATTCATGGCTGTGTTTTTGGGCAGAATTGTGAGTGAGCCCACTCCCCTGGATGAGAAGCAACCCCACACATGAATGGTCTCAGGATGCTTTACTGTTGGCATGACACAGGACTGATGGTAGCGCTCACCTTTTCTTCTCCTGACAAGCCTTTTTCCAGATGCCCCAAACAATCGGAAAGGGGCTTCATCGGAGAATATGACTTTGCCCCAGTCCTCAGCAGTCCATTCACGATACTTTCTGCAGAAGATCAATCTGTCTCTGATGTTTTTTTTTTTTGGAGAGAAGTGGCTTCTTTGCTGCCCTTCTTGACACAAGGCCATCTTCCAAAAGTCTTGGCCTCACTGTGCGTGCAGATGCGCTCACACCTGCCTGCTGCCATTCCTGGGTAAGCTCTGCACTGGTGGCACTCCGATCCCGCAGCTGAATCCTCTTTAGGAGACGATCCTGGCACTTGCTGGACTTTCTTGGATGCCCTGAAGCCTTCTTTACAAGAATTGAACCTCTTTCCTTGAAGTTGCTGATGATCCTATAAATTGTTGATTTAGGTGCAATCTTAGTAGCCACAATATCCTTGCCTGTGAAGCCATTTTTATGCAACGCAATGATGGCTGCACGCGTTTCTTTGCAGGTCACCATGGTTAACAATGGAAGAACAATGATTTCAAGCATCACCCTCCTTTTAACATGTCATGTCTGCCATTCTAACCCAATCAGCCTGACATAATGATCTCCAGCCTTGTGCTCGTCAACATTCTCACCTGAGTTAACAAGATGATTACTGAAATGATCTCAGCAGGTCCTTTAATGACAGCAATGAAATGCAGTGGAAAGGTGGAAAGTTAATTTTCATGGCAAAGAAGGACTATGCAATTCATCTGATCACTCTTCATAACATTCTGGAGTATATGCAAATTGCTATTATAAAAACTTAAGCAGCAACTTTTCCAATTTCCAATGTTTATGTAATTCTCAAAACTTTTGGCCACGACTGTACATCTTCTTGAAAAAATTAAAACACTGTTTAGTTTGTTTTGGTTTTTTTGTCCATTTTATTTGTAATTAATTTCTTAGTTCTTATTGCATTGTTGACTCTTTACTTATAGTTCTGTAATTGTTTTGAGGACCTTTACTTACATTAGTTAACCTAGTTTTTACTGAAGTGTCGCTAATTAAATGACTCATATCGTGAAATAAGACTTTGATCAAATTGCCCACCAATAATTAATAATAATTTCAATATTGACCAAAATAATCATGATTATTATTTTTGCCATAATCAGGCATCCTTATTTTCAAGTATTGTATTATTAAATATTATTATTATTATTAATAAATGAATTTGTAGATCAAAATCAAATTGCACTTACAAAAAGAACCAGCCTCTAGTATACTTTATATATAATATATATAAAATCTTTGTATTAAACATAGAACTTTCCCTGAAGGATATAAACGGTATATGTTAGTATATATTAAATATCAAATTGATCAAATATTAAATACCTATAACATTAAAATATGTTCTTATTTGTGTTATTTAATTGGCATAATGAATAAAATTAAAAAGAATAATAAATATTATATGAAAGTTTAATCTATTAATTACTGTATTATTATTATTATTATTATTAATTATTGTTATTATTATTATTAATTTCATTTGCAGCTCAACTTGTTTCTCAGCTCAGAATAAAAAAATTTTAGAGAAAAGAAAAAAAGAGTAAATAAATGTTTTTATATAAATATTGTGTGTATATTGCATATGTATGCTAATTGACTGTGAGAAGGGCAGCAATACTAACAGTAAAAAACTTACACATTACAGCCATCCCACTGCTGAGTACACCCTACCCAGACGGACGCCTCCTCTCCAGCCTAAGTCCGTCATGATGGAGACGTACCAGTCGTTGCCAAAGACTACTCGCCACCACTCCGGAAGCAGTTCCCCCCCAGTGCCCCGCAACCTGCCTAGTGACTACAAGTACGCCCACGACCGTCTGAGTCACTTTCGTATGTCCACTGATGAGCGGATGGCCACTAAAGAAGGCATGGTGTGGCAGCTGTACGAGTGGCAGCAGCGCCAACAGTTCCGCCACGGAAGCCCCACCGCGCCAATCTACACCGGGCCTGACTACATGGACACGTCTGGCTTCAGGGTCACTCTAGAAATGCCACGATCCATATCTGTGCCCCCATCACCATGTGACATACCCTCATCTGGGCACCCTTCCAAGTCCTTGTCCCCACGCAGGCCCCACACGCCCGCCGATAGGGTGACAGTGCGCCCGCTGGATGACTTTGCCACAGCGGACACACCCAGTTTGGGTTCTCCCAGAGGAATATGTTCCCAGATCTCAAAGGTAGGGAACGTGAAGCAGTTCACATAATCTCACAAATTTTAAATTAGTTGTGGCAAGTTCTTCTCTTTGTTCAGACCACTGGAGTTTTGACCACCAAAGGCGTAAAGCGTTATGGGAAAACCGAGTTTCCCTATACTCAGGCTTTGATTTGGACAGGATTCACACAGTCTTCACTCAGGGTTTGACTCCCAGGTGCAGAGGGTGTGTGTAAAGAGAGCGATTTTGTTTATGTGTGTCGCTGAAGTTGCTTGTGTGACAAATAGTAGCATCTGCCGGCTACACCCCCCACATGAGAGCGCCGCTCCCAGCGCAACATTCACATGCGGCAGCAGCCACAGAATCCTCTGTGCCTTTTACAAGTTAACATACTGTCACGACCATTTCTGCTTTGCATACGCTGGGACTTGTGTGAACTCACTAATTACATGCCTCCAACAAAAAGATTCACAGAAGCTGTCAAAAAACAGATAGAAAAACACAGCTTCAGTCACTGTGCAGTGATGCCACAAAGAATATCTCAGAGGAATCTGAAAATCTGAGACTACTAGTGAAAATGCTTACATTATTGTTTCATTATATTATGAGTATAACAATTGACATAACAATTATCAGCATAAATTAAGTAAAAAAATTAACATTTAATTTCATAATGTCATTTTGTATGTCCCTTTTTGCTTTACTTACGTTAACATTTAAGCTGCACAAACTCCACGGGTTTGTGTAAAACCCGATGATCATGTTCTCCAGTATGATTTGAGAATGATTCAAAGAAAACGCATGATCATTGTGACAAATTTGCTAATTTGATTAATAAAATCTTGAAATAATTTTCTGTCATATTGTTTTTAAAAAAAAGTCTGTTTATTTCCAATTTTAAAATAGATTTTGAAGATTTTCAATGAAATATCACACTTTTGTTGCCCACTGTATGTAAGTGAGTGTACACAAACACTACGGTTCAAAAGTTTGGTGTTAGTAATTTGTATTTTTATAGAAATTGATAGTTTTATTTAGCAAGGGTACATTAAATTTTTCATAAGTGACAGTTAAGACATTTAGGCATAATATATGTGACCCTGGCCCACAAAACATCATAAGGATCAGTTTTTTGAAATTGAGATTTATACTATATCAGTTGAAAGCTGAATAAATAAGCTTTCCATTGATGTGTGGTTTGGTAGGATAGGACAATATTTGCCAAGATACAACTATTTGAAAAACTGGAATCTGAGGGTGCAAAAAAATCTAAATATTGAGAAAATCACATTTAAAGTTGTCCAAATGAAGTCATTAACAATGCATTTCCATTCAAAATAATACAAAAATGAATTTTTGATATATTTACGGTTGGAAATTTACAAAATATCTTCATGTAACATGATCTTTACTTGATATCCTAATGATTTTTGGCATAAAAAAATCAATAATTTAGACCCATACAATGTATAGTTGGCTATTGCTACAAATCTACTCGTGCAACTTATGAGTGGTTCTGTGGTCCAAGGTCACATATTACAAAGGATTCATATTTAAAAGTAATAAGAATTTTTTTCTAATCAGTATATCAGAATGATTTCGAAAGGATCATGTGACACCGAAGCCTGAAGTAATGACTGCTGACAATTCAGCTTTGCCATTGCAAGAATAAATTATAATTTAAAATATAATTAAAATAATAAACTGTTATCTCAAATTATAATAATAATTCACAATACTACCGTTTTTTTATTTACATTTTTTTTTTCTTCAGTTCAGTCAAATTTTTCCTTTTTAAATAGTTAATAATAAGAGTGACTTTTTTCAAGTATTTTTATATTTGTTTCAAAAACAGATATTGAAAGTACAGATATTGTAATCCCTTAATTTATGTGGATGAATAAGTACTGCATGCATGAAATTGGAGAAGAATTAGAAATGTTATTTCCTAAAAGTAGTTTCAGATAAACACAGATGGATGCTGCTGTCACTGCCTGTCTTGTGATGTCAACTACCCAGCTGCAGAAGCCTATCTATAGATGCATCTTAAAGGCTGAAGTGTTTTTCATAGAGTGGTTTCACGGACCTCCATGGTGGATCACTAGACTGTGTTTAGCTGATAAGATTTGCCAAAGGCTAAGCAAAGCACCCAATAAACCGCCTCAGCAGTGGTCTCTTTCTTCTGATCTTGTATTTAAATAAAAAACCTATTATACAGCAAAAATGCAGTGTCGTGGGATTCGCATTGGAAACAGTCTACATTGCTACTCTGCTGGTAGCAAACAAATGTTATTTTAAGAAAGCAGGTTGGAGATAATTTATGTGTAGTTAATTAAATCTCTTGTTGTTTGTGTCCTTTTGAGGTGCTATGATGGGCCTAGATGAAGAATTTTGTATGTTAAGCAAAACTGTCAAACCCTCGAAGCCCTGTGGCACATTTGAAATCAAGCACACACTTTCTTAACTAAAATAAACAGATGAATGAGTAAAATGTGCTCTGCTGAGCACTAGTTTTGTGCTAAACTTTGAAACTGACTTTTACTTGACTTCAAAAATATACATTCAACTAAAAAATAGTGGCAAGAGGACTGTGAATTTCTTCATTCTCATTATCAATGCCACCATTTTGTATATTTTGTGTCTCTGCAGACCTCGCAAATGGAAAGGAGATCCATGCCAACAATGGGCTACATCACACACACAGTCAGTGCGCCAAGTCTGCATGGAAAAACGGTAAGACTTCCATAAAGAACAGACTTTTTCAGATCTAGGAAAACGTAGGGAAACAGAAGATCTGCTTGGTAGTTTGCATTTCGACCCACAAGGAGCGTTTTGCTTTCTAGTTTTGAGAAAGTGATCTGAGAAATGTCGTTAAAGCCTAGCAGCTCGCCACTCCTATTGGCCAAATTTCACAACATCTTACCGCCGCCCTGGTGGTCACCTCCTGAAGTGCTTTCTCTCCCGTCTCCCCGCTGTCCTGCAGCCGGAGGAGTTGACCCTGCTGCTCATCCAGCTCAGGAGACACCGGGCCAAGATGGCCGACGTGCACAGCGACACGTTCACACACCTGCAGCACCAGCACAACGGCCTCTCTGGCCCCAGTTTGCAGGTTAGAGGGTCACATTTCCCCCTCAACCCACCCTGAGCATATCATGCCCTCCTTTTCCCTAACCTCCATTCTGTGCTCATCTTTACAGTCGTGCGCTGTTGGTTCTAGTTGTGATTGCGTTGGTTTGGTGTTAGCTCTCCATTAGCATGGAGTCTGCGGTAGAACGTTACAGCTTGGGCTGCGCAATGTGACGTAACAGCCTGTTTTGTGTTTTTGAAGAACCTTTGCTCTGCATTTTGGTATTTTTTTTTTTTTTGGACTTTTTTGTAGTTTCTTACTCTTGTATTTTGGATCCACAGATTGCTTCTCAGATGTTAACAGCATGTTGCTTGTTGACTTGCCTGCATTCACATGAATGAATGTTGCCATGAACAGAAAACATATAGAAGACATCACTGGTTTACTTGTATAAATGAAATTTTAGAGATGAAATGTGTCAGAAAGGTACTCAGAAATTAGCTGACATAAGCTGTGTCCCATTCCACTCTCTAGATCTCTCTCGGTTACTGGGTTGCACGTTAATGGATTCGTTCGCTTCAATATTAAAATTTCCTGATAATTTATTCACCCCCATGTCATCCGAGATGTTTGTCTTTCTTTCTTCAGTTGAATAGAAATTAAGGTTTTTGAGAAAAACATTCCAGGTCTTTTCTCCATATAGTGGACTTCACCAGGTTACAAATTATAGCTTCAAAGGACTCTACACAATCCCAGACAAGGGATAAGGGTCTTGTCCAGCGAAACGAACTGTCATTTTCTAAAAATAATAATAAAAATGTATATACTTTTTAACCACAAATGCTCAAAACTGCTAGGCGATGCTCCACCCATTATGTAATCACGTTGGAAAGGTCATGCAGAAGTACCGCAGTGGGGCGAAAATCTCATTTTGTCCTCCAACTTCAAAATTGTCCGACATTGTTGTTTTACCTTTTTTTGTAAAGGGTGTTTGACTTAGTCTTTGCATGTTCGCTTTGTAGACACTGGATCACTACGGTAAACATCTTGGATGACACAGATGTGAGTAAATTATCAGGAAATTTTAATTATGAAATTTTAATATGTGAACTAATCCTTTAAAACTTCACTAGTATTCTACAACATTTATAGCACTTGCATACAGATTTTTGCATTTTGTGTTAAAGGGGTTTATCTCATATTTTCTTAAATCACGTATTTGAAAGTACAGTGCATCAGTCTGGGTTCAAACTGAAGATGGAAAAATGACAGTAACTATTTTGCTTGTCAATAGGAATTAAAACCGGAAAAAAGGGTCAATAACCCATTGCATGCACTTGTACAAAGTGTTGTGACATACCAGCATTTAAGTTTTACAGTGTCCATGAAAATCAGTCTCTCTCTTGAATGCTGTACTCTCAGCCATGAGTCATGTGACCTCTCTCTTCATTTCCCACTTAAAGGCAGATGACACTTACATCCAGCTGAAGAAGGACCTGGAGTATCTAGACCTGAAGGTGGGCTCTAGTGGATCTGCCTTCACCTTCTTCCTCCGCCCATCTTCTCCCTCTCTCCTCAAGGCATAAATTCTTCCTGATTTATCCCCCCTCCTTATTCTTTGTAACAGCTGCTCTGCTCTCTAACACTGAAGGATGTGTAGAGTGAATTTTGAAACCGATGATTAAATTTACATCTGTCAATATTCAGAGAGCAATGTGTAATTTTAAGCTTTTACTGCTAAAAATCAGATTTTATTCTGCAATTTAGCAATAAAAGTCTTGGCGGATGCATGGATGTAGTGACTAGTGATGGCTGCAAATGTTACGAATCCAGGAGGAGAGTTTGACAATTGATGGTCAGATGGATGCTAGAATCTGATTCTGAATTGTCTTTGCTACTGTATGTGCAATGGCATAAGTTGCGCCTAGGGCTGCATGATATTGAAGAGAAATGTTGTTTATGGTTCCTTGTTAAATTATGCAATTTGTGATGTGTTAATGCTGTGCAGTTTAAATTATATTTAAATATATTTATAAACATGAACAAGAAAATGATATAACCAACATACAGGTTTCACATTCATCTGCTGGTGACTTGGGTTAACTCACCTTCTCAGACTAGCGATGAGAGCGTCAAAACAGCTTGACATACAATAAAAGAAAAAAAACCCCAGAAAACTCCTTTTATATTAACAATACATCGAACCTAATTTTCCAGACTTTTCTTGTACGCAAGGCGATTATTTGTTCTATATTTTCTGTGAACCTAAAACTTGGAAGTATTAAGTCAAGCCACCATAATATGCATATCATGATTTGAACATTTGCAATATTTTGATAAATTCAGTATATCGTGCAGCCTTCATAGCACTTATATAGAGTTTCTCCTCTTTTGTCACAAACTTTATGGTCACTGACTTTGATGATCCTCTTTGATATAGAGTGCATTACTTGCATTAATAATTTATATTTCAAATGTACAGTCAAACCAAAATTTATTCAGACACCTTCAGCATTTCACACATTATCGCTATAGTTTAAAAAAATGGTAATAAAATATGACAGTTAAACTGTGTCTGAAAAATTTTTTTATCTTGATAATGTCTGATAACACTTATGGTCAGGCCAAAGTGTCGGAATAATTTTTGGTCCCATATTTTTTTTATCAATTTTACTGGTAGTCCACCATATGAACTATATAATATGTCCCAGTTTACTTTATTTTGCTATTGTCACTTGAACTATAGTGTCCTGCACCCACTAGTGTCTAAAAAAAAAAAAAAGTGTCTGAATAATTTTTGGTTTGACTATACATTTCCAAAGTATGCTTAAATTTATACCCACAGTTCACATAAACCTTTTTTATCTTCATTTCAAACAGATGAAAAGTATTGAACCTCTCATCTATTCGGTACACAGTGCGTTCTGTTTGAATGTAAGGATGGTGTGTGCACAAAATGTGACCACTTCATGCCGTCACCTGCTGCAGTGATGTAATCCCCCCTGGACCGTTATCGTTGTGTGCCTTGCACATGATCATACCCATATGCATGTGCTTTTTTGACAGCCTAATTGTTTCTGTTTTTCAAGGACATCCAAGGTTGTTCTTTTGGTAAAATATCAATACTGCCCTGATGAATTGTCATAATGATTTCATTCTAATTGTGACCGTTACATGAAGGCTGTCCTGATTATTTCAGTGCAAACGTGGAATTATTCTAGAACCTGAGATTTGCTGTTAATGAGAGAACGTTTACAGACAGCTGTTCTTACTTATGCAGTATCCTTTAGCTAACCCTTGTTTATCACTAAATGATTCACTCCCACATGGGTTCATGTCAAGTTCATTGCCGATGAAAGTATTGATACTTTGCCAAAGAAAGAGCAGTGCTTTGGGTGGATCGTTGCGGCTATCCCCAAATACCCCAGTTGTTATTTGTTCGTAAACACATCTCTGAGCTTCCAAAAAACAGTGTTGGTTTGTTTTGTTATGCTTTTATTTTTTTTTCATCTTGAGATATTACCGTCTTGTTCTTTTTAGTTTGCCAAAGCACAGTTGTTTACATGATTTCAGCAACCTTTTGTCAATAGAATGTGCAATCTTGTTGGTTGCTTGATCGATGCAACCTTACAGCCTCATAGTCTTGGTGTTCATTCTAATTTCGTTGAAAGTGTATGAGCTTTTGAATTTTGTCAACAGGTAACTGGACGTGACTCTCTTAAAGATCGACCACCTCGGCCTGTTAAAATAGCTGAAAGTGACATAGATGTAAGTTCTCTTCTCTCTTTATTAATGCCCACTTTCGGACCCGTTACCCTTTTCATTCTTTCTGTTTGCATTTCACAAATGCTGCTACTCGAGTCTGAATTTGTACGAGTAAACACAAACATTGAAGCGAGGCGGTTGTACGCGCTGTGGGAGAAGCAAACTCTCTCGGTGTCAAGAAGAAATTGAAATTATTGACGAGGGCTTTATATATTCAATGCTCAATTTAAAGAGAAAAATACATGCAATGGGACTTTCATACTTTGGGCTTGTAAATTTTTCAGTTTGATTTTTGTATTCCAGTGCTCTCACTGTTTTTCGTTTGATTGGAGGTAAATAATCTGGAAGTCCTGGCTTTTCATCATTAACATTGTTTCAGTTTAACAATTTATACGAGTTTTGTTGGTGGATTTATCTGTGTGATGAATTTTTAATGTTGTTAAAACAACTATATATGGCGGTAAAATAATAACAGCTTAATAATTAATTGGAGGGAATGATAAACAGAGTAGAGAATAAACAGGCAGTGTGAAGAAGACTGTAAACAAGACACTTCTGCAGCTTCCGTCTCTCTCGCACACGTACCCTGTAACCCATTTTTCAGTGAGAAAATGCTGTTTGTTTCTGCAGATAATGACACATAAATTGTCTTGGGTGCATGGAGTTTATGCTAATGAATATCTTCAATAGTGAGAAATGTTGAATATGGAATAGCAGAAGAATGTATTCCGTCGGCCCACTGTTTGATATGTTTGTATGCTTTAATGGATTCAGTTCAGTCATGCCCTCTGTTTGGTGACCATGTTTTATTGCTGCTTGTGATCATCTCCCCAGGTAAAGCTTAGTAGGTTATGCGAGCAAGACAAGATCCTACAGGAGCTGGAGGCCAGGATACGCACACTCAAAGAAGATAAGGTGCTTTGTGTTTTTTCCCTATCTAAATTCCATATTGTAAACCAGGCTTTGATGTTATATTGAATAGTGTATCAACTGAATGGTGAAAATTTGTCTGTTTTCAGTGGGGCTGCACGATTGTGACAGAAATTGTAATTGTCATTTTATATACACTACCGTTGAAAAGTTTGGGGCCAGTAAGATTTTTTTAAAAGAAATTAATACTTTTATTTAGCAAGGACGCATTAAATTGATCCTAAGTGACCGTAAAGACATTTATAATATTACAAAAGATTGTTACACGAAAGTTAGACATTTCTATCTATTCCTTTTAACTTTCTATTCATCAAAGAAAAAAGTGTAATGGTTTCCATTAATTAATTTATTAAGCAATATTGAGTATAAGTGATGTCTTTGAAAAATCAGTTGATAGCTTGAAGATCTATTTCTACTTGATCTAACCCTTTAAAATACTTTGTTGCAGAGCTGCCCGATTCATAGTAAAAAGATCGTGGTCTCAATTCAAACACCGACACACTCTTAGTTTATTCATGATAACGATTCTCCCACGTCTTTAAACCTTTGACAAAATCATACCGTAACATTCAAATGTGTTTGTGCTGCCAGAGCCAGAGAGAGCAGTTTTGAACCACACATTAGTTGGCCTGTTTCTGTATTACAAAAATTCAAATTATCACAGAAATACTGAGATATAAGTTTTAAGTTAGTATGTAAACCCTGATGTCTATGTTAGCGATCAAAACAGAGCAAACTACCTTTTGAAACGAACTTGGCGCGTCAAATAACAACAACAACAATTACATCTTGTTCCAGTAGTTGGTGACAAGTGACAACTTTTTTTGTCATTGAATCATTCATTCAAAAGATTTGTTCAAAAACACTGATTCATTTATATAAATACATATTATATATACAGCAATTTATATTTTGTCAGAACTTCTAGTAAATTTTATGTTATTTTGTTTGGTTGTATATTCAGAATCGTGGGAGAATCGGGATCTCTAAAAATTGTGATTCTCATTTTATCCAGAATTGTGCAGCTCTACTTTGTTGCTGTTGTGACCCTAGTGCTAGTTCTTTTTCTTTCTTTATCTGCATCCTCTTCTGTTTCTCACCTTATCTAGGACAAGCTCGAGTCTGTTCTGGATGTTTCCCATCAGCAGATGGAACAGTACCAGGACCAGCCCGCCCATGCAGAGAAGATCGCCTATCAACAGAAGCTGTTACGGGAGGATGTGGTCCACATCAGGGCAGACATCTCACAGGTGTCCACGGTGAGGACACGTACCCGTGTCCATACACTGACAAAAGATTCAAGAATATCAATGCAATACTAATACCATATTAGTGATTGCGATACTGATATCAGCTCATTGTATTAGTATTGAGGCTTGCTTCTGTTCTGTGATAAACAGGAGATGGAGAATGCTTGGGCAGAGTACAACCACTTAGAGAGAGATGTGGACAGACTGCGTTCAGCACTTCAAGACCAGATGACTCACAGTGCTCTCTCTCAGGTCAGACCCAGAGGAAAATGACACCAAGCTGTTTTAACCCTTTTTAAAATGCAAATGCCGGACAGATGTCTTTCTTTACTCAAACCCAAAACTGTATTTCAGCTTTTATCCCTTTAATTCATGCTTCCAAACTAAAGTATCAATACTGTTTGAGCAGCAGAGTGTATCAAAAGATGTTAAACCGTGTCAGCCTCCTTTTCTATTCAGCATTCACCTCTCAGTCCGGTAATTGATAGAGAAAGAACAAAGTGATGAAAGAGATATGGAGCTCTCGGAGCTGGAGAGAAGATCTAATGTCAGTTTTTGATCAGCGTGATAGAGCCGTAAGAACAAGGCATACAGTGTCTAAGATTATTGATTTCTCAAGTATTTGAGTAAGAGCGTGCACAGACACAGTCAATAAATTATGGCTTATTCTGAAAATACAAATAAGAGAAAATCCTGCCCTTTCTTCAGTTCCTCTTTGATTTTCTAACAGGCAAAATTAAAAGCTCAAAGACAAGCCTCAGGGTCAGCATTTTTCTTTTTAACAGTGACTACTCACTGTGGTAAGAAAGTACTTCTGTTCTGTTCTGTTATATTCTATTCTATCATATTCTAAATCTAATTCTATTCTAATTCTATTCTTTAGCTTTTTGTTATATTTTTATTTTTCTCTGTTATGTTATATTTAGTGCTGTCAGTCGATTAAAAAATTAACTAGATTAATCACATATTTTTTCTGTGATTAATCACAATTAAAACACTTACATTTGTATGTTTTAATATATTTTATAATGTAATAATTTCACAGTTAATCTCCTAATTAATGTAGAAAAAACATAAAGACAGTATATTTTAAATACTAATGGCATCTTTTTTATGAATAAAGGCCAGTATCATTGATGCTAATACTGGCACTGATGTCTCTATGAAATTGATTTTTTCCCCTCAATTTTAAATATCAATTATAGCCATTCAGCATTACAGTGTAATTGAAAGTTATCAATTTTTTAACATTTATTAGGTTTCAAAAAATATATAATAGCATTTATTTTTAAGTGAACTTAAATCCTCACATAAACTCATAATAAATGTCATATTTACCTGAGCCTGTTCTACCTGTAAAAAAAGTTAAAAAAGTTAAAAAAAAATTAAAAAAAGGGAAAGAAAAAAAAGTCTGCACTGCATAAGTTATAGCCTAAATTAAATATAGTTTAATTCCTATTAAAGCTACAAAAGTTCTTAAGTCAAGAGCAGATACCGAATATATGCATACATTTATACATACACACACACACACTCTCTCTCTCTCTCTCTCTCTCTCTCTCTCTCTCTCTCTCTCTCTCTCTCTCTCTCTCTCTCCCTCTCTCTCTCTCTCTCTCTCCCTTTTATTTAATCCAAAATGATTCAATTCTGTGCTACTGTGCAGCAAGAGAAATCTCAGCTGAGGAAGGAGCTGTGGCGGATCGAGGACGTGCTTGCAGGCCTGAGCTCCAGCAAAGCCAACTACAGAGTGACCATTGACTCTGTGCGGAATCCAGGTGAGAGCGGGCCCCTGCCTGCCATCACCCCCATGCACTGGAATACAGACCGAGGTATTGAGGTCAAACATCACCACACGCAACTCTGTTTACTGCATACAGATGCTACTGATAATCATACATGTGTTTTCATTTTGTTTTGTTTTTGTTTTTGCTCTGTGATCTCAACATTTTGTGTGACCCAGAGAGGAAACTCGTGCCTTCAGCGTCATTGTCCGCAGTGCCTTCGCTCTCTGCGAGCCCATCCATGGGTGAACTGAAAGCTGCTCAGTCCAGTCCCCATCTCAGCCCGATGCAGTCTACTCAGCAGCCTCTGCAGCTCTCGCATCCACCCCACAAGCAAAAATGGGTGAGTGAATGAAACAAAATAATCAGGAATGAGTGAATCAAGTAATCAGTCTTACCTGGAGGGTAGGACTTTCACTGTAAAGATTGGGAATAATTGTTCTTCTGTTGCTCCTGTAAGTTATGGGGTGCCTCAGGGCTCTATCTTAGGGCTGTTCCTTTTTTCTGTATACATGAGTCCACTGGGCTCTATATTCAATAAATTTGGCATTTCATATCATAGTTACACAGTTGTACGTGCCGTTCAAAGCAGGAAATAATGCAGGTGAAAATTCTTTGCTGAATTGCCTTGAGGAGGTGAAATGTTGGATGACTCAAATTTTTTAATGTTAAATGATAAAAAGACTGAAGTGGCCAGTTTTCATCAAATGTAAAAACTCATGCCATTAACTTAGGCATAATTTTTGATTTCAAGCTTAAATTTGATCGTCAAATAAACACTGTAGTAAAAAATATTTTCTTTCAGTTAAGAAAAATTGAGTTTTTGAGAATTGAGAGAATTGAGTCAGTTTTATCAAAGAATGATCTTGAAAAAGTTGCTTTTGTATTTTCACACTTGGATTACTTTAATGCTATATAATGTAGGTTTGTCAGTCGTCCCTGTCGAGGTTATAACTGGCCAGACTACTGACAAATACTAAGAAGAGAGGCCAAAATTGGAGTTTATGGTCTCCACACTGGCTACCAGTTGAACAACGAATTTTCTTCAAAATTCTGTTATTCATTTTTAAAGCCATTCATGGTTTGGCCCCAGAGTACATCAAGGATCTGTTAGTTATTCAGTCCTCCACAAGATTGCTAAAATCAAACTCACAGATTATGCTTAAGGTTCCACATACCACATCCTAAGTGTAGACGGGATCGAGCATTTTCAGCTGTGGCCCCTAGACTATGGAATGATCTTCTTTTTTCTGTGTGTTGTTCGATCACTCTGCAGCTGTTCAAATCATGTCTTAAGACCTATTTTTGCTCACAGGCATTTGATGTGTATTTTTTATAGATGTTTACTTATGTATTTTAATTAATTACTATCTTTTTTTTTTTTTA
This sequence comes from Zacco platypus, assembly GCA_038088235.1. Classification (NCBI taxonomy): domain Eukaryota; kingdom Metazoa; phylum Chordata; class Actinopteri; order Cypriniformes; family Xenocyprididae; genus Zacco; species Zacco platypus. The sequence goes on from CM076085.1 coordinate 17,998,719, forward strand.
CATTAATTTTCTTTATTTGTGTGTTTGAAATGATTTTCTTCTACAGCAATTTGGTATGATTTTATGTTTTTTTTTTTTGTTTGCTTTTTAAAGTGGTTTATACATAAATGATTAATTTATTGAAGATTTATCTGTATTTATGGATGTTTTACGTTTACATATACAGCCTGAGGAAGATGCCCCACCCAGACCTCCCCTCCCTCACCTCTACAGCCCAGATGAACACCCCCCAGCTGTGCCCCCTCTCCCCAAAGAGACCTCTGTCATCCGCCACACATCAGTCCGGGGCTTGAAACGACAGTCTGATGAGCGGAAACGTGACCGTGAGATCGGGCAGTACACGAATGGAGACCATAAGGTTTGTGACACTCAACGGTCCCTTGATAAGGCCAGCTGTCATCTTTGCTAGATGTTAAATGTTGTTATAGTTCTGAGGAACTATTCTTCTGGAACTGTAGGTTGAGATACGGGCCTTCCTCAGTGAGCCTGAACTGCTGGCAGTTGGTGGACAAATGGGTGGCTTGAGCCGTGACAGTGGCTACCAAACTCTACCAAACAGAGGTACACACAGACTTGTACATGATAGGCACAGTCAGACTCAGGTTCGCACAAGGGTACCACACTCGCTGAAAAGAGAATGTGAGGTTTGGTTCATGTAAACCACAGTACAGATCATTGGTGATGTGAAAACTATCAGTAAGTAATAATTGTATTAATTATTCATTTTTAATTAATTATTTATATTTGCATCGTAACTTGTGGAGGTTCTTTCCAACTTCCATAATTCCCAATTTGGAGAATTTCGATAAAGTGTGGAAATATTAGTTAATACTTTTAGTTTTTTGAACTTTGAATTTAGTCAACATTATGAAGGAGCCAAAAATGTAAACAATATCATTTCCACCACCATCATTTTCTTCAAACAATGCTGTTAAATACAATACATAATTTGAGATGTGATGAAAATGATACTGAGGTGAAAATGTGCTTGATTTTCAGAAAAAAATAGAGAATTTTTCTGTAATACACCGATACTAATGTTCAAAAGTTTGGGGTCAGTAAGTTGTATTTTTTTTAAAGGTATTAGTACTTTTATCCAGTAAGGATGCATTAAATCAATCAAAAGTTACAGTAAAGTCTTTTACATTGACAAAATCTATTGAAATTTCTATTTGTCAAAGAATCCTCTGTATAATGGTTTCCAAATAATACAAAAGTATGTTTCCACAAAAATATTAAACAGAACAGCTGTTTTCAACATCAATAATATTAAATGTTTCTTGAGCATCAAATCTGTATATCAGATTGGTTTCTGAAGTGCTATGTGTTGCTATCACAGGAATCACATAAGATTTTAAAATAGAAAATGGTTATTTTAATTTGTCTAGTATGTCACAATAGTACTGTTTTTATTTTATTTTTGATCAAATAAATCCTACCTGGGTAAAAAAGGTCTTCTTTTAAAAGTATTAAAATATCTTACTAGCCCCAAACTTTTGTATGTAATGCACATACTATTGGACAATGTAAGCAGACAAATTAAAATGACTAAAATTACTAAAATGTGCTTTAATAGCCAAAAATGCCCATAGCTGAAGAAACACTCTTTCTTAATTTTTTCTTAAAGTGTGAGCATGATATAAGACTATAAGGTTACTCAGTTACTCAGGGTAGTGATAATGGAAGACAGTTAAGTATGATGTTGAAAGTATGATCTATTAGCTCAGAATTTGAGATGGTCTGAATTTGAAAGATTTGTCTAATCTAGTCCAACTTCTGTTAGGTTTAACTGGCTCATCTTCAAGACTGAACCAGTCATCAAACATTTCATCGTTTGTCACCCTCAGAAGAGGACTTACCACCACAAGCTTGAAGGTAGGAAGCCAAACAAGTCCTGAAAGTGTCTATTGAGAGGCAGAGAGACATAAAGGCTCTGTCATAGTTTGCTTTGGCAGAGCTGACAAGCAGCAGGTTGATTAGATGCAGCAGCAGTACAAACCGCTGAGCACATGAAATAAAAGCAGCCAGTGTGGGTTTGAGCCAGACTGTACTTTGTGAATGAGTTACTGCGGTAGTTTTCCCATGCAGACTGTGAACACAGTGTGTGTCTCCAACCCTGATGGATTCATGCAAAATATGAGCACAGCAGAGCTTCAAAATGGACTCTTCTACTTTACTCATTCTCTCTCTCTCTTTCTGACCGACTGTTTACAGACATTATTAACAACACATCATACAAAATTAATTAAACTAAATTGTTATAAAAATATGTAATATATTATGATTAAATGTACACTATTGTTTATAAGTTTCATTTGAAGGGTTTGGAAAAGGTTTGAAGGGAAAAGAGTCTCTTATGTTCACCAAGGCTGCATTTATTTGATCAGAAATACAGTAAAAACATGAATATTCTTAGATACATGAATATCTAAGCTTACGAATCTTTTGTTTTGAATCAGTGGTTCGGAACGCCAAAGTCACGTGATTTCAGTAAACAAGGTTTCCTCACATTATAAGTGTTTCGCAATGTCAATAGTTCATGTGACTTTGGCAGTTAGATATGCGAACCGAACCCCTGATTCGAAGCAAAACATTCGTAAAGCTTCGAAGCAGTGTTTTGAAATTGGCCATCACTACATATTGTTGAAAAGCTGTTATTTTGTTTCTTTGGCACATAAAAAGTATTCTTGTCGCTTTATAATATTAAGGTTGAACCACTGTACTCACATGAACTGTTTTAAATGTTTAGTACCTCTCTGAGCATCTGAAAGTGTTAATTGTCTTGCTGGCAATAGAGGCCTCACTGAGCCAACAGATTTGATCAAAAATATCTTAATTTGTGTCCGAAGATGAAGAAAGGTCTTACGGTTGTAGGACAACATGAGGGCGAGTAATAATTGACAGAATTTTCATTTTTGGGTGAACTCACCCTTTCACGGACTAGCTTAGCATAAAAAACATGCAACCCTACTGAAAACTCAGCTTTTCCATCACAGGAACATAATTTTGGAATCAAAATGTAATCAGTAGTAAATGCTACTCCATCTGAAAGCACTTTGAGTTTGAGTCGCTTGTAAACGTGCATTTGAAAAAACAAGACACGTCAAACATCTTTCCAAACATGAGAAGAGTTTATGAACCTCTTGTCCAACAGGAGAACATTTAATAACATGTTTTTACTCCAAACTCATTTCATAATATCAGTTATGATATGTTTGAAATAACATCCTCCTTTGAGATGATGTGGCTTCTTACACAGAACAAGGCATAAAAAAATATTGTTTTATAGTGTTCTATACAGTGATAAAGGCTAATTAGCATTGCATTGTAAATATACTTTATTATCAGGAAAATGCCCGAGAAGCCTTGAAGAACTCAGATAAACTGTATATTGTTGTAGCCGTGTGTTTATTAGTCATGTTTAATCAATCAAAGCGTTTCATACATTCCTTACATTTATATAGCACTTTTCTGGGCACTCAAAGCGCTTTACATATGGAAGAGGGGAATCTCCTCATCCACCACCAATGTGCAGCATCCAGCTGGATGATGCGACAGCAATATTGCGCCATAGCGCCCACCACACACCAGCTTATTGGTGGTGAGGAGACAGAGTGATGAAGCCAATCAGTATATGGGAATGATTAGGAGGCCATGATTGACAGAGGCCATTGGGCAAATTTGGCCAGGATGTCGGGGTTGCACCTCTACTCTTTTCAAAAGACATCCTGGGATTTTTAACGACCACAGGGAGTCAGGACCTCGGTTTAACGTCTCATCCGAAGGACGGTTCCTTTTGTCAGTGTCCCCATCACTATACTGGGGCATTAGGACCCACACAGACCACAGGGTGAGCGCCCCCTGCTGGCCTCACTAACACCTCTTCCAGCAGCAACCTAGTTACTACTAACCTGGTACTAACCTGGCTCTAATCTGCTTAGCTTCAGTGGGCAACCAGTCTTGGGCTACAAAGTGATATGGCTGCTGGCTGCTGCATGGTTTCAATCTTCAGCTACAGCGATAGTGTGATGTCTAAACGCATTTCCTGGAACTGCGTGCGTTATCTTAATTTAAAAAATAAAATTTTATATATATATGTATTGTCTTCTGTGGGGCATATTTGGAGTTTCTGCGTGAGAACGCCCTCTGGCTTTCAGATGGAGCAGCATTTAGGCATACTTCACGGATAAGCTGCACATAAAAAATCACATCTTGTGCGGTTCATTTTTGATTAATTGTAGAGCCCTTATTTTCAGCATCATTACTCCAGTCTTCAGTGTCACATGATCCTTCAGAAATTATTCTAATATGCTATTCTGCTGCTCAAGAAACATTTCTTATCAATGTTGAAAACAGTTGTGCTGCTTAATATTTTTGAGGATGTATTTTTCTCCATGCTGTTGCTTTAGTGTGGTTTGTTTCAGCATTATTAACACATTGACTGGTATTTCCTAGGAGAGACCAAAGAGTGCCTTGGAGCGACTATACTCTGGGGAGATCGTGCAGCAGCGCGGCCGCATGAGCGCCGAAGAGCAGCTGGAGAGGATGAAGCGTCACCAAAAGGCTCTCGTACGGGAGCGCAAGAGAACACTCAGCCAGGGCGAGCGACAGGCCTCCACATCTCGTGCCTCCTCCTCCTCCTCCGCATCCAGACCCGTGTCTGCAGATCTGGGATCAGTACGTTAGAGCACAATGACATATTTTTCTCCAGAGAGGATTATCGCCCTGATATAAATGCACATTCAGCTATTTACACTGTTTTCATGGAGAACTGTAAGATTTGGCGTTAATGCCATCAGCATTTTACCGTAGTTGTGTCTTCCGCAAGTACATGGGTATGTGGGAGGTGTTGCAGGAGGAGAGGGGAGAGATTTTATCATATGTTGTCGGGCCACATGAATGGGCTACAGAATAAGAACAGATGGGAGTTAGTTTACTATTTGCCAATGAAAGACATGGACTTAATGTGTTTAGAGGATTAATAATGAAAGCTGATGTGCCATTGACTCTCATTACAGGTTCAAAATGTTCTAATGACTCGTGTTTAATTTTAACCTTGGGACATGGATCTCATGGGAGCAACTCATTTGGGATAGTGAATCAAAGTAGTGTGCTTTTACTTGAGGGGGGGGGGGGTGTTTGAATAGGCCAAAGCCAACACTAACATCAAAATGCACATTTAACCTCTCTATAACAATAACCCAATGCTTAAAATTATGGAAGACAAGGTCTGCTGTGTTAGTGGACTCATACACTAAACTAATTTCAAGCACAAGCTCTCAAACCTGTTCGCTGTCCATCACTCAACCATAATAATTATAGTAATTACTAAAATGTGAAACCAGACTATGTTGTGCTTACCTCACTCATTTATTTTTTGTGTTATACTAATTTCACCAAATTTCACTTTTCTCATCTGGCTTTCTAATAAGAATTCTTCCAAAACTTGCAAAATAATTTTTTACAAGCAATTTGGGTCTGATTTGAGGCAAATTATGGCCGCCTTTGTACAGAATAAATGGAATGATCATATTTTATGTTTTTTGATTTAAAAACCATTTAATTTTCAGTTTACAAAACCTAACCTGGTTTCGCTTTCCCTGACTTTTGTCATTTAAAAAAAAAAAAAGTATAACTTTTCTTTTTGTTTTACCAAAATGTATTTGAAGGTGTACACCATGAATGGCCTGGGTGATGTTGTTTATAATTGTACTACTTACTGAACATGTTTTTTAATCACTTGTACGGTCATAATAATATAACGGCGAATTGTAGCATAATTTGCAAAAAGAAAATCAATTGCACAGCTCTGCTTTGCTCTCTTTATCTTTTTTGTCGATTTTTGCACATAAGAAAATAAACACTTTGCTAGTAAAAAAGCAAAAGAGGGTAATTGTTCTTTTTCTGTCAACTGTGAATGTGAAACCACAGTTTATTTCACAGCACACTGATTTATTTTCTTTCCAGTAAGCACAATAAAGCCTGGGAATGAAGCATGTAAATGAAGTCGCAGATGGAGCTTTTCATTTCGTCTTTCTTGGTCTGCTGGAGTGTTGTACGCTACGGTTTGAGAGCTTGAACATGAGACACTTCAGACTCAATCACTCCAATCACTTTTACATGGTACAGAGGTACAGGAGCGCACCAGGACAATATATAATTATGCTCATGGTTGCAGTTTAACCAAGTTTTATGTGTGTTGTTTTTGTGCAGGGCTCTCCTCTTTAAACTTTTCATTTCATTTAAAGAATGAAACTGAATATGTGGTGCACAGGTCATTTTGGCTTTAATGGTATCTAAGGTTCAGGGAGGTTTGGGGGAAAAAAACCTTCTCCTTAGTTAAGATCGGTCACAGTAAGATCTCTTGAGAGCCACGCAGGTTTTTTTTTTTTTTACACATTTCTTGTCCTGTAAATCAGGAGAAGACCATTTCAGAACCAAAATGTGCTGAGTTGGGGGTGTGTGAGGTCTCAGAGCTCTATATTTTTGTGTGCCTTCAGTGGAGGAGAGAGCAGGACTTTGATTTGCAGTTACTGGAGCGGGCCGTGCAGGGTGAGGAGAGACCAGTCGAACACAAAGAGAGACAGCGCTCTCACTCAGACGAGTGGCTAACTCTGAGCAGCACACCCATGAGAGAGTTGGATCTGGAGCCTCTGGACTACCAGCTGGACCTCAGCAAAGAGGTAACAATACTACTTATAGGGATAGTTCACCCAAAAAGGAAAATTCTGTCTCTTCACTGTGCGCTTACACTGAGACACACGGCAGCATTTAAAAGCAGCAGTCCATCAGCGGATCCCTAATATATCCGCTGATAGACGTGTGTATCTGTGTAAGCGCTTAGTGAAAAGTGTCAAAGATGTCTATTTACATGTTTTTGAAGCGTTGATCATTGTAGCCAATCTCAGACATATCTGTTGAGCGTGTGAACACAGTGGCCAATCAGAGGTGTTTCAGAATCCACTCAACAGCGCTCAAAATGCTTGGGGGAAATGCTGGAATCGTCACATTTTTAAAATTACAGCAATGAGTTGGTACTTTTGACAACCCTAGTTTAAAGGGCAAATCTCAGTGACAGTTATAAAGTACACTCAAATGTTTAAGAAAGTTACATTATACTTCAATTGTTTTTTCCTTTGATAGTTTCATATTGCACAGAATGGAATTATTTTATTTATTTATTTATTTTCTATAAAAGTGAACAAAGTAAACAAAATATTAAACATAAAATTTTAGACAATAGATTTCAGAATTAAGTTATTGATGGTGTATGTTTGGTCTCAATGCCTGTACAGCTTTCAAAGCCTCAAAAGGTGGCCATCCCTGAGCGCTATGTGGACCTGGATCCAGAGGAGCCCCTCAGCCCTCAGGAGATGGAGGCCCGACATCGTAAAGTGGAACGAATCAAGAGCATCCTGGCTAAGTCTAGGTACTGACAGATCAGTCTCGTTTAACACAGACACTCTTATAGTCATCTTTATAGATGTTTTCTAGCCATTATATAGACCACTATTGAAAAGTTAGATTTTTCATGCGTCACTGATGAATAGGAAGTTAAAAAGAACAGCATTTATTTGATACACAAATCTTTTATAATACATCCACCATTCCACTGTAATACATGCCTTTACGGTCCCTTTTGATCAATTCAATCCTTGCTGATTAAAAGAATAATGACCCCAAAATGCTGAGAACATTTTTGTTACAACTTTCTCTGTGAGTTTAATCTAGTGTACTTGTTTTGTGTGTGTGTGTGTGTGTGTGTATGTGTACGTACGTAAGTGTCCAGAATATACCACCTCCGGCAGCAGTAGACAAGCCAGTGCTTCCGGATATAGACTCTGCTCTACAAGAGCAGGAGAGAATCATCACCATGTCTTATGCCTTAGCATCAGAGGCCTCACTCAAGAGCAAGCAAGTAGCAGGTAAACTAACCAGGAAGTTTTATGTTCTAGCCAGTGAATTGATCTCCTTAAATTACATGTATCTTGTTAATACACTCCATATTCTATGGAAGCACATCCTGTGTTTTACTTGGCATTTAAAAGTTAAATCCCAGACAGTACATTTACATTTATGTTTTAGCGCAAAGTAAAAATCATGTTAAATGGCAAGTTCAAGGACATGGAGTTTAGAGTGCATACTGTGTGTTAAAGAAGGCTAAGGAAGATGAATTAGAAGCCCATAATAACCATACAATCATCAGTTCCCACCAGTATGACTCCCATTTGAATAGATTAATTTTATATTTGGTCTGCAGTACACCTTGACAGTTCAAATACTCTGAAAAGTTCAAGGTAAATGTGAGGAAAACACTTAAGAAGCAGTTATTTGTAATGCTAATCTGACAGTGTCAATAAAACTTCCTAAACCATCACACTGACAACTGTGAGCGTTCTGAGAAACGGTCCACCCCGTTTCAAAACATCAGCAATGGAGGCGTGATGAGGAAGAAGAAAGAGCAAAGCCAAGCCTATCAGCCGCAACGTTAATAACTGAACATTATTCCTTATTAGCGCAGATCTGACGAGTAAAGATGCTTGCTAATTGGGAGACATGTCGGATCTTTCGGGCTGGGAGGAATCTCTTGATGAGGCCATTTTTTTCAGAGCCGATCAATGACCCAGTTGAATATGCACTGGGGCTTGTTCACTCTTCATCCCGTGGCAGCACTTTGAACATCTTTCTGAAATGGCTTAAAAGCACACCATCGTTTCATCTCTACTTCTTACACAGGCCTCACTCACTCTGCCAGGTCTAACCTTCAGACAGGGAGCAGCGTGTCTCTCTTAGTCACACAGATTTGCAGTCAATTCGTTCTGACGTGATGAATCATAATATGTATGGCAGTATGGCGTAGTCAACAATTATCACAGTATTTCCATTGGAGAACATTTCAGAATAGGAGGAATGGGTTTTGATGACCCTCTGCTGCACTACTTTGTGCATTTGTTTTGAGTTTATGAGGGCAGAAAAAGATTAAAATAATCAAAGCTGTGGCCTGTAAGCATATAGTATGCATTTAATATATATAAAACTTTCTTTTTGTTACACAAACAAATTAAAGTCAGTTTTTACGCTGGATAGTATGAGCAACTTAATATTAAACAGCAATAACTTACAATGTCAAGTTTGGTGGTCGGGGTCCAATTAACAGGCTGCTGAGCATGCTCAGTTTGATCACTGATGATGCACTTGAATAATTGGTTTTGGTGAAAGCATGTGGACTTATGATGACATAAATGTTTGATATTCAGAAATAATAGTTGTTTTAGCTTGCTACCATCAGAGTAATACGTGTTCTATTTGGTGAAGTTTCTTCCACTTCAATGAATATATACAACTTGTTTCAAGTAGTACTCGCTGCAGAACATAATAACCTCCAACTCCACCTCTCTGGAGCTCAAGGGTGGAGCTTAACCTCTTTAATGGGTGTAGAGATAGGGTTATGGGTAGGGTTAGGGTGTGGTGGGGAATGCAGCTCCACCCATCATGCCCATATTAGGTCAAGAGAGGAGGAGCTGGAGGTAGAGCTCTGCAGCGTGTAGCCTCTCACTTGTTTCGGTCTAAATAAATTACCGAAAGTAACTCCTATATAACCTTTTCAGTTTGCTCATCAAACTACAACAAGCTAAGTTTTATATTACTATTTTGTAATATTAATGATAAGCTTAATATAATGTAAAACTTGGATCCACAAGTAAAAACATTATTTTTTACTATATTGTTGGTCCAACTTTAAGTTGATACTACATTTTTTTCAAGTTAAGTATGTTACAGTATACTCAAAGGTCAAGCTTTTGAGTTATCTCAGCAATTTTTTACAGTGCATTTTCTGAGCATATTGAATTGTAGTGCTCATGAGCAACACATGTTGGCTTGGTTCCACTAACCCGCTTTGCAGCATTGTTTTATGTCATGTCTTTTTCATCAATAGAAATGGAAGAAAAGGCCAAAACAAATGTAGCTAAAACTGCTACCAATGGGTCTGAACAGGTTTAGGTGGACTAGAAGCTGAAGGGTCCAAGGTCAACCTGGTTAAAGCTGTTAGACCACCTTGGTTAAAGGAATAATTTGCCAAAAATGAAAATGTACTCACCCTAATATCGTTCCAAATCCATATGACTTTATTTCTAATGTGGAACAAAAAGTGCCTATATGCACTTAGGATTTCAAGTTTTAAAAAGGATGCAAAAGCATCATCACGGTGATCCATGCAACTTCTGTGCTGTATTACTAATCTTTTAAATTTAGACGACCAAAATATAAGTCATTATTTGGTGAGAATATTCTGTTAACGACTGCATTGAGCTGATCATGAGAACCAGACCATTCAGATTGCTGAACTGAAAAATACATTACTGTTCAAAAGTTTGTGGTCGGTAAGATTTTTTTTTTTAGTGTTTTGAAAGATGTCTCTTATTTTCACCACAGATGTATGATCATAATTACAGTAAAAATGGTAATATTGTGAAATATTATTATTTAAAATAACTGGTTTCTAACTTAATATATTTCAAAATGTAATTTATTGCTTGATTGCAAAGCTGAATTTTCAGCATCATTATTCCAGTCTTCAGTGTCACATGATCCTTCAGAAATCATTCTAAAATGTTGATTTGGTGCTCAAAAAACATTGTTATTGTTAGCAATGTTGAAAACAGTTGTGCTGCTTAATATTTTTGTGGGAACCCTGATTTTTATTTATTTATTTTTTTTTTTTTTTCAGGATTTCAGAATAAAGTTCAGACAAACAGCATTTATTTAAAATATATATATGGCTAAATCTAAAAAAAATAATGTTTTTTTTTAATGAGTTTAATGAGTATTTTCTCATGAGTGTGTCAATGAGAGCTAGTGCAGAAGATTTTCAGTAAATAAAATTAAACTGTTCTTAACAGTTACTGTATGGTTTCAAAAGACTTTGAATTATGCACGTTAATCATGTGGTTTTGCCAGTTTTATTATATTTTATGGTGCTTTTGCTTCTTTTTTTGAAAGCATGAGTAACCAGTACAGCTCATTGTTTAAAAAAATCCCTCTTTGCATTACATGGAAGAATGGAAGTCATACAGGTTTGGAATGACATGAAGCTGAGTAAATGAAGAAAAAATAATTTTTTGGGGTGAACTATCATTTTAAGTTTTAAGTTTGACCACGTTGACCTCAGACCATACTTGTGCACTCACAAATAGCTGTCTGTAGTGGGTAGCAGCAGTTAACGGTCAGTAGCTCTCTGTGTGTTACTACTGTACACCCCTCTGTTCCTGTTTCTGCTTTAGCCTCACCGCCGGTTAACAGTCCCACCTCACTCCCTCAACCTCCACCACCTCCTCCTCTTCCTCCCCCCGCTCCTGTTGCCGTCTCTACGGCTCAGTCTGCTGCCCCTCCCCTGAGCAATGGATTTCACTACACCTTTGTCTAATCAGAGAAAAAACAAAGTAAGAACTAACCGCTAACCGTTTAGCACACTAATGTGCTTTGCTAATTGTTCCGTGTGTTTTGACACCTTTTCTGTCTGCATGCTGCATGATTGTGCTTCCTCAGGGCTTGTGCTGTACTAGTAACTTCACGTGTAGTGTATATTGGCCCCCCTCTAACAACTGCCTCCACATCTGGAGACGAAGAGGTGTGTGAATTGTGTGCAAATTGGCTTTTTGTGTTGCTGATAAGCCTAAAAAGCCATAAACAAATGCTGTCTTTTTTAAATTGTTTATAATTAACAAAGACTCTGAGAATCAAGGAGGCAGCACACACTGTTGTGTTGCCAAACACCACTTGCTTTGCCATCTGTAATCTGCAAAGAGCTGATGTCTGCGACTGAAATAAAGAATAGAATGACAGTCAGGGTTTTGCAAAAAAAAAAAATCTTTGGCCACGTTAGATGTGTTTTTCTTTACAAAGCTGTTTCAGTGCAGTTATGAAAAGTGTGAATTGGCACAATATGTCTATTCCACTTCCACCTGCTTTGTGTGTTTTGCTTCCCAGCATGCCCTAAATCAGCGCATTGCCATGCCTTCTCATTTGACACATGCCTGCTATGAGCTGTTTTACTGTATATAGGCACTGTCCACAAATACAATACACTATTACTACTTTTAAGTCTCTAATTTCTTATGTGCCATGAGACCCATTCCTATTGCATTTTTTTCTCTTTTTCTATTAAAAAAAAATTGTATTTCTGAACTAGCTAGCTCCTACTGAGTGACTATATTAATATTAATCACCATAACTGTAAAATTTAGCCACGTTCCACATTTTGTGAATAGAAACTGAAACACTTCATTATACGTTAATATTTAGTTCGATATCCTGAGGATAACGATCAATTTTTTCTGAGGGCTAAAAATCTCCTTTTTCAGACCATTTTTATGTCTTGACCCCTATTTTGTACTTTATTTGTGGACAATACCATGATTATTCTATATGAGAGATTCAAGTCACCTCATAGCTGTACATTTTATGTGTTTATTAGCCAGTCCATTTAATCACTGAATGCCTGAGCTGCTTGTGTTATTGCTGTTTCAGCAGCATTTGAATGAAATTGAGCTGCATGGTGCGTGTGTCGTGCACTTGCTTGTTTGAAGTGTTTAACTCAACATTGTCTTTATGTAATATGTTGCACAGAAAGAAGGAGAGTGGCGAGTGCTTACCTGTCTGTTTAGTAAGGTAATCAGGGGCGGATCTTGACAATTATTTGTACGGTGACAAGGGGGTGGCAGACATCTATATTTAATCTATACTATATCATATATACTACATCTATACAATAACTAAAAGCAAAATATCGGCACAAGAAGTAATCATTGGGGTCCAAGCACCAATGGCCCATGTGGATGATCAGCATTGTAATTAAAATGAGTCTTCTGATGTTGTTTTTTCAGAAAAGTCCAATTTTATATCTTAGTTAGGGTTTGAAGCAGGTTACAGCAACACACAGGTGTCAAAAGGGCAACTGACTTTCAAAGGAACTCATTCACTCTTACTATTAGATTGAGTTAAAAGTAAAAAAATATATATATAGTTACCGTTGTATATCATCTTTATTTAATATATTTGTGGTGTAAGTGTGGACTTGTATTCAATTATATTCAACATTTAAGAATCACGTGTCACAGGACAATTTCAAATGAATGTGAGCTTATCATTTGTAGCTCAATTTTATCTGATGCATTTATCTTAAAGGATTAGTTCTCCCAAAAATGAAAATTCTGTCATTAATTACTTGCCCTCATGTCGTTCTACATCCGTAAGACCTTCGTTCATCTTCAGAACACACATTAAGATATTTTTGATGAAATCCGATGGCCTCTATTGCCAGCAATGTCACTGAACATCTCAAGATCCAGAAAGGTACTCAAAAAATATTTAAAACACTATGTGAGTACATTGGTTCTACCTTAATATTATAAAGCGATGAGAATACTTTTTGTGTGGCAAAAAACCCAACAAAATATCAACTTTTCAACAGTTTCTAGTGATGGCCGATTTCAAAACACTGCTTCAAAACTTACAAATCTTTTGTTTCGAATCAGTTGCCAAAGTCACGTGATTTCAGCAGTTTTATATGCAATCCGAATTACTAATTCGAAACAAAAGATTCGTAAAGCTTCGAAGCTTCATGAAGCAGTGTTTTGAAATGGGCTAGATATTGTTGAAAAGTCATTATTTTGTTGTTGTTTTTTTTAGCACGCAAAAAGTATTCTCGTCGCTTTATAATATTAATGTTGAACCACTGTACTCACATGAACTGTTTAAAATATGTTTTGAGTACCTTTCTGGATCTTGAGAGGTTCGGTGACTGCTGGCAATAGAGGCTTCACTGAGCCATCGGATATCATCAAAAATATCTTAATTTGTGTTTCAAAGATGAACGAAGGTCTCACGGGTGTGGAACGGCATGAGGGTGAACTTTAAACAACTTTTTTGGGTGAACTAACCCTTTAATTAAGGCCCTTTAATTTCTATTATTTATTTCTATAATATGTATAGCTTGCAGTTTGTTTGTTTTATTATTCATACCACAATTGTAGAAAGAAGTGTCTTTATAGAAATGTTTATAATAAGACTTTTTTTTTTTTTTTAAATGGGCAGCAATAAAAAAAAAATTATGTCTGGCAACATATCTGAAAAGTATTTTATCGGTGTCTATAAAAGTTAAACATTTAGTGATCTATAAGCATTTCTATGTACATGAATTATATAAAACTATACTGTCAGTACATCATAGTTATACAAATGAGTGCATTTATTTCCATTCAAAGAAATGGAAACTGATAGAAAAACATTACGCTTAAAAGAGTCCTTATCCTCTGGCTCCCTCTATTGGACAACATTAATATCACAACCTACTTTTTTTTTAGTTGAAATGAATGATGCAGTTAGCATCATAAATTCATTAGATATCCAATTCACCTTTGGTGCTTGAACCCCTAATAACAAAATATCAATATCCAGGGCACCAAGACACTGTCTATTAAACACACAATTAAACACATTTGGCTATCACAACTACTGTATCTGGAGAAGAGTTGATTTCTATTATATAGGCTATATGGAAGATATATAAATCACAAGTTTTAGTGCATCAAGGTTAAGGGTAACAAAACTTTCAAATTTGCTAGAAAGAACAGCCAATATATCAAAGCATTACAGAAGAGAACCACGACCACATAGAAACTACCTAACAACACTTGAGCAACAATGCAGGACACCCATTTGTTTGTCTTTCCTGAACTTCAAACTAATTTTAAAATGTTAAGAAAAACCTTGTCAAGCCAACATATAGTTTGTCTTTTGAAAATGTCAACCTTAAGATTAGATTCTCACCTAACTCCGCTATTAGTTTCAGTGGTCATGATCTACTTATTGGTTTTATTTTATATATATATCCATTATGAAAGTGGAGCGGGCAGTTGGAGAATCCAGGACACCGGTCAAAATAAAGGATTATTTATATATAATTGCCATTTTTTTACGGTTGCAATTTTTTTTTTATGTCATATTAAAGCACAGATGCTAAAATGCAGTACAGAGAATGCTGCGTACATTTGTATTTTATACTGGGATAAATCTGGCTTGGCAATGCATTTTTTTTTTTGTTGTTTGTTTGTTTTTATAGATCATTGCCGGTAGATCCGCCCCTGAAGGTAATGCTTATGTTATTTAAAAAGAATAAAAAAGAAAATGGCCGTTGAGTTTAAGAGACTCGTAACACAGGAGTTTCAACTTTTTTTCCATTTTAACACTGACAAATTAGTTTGTTTTTTTCAAAAACTGTCTTTAGTACAACCTTATTTGTAGGTCCTTTTTGTCTGAAGTATATTGTGTTGTTTTGTTTTGCTTTGTTTCTTCACATGTGACATCTCTTACTCTCCGTCTCTTTTCCAGCCAAAGCTGTGTCTGGATATTGAGGTGCTGTCACATTCTGAAACCCCCACTAGTGGTGGACAAACTTAAACTCAGCTTATCGAATCACATCGCTCACATTTAGAGATGACGCTAGCGCACTTTTGGACTCACATGGGAACTCACTTCTGAAATGCATTTTTGTAGAGCTATTATTTGATATGGACTTTTTGCTGTGGAAACTGCTGTGCATATATTGTACAAAATCTAACCATGATAACCCAGATATAGAGAGCCATTTTATATACATTATTGCACTTTTAATATGCACCGTATTGTAGAGAACATTTAAAAGCTCATGTTTTACTTCTCAAGACAAGACAGAAGTTTGGATGGATTTCACTTTGAAATACAATGGTAACGTAATGACAAAAAAAGTGTTATACATGTGACTCATTATGAACATGAAGGGTACAAAAATGTCAAATGTCGATTGTATTTTGTCAATTCAGATGATATTCTTACACCAAATCACTTGAAATATTATTTTTATGTATCCAGCACTGCCAGTTTCCAGTTAGCTTGCCAAATGCATTTTATTTTTGTTGACAACGTTAGGGGAAAAAATAACACAAAGTAATATTTTCAGACAGGATTTGTGGGAAGGGGGTTGGGGAGGGATATGCCGCATACTTTTTTCTTTTTTTTTTTTTAAAGAAACTGTAAATATTAAAGATATTAACAAGCTATTCGTCTTTCATTCTGTTTGTGTTATCAATGAAAGAAGGAGAGAGGAGAGAGAGACATACCAAAAGTTTTCAGCTTCAGAAGAAAACTGATGTCAAATAAAGTATTTGTGAAATGATTTGGGGGTTTTACATTTGCAATGCATTAAAAGCAGTCATCAACTCCAGTCTCACAAAGTTATCTGAAATTACATATTTTGTGAATATCTTCTGATCTCACCTTGTTTTATTCCCCACATATTCAGTTAATAAAAATATAAGGAAATGAAGAGAACCTTAATTTCGAAATTCCTTTCTCACATATGTGCTTTAACAACTTTTTTTTTTTTTTTTTTTAAACATAGAAAAGAGTTATTGCCCATTATTATGCTCTCATCATCGCTTCAAGGATTTCTTTTAAAATGTGCATTAAGTGTTTTGAGCACTATACGTTGTATAAGGCTATAAAGCTTATTGTGGTGTTCGTACTGACTCACTCAGTAAAATGTGGAGTTGCAACAAAGATCACAATCAGAAATGTATTCAAATATTTTACCTATAAATTAATAAAATACATTACATTCTTATGTATACAGCTTTCAACATTTCTATGTCTATGTATATGTATATATATATATATATATATATATATATATATATATATATATATATATATATGTATGTGTGTGTGTGTGTATATAATGTATGTTTATGTATACACACATATACGTGTGTGTGTGTATAATATAGTATAATGCTGGTCAAAAATATAGAAAGCTTTGTGAAAATAAAATGCTTCTAAAGGTCTCCTTGTGAAGTGTATTAGAGAAGTATTAGAATACATTTAAGATTGAGACCTCTATTTCAACTCCACATTTTGCTGACTGTTTCAGTGCCACTTTTGTTTGTCTGTTAGTGAGTCAGTACAAACACCACAGCAATTAAAGAGCGTCCTTTACATGATGGTGATTAACATTGTACCTGCAAAGGACATTTCCTAGGATGCTCTTGATTGGACTTTTTTGAGTTGGAGTGGGTCTGCATGGCTGTTAGGACACTTTGTGTTGCAGCCCTCAAGTGAGATCTTTATCTGTAATTGGAGAGTAATTACAGTCTCTCCACTGCTGTATCTTGTTCTTTGAAAGCACCTGTGAGACATGCTGCTCCTCCCATAGCTCCACAGCAGGAGCTGCCACATCTCACTGCATCTGATTAGAAGAAGTGAGAGGTGGGCTACCGTGTGTGCGCGAGCGTGCACATTTGCGAGCCTGGTGGGCATGAGTTTGATCACATCCGCTTTTCTGCTTATTTTGCAATAAGCGGGCTGTTTTTCCTCCTCCAGCAGAAATCCACCCAAGACCATCCACAGAGAATTGTGGCATTTCCATTTATTGATGTTTGGCTGCTATTTCATATACATTTGTTATTCCACACTCTGAATTTCAAAGAGAATAAGAAAAAACCCATTATGCAAATTCTGTCCTGTTCTGTTAAATGCACCGAATGTCTCGCGCACTAATGCTGCACAAAATATTTCTCACTCGTTCAAAGAAGTTTAAAGACGCATATGTAAGTACGCCTACAACTGTATTTAGACGCTTTGTCATCCAAGGATTCTGTGACATTGAGTGTTTGAACAACATTTAACCTTTGTTCAATCCAATTCATTTGAGTATCTGCTTCGTTATTCCATATCAATGTTTTAGCACGTCACCGGTCTTATTGTGTTGGCGTTATTCAATTCTTGGATGAAAACATGGTTATTTAGAGTAGAATAGATGTTCCTTGGAAATGCAGAAGGAATGCTGTATTTAAATGTGAATACTGTAAATGTCCTTGTAAATGAGGAGGAGAGGGGGGAAGGGGGGAGAGAGAAAATATTGCTCTTTATTCACCGCCCAGCCAACTATGAAAACTCTCATGAGGATTGTGGGGATTTTCAGCAATAATGTCCATGGCAAGAGCTGTAGTCATTGCCAAGAATCATTTACAAATATGCAGTTGAGTATAGACTATTTGTCAATATTGACATGAATCTGGGTGGTGTTCTCTCCACAGTACTACTCCAAATGCTCTCTGGTGAATTGGAGGCGACTGTTTACTAAATGTCTAGAAGTGACTGAATTAATTAGCTTAAAACTGTGTGCAGCATTTTTCCATAAATTTGTCAAAACATGATGCGTTTTGGAGTGGCTCAAACGATTCTATTCTGTAAGTGGCCACCTGTTTCAAAGTGAAATCTGAGCGGCTGAAGCGATTTTGAACTATTCTGACCTTGCGAACGAAATGAAAGCTGTGTTGACCCTGGAGTTTGGCAGCCTGACGTAAAGCTCTGCTTTTTGCTTTTATGAATCGAGGCTGACAAAACTCCAGTCGTTTATTGCACTGCTCAGTTGTGGAATAAACAGAGGTAGAACAGTGCACAAAAGGAGCCAAAGTGCATTTAGTAGTGAAACACCACAGATGGCCCCTGTAAGGTCAAAGCCACGGTGCAGTCCATGAACCTAATGTGTGGACGCAAAGCGTATTTCCACAAAATTAGGTTTGGTTTTGCAGTACAAATGCAAGTGATTTCTCATAACTCTCTATCTATGATGTTGCCTTTATGTAAAATGAACAAATTTGACCCATTGTGAAAAAATTATATACATATATATATATATATATATATATATATATATATATATATATATATATATATATATATATATATATGAAGTCCTTTGCAATGCATATCCACTCACAAAAATAATTTGTCATATATATATATATATATATATATATATATATATATATATATATATATATATATATATATATATACATAAAGGGTCACATATCATGTTAAATTATGTTAAATAATTATTGCTTATTAGTTTTCCAGTAAAATATATAAAGTTACTCAAAAGTATTTAATATTTATTTTCACATACTACCATTGAAAACACTAATTAATTTGAATGTTTCTGAAAGAAAAGCTGCATTTATTTGATCAATGAAGTGAAAACGGTATATTGTGAAATATTATAATTTTAAACGACTTTTTTCTATTTTAATGTTTTAAAATGTAAATAATTCCTGTTATGATGACACAGCTGATTTTCCAGCAGCCATTACTCCAATCTTCAGTGTCACATGATTATTCAGAATTCATTTTAATATGCTAATTTGATGCTCAAGTAACATTTATTATTGTCATGGTGGAAAACAGTTGTGATGTTTAACATTTTTTTCAAGATTTTTTTTTTTTTGATTTTTTTTTTTGTTACAGTGTAAAAATATATACTGTTTGCTTAATAAAAATACTAATTTATTTAAAAAAAAATAAAATAAATAACTCTCACAAACCCAAAACTTTTTATAGTCATCATTATTATTGTTACTATTGTTATCAAAAATCAGTGCATATTGTAGTGGAATAATATCAAACTCAATTGGAACATCAGCTCCTGTTTTGAAAATAAAGACATGGAGTAAAATTGTTGAAATGATTGTTTTGCTCATTACGGTTTTCTTATTCACACATGATGGCATGTGATTGATGCATAAGCACTGTATTGAAGAAATGTTTCACATTACAGGAAGAAAACGTCCTTTGCAGGAGGGGTTGATCTTCAGAAAACTTTTTTTGGGGGGGATGAACAGTCCTTGTCTGGTCTGTCTAAACACTGTAAAAAAGAAAAAAGAATTACAGGTTTAACTGAAAGTTACCTGGTGGCCTTAAAATTTTGAGTTCATTGAAATGAAAAATTTGAGTTAATACAATGAAGGTGTTTGGTTTAATCAACAGAAACTCAAAATATTATGTTATCTGAACCACATTAATTATTGAAGTTGATTTGACAAATGAAAAAATGCCAACAAACCATGAAACAAATTTTTTACATTGAACTCAATTCAAATGCTCTGCATTTCCGAAGCTCCTCCTGACTGTGTAACGGGTCACGCTGTAGCCAAACCTGTACGGGTGTATGAGCATGTTGAGCTGGAGTAGAAAGTCACATTGTTACATGTCACATTAGGCATCCTGATTTGCCTGCTTCCGTTCTCCACTTTCTTATTTCCTTCCTCTGACTCTTAGATGTGAAGGAACATCACAGATTCACTCTGATATCCATTGTGTGCTCCCAACAAATGATGTTCAGCTGTGAAATCGCAAATTCACTCCTTTCTGGATCCATCCACGTCTCTTCGGGTGCTAATAATTCAAAGGCACACAATTACCGCGTTTTAAGACTTTGCGTTGTCTCGACATGGCATTCCCAACACTGCAGGGATCCTCATAGCTTCTGCATCTGACTTATGCATTCACCTAAGGGAGGCTGAGATTCTAATACAAAAGGTACTTTGAATCCAAAATGGTAACTTATGCTCTTTTATCACCATTGATTTACTATCTATATTTTTGGTGAGAGATGCTGAATAATTGAGGAGGTCGGCTCAACATCATTCAGTGTTCTTTTATACACTTTCCTGCATATCTAACAGAAGAATAGATAAAACTGGAACAGAATGCAGGCAGATAATACCTCCGAGTCCTGCCACATCTTCAGTAGTACAGCAGAGCAAAGATTTACTCGCGATCTAAAATGTCAAGCCGTCTTTGTTTGTTCTCGACAACAATAAAGATGTTAATATTCGCCGAGGCTTTTTGATTCAAACAAGCGAACAAGATGAGAGAGAAGACGGAATCGTTCCAGACAAACGAGTACCTCTGCATGCGTAATAGTGCTGTGCGCAACAAAGCAATGAAACATTTTCCCTAAATGCCCGGCATTTACAATACCTACAGTGAATTGGGCTTTTTGTAAACATAAATGAGGTAAATGTCCTTGGGCTTTTCAGTTGATCCAACAGTTCTTTTAACTTCAGGAAGCCTTTTTGCTGCACCTCTCACATCAAATTAAAGCGAAGCACTGTCTCAAGGCAGAAAAACACAACGCTTCGGATTCGTTTTCTTGCTGTGTTTGCGAAACCTGCCAATTAATCTTTGATGAAACCATTTAATGAGGCTCACCTAAAGCTTCTGGTGTTCTGCACCAGCTCTGCGCTACATGTTTCTTAAGGGGGTTTTCAGATGGGATGGGAAGTTCACATGCATATTTACCCTCCATTAACAAAGACTGTGGGTTTCTGAATTGAAAATTGCTTTCTAGGGTCAATATTAAAAGCCCTTACTTGAAAGTTAACTTGTTCTGTTCTTGTGTACTGCTTATCTTATTGCGTGTTAGATGTTTGTGATCATCTGTCATGTATTATTAATCAACCATTAACTCTGTTATGGTGTTAGAAATACAATGTTTGAACCTTGAATCTGCATTTGTCAGATCAGAACCACAGGGCGAGTTGATTTGTCCCAATGTAAAACTTGGACGGAAGTCTTGCACCATTGGTGTTTGATCAAAGTCAAATCAAATCCGAAAGTCTCGACGGGGGATCTGGGACGTAGTCATTTAGATTTGCATTTATGTAGATTTACACTAATTGGAAAGAACATATTCATAAACCGTCCTAGAGTAAAGAAGCCGAAGCTCTCAGTCATGATGTAATTAAGAGCATGTAGCTTTCTTTCATTTAAACGTTTAATTAATCAACTGTTCCTTGTTAACTTAAAGGGAAATTATAATACTAATAAAAACTTTGATGAAATGTAGAGTGACAAGTAATATTTAGGTCAGCAAATGAGAACAGAGCGTCCCACTTTGCAGTTCCAAATGGGACTGGGGTGATTTGCATGTATGCAAATGAGGCATGTATTAATTACATAACTTTACTGTAAAAGTGCAGTACTTCCTTGACTGTTCTTCCTTTCAGAGATTAATGTTTATATATATATATTTATTTTTTTTCCCCATCAGATCATTTCTCCCCATAAACTTTGGGGTCCTGTATTGTTTGGATCCTGTTTCGTTTTGAAATATATTCTTTTGTGTACCGATTTCAAACGACATGATGGTGAGTAAATGATTACAGAATGTGTTTTGAGGTGAACTATCTCTTTAAGGGTGTACTTGTATCCGTTTTGTGTCCTAACGCTGATCTTTGTGTTTCAGAGATGTAAGTGATGCAATGGACCATTTAACTACAAAGAGTTTGGAATCTTAATTATTAATATTGAAGATCATTATTACATTACTTGAAAAATTATGCTATGCACATGTCCTTTCTGCGATACTTTTATATTTAATTAAAATGTTCGTAAACTCTTTGAAACGTAATAATGGATTTTCCAACCACTGACATTTAAATGAGCTCTTCCTGTGTTTCCTGCCACATAATGGTTTGCAGTTTGTCATTTTCTCTCTCTTTCTCTCTCTCTCTCTCTCTCTCTCTCTCTCTCCCCCCCCCTTTTTAAAAAAAAAAAAAAAACACAGACCCTGAGTGATGCTGAAACCCTCCAGACGACAACAGGGCTGTTTCGTGCAAGGTTTAAATAGAAGATGTTGTGGAGAATCTTCATCCAGTGTGTTAAGTCTCATGGAGCAACATAGACACGGTTCTGTAGATTTCGGCTGAAAATGTATTGCTCATTAATTAAACACATCAGACATATTTCCATGGCTCCTGCAGATATGGAAATGTCTGAAATGAGTTTTTAATAGAGGACTCTCATGCGCACATCCTCCGTGAGGCATTTGAATGTACCAGACAAATATATTTGTGAAGTGTTGTTTGCCAGTTCTCAAGTAATCACAGCAAATCATATGGCAGCCTCCATATTTCCTTTGACAGAAGAGTGCGGCCTAATTAAACATGCAGAACTGGAGAAGAACACATGTTAATTTAATGTAACAAAAATGTTGATTTTTATGCAGGCCTTTTTTAAATATTAATAGGCTAGGCTTGAATTTCACGACGCATCAAAGCATTTCATGATATGCTAATGTGATGAATGCTGCCTCTTTCTCTAACAAGCTGGACAGAACATTGGTCCAGACCAGACCTACAGGCTTGAACCGGCTCGCTCACACCCGCAAACTGCTTAATTACAGGCTCATAGTTCTGAAAAGACCTTGTGATTTTAGGATTTTGTCAAAGGGACCGCAAAAAAAAAAACCCACGACTCATACATTTGTTCAGAGCTAATTAGTTAAGACCTGAACACTATTAGGGAGACGAAAATGAATCCCGTCCTTGTTAAAACCTATAAGTATTTGAGTGACTGTTTTGCACAGTCAAGGCCAAACTACATCAGAAGCAATAACCAAGGATTAAATAAAACAAACTTACAATTTATTTATGAATAGAATTTGGTTTTAAAAGAAGTTTTATTACAGCTCTCTAAAACGTTGTGGTCTTTTACACATTTTCTCTATCAATTTTTTTTAGATTGGAGAGGCTCATAAGTCAGAATTTCTCTTTTTATGGAGACTTACTGGTAGGTCCTAATATTAATAATGTGATAGCAGCCACTTGATTTTTTCATTTGCTTAAAAATAATTAATAAAATTGTTAGGTTTAAGAATGCTAATGAAGCTCAACCGTTTGCTTAAAAAGAAAAGATTTCAAAAACAAGAACACATCCTACTTGACAATCACTGCCTGCCATCCATGGGTGTAATTCCTCGAGGAGTCAATGGGTGGCGCATTAGCCCTGTACAATACATCGATGTGCGGCGTCTACCTGACACTCTACCTGCCTTCCGCAGGAGTGCACGAGCTCTGCTTATTATTCAGCGCAACTCTGCGTAAAAAGTAAGGCGTTCTTTTTAATGCATAATAGTGGCTAAAACAAAATACATTTTAAAATTGAATGATAAAATAATCATTCCTGGCATAAAATAGCCTAAATTTCAGTGCACTCTCTTTGAAAACCGTTTGAGCTGCCTACCCAGACAGTGAATAGGCAAAGGACGCCTAAAAATGCTGTCTAGGCAGGCAGCTCGCGAGGTTTTGGGACACAGCCTGTGTTTACCTTCAGAGAAACACTTGTCTGAAAAGACTGTTGGCCGCATTTTTTATTTTATTAAGTGTTTTCCGCGGTGGCGGTTTGAATGTGCCTGTTTACATTTTTCAGCTTGTGTGAGAACATCGACATATTTTACATCTCTAAACCAGTCAGAAAATATGTCTGCACCTTTTCGCTGTATTAAGCAGGAAATTTCGAACAAGCAAACTAAAAAAGTAGCATAATATTCGTCACTGGTTGAAAATTAGGCGTTTAGGGAAACTTTTAACTTCGACATTGTTATACAGCATTTGGGAAATACTTTCAGTGTCAGTTGGAATAGACTGCGAAAGAGAAAAGTTTCAGTGCAGTGGCTTTATTGCCTTGAAGGCAAGGCTTTGTTTGAATAATTAATCTTCTCTTTGGTGTAGATAGAATCTAGGGATGAAGATGTGACGCGTGGATAGGATTTTTCTCAGGAAAAAAGGGAATGTGAAAATGAAAGACAGACAAGAACCAGAACAGATGTGATGAGATGTTGTGAAAGGATATCTATTCTGGCATACCCGCTACATCCTTAATCCTCTCTCTCTCTCTCTCTCTCTCTCTCTCTCTCTCTCTCTCTCTCTCTTTCTTTTTCACTCTTCCTCCCTCCCTCTCTCTCTCCCCCTCTCTTTAGCCCTGTGTGACTCTTCAGTTAACAAACAGCATTTTCTTCTGCATCTGCCCTTATCTTTGTAAGTACAACATTGTATTATGTATGTATTGTTTTCTTTCGTATTGCATTTCTGATATTTTCACCACAAATAAATACATAAAGATGCACGCAATTTTATTTGAAAAACCGCGACAGCTGACAGTTAATAATGCGATTTTTTACTTTTGTTTTTAACTACTATCTTTAGTTTTTAGTGACTGTATTTATAGTTTCAGATCGCTGCTGTCAGTTTCGTAGAATTGTATCTTTATTTTTTTCTCTTCACAGTCAGACTCACCAGCATTCATAAAGTGCGCTTGTACATTCAAATAGCTACTCAAACTCTTCTGACCCGATCTTTATCCGTTTAAGAGCGAGCAGCTTCTTCTCAAATTAATATAATATGATTATACAGTGGATTTTCAGGGAAATGTCTCCGTTCGTGCACTGTATTTGGTAACTTCTTAAATATTTCTATACGAGTGTAAAAGAAACAGTTTCACAGCTTTGAACTAATCACTGTTAAGTCAAATATATATGACTTTTTTTTTTTTAATAATTTATTTTCCGCGAAAATCAGGTTTGTAAAACATTTGTGAATGATTCAAAATCGTTTAGCCTACCTGAATTCAAATAATAATCGTGCGGAATACAATTTTATATATTGTTAAAAAAACAAACAACAAAAAAAAAACATTTGTTTTTTTTTTTTTTGCACTGAGACAATGTCATTATTTCTCCAGTTCCTGGGAGACACTGCAGGTGATGAGTTTAAATTCTGATCAGAATATGCCCCATATATGCAATTCATCAATATATCGATTAAATAATTTGCTATAATAACTGTAGCCCCTGTGATGCTGTTTAAACGGACATTCGGTTTTGCAGAATGACCTGAGATGGCCTTCGCTTGTTGGCACAATACTAACTTCAATAATTGTTCCAGGTGTAAAACATTGTTTTACAATCTTTTGAGAAGAAGGTGTGTTGAATAAATGTACACAGTAAGCATTCTGGCGGAACCACATGATCCATTTCTCAGTTTTACAACATAATATAAACGCCTGTATGAGAGACATATTGCGATTTTCCCTCTGCAGTAAAGACTGATTTAGCTTACAGGTAACGTCAAATTCAATGAAAATGCTCGTATAGAATTTCTCATGAGCAGATCAACTGACGCCTGTCTTACTGTTTGATTTCTACAGCACATCCAACTTTAAGTAAGAAAATACATAAGAATTTAGCCGTCGCTTAGAACTTTTTTCGACATGTTATCCTCGAGTAACGCAGTGGAAGAAATCACACTTTACATTTTCACATTTATAACTCCATGTTTAAGTTAAAATTTGCGTATTTGGCTATAGAGATTCATGCATATATATGCATATAGCATTTGATTGTTGCAAATGAGTTTTAATTTAACCATTTATTTTTCTAAATAGCTATATAACTTTAACAAATGACGTGACGCGTGAATACTTACAAATGTTGTTAATGCGTAATTATAGGCTATATTTACAATGTGGCACCTGATATTTGACATTGTCCTTTACAGTATCACCTGAGTTCTTACTTCCCCCCCTCACAATCTACACTTCTACCCCACCCCGTTAAGTCTCTCTCTCTCTCTCTCTCTCTCTCTCTCACTCTCTCTCTCTCTCTCTCTCTCTCTCTCATGTGTTGTCTGGGAGGGGGAGCCCTGCCTCTTTCCTCAGATCAATGCCCTGGCCACTCACTTTCTGATGTTGCACGACGGGAAATGCTTTGAATACTTGCGACATGGCCGCTTGCATTGATTGCCAAGATTGACAGCAGTAACCATCGTCTTCTGTCGCTTCTGTTTTAGAGTAGAGCGGAAAACGCGATAAATATACTTACAACTGCTCTCAGCAGTTTTGACAGTTCAACTTCATACAGCCAAAGCGGGATTCCCTCTACGGTCAGTGGAAGCGACACAGTTCAGCTTTTTTCTTCTTTATTTGCTACTACACAGCAGTGTTCATTCTTTTTAACCTCTTTTAAAACCAACAACGGGATACGGCGAAGACGAGCGCTTGTTTTGGTACCCCGTTCACATCAAGGTAAACTTTTATCTTTGCTAACCTGTCGTCCGTGATTTCGTGTCTTTTCGTCATGTTGTGTTTACGGTCATTTGCGTCGTAACACCGCAGCTACAGTATTGAAATAATCACGTCTTCTTTACAGAAGCTTTACAGCAAGTGTCCGAACTATTTGAAAAGGTTTGCTCGACTAGAATTGATGTTTGTCTTAACGCTGATTTTCTACGAAGAGTGGCGCGTGATACTCCGCAGACCGATGTGACGAGGAGCGATTGAGAGCTGCTTTCTTAACAACAAACTGCAAAAATCTTGACGACCAACAAGGAAAAAAGTTAAACAGACATTATCCAAGCGGTTCTTGTATGTACGTCCAGCAATTATGTTTTGTTTGTACTTCATTGTCCGCTGTTGAACTATTGTAGTGTAGCGCTCTCACAAACGCACGCGCCGAAGGGAAACAATCATGCGCGGGGTTTGATTTCTAAAAAATGCACGTATGATTATTACTTCAGACGCAATGTTATTTAATTAATTGAATTTCTGAGTAATAGATAGCATGTAGTTGTCATCCGGACGGCGTGTAAGTTCCCTGCACATGAGGTAATTTCACTTTTGTCCACAGAGCGGTACTATTCATTGACAATAACGGGAGAAGCGCCGCTAGGTAGTACAGTAGGCTGCTGGCAAGTATCCGATTCGATGTCGTTTTAACTTTCTCTCTATTAAAAATTGGACATGCTTTGTGTTTTTGAGATAAGATACATTTCCAGCCCGTGAGAGATAGCTAAGCAGGTAGTTTAAATAGATTAAAAAAATGTTTGGAAAGCAAAATTGCTTTCTAAGCGAGCATGGGAATTGTTTCTAACTTTCGCTCGAGGTCAGGCATATTGACCTTTGAAGAATGCATAAGCCATAAATTAAAATGAAGTCCTCGTCCAAAGCGGATCCATTTAGAGACAATAAGCAACTTGGACAAGCAGACTGCTTTTAATCTCCCAGCTTGAAAAAAAGCTGCTCTGAAACACTGCATTCAGACTGAAAGTAAGTGAAATCCGGGAATTGTTACTTTCCTAATTATTTTATCAGAATGTGTGATAATTTCATTTCTGAGCGATTGCGGCGCTTATTAAAAAATATATGGCTTTCGTTTACGTATTTTTCATTTTTATTTTAGAACATGAAACCGATAGCTTAAGAGTAAAAAAAAACTTTAAACAACAAAATCAAATAGCTGTTTAAAATGACATTCACAGTCATATAAAATACAGTCAAATAATTGCAACGTTTATTTTTCGTTATATACGATTTACACTTTGCATTAGTGTTTCTTCTAATTCTGCCTCAGTTTTAAGTTTTGTGCCGGACCTGATGCTTTTGAGATTTCCAGAAACGGTGCGATGAGGTACTGAGAGGACAAATGAAGCGCAATGTGTGTGAACTCAGTCTGTGGGACACCGATAGCCCATCATCTCATGGGTGTTTCCCAAAAGTAGACCCTCATAGGCACAGATAAGCCCGTTTTGACTGCTGCGCGAGATACGATAATATTTTTATAAGGAACATAACACAGCACGCCGGCGCGTGACGGAATTTAAAGGTTTTAAAAAACTTGAAGCCCCTCAGACACGTCAAACGGGACACTTAAAATATCGCATATTACTTATTGTTAAACACTTTTCCGGCGCTAGAAAGCAAAACACTCTCCTCCTTTTTTTCTTTTCTAAACCTCAGAGCAGAAACACAAAAGCTTTGTTGTTCTCGCGCAGGGACGCAACCTGACACCTTAATTAAACACAGCTTAACTTTGCTAGTTTTTCTCTGCTGAAATTGTGTCCCGTCTGTAAGAATAACCGGGTGTCTAATAATACATTCTTGTCTTAAGTGAGAGGGGGCTGTTTGAAAAACAATCCCCTTGGCTTGTCCCTCTGTTGGGGTGAAGTTGAGCCCGTAATGGCATTTTGTTTTGAGCAGTTGCTGTTAGCTGTTCCCTCATAAGGTAAGATGGCACTGGAGCCCAATGGAACATTTATAATTAGACTGCCAGTTCAGCACATTGTCCTGATTGCTATACAGGGAAATGCTGCACTCAATAGAGATAGATTTATTCACTGCCTTTGAGAAAGGGTCTCTGTTGCCTATCCCTTACATTTATCTACTTATTCTAAAGACAATCCACGGCCCCCTTTATTAATTCATCAAAATTTAAAAATCTATTAAACGTGTTATTTGCCAATTCAATATTAAATGCATGCACTTTTAAAAGCCCCTTCTCTTTTATTAGTGTTAACACACTTCCCAAATCTTCGCATCCGTTTTTTCCTATTTTTTTTTAACTTCACGGCTCGCTGTTTGAAGTTTAAACGTAGTTTTCATTCAAGCTATTTTTCATACATTTCCTGGATTTTCCAAATGCTTTCTTTATGGACAGAAATTAAGTATGAATGAAGGTTTGTGCGCAGTTTCACAACGATATCACAGACAAATGCACTTTCATTTTCGCTGACATTAAAGCGTTTGAGCTAATGACGATCTCTGGTGTTGTTGTTGTTGTTGTTGTTTTCAGGACTTTCTGCCCGTGGATTTGGGGAGGAACTTGTGGTTTTGAGCGAGTAAAGAGCATTTCCTATCTGGAACCATCGAGCAGATACCGACAGATCGCAGACGAACGCTTATGGTGCCAGTAAGTTCAGAGATTTGGACCGTATTCTTTTCTGCCATGCCTCGCTTGCCTTTGAATAGATCTAATGTTCAGAGACTTGACAGCTGGAATATGTATTTTAGCACATGTAGTGTGTGAAGCGTGCTTTAGTTTTTTTTTTCTTCTTCTTCTTTTATACTCTAATCGTTCTAACAGTTCATGCGGGTTAATTTATTTTTTTGAGATCATATGCAGTGATGATAGTTTTGATTTTTTTAAATTGAGGCATCACATCGTAAGGGATTAAATCACGAGGCTCTGAATCGTTGTTAAAACACTTGCGGAGTGTCAGTATGAGACCTTATGCAGTGACTGAGTGATTGTAATTTCATGCCATCAAAATGCATTTAATTTAATCTTTCAATGCATGTTTTTTTTGTGCAAATATATGTTGTTTTAAATTTTAAGATACGCAATAGAAGTTTGTTACCCAGTATATCATATATTAATCATTTTGAAATGAGAGAATCACTTTCTGCTCATGCAGGATATAATAAATGTAGCTGTTTTGCTATAATTTAGTTAGTTCTCTGTTATAAAGGGAGTTATGATTACTTCTTTGGGAGCAATAATTGCGTAGCCGTATGCATTATCAGTTCTAAAATCTGGACAGTAAATGAACTTTGAATAATTCCCTTTCATGTGCCACAGTCTGTTGTTTCTAGAGGTTGTCTGCCATATGTTTTAGCACTTGTGAAATACCGTCTCACATTTCTCTACCGGTAATTTTGAGTTTTAATTAGTTTTCAGTGGTTTTACACAGATTTGGCATTTTTGTTTATTTTTATCGCCTCTGTTTTATTATTTACATCTTTGCTTATCGTTTCTTACTCTAGTAAAGCAGTATGTCTTTAATGTTTAAATGATGTTTATACGTCTTAAGTGGATGTATATCATAAAGATAAAGGATGAAGTGAGTGTAGCAATTTATTTCTGAGCTCAAGCAGTTTATTTATTAACAATCACGTTCTTATCAGAAGCAGTTCTTTCAAAATGATATTTCCTTTAATAATAATTTATGAAACTTGTTTTAACTCTTGTTCATTTTTAATTTAATTTTTGCTATGTAGTCAGTGTACAGTAACGCATTTAGTGGAAAAGAGCAAGTTGAGGTTGTGGGAGATGCTCAGGTGTAAGGGTCGTCTGGCTCTGTCATGTATTGGAGGGGTTAGAACAGTGCCAGCAGAATCCTAATGATAAACAACACTGGAGGTAAACAACAGCAGGCCTGGTAAAGGTAAGCAGCACGCCAGCCGTAGGGGAGGAATGCATGAGGAGGAAATGTGGCAGCACATGTTGTGACATCTGTCTTTATAAGTGTTAGCTAATTTGCTGTGGAATATTTCAACAATGATCAAAACCGATGGCAACATGTTTATTAGAAGGCTTTTTTTCCCTTTTGTGGCAGAATCTCTCAAGTTTCTGGAATGTGTTATTGAAGCTTTGCTGCACTTTTAATTATAGTAAGTTTGTCTTCTAATTAGCAAAATAAATACGACACTAGGAAGGTGGCGCTTTCTCGTGGATGATAGTCAGATCTTGAACGAACGTACATAAAGCACGAATTTCTTTTTGCGACTGCTCGTGTGTCTACACACGCTGACGTTTGAGGCTTTTCTCGCAGCCGTCCACTGCATTCCTGCAGAATGATAGATCCATTGTCATCAAGGAAGATGGCACGCTGACAGCTGCTCGAGATCCTCAGGGCTTCCAGTATCTTCTATGATTTAATGATTTAAATCCATAGGGAGGAATGCTGACCCTGGACGCAACGAAATGAAGTTAAAGCTGTAACAATCAAATGACAGATAGTAAATAAATAGATTTGTAGTCTTGTGAAGACCTTTAACATTAGGACTTAAGTATTTCTTTCCTCCTGCGCAAGTACAAATTATCCAACCTATACTTATCTGTGGCTTAACAACACGCCCAAATTGCAGTCTTGCTTCTGAAAAAAAGATAGTGAAGCTATAGCTTAAGAGGCCTTGTGAAATGCCAGTACAGATGGCTGTGTCTTTCATGGACAGTCTACGCTGAAAAGGCCCTTTTTTCCTACAATGTTTTATGTTTTTTGCCCTTTTGCAACTTCAGGTCTAGATGTTACAATTGCACAAGGATAAAAAAAAATTGAAGCCGTCTTTGACGTCTGATGTCTGTAAATGAAGGGCACGCTTTTTTGCCCTCCGCTGAAAACCTATGTTCACCTACGGCCTGATGCTGCACAATGAACCGGAGAGATAGAAGCTTTTCACTCCAAAATATTACTAAATGCTTTCTTTTCCTCATATTCTCACAGCATTTGCCTGATAACACGATGTGCTAGCACAATAATAGAGCTGTGCTTTGAATGTATTCCATCAAAACACACTATTGCTCGAATCGAAATGTCTTGAACTTGGTGTTGCATGACGCATAAAGCCTACAATTCTTTAAAATTAGGTGCATGACAAATACGCCTTCCGTATTATTGAATATTTTCCTGTCGTTCTCTCTCTTAAAGCTCTTTTTTTAAGCACACATTAATATGTAGATTTAATGCTAGGGATCTCTGGGACCGTGAGGTTGTTGGCACTGGCTTTATTGGTGGTTATAATCAGCATTATCAGGTCTAGGCTCTGGTGTAGCATATTGTTTTTTTCAAATCAGAAGAAGATTTCTGCGGTGCAGAGGAAGATTCGGAGTCCATTTCCATTTCAAAGGGGTTTGCTGTGCTTGCTGGCAGTAATTAAAATGCAGTGGTTTGGAGCCTGTATACACACACGCGCTCTGGGGTGGAGGGTTTGCTGGGAGAGAGTGAGCGCGGGGAACCGTGTGCAGGCGGTTGACTCCTGCATGCGTCTCCAAATGCACTTATAATTTTGTACAAATGTTTATGCCAGTCCGTGCTCTTTTGCGGAGAGCTTGTCTCCTGGCCAAAACCATTTCAAGACAAAGTTAGTTTGCTTTTTCCTTAACCTTCTTGTTGTGGCCTCCTCTCTCTCTCTCTCTCTCTCTCTCTCTCTCTCTCTCTCTCGCTCACTACAGCTGCTCTCTGACACACAGGCTTTGGCACGTGTTTAACCTTTAATTGGTGCATGAATAAATAATGAAAATAAATCTTTTGATATGGACTCTGTGTTTAGGACTAGTCCTTCCCTGTTCGCGATTCTCCTTGTATTTTTTTTTTTTTTACTTCTCCTCTTTCATCCTCTATTTCTAAGTAGATATTTTTAATATTTAATATAATATATAAAAGTAGCAAATATTGCTGTTAAAATTTGTTCCAGTTTTTTGGAAGGAATTTGCAATTGTAGATAATTAAAAAAAAAAAAAAAGTCTGTTGCAGATGCTGTTGTGTTATATAGGCATCAGGAATTTAACTAAAAAGTATGATTTTGCAAATTCTTCTTGTTCATTTTGTATTATTAATAAGAGGAACTTTATGAATTCATCATGCTTATTGGGGTAAGAATGATGTGTATTGAGTTTAGTATCTCAGAATCCATTTGATATAATAAGCGTTACATTTTTAAAATTGAAACTCAATAATTTCCTCTAACACACCAAATGTAGTAAATTTTAATTCTAGTGTTTATCACTTTCAGAATCAGAATGTGAATTTCAAATTGCATCATCTTATGGTGAAAGTGTGCTGTGTTAGCAAAATCATTGTCAAACACAGATTAAGGGAGTCAGGCCATGCAATGTTGGGAGCTTGGCACTTTTTTTAGTAGGAGATTTGTGATAATCCTGGCCTTTCGTGGTAGAGAATAATTGATCATTAACCTAAGATGCTACGTTTTCCATTACAAAGGGATCTGAGCAGAAGTCTCCACCCACTCTAAATGCTCTGCTATTAGATCAGATGTGAGCCAGTAAGATCAAGCTGGCAGATTGCCCTCTACCTAACTCTCATAGTACACATGTGATTAAGCAGGTCAATATGTGATGCTCTTTAGTGGATCACAAACCACAGTAAGTTAGTACATGATGGTACACAGATTGACATTAGTGTAATATTCCATAATGTAATATGTAAAATATTTTGATATACATATTTTTTTTTTTTGTTTGTTTTTTACATCCTACAATCAGTTGTTCATTCTAGCTCAGGATGGAAGGCATGATTTGAACCTCACGACATAGAGAATTATTTTTGTTAAGAACTGTGCCAAAGAAATATCCACCCTGAAGTTGAGTTCTTCTCAAGACAAAAGGGCCTTTGAATTCCTGGGGACTTTTCTGTGCTGTGAAAGAAAGCCTGTTGCTGTGTTCTTAAATGGTATTGTAATAACTTAGACTCATTTTATTTTTTTTTGTAATAACAAGAATCTTCTAGAATGAAGAAATGCTGAATATGGTAGTCAATTGAAGGCATGTTTTTTTGATAGGACTTGTTTTTATGGAAAAATCAGGAGATTTGACGCCAAAATCACATCACCCACAGTTTGTGTGTGCGCGTATGTGTGGAAACTCAGGATGCAAAATGCCTAAAGCAAATTAAAGTGACAAAAGAGGGTGGTAAGGAGAAGGGAGGAATGCTGTGGCTGTGTGTCTGACAGTAGTTCAACTGAAGTATTTCTGAAACCAGCCCCTTTTGTTTCCTATTCTGCGATTATGTGCACCCTCTTGCATTTTTAAAGGCTTTCTGCCATCGGTGTACATGTGCGTCACAAGAAAATGCCTTCAGCAGACCAAACCGCAAGTGTTTTCTCTCTCGCTCCCTCACACTCACTTATCTCCCTCTCTCTTTTCTTTCTTTCTGAAGAAGTGAAAGGCTCTGCTACCTGACTGTCAGTGTAATAAGATGTAGTGCAGCAGCAAACAGACAGATTGAGGGAAAGCACTTGACTATCGTTATGGATGTGTCCATGAACAGCTTTTGATGATGGGTCAAGTGGTGACAGCAGCTGATGTGATGAGAGTGTGTGCGTGTTAGTTTGATCTGCCATTCTTGCCTTTACAGTTTAGAGAGCGGCTTGTCTAAACGGTCTCTATGTGAAGAGACTCAGCAGTTAATGACGTTAGTCTTAATTCAGAGCTGCTGCTGTGGAGCTGGGCCTCTCTGTTCAGAACTGTATGGAGGGAAGAGGGTTCCAGAAGACACTGTAGGGATCATTCATCATTCCGGCGGTCACAGCACTACCGGCTTAAAGATAGCGGACATGAAAACTCTAAAGGTGCTGTCACATTTACCATTATTTGGTGAATTTTCATGTGCAAAATCCAGTCCACTCAATCCGATCCATATGATCAGGAATTTCGCTTGAGGGTGAAAAATTTCCCCACACAGATTTCGAGTTCAAGTTGGTCAAACTGATTCATGTCACTTTTTGGTTTGAAAGTGACTTCTGTGGGAACTGGGCTTCATATATCGCTAGACAATTGACCGTTTTTGCCTGTGAAATTTAATAGCAAAATCTTAAAGTTGTACGAATTCAGTCCTACTATACATTTCATACTCTATTCACATCCATTCATACTCAAGCAAAGACATTTCATTTTCTGCTTTGAGCTTGGTGAACTCTGACTTAAGAGATTTGAAGTACGGACACACTTAAAAGCTGAGTTTTGTGGTGTTGTGGGGGTAATTTCTTATACGTTGAAACTTAGTGTGACTGCAGTTTAGTCCTGCAGCGTATTCAAAGTGAAGTCTTTCCTTTTCCACTCTCTCTCTTTATGGATTTGCCAGGATATATTAACCACACCATAGCGAACACCAGGCTGGAAAAAGTGAATGTTTTCTTGTAGAGGAGTGGAAGACAAATTGAAATTGAATTAAAAAAAAAAAAAAAAGAATTACCCTCTTTTTCATTAGTTTGTCATGTTAAATCTTTGGGCAGGAAGGTCTGCAAACATAATTTAAGTCCTAATTTTTCTTATGAGTAGTCGTGGTGACAAAAGCGCTGTAGTGTGGTGATCTCTCTCTCTTTTTTTTTTAATAGGATGGCATAAAACTGTTGAAATAATGGATAAAATCTTGCGGTTTGCCTCCCATGCATTTCTTTGGAGCCTCTTTGACATCTATCAACATACCCACACTGGCACTCAAACAATCACTCTGAATCGCTCATCGTAGGCCAGAGTTCAGGAACATACAAACTCCACAAAAGAGAGAGAAGCTGGAATAAGAGAAGATCCTGGCAGGCTTACAGCCCCACCAGCCTTTTTCCACCGGCGGGCATGTCGTCCTGCGGCGCTCCGTCATGGGCCTGCAGCTGAAAAGAGCTCACTCATAGCACACACTGTTTTTCTAGCGCGAAAGAAACCGAAACTATGACACAGGGCTAAACTAAACCCCCGAGACCTGTCAGGATGCAAATAAGACATTTTCTCCACAACACTGGTCGTCTCGGAGCCAGGCCTTTTTTGCCTTGTTCCATTTGGTTCTGGAGCTGCTCCTGCTGTTACCTTGAAAGCACTTCTCTCCTCCTGGACCATATTTTGCAGCTTCCACCATTAGAATGTTACTTGAACGTTATTTCTGCATTGTATTAATATTTCCGTGTTCCACATGTTGGTAATTGGGTAGCGCTGAGGTGTGTGCGCACTTAGGGGATGCAAGCTTGAGCGATGATGGCGCATGAACGACTTGCGGTGCGGTGTCAGAGGGGAGGAATGTTTTCTGTCTCTGATTGGAGGTGGTACTTAGATGACAAGAAAGAGAAGTTGTGAAGGGGGAGGGAGTGGTGGAAGAAAGGAGCAAAAGATGGCCCTACTCTTCTTCACTGTTGCTAAATTTATTCCATCTGCAGGGTGGAGGAGTTTGGGCTGACTCCAGACCAGAGAGAGGCTTCTAATTAAATCGTCATCATTATCAACTTGTGGTCAACGATCATCCTCGAACGCTCGCTCTTCCAAGATGAACATGGAACCAGAGAGGCTTTTCCTTCAAGCCTTGTGTTGGATGGAATTAGAAAGCGAAAAGCAGAATAGGAAAGTGCTACACAGGCCTCTTTCTCTTTTTTTGTTTTTGGCGTATGACGAAAAAAGGCACTCAGCCATTTCCACTCAGGGTTAAACAATTACTGCACATCAGAGGGAAGTAGAGGAATCGTAGCCGAGTCTGCTAGACTTGCTCGCTTTCAGGGGAAACATTAGCTGTAGCGTTAGCATGTTCAAACCTGTAATAATTTCAATTAGAGCCGATGGGCGTGTTTGCCATATTTGGATCAGCACTGTTTGGGAAGTGCTCCCCTTAAGGGCTGACAGCTCTTAATACGGTATTCCAAGCATAGATATGTGAGTGACACTGAAGAGTGCGTTAAAATGCTTTATCAAATCATAATTACAGCCCCAGTGATTAAAGGGGAAGTGACTCTGATTAGAAGAGTTTCTGGGGACGTGGAAACGGGATGAATATTCAAATGGGAAAGGCTAGGAGAAATATTATTTAGAGTTTTGTTTTTTCTTTTCTCTCTCTAGAGTGAGGTATGTGTCTGCCAGACTGCTGTGCAGCCACAATGCTATGATATCATCTTTACCACACAGATTTCATCTGGGCCCTTTCAGCTCTAGCTATTGGGCAGAAAATGTGCATACAGATATCGGCCCATTAATGTTCAGCTTGTCGCTCTCTCTCTCCTAACCCTCTGATGTATGGCAATGTCTACAGCACATATTTAGAAGCCACTTTTAATCATTTAAACTGTGTTCCAGAACACTGTGAGCGATTATGTTCGAGTCATGGATGTACTTTTTGGAGAAACTCTAGGCACCCTAAGTGTATTACAGGATATTTGAGGCACCCACATAAGGTAGAGGTTCTCCAGAATGTTCCTGCTGTCATGAATCTTCAAGTATCTTTTCATTTGTAGTTTTTAGGACTGTTTGTCATTGTTTTTTCGATGACAATCGATGACAACGTTAAAGCTGCAATATGTCAAATTTTTGCAATAAAATATCCAAAAACCACTGGGCCAGCGTTATATATTTTGTTCTGTTGAGTACTTACAATATCGCAAATGTTTCCAACTATTTGTAAATCATGAAAAAAATTGCAATATTAACCAAGGATTCAGGACATGTGAGGGAGTTGCCTGTAAATGGCATAACCAGTTTTATTTTGTAGAAACCATGGAAAGACCAAAGATGCTTTAATATATTATAATATTCTTCTATTTTTTTTTTTTTTTTTTGCGAGTACCATGCTTTACTATGCCTCAGAGAAAAATGCTATTTTGTCAAGTAGCTAACATGGCATAATCAGATGCAGCTTTATTTTTATTAACAATTATACAGAATTTTCTCCATCATACAAAATGTTTTAAAATTTATTACATGCCATTTATCAACACAAGCCATCCAGCATTTAATATGATATTCTAATATCCATCTATCTTACTGCAGTGTGCAACAAGTCTCACAGCTGTCATAATTTTCATAATTTTCAACACACTCATATCTAATATGAAAAACATATCGCTGCTTGTGAGGCATGTGTTGCGTTCGTCTCTCATTAACAATCGCTCCAGTGGCCTCGTTCAGCTCCCACAACATTCAGTCCTGTTTTGCTTCATACTACAGTAATGTTAATCGCATCCATGAACATGATTTCTGTCCGTGTCTCATCCCGATTCTTTTCTACCGGCTGTGAGGTGAAGTCCACATGTCCCAAGGTTACTCGCTCAAACTTGGCGTCATCAACCTACGCCTTTTTTTTAAATTATCCACCTCTAGCAGACGAAAAACTATATAAGGCGCCTTTAATTCAATATATTTTTATATATTCATTTTAAAAGAACATTATGACATTTATTTATTAATTTAAGTCAAGTTATTTATTTATATATATATATATATATATATATATATATATATATATATATATATATATAACAAAAGTTGTGAAAACCAAGTAAAATACGATACTCTTAGAAATAAATGTGTCTTTAGGCCTACAAAAGCTTTGGAGCACCTATGAAGGTACATTCTTTGCATATTTTCTTAATATATTGGTTTGAAGCCATATTTTGAACTTTTTAATTAAAATTTTAATTTAAAAATTCTCACAGAGGGTTAACTTGCTCGTTGAGAATATATCAAGATTGACTTTCTTCTCTCTATTGTGAAGTCTTATTTAGTTCTGAATGGCCACTGTACGATAGCTGCCAATTATAATAGGGGCGAAACATGGGTGGGATGGACGGCGTTTGACTGTTGTTTTCGTATTCTATCAGCCTGGCATGTGGGCTTAATGCAGAGGAGTTTCAGAGCAAATTGGACTTGAATCTGTGAGGAATGTGAAGGGGAAAATGTCCTCTCTCTTTCTCACTCTCTCTCTCCACTCTGTTGCGCTTGGAGAGCTCGATGAGTATCACACGTTTTTGTGAACTTCAAGGTATGCACTGTTTAAGCAAAGGAGATAAAGGAGAGTATTATTAGCGGCCGTCTTCAGCAGGCAGATTAGGATTGCCTGAGCCTTTTCTCCCCTCACCTTTGTGAGCCTCAAACACTGACTGCCATGTGATAGCCTCTATTTTATAAATAATTTCAGAGAGCGTTCATAAAATGTAGGCTGTGAAATAGACAGCGAGAGCCTCACAATTTTACAATTTCACAACCGACTTCCCTCTTAGAATGACAGTGGCTAACCTGACTATTACCGCTTTTGATTTCTGCAGGGCATGGTTTTGCGCTCGGCGAGCTATACATAAAAAAGCTTAGCGCCGACTCTGAATTTATGGCTAAATGCTGCTTATCTTGCAGCCTTTTCACAGACTTCAGAAAAGAGTCGTATTTTCACCTCACTTCAAAAAATTCCCGCCTGTGTTGTTGTGTACTTGAGCCTCAGCTCTGTTGTGAGCCACACAAAATAGAAGCAGTGCAGCATCGACTTTTACCATATTTTATACAGATGGGATTCTTTCAGCAATCACACAAACATATGGCATGTAAACAACAGTGATGTTTCATCATGTTTATGTTCTGTTCAACTACATTTTCTTAAGTTCTTCTTCTTGTGCGTGTTATGAGAGAGCACCACACTGCACGCGACTCTTGAGAAAGCTGGAACGGAAGGTGCAGAACTCGATTGTGTGTTTAGCTTGTGTCGTGTTGTATTCACATCGCACCCAGCGCTTAAACACCTTCCCACGTGCCTCCTCAAATCACCACATTTATTTATTTATGTTTCGGGTTCCCTCCAAATTTACCCTTCGAAGCCCAGTAGGCAGGGAAAATTTACATTGCTACGTAATCTAAGATACATTTGAAAATAGTGTGTGGCGAACAGTAGTGGTGGTGGAAGCCTCCTGATATTTTCATTGGAGTGTTGTCAGCTTTTCTCGAGAATAATATGAACCATGTGTCCCGTTGGTGAGAGAAAATTAAAGACCTTTCATGTGACCCACCTGTCGTGCTTTCAGCTGTGGTAATGTTAACCTCATGTCGCCATCATCGGCCACTAGAGCTATAGAGCGTGTGTGTGTCAACACCAGGGGAGATTCTTCATCTCGCTAGAGTCTCGGCATTTGACACACATTCACGGAGCTCGCAGGAAAAGACTGTTTCTCATAAGAAACACAAATACACATGCTTCGCGGCGGTAGTTTTTCTGTCTTGATTTTCTTCTCAGTTTTCTTTTTTTTCCCTTCTGTTTTTGTTTTTCCCCCCACTGTCTGTTGTGTAGTTTTGAGCGTTGGGCTTCCTCATGGTTCCTAAAAGTTCCTCGGATTTCACGTGGCCTGAGTCATGCTGTAATAGGTTCCTTGGGCATGATTGGAATATAATAACCATTTTACAGTGTTTTTTTTACCCCCCTACATGCTGAGAAAATGCAAAACCTTCACGAGCACCACAGGGCATATGGTTGGACCTGTGATGTCAGTTGTTATTGCTGGATGGGTAGGATAGGAAAAGTTGGATTATTTTCCAAAAATCCACTGTGCGAGGAGCATTATGTCACAAAGGCGACATTGTAGCCAGTTGGGTGTGTTGCAGTGTGGGTCCGTGTATGTGCTTTTGTGTGCATCCCAGCTCACTTTAATTCTATACGTTGTCCAAGCGCCCTCAAGTACACACTTGACGTGCGTCACACCGCTCCTCTACAGAAATCAGTTGGATCTGTTCCATATAGTATATGGGCTTCATAATGGAAAATAATGCCACACATTATGCCTGTCCATTTTTAAACCTCATGCGGAAACATAGAGTGTATATTAAAAGGTGTAGTTCACTCAAAAAATTGAATTCTGAGATAACCTCACTCTCAAGACCTTAAGTATTTAAGTATAAGTATATGTACGACCTTAAGGACAATCTTTAAGTATTGTCCTTAAGATCGTACATATATTTGATGCCATAATTTTAATTTTGAGTGAACAATCCCATTAACGGCAGTTTCAGCTCTGTTATTTGGATCGTGGAAATATAAAAAATATCAACATTATTATAGCTTTCTGGCTTGTTGCAAGAGGGCATAGAAAGAGCAACTATAATCTCACCCTCCGACTTGCCTGCACTGGTCATGTGACCTGTAATTTCGCCAAACCCCCCACGATCGCTAGAACGGAGTGGATTTCTTTAAAGCCGTCCTCCATCAGCGGTGTACTCCAGCCTGATTGCCTCGTGCAGAATGAGAGCATCATGGGAAAGGACGTGCATCTAATAGCTAACTGAAGAACCACGCATCTCTTGTTTTTCACTAATTGAATTCTGCACTAAAATATGCTGGCAGGAGCCCTTACCTTGTTTGACTTATTTATTGCCTGACTGGAGAGGTAATTTGACCTCCTCATATCAAAGACTCTTTTTTTTCCTGCAGAAAAGGAGTGTTAAACTCAATTACACCACCGATCAGTGACTCAAACACTACATTTGTTTTCTCTGAGGGGGGAAAAAGGGAACCACGGAGAAGAGAGAAGCGCTCTCTACAGTCTGAGAAACTGTATGTAGGGGAGAGAGTGAAGTGAGCGACTCCCAGTTATGTCAGTTGAGATTTGTGTCCATCGTTTAAATCATTTTCCTCTCTAGAAAATTAAGAACGACAAATAATTCTCAAGCCAACCGTTTTTTTTCACTCCTATTAATGGATTTGTTTGCATATGCTGAGTGGTTGTGGATTTTGAGGTGATTTTTGAAACGTGGTCAATAGTGATTTGTTTAGAAATAAAAGGAATAATGATTTTTTCAATGGTTAACATTTACATCTATGCTGACGTTCTTGCTGTAAGACTTATAAAAAGAGTTTTAGAGAGAATAGATGCAAAAATGAAAAGCGGTATGAATTAATCATCTTCATTCCACAAATCCTCCCATTGAACTGTATCAAACACAGTCAGAGCAGGAATTTGATGATGCTCTTGAACTTTAAAAAGTAATTTGTAAGAAAAATATTTGTTTTTTCGCTCTTACCTTTGCTCTGCCTGAGAAAAACACGGCAGAATGTTTCTGGATTTTCATGAAGCCACTAGTCAAAACCCTAGAGCACAATATGCTCCTCCCTGCTTGCTGGTAAAAGAATTAAAAGTGAACTTGTGCATGAAGAATGCAAGTACCGATGAGTCGTAACCTCTTTTTTGTTATTCCATCATTCATATCAAGACCTGAAATATTTTTCAGATTTTACATACCAAACCCATCCTTGGAGAACCAAGGCCTCTCCTGGCATACTTAACTGATGTTTCTTCTATTCTTCTGATGGAGAATACTGCACACAACTCCTTTTTTTCCCTCCTGTGTTCTTGAACACGTCTCTTCATTTAAATTGTCTCTGTTCATTCATAGAAAATGTGAACCATGAAGGTTTCAATTCAATTGCAAATGTAATATTTGAAAAATGGGACTTTGCCGAACACACACTCCTGCGTCTGAACAAGAACAAGACAAATAATTTGCGCGCAACCGCCGGGCCTGGTTGTAACCTGATCTTTTCTGGATCGATTGATTCCATTCTGGTGTAATTCACCATATGATTGACTTTCAGCACGGCTTACCGTTGGAAAAATATCCCTGTACAGACTGCGGCCTTAAATAGCGCAGTAATTTGAATACAGATGCTGGCTGCTTAGACCTTGTCACTGGAAATGACTCGGAGTCAGGAGACAATTGCAGGTTGATTATGTTGCCACTGACAGAAGTTGCAGGTTCTTTGTGCATCAGACATATTTGCATTTAAATGCTTATTGTAGGCAGCCGAAGCATATCCACTCTGATTGTCTGCACGACCTGTCTTTTTATATTTGTCTGAAAAACAAGATCAAATGAATTGCAATAAGGGATAATCTGTATGGGAATCATTTTTTTCCAAAGGAAGGAGGCACATCAATCAATGTGCCAACATTTGTTGACTTGTTTTCAGCCTTTAGTTATCAGTCACATAATGTCTTTCATCTCCGTATGTTTTATGAATACGATTTGATATTGGCATCTGTGTAATTTATCTTAATATTTGCCGT
The DNA here is from genome assembly GCA_038088235.1 of Zacco platypus. Taxonomy (NCBI): domain Eukaryota; kingdom Metazoa; phylum Chordata; class Actinopteri; order Cypriniformes; family Xenocyprididae; genus Zacco; species Zacco platypus. Next base: position 18,041,514 of record CM076085.1, read on the forward strand.
GGCTGCACAATTATTGTCAATTTTTCCCTCAATATTTTAGTTTTGATCGATAGAATTTTAATTATTTTGTAATTTTGATCAACAGAATACTAATTTATTTGTGCAAACTGTGCAAAGATCTGCTCGTGAATTGTCTGGATATAATCAATAAAGCTTTTTATGACACACAAAGAATCTAAGGTATTAATATATATATCTTGTGATATATTGATTGATATATATATATATATATATCAATTTAGTGTTTATCAGGCATTACCATCTAAGATTCATGCAAGAGTCACAACTTTAACTGCTGAAAAATACTGTTGTAAATAGAAAAAGTCTGACCAAACAGAAGTAGATATTAATGGAATGTTTTAAATGTAGTAAAAATGGTATTCTCTCTGAAATGATTCATGTGAGTGGTGTATGTTCAAACATTCAGAAATCATTTATTGTGTTGTACCACATACTTGACCTGTGTGTGCATGCCCGTGCCTTTGTCCACATTTATGTTTCTCATGTCCATTGTGTGCGTATTATGCCATAAAAATGTATGTGTGTGTGTGTGTGTGTGTGTGTGTGCGAGGCAGGTGTGTGTGTATGTGTGCTCCTGCTGCTTCAGGCTCTGGGTTCTTTGTCCTGTAGCACTCAGCATGTCTGCCTCCTCAGGAGAGCCAGGGCTCTCTCTCGTCTGGCCACACAAAGGCACAGCCTTTCTTTGAGGTGTTAAAAACTTCCATTTATGCATTCCCTGGACAAAAAGCTCCCGGACCCATTTTCGAGGCCATTGGCAACACAGGCAGACATTGTGGCCACGCTTCTTCGGCACTCATTTCACAGATTCTAAAACCGGTATGTGGTGAACAGGATTTCACCAGCTAAAATGCCCCGTGAGAGCACGGGCGATAAGAGAGCGCGAGAGAGAGAGAACGGACGGCCGCCCCGTAAACTAGAAGATGAGACCAGGAGAATAAACACATTACCTGGGAAAGAAAGAGAGGGAAGCAGGCTTGTTTCCATAACCCAACTCAATAGTCGGTCCAGATAAATAGGGGGGTGAGTGGGAAAGTGCTTTGTGTCATGGCTAGGGAATAAACTCCATCGACTGACGTCAAATCGATGATAAAAAAGACAAGGACCCGCTTTCTCGCTTTTGCTGCAATTGCATTCTAGTCATTTACTGAAGTGTGTGTGTTTCACAGAGAACTAGTGAAGACCGTATTTTACCAGCTGGGAGTCAAATTCCTCTCGGGGTGGATTTGAGGCCCGTGGTCGCCGGTCAACCCTTTCTTCCCCTAATACGGACTTTCGTTGTTGTTATTTCACAGCAGAGTAAATCACATGAAATGTATCTCCACTGTCAGACATGAAAGTCTGGCTTGGTCGTGGTGCTGTCTGCAAGTCCAAGGAGAGGAGATGTTTGATTTAAAAACAGCACAACCTCCCCCATCCACGATGGGAGACGTGAAATACGCTTTATAAACACCCTCGGCTGTAAGCAGGCCCTCTTAAACTAAGCGTGTGCACATTCAAAGGGGAAGATCAATGAAATGGGATGTCTCTTATTTTATTCCAGTGAAAGAAAGTTGGTCTTTTTGGATCTGCTGCTCTTTCTGACATGAATCTCTCTTATTGGTTCTTTATTGCTCTTTGGAGACAATTCAGATTGAATTTTCTTCCCCCTTTGAATGCACGAGTTTGAATTGAATTGGAATTGGCCACTCGCCACAGGAATTGTATTGAAGAGCAATTACCAGACTGAATTACAATTAAAAAAAATTCAACACAGGTAATGTGTTGTGAAAAGTTAGTGTTATTAAATGAAAAATATTCAATATTTAAAGATGAATATTAAAGTCTTATACACACATTTCTAGAGGTGGCATTCAATATCTATCTTTCTCTCTCTAGCTGTCGTCTCTCTATAAACCTCAAAACTTCAGATGTTTCTTTAAAATTTCAATTTTTAACTGTCAAGTGAAATTAATTTATTTGAATTTCAATCCCTTTTAATTTTACAACTTTATTTAATTTCAAAATGCCATTCTGCATCCTGTTTGCTAACTCAGTTCAAATTCCATTAAAATTCAGGAATCGAATTGAAATTAAAAAGGCATTATCAATTCAGTCGTAAACGGTGCACAACCCTTACAACTGTACTGGTATCGTGCTTTACACGCGCAGATATGTCAGCTGTGAGCGCACTAGTAGATTTTTGTCAGAAGGAATATTGGATCTGACAAAAACACCACTTTACCTCTTTTGCTCTTCCGCCCACTGCTGGGTGTGAGTGGCCCGTCTTTCGGCTCAGTTCTGCCTTATTTTCAGCCACCCCCACCTCTTCTCCCGTCCTCCAGACCCTGTCAGTGGCCCTGCTGTTAGTACAGAGATAACCTGTCCTTCACCAAGTAAGAGACCGTCCTGCTGATGGGGGATATTGCCTCTTTTGTCCCAATAACTACTTCCCCTAAATCCCCTCTTAACATGTTCTGGACTGGGGGAAATAGGACATTTAAAGTGATTTTATTTTTTGCAGGTTGCTGGATCAGAAGAAAGCAAAGGCAAAGTTGATGCAAATGAAAATCTTCCCTCCTAAGGAGAGTGCAGCTTGTCCATGGTCAGAAACATGAAGGATTTCATCTATATTTGACCCATCTGAACCACTTTGCCTTACAGTTCAGCCTCTTAAAGCTCTTATCGGTACACATTTACAGTGTATTATGTAAAATACGCTACTGTATTTCTCCCACTTTTGCAAGTTAATTTAAAACAAGCTGCCTGTGTGTGCTGTGCGAGAGCATGGCTGCTAATGTGAGGTTAGTCACTGATTCCCGATCGTCATATGATGGTCAAAGACACAGGGCTGTTATGTAGAGGATTGATTTAATCAGCTGAACCTACTGTAGATGAACACATGCTTGGGATTTGAAGGCTCATTTGATTTCTGAAAGGACTTTTCTTTTGATTCTGAATTCTTCCCCTTGAGTGAAATGTAAAGAATGCACAATTCATTACCGGCTAAGGAAAAAAGCGACATCCCGACTATTGTTTGATTCTGGCCATGCTTGGAAATGATTAAATGTAGGAGAATAGAGGCTTTTTAGAGAATCAGTTACTCATGTGTGTGTATCCATTGGCTTGTGTTCTTGGAGTCAGTTTGTGGTAGTGTGTTTGTTGGAGGGGCTAGCTGGAGTCACTGTCATGGTCGATGGATTAGCCTCACCAACATGAGCTTTAAGCACCCTACTTAACCCCTATGAAATATTCAGCACGTTTAAAAATAAAATCTGTTTTCATTTAAACTGGTCAATTCCTCATCCGATGCAGTGTGGCGTAAAGGTTACTTCACAGGAAACCCCATCATTAATTTTTGGGTGCCCCCTAGTCTGTCCTCATGGGCTTTAATGGGCTTTAGCTTTTCGTCTAGTAATTTGCCAAGGCACTCGGCTACTCGAACAGTTCTTCCTTTCTTCATCTCTCTTTATTTCAGCTCCCATTTGTACAAGCACAGCTACTTCATCACTGCAGTCATTGTCAGGAAGCGAGAGAAAACAGAGCTCAACATGTGAGAAAGCCGCAGTGGTAATTGCGGACACAATGAATCGGTAATAAAACTGTTGGATGACTAATAAAAACAGGCTGGTGCTGATTGGAACTCTATTTAATGAATTCATGATCGCCCAATTAGAAAGTCCTATTTAATCCAGCTCTGCTTAACACTACAGTGGCTTGCTACAGTCATTTATTTATACATGTATATATCAGGTCAGGGCTTATTGCATGGGTTTATTTATTTCTAATGTCATTGTCATCTTATTTACAATTCAAAAGGGGTTTTCCCAGTCCAAACAAATAATTAGCTTAAAAAAAGCATGGATATATAAAACGGCAGCATTCTCTTTTATGCAAGCTTGTTGCTTTCATCATTTTTCTCAGTTAGCATGAAATTATAATTTTTTATTTTTCGGCCCCCTGCAATTAAAACAGCCCTGTATTTATTAAAGCACAACAGGAATTAGTCAGATGTTGTATCGCTCACAAAAAGAAAAGCGTTTATGGAATTACCACCGCTGTCAAGTGTGTGTGGCACGAAATGAGAGCTGGCACTAACTCCGTGAGAGAGGCATGAGCGCATGCACACAGATACACTCTGTGTGTGCGGTGTGCACTTGGAGGCAGTCAGGCCTGTGGCATGGTCCTTTGAGAACGTGGAATAGACTGTCAGCTCAGAGGTGCTATTAAGATGACAACAGCTTTCCATTCACACGAGGGTCAGACCTCCTGCCTCTTTTCTCCCATTGTCACTTTCAGCCTCAAGGTTGCCACATTCAGATCCATTGGAGACCAAAGATCTCAGTTTATTCTATTAACCCACCCTCCCACACAGCCATTTACTTAGTCTGAGCGTTTGACTCAGTTCTTCAGCACTCGTAAGGGAGGGCAGATTTCGGTGCTAGCAGAGATGGCGCAAATTGCAGGCTGATAAATTAGCTGTGACCTCAAACCCCTGTGTCCTTGTTTAATTGGTGATGCTGAGGCAGGCTAATTGTATAAATCAGCTGGTAATGAGATTCCTGCTTGTTGTGAAAAACAGAATAATGTGGTGAAAGGAACATCCGTGAGGTTTCTCTCTTTCTTCTGTCACGTAAAAGGGAAATGTAACACTACACTACGCTACACATATGGTCGGATAATGTTGAAACTGGGTGTTGTTGGTGGTTTGGGCGCACCGTCTGTTTGTTTTTGTTTCCTTGGTTGTGCCGGCATTGCTGGAGGACCTCAGAAGACCTGCTAGAACTAGCAGAGCGTGTAACTAAATAAATCATTAGTGCTCTGCAGAGAGAGGAATTAGAGAAAACAAGTACTTTGTATGAAAGCCATTTATTAGTTGAATCAAACAGTGCAGGGACAGATTAATGAGGTATTAGAGAAGTGAACTCTAAACATTGTCTAGGATTGAGTCCCTCAGGGAGAGAGCTGAGTAACTGGAGGCTCTGCGGCGCAACGACTCTTTAACTTCATCTGCTGGGACTCTGACCGCCTGCCTGCACCCCCACTTTACTTCACTCGTCTGACATCCTCTCTCACGATTGTCCGTTCTTCTGCTTCGTTGTTACTCTTTTGTAGAAATGAATACTTAGCACAACTGTTTTCAGCATTGATAATCATAAGAAATATCAGCATATTAGAATGATTTCTGAACGAGCATTTGGCACTGAAGAGTAATGATGCTGAAAATTCACCAATTTTTAGAAAGGATTTTTTAAAATGTAAAACTGTTTCACAATATTACTGTATTTTTATCAAATAAATTCAGCCTTGTTGAGCATAAGAGACTTCTTTCAAAAACATTTTAAAATCTTACAGAAGTCAAACTATTGAACGGTGGAGTATTCAGTTCTTAATTTGAATTGAATTTGAATTGCCAAAGTACACAAGGTGCAGAATTGCATGTTAAATTTGAATTTAAGAATGAAATAGTTGAGAACTATAGAAAATGTTATGTACTTTAATCAAATTTTAAAGATTTGAGAATTAGGGTGGAAAAACACATAATGACCCAGAATGCATTATCTGCTGTTGGTTTGAATTTCAATTCAGTATATTTCTCGTCCTATCATTCCAGTTCAAATTCCAATTGTGTGGTGTGGTGTCCAATTGATTATTCTAATTCATTAATTGAAAGGGATCCAGCTCTGATTTTTTCCCAACCCTTACATTTAAAGCAAGCTGTGCAAACATTTCTTTTTTCTCTCTTGCAGGTCATTTTCATGAATTCAAAATCAACACACCAGTGATCTTTGGGAGCTGGGGATAAAGTCTTTCTGTTTATGTAAGTACAAACAGTGTGGTTTATATATCTTGTCCAACATTACTTGTGTATCAATGTTCCATTAACACCTGTTTTTTTCCCCTATGGTTGCTGCTGTCTTATCCCTTTACATCTGTCTGATTTGATTTTAAACTCATGAAACCACTGTACATGCTTCATTAACACAGGAAATGGTGGCTTTACACAAATGATTACAATGATGAGTGTGTTGTTCTGTTCTGCGTCACTTTCCTAGAACTAAGTTTGCTTGAAAAAGAGCACAAGTGACTTATATAAAAGGCTGCATATTAACAATTACATGAAGATTGTAGCCTTTTTTGTTACTTTAAAAAGGTATAAAGTTGTCATTAGAAAACCGGTTTGCTTGTTAGCACCTCCCTCCACTTTCCGCTCAAACACACTCTTCCATCGGTGCATATAGAGTGAATCTATTCTCTATGCTAATACCAACTATGTTATTGGTACTTTCAGGCTGCCAGTCGCCCTCAATAAGGGCATTCACAGCAATGAAGAAAGAGCCCCTTTTAAAGAAACACAGACAGGGTCTTAGTAAACAGTCAATATACGGCTGCAGTTTTCTGCCACAATATGTCTTAAATGGGAGTTTTCTCTTTCCAGTATAGTAATAAAGATCATATCTGGCAAAGTGTTGCTCTTGGTAATGTTGAGCAAACAAGCTTCCCGAAAGTTAAGTTCATATTAATCTTTTTTCAAATGTCACTTCGATATGAGGTGCAGGACAGAGTTATATTAGTGTGCAGAAAGCCCCACTGTTGGCCCTGCATAATTAGGCCACTGAGAATGGCATATTCCAGCTCAAAGTTCAAGGCCGCACGCTAATGCAGAAGCTTTATCCCTGTGATTTCAATTCAAACAGCGTCTTTGGCTCAGATCAATACGCTCTATTACACCGGGGCAGGCGCTTTTTATTTAAGCTGTGGTTGTAGTGCGTGTCGATGGCGTGCTAAGTCCGCGCTGAATGGCTGTCAGAGGAAAGAGAGGCAGATCACTGAATGAAGAAATAAGAAAGGGGCCGAAAGTGATAACAGGTTTTGTCTGCCCAGCTTGTAACCCCTGGAAGGGAGAGTTTGAATATTTCCGTCAGCCTGAAATGGAGGAAGATCGTGCGTTATGATATTATTGGAAAATTGTGCTCGAGTAAATATGATATCTTTTCTTTTTCTCGTAGATTAACCTCTGCTCGGTGGACATGTTGTTGTGTTTGAGAGAGAGTAGGTGTTTAAAACATGAGTTTTAGACTGTACAATTTCCACAGTGGTTTCTGGAGTTCTGTGGGTGCTAGTCTTACCATTCAGGATGAAGTTACATGCTATGTGTCGCCACTACAGAACAGCTTCGGCCAAGTCCTGTGAACACAGATATTAACATTGATATGTCACAGGGTCAGGTCTCTATTTAGGGAATGAAACACTGATTGTTCAGCTGAATAAAGGTGAAAGGACCACTTGAGTTAGAACAGTAAACATCAGGCCTATGCTTTGGCCCAGCTCCAGCACTGAGGGTAACAGTGTAAGCCTTGTACTGTACATCAGGTTGGCATTGTGTCAGCATTTAGACCAGTGCGAGTGTGTGTAGGTGGGTGGGTGGTTTAGAGTGAACGCTTAACTCAGAGCCAGCATTTTATTTTTCCTGTATTGAAAACTTAATTGACTTTTTTTTCTTTTTTTGGTAATGATAGACATTTAAAGCACACCTATTTAAGATTAGTCAGGACCTAAATTTTAAAAGTAAATACATAGTAACAATGTAAACCAATTATCTGATAATGTTTTGTTTATTTTAAGACAAATGTCAGTCATTTTATTTGCAAAATGCATTTGCAATGAATTGCAGTTGAAATAAAGGCCAAGCTTTCAGAGAGAGATACGTTGCTTTAAAGCTGTAAGTTTGTGTTAAAATTGCGTATCTATATGCAGTCTTTTCAGTTTTCACACTGTTTAAATATTAAGGAAATGTACCCATCCGTCGTTTCTCTCCTAATGCTGTGAGTACTACTAGACCTATGAGACCTAACACACCTATTAATCTAAATTCCTTTGCAACTTTAATCTGCATGTTTAATTAATCACAAAATGAGGCAGTAAGTAATTTGGGCGAACGCATGGCTTGCATGCACCCGGCGTATAATCATTCCTGCACAAAGTCATTTGGAAACACCTGAGGAAGAGGCAACGGCATCTGTTTGAACAGGCAGAATATACTCTTTGTCAGTGTGTGCCATTCATCTAATAAAGCTACCGGAGCCTTCCTTCATTTTGCATTTAGCGTGTCTCGCTGCTGATGTCTCTGTGGGGCCGGTGTCTCCAGGAATGATTTTCTGTAAAAAAATTAAATAAACAGCTCTCCTGGACCCCTAATGAAAATGAATAACCTTTGGGTGGTTATTTTCCCATCTATTAACTGCCTCTCCCCAGCTACAGTTCTTCACTGACCCTCATTTTGATTGTTGTCAGAGAGGCTGTTCAATAGGGTTCGGCATTTTAATTTCATCAGCCCGATTGGGGGGGGGTGGGGGTGGGGGGTGGGGATCTCCGTTCTCTTCTTTCCACCCGAAAGGCCCAACGGAACATAAAATTTCATCAGTGTGAATTTAGAATAAGATTTAATTGTTGGAAATGTAATTATTGTCATGAAAGGAAGTCCCAAGGTCTTGAGACATCTGCGATGGTCAAAGTATTTAGAGCATGGTATCCATTCGTTTTCTTATTAGTTCTCATGAGGTTTCATTCGGTGACGCCAAGAGCATCACATTCTGGCTCGGTGCCTATTTTTTGCACGCATGCATACAGGTGTGCTCCCTCAATTAACGGGGTCATAAGGGATAGTTTTTTTTTTTTTTTTAAAGAAATACACTCCATTTATTTGTACTAAATTCGGCTGGTATAGTCTAGCAGACCAGACTGTCTTCATCTGAGAACCATTGATCATCTAGAGCACGAGATTTTCAATAATCTTCAACATCTATCGCACGCTATCGTGGCTGTGGCAGTGGCTTCTGCTGAGGTTTATTCAATATATCATCCTTTTGATGGCTTGATGTGCTTTATCTAATTTTCAGAAGAATTATACATAATATAAACTTGGCAGTCTTCCCTTGTTTCAAGGTAAAGACAGTTACCAAGTTAAAAAAGGCATTCTCATATTGACTATATATGGACACATTGAGGAACGTGATATTAATCTCCTGGCTTCCACAGCTGGGCATAGTAATGCATAACTAAAAGTCCTGTAAAATGAATTAATGATTCCAACCATGAACTTTTCTCCCAAAATGCCATGAATCCTCCAGAGCTGATAATGTGCCCTGACCCTGGGGTGTGAAATCCTTGTTATGTTGAGAGTTGCCAGTTAATTGATTTGCAAATTATTTAAAGTTTGTGGGGCCCAAGGGAGCGTTTGGCTCTAATGATGCCCATTCCCATAGTTTGCTTCTCTCTGTATTCCACTGCCTCGGAATGGTGTAATAAGGTAACAAGCCTTATAAAAGATTTACAGTGCATATTCCTCAATAGAAAAAGCCAAAGTTCTGAAGTCTTATAGCACGTAATGAGAGGGAAACACTGACAATAATTGATAATTTAGCACAGAAACTCTATTATAATTGTATTCTATTTTAATTATCATTTACATTTTCTTGCATTATTATGACAATAATGATATGAATAAATGTACATATGAATCATTTGTCAATATCAATATAAATGAATATATTTCTTTTGTAAAACTATATTTTTTTTTTTACAAATTTATATGTAACTGTTGTGTGTGTGTATATATATATATATATATATATGCTCAGAAATCATTAATTATAATAAAGTATTTTTATACACAGACACTTCTTATAATCGTAGTTAAAGTTCATATTCAAAACTATGCATTATATTATGTATTTTTAGCTGCATTTCAGAACTATCCACACTCACTTTTCTTTTTACATATTTTCTGCTAATTATATTTAATATATAAAGGCAACGTTGTGCTATTTTGTATTTGCCAGCCACCTGTGTGAACCATATCTGAAAAGATGGCTTGTTCTGTTGTTTTGGACTCAGAGCAACTTCTCAAACTTTATTAGAGACAGTGTGCATTTCATTGTTGGGTTTATCTCACTGACGTATCTTGACTTATCTTATTTTTTGTTCGTGGATCACCACAGTAATATGGAGAGAATATATCTAGCTGGGAATAGTTGAGTGTGACTTGTTAGAGGAATCTGTTTATTTTTGCCCATGTAGATTGTAAAGGCAGACAGTGCTGAGGTCATCCGCACACATTAAACATGCCCATGAATCTGAGGCTATCTGATCACCACTTGACTTGTAGGAATATAATTAGCACTTTTGCTCCTCTGCTACATATAATGAGGCAGATTCTCCCACATGCTTTCATTCACAAGCGCACTGCCCATCCAAACGCTTAGTCTGTCAGTGAGATGATTCCTATCGTGATTTAACGTTTCATTTATGAATACAGGTTATCTTTTTTCCCTCTGCAAAAAACCTAAACGTCTTTCACTAAACAGCCTTTGCATAATCTAACATCTAACATGCAACGAACAATTGGCGATCTTGAAAGTAGTTTAACATTGTTATGTTTTAACTTAACTTTGTTCTGTCTCCTTCAACTAGCCCAAATGACAAATAAAGCATAAAGCATTGAGAGGGAAAAAAAACCTGTGAAAGAGGAACTAATTGATTTGTTGCACAGATGTAAGTTAAGAGAGACCTCACCTTTTGCAGGGCTTGTAAGTTTGTAAGCACACGGTAATGTGTCCATTAGGGGAGTCAGATGCTCAGCTGGTTGAGTTGTAGAGGAAAGGTGCATGCCGTCTAACCCACTAAGTGGCTGTTTCTCTTTGCTAATATAAAAGAGACCCTGAGCCCTCATTAGCAAGCGCTGTCATTCAGACACAGAGTGTCGGCCTGATTTAAATAAAATGAAATGAAGATAGTTCTTTCTGGTCCCCTGGCTTCACTCATTGCCATAAACATATGCTCTGTGCCCCGCTTCTTTCCATCTTATTTATGACTTTAATTTGTTGTGTGGGCTGTGCTGGAAATCAAATTTAATACAATCCTCCCAGGGACCCTGTCATATAATAACATGGTAATTTCTGTGTATCCTTTTGAAAAATGAGGAAATTAATTCTTCCTGACATGTTCTAATTATTCCAGTGTGAACAGGCAAATCCAGTTTCTCTCTCTCTCTCTCTCTCTCTCTCTCTCTCCAATAAGTGTCAGAGGCAGGCGCGCAGCCTCGACGGGCATCTAGGTGCTAATGCTGACCAGCAGTGCGTTTAATTTGAAACATGAGCAGACACCTTTCAACACACCTTCCTAATGTTGGCTTGCTTCGCACAAATTAATTCACTACTCATCAGGGTGGGTGAGCAAGGGGGGTTGAGACTAAGGGATGGGACACCGGTGCTGTTAGCGAGAGTGTATTTAATCGGTGGGCTATGGTGGGGGGGTGGAGGAAGCCCCTCTCTGTCACATCTTCTTTTGTAATGCCGTTTGGAGGTGTGTGCATGCTTGTGACAGGAGGACACCCGTGAGACATGTTTGGATCTGAGGACGAAGGGATTTTTTTTTTCTCCTGTTCCCAGGACTGTCAAAACCTTTTCACACCTTTTGTGGCTCAGATGAGTGAGGATGAAATGCTAATTTAATTAGACTGTCATCCACCACTTCAATATATAGTGCTTTGGCTTTGCTATATAAGCTGTTTCTACCTTTTTTTTTACATTTAGAAAGTAAACAGGTGTACTGTACATAACTGCTTTTGTGTCCCCTGGTAATTGAACCCACAATTTCGATGTTGCATAAAAGGCTCTGAGATAAGAATTGATATTTTTGGAATGGAAGATATTTATAGCGATAATAATAACTTTTATGATGAACAAGGTTGAGTATATGTGTGTGTGACACACAAGTATAAACTCCCTTTTACGTCCTTAATTGAACCTTTTCTATTGCATTTCACCCCAGCACAGTGTGCTTTCACTAAGCATTCAGGTAAAGGCTTTATATACAGAAAGACGGTCCACTCGTATTACTACGAATGGGAGAAAGTAAGTCCCGCCTTCTAAATAAAAGAGCCAATCGCTGATTGGTAAAGTCATTGTGTCACTGCAGCTGCCGTTTCAAGCTCCGGTGCCTACAGGAACAGTCATTGTTCTGAGCTGCATGCTTAAGACTGCTCATTAGCTCAGTCCATCATAGATGACTGCCTAGTGAAATGACTTGTCTTAAAGGGACATCACATGACACTTACAGTATTATTGCCACAGTCATATCACAGAAACTTCTGATTAGTATTACTTTGTTACCAGTCAAGGAACAGTTGATTAAGTCAAAACACAGAGTGTTTTACGTCACACCTGTCAGCGATTGGCACTCTGAGGAAAAATATCCCTATCCCCTTTTTTATTGCACTTTAATTATGAACAGTGTTTAAGGCCCTGTGATGGGAAAAATCAACAAACAAAAATCAAGTGAACCTTTGGGTCAGGTTAGATCCACAAAGGTCTAATTGACTTGATGTGTGTCCCGAGTGTGCGTGTTACAGAAGAGAACCTCCAAACTATGACGTCATGTGCGCTGAAGAATAGAAGAGCTTTATAGTCTGTGGGTGGGGTCGTGTTGAGTCTGCCTCGCTCTGATTCGCTGAAGAGGGGCGTCGCCACCACAGCGCCACGGTGTCATGTTATCATATCCCTCGCTGTTTAATCGGTGCCATCTTGACATGATGGAAGAAGACGTGGTCATCTTCTTCATGGAATAAATGATTTGTTTTAGAAACTTTCGTTCTGCAATCGCAAGACTTTAGCCGCTAATCTGGCCTTTTCTTGTGTGTGAAGATGTCTTTCCTCTCCTAAATGAATTTGTCTGGCTCTCAGTTCCCCTCCTGCTGTCTGGAGAACATCTATAGAGGAGATCTGTGGTAGTATGTAGAATAAGTTTAGTCATGGAATCGCTGGGATCTCCATCTCTGGCACGAGCCCACCCACTCTCCATAGCACTACATTAATTCAGCCAGTCAATTTGACTGAAAGTTTGAAATGTGCACTGCGTTAGCGAGGGAGGCCGTACAGAAGCCGTGTTAATAGCGAGGGCTTGTTGTCCATATGGTACTGTTTTAATGGAGCACATTTGTTGCAGATGGTGGGAGACTTCACTTGGGCAGAAGCAGTTCTTGGCAGGTCTTAGGAGAAAAAGGCGCATGGAGCTTGACTTTTAACGCTGATGTTGATCTTCGCTGTTTTTCATTCAACAATCCGTTGCCCTTGAAACATGGTCTGTTCTAAATTTAAGCCTCGCTTTACTCTGTTTATTTATTTCTTTTCGTTATGTTGAGACAATACTTTGTGGCTCAGTCACTTTTTCCTCAGCTCGGCCTGTAAACCCCAGCAAAATCCTCACACAGGGATCGAAGTTGCCTCAATTTCTGCAGTTAGTTTTTTCAGCTGTAAGAGAGGGCAGAAGTTGTCTAAAGGTTGAAATTTTGGAAAAACATCCCCTAGTCCTATTGTGCTTTTATAATTATATAATTATAATTATTATTGTCCATTATTATATTTAAACAATAATAACAATAGCTATTATTATTATTATTTATTTTTAAGTTTAATAATAATAATAATCATCATCATCATAATAATTTTTGCCTTTAGATTTTTCTAATTTTTCATTTCTTAAAGAAATTGAAGCCTGTTTTAAAATCTGTGGGGCATTTTTTTCATGACAGTTAAGCACTTTATACCCAGAGTAAACATACAAATGCAGTATTTAAAAAAATCACAGAAATTAATCTGGAAAACAAACAAACAAACAAACAAAACAACTTAAAACACAGATTCTATGAAAATGTTAGTGGAAAAAAATATCTAATCATTATTATTTTATGTTTTTTTTTATTCAACCATTAAGTGTAGAATTAAAACTGAATAGAAAAGCCCTCATTTTCTAAAGTGCTTTAGGTCTTTACCATGTAGTCCAGTAATTCTGTATTGTCAGTGTGTTATTTTAACTAGACAATCTAGGAGCATGTTTTATGTCCCTTACTCTGTTTTATTTAGCATATTTTTTAAGCAGAATAAACAATCAATCAAACCCTACTTAATTCTAACCTCTCTTCTCTCGCTGCTCAGAGCGTTCTCTCCTAAAGAGACAGATGCTGACAGAATGCTTGTGTGTTTTTGCTGTCTTCTTGCTGCCCCCAACAAAAGCAAGAGTTGGAGAGAGAGAGAGAGAGTGAGAGAAGGGTGTGTGAGAGTGTGTGTGTGTGTTTTAACACTCTCTCGGAATAGTGAGGAGACACGCTTGATTGCCTCTGTTGCGTTTTTACTGTTTTCTCGCGTTGTCACTGCTGTGGCAGCACTTGAGTATTATGTGAGCAGAGCGCCCATGGCCGAAAACACTCCTTTCCCATCCCTCGCAGCACCCCCAGACACCTGACTGTGAGAAAAGTCTCGGCGAGTCTTACGGGTCCTCTGGCCTGCTAAGTGCTGGCCGGCCTGAAAGGCGCAGTGTCCTTGGGGTTCTCTGATCTCACTCTTTCCATTCTCTCAGTGGCTTTGTTTCTACCCGTCCACAGCAGCACAACTCACCACTGAGAGGAAAAGACAGAGAGAGACACAGAGAGAGAGAGAGAGAGAGGGGATGAAGGGAGGGGAGAGGCATGGGGCAAATTACACCCATGTCACTGAAAGCGAAAGCATTTAGAAGGCAGAAGACTGGTTGTCTTTTGACTCTGATGTGTCTCTTATTTATGATGATGATGATGTGAGAGAGGGAGTGGGGTGTTAGAGCATGAGAGAAATCGCTAATTAGTTTCAGCACTTGATGAATTCCGGTTCTGCAGCATTGCAATTTTTTTTTTTTTTTTAAACAGCTCTGGAAATGCATCATCTTTGGTTGTTGCTCCAAAGTGAGACCAAAGTGAGAGGACTGATCCAGACTGGAAACTTATATAGTGGAGTACGTAATACATGTAACGCCGTTACGTAAGGATACACAGATCTGTAATTAGTTACAGTTACATCAAAAAACAAAGTAATCAGATTACAGTTACATTTTATAAAAAATGGGAACGCTATGAAGATTACAATGGTTACATTTAAAACTAAATTAGTATTTTGACATAATAAAGCTATTTTGTGATGCGCGGATCGCGGTTAGTTCCGCGGAGACTGCAGATAATCCGCGGGTTGAGCGGGACAAGTAATAAAAAAAAAATAACATTCCAATTAATTGCAGGTGGGTCGATGAGAGTTAAATCATTATGTTGATTTTAGTAAAGACACGAAACTTATTTCAAGGTAAAAACTAAAGTAAAAGAGTAAACTATGTTGATTGCGAACGTGCTTCACTCTTTTACTTTCGTTTTCAACAACAACGTATAAACCAATCAAGGAAAATGTATGCCTAGAGCATCTCCTAGTGGCCATTATATAAAATACAAACGAAAAACCCTGCATTATTGCTTAATAACTTAATAGCTTTCTAAAATATACACAAGCTTAACAGATTTTATTTTGACTAGAATGTTTTCCAACATAATGATGGAAATATTAGCTTGTTTAAGGCTAAATTGTTCATTAGGTACAAACTCTCATAAAGCTATGCAGTTGCGAGTCCTGTTTAAGCAGCAATGGAGGCAAAGCAGATCCGAGAGAAATTTCAAAAAAGGAAAATTAAAAACAAAAAAGAAAACAAAGAAAAGTACCATGTGGGAGCGTTTTACTGTACCTGGATGAATCAAGTGATGTGTACCTTTGTGACGTAAAATCTGTGAAGCGCTGTATGTATATGACAATAAATTCATTAAGCCTATATCAAGCCTTTGCTTGGAATGAATGTTGCATTTTTATGTTTGAAGGGAGCAGAGCCTGTGTTTAGGCTATTAAGGAAATGCAATTTTACCCCAGAAGAACTTTTACTTTTAATAGCTAAATGTTAATTTAAAAGCAGCCTACTTCAGTGTAATCATCATGTTTAATACTGAGAATTAAAATAATAGAGTAATATGACGATTGGGTGCGGAGTTCTAAGTCAAAGAAAAACATAGGTTTGAGTGGGTGGCAGGTGGATGAGTTATATTAACAGCGAATTTGGATGACGTTAGAACCGACCAGTGTTGCCAGTCATGCCTTATGTGAGCCACCTACTGGTGCATGCACTATCATTCTCCTAAATATTGCTTTTGACTTGATTCCACTTACATATGTGACCTTGAAGGAATCCAAAAGTTACATTACTTTCATATTGTGGTGCTTGGATTACATTATTGTATACCTTTTAAGAAGTAATTTGTACATTTTTAAAGTAACCCTCCCAACTAATATATGTTATAATTATTTATTCAAAGCTAGTAATATAATTTTATATTGTTTTTTGTATGTGTGTGTACATGTTTATTTAACTAAAGGTTTATATATTTATTTTTAAAATAATTATATTATATTTTCTTTATTATTTTATTCTTTCTGCCTTAGGCCACATTTACCCTCTTTACATTGTCTTTAGCATAACAGTTTACTTTACTATACAAACAACAGACACTTGATCTTTATAAGTCATATATATATATATATATATATATATATATATATGTGTGTGTGTGTCTGTCTTGTAAAGACCAAAAACTGAGACTAATGGAAACCCTTTGGAGACAATTTCCAAACATGTGCCCCCAAATTTGTGGCATTAGACTTTTAGAACAGCCTCTGTGCGTAGTGATATCATGACCACATCCTCCCGCCTCCCTGTGGTTGCGCGGCCCAGCATTGGCTCAGAATTGGCCCCGTGTGGGCCCCTGCGGTCCAGCTCCTAGAAGCCGCCGCGGCCCCGCCACACATGGTCCACAGCTGGACCACCACACGCTGCTTTGGGAGGAGCAGCGCCCAGGAACCACTGTCATACGATAACATATCATCAAAAATGGGACTGGAAAACCATGTACGCTAATGACAAATGTCTGTTTCTCTGAAAAGACGGATGAAAAGCTATTAGTGGAGCTGTGGGGAGTGTTACATCTTTGTTCTTGCGTTTGGTTTGGAAGATAAAAATGTTTCAGGGACAGTCAAGGATGTGTTGGTGGTTTTGTCTGTTTTCTCCCCTCTGTTACTGTTTTAAAGTTGCCATGCTAACTTGTGTTCGCTCAGTTACAATGGCTCTCTGTGTATTTCTCCTGCTACAGAAACCAAATGCTGAACATGGAGGGCTTTCTGCGTAGCAGCTTTTTACTGAGGTTAGTTGCTTTAGTTTTTCTGTCGTTGCCACAGGGGGTCCGGCGGGCTGAATTCATCTGTCCTTTCACAGCTCCGATATCACACCACCTAGCATTAGCCAACTTGTGGGATGATGTGTTGTCTCAGTCTGTGTTTATGTGTATGTGTGCAAGTTTTAGCTCAGAAGTGTAACTCCTTCACACTCCCTCCCAACAGATAATCAGACCTAAAGCATTACACCTTTCATACACACTGTGACCCAACCCAGACCCTGTCAATCAGCGAATGCATGCACATGTCTTTCACCTTCCCCTCTGCCTCAGCTCTCTGATTGGTCAGATTGAGAGTGGGGTGGAGCTTAATTTGTGATTCTCACCATTTCCTGTTTTGTGTGTTTGTTATAACCCCAGTCAAAATGCAGTCAAAAGGATGCCATTATCCCATTCCCTTCCTGTGATTCTAATTAAGAATTTGTGCTGTGTATCTGTTCGTCACTGCACAGAGGAAGTAAAAAAACAGCGAGTGTGTTAGCCATTGGCTGTTCTCTCTCTGTGCGAAGCACCTTCCCCACTCTTGAATTGCAAGCAACCCTAATTAGTGATCTCTCATTAAAACAGCAGCAGCAACATCTGCCTTTCAAAGCTGCTGTCAGCCAAACTTTGCTAAAGCTAATGAATCCCCTTTGATTTCTTTTTCAAAAGGTCATTTAGTTGATTAAATTAATAACCGTTCTTATTCTTGTTCCAAGCTGTCAGAATCCATAAAAACAAATGGATGTTATTCAGTATATTAATGATATTTGATTTTCAGTTTTTTAAATAGCTATTCAATTATATTAATATCTATTCATTTTAATTTTAGATAAAAGCAAAAACAAAACAAAACACAATGCTGTTTTTTATTTCTTTTTTCCTCTCCAAAAAGTCAATTCGAAATACTTAAATTCCTGATCTTCTGATGATATATATATATATATATATATATTTATTTATATTCCTTTTTGAAGCCACTTTCTTTTCTTCATTTTCTTCTTCTATTAAACTTTTTTATTTTATTTTATGTACTGCACACTCCAATATATTTAAAATAATAGCAGAGAAGTATTAGGTACAGACACCTCCACTATAGTGATTAGTTGACCATTTGAGGATTATTGAGAATGATTTGCACTCACTGAACCTGAAGCAGCAGAATACTCTAGGATCTCTGATCTCTTCAGCATATCCACATGGAGACGGCTACAGGCTTTGACCCGAGACATGAGTCTTTACTATGTGTTTTTGAGTAATGACATCTTCATAGGACGTTCTCTGTTCAAAATGAATGCATACTTTATTGATATACTCCAGTTAGATAATCTTTAAAATAACATCACTTTGGATATTCAGATTCACCTGTTGTAATAGTTTTAGGTTGTCTTTCAGGCATTCTTCCAGCTGATGAATTTGTTTGCATACATGTGACCCACTTAGATCGCCATTGGCAGCAGGATCTGTTTGAGCGTGCTGGATTATTGTCAGCTCAATGCTTTTATCTCCCCGCCTTCGTCCTTTAATGCTACAGAATGGAAGATTGTGTTTGACCTCGGCCACCTGTTGCAGGAGGATAACTATATATCTTGGGGCAGAGCTAGAGGGGAGGGACGGGCAGTAGGTTGAGAGAGGACAGTCGGTGACACTTTATCGCTTCCTCACTAATCCTTCAAGATTTTCAAACCCTTACCAAGGAGCACCCCATTTTAGTTCATCCTAAAGATTACGTTTTCCCTTCATTATTTTTCTGAGTAATCAAGTGATTAAACTGGAATAAATTAGGGCCGTAACCACCATAGACATTGAGGGGGACAGGTCCCACCCCATTACTGCACTCCATTATGCACTACACTGTTTGTTGTTGTTAGAATGACAAAGTTTTAAAAGTTAATTTTTTTAGGTCAGCAGTCTAATTGATTGAGATGGCCAATGAAATCAAAGAAGGCGGGGTTTACTGTTCTCAGAAGACGAGCACGAATTCCAATGCAACACATAATTTTAGCAGTGAAAGAGTGCGATGTAAGATATAAGTAGCTAAACCTTTTATATTTGATTAATGTTTTACAATAGTAATGTTCATGCTCAACATCAATAGGAATACCCAGTGATACAAACTACTCAAATTTTTCATGAAATTTCAAGTTTTTAATTGAATGTATGCTATTATTTACATGATTCAATTATTTCATAACTGAATGTGACAAGACATGACACGTTTTTTTTTTTACTACATATTGGACATACAAATAAGAGTGAATTTGCAAACAATTTAAATTGATTACTTTATAACTACAATAGACCTGGAACTTTTTCCCGTTCTTATTTCTTATTTCTAACATCCCCCTCCCCCCAGCCTTGGAGTAAATATGTAATTGCATGCTCCTAATGCACTTCCTGTCACATTAGAAGGTAATGCGTGATTTCTGGAGAGATATTTTCAAAATGAAAAGAACATATAAGACATACAAGAAAGCCAAAGTAGATAAGAATGCTATTTTAAAGTGTTATTTTTTTCCCTAAGACATCAGAAATTACTCAAAAACTTTTTGTCACAGCAGGAAATCGCAACAGAAAAAGAATTTCAAGTAATGGTTTCTAGTTTTTAATCATCTTTGTTCTCTACGAATAGTATGAATAGTTAAAGTCTCTCCCAACCAATCCGTTTTCAAATGCATTTAATATAGTCATCTTGAAATTTTGAATGAATTCCATCAGTTGCTGATCAGTTTTTATGAGCAATACTCACACACATAATATTTATTTAAAAGATAAATACTATATACTTCATTTTTCATTGACAGCGAAAACAGTGAAGCGTGAAGGCCATATTATTCATTTCACTTTTAAAGGTATAGTTCACACAAAAATGAAAATTCTGTCATCATTTACTCACTTTCATGTTGTTCCAAACCTGTATGAGCTTCTTTCTTCTGTTGGACACAAAAGAAGATATTTTAAAGAATGTTGGTAACCAGGCAGTTGACTGCAGCCAAACTATTTGATTACCAACATTCTTCTTTTGTGTTCAACAGAAAAAAGAATGTCATACAGTTTTAAAACAACATGAGGATGAGTAAATGATGACAACATTTTTGGGTTCTTTAATTGAAGCAGAATGGAATTATTATTATTATTTTTAATTTTCATGAATAATGGTCAGTGACATTTTTTTCTTTGATCGTGTCAAAGAATTGATAGCTGGGAAGTTTTGCTTAAGAGCGGGAATGAGTGAGTGAAGGAGTGAGGAAAAATGAGAGAGAGAGAGAGAGAGAGAGAGAGAGAGAGAGAGATGTCTCCAGCAGTTCTAGGCTAATCCCAGAGGAGAGGACCTCCTCCTCCATCTCTGCCATTATTTGATGTAATGAAAGGAGAAAGTGTGTAACAGCTAGATTGTTAATTAATTTACTCTAACAAGATGAAGATAAATGAAGTACACTGAAGGTTGACTAGGCAAAGGGGGCCCACTTAGCATTCCCTCTCCTCTCGGCCTCTGCTCACGCAAACAAAGAGCCGTTCTCACACTAGTCAGCACATGAGGATTCAAATGACTAACTGCCTTCATCACCCTCGAAAACTCATTTCAGATTTTACTCAAACTTCCAGTCCCATATTGACCTAGATTTGAAAGACGAAAAAGAAAAAAGCTGAAAATAAAATCTCTTAAGTTTTTAATGTGCTGTGATTTAATCAGATTCCAGCACTTCTGGACTGTTGCTCATTTGCCATGCATGCTGTTGATTAATTGATATTATTCTCTATGGTTAGTTATTTTGTTTATAGCTATCAGTCACTTCAATGACATGTTTGAGTTTGGCTTATGAGCCTTGTTTTTGTGACAGCTGAGCCGGAGAGTTTCAACCTGGGCCGTGTATTGCTTTAATACAGAACAGAAGCAGTATGGCAGGGTCATTTTTATTGAAACTAAGATACACAGAGATAATTCTGTGTAAACACAGGCTCAGATCTTCATGGTTCTAGCACATGGAGACAACCTAAGCCCCCTGTGCCCAAAAGATGTTCTCCAGTGGCCCAGCCCCATTCAATAAATGAATAGTGGTGGTCTAATGCGGATTGGTGGTTATTTAAGCGGTGAGAGAAAGAGGCCCAGAAACACACACACACACACACACACAAAGAGAAAAGCCAGACAGTTGTCTTCATCCAAACCCTTTTTTTTTCAGTATTCTATCAAGGACCTTCTTTGCCAGACAATTCAGCATGGGCCCCACATGGCAGAGCAGACCAATCACTGTGGCACCCATTCTCTGCTCCTTTATTTTTCAAGTCGCCAACAATAGCTTGTTGATTGTGTGGACAACACCAGCACAATTACTTTCACTGTTGTGGTGGCCGAAAGGCGTTTTAAAGTCCGCTCTTCCATAATAGAATCATTATTGTTATTCTTATAGCAGGGCCTCAGGAGAAGGAATAGCTGCTCCCGGTATGTCATTATTTTGCAAATGTTCGATTAGCTCATCATGAACTGTGCGGCAAGAATCACAGCTAATTAGACAGAGGGAGCTTCGCCGCTGGCCCCTCCAGCTCCTGAGTTAAAAGGTACCACTTGATGGGCCAATAATATAAAGAAAGGTGGTAAAAAGAGGGATTAGAGCTGTTGCCGTAGTAACTCCAGCTTCCATCTGCGAGACGAACAATGGACTTGTGTTCCTCCACCACCTTTGATTGAAAAATAGAAGTGAAAGAGCTAGCGCTCTGAAAGGACAAGACCCTTTTTAACAACAAAGTGGAATCCTGGCCTAATAGGCTCTTTGGTAAAAGTTGTTTGGTAAGACTAGGGAAGGATAGAGGAGACGAGAGGTTGTCGTGTAATCCAAGGACAGCAAAGGTCGGCGTCGAACAATAGCAGTTTGTTTTGGGTGTTACGTTCGTTCGGCGCCGTCACGGGTGCGGGACCTGCAGATTGGCTCCTTTCGACACTTCTTGAAAGGAGATGGAGAGGGAGGAGCGGAGGGAACCGATGCAGTTTAGCAAGCAGGAACAAAAGTGCTGCACGGCCAAAACCGACTTGTTCCTAACTGACTCTGAATAAACATCGACTAGATTTATGCCTAAAATCTGGAAGAAAATAACTTCTCCAATTAGAAGGAGCTGTCAGATGTTGTTTGGACGACCTCCAGTCATTCCCATCGTTATTCCCAGTGCAGTGGTGTAGAGAGGGAGGGCAGAGGAGAGAACAGGTTTCTGCATGGCTCTGTTTGTTCCTGGCACTTTGTTCGCCTGATAACCACGGCCTTAGCAGTTTCCTTGCCTGCACGTAACTCTCTCTATTTACAGTAATTGTCCAACATAAATAGGTGCATATCCACAAATAATATTTTTCTGACATCCCACATTTGTACTACTTTATCAGACTTGACATCAGACATCTTTTTTTTTTTCAAAAAATTATATCATCTTAATATTACATTATTTGTACATTAAAATCGGTACATTTTTCCTAACTGTTTGTCTGTCCTTCAAAAAATATTTGTCATGCAAGCGAACAAAGACCCGTTAAAGCTTTTTGTCAGGGACAATATGTTTATGATCTACAATCTCTGTCCCTCCGTGTCCCTCTTTCATTTTATATCCCCTATTAGCAGTGGAATATGTCTGCTCACATTAACCTAATTTATGGTCAGGGCCACTGTAACAGCAGCACAGGTTAATGAATTTGGCATTACCGAGTAACTGTTATTGAGGGCTGAGGAGGAGCCCAGCAGATGGGAGAGATTGTAAAGCTCTCTACTTTGCATGACGACAGTTGAAAAGGAAATGATGTGAACACATGATGAATCCCACCACCCACCTGCACAATTCTGTGAACCTCTTATTTTCTGCCTGGAAGTTTCTGACTCCTCAGATCATAACTTGTAAATCATCTGCTGAGCCTGACTCAGCTAAATTCTAAATTGAACTTTTATATGGGTGTCTTTAATTTGACAGAATCAATTTGGCATGCAAAATAGTTCTTAGTTAAACCACACTGGAAAACAAGTATTTCGACAATGGACTTTTTCTCAATTTGCATCTTCTTTTTCTTCATACTTATTACTTTTGAATCTATATTCCTCTTTTCAACATATATCAACATCAATATAAATATAAACAATGTATTAAAATGCAAAAAAAAAGGATATTTTATGGTACTCTATATATTTATTTATTTGATTAGATTTTTTTTCTAAAATAAACTCACACTTTTTAAGCAAAAGTCTACATTTAATTTCTTAATAAATAGAGGATGATACAAAAATATTTGACTTAACCCAGTATTGTACATATCTTCCAAAGTGGACATACATGGATGCGAGTTTGCTTTAGATGTTCTGTTCACATCGATACTGTTTTTGGCTCACAATAACTTGTTGTGACATGCCAAATGGTTCATGATTGTCCTTTACATCGTACTACACAATGAGTCTTAAGAAAACTGCCCTGTGATGACTCACTGGTCCTTGAGCTTGTCTTCCAGCCATTTCATTCCTCCCACCCTCCCTCCCTTTCTCTCTCTCTCTTTCTCTCCCTCCATCAGCATCTTTTATTCCTCTCTTTGCTTTCAAGGCACAAGTACTTCCGCCCTTTCTGCCTCAACACAGTTGTGCATGGCTCACCAACCCTTTCAATATAGATTTCAATTATCATGTTAGTTTTGTGATTAGATTGTGTCCTCCAGGAATCAAACCTCTCTCTCTCTCTCTCTCTCTCTCTTCCCCTCTGCAATCAGATTGGATCTGATGAATTGCGGCTGTAATTACGGAAGTTATTGAATATGCAGATCGCTGATGACTAGCAGTGTATCTGTTCATAGTGCATTAACTCTAACTGTATCAAACGAGAGGCTTGTTCAAGACCCACTCAAGTAATGAGAGAGGGCCAGTGGATGCCATTAACCGGAAATAATAGCACGCTTGAAAGGGGCGAACTCAATTAAGACCTATGTGGTCCCATTACGGTGCCTTTGTTTTA
The DNA here is from genome assembly GCA_038088235.1 of Zacco platypus. NCBI lineage: Eukaryota > Metazoa > Chordata > Actinopteri > Cypriniformes > Xenocyprididae > Zacco > Zacco platypus. The sequence continues at coordinate 18,065,587 of CM076085.1, forward strand.
TTCCCTGAGTGTACGCCTGTGTGTGTGTGCTATATGATGGAGTTTTCTGGCTCAGTTTCTGGCCAGGTCAGCTGATGAAGCATTGTGACCAGCGGTTTCACTGTAAACACACAATGAGGTCTCTACTTGGAGGTTATGAATTGCTTAGCATGAGGTATTTTTCCCCAGCTCACTCTGAACAACAATTTTAAAGGGACTATGATGCAAACTCTGAGACTGATAGGTGGTAGTTGGGTGGGGAAGGGTGTCATGGTTAAAATGAAGCAGAGAGAGAGAGAGAGTGGGAAAGAGAGCATAAAGTAAGTGCTTGAACATTGTCGAAGCTGCTCCCTGTCTCCAAACCTTGGCCTCTGGGTCCACTACATAATCACTCACACACACAAACACACCTCCTCTCGCCCTGCGTATGTCAAGCTGCTCTCCCAACAGTTTAATAGTAAGGGTGCTGCAGAGCGCTGTAATCTACACTTGACTCCTGAGCTCATAATGTGACATACCACATTACACAGAGACTCAGAGACAGACAGATGCTCACGAACTGGCCAAGAGATACTCAGTGTTTTAAAAGTGGAGGGCCCAGTGAAGTGGTAGCATTAAATTACCTAACCTGTCAGTCACAAACTTTTCATTTTTTCCTTTTTTTTGCCAACAGTCAAAGCTAGAGCTGTTGAAGGGATGGTTCAGCCAAAAATTATAATTCTGTCATTTACTCACTCTCATTTAGTTCCAAACCTGTATGACCCTTCCCCCCCCCCTTTTTTTTTTTTTTGAAGGATGTTCACACTGCTCTTTTTCACAAAGATTTTCAGTGAATAACAAGCCTCAAACACTATTGTAAAGTTTGGGGCCTGTAAGAATTTTAAAATGTTTTTGAAAGAAGTCTCTTATGTTCACCAAGGCTATTATTATTTGATCAAAAATACAGTAATATTTTGAAATATTACAGTTTACAATTTATGTTTTCATACATTTTATTTTATGCTTATTTTGTGCAACCCAAAATTCTTCTAATTATCAATGTTAGAAAACAGTTTTGTTTGCATCAAGCCGCACAGGGAGCGGTTACACCAAGAAGCAGTTACGCTGCTTTGAATGTATGCCTCTAGCACTACAACATTATAGTCAAATAAGCTAAACCAGCACACACGCTCACACTAAAATGAAAGAATACAGTGTGGGAGCCATCTATACAGTACTGTGAATTTCACTGAGTTGCTATCTCCCCAGAAATGAATCCTGGTGGGAAGTACACATACACACACTCCCTGCATGTTTAAATTTAAATTGTATGTAGCTAAATGGCCCACTGTTAAATATTTACCCTAAAAATGTCTCCATTTGCTGTGGAGGTGACATCAGAACAAAACAGAAGGAGCATCTGCCGGCATTATGCTTTCATAACGCTGCATAAAATGTGTTGTTTGTCGCCTTTAAAATGCAGCACTTTTATGAATAATGCAGCTCTCGATTTCAAGAGGAAACACTTAGAAGATGGATTCATAAAAAATAAATATCCAAGTTAGTTTTTTCCTCTGTGATCATAAGAGGAACAGTTAGAAAGTTAAGTGCCGCCACAGTAAATCGTCAACACAATGCTAAATTGTTAGCCGTAGCACTAGAGAGATAAAAGGCACTCTCTCTGTTTCTTTGTAACTGCTGGATTATGGGGTCTATTTAAGCTCTAATTAGTGTTCATTTCAGGAGTTTCCAGTCTTAAATGTGTATTAATGTAATGACAGAGGAAGTGTTTGTTTTTAGGCGTCTAAGTGGAGAGACTTAATACAGGCTAGCTAAATTAGCACATCCATTCTGACAAGTACTCTAATAACCACTGTGGATTAACTTATGACCCTGTTTGGGTGCACAAAGCTCATGGTCACTGTTGCTCCGGTGGACCAAACTCGCAGTAGTTAAGACTCCAAGAGGCTTTAGCGCCTGAACTGCTGGCTGCTGCCGCCTGGTTCCGTGTATATTATTAGGTTAATAGGATTTCACTTGTTTACACCAACTGTTAGCTTAACTCGAGGTCAAAGAGGTGGCTTAAACTTGTGTAATTGGCTTATTAAGAAGGCTCAAGTAGCATTGTAGTGAGGGGTTAAAACACACACACAGACACAGCCAGGGTGCCATGCGACGTGCGTTGAGCACAGACTAGCTGCGTGCTTGCTGTTTTTTTTCAGCGTCCGATAACGCGTGGATTGCGAAAGATGACCTTTGTCAGTGGCTAGCTATTGTTTGCGGATTGGTTGCACACTCCGCTTGCTGTGAAAGACACATCTGCTGCCTCGCACGCAGAAACCGAGAGGGATAAAGGGGAGGAGGAGGGGAGGGAAGACCTGTGCCACACGTCCCACACTGCCACAATACCTATCCGCTTATCAAATATTTGTCTGGCCTTCGCTACCTATTTACTTTCCCTCTGTTTGCTTTGCTTATTCAAGTCTCTCTGTGCCAGATACAATGTTACCAAAGACTAGATGCAACAGTCTCTCTTTGTGGCCCGGGTTATTCACCTCTTTGCTGTCAGAGGGCACATGGATATTTTCTTTTGTTTTATAGTTTGCTTTCAATTTTCTCTTTCTCGCAGCCTTTTTCTGACTGAAAAGCGCATCATACACCACTGCACTCTCACTCATAAATACGTTAGCGATCCGGGTTGCTCCGTGCTTCGATGACAAACAGAAGTGGTGTTAATTTGCTCACTGCTCACTCACTCTTCCCACAAACCCTCTGCTGAATGCCCTAGCTCAAAATGTGTATTTGTTTAATATGTTTTTGATTGATTTAGTGATGATGATCCATACAGTCAGTATTGAGAACACACACACATTTGGGAGCACAAAAGGCCTCTTTGTGCTGCTGGCAGGCAGAGCTCGTGAATTCGGGTAGTGGGGTTGAGATTACTCGATTATTTCATACTGGGGCCCAAGCAAATCACAGAGCCCAGTCCTCGCCGCACAGAGTGGGATGGCTGCGGCGACGACGGACCACAACAGAGGCCCAGCCCGAGCCCAAAAGTGGTGGACAGCAGCCAGAGACAGATACAACCCACCCCGTCACACACTTGCGGTTTTTTAAAAGAAAGCAATTTAGTTAATGATTTCATTCTGAAAGCTTGTCATGATGCATGCGTCGTCCCCTGCCAGGAAAAGGAGAGCAGGGTGGAAAGAAGGAAAGAAAGAGAGACGAAGGTGTTAGTCAACATGACTACACTTAAGTTCTAACTGCTTGCGGCTGCCGCACGGATCGTGTTACCAAATGGAGCAGACCGTTGTAATGCTACTTATAACTTGCTGAGGAAGCCCGTCACAGACTGTAGAGTTTTCTTTAGTTTTTTTTTTTTTTTTTTTAGCTAGACTCCAGTCAGAAATTTTTCCAGCTTGTTGAGAACATTTTTAAGACACTACTGTGCTGTTTTATCTGAAACAGGAGCATGTGAGTTGGTCAGACTCACGGTTTAATAGTAGACTGGTGAGACATTTTCTGTATCAGTCAGCGGCTAATCCAGTAATGTGCCTGCTTTCTGGCCTGGGTACAAATCTACTGCACATTTTTCTGTTCAACCATGCTTGTCAGCTCCTGGTTTTATTAGGCCGTGGTTCAGCATGTTTCGTATTCACTTTACCGCTTTTTCCCTGTGCGCTCCATCTTAGCATGGCTAAAACATCAACCCTTCATGTACTCTCTGACTCAGATTTTCGTGGCAATTACACAGATCGATGGACGGACTCTCCCTATCACCCTCTCTGTTTTCTCTCTCTCTCGCTCTCTCTCTCTCGCGCTCTCTCTCTCTCTCTCTCTCTCTCTCTCTCACTCTTTTTTGTATCTGCTGTCAGTCATTTTGGGAACTTCTAACCACCTCCTGACAGACATGAGTGCCAGCCGTTCGTTTAGCAGGGGTTTTTATTCAGCCGCCTTCGTCCGACCTGTCACCATGGCCACACACTGTTGCCCATGCTTTCCATTGAACAGGGCAAATGAATTAGTTTCAGAGGTTTAAATCGGCAATCAATGTCACTTGCCCCAACATAATAAGGCTTAATCGTAGATCTTCAAGATGTGTCCTGGCTGACCCTCATGATTCGTCAGGCATCTTTTACATGGCCTCATCTGGGTGGAGCAAATAAACTGCCCCTGTTTTGATTTTCCAAAATGACGTGTCACATGAGTTGTGGCCGTTTTGGCATCTCCTCCCGGTACTCCCTAATCCAGTCCTCCTCCTTTACAAGTTTAATGTCAGAGAAAAATAACGCATTTCATAAATTTTTATATATATAAAAAAAATAATTTTGAAGAGCGAACACTCGAAAGCATAAGCAACAAGGGCAGTTTAGGTCACAGCCAAAAATAAATTAAAATAATAAAATAAAATATAATAAAAAATTTAATGAAATAAAACTATAAAATCAAATAAAATGTTAAAAAAATAAAATAAAAAATAAATAAAAATAAAATAAAAATCATGTGGAAGAATTAGGGATGGGACTAGCGATAACTAATGAGCTGTTGTCCACCCAGAGTGGCACATTGTCAAAGGTAATTTCCTCAGCTTTCTTGCTCCACAGAAATCCCATTTATGAGATGAGATTGAAAGGGAACAAAACAGCTTTTCTTTTCATTAGACGCTGCAAATTTTCCAATTTCGTTGACTAGCGACTGCCGCAAAAAAAAAAAAAAAGAAAAAAAGCTTCCTATTTTTGGAAAAGAAAGGAATTAGGGCGACAGTGGCTGGAGAAAGCAGGGCACTGTGTGCCGGCATTCCAGATGTCCAAACGGCAGTTGTACCAGCCCAATTTTTCTGGGCACCGGGTGCCAATGATGACCTCATGATCTCCAGGCTGAAGACTGTAGGCATACAGTTCTCGCTGACACGGGATTGAATAGCCCTCAGCCTTTCATGCATCCATTCATTCTCTCCAGTCCTCTGGCGGCAAAATTACTCCCTCATAATTAGCCATTGTCCCCGTTTTTGGCTAGTCTGGAAAAAGTTTTTTTGGCTAGTCACTTTTGTGTATTTTTTCCCTCCGTTTTGCCTTTTTTCCCCCAGTCTATCACCCTCCAACTTGTCTAATACGTTTATTGTGAAACAGCAGTATAAAGCCCCTTTCCTCTGTCTATCTTTAGCATTATCACTTCATTCTGTCTCTGTCTTCTGTCCTCATCACAGTGGACTGTGGGAGATTTTACACTCGATTTGTTGACTCCTTTGCTATAAAGTCGGCAGCTCTGAAGAAAAGTATCTTTATAAATGACAGAGAGGACCTGTCCTTGAATGGTGCTTTGTTTACTGTTTTTCCAAAAAGGGGCCCCCACTATATTTCATCTGTCAGAGTTGCTTTTCTTTCCCCCAACAATGCTTGATTGTTTCCACCAAAAAAGAGAGAGGGACAGAGTAAAAGAGAGGGAGGAAAAGGAGAGAGAGAGACAAACAGAAAGAATGAAAAAAAGAACCCAGGTTCAACAGACAGGAGAATTCTGTATTATATTTTCCTGCCAAATTCCGATCTCTGTTTTCCTTCCCCTGCACTCACAAAGGGCTCATAACTTACTGTCAACTGTGAGGGAAACCACAAAGCTCCACTGTTGCTCAGCAAATAGGCTGTGTTGCTTGATGGCTTCACTGGCTGTAAAGTTTGCTTAACTGCAGCACTGACACCAGGCACTTTGGGAACTGCCACCCCGTAAGGCCCTGCGCGAGGGACAGAAGGGAGACAGAAGAGACGGCGAGCTGCTTTTCTCGTGTCTTCGAATCGTCTCCGGCCGTACAGGGACTGAAAGAGACACGCGTGCGAGTGAGGCTGTGTGTGTGAGTGTGAGCGGAGGAGCTTAACAGCTGCTCTGACGGTGGCTCCGTTCATGTGCGTGAGCGTACTGCGTTCAGCGTGCCGTCGGATGTGTTCTGACAAGACGTGCCGTGGCTGGGACGAGCGGCCTGTCTGTGCTCGAGTGTTCTTGCGTGTGTTTGTGTGTGTCAGAATTTGAGGAAGTGTTATGCCATCCAGCTCTGAAGTGGTGTGTGAGGAACAGAGAAGGACAGGAGCGGCCAAACAGGCTGAGGGGGACAGTATGTGAGTGTACACACCTGATACACGCTCATTCACACACAAATCTGACATTCGCAGGGAGGACAGTGACAGGTTGCTTGAGCTAATGTGAAGAATTATTACACCAGGCAGTGCTTTATATTCAGAGTGCACTTTTAGAGAAGACTTGGTGTTTTCCTTGTAAATTGACTTGTGTTGTATTTTAAGTGTTGGACACTGTAATGACAGTGAAGGATCGAGTGATGTTTGGTGAAGGAGTTGTCATTGTTGATTTTAAGGGTTGCAAGTTTAACATTTATGAAGTACAATTTTAACAGTTTTTTATTTTTATTTGTTATTTATCTATTTATTTATCTGGGTTTTTTGTTTGTTTTTTTACAGTGTTTGAAAGTGAAGGATTTCTAAGACTATTAGAGGTGTCTTAGTATCACTATCAATAAGTGTTTCACTCCCATGCGGTAAATAAATGTATTCTTATTTATTTCTTCAATAATAATAATAATAAGTATTATTATTATTTAAATATATTATTCTTAAATAAACGTGTGAACTTTATTTTTATGTAAATATTATATTTGGATTTTTTTGTGTGTATTTGTATTTTACTGGTTTTATTTCTATTACAAATAATAATTATTTATTTGTTTACATGTCTGATGGTTTTCAAAGCTATTTTATTACATTTTATTCTTATTTCTTCAATAATAATAATAATAATAATAACTAATAATAATTCTATTTATTTTATTGTTTGTTACTTAAAAATCAATTAATAATGCCATAAGAGGAGATATCAAAATAGATTATTTTTTGAGGAGCTTGTTTTCTATTGATATTTGTACTCTGTAGCAGTTTCTGATCAGAAGCTCTTGTTCTTTCCTTCTGTCTTGATGATTGTTCATGGATGGGTAGACTGCTCAGGTACAATGGAAGGTGATAATTTGAAGGCGCTAAACAGCTACAGCAGGGATGATAATTTTCCAGCCCAGGTTTCACAGGTGACAGAGGGTTGATTATAGGAGGTGAGGACTTTGAGAGTCTGTGCCGTCACCTGTGTGATCTGCTGTCAGAGAGACACATATACAAACTCATGCCACGGTATGTCTCACACTCCCGTTCTCACTCTCTGTGGGACACCAGTTCACGTGAGTGCAATTCTTGACAGAAATCTCTGCGGTCATGTTTAGTATTAATGAGTGAGAGTATTGTCTTCATTTTATGTTTAACATTTGCGCTGTTGTTTGAAACGAAGTATCGATGACTTAATAACTGAACACCTGCTTTTACGGCTGCAGCCGCTGCTGTTGGTAAAAAAAACAAAAACTATAAACGGAAATTATTAGTATTCAAAAATTGTTTTGTCAGGGTGTATTTACTGGTCCAAAGGGTTTTTTTTTTCTTTTTCTTTGTTTTGTTGGTGTTGTTCGCTCATTTATTACTCTCTGTTTACACTCAAGAGACCAACACAATTATCATAAAAGCATATTATTATAAACCTCACTGCGGGAATACTACACAATACACAGTTGCTCATTTATTTTTCTTTTTTTCTACGGATTTCCTTTTGGATGCAAACACTTCCTGTTACACTTGAAATAAGTGCATTGGAGTGTTCTGTTTCAGATTTATGATTAGCCTTTTAAACTCTTTTTTTAATAGCACCGTTTTACATTGCTATAACAATCTCCGTCCTAGCTTTACATTTCATATTAGCCTGTAAGTGTGTGTGCATATGCTCGAGCATGAACATACACATGTGTGCTCGCTCGTGCAAGCGTGTGTGTCTGTGTGTGTGCTGTTACCCGTGGAAACTTGAAGCCCTGTCATAAAGCAGCTTTTTGCCATTTTTCGGCTCACCCATCGTTAGTTCCTTCAACAATGGCCCTCTTGTTTTACCCCCTTTTATTTGATTATTTCTCTTCATATAGGTCTGGGTGGTGGTGCCGGAGCGAAAAGCAGCCTTCTAATATTTCCTTTCAGGAGTGGCTGGTGATTTAGGGGGTCTGCAAAGGCCTGTGGTTTTGAGGGGGTGTGGGGTGTCCAAGGGGAAGGGGGCAGCAGTGACACTGTAGCTCAGGAGTTACTTATCGCCATTGTCTATAAAAGGGCAACAGAAAGACACGGCAGAGACAGAAGAGCTGGGGGCTTCTAACGATTGAGAGGGGCGAAAGCGGATATCCCAAAACACATGGCCCCCAGTCATGAGACCCCCTGAGGAACACCAGCGCAGGGTGTCTTCTAATGCCACTAACCAATTAAACAGAGGTCAGTGCGTGATGAAACGTTAGCAGCGGCAACAATTCATGAGTCGAAGCATTCCAGGCTACATGAGAACTCATGCCGAGAACTTAACTCCTAATCCTCATAAACGTATCGCAATATTGTCAGCTATATATGGGGCCTTTCTCTCTCCCTTGGACTGCGAAAAGACAAGCTGTGCTGCCCTACACTTATTGATTGGTTTGGTTTGTTAGCTGTCCATTGTTATTGTGTAATCAGGCCTGAGTGGGAGAGGGCTGACAGGAATTCATATGAGGCCACTCTGGCTTAGCTGATATATTCTCTGCTTAATATGCACAAAGACCAACGGATCGGACTTATTTACTGGAGAACAGATTGAATTATTAATAAGAATAAAAGGAAGCGCTGCGGTGGCTCGCAGGACTGTTGTATGGGTGTTTCTCGCAACGTAAAACACCATTTAATTTGATGAAATACGATAGCGTCTGGGCTATTTCCCCTCCTCCGTCATACGCCACGTACTGATTTTTGTTTTATGGCTCGTAGGGAGAAATTAAATGATTCTGAAGTGCGCTTAAAGGAAAAAGCCTTCTAGGAATCAGGCCTTTATTCCAGCTAAATGGCGGCCACATTGTTTCATTCTCCGCCGTGGGTGCAGATTAGCCTGGTGGATGTGAGTGGGGCAGGGGGTGTTATGGTTGGGAGGGATCGGGGGGCAAAACTCATGAACCCCAGCACTCACTGGCTGAGCCGCCCTCCCAGCTCTTCTAATGAATTATTAACTCCAACTGACAAATACTGTTACGGGGCCCTGGCTCAGATCTGTTGCTTTTTCGAGTGAAATTGCTGTAGACACATGTTACAGGAGGATGGAGTCAGTCCCTCTCTCTCTCACTATCATGCCTCAGCAGTTTGACTGATGGCTAGAGACTGGAGGGTAAGGCCTGAGAGACTGAATATTTTAGAGGTAAAATAATACCACTTGATTTACTGTGTAATACAAAAGAAGTGCTTTGTTTCGCTCGCAGTCCATTGAAGATGAAGGTGGGGGTTGTTGTGCTGGAAGCACCGGCTCTTTGGATCCATGAATAAAAAAAATCTCTCTCTCTCTCTCTCTCTCTCTCTCTCTCTCTCTCTCTCGCTTTCTCTTCCTCAAGCCGTCGCGTGCCCCTTTCGCATACCGTTCGGCACTCTGAACTTTGCTCTTAAATTTGATTTTCAATTAACACTCTACAATTTTAGAGATCACTTTCTGTTTGATATAATTACAGGAAACAATTTATTGGCTGATTAAAATTGAGGCCTTGGTCTCGCTAAAGAAAATAGGGGTGCGGAGCGAACTGGGTCTCCGGTGCCTTCCTCTGCGCTAACTAACAGACTTAGCTTGTTTGCACAGCTGCGGTATCCCGCTTGATTAACTTCCATTGACTTCCATTGTCCACTTCTGTTGGCTTCCGCAGAGCTCATCTAAGACTTTGCGGATGTGTACATATTATTTTTAAATATATTTCTTTAGTTAGCATAACACAATTAATATTACGGCAGTTAGCTTGATACAATAGTAGCTTGAGGCTTTTTTTTTTTTTTTTTTAAAGCTCACTTACCGAACTGTATTAAACAATTCATATTGAGAGTGTGAGGCTTAAGTGCTCAGCCGTGTGTGCAAATTGATGGCACATCTTCAAATGAAGTAGTCATACTTTAAAGGGCCTGAGAGCAATTGGGCCTGACAGCCCGTTGCAACCCACACATCCCTCATGCGCCGGAGTGCACGGCCGCCGCATGCACATGAACAGATTAACTCACAGTTTGGTGTTAAAATAATCTCTCCCGGTGTCAAATTTGTTTTCGTCCCACGATGAGCCACATGCTGGAAAACTTGGCAAGGCTGGAGATAGAGTTCTGGAGGCACCTTGGGCTGCCTTCATTACCCAGCCTGCCTCTCTCTCATCTCCCTGCAGTCTCAGTGGGCAGTGGAAGGACATTAGCTCACCTGCAGCCCTTGACCTAGAACGCCCATGCCCTTTGTCCAGGCTAATGCGGCTAGCGGCAGCGCTTGGATTCTACAACCGTTCTACTGGTCATTTCAGACTCAAAACAATAATGCTCATCCCTGTGGTCAGCAGCCGGTCGTGTGTATCACTGTTTATAATGGGTGCTAGCTGTCTAATGTAAATTACTATCTCTGAGAAGACTATTTAAAAGGCGGTAGAAAAGTTGTTCTGGCTAATTCTCAAATCACTAGATCAGTTGCAGTCTTTTGATTAAGTACTTAAGTCAAGCATTTAATTTGATTAGCAGATTAAGTATTCATTTCCTCAGTAATAGTAGAGTGATTTCATTAATTGTTATAAAAACTTATATATTTTATTTTATCTGGCACTGAAAAGTCAAGTTTGTGGGATTAAAGAGTTTTATGCCATATGACGTGATGACTTTTGTTTGAAACAAATGAATTTACTAGCCCTATTTTGTGAAATGGGAAATTCAGTATAAATCTTAAAAGTTACGTCCCATCTGCCACAGCAGCCTGATCGAATTAATTCCCAAGTACAACTGCAAAAGCAGAAAAGCACAATTTCTACAAAAAGTAGGAAAATGGCACATTTATAGACTCAATATGAATGTAATGACCAAATTCCCGTTAAGTGTCAGCGTCTTAGCGTCACCGCTCTTTTTGTGGTTGGTGGCAGGGTTAGCGCTTTAATGAGAGCGTGTTATATGGTATGGTAACCCTCTTAGCGCGGTAATCAGCCATGGGGCGGGGGGATCGGGCCTGCCTCAGGCAGCTCTCCAGCCATAGCTCAGCACGTCCATTTACATTAAACAAAGGATTAAGAGGGACCCCAGTGCATGCCGTTTTCCCTGCACCAAGCTCAGAGCCATTGATAGGATCTCCCCAGCTCTGATACCGGTCCAATCGTGGGGTTAGATGTGGCACGGAGATCTCAGAACGGCTGCCAACTTCATATATATATGATGTGAGAGCACTCGTACAGAATGAAAGTCGAGCTCCAGCATTTCCGGTCTGACATTTGCAAGACTCTTTATTCTGGACTGTGTTGTTGGAAGTTTGAATATGTTTTCTGACAGACGTTTCCTCTGCCCATCTCTCAGCAGAATCATGTCTTCCAAGCAAGCCACCTCTCCATTCGCCTCGGCCCCTGACGGAGGTGAGGATGGATTGAATCAGGAGCGCATGTCCTGGGAGAAGGAAGAGAACTCTGAGTCGCTAGTCACCCCTCAGCTGCCCCTGCACAATCTGCTCCACAACAAACCTCCCCCGGAGGAGCTCCAGCCAATCAGCAGCAGCGTGCCGCCCGAATCTGACTGGGACAGCCTGATGTCAGCCCAGCAGCGCATGGTGAGTGCCACTGCCAGCGTTTCATAGCTCATTTACGTGTGCTAACACAGGCTATGTGCGTTTTTAATTTTCTAATGAGGTGTAGATGAAAGATTGCATTATTAAAGATAGTTGGCAGGATTCAAAGAGTGACAACCGTCTGGTCGAGATTATTCGTCTAGGACTCTCTGGATATTTTCCGTTTACGACACATCTTACGACATTAAGACAACATCCATGTCATAGAGTAAACCTCCAGATGTATCCCACATCCATTCTCTCAAAACAAACACATACCCTCTGTACTCCTGCAGAGAGGAATCCTCAACCCAAGGACACAGCAGGTCTCTCTGGAACACTTTTGAATGAAGACTTAAGACTTTGCGATTTGCCAAGGACTTGGCTTTGAAGTCTAAGTCCCCCACAAGCGCCTGGAGATCCCTCACACTGTAAAAGTGCAGGAGAACCACGTATTGAATTGCATTTCATGTCAGAGCGATTTTATGAATCTATAAATAGAGAAACAATGAGAAAGCGGATGAGGAGTGGGAATTTGAGGGAGTTTAGGGAGCCCCCCCCCCCTCCTCCATGGTGGTCTCTCTAGACCAAGAGGCATAGAGCCCAGACGTGAGACTGACAGCCACTTATTGTTCGATGCTTGTAAAAGGGAATTCTCTATAAACCTTCCCTCTGCTGCTTGCCCAGAGCTAGGATGTCTCCGACCAGCCCCCGAGGTCTGGACTCCCCTGGCCCGGCAGCATCCAGACGCCAAAACCCGCTTTATTTAGCCTAAAAATGTTGCTGTCATGAGAGGATTTTTGCTTTTTCTTTAGCTGAAGTGTGTATTCCATTGGCGGGAACACCACAGCATATGGTGTGACATCAAATGTATGTTAGGGACAACAATAGGAGAGAAAAATCAGAAACTAGATGGATGTGACTTTTTTATCTCAAATATTTCTCCTAGAAAGCAATGAGATTACATAGAGATAAAATGGAGACTTTTCTTATCTGAACAGTTTTTCAGATTTTTCTCATGAAAAACAATTGCATCTCTCTCCTGTAGAAGTTCAGAAGAGACCTCCACATTGTCTCAATCTGTGGTCAGATGTGTGTTGAACATATAAAGTCAAAGATTTCAATACGAACTTGAACATTTATAATCAAATGTCTCATATCTGTTTCTTTTTATTTCTTTTTATATCTCAAGGAAAGTAGTGTAGAAACTTTTGTAAAGCTGTAAATTTGATAATATAATATAACATGTCTACACCTCTTCCTCACATGTAAATGCAGAAGACTTCAACACTGCTCAGGTGGTGCTGGTTCCTAATTGGATTACAGAGAGCTTTTGTGATTGCTGTAATTAGAAGAGCATTTCAAAGAATTGTTACCGCACTGCTATGGTTGGATATGCATGGGATGATCTCTCGGTTTCCTCTTGATATAATGAGGGAAAGCATATGAAAAGTTAATTGTGCTCATTTGATGTTCAAGTGCAGCTGCTTCTGTTTGATTTGCAGTGAGCGGTACACTTGTGCTCGCTTGTATTCGCATGAACAGGATGTCCTGTTGTTGAGTGAGATTTTTTTCTTCAGTCGGGTTGTAGTTTGTTTCATCTCTCACCTGATAAATACTTCACTGTCCTTTGATAAATGCGTCTGTAAAATATAATCTGAAGTATGTGCAAACTCTTACGGTTTACATTTGAAATTATTTTTAGTGTATAGTGAGTCATGCATTAAGATCACGCATTAAGATCTAAAATGTACAAACACAAAAAGAAAAATGCCAGCACTGAAAATGAGTTTTGCAGGTAGGCAGTGAATAAAAACTGAACCATAGTATAAAATGAAAGAAAGACAATTGTCTCTGCTATTGGTTCATTGTTGATCTCTGTGTTGTCTGTGTGCAAGCATTACCATATTTATGTGATCAGAATAAAATTTTATTGCTCAGGTATTGCTCATTCATAGGCCAGGAGATTTAATGCATTTGCCAGTTATGTTTCATGTAGTATTAAAGGATTAGTTCATTTTCAAATGAAAATTACCCCAAGATTTACTCGCCCTCAAGCCATCCTATGTGTATATGACTTTCTTCTTTCTGATGAACACAACTGACCCTTCACAAAATCCGCCCCCTGTTGCAATGCCCGACAAGCCATGCTCTCTCACGCCACACATCATGTTCTCCCACAGTGAAAAATACATCGCATAGCAAAGAGGACACTGACAATGTATGAAACAGTTTCATATTTAAAATGTTATTTTTTAAAGCGGTTTAAACACTAAATACCGTACAGTGGCTCCTTAATGTGTCGTGACAGATCCTTCAAACGACTCGTGAACCGATCATCTCTTCATACTAGTTCATTTATAGCAAAAAAAGGCCTTCTGAAGCAAAGTGATGCATTTGTGTCAAAAATGTTTCCATAGTTAACAAGTTATGAAGTAAAATATCTAGCTTCTGCCAGACCGCCTTCTGTATTCAACTTACAAAAATAAATGTCAGTTAAGCTTTTTCCATAAGTTGAATATGGGCGGCATATGACGTAGCTACAGCTTTTTGAACTGCGAGAGTTTTACACTTTCTTTGTAAGTTGAATACAGAATACCGTCTGGCTGAAGCTATATTTTACTTCATAACTTGATAAATATGGATTTTTTTTTTTTTTATACAAACACGTCTCTTTGCTTTAGAAGGCCCTTATTAACCCCTTCGAGCCGTGTGGAATACATTTATGCGTCAGGATATTTATTAATAAATCTCCGACTGAGTTCATCAGAAAGAAGAAAGTCAAATACACCTAGGATGGCTTGAGGGCGAGTAAAGCTTGGGGTAATGTTCATCTTAAAGTGAACTAATCCTTTAATTTGTCTTCATATTACTCTAGGGGCCCAAAAATACAGTAAAAATTACAATATCATTAAATTAAGTCCAAATAACTGTTTTTTCTTTTAAAATTTTTTGATGTAATGCTTAAAATATTTTATGTAATTTATTGCTGCAATGGCAAAGCTGAATTTTCAGCCTAATTACTCCAGTCTTCGCATGATCCTTCAGATATAATTCTAATATGCTGTTTTGCTGCTCATGAAACAATTCTTATTATTATCAATGTTGAAAACAGTTGTACTGTTTAATGTTAAACATTACATTTTTTCAGGATACTTTGATTAATAGAAAGTTCAAAAGAGGATAATTTTTGCTTTTTTAATATTATAACTGTATTTACAGTCACTTTTGAACAATTTAATAGATCCTAGCTGAATAAAAATATGAATTTATTATTAATTAATCTGAAACTCTGAGCGGCAGCATATTCATAAAAACTGAGAAAAAAAATTGAGACACAATAGAGTTAGTTTTGAATGAAATGGCAGAATTTGATGAGATATGTTTGAGTTCATATTGGTATCACTGACTTTTGATCGCAGACTTTAATATCAAGTCTCCATTTAATCTTGTTGTCTGGTACATTAAGATATTTCATATGTCATCTGTAAATTTGACTTCATTTGTGTGTTAGTGGAATCCTCTGTCTGTACCACCTGATTTGAGTGATCTCATTCGTGTAACGCTGCCACATAATCATACTGCCCTAATGCCCGTCTGTGCCCTGCTCTCCAAACATACACCTGCCAGTTTTTCTCTCATTGATGGAACAATCCTACGCCCAAATTCTTCTCTGTCAGGACTCCTTCTCCACTCACTAAAGTGCTTTTGCACTTTATTTTACTATCACTCAGTAGTGTGGAGAGTTACTGGGGTCTGTGTAGGCTCAGACAAACAGATCGCTTCTCCCTTTCGCTCTGTTTTCCCTCTCTGTGTACTCGCTCGGGGAACACTGAACTATCAGCTGCAGACAGAAGCTCAGTTAACCACTAAACCACACACAGGTGGGACCGCAAAACAACAGCAGCCTGAGACAGGGCCCAGATTTACGATGGCCTGGAGGGTTCCGCGCGGAACAGCCACCCGCTCAAGAACCAACAAATTATACTGCACTCGAGCTCGGCTCAAACACGCACTCGTAACCTTTGCAAAGGAATTACAGCGATAACTATTGTGAAGAGAAAAGAGTAGTTAAACACCCCTTCATCTACAATTCTGGGCAAAAAAAGAAGGCCAAAATGGCTGAACACTAAGCTTTTAATTATCTTAACCACAAATTATTGGTCAGGAAATTAGCAAAAATTTAAGCGAATGCACTACTTAAAAAGCCATTGCTGTCTCAGGAAAACATCAAAGACAGAATGAAGTTTTTTTCAGATTATGGGAAGCTCTGTGTGGAGTAATGAATCACAATCAAACACGGGATGCATGGTGATGCTTTAGAGCGGTGTCTTTGAAATTCTGCTGAGAAATATTATAACAAATGCATCTCTACCACAGAGAAGCATGGAGGAAGAGGTGTCATTGTAGGGAGCCTTTTTAACTGCTGGTATTGGTGAGCTAATTCACTGTGAAAAGCCATGTAATGCTTTGGACTGCAGGAGAATATTACATGGCTTGCTTTCCACAAATGTTGATATCTAAAGAGGAATGATCCCATGTTACTTTCCAACAAAACAATCCTCCTGCCCAAATTGCAAAGACAAGAAGTGGCTTGAGGACAAGTCCATCAGACTCAAGTTTTGGCCTAGGCAGAGTCCAGATTTGAACCCTATAGTGAATATTTGAATATCATTTTAAGTGTCCTAAACTCATTTTCTCTTAGTCACTTTTTAAACTAATTACTTGAAATGTGATTAAATTGCTATCTTTTTCATACTTTGGCATTTAAAATCTATTTTGGCATAAAGTCAAAAACCTTCTTTCAAACTCTTTTGTTTTCCTCCAGGAATCGGACAGCAATAAAGTATGTTCCTTATACTCCTTCCGGAATAACTCTACCTCTCCACACAAGCCAGAGGAGGGGGCCAGGGAGCGCGGCGACCTGCTGAGCAGCTCAGCCTTCGGAACACCAGAGCGCCGCAAAGGAAGCCTGGCCGATGTGGTGGACACACTGAAACAGAAGAAACTAGAGGAGATGACAAAGACAGAGCAAGACGGTACGGAAGGTTTCGGCTTGTTTGTGTGTTTGGATTTAGGAATTTACGTATATAAGAGCATTTTTTTTCCTCTTAGTGAGCGTTTTTTTGGCATGCATCGATCTCCTCAGTCACTCTGTTTTCCTCGTTCGCCTGTCCTCTTTCTCTATAATGCTGTATTCTTTCTCATTCAAAATAATCCCTCTCTTTTCTCCCACTGTACACACACACACACACACACACACACACACACACACCGTCGTTTAATCTGGGAGGACTGACGTGGCTATGTTTTCCAGTTTGTTCTGAACCGAGTCCAGTGTGACAAAGAGTGGGTGGCACTACCCCTCAGCTTAAGTGTGGTCTCCGGGCGATGCCAAACCAAACTCTCAGACCATAAAACACACGCCACGACCTGACGCCAGGAACATTACCTTTTTATTCTTCAGTACAGACGACAGCATTCATGCCGCAAAATTCATCTACAGACCAACTCAAATAGCTCCAAGAAGACTTTTTTTCTTCCATGTGTTTAGGGCCCAGAAGTATCCAAGGATTTGGCAATTAAATTTGAAAGATATAAAATACATATGTATAGTGTAAGAATTTTATTATATGAAGGATTTATGCTTTTGAGTAGGTATAAGTTATAGCTTCTGCAGCAAGTTGCTCGGTAAAAGCAGTCCCACGACTAAAAGGAGAATCTAACTAATTGATCAAATTTCTTTTTATTTTGTTTTATTTATTTTTTAAAAAATTTAATGAATAGTTTGATGCAGATCATGCCGCAGTGGAGCGAGTCCTCTGGGAATACGACCAAAAAGCAAATACTGGAAAGAGTTGCTGAAACGGGTTCTCTCCTCATAATTAGTGTAAAGCAGGAACCTATACAATCAAATATTACACACACACACACACACTCAGACAGTATTGCTCCTTGGGGAGATACTAGTCTCATTTAAGCATCTTGGGAACTCTTAGCCCGAACACTTGATCAGAGGAATAAATTAGGCCATAATTCAGTTAAAAGTATCTTTTTTTTCCTCACATATTTTTTTTTCTCCCGTTCTGTGGTCTTCATATTAATTTAATCGTATTTGTTTATGGTCTGTTTCATTATCGCCAAGGGTTAGAGAAATATTTTGAATAAGAAAATAGGACAAATTAAATAAATCTGAGTGAGAGGCTGTCAGTCATGAATATTTTCATATTCATAATTGATATAGAAAATCATGACAAGCCATCCATTATCATAAAGGGGCTTCATTTTGTGGGGCGGTGCAATGAAATAATTTAACAGCAATCTAAATTTATGTAAACTGATTTAAGATTTTTTTTCTCTAAAAATATTTCCACCTATAATTTGCCTGTCTGTCAATTAAGATGCCGTATTAAGCAAAATGCAGTTTTGGAAATAGCACTTAAAGTGACTTGCTGTACAACGTTCAACCAAAAAAAAAAAAAAATCTTTTGATGCATTTTTTTTTTTCTCACCTCTCCTGCATCTCCAGCTTAATGGTATCTAGAAGAAGTGTGAAGGGCTTGTGTCCTCTTAGGTTCCTCCTGTTGTTTCTAGCAGGGTATTTTTTTAAGATGCACTCTCAGCCCTCTGTGTGCTAGGGTGCTATGCTAATAAGCCCCAGCTGGTATGGCCGGTTGCTGCTATAATTTAAATGGTCAAGTACAACTCGTAATCCTGAAGGCCCGTATGTTTAGTGCAGGCAGGAGAGGGTGCTTCACTTCTAGTGTACAGCTGTGTTAATCTGCCCTTAATAATGGAGACAGAGCCGACCTCATGCCTCCACACCTCACGCCACAATCTCCCCCTTTGCACGGAAATTAGCTCCTGAGCTTGAGAGACACAAGAGGCATGCAGAGTTCAACACGTTAGCGCTGAGATGCTGAAATGGAGCGGTTCTGCGTCCTTGAGGACGTCTCTGTTCGGTACAGCTGTAAGGGGAATCTTCATGCCCGCAGAACCTCAAATGTCAGGATTAACCCCTTGCGTGACTCCAAAAGCAATTGAGAGAGACATGTGTTGTCTTAATGACAAAGCATGTTGTTATGTTATGTGAGGCAAAGAATGGACAAGCTAAAAATATTGCTCATCTCAGCCTGTTATTAAGGGAACAACTGTAACCTTTCATTAGCCTACCCTTCTAACTGTCTTAAGGTGCAGTCACACTAGAACTGTGTCCTAAATTATGTAGTTTGATGGACAACTGATATAGTATTTCATCTGAGTATTGTTCTCCTACTGACTGCACATTTGCACTTATTACCCATTTGATGCAGGGCCTTTCGCATATTGCATAGTAGGGCAGGTTTTAACCCCATAAGGAAGATGCGCAACAGGAAATGATGAAACGCTTATTTAAAAAAAATATATATATATCAATGACAAGTAATAAAGTAAAGAAGTAATCTCAACTTTGCTGTAACATTGCAACCCAAGCAATCTTAAATTTGCAGGTTAAGATTTACAAATTTGCAGTAGCAGAAAATAAAGCTTTTCCAATCTTTTGTTTGAACACTGTTAAACCATTGCCATTGGCAAGCTAAAAATTGTAACCATCTCCCTCCATTATTCCAACAAACCTTGGCTCGTGATCGCTTTTGCCTGGTCTTAAGCTTTTTAGTGTTTGAGAATGGCATTGTGTAGGCAGCACACACTGCAGTGAAGCGTAACACTTTGTTGGTAAAATAGTGTCTTTTGATTTCAGTCAAGGAGAGATAGATTCAGACATACTTGAAAGGTTACATTTCATACAGGCACACGCTTTACTTCTTACCCGTCTTTGCACACACTTAATTGAATGTGCACTGGGGCCCTAAAAGTCAACTGCTCTCAAATTCAATCAGACCTATTAGAACCATACCGCAAGTCAGTGAAACCAGACTGTCATCTCCATCTCTCCTCTCACTAACAATCCTTAAAGTGCCTTAAGTGCTTGTGACCGCTCTAATGAATGAAAATATCCTGCCTAGAGGACTGCATTAAGCTGAATAGTCACCTTCGCTGTAAAAGTGCCACATGAGCCTCCTCATCCACAGAAGTCTTAGTAATTTCTGTAACTGGTATTGTAAAACATTATTTATAGAGTGCTCTCCAGATGGTGCTTTTTGATTGTTTATAATGCCTAAAGAGGAAAAAATCAAAATAAAAAGAAAGAAAAATAAATAGGATATGAAGAAAAGTTAGTGTCCATTATAAAGACTCAAGGTGACCTTGTCTGGGATTCACAAGCAATTAAGGCCCTTTATGAAATGTACTTAAGTAATGATCGTTGATATATGAATCCTTTGCTGTTGGTTGTTTTCATTGTTGCAGATATGTGGTATTATTTAGACAGTTTTATGAACACTCCTTTTTTAGTGGAGTGATTCTTTAACCTCTATTTCAATGAACTGCTCTCACCCTTGTTCAACCTTGAATTGATTTGTTTGCAGTTCAACGCTCCAAATATCTGATTTGTACATTGAGCAGCATGCTTTAGACTTACTTTTATTTTATTTTATTTATTTTTTTAATCCTTGGCCTATCTCTAGCAGACAGAATTTTAATATCAGCACTTCCCAAGTTTTCTTTTTACTTTAACATTCCCACATCACTTTGTAGCAGACAGAATCTAGGGAGAAGCATCCACACCTAGTCAAGAAGGCATGCCGCCTACTGCTCTAGTTTGGGCACCAGTGAACCACTGGCTTTGCCAACTTAGTCAGCAGTCTTGTATTGGCAGGATTGGCCATGGCTGCTGGTAATAGCTTGTTTGCTGCTAATCCACGCTTAGAGCCCTGTTCATCTGAATGCCAACATTACATTTTGCAGGCAGTTTAGTGGCAGGAGTTCAGATTGGTGGCTGAAAAACAGACCATCCATGCAGCTTGTCATTCCACCATGAGATCCTGTCAGTGTGCACCACTTCTGCTGAAGACCACACACGCTGTTATGCAGTTTGCAATCTGTTACAAAAACGATCAATTTTAAAGTATGCGTTTTACATTACATTTCTATAAAATAAAGAGCTGTTTGCCAAGATTGGTTATATAATGCTCGTAATCCTAATAGATTAGTTAAAAAACAAAAACCGTCATAAAAAGTGTTTCTTGTGTCAGTGTCCCTGCACAGTTGTTCAACCCTATGCACCCTTTTGCGCTTTCCCCCTGTAAAAGTGAAAGGGCAAGATTGTTAGCCACGTTTAGAAATATGTCAGAGCAAACAGGTGTAGAAGAGGCGCTTTCTGAAGACGAGTGATTTACACCCGCAGGAGTGACCTAGGTGACAACATGAACAGTTGCTAATGTGGCATGGATGAGGGCTTTCTCTGAGCTGGTAACCCTGAGCCCTCTGAGGGGGTAGAGGAGAGTTGAGGTTAGTGAACAGCTCTATACACCTGGAACTTTATGTATTGAGTTAATGAGTTTAGCGGGGGAGGGGGGGGGGCAGATTCTTCGTTCCCTCCATCCCACGTAAAGCCTGATCTCTGGAGCAGGGGGATATTTCTAGAGCCCCCCTACCCTGCAGACCTCAGCCATTTCAGCAGCAGGTGAGCACCGGTGTGCATTTGAATAACAGCTGTGTGTGTGTATGTTACCTTCCAGATCTGCTCCATTGAGCCTATCTGTCCTCAAAATCTCCTTTGAGGCACTCCTTTTTCCTGTTGAAGTATGTCTGTGAAGGCATTTTTTAGGAACCTACCACCCTCCCCTATATTTATAAATTTCTAACTGAAATCTGTACTTTTTTCCCTTTTCTTCAACATCCAGCCCAATATCTCCAGGCAGCATGTGTCTTTTCCCCATCGAGATCGAGAGATTGATGGGTTTGGGCAGCGGGAGAATTGAGTGCAGAAAGCTGTTTTACCGCATGCCATTTCGGTTGCATTTTTATGACCCTCTTGAAAGGGTTCTTGTTGAAATAGCAGAGGGGCTAGCTTTGCTTTCCGGCTGCCCTGTCATCCGCTTCTGATTTCAATTCCACCTAATTAATAACAATCTTTCTTGTAATGATGTGTGGCACCGGCCCTAGACTTGATGCATATACAATGAGGTCAATATTTTTAATTTCTTGGCTAGCGTTCGGTCCGAACCTGAGATCTGGAAGCATGCTTCAAACGCAATGTTCCATCGCTCTGTTGTGTCAGTCCACCGGTCCCTTGGGCCGAGTACATTGGGCCAAACATCAGTCGTTGGAAGTTTTCTCGCCTCTTGCGCGCTTCTGTCTACCTTCAACTGGACTGCTTATCTGAATGAAAGCCTATGGGTTTGATTAATCCAAGTGTGCTCGTACACGTCAAAATAGGTTATCTTCAGGGTTGTGTGTGAATCTCGAGAGTTGGCAGGTAAGCTAGTGTGCGGGTGAGTTGGTAGCTCAGTAAAGAGCAAGATCTGGCCCATCACTTTTTGTTTGAATAGGTAATGTAAATCTGCTGGGGTTGAGCAGACATGAGCTGGAATGGCTTGTTAGGACACATGATCAAAAGCTTGTCTTCCTGCTCTCTGCTCCTTGCCAGTCAACTCTCTTGTCACCCTGCGAGGCAGACGGTAAATAGATTTTTTTTTACGTTGCGGGCATTCTGCCACTCTGCGGACTTTGACAAAAATGATAGCGCCTACTCCTCCTGTCATTCCCCTTAGAAACAGAGATGCGCTACTGACAAGCCTTCAGCACCAAAAAAAAAAAACCAGACAGACTCTGGCAGCTCTGTTCAATCCATATCAAAACCCTTTGCAGCCTGTATGCTTTATATCAAACCTCCATAATACAAACACGCTTCCCAGAGGAGTGTGTGACAGGAGAGACAAATCGTTCCCCTCCTGACTGCCTAGTGTGGACCTCCAAAACTCTGTCCCTGCTCCAAATAGAGTGCTCCTCTTTCAGATGACAAAACAAGCAGCTGCTTCTGCCTTACTGTGCCATTCTCTGCATCCATATCACCTTCCCTCTTCTCAGATTCCCATTAGTCAACAGTAGCAACTGCTGCAGAGCATTCCAGGAGCCATCTTCTCTCTCGAGCTCAGCTGTTGACTCTGTCCCTCTTGTGTGGGATCAAGCACAACGCGTCCATTGTGCCGGTCTCTGTCATTGAGCTGAGGCTCTCCTGATAGGAGGAAACGGGTGTTTCAGGGAGACAAATCACAGCCAGGGCTCCTGAACAGAGCTCCATTTATCCCCCATCTCTCACCATAGGTACGTCTCCTCAGCTGTGAACGAGACTTTCTTACACTGCATTTCATATAACCTAATGTATACGTCACATTAACCTACGATGGCCTGACATTAACTTATAAGTGTGTACTAATACATGTTTAAAAAATGTTGACATTATTATAAATACAACACATTATTAATATAATAATAATAATAATATATATATATATATATATATTTTTTTTTTTTAGTTAGAGACATCGTTCAAAATACTTTTAATTTGCATGTTTACTCACTCTCATGTCGTTCCACACCCATACGACTTTTGTTCATCTTCGGAACACATATGAAGATCTTTTTGATGAAATCTGAGAGATGTCTGTCTCTCCACAGACTGCCTTTGCAACTTGATCTTTGATCCTTCAAAAAGTTAATAAAGAGAACATGAATGACGCATGAGAACAAACCTCTTCCGGCAGCTGAAACGTGCTGCGTAACCAATGAGGTTCTTCTTGTGTGTTACGCAGCACGTTTGAGCTGCCGGAAGAGGTTTGTTCTCATGCTTCATTCAAGTTCTCTTTATTAACTTTGTGAAGCATCAAAGAACAAGTTGCAAAGGCAGTCTGTGGAGAGACAGACATCTCTCAGATTTCATCAAAAAGATCTTCATATGTGTTCCGAAGATGAACGAAAGTCTTATGGGTGTGGAACGACACAAGGGTGAGTAATAAATGAAAGAATTTTCATTTTTGGGTGAACTAACCTTTTAAAATGTTTGAATGTCATAGCAGTCGATAATAAATATCAATCCAAGTGGCATCTGCAAAGAAATGATATTGTACTCATTGTCACCATTTTGTTTTTCTGACAATTGTGTCAGTTAAGTTTTTTTTGTCAATTAACCGAATAGACTGAAGAGGATTTTAGTGGATGTATGAGGTCAGTTTTCCTCAAGTTCAAACATGTGTCCTAGCTGAGTAACCACAAGAGATGTCCAGGACATTCACTTTATTGATACGTTCCATTAACATCTGACAGCCACAAAGTCGTCCAAATACAGAATATGTATATTGTTTTATCATTTAAAACCAAGCAATCATCTTTTGTGAAATGTTTGCTTAAAGTATCCTTATTTTTTTGCATAAACCTCTTTTTTGTTTATTTTCATTAAATGTAATGACATTCATAAATGTTTAAATGTGGCTAAAGTGTACAAACACTTTTGGGGCCGCTGTAATATGATGAGATAAAAGTTATGAGTGTTGTCCCAAGCAACAGTGTTGATGATGATGGCGTTGAGTCCTGCTCTTGTTTAACAGCGGTGTTGGAATAGTGGTATATGTGTAAAGCAGTACTGGAATGAGTGGTTTTAATGAGCAAGCATCTTTATGTTCCCCTCTTGGTATTTGGATTAGCACTGTGAGAAAAGCAAAATGCTGATGCCTGAGAAAAGAGGACCACCCCATTAATTAGCCTTAAATCTGTCACAGCGCAGTTGAGCACTGCCGGTGGAAAAAGCAGGACCCTTTATGTAGATTAAAAGCGGTCAGATCGAGATGAGCTGGGCTTAACCTGTAAAGCGTGTGTTGCATTTGCGCTATATGAGTGTGAGATCACCACCACCCGCCTCGTGCTCAGTTCCCAGGCATTGACTGCACATAACTGGACAAAAGAGCTGGTGTCATCTGACTAGGATCAAAATAGTGTCAATGTAACTCACACCGTAGCCACAGACAGGCTGGTGTGCCCAGCTAATGATTTCAGGCCACATAGCAAGACTTGTTTTATAAGACCCAGCTACGTCAGCTCCATCTGGTTGCTAATACCACCACCCTTTCTGAAATTCACAGACACAACAGCTAACACGAGCCCTCCTTTACACGCACAAATACGTTGTTTTCCTTCTCCAAAAAATTAAAGGGATAGTTCACTCAAAAATGAACCCAATATTTCCAAACCCGTGACTTTCTTTTATCTGGCTTTTTATATATAAAGTCGGTATAATGAATGTCAGTAGGATCTAGTGTTGTTTTGGACCACATTTTAAATGATTAAAAATAATATTTTTAGATATCTTCTTTTGTATTTAGTAGAAGAAAATTATTCAAGGTTGGAACAATTTTTTAAAAAAGATTTTTAGGTCACGATGCTCATCGACACAATATGTTTCAGTGCTGGATACGACAAAACCGTTTATGTCTCCTTGTGTCTTCTCTTTCTCTCTCTTTGTTCAATAAGGTGCAAGGGGATGAGATGGGATGTCAGAAAAAACAGATAGAAACATGTTTTATTGCTCTGCGAACGTTGCGGCTCGGATCATGGTAATTATTCGCTGAACACCATCTCTCATTGGGAGTGGCCCCCATATAATTTTAAGTCTGTGTAGGTCGAGTGGTTAATACGTTTTAGGACCCTGTCATCCATTACATGTCATGAAGTTCCAATGATAGCTTGAAGTTATGAGTTTTAATTCTAATTAATGGTTTTGTGGGGTGGGAAAAGGATTTTTTTTTTTTTATTCCATAAAATTCCATCTACTTAAATTTGTGATTTGGGTAGCGAGGCACGCTTTTCTCACTCCTTTAATTTCCCAGAGTGCCCTGCCTGAGGATGCCTTCTCCACAGTGGTCTGGGTCTGGAGTTGAATGCCGTACTTTTTACCCGGTATATGTTTTTCTTTGTCTCTCTGTCTCACTCTCACTTTTTTCTCATTCTTGAGAGGTGATAAAGAAATGAGCTCAGCTCCATGTGAAATGGCAGCGTTTTCCGTCCTCTCACAGCATGCTGTGGTGGATTTGACCCCATAGCAGAGAGAAAAAGTAACGGGTCGATTTGAAAGAAAATATGGTGGCCATTGTTGCTGAACCAAGCAGGAAACAATGTTGAGTGTGTTAGCTGTAGACCGACAAGTAGACTTGAGAGGAATTGAAATTCTTAACCTTTTGAAGTACTATGGATATCGGTAACTTTGCCGTCTCGGCACAGCCTCTCCTTATAGTTGCTTGCATATCAACAGACAAAGAAACTACCTTTCAGCTACTGTAAAATTGAACCAGCAGAACCTGTCAAATTGTGTCTGCGTTTTTAAATGGTACTCCGTAGGTGGATTGTATTGCTGTGTGCAGCTGTGTGGGCTGAACTCGGCAGTCACTGGTGGTCTGTGATGTAGTAGGAGTGTGCAGTTACACGATAGCTGCATGTGAGTGCGAGAGAATGGAGGTCGGTGGCTAAAAATAGTGACCTTTTGGGCCCGTTTGCGTGAGCGCTGAACTCTGACATGCTGGTAAACAGAGTGCGCTCCACGGGACCATAAACATTTTTAATTGTTGCCTCATAAAAACGGAGAATATCAGTGGCAGCGGTGGAAAATATGCTTCCTTAATTAGTCAAGCGAGTTTTACAAAGAACGAAGATGCCTCCTTTTAACTTTCACTTTTTAATGCCCTCATGCACTCATACAGTACGGTTTATTACTGTAAAACATCATCAATTTTAATTCTTTCTTTCAATTTTTTCCCGTAAACATTAAAACTTCAACATTAAGACTTCGAGACTTTAAACACTGTCAATTACTTTATCCAAAGAGTGCATATATACTGAGCTGTAGTGTTTTTATGGTTGAAATGTCATCTATTTTTATTTTAGTAGCACATTATCTTCTTGACGCCACGTTTTTAACTCGCCGTATATTGTGGGGAGAACCTCTCAAGCACGTCCAAGCACGCACGGCATTTAAGATGAAATAAAGTTTCGGTGACGACTCAAGACAGTTGGCTTCACAGCAAATTTTAATCTATTCATGTGGATCCTATCAGTTTCTTTTTGTCCCTAGCACCCATTAATTTACTAAATCACTCTGAGCCGAAGTGATCACAGTAAGCGACATTATTCACACATTTTTATTAATTCAACGTAGACGAATAAAAGTGAATGTTTTGAAGCATTGATTAGCAGAAGGGTTTATATCTGACAGTTAGATTGCAGGGTAGCCAGCATAAAAATGGCTCCTCTGCAAGGTACCCAGTAATTTAATTCTTGTGTGAAATTATTATAATTTATTACAGTATGTGGGCTCTAATGATTACCGACATGAAATGGAATTTATAAATTAAGATTAAATCTGCATATTTCTTCTTATTTCGTACCTTCACATGTCCTCAATCCTTACAGCAGTATTTTAAGATGCTTTGATAATATGCAGTTTTTTTTCTGTCTTTGTGTATTTTTATTTTAAATGTATTTACTTTTCAAAAAAAGAAAGCCTCCAGAAGCATCAGAATGTTGTAGAAATGGATCAGGAATTTATTTTAGTTTCAGATTTATAAATAAATACACTTAGACAAATATAAATTAAATAAACATAAAACAAAGAATTGCACAATAGACAAGGGACAAGACGGGGCCAAATAAGGCGACAGACTAAGTTATTAAATATCAGGTTTATTTTTTGTGCAGTGTGTATTTTAATTGAGAGGCAGTCCTGAGAAAATGTTTTTCCTGCATTATTTTTTCAATATTTACCAACGTTATTATTATTATTATTATTATTATTACTTTTTTATCCTGACACAGCAGGATCTCGTGAATTAGACTAAATTTATATGGGTTGTTTTTCTTGATAAGGAGGATGATCTTTGTTTTTTGGAGGGATGCTTTTAGATCATTTTAATTGTTTTAAAAGTGCCTGAATCTGAATCTGAGGGTTCTCGTTGTTATTCTCATCCCGACCTATTCAGAAAAGAAATTTGTGAAGTTCATTGGCAGAGTGTAGCTTTTCCTCTCAGTGTTTGCTGAAGATGTTTCTTGAGTGAACCGTAATGAGCAACAGCAGCAGCAGGCAGGAGCGGAGCAGTCGGGGTGGGCCGCCTCTGAGGGCTCGCTCAGCCTGAGAGGAGGCTAAAGAGGACAGGGGAGAGAAAGTTCATTTTGCTATCCAAGCATTAAATGGTCCTAGTTTTCTTAAAAGTGACCTTGTGGGGAAGGCAGCGCAGCCGAGCTCCAGCGCAGCTCCTTCCAGCTGCACACATGGCATCCATCGGGGCACAATCACGTGCAGTCCCAACACCTCAGGCTCGGACATATGTTGAGTTTTATTTCATTCTTCTGACATTAATCCTATTCACCAGCTGTTCTGCCAGCTGCCACTCTCCAGCTTAAGAGGAGATTGCAGTTTTGGGGGCTCGGAGTATGGGCTTATCTTGGCTCCTGATCTCTCCACACTAAGTTTTGATTGGATTCCCCACCCCCCCACCCCCTTCTTCTTGTGCCCCCCTTTTCCTCCCTCCTAATATCTCCCTCCTCTTCTCAATCTGTAGGATCCTTGAGTTGTACTTCTCTCTCTAGAAATCTCTCTTTCAACTTTGCTTTAATTTCATCTCGTTCTCCTCCTCCTGTCGGGGGAAGGGAGGCTCCAGGGGTGTGTTTTAATCGCTTGCCCAAGTCTTGGTTTGGATGGCTTTCCTTCAGAGGATGCTGACCCTCTGCTAGTGTCTTGCTGTCTTCACCAATATTTATTATTCAGTTTTCTTCTTGTATATGGCGCCCAGAATTCCCCTCCTAAGAGTGACGGAATCTGGCAGGGTGTCTTCCCAGCTCAAACACACCATGAAAATAGGTTTTATCCACAGCTTTGATTGAACTTGAACTCTTTATTTCTTCTATTTCACATATTTCACCTTTATCTCTCCCATTCACGTTACTAATCAGCATGATCTATTTCCCTGTATGTCTTTCATTGTCCGATGGAATTTCTCTTGTATCATTAGTGCTGAAGAAATACCCTGACATGGAAAGCCTGGCCAGTGTGAATTGATCATCGGTGGCTGCTCACTTTAATAATTCAACCCTGATTAGTGCCGAGTCCTGCAGTAAAATGGATTGAAGAAGAGGTCATGTGCTGCCCTGCTCAAGAGGTGAAGCCTCTTGGGAGTGGTTAATTCATATGTGCTTGATAGACACGTGTCCTGTTTAGATAGGTCAGGAATTGTGCGATTGGCTGGGACGATGGGGTCAGTGCTGAGATTAGCGCCTCAGCTCTGCCAAATAAAGACAATGACACTACAGTCTTTTTATAGCAGAGTCTGTTTCCTCGTAATTACAATCCAGCCTCCGTAACCCCACTTATTCCTAATAGCTTTTATAAACCTAAAAATAGTGAAATAAAATAATCAACATTTAAAAATATTATAAATGATAACATTTAAACATTACAATATTTATTAATATAATTAATGGTAGTAATAGTAGTAGTAGTAGTTGTTGTAAATAAATAATAATACTAAAAGGAGTTACTAAGGTTAGTCAGTCTATTTACAGCAGCTGTCGACTGGAGGAAATGGCAGCACGGCGTTCGAGCAGCCTACAGGTGACTAGCAGAGATGCTCACTAAGTGGAATAATGAATAGTATTAGGTGTCAATTAAATCAAGCCTTCCCCGAGGTGCAGGTGCTCGACAATATACTGACACATTTCAAGGAGCTGAAGCCTCTTCACCCATGCATGCCAATGGGTGCATTTGCATATTAAAGAACCGAAATTATTTAACTGAAGCAAAAAAAGCATGCAAAAAAGAAAAAAAGGGCTTGTGGAAATGATCGAGGTTATTAAAACTGTTGACAGGGAAAGAAGGTAATTGGCAGAAAATGAGGGAAACGCTACTGTTATACAGTGTTGTGCGCGTGTGCGTGCATGTTTTCTCTCTGTCGTGATTTTGTATGTTTTTTTTCAACCCGACTCTTCTTTTTAGCTGTTAGCATTGTGCGCCGTCGCCTGGGTGTGTAACCTATTACGTTTAGATTGCTCCCTTGCAATTAGTGCCCTTTTTGTCCTCACTTCAATAACGGCGTGATTATGGAGACTTCAGGAGCATTCGCCGCCGCCCCAGCTAACAGCTGTTGTCTCTGGAACTAACGACGGGAACGACAAAACATGTTTTCTTATGCCGTTTCACTTTCCTGTCTGCCTCTTGTAATTATTATACTCTTATTTTGTGTGATGATGGAGTCTTGTTTTAGTGGCTCTGTGATTAAGACATTCAGAAGATTTTCCCTCAGTGTTCTGCGCACGCTTGCGTTCGCGCGTCTGTGCGCTAGTGTGCATAGCTTGTGACTCCAGTTTGTTTTTCTAAGGAGATGGAGAGAAATAGGAAGAGAAAGGGTACATTTTTTTGTTTTCAATTGACTGCAGCATCTTCATTGTAAGAAACAAGTCCAGTGCAAGAGAAGCCTTGAGATGTGATTTCAGAGAGGGGACAGTGTTTTTCCAGCAGGAGCCAAGGAGAATGCCTGAAATAACTTGTTTTCCCCTCTAAAATTGCATGAAACTCTCAATGTTCTCTTGACCTTGGCTGCTTGACTACTTCTCTTTTTCTCTCAAGCCTTTTCTCTCATAACATTATTAGAAATGAGAGTGCTTAGAGGATAATTATTAACCTAACTGCGACACTTGCAATGAGAGTGCCCTTCAACCTAGGTGGCTTCAAGTGGAACCATAATACCTCGCTTGGGCCTTCTTCTTCTTTCCTTCTCTCTCTCTCTCTCTCTCTCTCTCTCTCTTTCCGTTTGAACTGGGCATGGTTGCTCTGCTTTGCTCCATCATTAGATGGTGCGTTCAGAAGAAAGCCTGGGAAATTTATATCGTCATTGTCAGTTGATCATTGATTTGGTAATTCCCTGTTTTCCCTGAGGAGTGGGCCGCTCATATGCTGGACCGAAGGGGGAAGTCTGTCTCCTCCTTCCTCCGAGAAGAGATTCTGAGCACAATAGTGATGTTTTTCAAGGTTTATTGAGAGGAAGAGACATAATGTACTGTAGCTACAGTTCATTGAAAGTCAGATTAAGGATGCAGTGTTCGGTGGACAATTGACAATAGACAGCACTGGGACAATAGGGCAGTTCACTGAGGACAGCTGTAATGATGTGTGTACTGTGAAGTAGAGTGTTTCAGGAGAGAGTCTCGCTCTATCTCTCTCGTTTCTCAAGTGTTAGGATTGATTGGGGGAAGAGCAGCTTCCTGTGGAGGGGATTACAGTGGCGGTGTGAGACCTGGGGGTGCTGGCAGATGTTCTGGCTGTCTGCCACAGGGCAGGACTCGTCGGGATGGGGGTACACCCTCTCCGCTCAGCACAACTGCATCTTCAGGGGCATGACACAGCTCCATCTCACAAACTGTACACAGCCGTGGAGGTCATTAATGACAGTAACTGAAGTAGATTTCTACATAACGACATTGGATTTATTTAGCTTGAATGTTCTAAGGCAGTTAGACTAGAAAAAAGAGTGTCACTTTCTGTACTGCAAAGTCAACATTATTCCAAAGTTTTAAAATTGCAAAACATTACAAAGTAAAATGTTGACTTTAGCAGCATATATTAAAGGATTAGTTACTTTAAAATAAAAATTACCCCCAGATTTACTCACCCTAAAGCCATCCTAGGTGTATATGACTTTCTTCTTTCTGATGAACATAATCGAAGTTACATTAATAAATATCCACCAGACCGCCTTCCGTATTCAACTTGCGAAGAAAGTGTAATGCCTCTCGCAGTTCAAAACGCATACACTACGTCCTACGCTGTCTGTATTCAACTTATAAAATAACTTTTTTCGTTAGTTGAATATGGGAGGAGGTCTGAAGGAAGCTAGATATTTTACTTTATAACTTCAAATATGGATTTTTTTCTTACACAAACGCATCACTTTGCTTCAGAAGGCCTTCATTAACCCCCCGGAGCCGTGTGGAGTACACTTTCTTGAGCTTCAAACTCATGAACTCCTGTTCACTGCCATTATAAAGCTTGGATGCGTCAGGATATTTATTAATATTACTCTGATTGTTTTCATCAGAAAGAAGAAAATCATATACACCTAGGAGGGCTTGAGGGTTAGTAAATCTTGGGTTAATTTTCATTTTAAAGTGAAGTAATGTAATCATTTAATGTATTTTATTTTAAAATTAAACTTTAAATCATATAATATTATTTAGCAGTGGCTCTCAAACCCGCCCCCCACCACTGCACATTTTGTATATCTCCTTCATAAGACACCCAATTGTTTGATTGACAGGCGATCTAACCAATCATAACCCCAAATCTGCCATTTTGTCCGACAAAGCAGTCAGGGAAGTTAGTAGATTAATGTTGGTGAACTTGAACTTGAAAAATTGTGTGTACTCACGTCCTTCCGCGCTTGAAACAACATTCCCTCTGATGTCCATTCATGTTTATTTGTTGCTATAAATGAACTAGCATGAAGAGATGATCAGTTCACAAGCCGCTTGAATTGAGGAGCTACATCGATCTGTCACGACACATTAAAGAGCCACTATACAGTATTTATTGTTTAAACTTCTTTAAAAAATTACAATATTTTAAATATGAAACTGTTTCATAGCTTAAGTAACCTGCTCTCTCTTGTCTGTCGACACATTGTCAGTGTCCTCTTTGCTCCGCAATGTATTTTTCACTTCGTGAGAACATGATGTGTGGTGGGAGAGCGCATGGCTTATCGGACATAGCAATAGTAATTAAAGGGGGCGGATCTTTGCGATGGGTCAATTCAACTCTCGCAGTCTCTACTAATTAGCTGATGACTTGAATCAGGTGTGTTAGGTGAGGGAAACATGCAAAATGTGCAGTGGTGGGGTATTATTTTTTATTCCAACTAAATATTGTATAATGGTTAAGTGTGGCATGTCTGTGCCAAGTACTACCTGTGTTGTACTTTTCCAATGTTATTGTTTTTGTTAGACATGTAATTTTGGATCTGTGTTCCATGTGGTGATGAAAACACTTAACACATTCACTGAGTCTTTGCTGAGATTTATGAGCACTTGCTGCTCTTCCTTTTCATCTGTTTAAGACCATTGTCGTAATCTTGTCAGCGGATCTTTGCTGTAGGTGTCTTAATTGAGCTGCTTTGTGAAGAAGAGCAAGATTTCTCTGGCAGCAAACCGAGCTGTCGAGATGGGATCGTAGATGACTGGTTAGATACGCAGGGGCCAGGTGTAGTTCATCCATTAGCATGTCAAGGAAGCACTGGAACATCTCTTCATATGCCCATTGCTTCACTGAGATCAGCAAGGCTCTCTGACTTTACAACTATAATGGCACTTTCATAGACTAGGGGCTTTGGCTTTATCGGGCCAGAAAAAGGATTGTGACATGCTATTTATTCTGCCCGAGTGTGCTGCCTTCTAATCCTTGTCTTTTGATAGGGATGGTCTCCCGAGCGTCAACAGCCGCATTGAGACACAAGTCTCTCTGTTTCTCTCCCTTCATTGTCTCCTCTTCTCGTCCCTCAGAATTAGTTCCCAGGAGGTTCTAGATCAGTGGGTCGTCCTCCAAGCCCTCTCCCCAGTGCCTGTGCCATGTCATATCAGTGGGACGGGCAAGGCTGCTTCGGGTCTGATGTGGCAGGGGCTAAGCCGTCTGTTGAGATGGGGGAACCTTGGGAAAATGCAAAAAGGATACAGATAAGGGCTATTGTTTTCATTCCAATCTCATCTGGGTTGAATTGGTTTCCCTTGAGCCATGCCACACTTTATCCGAGAGGAGGAGAGGGGGCATGAGGAGATTTTTGGGGGCCTCGTGGGATAACGACTATAAAGTCAGTGCTTGCTTTATTTATCTGCTCATTCTAGGCCTCTGACAGGCCTTTCCAGACAAGTACAAGTCTTTTCCACACTTCCTCCTCAGTTTTCAGAGTCTATAAATGTCAGACCGTCTCTGAGCTCTTTGTATTTTGAAATCCGAATGCAAATGTGGGAAGGAAATGTACCTTGTTCAATGGGCTGTGCTGTGTTTCTCATTTGAAGTAGCAGCAGCGCTGAGAGATGAATGGATGTGGCTGAAGCTTTGTTTGATTTTTCAAAATGAATGGTCCACTTTTGTTTCTTTACATTGGTAATATGTTAGTATGACATTTAAGTATTATCCAGATGTTAAGCACTGTTTCCATTGGCATTAGTGCTCTCTCCGGAGAAGATGGAATGCAACTTGGGAAATTGTGCAAAAAATATCCCCTTATTATTAATCTAAATTCCTTTCAAATGTTCTAGCTTTATAAGGGTACTTTGAAAAAACCCAGACGTCTGTCTCATTAACTGCTTGTTTTCCTAAAGTATCCTCACATGAAAACGCAGAAAGACCCATATAGTTTCAGACCGCTGTGGACAGGTTGCTTTTTGCGAGCGTCTTCGGTCCGTCATCCTCAAATGCTGAACATTCCTCTCCTCTCTCAGGTAAAAATTTGTGGAGGACAGCCTCGGCACATTCCAGCTGTAGTGTGTGTGTGTGTGTGTGTGTGTGTGTGTGTGTGTAGGAGTGAGGGAGCGGCCACTCTCAGGGGAGGCAGAGTGGAGCAGAATGGGAGCTGGCACCACATTATCTCCAACAGTTGGTGCATTCCTTAATGATCAAGTGCTGGAGAAGCATCTGTGCACTGCTCCGTGCGTGTGTGTGTGTGTGTGTGTGTGTGTGTGTGTGTGTAAGACGCAGAGGAGGAATATGGGAAAAGTCTTCCCTAAAACCTTTTAACCCCCAGGACAGATCCATTTCGGCCCTGTGCCATAAAAGGAAGTTTCTCTGTTTCCAGTTCTTTTTTCCAGCCTAGAGGAAGGAATGTATTGCTATTTGTTATACATATGTATATGTTGGTATGTGTGTTATGTGTATGTGATTATTATCTGAGGAGAGGAGTGTTGACAGGAAACGCTTTTATTCAAAAGACCTCAATCACACACACATAAAATACGTGCTTGAATCATCTCATAAGGTCAAGGAAACAAACTGTGAGTCCTGGATTGGGAAAGTCAGTAAAGTAGAAATAATGTTAGAATGACACAAATGGAGGTGTCCTGTTGTTCCCTCTGAAATAGAGGAAATGGCGAATCAAAGAAAATGTGACCTCCCCTTGATCTGACCTTGCTCTGTATTACAGCAGTGGCTGTCACCATAGACTCTCTCTCTCTGCTAGCAGTAAAACATTTTCATGCCCACAGTAACTGAACTATTTTTATAGAGTTTTTTTTTCTTTCTTTACCAACATACCCATATTTATGGCAGCTTGTTTAACAAAAAGAAGGTAACATTTCATTTTTGGTAATTGATCATTTTTCTCCCAATTTCAACATTATCTACGGTCGTTAAACTTTTTTTTAAAGAAATTAATAATTTTATTCAGCAATGATTCATTAAATTGATCTCAGTCTCAGTAAAAACTTTGATATAAATAATTGATATAAATAATTAAAATAAATGCTGTTCTTTTGAACTTTCTGTTTATCTAAGAATCCTGAAAAAAGTTTCTCAGGTTTCACAAAAATATTAAGCAGCACAACTTTTTCAACATTGATAATAAGAAGAATTGATATTGATTTCTGAAGACTCATGTGACACTGAAGACTGCAGTAATGGCTGCTGAAAATTCAGCTTTGCCATCACATGAAGAATTTACAATTTAAAATATATTAAAATAGAAAAATTATTTAAATGGTGAAATGGTTACTGTTTAACTGTATTTTTGATCAAATAAATGCAGCCTTGGTGAGCATGGTGAGCAACTTTAGCATAAATCGGTAGTTTAGTTTAGGGTCCAGTTATCATTATTAACTAGTTGCTTATTAGCATGCATATTATTAGGATATTGGCTGTTTATTTGTACTTATAAAGCACACATTAATGCTTTATTATGTATGACCATATTCTACATCCCTTAATCCTATACCCAATACCTAAACTTAACAACTACCTTACTAACTATTAATAAGCAGTAATTGAGGCAAAAGTCATGGTTATTAGTTAGTTAATAGTAAGAATTGGACCCTAATCTAAAGTTTAGATTTCAAAAAAATCTTACTGACCTCAAACTTTTGAACAGTAATGTAGCTCACAATTGCAACTTTTTTCTCAGAATTGCAACTTTTTTTTAATCAAAATTGCAACATTCTTAGAGTGATTGCCACTTTCTCACAATTGCTTGATTTTCTGGCGGAATGCGCCTACATACGTGAAATCTTTTTTTTAAGTAGTCAATAAGATAAAGCAGTGCTCATGATAATAGAGGCATAGCTGCACGTTCAATTTTTATGGCATGAGATGAAGATCGCATGATGTCATTCATTCGGAATGTTCTATGGCCTGGAGTACCTCAAGATACTGTATGACTACAATACACGCAGATACAAAGCACACACAACGGAATAGACAAAGTCATTCCCATTCTCATGAATTGTGCCCTTTTGTTTGGCAAAGTGTGTTCACAAATGATCCATTGTGTGCACGAGTGGTTTAACTATGGCTTACGGTGCCGGAGGGCTGCCAGCAGCTTGCAAGAATGTCTGCTTTAGCCCCGTGCCCTTTAGCCTTTCACACAGGGAACAAACTCTACTCTTCCTGTCCATGATGTCATTGAATGGCAACATGAGACCCGCAGCCCGTCTGCTCAGGGGTCGTGGCCTGCAAAAGAGCTCATCAGCTCGGATAAGGTAGAGGTCTGAGCTTGATGTATTAATACTGTCTCTCACTTTAAACTGTGCCTGATGTTTGAGTCTATTGAACACTTCACCTGATTCCTCTACTTTCTGTCCACGGAATTTGACTGGGTGTTTCTCTGTCCTGTCTGTGTGTGTTTGAGTGTTTGTACGATGGGAACAGGCTGACCCAGGCTGCGCGCTTCAAGCTCTTGCTGGTGAGCTGTGTGTTCTTTATCAACGACCTCGGGGCCACAGCTCTGCGGATTCCAGCCATTCCTCCTCCTGATTCATTGTCTGCCAGACAAATGTTAATTGTTTTCATCATTGCCGGCTGTGCGGGGCCAGTCAAGCGGGCCCATCTCACCCCGTCTACCTTCCCTTTTAATGTCTTTCTTTGTGCGGCGCCTTGTTCTTATCAGTCTTTCAGCCTCTTTGGTTGACCTTCAGCGGACAAGGGGTCACATCTCACATTATCTACATATTATATGTTTGTTCGTCTTTGTGTTTCTCTCTGTATGTGCACGATTGACTGTATGAAACACCATAACTGGCCTTTGAATATTAAAAAAAAGTACCTTTCATAAAGGAGATCTTTTCACTCTCTGAGGTAGAAACAAATTCACCTTGACACTTTCACTGAATGTAGTTGACCTAACTTGAAAATATTGCATTACAGCATTTCTTTCACTCACCAACCCGACTGCGTCCTTTTAGAATTTAAAACATTTTTTTCTGGCCTTTAGACATCACCTCTCATACTCTTTATGAGGTGACATGCTTTTTTTACTGTAGTGTACTCAACTACTGATCTCTTCACTTTATTACCACGGTCCAGCCATCAGAACAATCATCGTGCACCCTGGCTGTTGACAACCAGGTGTGTGTAATATTCACTTCATGAGAAGTAGAAGGAATTTGCTTCTTTCATTTTGCTCAACACATCGTTTGAATGGGAAGGTTTCCCCCCCTTTTTTATTCTTTCTTTGTTCTTTGTCTTTGAGGCCTCTTCTTTTCTATGAGCACAAATAGTTTCATTACTCAAGGTTTGTGGGTATTACTCAAAGCAATGGATTTGAGAGATTTTCAAGACACTGCAGTATTTTAATTTTTAGTGCAGTATTTCAATGCACACTGCCAAATTAATGCCTCTTTACTGCAGTCGTCTGTGTTATTAGAGTTCACTCAAACTGTGTTTGTGGTAATTCTATCTGATATGATTTTTGAGCATTTTAGATAGCATTAAAAAATAAAGCAGTACTGGATAAATTGTATTTAAAATTTATACTGTAACTGTTCACAATTTGACCGTTAAACATTAAATTTACTATGCAACAAGCATAGAATACAGCCTGAAAGTTAAATGATTTTACTTTATTCATTTGTATATGCATTCAGTTTAATTCTGAGATGTCGCCTGTGTTTCAGAATCCTCTTGCATGGAAAAACTCCTTTCTAAAGACTGGAAAGAGAAGATGGAGCGACTCAACACAGGCGAGCTGTTAGGAGAAATTAAAGGTAAGAAGTCTGACTCTCTTACAAATGTTTTTCCATCAAATTAAGAAAGAATAGCATGGTCCACGTGCCAGAGTATGGCAGAAAAATATCAGAGAGCAACATTTTCTGGTCACTCTTATCTTTCCCGTCTTGATTTTAACCTCTTCCTCTTCCTCAGCATGACGGTTATATGAGTTTGATGGTCATTATGGCAGCTATATTTTGTTATTTAGCTCCTGGAATGGAAATTAGATGGAATTCTGTGTATTCAGGTTAAATATATTTCTATAATGCTTAAAGGGAGATGATTGAATGTGTGTGTTTGTATTGGAAGACAGTACGACCCATAAACTGTTTATACCCACTGAAGGTGTTCATGGGATGTGCTTTACTTTTTTCTTTTCTTTTCTTTTTTTTTTTCTTTTCCACAAGCAGGTCTTAGCACTGGCTGTTACAGAGACGTGTTTATGTAGCCGGAGACGGCACTGCACAGGTCCTCTGATAACACACTAGTTCTGCCCGGCTCCAGCCACGCACTCCTCCCTCTCTATCTCTAACCCTCTTTCTCTTCCCTTTCTCTGGCACACTTGGTTTTGTCGTACATTCCTGCTGACACCAATCTGCCCCATATTCTCAGAGCTTTACATTCACTCTTGCTTTATAGCCACGTGTTTCAATAACAGTCTTTTTGTTGGGTGAGGTGCAAGTGTCATAAGAGTCAGAATATCCAGTGTTATAGCATCGGTATTTCAGGACGCTTTTAATGGATAAGACATTTAGGAGGCAGTTAATAGCTGGATTTAGATTGCAAGGGTAATAACATGGGAGAGAAGTGTTATTGTTTTTTTGTTCCCTCGCTTAATGGTTCCCTTTTCCATCTCTGCACTATTTAGAATTATGAAAAACGTTTGTCCTTGGTTTTAATTATTGGATTAGACTTACTCTCTGTGGTGTGTGGGTGGAGGAGGGGTGGAGGTGTGTGTGTGGGGGGTGGGGGGTGGCTGGATGGGAAGAAACAGTCGCACATTCTAATAAGTGCATTCATCGGCAATAACCTTAATGAACCCCCAAATGTAAATCACATCTCAGTAAACCAGATTCATTGTACCTGCCCCTGTTATGTGGCACCATAGATCAAAGTGCAGTGAAGAAAATGGTGAGGAAAGATTTAGCCATTTGAAAGGAGATCTTTTAAAATTACAGGGTATTTTTCTGTTGGATAAATGGCATTGGGTGAGGTCATATTTAAAAGGTATAAACAGGTAGAAGGCGTTGATAGTGGCCTCCGTCGTGATTTCCAGCGAAGCTGCGGGCGACTGTAGAGAAACAGACAGAATTACTTTTCATATCATACCGGCAGCCTAAGGTTTCTAATTAGCCTGCCATTTCATATGACTGTAGACATTTCAAAGGCCTCCTTTGTGCTCCCCCTTACAAAATGTCTCTCTCTGCGTTTGAAGTCGGCCTGATGTAAATACGGGCAATTAAAAAGGAAGCTCAGGGTTGGAGACACACAAGGTCTGCTTAATTAATACACAAACAAAGGCACCAAGCTGGAAAAGAGAAAACACACACAACTTATGATTAAGATCTAAAGTGTTATGATAAATCAGAGAGCGCATTAATAGTCAGGTTAAAAAATCAATACAAAGGCCACACGTTCTTCCAGCTCAAAATTAATGGAGGAGAGCGCTGGATAAAAGATGGCACTAGGATGAAAAGGAAGCTGTTGCTTGTTTGGCCTTGCTGTTTTTGCTCTCATATCTGAACCGATGGCATTGTGCATTCTACCCACAGTTCTTTGTGCCATTGTCATCACACTACAAAACCACGCCTTTGATCTTTGTTCGATAAATAAATCGGCTAGGAATCAAAAATGTTGGAATAAAATAAAGTTTCTCACTGCTTTTGAAATCTCCGCAGCTGTTCTTTAAAGCCTTTACATATTTTCACCTTGTGAACCTGTCGAGACACTGCGCTGTGGTAAGAAAGAGTTTAGGAGCTGAAAAAAGTAACTGATTGCCTTAGGGAATGAAGAACAATAGTGGAGAGAGAGTGGAAAAAAAGATGAAACTCTGAGAACACTTAGACTGTTTTCTAAAATGCAGCGACACGTCCGGACCTGCTCAACTCTGTTGCACAAAACAAGTAAACAAAGTCAAACACCAGATCATTTTTTTTAAAGACCTATTGGTGTGTAACAAGTTGGATTGATGTTTGTTTGGTTTTTTTGTGGTTTTTAAGCTCTGTTTTTCTAATAAAATGAAATTGTATCAGGTTTTTTGCTGCGTGAGTTTGAGAGGCAGGTCTGAATTGTTTTTAAGTGCCTTTAATTGTTGCCAAATCCTTGGTTCTCTTTAAGCACCGTGTTGAAATCGGCACAGGGTTGAGGGGCAGCGGTAGCGGGTATACAGGGTGTAAAAAGGAGTCCGCTACGGATCGCTTTTCACCCGCCGCCGCTGGAGCGCTGTGTTTGTTTTCATACCTGAGCTCAGCTGTCAATCAGGAGGAACGGTGAAGAGAGAGATGAGATCTGCAAAACAAAACCACAAAGCAGTAGAAGCAGGATGTCTGGAGGACGTCCAAACCACAGCATTGCCTGCTCGATTGTCAGAGAGAGAGAGGGAGAGATATATGAACAAATACAGAGTAACACATCAGATATATGCCAGAGAGTTTTAATGACCAAATTTAATGCAAAGATAGTGCTGCTGGTGCAATTAAGACATCCATTTTTTATGTGTATTAGAAGCTTTGATTCACTTCAGCTGCATTTAATTTTTCATACAATTAAAGACAGTGGCACCCCTGCTCCCCTGTTTTAATTATTTAATGTGTTCCTGGAAACTTCCAAAAATGTTCTGAATGAATCTTCTTGTGGAATTTTAATTTGGCTTTGTCTTTTTAATGGATTTCATTAGTCAACCAGAGCCCCGCACTTCTGTCGCTGAGCTGTTTTGTTTCTATCGCCTTGAACGTTCAGATGTCCCTGACTGTTTAAAAATACGACAAAACGACTGGCAGACAAACTGTACTCGCAAGATCAGGGTACGCGAACAGAAACCAAAAAAAAAAAAAAAGGACAGAAAATCAGAAATCTCAGCATTGTGTGACCCCGTGAAAGTGGTTACTATAGCTGCTATGTGAAAAAAGGGGTCCTTCGCTTTTTGCCTAATCAATTTCTGAGTGTCGTCTACATGGTTGTGGAGAAAAAGTCCTGTGGCTGGTAGATAAGTAGAAGCTTTTTAAGAAAACGGCAGGGCTGAGTGTGATTTCGATGTGACTCTTACCTGGCTTAGGCGCTCTTGGACAGAGAGCGGACTGTGAGGGTACAGAGCGCCGATTGTTCCAGCAGCTGGATTTACTTGAAAACATGATTATTCAATTTAACGTCAGCTTTATTCTTAATGGCTCCAATAAAGGCAGAGAACCCATGCTAGTGTAGATACAGTATGATGCGGCATTTAAGGATAAGCATGAATTTTTTTTACATCATAATACACTTTTTTAATCATTGTTAGGCTTTTTTTAATGCTTTGCTACTCCATTTAAAAACAAAGCTTTATACAGTAAAGAAAAAATATATTTTAATAATCAAAAAGATAATAAAAAAAATAAAATAAAACTAGGGCTCAAAGGGGTCAAAGTTAGAGTTAGCTTTGGGGGTTTTTTACGCTTTTTACACATTACTGTGGTTTTTCTTTTAGTTCGGTGGGATGAAAAAATAGCATCCTCAACTATATAAATTATTTATGTGAATTAACTTTTGTGCATTTATATTTTTTATTTATATATGTATTTCCTATATTTGTATTATATATATTAATAATGTTTTATATATTTCTCATACTTATAATTCTAAATATTAATATTCATTATTATTTTATATAAGTTCATTATTGTGCATTTATGTTGAGTTCGGTATATATTTTTTTTGCACTTTTAGAAATTAATTTGAAAATAAAATTATAACTTTCTGTGATTTGAAATACAGGTGGGGGAGAATAGTGCAGAGTATTGTATTAAATATTGAGTGAACTTATACAAAAAAATACAAAACAGATATGAGATTAATCAATGTACAGTTTTAGGTCAAATACATTAGCGAAATAATTGAGCATTTTTTGAAGCGAGGCGTAAACAAAACACATTTCTAGCTGCTTACTGACATTTGATCTGTACTGGATTTGAAACCGTTTTCCATTGCTCCTTTTAGGCATTGTTCCTGACTGAGATCGAGGAAACCTTCTCCACCCATCACAGGGTCTGAAATATTCCTCCATCTCCCCCGTCGTCCAGCGGCACGCTCTGCATTTTTCTCTCCCTAACGCCTCAATAGTCAAACTGTTTGCCCTTATGTACCCAAGTGAAATATGAGCCACTGTAAATTATTATTCTTTGGGCCACATTTGCAAGATGAATGCAGGGAGAGCTGTGCTCCGTTTCTCTCCTAATGAATTGAGGAATTTAGCTTGTGGCGTTTGGCTGTAGAAAGGCACACCTTGTTTGCCG
The DNA here is from genome assembly GCA_038088235.1 of Zacco platypus. Classification (NCBI taxonomy): domain Eukaryota; kingdom Metazoa; phylum Chordata; class Actinopteri; order Cypriniformes; family Xenocyprididae; genus Zacco; species Zacco platypus. Next base: position 18,107,878 of record CM076085.1, read on the forward strand.
CCTCTCCTCACATGGTGTTATTGAAAGTGCTTGTGAACAGGAGCGCGTTGAGGGGAAGACAGCCATCGAAGAAGCCCGGCACACACTCACACACACACACGGTTCTGACCTAAGGAAAATCACTTCTCTGAACACTAAACCATAGGGCATGCATTTAAGCTTTCCTGCTAGGCAAATATTTTCATTTATTAAGAACATTCACAATGTCCTACACTGTTACAAGTTCTAGCTACAGTTACTCTGAGGTGGTGAAACCCAATAATGCAATTATTCACAAATTAGAAACATCTTTGCGTGATGTGTGCCACTAGCAAACGCAGGTTTATTCTGTGTCCTGCAGTGTTGGGAGAGCTAATGTTTATCAGAGGATGGTTCGCAGAGCTAATGTTCTGTTCACGGCCGTGTAATGCTGTTTAAGAGCTGGCAGGGCCATGCCCGGGCCGCTTTAGCACATGTCACGCTGGATTTCCGACTACAGTAGAGTCTCCGGACTCTGTCTCCGTTCCTCCCCGAGCCCCGGGGTCCTAAAGGGATCTACATTGCTTCTAATGAAATCTTTATGCACAGGCACACTAGCACAGAGAACAAGCTAGGCCTTGAATGGTTGTTGAATCTAATCAGGGGTTTTATTCTCTCTAATGATAATAATAATAAAACAGGAAGAGGTCAAGGCATGTAAGTGAGTGATGAATGGGCGATTTTAAACGTGTGTGCTCAAGGACGGCTTCGTTCTCAGCGGTGACCTCGGCGTCGATAAACTCTGATAGGAGAGACATTAAAATGCACACCAGGAGCTCTCTGTCCCGCGTCTGTGTGTGTTATGTGGTCAGGTTGAGCTGTTATTTCGGTAGGACTCTTTAATGAAGAGGTTTGTGTGATGCTGAGGATGCTGGGAGAAGAGCAGGGCTCTTGCATTATCTTAATTACACTCGTGAGCATCGCTGCTGTCGTCATTAGATTATTAGTCGGCATTAAAGTGCCCCATGAACGTCAAGAACATGAAGTGTGTCTCTGTTTAAGAGCCACTCTGTTGACTTTTGGTGTCAATCAAGTGTTTTCGAGATGGAATGGGAAAAAATAAAAATCCTTGTTTAGAGTGTGTAGTAAGATGTAATGGAGTGCATTTTAATTCTCTTCGCATATTCAGAGTAGTATTCATATTCCTATTCTGCGATCACAGACACGTATGCAAATGAAAATATATGGAATTATCCAGAATAGATTTAAATACTGTGTTTTGGTTGCTAAGAGCATTATAAAATTGGTAAAAAGAAAATCAAAATATGACAGTTATATTTAATAATGTTATATTATAGAAAAAATGCAAGGGGTGTAAAATTTTAGTCTATGGGACTCTGTGGACACTTCTGTGCAGGCTCGGCCATACATGCTATAAAATGCACAGCTAATTACATTTAAATGCTCACAGTACTGGATCCGGTTTGGCACTAGTGAATATTGAGGACAAGACGTTTTCCCTCTTTTTATGGCCTGGACAAGAGCTGTAAATTTGCATTATGCTAAATTTTAATGCAGCATTGAAAGGTTTTTTTTGACTTGATGACTTGGGCTGCCATATGCTTACATGTGCTGGCAGGTCCTGGTGCATGCTAGTTAATGAAGTTTTATTGGCAGGATCAGCAGGGTTTCGATCATCGCATAGGGCAGAAGGCCAGGTAAAACAGCTGTTGGTCATACCTTCTCAATTCAGGAGACAGTAAAAAACATTTTATTAATGCCATTTCAGTCAAAGTGTTGCTTGTCATTCAACAGCACAAATGTGATTGTCATTTTAAATGTTGTTATTATTATTATTATCATATAAAATATTTTTATTGACATTTTATATTTGCGTATATTCTTTTTAAAATATTTTATAAATTATGTAATCATTAATAGTAATTAATATATAAAACATTTAATGTAAAGTATTTTTTATTAAACATTTATTTTAGGTGTCAGTAGCTGTTTAATTGATTCTTCTTTTATGCAGTTGTTGTATATATTTTCACGTGTAGGTTCACATAAATGTCAGTTGAGCAGAATTATAATGATTTTGTGTGTGCATGTTTGTGTGCATCAGTCTTTAATCTTTGATTTAGTTTGATCTTTACCCTTGGGTCTTGTCTTTAGATGCAACAAGGTACTGCAGTGATTTGACTGTGCTCACTTTGAGGTCACTGACAAAACGCAATCAAATAGTTTTTCTCTTATTTGGTATTGACATTTAGAATAGAGACAGAGATTCATCACATAAAATAACCGTCCATATGGGGACCATAAATCACAGTCCTTGTGTGAATGTATTGCTGGGCTAAAAATAACTTTTCTGTTTTATTATTATTATTGGTTCAGATGAGGGAATATACCTTTTCACAGCCTCCGAGCTGCCAGCCACGTCAGGCACGCCAGCTATGCACAACCCGCGTCTGGGCCCGGCCGGGCACAATCGCTGCTTTTAGAGCTCTCTTAATTTACTTAGGATGGGTGCGCAGCATATGGGAGTATCCACAAAAGCCAACTGATGGAGAGACAAAGGAATTCCAGTATTCGGACATTAGGGGGGAAAAAAAGTCATTCAAATTTAGTCATAATGGTTCAGCTGTCCTAACCAAAGGAAGAGAAGAGAATAGAGAGTCTTTCCCTCTTTCGCCCCCTTTATGTTTTTTTTCCTCTTTCTTCCTAGTGTGTGCCTGGATCTTTTATCTCTCTTATTCACTTGGGACTCTTCAAAGTAACAAGCTGCCCTCTCTTCCCTTGGTGCAGGACTTGGAACTCAAATTAGGGACTGCTTGATTAGAGGGGAAGGGGGTGGGGTTGGCCTGGGGTGGCAGAATGGCTGTTGGACAGAACAAATCGCACCCCTACAAAGTGTCTTTTATCTGGTGGGCCCTCTCTTTGACAGCTCCCTCTCTCGCTCATTCACTGCAGTCGCAGTTGTTTCTCTCCGGTATTCAAGTTGGACATTGTGGGAAATGCCATCCAATCTGGTTTGTGACAGTGAAGGGAGAAGAAGGTAAATGTTCCGTTGATGTCGCCTCCCTCGCATATTCTTGCTCATTCTTTCGTTTTCCCCCTCAGCCAAAGGTCCTGAGTGGAATCTTATGTCCTCGTTGATGAATTAGACAAACTTAACCTGCTCTCATTATTCTGAATCTCCTGGCCAGACCCTATCAAGCCAGAACGACAATGCAATGAGACACCTTTACAAGAGCAGCCAGACTCACTGCTGTTAAGAGCAATGCAATATGCACCACTGCTCTCTTTGTCAGCTCTCTGCAGACAGATACAGACAGAGCTCCCCCCATGCTCCCCTGCCAATAAAAGTTTTATCTGCTTTTAAAACGAATCTATAATTCAATGCAGGAAGAACAGGATTTTCTATACTAAGCTGGAGTACCAAAATATGAACAATTCTCACGTAATTCTCACAATTTGTCCAGACAAATAAAGAAATAAATGCATATATATTCATCTATTCATTTATATTGATACATCTAAATTAAGAGATTTAAAATGTGTTTTATTAATACATTTTTTAACATAATATTATTTTTAATGTATTTCTAATTTTAACAACATTTTTATTTTTAAATTAATTCATATATTATTTATTCATGCTTTATTTGTGTATATAAATATACATAAATACCAGACCAGGATATTAAGCTGTTAAGATTTAACAGTATTATTATTATTATTTTAATTTTTAGAGTATGTAATAGCTATATTTTTTTTACACAATACCATGTATAAAGTTAAATATCAGCTTTTTTGTTTGGTATTCAAGTACACATCTTTCAAGACATTCAAGACTTTCCATTATCCACTGAGAAGTTATAGTCAGAAAACAATGAGATAGGACAAGAACAGGGGAGAAATCTGAGGAGGGGAAAACAGGAGGGAGAGAGAAGTGGGAAGACATTTTGGTAGCAGGGTGGGGTGGTAGGGGTGAGCTCTGGACAATCGAGCCGCAGACGAAACAATGGAGCCTCTGTTAGTATGCTGCTGGTGTTTGTGCAAACCAGCACTTCGCACACACAGAACCTGTGCTGGGCCCTCCACAGTCTGTGGCCCGTCACTAAAACTTGGCTACTGTAAAGCGTGTGTAATTGGTTACCAAAATATATGTATATACAACATTTATATAACAGCACTACACACAGATGTATGAAAATTTATAATTATGGTATGTATTATGGAAGTGTACTCCTGGCTGTTGTATTTCAGAACCGATTGCAGCGGATTGCGTGATTGAAATGTGTGATTGAGTTGGAGGGTTGTCCGGAGAGAGCTCCTGAGTGGGCAGAATTGAGTCCAGATGTTTGCCCCTCAGTAGGATATGAGTCCTGTCCTCCCCCAGAGGCCCCTGAGATTCTCTGTTGGGAGGGGGAGCATGTTATGCTATTTGACATCCAGCAGCCCTTCTGACTTGAAGTGTCTCTCCCTTCGTCCACTGAGAGATGCTCCCTGCCACCCCCACCTCCTCCTGGCTCGCTCTCTGTCCCGTTCTCTTTCTGAGCGTGCACGGGGGCAGATGTCAGTCCCGACAGCAGCAGCCGCTAAATACGGCCCTTCATGGCTCGAGCCAAAGGTTAATAAAATCGGTAGCAAATGTATCAATTTTACAGATAAGCCATTCACAACAAGTGTAGTCGGCTGAATAAAAAGTCAATTCAGGCCCAAGAAAACCACATGCAGTAGCAGTGAATGGGAGCTTTTTAGGTGTCTTTTTTGAGAGAGAGGGTAAATGGAGAATTGCAGCCTCTCTCCTTCATTGCTGCCGCGCAGTCCCGGCCAGTAAATTGCTCTGAATGGGGGCTGGAGGTTGACAGGCCCTATTAAGACAAACGGCCTTCCTCATCAGAGAGATAAAATAAATCAGGTGTTTAGTCAAATTAAAATAGTTGAACTGGAGCGGGCCCCAGGGAGCCGCTTCAGAAAAACTCAAGACAGATGTGGCCAGGGGGAGCACAGGAAGACACCCAGGAAAGAATTTAACTCTGAGCTGGCCACTAGCCAAGCCAATCGTACTGTTCTCCTGCAGCAGCAGGTTACTGTCCGGAGGCAGGATCACTTAGCATTGATTAGCTAAAGGTACAGCGTAGCCTCATGGGAGGACGTGCAGGAGCCATGCTCATTGTCTGGGGCGATTATGCGTTGGGTAGCAACACTGTGTTTGATGCGTGCAAGAGAGATAATGAGAGGATACGGAGGTGACGGTGACCCTGTTTGCGAGAGGCACGTCAGCTCTGAGGTGTTTGAGTCTGCTCCTCCCTTAATGAGAATTGAGAGCAGTCATTACATGGCAGCGCCTCCAGTCGTGCAACTGTAGCCAGTGCGCACACACACTTGCCCTGTATTGTCTGTCACTAATCTGCCACCTTCACTCGTTTTGAGACAGCTTCTCTTATTTAACAGGAACAATTCCATTCCTCACCATCTCTCCGAGAAGCCGCAATCACCAGAAGTGGAAAGAGAGAGTGAGGGACTCGCGACCTTCGCACTTTTAATGAAGCCTTTCCGTTGTCAGACTTGGGCTGTTTGGATGATACCATTCTTGGCTTTGAAGGAGCTAGAGTTTCCCTCCTGGCCCGCCTTCTGTGGTCTTCAGGAATTCTCTTGACTGATACGTGCTGTAGCTGTTTGGATGCTCAGAATTTGCTGGCCCTCTCAAGGGGGGGAAAAAAAAAAAAAAACTTGCTGATCCCAGGAGCTACTCGATTGTGGGAGCTTTTTATATCTTTGATGCGTAGATCAATTAACAAGGCTCTTTTTTCCAGCACTTGCTTTATTTGCTGTTCTGTCTCTAGGATAACTGACCTTTGCCTTCATATAGAGACTATATTTAAGAGGTGAGGGACATCTGGCTGATGTAACATGAGACGTAAACCTTTTCTTTTCACTGCTGGGAGAGTGTAAAGGGTCATGGAGAGAAGACTTTGTTTCTGTTCTTGCATTTGTTTCCTTATGTTTGACTGCATGTGTTCTGTCGCAGGTACTCCAGAAAGTCTTGCAGAGAAGGAGCGACAGCTTTCCACCATGATCTCACAGCTCATCAGCCTGCGAGAGCAGCTCCTGGCTGCCCATGATGAGCAGAAGAAACTGGCCGCCTCCCAGATGGAGAAACAACGTCAGCAAATGGAGCTGGCACGCCAACAGCAAGAGCAGGTGAGAAAGCACCATTCAGAATCAAATTCTTAAAAGTCAGAATTCAGTAAATTCTCCCCAAACTGTCTCTCACTGCTTCATAATGTATAAGTCCTATAAATCCAGTTGTTTTGTTTAAAGCTGGTCTAATGAAGATATTATCAGCCATGCATCATGTATTCTCATTTTACAGCCTCATTTATCAGAAGAAGCACTTAAAACAAGATTGCTCTTATTTGCTTTTAAATAGGCAATGAGTCCTTCTATTTAGCAATTTAATATTTTAATTTAGTTTATGACTTGATGTTTCACTCCTTGATAAATCAGGCTCTGTGGTTGTGAGGACGGATGCACAAAGTAACGGTCATTGTATATAATTAATGAAATATGGAAGCACGTAAATTGGTAGGGAAATTGATCACTATTAGATCAAACTTTGCATGAGAAGCATGTGTAGCTCAATCAAATGAGGCGTACTAAAGGCATCAGCAGCTCATGAGCTCCGTTAATGTCGCACAAGATACATCTCCATCTTCTCTGTTTTTATGGCGAAACCATATAATTGCTGTCAATTTATTATGCAGATGAATAGGTGCATATTAATGCGGTCTTCGTTTACCTGAAGCGGATACGCGCATTTCCGACTTCGTCCTATTAATGTCACCCGACTCTCCACATTAAAATCAAACTTTATGAGGATTGTATCTTCATTGTATGCTCAGCTGATTTTAATAAATGGTTATTGCAGGAATTTACTGTTTTGCAAATGTTCCTTTCCATTAATGACAAACAAAATGGAGGGAGAGGATAGAAAAGAGCGAGAGAGAAAGGGAGGGGGGAGGGAGGGAAGCCTGAAGTTAGGATGTCATTTAGCCATCCAGACACGACACAGTAATTAACTGTTGACACTAGTGAAGAAGCCAGCACAAATTAATCCTGACACATTTGCAGACGGGTGATATCTTACAGTGAACACTTTGTAATTATATTTGAAAATGAAAATTAAATGACACTTAAACCTAGGCTGTCAGGCTAACTGAGGAGGAGGAACGGGGGAGTCTGCAGGGGCTGGGAGAGATGGAGAGAGAGGGAGGATGCAATGCGCTTAACGTGGAGAGCCCACCCTTGGGCAGACCGACCACTCCTAGGTTGCATAAACATGCCAGTCTTTCACCCTGCGGCACATCGCCCAGGCCCGGCCTGGAGCTGGGTATAATAAACATAAGCAGTCCTCTGATTACAGTCATTAGGGTCAATTGGTGGACGAGAGATGTTACCCACAAGCTCTGATTGCATATATTATCTGTCTGCATAAATACATGGTACAATCAATCCAGTTGCACACTCATAGAATATGATAACGTACATCCTTTAATGTTTTAGGCCAGGGTTGAAGGTTTCTGGTGGTGTTCAGCTAAACGAATTGTTTTGCTTTCGCAGATTGCCAGACAACAGCAGCAACTTCTGCAGCAACAGCACAAAATCAATCTCCTCCAGCAGCAGATCCAGGTCAGTGCTTGACTTTCATGTCTTCATCTCCTCTTATGCGCTTCTGTCAAAAACAGTTACTTTGTTTTTGCAACTGTCATCAATCACGATACAACTGTCACCAATCAGGATAATTGGCCAATGGTAATTCGGAAGGGGCTATAGATGGGTAGAATAATTATCACTCTCTAATTAATGAAGGAAGAGAAAAAAAATGAGAGAAAGCTTAATGACACCAAGTGGTGCCTGTTTGCATGTTTTGTGGAAAAGTGCCCTAAGGGTTTGAGACATGAAAGCCGGTGATAAATGCCTCTGAAATTACACCATCCCAGTGCGATGACGTGGCAGCGGCTTTGGAAAAACAGCACAGGCGCTACTGTTAGCCCCGTTTCCCATTGTCCAATATTGGAAAAATCACTTCGCGTTCATTTGCTTTAACTCAGTTGTGGCCGACTATCCTGTAAACATGCCGTGTTGACACGTAAATTGCGCAAACCTTGCCTTTTGCAAATATTTGCTGCTTGCTTTAAGTCAGTTTGAGTGATCTTTTGAAGGTCTCTCTTTATAAGTGTGCTTCAAGAATAGGCTCATTGAAAGTTTGCTCTTTGCTTAAAAATAATTGAATTGGATTAGTTGCAAAGTACACAATGTGGTCACCCAAATCCGTTTTCTTGCCACAAAGTGGATTGCACTTTTTTTCCCCCTCCATCAAGCAATTATGTGAAATGAAAAAATGGAAAGGAGGGAGAATAAAGAGAATGCTTACAAGAGCGCCATAAATAAATGTGACGTATATGTGAAGAAAGAGGGGGAAAAGATGCAGCAGAAGAATGAGTGTGCCTTTGTGTGCTTGTGTAAGAGGGCTGTTGGTTTGTGTGGTATGTGGTGCTCCATCAAGCAAGGTTAGCGGACCACCCAGTCAGAGACATAGATGTACACAAGCTGGTCAGTGGCAGTGGTCAAGGTCTTTACACACACCATACACACATAAAAGCCAAGGGCAATGAGAGCAGCCCATGCCTGGAGATACTTTCCTCCTCTTCTTCTTTTCCCCTCCGCTTGCTTTCATTGAAGACAGGTACAACATTCCCCCCTCCTCCTTTCTCTCCCAGATTCACAACCAATTTACTACTATGTCTCTCACATTTTTCATCCCTTTTTAAACACTCATTTCATTCTTTACCTCTTAGTCCTCACTTTTCACTCTCTATTTTATGTTTCATATCTTCCTGTGCATTTGACATATACTTCAAAGCCCGTGAGCTTGAGGCCCTCAGAATGGAATCTAGGAAGGTTTTCTACTCAATGCTCTACCTATCATTGTGAGGTTAACCATCTGCCTTTCTTTCTTTCTCTGCTCAGATGTGTCAGGTAAAAACAAACCACTGTCTTATTTACACAGCCCGAAGCTCGACAGATTTATTGCTCAGCAGTAAAACCTCTTTCAAGTGCACTTCTCAAGAGAAAGGCCCAATCTGTTAAAGGCTTGTGCTGTTGAAGAGCCCGCAGAACTAGCCACTGTGCTACTACCGTCTGTTATGCGCTCTCCACCGCGCCATGTGTTAAAGAATTAGCGCTCTTCACTTTCCAGTAGACAGGCCCCTACATGCATACTGTGTTCAGTTGGTAGCAGTGGAGTAAGACTTCGTGTGAACAGTTTATTTACCTTTAGGAGAGGAAGCTGTTGGGTTTGGATGTTCTTAACTAACGACAGAGCTCATCCTAAACAGCTGGGCTATGCTATACTGTCATTCCTGCAGTGCACTGAGTAGCTAACTTAAGTAGCTATGCTAACGTACCTTTTTACCACTGTACTGGTTGCCTTTCCAAGAAAGAGGTGTAGCATAATGGTCACATTGAATGTTAACTTTTCAAAAGTTTGAAATAAATATTTCTCATTGATTATAATAAGAAATGCTTCTTTGCACCAAAGCAACATATTAGAATGATTTCTGAAGGATCATGTGACACTGAAGACTGGAGAGATGATGCTGAACATTCAGCTTTGCCATCACAGGAATGCATTTTAATATAATACAGGTGCTGGTCATATAATTAGAATATCATCAAAAAGTTGATTTATTTCACTAATTCCATTCAAAAAGTGAAACTTGTATATTATATTCATTCATTACACACAGACTGATGTATTTTAAATGTTTATTTCTTTATTTGATTATAACTGACAACTAAGGAAAATCCCAAATTCAGTATCTCAGAAAATTAGAATATTACTTAAGACAAATACAAAGAAAGGATTTTTAGAAATCTTGGCCAACTGAAAAGTATGAACATGAAAAGTATGAGCATGTACAGCACTCAATACCCAATAGTTGGGGCTCCTTTTGCCTGAATTACTGCAGCAATGCGGCGTGGCATGGAGTCCATCAGTCTGTGGCACTGCTCAGGTGTTATGAGAGCCCAGGTTGCTCTGATAGTGGCCTTCAGCTCTTCTGCATTGTGGGGTCTGGCATATCACATCTTCCTCTTCACAATACCCCTTAGATTTTCTATGAGGTTAAGGTAAGGCGAGTTTGCTGGCCAATTAAGAACAGGGATACCATGGTCCTTAAACCAGGTACTGGTTGCTTTGGCACTGTGTGCAGGTGCCAAGTCCTGTTGGAAAATGAAATCTGCATCTCCATAAAGTTGGTCAGCAGCAGGAAGCATGAAGTGCTCTAAAACTTCCTGGTATACGCCTGTGTTGACCTTGGACCTCAGAAAACACAGTGGACCAACACCAGCAGATGACATGGCACCCCAAACCATCACTGACTGTGGAAACTCTCCTCTCTTCCTCCAGACTCTGGGACCCTGATTTCCAAAGGAAATGTTAAATTTACTTTCATCAAAGAACATAACTTTGGACCACTCAGCAACAGTCCAGTCCTTTTTGTCTTTAGCCCAGGCGAGACGCTTCTGATGCTGTCTGTTGTTCAAGAGTGGCTTGACATAAGGAATGCGACAGCTGAAACCCATGTTTTGCATACGTCTGTGCGTAGTGGTTCTTGAAGCTCTGACTCCAGCTGCAGTCCACTCTTTGTGAATCTCCCCCACATTTTTGAATGGGTTTTGTTTCACAATCCTCTCCAGGGTGCAGTTATCCCTATTGCTTATACACTTTTTTTTCTACCACATCTTTTCCTTCCCTTCGCCTCTCTATTAATGTGCTTGGACACAGAGCTCTGTGAACAGCCAGCCTCTTTTGCAATGACCTTTTGTGTCTTGCCCTCCTTGTGCAAGTTGTCAATGGTTGTCAGGTGTCAAACTGTCAAGTCAGCAGTCTTCCCCATGATTGTGTGGCCTACAGAACTAGACTGAGAGACCATTTAAAGGCCTTTTCAGGTGTTTTGAGTTAATTAGCTGATTAGAGAGTGGCACCAGGTGTCTTCAATATTGAACCTTTTCACAATATTCTAATTTTCTTAGATACTGAATTTGGGATTTTCTTTAGTTGTCAGTTATAATAATCAAAATTAAAAGAAATAAACATTTGAAATGTATCAGTATGTGTGTAATGAATGAATATAATATACAAGATTAACTTTTTGAATGGAATTAGTAAAAATAAATCAACTTTCTGATGATATATATATATATATATATATATATATATATATATATATATATAGAGAGAGAGAGAGAGAGAGAGAGAGAGAGAGTGAGAAAGAGAGAGAGAGAGAACATATGTTTTAAATGACCTTTTCTGTATTTTGATCAAATAAATGCATCCTTGGTAAGCTTGAGACACGTTTTTCAAAAGATTCTTACCAATTAAATGCCATGTTAACATATTGTCCTCTTTAATAGCTAGCGTAGTTAGCCATTTTTAGCCTATCTTAGTTTATAAAGCTCACTTCCCCTTTTTCTTGATGGAACCACTTCCATCCAAGATTTAAACACAAGAGACAGAGTCCTGTGATACTGGGTTCTAATCACACATTTTAAGACCAGAACTCCAACTGAAACAAAGACAGCAAGAAAGTCAGGCTTAGGACCTGTACCTTATTATGCTTTTTATCTTCTCTGACTTTTTCATATATCATTACCATTGCCTCCCTTTGTGACCCATTTAACTTCCGTCTCCAGAGGCCATAGCTTGTCGTAAAGATGAAGAAGAAGGGAAAGTCGGAAGACAAGAGTACGATGCAATGGGACGAGAGAGGAGGAGGCTTGCTAATGCAGTTCCCTGGCACTCTGTTTTCATTAGAGCTAGCTCTACAAAAAATGCCCAGTGCTCTTAATATACAACAGCTTTTGAGTTAATTAGTACTCCAAACAAGCTCTTCAGCCTTCATGTAGAAGACGTAAAAGTTGAGTGGTAAAACAGCATGCAAGGATTGGGTTTCCCCGCTGTTAGCATGGAGCGTGTGCATGGTTTAAAGAGCCAGCCTCCCCATCAAAGCGCTACTGTTTTGGCTCACATGTTAAGTGGCGCTTTAGACCTTTATTGATGATGTAACTGATCGCATCAGTGGATTCTGCAAACGGGACTGAATGGGGTCCAAATGAAACCATCAGGCCTGTAACACAATACAGCGTTGGCTTGGAAGACCAATTCTGGTTTTCTCCGGAGTTGTTTGGCACTGTGCGTTGTCCAAATCAAACCACTTTTAAATTACCCTTCTCTTAGTTTCATCCTTTCACATTTTGTACAATGAGCTCAGAGAGATGGACAGATTGAGAGTTTGTCTTTTCAGGAATTACAATGTCACTTGTTTTAAAGATAACAGATGTTTAGATTACAGCGCCTGAGGCTTATCAGAACTTCAAGCTCAAGGTTTTACTTCTTATTTATTCCTTTAGCCAAAAGCCTCTTGTTGAGAAATTTCATATGGCAACTAATTCCGTCCAGGGACCGGATTACTGTTATGTGACTGAAGCACAAACTTAAAAGCACCATCAGAGATTGAAGGAGAGGCTTAAGAACAATTAAAAACAAATGTAGAAGTAAATCTTGATCTGAAAGAGAAAATGTGTTACTTACGTAAGACAAGTAAAGCCGCACAAATAAGAACATGTAAAAGCCACTGCCTCCAACAGGAAGGCAAGTCTGTGTTGTTCTTAGCTGTTTAGAATTGGTATTAATCAAGCTGAGTGATTCGGGTTCCGCTGACCTGTTTACAAAGAGCCAGTCTCTTTGACAGTTGTACTCTCCGTTTTATTCGCCCTCGTACCATTAACATCAGCTGTTGCTGTGGATTGCTTCTTGTAGGGAAGAAAATTATATGAGAGATCTTTAATGTCTGGAAATTTAGAAAATAAATAAATAGTAATATAATGTAAAAAAAAAAAAAATTCTTTTGACCCTCAGTTCAAAAAATGTTTTTCATTTCTCTTTCACTTTTCAAACGGTTTCATTTTTTTCTTTTCTTTCTTGTTCTTTCTCTCTCTTTGAGTTTCTTGGGCTAAAAACCCAAACAATACTCTGACAAATGAGTAGTCAAACAGTTTATGACCGGAAGTTTGATTAACATAACGGTATTGATAAGTGATTAATCACTTTGCCTTTTAAATTTACTTGTCTTTTGCTTTGCCTGAGCTCCCAACGATGACAACATATGTCCATGTATATGAGGTTAGAGCACAGAAAGGCTTTCTTTTTCCAATGACTTGTTAGGAGAAACTGTTCATTGCCCTCTGAACTCATACATTTCTTACACTTAATACTTATGACTACAGCTGCTGTGCTTAGTTGAGGTTTCAAAGGCCTGTACTTGTGTGCATGTGTATTAGGTGCTATTGTCTCTCTCTGGGCTCTGTTTTGCGACAGCAGCTGTAAATTCACAGGCTGGACTTGGGGATGATCTGGGCCGGGGTTGATGTGCATCTCTAGCAGAGAGTTGGCTCGGTTCCAGGCATTCCTGCACGCTGGGGCTGGTACGATGTGAGCTGAGGTGACGTAGGGAGGAGAACACACAGGTGGAGGCAGGCTCATCTTATTGTATACACACACACACAAACATCAAGAGAAGAATGATTCCCTCAAAGGTCAGCGTGAACTTTAGATACTGAGAAGAGGCGAGGCTGCGGTGTGTTTGAGGAAAAATTCCCGTTGAGATTAAACAACTGTTTTTCTATGAGAATCCCATTATGACGCTCATATACTGTCTCTCATATCACAGCAAACAAGAGTTTATTAGCTCCAATCTCCCTCCTCACATGGCGCAGCAACGAGAGACAGAGAGAGATAGTCACACTGAGCTGTGTTTGTCATCGGACAGAGATGCTGTTTGTCCGTGCAGGGCCATTGTTGTGCCGACGGTCGCTTCCTGTGTTTTAAAGCAGACCGCCGGTTCAAACACTCTGTCATTGTACAGGCCTGGTTCTACTTATCTAACCCCAGGGCTCCGCTTCCTCTTGCTACTCTACTGAGAGAAACCTCCACGTGGCTGTCTTCCGCTGTCCTCCCCCCTTTCTTCCTCCCACCAGTCCCCCCCTCCTCCCTCTACTCTCTTTCTCCTGCCAGCACCGGCTGGATCACACAGACCTCTTGCTCCCCACCTCTTACCCTCTTCTGTTAGGTGGATGGATGGATGGATTGTACACATTCTGAAAGTTCCGAAAAAAATCATCTAGCAACCATCCCTTAAAATCCCTGGTAATACCACCAAATTTGGCACAAACCAAGTCAAAACCTATATCTATAGAAAAATATACATATTCAACTTTTTTTTTCCATGATTCCACAATTGTTTGATTAATATTAATGAAACAGCACCCTATATATTAAGACGTACTGTACCACACGTAGGCTATATAATATAATGTTACTCATCAGTTGTTTTCCCCCAACCGTTTACCAAACGTTCATGTAAGGCATAACAGATAATGGTTATGTGAATACTCGCCAAGACAGATTTTTTGACATAAACTAATACTGTAATACTGTGTATGTGAATATCGGGATCGGGCGCTGTCTGGGACATCTTTGTGCACGCGCCTCGGATCTGTCTATCAGCGGGAGTAAGACCGTTTTGTTTACATCAGCATTAGTTTTCACATTTCATTGGTTCAGATTCATGTCATCGAAAATTTGCTATGAATATTCACAAAGTTGGAATGCTGCGCTTTAAAATGATACCAAACTTGTGCTGAGGGAAGCGCCAGCGAGCAGAGAAAAACAAAATTTTTCATGGTCAAAGGAAAGGTACCCCTCTCAGAAAACATACAAATAAAAAATATTTTTAGATGTTTAATTGCTATTTGGAGCATTGGGATTGCTAGATGAGGGCTTAAAGAATTCATTTTTGTGAAAAACTCAATTTCGACCAAAATGGACATTTTTCACTTGTTTCGCCTGTAGCTCGACATTAGGCCTTGCACATTCCGACTCATTTTGCCAGCACTGGTCACATTTTTAATGGGGCTTTACCTTTAATTTGAAAGCATTTAGAGTGGTGCAGATATTGTGTCTCAACCCTAACCCTAAGTCTAATTCACCACTGGTTCCTTCGAGATTTTCCTAATGTTTCTTTTTTGTTTGTTTAATTTCTGTGTAAAATAAAGCCTGTGGTAAGCATAACCTGACTATAATTTGACGGTTTTTTTATACTACGTAAATTACACACACCCCTAATGAGAACACACATTTTGAAGCACTTATGTTCATTTTTGAAAAATATGTTTTTAATAATTATCTAAATAAGAATGTTTGGGGTGTGAGTGTGTGCAGTGTACATTGTAGAATAAAATGTCAAGTATTGTCAAATTATGTTTAACACAGGCTTTATGTTACTCACAAATTAAGAAAAAAAACAAACATTTTAAATCCCGGCAAATTAGACTCCTGCACCACTCTATAGTATAGAAGAGATATTTAGAAACTTGCGTAGCTGAAGTTTTGTTTAAATTATACTTTACTTTTTTACTGATGTAGTCACATAATTCTTTTCAAAACTTTTTCAGTATGCTTAGCTATTATAATAAGGAAAAACAAATTAAATCTTTACAGGTTGAGTAGCCATTCCTTGTCCTTTGGTATTTCAAAGCTCACAAAGAGGAATGGAACATTTTTAAATATGCATTTATAATGAGGAAAAATAAATTAAAGGAAGAAAGAATTTTTGTGTTCAGATATTTGTGTTTGAGTTTTTTGTTTTGTGCGTGCAGATTCCGAGCAGGCCTGTCTGTTATCTCAATAATCACTCACTCCTGTGTCGGGTTTTCTACATTCTCTTCAATATCAACACACTGACAGATGTGTTCTATCTTTTGCAAATGTTTTTTTTTTTAATCATTGTCTATTTATTTATTTATTAGCCATCACATTTAAATGAATGTAATAGAGAAATTCTGCATTTTTCAGTTCTGTGTTTCCCAGAAACATGCGCTATAGGATCTGCATTCCAGCTCAGTGGCAGAAGAGTGGCACTATTACAGTTAAAGCAGAAGCTGTTGTCAACATTCACTTCAAAGCAGGAAAGGTTCCCTCACATGTGGTTTTAAATGGTGTGGGGGAGCAGCAGGGAGCCTCTAAGGGTTAACTGATAATAGCTGCATACAGCCACCAGATTAAAGATTCTTTTTAATTATACACGGCTAACCACCAGCATAGTGAACCCAGACAGACTAAAGACGACTTGTGTAGATGATAGACACAATGTGCGAATGTGTTTTGAACAGTCTGAGAGGCCGGTGGAAGAGTGGGCCTTCAGGATATTCCTTTGTTCCTTTGGGCTGATAGACAAATGTCTGTGTGTGTGTGTGTGTGTGTGAGAGAGAGAACGATCTCTCTCATATGTGTGCCATTTCCCCAGGCCACTGTGAGTTTGCTTCATAGGCGTGTTTATCAGTTGGAGAGGAGGCCAGGCTAAAGGGTTAATCAGAGCCAGGTCTCAAACACAAAACACACGTCCGCATCTGTTGGTCATGACAATAATTGTAAATAGCGATTTTTGTGTATTTTGACTGTGTAATAATACTATTTGATGCACTCTCAAGAAGCTCGAATGTTTGTCTGAGAATCTACACAGGTTGTGAAGCCGTTCTCCTCATCTTTTGGCATTTCAAAGCTCACAAACAGGGATGTAGGAATAATAGCAGTCTGTTCTGAGAAGTTGCATAATGGTGTTCAGGTCTCCCCTCTCACTATTTTGCAGAGCAGTGACAGAATTCACAGAGGAAGTTGAACAAAAAGAAACCCTGTCTGCACAGACAGAACAGAGCCTCCTAATTAAACACACAAGACTTTGAGGAACTCATTCGTTATGTCTTTTTCTGAGAGAAGAAAAGGTCTCTCCGTTTTTATTCTTCGGGATACATGGAATATGTTCTTTTTTCTTTACTTTAGCTCCTTTAGCTAACCGAGTTGCTTATTAATATGAGAGATCCAGAATAAATAAATGCTTTGTTTTTGTAGTTTTGTTTGATAGTTAATTT
Source organism: Zacco platypus (assembly GCA_038088235.1). Classification (NCBI taxonomy): domain Eukaryota; kingdom Metazoa; phylum Chordata; class Actinopteri; order Cypriniformes; family Xenocyprididae; genus Zacco; species Zacco platypus. The sequence goes on from CM076085.1 coordinate 18,124,897, forward strand.
TTTTTAAGGAGAAGGTCATATAATAAAAAAGCCTGTGGCCTGTTAACATATTTTCTATTTCCCTCAGGCTCGACGGAATCCGTGTTAAGAGAATTGTAATCCAGTTACTGTACGCGGTTTCATCTCCTCTCAGTCATATTACAATCACCATTATTTAGCTGCTGCACATGAAGCTAATTACCATAGCTTTGTCCTTAGCCTAGAGCCATTTGGTTTGCCTTTTTAATTCAATGAACAACAATTAAATCCAATATTTCATTAAGCTCCCTCAAATGCACCAGGCGCCATATAATGGTGAATAATTCAGCTTGGGTTTTTTAGATAAATATAGGGGTGTCTAATTGAACAAAGATAATGCTCCTAATTTGCCTCTTGTTAGATGGTTTTGGTTGTCTCCCAGCACCCTTGTGATCTCTCATGCTAAAGTCTCATTTATGCAGAGACAGCGCTGAAAACAAGCTACGCTAAAAAAGAATGTGTTGCCAATTAGCATTGTCTGCCAGGCAAATGGATTGTAATAAGGAAGGAAATGAGCGCGGGTATGTGTTTACATCTCTGCGCGCACACGTTTTCCCGTGTGCTAATGCCCTTCTTTTTACGGTGTGGAGTATGCTAGCTTCTCCACCAGGATGAGGGCCATAACGGTCTCATCAAATCCTCTTGGCTTGCGCCCAGTGCGGCCGAGCCTGAAACGCGCTCATCCTCCATTTAGCGGAGACTGTTAGCTGATGAAGAGCCCAACATGCGAGAACGGAGATAAAAGAAAGCGGTGACCCGACTCATTAGCCCCCTTTGATTTAATATATTGACACTTGGATACAAATAATTCCATTTACTGTGCTTAGTTGGAGGGGGTGCGGGGGATCAATTTAATTAGTTATGAAATGTGGCTTCTTGTCACGAAGCAGGAGAAACGCTGACGTTAAATAAAGTCATGTGCGGTTCAAACAATAAAGCTTCTGTAGGCCCATTTTAAAACTTAATGATGCATAAAAACGGACCTAATAGTTACATCCTCACCAATAGCCTATGATGCTTTTGATATTAAGCTAATGGATGGATGAAGGTAGAACGCTTAACACCAGTTCAAACAGTTTCAGATGTTACGAATATAAACAGTGATCGCCTGGCTGAACGTTGATTGCTACAACTCTGCGCTTCCTGTTAGCTGCTAGATTTGTCTTTGCATGGCTTTTCACTCCATGATCAAATAATTGCTGTTTCTTTTTCTTTTTCTTTCTGCCAAGAGGATGAGGGAGGTTACAGAATCTCATCATTTGATAGAAGAGACAGCATTCAGTTTGCGCTTATGTTCAGGCTAAAGACCATGTTTCCAGTATATAGTCAGAGAGCGCAACACAAAGACATACTTGTGTAGTTCCAAATGCGATCATTGCAAGTGACAAGTTTGAGACAGTAGACACAAACAGGCTGATTTTTGTGTTGACATGCTTTTTCATGATTTAAAGGAAAGGTTTTATGGCTGAAAGAGATGGTTCATCCTAAAATAAAAATTCTGTCATCATATACTCACCCTTATGTTCTTTCAAACCTGTATGCTTTTCTTTCTTCTGTGGAACACAAAAGAAGATATTTAGACAAATGTATCTGCGTTGTTTTGCCCATACAATAAAAGTCACTGTTGTCCAGTGTTGCAGTTGAAATATTCTGAAAAATTGTGTGTGTTCTGCAGAAGAAAGAAAATCTTACAGGTTTGGAACAACATGAGGGTGAGTAAATGATGACAGAATTTTTTATTTCTGGGTAAACTCTCCCTTTAACAAGCTGGTGAGGATGCAGGAGATAAAAGTACGATGCATAGTGACATTGACACTGCGTTAAAAACAAAGTTAATAAACCAAAGGCATTTTGGGGGCCCTTGCTTCTTCGCATCTCATCTTAACTGCTCGTCATGAAAATCAGCAGCTGATTCACGATCCATGAGAGCGGTTTCCCGAGTCCAAACCCGGTCAACGGTGTTATAAAGCAGGCGCTATCCGGCCAGCATCAACCCCTGAATCTCATCAGAAAGCACCTGTCACTTGCCGCCGCACCGCAAGCCCTCCCAGACCGCGCACGACGGACCTATACTTAGCTCTCATTGTGCCCGGGCCCTGCGAGGGGAAAAATATCAGTTGGTGGAGAACACATCCTCCAGTGTGATGTTGACTTAGTTTCCTCTCCCCTCCTGCCTGGCCCAGTGTTTTCCCTGTTAATGTTGAGCAAACTGTTTTGTCTTTGCATTGGCTTTTTAACGTGGTCCTCAGCCTCCGCAGTGGGCACACACACAGGGGGAAAGAAGGCAAGGCATTAATAGCCTCTACTGTGTGCGGCCAGCCGGCAGTTTAGAAAGGGGGCCCGTGTTTTCTTAGGGCTAGGGTGGCAAAGCAAAGCATTCAGCCCTGCGCGTCGCAGCACAAAAAAAGGGCCGCTTTGTGTTTCGGATGGGGCGGAGGAGGGTCCGAGCATTCCCGACGGAATACAATGAATGGGCCGTTTTGTCTTTCGTCCGTTTTTCATGCACACTGAATTGTAGTTGTCTTTCTCTCGCTCTCCATTTCTCCCTCTCTCCCTTTTTCATAATTATTCTTCCCCGTCACTGGGTGTGCACGTGATATTTGAGCGTGTTTTAAAGTCTCAACACTCTCATGTGCCTGCAATAAAGTCTCGGCTGTAACAATGTCAGCTTTCTGCTGGACAACAGAGCGCTCTCTGTTGTTCTCCGGGCCCAGCTGCTGGAAGGGTAGAGCGAAGACAGTGGCTTAGTCTGCACACAGATGACAGGAAGAAGGAGAATGCTCCTCTCTCACTCTCTCACTCTCTCTCTCTCTTCATGAACTCGCTCACTGGACAATGCCATTTTTAGTTAATGGGTGGTCTGACTCTAGACTCTCAGTTCTAAACTGGCGGGTCGTGACCCAAAAATGGGTCACAGGTCTGTTCTGATGAGGCATTTAGGCAAAAGCATTGAAAAACAATGCTAAATGCCACTAACCAACTATAAGACTGGAAAATAAATAGGCTTATCGACTTAAAAGGGAGAACAAATCACTTCTCATATCATTGTCAAAGGTTGTGTGTCCAATGACACACAAATTTATCTGTAACATTTTTTATAGGTAGATATATATGTATTTTATTTCATATTAATATTTTTCCAAAGTTTTCGTTTCATGCTAATTTTTATTCCAGTCTCCTGCTGAAGACTCATAAATTATCTGCATAATTCTTGAATATAATTATATATATCTGGAAGAAAAAAGATACATTTTAATTAATATTATTTATTTTTGTCATACAGAATGTTTCTCCTTTGTTTTTGGCAACAGCATCGTTTCCTTTTTCTTAATAAAGTATTACCTCATTTTTGTTCTTCTTTTTAAAATTAAGTCAACTATTTCTCTTTTATATTAGGGCTTCTAATCATAAATATTTATTTCTTGGAAGGTTGGATCAAGAATAAAAATAAATATTGATCTTTAAATACTTCATGCATAATTCAAAAGTGACCAGAAAGTAAATAAAATTAAAAACAAAACAAACAAAAGAACATAGTGTATGAATGAAAGCATGAATGCATATCACACTGGGTTATTTCCTGTTCAGTTGCCCTACACCGTCCTGGTCTTAAAGGATCTGGGGTTTATTGTGTATTGTGCCGGTGCCGGTTTTCATAGATGTGGGATGTATATGTGGGATAATGATGTTGGCCTCAGACTCATTTGTGGGTTTGTTTATGTCTGTCCTTTTCTCCCCTCATTACCCATGCTGTTTGAGCCAGTCCCCTCGGGTTTAGCCAGTTTACTGCAAACCTTTTTAATTTTATGACCAGACCCTGACAGAAAAATGTTTTTCTCCTCCCTCTCTTTCTTTATTTCTTTCTTTCTCCCCATTTCTTTCTTTCTGTTATTGTGTAAACTGAGTCCTACATTAATTGTGTCATTAGAACAGGTAATTCTGAAAGCATACGGCGAGTGAATTAAATGAGTAGAGAGAGAGGTGGACGTGATATCTATGTGCGCAACGCCACAGCAGTGCTGAGCACAGAAGACTACTAAAGCCTTAGGCTCGTCTTTGATATTTTATATGCAATACAACCCTAATTGCTTGAAATATTTACAGACTTAAATTACATTTTAGGTTCTTAGAGGCTCAACAAGAATTTGCCTTAAGAAGATATTTCTGTTGAACACACACTGATCACATTTTGCTGGTGCTCTTAAGGGAATAGCCCCCCACCCACCCCATCTTTGTACTGAACTAATTTACTAATTTCAGCATCACAGCATGATCCTCAATTCTCCCATTCACTCTAAGAAATTATTTTTATGATTTGTTATCACAACGTTTTTTCTTTTGTCAAATCAACTTAAGATAATTAATGTGGTTCAGATAACATACTATTTTGAATTTTGGGTATTTACTACAATTTTTAATTTCAGTGAACTCAAACTTTTAAGGCAACCAGGTAACTTTTACATCAACAATTAAGTTAAATCAACAATTCTTTTTTTACAGTGCTGTAAAACTGAGCACACTTACTTGATTATTCATAAATTCCATCAGCATATTGTAATGATGAAAAAAAAACGAGTAATGTATTACAGAACTAGAGGTGTGTTAAGAGGTATAGTTAACTCAAAAATGAAAATTATGTCATCATTTACTCTCCCTCGTGTTGCTCCAAACCTGTATGAACACAAAAGATGATAGTTTAAAAAATATCTCAGTGCTTTTTTCTCTCCTTATAATGAAAGTCAATGGGGTTCAGTGTTGTTTTGGAGCTAAATTATTGTTATTGTATGGGCAAAAACAGTCTTCCATATCTTAAATGAGTGTGAGTAAATAATAATTTTTCATTTTCATTCGCTTTAATAATTTTTTGCCAACTTGAGCTTGAAATTCAGAGACCGGAGCTCAGTTTTGTTTGTGTCGGATGCTTCTTTTTTTGTTTGTTTGTTTTTTGACATGAACTCCAGGGTCGACTTGAAGTAAAGCTGAAGTAGAAGGCAAAGGGTGGGGGAGGAAGGGGCCGTTCTGCTTTTAACAGCCCCGGACTTAATATAGACATATTGGAATGGCTCTTTTCCAAGAGGGCTTGTTTTACTGTGTAAGGAATTAGCAGAACAAGAAGTCATCTATTGGTTATTCCTCCAGACGAGCCGAGCGTGGGCCAGTGTCTGATTTCTGTGCACCTTACCCCGTTCGGCACACACGTGGACAAGCTGCGAGTCCTCAGAATACATTTGTCCTCTGTCAACTCTTTTGTCAGCGATGGCGTAACGTACATCCAAATACATACTATTTGCTAGTTGTCCTGTTCCAGTATCGGGAACGTTAATCTTTTACCTGAGAAAAAAAGAAAGAATGAAAACAATAAAACACAGTGCTCATCGACCGATAAGCCTGTGGGCTAGTGGATTGTCAGAGGCGGGTCGGTCCAGGTCAAAGCCACGGCCGCAACACAAAGCCTCTTTATTCCCTGGTCCTGTATCTGTGTGGAGGGCCTCCTGCAGAACTCCTCTCTAACAGAGCAGAGAGAGGAGAACAATGCGTTTAGTCTGTGGTACCAAGGTGGAGACCTGGTCTTAATTCCGGCTCCACGCTGACAGAAAGAGCGGGGATCAAAGTCCGACTCAGCCCTATCGATCCACACGGCCCGATTGTCATCAGGGTCTGAAGCGCGGCCGAGCAGAGTATCTCGCGCTTTGATAACGGCCTCGTGAGCGTGGGTTTATGTGTGTGCGTGGGTGGGATTAGAGCTCAAAGCTGCAGCCGCCGTGTGCTGGAGGAGTGCGGTTAACTGATAAATGACCTGTGACGTGGGAGTAATGTGTACTTGGGGATCTATGGGATTGTTTAAAAAATTGACCTCTTCAGAACAGAATAATGTGCAGACTCCCGAGCGCAGAAGTGGTTTCATTCAGTAAAGAGCTCTCTCGCTTTCTCTCTCGCTCTCTCTTTGCTGGTGAGTTTCCAGAAAGCACTCGCCGAGTGTGTTCACAAAGTAGCGGGTGTGAAGTTCACGCTGTCGGGGCTCACCGTGCGGATTGAACGTGGTTGCCAGGTCCTCTAGAATCACTTCGCCTTAAAATGGATCCCCTAAGGTGGTTTTCTTTCACAGTCATTTTGGCTCTGCCAGCGTCAAGCGAGGGAAAGAGCGTGTAAGTATCGGCACTTACAGTAACAGTGAAAGCTGTTTTCACTCCGGCTAAATTTAAAACACCCCCCGTGTTAGAGCCTTTCTTTGAGATTTTTAACGAGAAACGGTATTGTCCAAGGGAAATGGCCCCAAATTTGGACCAAAATACATCACTGGTGCGGAAGTTTGTACGGCCTCACCTTTGGCTTTTAAAATGGGTTAGCTGGTGCTTAATGCTTAACCTAAGGCTCTGGAGGCTCCTTACAAAACTCAAAGAGAAAGAGAAGTTAGCCACCCCTCCCCATCTAAGTCTTATCTTGTCAACACTGAAAGGCATTTTGGACATGTTAAAACAACTCCCCCTCTCTTCCTTTTAAAAGGGGAAAGAATCCCTGAGTGATGCTCCTTGAAGATCAATCTCTATTTTCATGTTAAGGAGAGTTGGGGACATGTATAGGGGGGCACATCTCCTGAGCCCAAAGGGACCCTTTAAAAGACAGGGAGGAGCATGGCTGCTGACAGGGGCCCTATTGAGCACGGTAATGACTTGTACATCTCCATTTTCCATGCGCTTGTGTGACAGCCTGGGTCAGGATATGCCGGCAAATACACATTTACAGCTACATAGGCCACTCCAGGAGGGCATAAACATATTAGTGCACCTGCTGGATTAGAATCGCACAGCAGCCTATTCTAGTAATCCATGTACAGTGCAGCTCCTTGAATAAACTGGGCTGTCTGTCCCTAGGATTAGTTGCTGCTGTAAACCATTACTGAAGCTAAGTGCTGATGTCAACATTTCCACTAACAGCATTGATTAATCTATAGCTCCCTATTTACTTCAGGGGTTCCCCCCCTCCTTCTTTATTTCGGCCATTCAACCTACAGCAAGCGCACATTGTGTGTTTAAACAACCCACCGCTGACACTTCACATTCAGTGTTGGGAATTAGTGATCAGTAGCATGATTGTTGCTCAGCTGTTTTTAAAACATTTCAGGCAATGAGCTCCTTTTCTCCATGAGTACCAGTATATGGTAACAAAACAGTCAATTTTTTTTTTTTTTTAATTAAAAGGTAATTGCATTGATTCGTTTATATTTGCCTTTTAGATGCAATTATGGAAAACAAAATATTTATTACACTCATTTTTATAAAAAATTGCAATTGTATTATATTATATTTAAGGTAAATTAATCATCTTTATTTCAGTGTAATTTTTAATAGATGTTGGTAAAACTGTGGCTTAACTGTAATTGAACTGCTTTAAATTATTAGTAGCTTGTAGACAAGCTACAGTTTCAAAGTAGCTTCCTGACATGGCCTGTGTTCTTAACGGAGGGTAAATTAATGCCTGATCTGAGGGCAGGGGACAGTAGAGAAGACACGGTCCGGGTTATGTGTGTATCTCTGACAGAGAGACAAATTGTACTGTGTATCACCGCAGACTTCATCAGCTGCACTGAACTGATGATATATGCGAGACGCTGAAGGTGAAGTGGCCTCTCTCTCTCTCTCTCTGTCTGTCTGTCTCAACACCCCCATGAACCGGTCGGCCGTGTGAAGAGAGAAAGAGGCTGCCAGCTACACAGCCTGACTGATTGCTACAGATGCTCTTCCTCAAGTACCGCGAGTTACATCCTCACCACAGCAGGTCTTCGGGGACAAACAATAGCACCTGTTCCTCATAAGATGGGGCTCGTTCATGTATCTTTAATGAAGCTTTGGGGCAGATGGCGAGAAATGGCATTATCCCATCCTCTGGTTCTTAGGATCTGATAAGACAAAGGGCAGATAGGTGCCAGATCTACAATGGGCTGAGTTTATGAGGTTCGGAGCTTCCACAGGCCCGAGCTTTCCTCCTCACATCTGCTCCACTTCATTCTTTCACGCTCTTGAAGATCTGACTGGCAATACTAATGCTGTGAGCCAGCCGCCTCGCACTCTGACGAAGGGAGGGGTGAAATATCAGGGCACAGATACACAAATACGGGTGAGCTTGTTCATACATACCATGTATGCTGAATATAATGTGCGGCAGAAATTATTCGACCACAATAGACTATACCATTTATGATGCAGTAGATATTATTTAACTGTAAGAGATGAATTAGGCACAATGCAATGTGAAGTTTAGTTGTTTATGGTTGCAGAGTATTGCAGACATGTACTTGCTGTGTGTATATTATATATGAGCTGGTGTTTATATAGGCTTTCTTATATCTTATATCTCTTTTGTTTTATGATATTAGTGTGCTGTTTTTAACTATTTTTTAATTTGTCTTTAATTATCTTAGTTTTCATTTTTATGTCTTTCATGTTATATCTATTTTTTATTAATTATTTAATTAATACATTTGATACAAGTTATATAATAAAAATATAATTATGAAAAATCTTTCTTTTTTTGCTGGATAAAGAAATATAATTTAAGAATTATCATATTTTTAATTTGTCTCTGAAGTCCTCATTTTTAGTAATTCATTTTATTTAATGTTTTTGTGAATTAATAAAAATGAGAAATTAATAAATTAAAAATATAAATAAATCAAAATATAAATAAAACATATTTACATTTCCAGGATAAAGAATGAAACAATATTAAACTAATATTAAACATTTTCATTGTATTTTGTCATAGTTACTAATTAATTATTCATAATGTTCATTATTAATTTATTATATCAATATGTGTGTTTGTGCGTGTGTGTGTTGATATTTACTGTTGGTTTGAATATCTTTTCTTACATAAGCGTGCATGGAAGCAAGCATGTTGTGTGTGTCTATGTAAAGACAGAGAGCCAGACAGATGCAGTGACTGAATACTGACACTTATAATAAGCGAGCTTCAATGCAGAATGCAATATGCAATTTTTCAAAATCCATCTGTCTAAGTGTAGGCACTTAATTCCATTCTCTATTAGCAGTCAAAGCAAATTGCCAGTGATCATCTTTAAATCTTTATCTGCATTGTCTGCTCAGCTCCACCGGTCTACGTTAATTGACAGGCTTGAAAGCTAACCTTCACTATTAGTCCCCACTTTAAGGACGCTTATTTGATTTGCCACTCACAGATGTGGCATGTGTAAATTAAACTTTAATGTAAAGGCCTCATTACTGTAAATCACAACCTCTCAAACTGAGGGCAATTTATCTGTTTTTACCTTCCCTTTTTCTTTTTCTTGCTGTTTGCTGCTTTTGAAACAGCATTAGGGAAGTCTATTTGATTAGCAGAGCTATTGCTAGCATTGTTAGTCAGCTTGTTAGTTTCAAATGATGTCTAATTCTGGGTTGTTTTAAATTAGTTATATTTTAATCAAATAAGACATTGATGATATAATTTAGGAACAGATGGGATAAGGCATAGCAGACCAGGTGTTTGTCATTTTGTATGTGGGTCTCGGTGCAGGACTATGCGAAATGACATATTGAGGAACAGTTGTGTTTTGGTTCCACTTTAAAAGCAGCTGTTGTGTGTAATACTTTGGCTTTAGACTGATTTGTCTTGCAAGGGTAATGTGAATAAGGCTAATGGCAATTATGTATGTGACTGACCTTGCGGCCCTCTGAAGGAGAACAATTTACATGGTCAGAGCCTTTTCTAAATGTATCTGAGGTGGTGTAAGATGGTAGCTGGTGACTATCTTTTCTGTCTAATAGCCCTTTTCACTCCACTTACGTTTTGATTCACCACACATGCAAGCACACCATTTCCACAAACACATCTATAAGGTCATGTTAAAGAGAACTCTGATCTCTTTCATTCAGCATTTTTTATCACATCTGTAAAATAAAATAAAAAAAAATTAATAAAACATACGCGGTTCTTTCACTTTGGCAGAGTCTCAACTCTGTATATGCACCTTTTAAAGTGCAACACTCTATAAAAACAGAAAAGTGCAGGATTTTTCCTATTTATTTTTGCTTAGGAGAACTCACTTAGTCCGAATCAATGAAGTGGACCTGAACACCTGGGGAACAGGCCCTACTGATCTCTAACATTAGGCGCTCGTAAGGCGAAAGCGGCATTAAAAAAAAACCAGAAAAAAAAACCACGGAGATCGCACAGACCTCAGCGAGAAATGTTGAGCAGAAAGTGGCTCCACAGAGCAGGTTGATTACATGCCCCAATGCTGCAGCAGTAATTGCGTCCAGACCGGTTTTTATTGCAGGCTGATTTTAAAGAGCGATGAATGGAGAAACATTCTATAATGTGTTTATTTTGGGGGGGGCTGACCTTTATTAACCCGTTCTCCGGTTGGGCTCCCCAGAGGCGGGTCGACTCGCCTGCATTAACTCTGCGCTGGCCCACGGTAGCGCTGCTGCAGCCTATCACCCACAGGCCGGAAGCAGAGAATGACAGCAAAATTGGGTCCGGCCAACACTCCACAAACATGTGTTTTCAAACTTAGATGGGAAGCCGCTCAGATCCCTAAATACACACAGGCTCTCTTTTTCTTTGTCTCTAGTTCAGCGTGCCTGTTTTTACTCTTACACAGAGCTAATGCTATCCTTATACACACCATTAACGTTCTCTCTATTTCGCAATAAAGCAGGAATGAAGATGAACATGGTTGAGAGCATTTGAAAGGCACCACACGCGATGCCAGGTGTTGACGTTATACATGAAATATCAGAAATACACGAGCTTTTGGGCTCATTCCATCATTTTCACAGCTGAAAACAGGTGCTGTAAATTACCCGCCTCCCTTGGGCATTTATCTTGTATATAAACGACCTTCCAAGAACAAGAGACAAGAGCCGTATTTCTAAAAGGATCCACGTTTTCTGTCAGTCTCATGATTAAGTTTTATAAGCAGTGTCTACCTGACATTTCTAATGCCATCTAATAACGCATGTAGGTATTACCCTAACAGCCTAAACGCTGAGTCTGACTTTTATGATACAAATAAAAATAAACACTCTGCTGTATATGTGTATGTGATGAAAGATTTCTTTGAAGCACTAATGTGCGATTAAGCGCAGGTATTTGGTGAGCGTGTGCGGGGTGGACCGGGGTCAGAATATGAGCGGTGCTGTCAGGCTGTGTTAGGCTCCTGTGTGATCTCCTCTCTCTCTGTGTTCAGCAGGTCCAGGGTCACATGCCTCCGCTCATGATCCCCATTTTTCCACACGACCAGCGCACTCTGGCAGCAGCCGCAGCAGCCCAGCAGGGCTTCCTCTTCCCCCCAGGCATGTCCTATAAGCCAGGTAAGAGAACACATTTAAGCTCTCTGAGTTTCCTCTCCACATCTTTATTCCTTTGTTGCTCCTTGCACAATTTGCATAAAAGGTTTTCTGAATATTTTTAGGTCGTCCTCACAACCAATTTCCAATACCCAAATTTTAAATATTTATATTTAAATATTAATACATTTATATTACATTTATAAAATAACAATGTTACTACAATTATACTGTTGCTGTTACACGTTGAGTTCACAAAAAATGAAAATGTCATTCCAAACCTATATGACTTTCTTCTGTGGAAAACAAAAGAAGGTGTTTTAACTTTTTTTCTCGATACAGTGAAAGTCATTGGGGTCCAATATTCATTTGGACCCCAATAACAAAAATAAAATTGAGACATTTTTCAAAATATTTTCTTTTATGTTCCATACAGGTTTGCAATGGCAGTAAATGATGACAATTTTTCTTTTTGGGTGAACTACACTTTTACATATTGAAAAGTTTCAAATATATTCTGTCAGGATTAAAAAAAAATGTCATGGATGATGAACACTACTGTCTCACAACAGTGTCTTCGAGGGAGGTCAATAATGTTAACAATTTATTTCCAGGCTCTTTTATTCCTTTATCTGTAGTATGTTTTTTCTGCTTCACCATCCTTCACTATCCTTCACTATACCTCAGGGGAACTTATGAGTCACTTTTGAGCTTTCTTTACCTCCTTATGACTTTCAGTCTTCCTCAGCACATATTTTATCATTGCTTGATTTCCCTGACCGAATCATAGCATTGTTTTAAAGAGCCCACCCCTTTGGATTCAGAGAGCAGAACATCAAGCCCTTCTTGTCAAGGCAATTAATTCTGAACACAGTGAAGTATATCACCTCGATGAAGCAGCCTGTTTTGGCAGAGTTCAAGGCATTTCGAGCCTTCAGAACAATGGATGGCGTGAATGAGGGCTGGAATATAAACACTGTCAGCATAAAAGGGTTTCAACTTCATGGGCCATAAATCTGCTGTTTTACTAATATAATACTCTCTATGACCCTGTAAATGTTATTATATACATTTATATTATTGATAAATATTATGCACGTTTAGTCACCTTTGTGAGGGACTTGTCATTGGCACTGATCTTTAGACTAAATTAGCGGTTTATCACTATCCCTAATTTCTGTTTAAAAACAAAAAACAAAAAACAAAACAGGAAGGTGACACTTAGTAGTGCACATTTTCCTTTTTGGAACCGAAGGGCCTCTGGTAAAGCAGCTGCCGTACTTGTCCTGGCACGCCTTTTTTCTCCTTTTGTGAAAAAGAGAATTGCTCCTCACGCAAGCAATGTAAATTCAAAAAACAAATTTGTAGGAAATTGCTACAACATGCAGACTGACTCACTGCCAGTATCCCTCACCTTCATATCCAGCCATTGTTCTGAGGTTTAGGGATATGCTAGTCTCAGTTTCTGTAATTAAACAGTTAAAAGCATATCCTTGCCACCCAAGGGATCTGTAGGATTTGGTTAAATTTCCATCTTTATATCATTTTCCTTTATTTTCCCCTCTTTTCTTTACCACAGATTGCTGTTGAGAAAAATAAAAATAGCAAAGTTATGATTTTTGAGTGTAGCTGCTGAGTTGTTATTAGACCAAACACGGGAAATTAAAAGGATCGTAAATTAAGAAGACAAAAACTTGAATTGGAATTATCAAAGAAAAAACAAAATAATCTCTGCAGCTCAGTAAAGAAAGCTTTCCTTTTGTCTTCAAAGTATGCCTTGAGAAACCACATTTGTTGTCAGCACATCATCAAAAGGCAAATATACAAGAAAAGAAAAAGAGAGCTAGACAGAGAGATAAAAAAAGAGGAAGGAGCGCTTCAGAAGTCAGCAGGTGAGAGTTAGATTATTACAGGGTGTGGTAGAGCAGCTAATAAATTAACTAAAAAGGTAAATGATGGAACATAAAGTCAGCTATTTTGGAACTACAAAGGCATGACAGGTTGAACAAAGAGCCTGAGGGCTTTCTTTTCCCCAGTTTGATTTTTTAATATGTTTGACATGGAAAGTGTTTTAGTACAAATAACAGCAACTGTAATGGAATCCTTGGCGTGTGTAAAGCACTTGCATTATTCATAATTTGCCGAACAGCAGAGGGGAGAAAGTTTAGGACATAGCTTATTGCCGTTTGTGCGCATGACTCGACTTATTGCCACTGATAATGCGATGGGACTCATTGCTGTTTGTGTGCTCAGTGCTGCTCAGCGTGGGGCGGCCTGGCCGGGTCAGCGCAAGCAGCCAAGGCCCGATGCTGATGGCCCTAACCCTGCAGCGAAACAGCAGAGATCCCCTTTCTCACACACTGTGCTCAATGGCTTGGGCTTGGTATAAAGAGAGAACTCAACTCATTCTTTACTCAAATAGACTCGCAGAGGATAGTGGTGAGCCCCCCCGTGCAGACATGAACACATATGTATTGCTAATCGTGGATGTTCACAGCCCTTGGGATGCAATGATGTCCCCGCTGGTGGGACCGCTGACAGCCAGTGATTGTGCAGAACCTCGCCTGGAGGGCACGTTTGTGTCACAGAGAATGTGCGTCAGGCGTTCAGACATTGATATACTACATTAGCAATTGATGATCCCAGATTTAAGCAGATATATAAATCAGGGTTTCCCCCGTTCAGAACTAAATTGAAAATTATTTTTAAATTCAGTGAATTTGAATTGAGGTAGCAAACAGGAAGCAGAATTGCAATTTAAATTTGAGTTAGAAAGTAAAAAATTAAAATAAAATTCAAGGAAATTTAATTTCCTTCAATAGGTTTTTAGGCGATGGATGGATGGATGGATGGATGGATGGATGGATGGATGGATTGATGGATAAATGGATCAACTTCCTATGGAGTGTGGCCAGTTAAATTCAGATTTAAACAAGAATTTAAGGGAGCAAATTCTTCAATTCAGAATTTTGTGTAACAGTGCCATAGTGACTGTTTCAAGTTGTTTTGTTTTATTTTATTTGCCTTTTTATATTTAATTGTATTTGCCTTTTTATTTTAAAGGGGACTGGAGTGTAGAAAGGAAAGTAGGGTTAAGAGACAGAGGAACAGGACGTGGCCAACAGCTCTTACATGTTCTGAGCATGTGTTTGGTCCACAGTACCTCAACTCTAAAGAAAGTATTTTTTAAATAGAAAAGAGCCTTCAGTCTTGGCCTGGAAGAAGGGTCGTGAGCATGGTAGACACTGAGCCCTTTAACAAAACCATTGATTTCAAAGAGTGCCCCACTCAGCTTGAATATTCCACATGCTTGGCTCTTGGCATCAGGTGGAGTAGAAGTGAAGAGGTTGCAGAAGGAGCACTCCGCCAGCCATTCCTCCCCGCTCTCCTCCACCTTTTCATTAGCCTCGCAGCCCTCGCTTCTTATGGAGCACCGGCCCACATCAGCAGTAGTGGTGCCCTGTGCAAGACCCTCGGGTCCTTCCACTTAAAGAGGCCCCGTTCCAAGTTGGCAGTCGAAATTGGCCTCGATTTGCAGCATGATACCTGGCTGAAACAAAATACACTATGAAGCTCTCTAGCAATGCCTTTATGTGAGAAAGCACTTTAAGCATTATTTAGCAGCCTGTCCTTTTTTTAAAGAAAAGAAGACAGTGGAGTATTGTGATCTAAGCTGAGAAGGTTGGCCCTTTCCTGCTGGGTTTCTTTCCAAGGCTTGCTTTGATAAGGTACCTCTCAAATAAAGTGATGCTATCACAGGGGAATTACATGATGAAGTGGATTCTCTGGCTTGGGTGTTCTGGCCTGAGACGTGTGAGCCAACAGCGTAGTTTTCAATCACTTTTGGCACTTTTGTCCATTACATGGTGCCATGTTGGTCAGTTTTTGTTTTAGTCATTTGTTTTGTCTTTTGATGAACATATCCTTTAAAGTAAGTCAATATTTCATCATTTCATAATAGTTAATTTTATACTGACTATAGTGTCTAATTTTTCTTGATGAAAATGTATGTATAATGTCTTGTAGCATTATTATTATAATTATTATTTGCTTTTACATTTGTTATTTTTTGTGTAAATTAATTTAGCAGATGTTTTTATCGAAGGCAACTTACATATGAAGAATACAGCAAAACAATTCATCATAAGGAGGATGAAATTTGTCTTTGTTTTTTAGTATCACTGACAAAATCATACAAAGTTATTAATCAACATTTTCTTAGTTATTTCATTCGATGAATCTAATTGCCTATGGCACAGTAGTACCTAGCTAGTCTTCTCAGAGGTCGCTGATTCAGATCTGAGGTAGGCTGATGATAAGCTCTTGGCCCTTGGCCTTAGCAGGCTTGGAGAAACAACCCTATTGGGCTGTGGCATCATTGGAGCCTCCCTGGTATCCACTGGCTGGAGACAGGCAGATTTGCCTTTTAAACTAGATTCACTTTCACTGACTGACTTCGAGAAAGCTGGCAGCCGATCTCGTCTACTTGAGACACTGGCTGCCCACCCAGCCCCCAGACCATTACCCTTGGACTAGTGTTCTCGGCTGGCACTTGACCTGCCCATGGGTCACATGACATATCACAAGCACAGAACGAGAGAGAGAGAGAGAGAGAGAGAGAGAGAGAGAGCCTTGGACGATAATGACCCCCTCCATGACTCTTATTGCACTATTTGAAATCTGTTCAGTTGCGTTCTTTATTCGCTTCTGCCACAGGGTGGGATTGAATTTCCTGGCTACATCACAATGTGCTGTGGTCAGTCAGAAGTGAGTGAGGTGGTGGGGGGGGGGTGGAGGATATATGTGTTTACCCCCATGCCTGTGGCTTGATAGCTCCATATGTTTGTGAGAAGATGTGACAGACAGAAGTGGAGGCTGAAAGAGGGCCAATTCCCCTTCCACGGGCATGCTTTATTCAAACCTCTGCTTTTAGAGCCAGAGAGAGTGTTATATACACCAACCACAGTACAAAACACATCTCTCACACTTAACACACACTTTCAGACACACTCATTTCTGTATAAGGTTTCCCGGGCTGTATCTCCAGGGGTTTTTTGTTCAAACCTGTAGTTTTTCATCTGATTCCTATTGTGTTTTCTGCTCGCTCTATCACCCTATTCTGTTCCCCCTATTTCAGTGGTTCCCAAACTTTTTACAGAGACGTACCCCCTTCTCTTCCACTTAGACTGCAGTCACACCTTTTCCATTAAGGAACAATATTTGCCCCCTTATTTTTTACCTTTATAAAATAAATAATGTTTTAAATATTAAAAAAAATATTCAATAGAGAAATATGCAATGATGGTAAAAACATTGCACACAGAGTTTTCGTATCGAAGAGAGTTCAAGTCTTAAATCGATCTCTACGCACAGTCTGTGTCTATAGGCTAATAAGTGCTAAATCCCCACTTTTACAAAGATACATTGTCAAGAACAGCATTCAAGTAGTGCGATTTGCTAAGGCAGCATACTCTGCATGCAGTCTCTCATATGCACGCTGCATGTGTGGATGCAGTCAGTTTTGACTGCAAAAGATGAGGTAATTTGATTGGATGTCATTTATTTATGGCATTTTGCCTGTTAGAAATACATGCTCAGTTTTAATGTTATTTTAAGGTGGGATAGCTGCAATTTTATTTGTGTACCCCCTCTGTCACCTCAAATACCCTAGTTTGGGAGCTTATTTGGCTGCCCTATTATATTGCTTGTTTCTTTTTGGATATGTTTGATCTCATGACGAAAATGTCTTGATAGCTGTATTTACATAAAATGTTGTCTTGTTAAAACCTGTTGAAGTTGGCGTCAACACCCTCTCTCACACACACATATTTTATTGTGCCAGATCACATTGTAAAACACATAATGGCATGTAGAACAATAGTTTGACTAGTCAAGCTTCTCAAGAACATGATATACTTATGAACAATAAAGTAAAATGGCATAACCTTGCGCACAATGCACACCCAGATGAGAAAGGACTGTGCAAGTGTGGGCAAAGATAAAAAAGGGAGAAGGCAAAAAGCCTGAGTGTGAGAGAAAGAGAGACGTTCCAGTGTAAATCCCACTCTGCTCTGGCCAGCTGACTCTTTTGTGAGTGCAGATGTTTGGGCTGAGTGCCGAGGCTGGGTGCAGGCAGGCCCACAGGAACTGTGTTGGCACTTGTCTGGCCTGCCGTTGGGGCGCTCATTGTCTCAACCTGTGCGCATTGTTCACTGTCTACCCCTCCTCTTTTCTCCGACAGGTGATAACTACCCGGTGCAGTTCATTCCATCCACAATGGCAGCTGCTGCCGCGTCAGGACTCAATCCTCTCCAGCTCCAGGTATGTACAGTCACAAAAGAATTTACGGGCAGTGGGCCAAGCCCTCAGCACCGTGTGAGCAAACCAGCTGTATGCTAAATAACAAGTTAGAGCTAAATCACTCACACACCGGTCCACCCCTACAAGCTTAACACCTTCCATCTGCAATATAGCCCGTTTTTACAGCGCAGCCTTGACGCCTATGCATGGGAACCGGGTGTTGCATCAATGAAAGGTATTTCAGGGGCCCCTCGTACCTTAATTGCTTTCTCTGTTGACGCCGTTCTGAGTAACTTTGTGGTATCATATTGATGGAAGAGCTTCCAAGACCCTACGGGCTGCCTTGGGTACATTTTTAGATGCTATCTCCATGTACTTGAATATAGATTCATGTCCTTATTCAAGTTGATCGTGTCACGTTTGTCATTTTAATTGTTTCTTTTAATCCTGATTTTTGCCTTGTGTACTTTGTCATACACATAGAACAAGAGAAGAGGTTATATTGCAGCAACTGATGCCATTAGTCCTTCCTGTTTACTCCATAGAAATTATTTGTTAAAGTTGTGCTTTGAATCTTTTTAAATGCTACTAAGTTCCTTTAAGTTCTTTGAACAAAGACTGCAGGAGCAAATGAACGAGAATAGAAGGCGATACAGCTTGCAGCCCCGTAGTGAATTAATTTATTCATTTTTCCCTCACTTTTTTATTCATAGTTTGTTTTGTCAACAACAGTGGTAAGCGGTTGATAGCAATTAGACATTAAGCTCTCTGATAGCTAGGAATGTTACAAAACAAAGCTGAGAGCGGAGGGAGGAGGACATGCGAGGGAGAGAGGATAGGAGAGTGTTTTGAACCTTTTCTTCTTGCTGATACATGTGCACAATTTGTCCTTCGGAGCTTATCGCTCTCAGCATTAATGAGCCTTGGCAAGTTGGAACAATGCTTGCAGCTGGAGCTAGAAAAGACTTTGCTATAGCATGCGACTTTGGGGAGAACAATCATCTGTGTTGAAGGTGTGGAATGCGTCTATTCATGTTAAAGTGTATGTAAAAATGTGTGCGCTTGTATGAGTGAGCTAAATGGGGAGGGAGCAAAAACTGATTGAAAACCATTTAGATCTGTACATGTATGCGTGCCTTGCCTCCTCCTAATGAGTAAGCTGCGGTGGTGTAACCAGGGCCCGTTCCGTCTATTTATAGCGTTCCTGATGGGTCAGCTCGAGTCTGGGATAGTCATATATCAGGAGGCACCGAGACCCCTCAGCCATTCATTGTGATAATACATTTAACCCTGGGAATGGGCTGAGAGCAAGCCTCTGAGTCCATGACTTCGCTGACCTTTAGAAAATACAGTAAACACAAATGAGTTGCATTCCCATTAATTGAAGTTTGTCTGTCAGCCGAAGATTTAGCTGAGCAGATTGGTATTTACTCTTGGTATCCTTCAGTCTAAGAAAGCCCGGCTAGTCAAACATACCCTTTCCACCGCAACTGAGCAGCTATCATCACGAGGAAGATGATTAAAAACGATCAGGACGTAGATAGGGAAGATGAATCTCATTCCGAGTGCAACAATAATGCCATTAGTGCTGGTGTTACTCCGGTCTGTGTAAGACCCAGAAGTTGTGTTCAGAAGTTCACTTTGAGGACAAAAGGACAGGCAAAACATTATTTTGAAAGAAAATGACAGCACACAGATGCAGATGATGTTGTAATTTAGTGGGGAAGGGCGATTTGGATTGATTTGTTCGGCGGTTAGCACGTGTTATCATGTGGTTGCCGCTGCTTTTGTCTCTCTTCCTTTTTTGAGCAGAAATAACAAGCTTTGAATTCCTGTCTTAAATCAAAGGAAGCAAATCTTTTAAAATATGTCAGATAAATGAGGGCCAGGACTAGGTCAGTGTTAATGAGAGGTATGTATGGATTTGTCTGCTGTGTCTGGGTGATTATCTGTAATGGCAGTATCACTGAGCTCTTGCCGCTTATGCATCACTGATCCGCTCGGTGGGAGTGACCTCACCTATGAGATCCCCACTTCCTGTGCCAGTGGACCCACCCACCCTGTGCCACTGGCTGGGTGCATCTGTCTAATTAGAATATCTTCGCTTGTCAGCAATTCTGGCAAGGTATCATTTTCTCTAATTTGCTCGGTTTAGACTGGGGAAATATATGAACCTTAAAAAATGCTCTGATTGGAAAGGAATTAATTCCCACAATGCCGTGCTCGGTCATGCAGGAAGAGGGACGGCCGCTCTGCCAGTCTTAATGTTGTCGATGCTACCGCTCGCAATTTTACCATGTCATAACAGTAAGTGGGCTGGCTGTGGAATCTCTCTTTCTCTCTTTCTCTCTCCGTCCTGTCTCTTCCCCGTCACCCTGGCCCGTCCGCAGGCTAACAAAAGGCCTCAGGTCCTGGGGAGTGGAAATGAAAGCGGCCAGGCGATCTAAGAGCGTAATTTGCTTGTCAATACATTTCCCTCGACTGGCGGCACACGCGTACATGTGCCCGCTTGTCACCCCGTGTCCCAACATGGCCAGTAATTTCGTTCAATGCTTCCCTGACAGATTGGCCCTTGTCTGCAAGTCACCAGAGAAAAGCCGCTCAAACTATTCCCCAGACCGCATGCCTCTCTTCATTAAGAACCTCTCAGGGTTCAGGATGAGCTGAGGCATGGCCTCCAAACAATGGCTCCATCCCCCGGCATTGCCTCCCTATTAGAAGTGACACCTCTCACCTCCAGGCGGAAATTGTTTTCGGATGGTAGCCGTATGGCCAGACAGTCTAAAAGGAATTATCCTAATTCTACAAAAGAATTCGATTTTATTTTTTGTCTGTTTGAATTGGCATTTAATTTGCTAGCGTACAAGATCACCTTACATCAATTGCTTAGAGGAAAACAATTTCCTTAAAGCCATTCTCTCCTTGATATATTGTTTTGCCACAAGTTCTATACAAATCTCGAGTCTTGTGAGAGGCCTGCTTTTTATCATTGTAAGCAGTCTTTTGGGTTTAAGCAGTCCTAAAATAAAACATCATGGGATAAAGCAGAACATCTGGGTTTCCCCGTGGCATATAATAGAGGGAGCAAACACAAATAGGACATGCTGGTCTCTCTTTTACTCTTTTCTTTTCTCCCTCCTTTCATTATTTCCTAATCCTTGTCTCTTTTCATCTTTTGTAAATTAATTTACTGTTTTTGAATTTAAAGGGCATATTTAAACATGTTTTTATATATTCTGGGGTATATTTCAACTGTAGTCTCTTAGTTTGTTTGTTTTTTTTCAGACCCCAAACAGGACATTAGGGGTTAAGTCTGTAGAGCTTTTCTCTAGCTAAAGGTGCTTTGTTTCATGCTATCATTACTGCCAACACATTTGAAGACTGTAATTGAGAGTCATGGAAACTTCTCTGAAACTTCTGCTGGGGTTGAGAAGACGAAGGAAGAGAGGAAATACTGTGTTATCTTTTGTTTGGATGCTCATGTCTCTGCATTCCGGATGTGTGGAGGGAGCAGGGCTTTCTGCCATGGCTAACAAGTGGAGCACTTTTGACTATGAGCTGCAGAAATGAGAGCGAACAGCTGCTTGTGTGATTGAGGAGGAGAGGAGAGAAAGAAGGAGAGGGAAAAGGAGTGGCGCGTGCTGTGCGAGACAGACTCCGGAGAGATAGCCAGAAGACGAGAGGCGGTATGAGCACAGGGCAGAGGCTCTAATGGGAGGGATAGGTGGACATCTGGATGGACAGAATTGTAAAACAGAGAGGCAAGTAAACAGATAGCAAGAGATGCAAACCATGTAGCTTAAGATGACCACCTGGGTTGATTAGCGTTGGCTTGTATAGCAGAAATGCGCAGGACACATCATACCTTTCAAGTTAGTGAAACTATGTAAGGAAAGAGAAGGAAAAAACGAATTGGATGGGTTGAGATGGGGGAAGGGAGAAAAGAACGAGGAGCAGGCTGGGCGCCAGCAGATGGGACAGATGTCTGGCCATACTGGAAAGCATTGGCGCAGCGCACTAGCGCACCCCTGCTTCCCTTTCTGACATCTGGGCCAGCCTGGGTCAGCCCGCCTGCCTTGGGCAATGAGCCTGGACAAGCCTTGTGGCAAACGGGCGCGGGCGCCCCAATGCTACTGAAATGGCAGAGTCGGCCATGCGGCAGTAACACAGTCCTCTCTCCATGCTACCGCTCAGCTGTGCCCATACAGAGAGCTGAGGAGAACACACAAACACAAGAGCCTTAGTGTATGTAATTTAGTGTGTGCAGTGTGCTTATGTTTTGACGTATGATAATGTATCAGTGGGGTTTTTGGCCTCGTGGATACGTTTCAGTGAGCTCAGACTGGGGCCTGTGCGAATAAGTTGGAGAGACAGTCATGCACCATTATAGCTAGAAGCACTAAAATTGGCCAAATCTGCCACTGTATTTCACAGCATCTGCCAGAGAGCAGTCGGCCCCTCTCTTTAAGAACAAACAAGAGACTCCAGTTGTTGTTTTTTTTTCCTTGCATGATGGCCTATTTGCCTATTACATGTGCTGAAATCTAGAGTTTCATGAGCCATTTCGGTTTGCGGTCTCATTCCGTTAGATACCAAGGACAAAAATTCAGAAACTATGCACACTGTGAACACTATGAAGGTAAAAGTTTGGTCAGAAAGGGATTTTATAATTTTTTTTAATTTTTACCTCATTCATCAAAGATGCATTAAATTGTGCTACAATGATTTAATACATTCAATATATTTACATTATAATCAGACACTGAAGACGAGTAATGGCTGCTGAAAATTCAGCTTTGCCATCACAGGAAAAAATGACAGTTTATGTGTAATAAAATAGAAAACAGTTATTTCAATTGTAAAAATATTTTACAAAATCACTGTTTTTATTGTATTTTGGATCAAATAAAAGTAGTCCTTTTGAAAACACTTAATAAAAATTTAACCCTAAACTCCAAACTTTTGAATGGTAGAGTGCATCATTTTCTAACAGTAATTCTTTGGAATTAAGACAATTGTGTGTTTACAACTAACTTTGAGCATATGTGACATTGTGTTGTGTTACATTAGTTTTTTTTTATTTTCTTTTTTAAAGCTTTGTTTATAGTTTTAATAATTGAGTATAGACAAGAAAGTTTGGGTGGAGAGGGAGAATGGGATTGCAGCTCAACCCAGGTCAGACTGAAAATTTTACAGTACATGTGTGCACAGCTCACTGCACCACAGCTCTGATTATAACATCAGTGTTTTTACATTGTGTAAAACAGTGTCTTTGAACGCTATTTGACTAAAAAAAAAAGCGTAACTTTCTTAGCCGTGCCTTTTCCGTATATAAACAGTTTATCCTGAGCGTTTACATACCTCTACACAGAGGTGGAGCACTGAATTGGCTCTCCGAGACACTTGAAAGCAAAGTATCCCTGAGCGCTGATGCATCCAGCAGTGTGGTCTGAAAGTGTCGGGTAATCTGGATGATCTGCAAATACTGTTGTTGCAAGCAGAAATGTTGGGTTCTCTCATTTAACCTTTTCTCTCTCCAGAGGGGTTGCTTTTAATTATCAGAGGCTAACCGCCTGACCTTGGGCCGGACCCCACTCATTTGGAATCCACGGAGTGTGAGATGGGCTTGGCTCATATGTGCGAGAGAGGGAGGCGAGGAAGATATTAGTCGGGCTGCGTGTGTGTGTGTCGCTTGAAGTGTGAGGTCCGCGGGCGAGCGAATTGAAAAGCCCTATTTCCCGAGCCCCTCTCTCTCTAACTAAGCTGTATAGCAGCGAGTCATTTAATGCTCAAGTGGACAAAGGTATTACCTGAGTCACTGGGGTGGATCAAGCCTTTTCTCTGCAGGCCTCTCTGAAACCACATGCTGAGAGCAGCTCAACATCTCTGCCTCTCTTTTTCTTTAGCTCTCTTTAGGCCTCTCTCGTTCTCTCCGGCCCCACTAGTGTTCTGTCCCCATTGGCTCCCATTTCCTCTGAGCCAGCAGCTTCAGTACACACTGTAATAGCTCTCCACTGTGTGAGATTGCTGCTTATACACCACTTTGTATGTCTGTTGGTGTTAGCGCACACATGTGTGTTTTGTGTGTGTGTCGAGGTAGTGGTTGATCCAGTGCTCATCTTTTGTTCATCTTGTATCAAAACCAGTTACCAAATTGAGGAAAGTTTGGATCGTGTCAAAAAAACATTATTATATTATATTAAACACATTAACAGCACATACAATGCTCCACAATCATTGTTTTAAGCGTGCCAGTAGAAAGTATCATTTTTTTAGATTTTCTTTTTGCAAATAGTGTTTAAATTCAGAAAGATTTGTGAATAAGCAAAGAGTCCTACAGTAGATGGTATAGCACAGACGTCAGAATGTGTACGCATTCTTGAAAAGATCAGACTTTACTTTTGTAGCTATATTTTAAGCATTAATAGACAGTGATAACTCAGACTGATAGGATGATGGGATCAACCATGCTCAGCCTTTTAGTTTTGTGGGGCAGGGGGCATGGAGCCAGCTTGTCCCGGCTGCCACGTTCCCTGTTCGGCCATTGACTTTCAGCGTGACCCTCATTAGCGTTGGCCCTGTCTGCTGTGGAGACCCTGCAGTATGGCTGGAGGAGAGGCAGAGGAGGCCCAATGGAGCCCTGCATTACATGCCCTTCAGACAGTCTACCACATGTGAACTCACACCACATCAGCAGTCTCTTTCTCTCTGTGTGTCTCCTTTTGTCTTTTTTCTCACCTTTCAGCATCAAATAACATGGCCTTATTACACACGCCACATTGTGCACAGCTTGGTGTGATGGCGGGCACAAATGAGAGGGTTGAGAGTCCTCTCCCTTCCTGTCCTTGACGATAAGAAGTGAGCTTCATGTCACACCTTTCTGTTAGTATTTATTGTTATTTTGCCACATCTTTCTGGCTGAGAGCATCCAGACAGCTTTACTCCTAACCCTGTGGCTTTGACCCATTAATCAGGCCTCACAAAAGGCAGTCTGACTGGCTCTAATTTGAAGCAAAAGCCAATTACGCTTTTTTTTTCCCGGAACAATAAAGTTCTTCCCACGCAAGGTCAGAGTCCCTCTGCCCATCCACATCAGCAGTTGGTTGCTGTTAACAAACATCTGTCCGGCAGACTGGGCCGAGGGCTTCCTTTCTATTCACAAGCACACAAACTCAGTCAAATTCACACACTCACATGCACTTACTACCTATAGAGAAAAAAGAATAGCGATTGTGTTTTTAACTTCGCAGGACAAAGGCTTTCTGTTTACCAGGCTGGCGAACTACGCTATCACTGCGTGAACCTAATCAGCCTGCCATTTCCGCTGTCCGTGTGCCGGCGCTTGCCCCAGGTCTCCCTCAGAAGAATGACCCTTTTGTGCAGCACTAATGTGCAAGCGTTTAACTTTGGTACCGGAGAGCATTTTAGTGTTTATATCTCCTGATACATGTAGACACAAAGCCCTTTGTCTGGCCTCAGGTTTTTCTGTATGAGTGGCTGAGGTGGGGCAGGCCACTAATGCTGGTGCCACTTTTTTCCATTTCAGACAAATGGAGTCCTTATGTAGCCCAGTAAGGAAAGGAAATGAGAGCAGAGAGAGGGCAAACATGCTTGGGTACATACGCATTTAAAAAAAAAAAAAGAAGAAAAAAAAAACCTTTATGCTTTTTTTGGGTTGAAATACAACGACTGTGGCTGTAAAAACAAATGGATAATATCACTGGACCACTATTTTTAGAGGAGACTAAAAGAATTGGCCTAAATGTTGGCATTGTAGTTTTGGGCTTGTCAAATCATAAAGTGGGGAAAATATAGTACCACTTAGTCTGATTTATTGTGAGAACTATTCATTAAGTTGTGATATTTTAAGACTGAAATGTCTTTATTTTTACATTTGTTTTTAAATGTGTGATCCAGTCATTTATTACCTTTTGATTTTTTGTTTGTGTGTTTTGGTAAAATATTATTGAATTAATCAAATTATTCAAAATGATACACTGTAAGAAAAAAACTATGAAGAAAAACAGATAATGTTGTGCTAGAAAATTACTGGCAGCCTACCTTTTTAGGTTTACGGATATTACCTTCAACCCTAAAACACAACACAATACAACAAAAAATGGGTCAAACACCTATTAAAAAAAAAGAAAAAAAGAATATTCTTTGATATTGGCTCGGTACATATTTTTGCAGACTTTGGTTTAGAATATAATTAGAAAAAATATATAAAATTATGGCTTGTATTTGTACAATCAACATCAAAATAAAAATATAAAAATTATTATTATATTGTGTGCTATACACAAGAAGCTGTGTATAATGAACATGAAATCATAACAAAATTAACGCACTGCTAGAACAGTAATATTTTACTATTATTTATGTAGTATTACAGGTTTTAATTAGTAATATTTTTAATTAGCTTTATTTTTTGTTTTTATTTTTTGTTTTAGTTCAGTTAACTAAAGTTAACTTAGTTTTTATTTATTTCCAGCTAGTACTTTTAGTGATTAAATTTAACCTTATTGTAGTTAGATGCAAATTCAACATTTCTAATTGTAAGTTTTGAGTTTCATTTTAGTCTTACTCTACAGTGTGCTGATATGGTAGATTTTAAAAGTTAGTATATTTCGTTAGTTTGAAATTTGTTGTCCACCAATGAGGGCATTCTTACTTTTTCAAGTCTTTGTTTCATGCATATTCAGTGTTTTTAGAGCTGATTTTATGTAATATTATGTCCCATGCATTGGTTAATTTTTTGACCCTGGTGTGATTCCCCGTACTTAATGTGAGAGACAAAAGACAATAAGCATTTACCTGCTTGTCAATCAATATTTGCCTGAGGGAAAGCAGCAGAAGTGTGATTGTTTTAAGCATCTATGAATAATACACCCCACTAAAACAAATATCGATAATGTTGTACAATTTGATATTCTAACCCAGGATTTTTTATTTAATTGATCCTTTTGATCTAACGCTGCTTTGTTTTTTTTAATAGGGCTGTTATTGCTTTTTTTTCTGCCTGGTGTCTGCGTATTAGCAATGTGTTGAAGTAAAAAATCATTCTCAATAGGTTATGACAGACAGTCAGTCTCAGAGCTGAAATCTAAACCTCTCTCACACACTTTCTCCACTCAGTGCGATAAGTGATTGACACGTTTCACTTCAGCATGCTGAACGTGTGCTGCTGGAAGGTTGCTGATGTTAGCGAGCGTGTTGACCGTGAGCCAGTGAAAATAAGCAGAAGAACACAAATTCTTTTTTTCAGTCTTTCTTTCTTAATGAATGTCTTTGATATAACGCATAATGGAAACTCGACTAACTTCGGGGGAACATGCTCTGTGCCATCATAGAGGGAAGTTCAGGTGTCTGAGTAGCGACTCGAAAAGGCGCCAATTAAAGTCAAAGAGGCTTACTTGAGGGAGCGAGGGGAAGGAAATCAGATCTTAGAAGAAGCTAAGCTTCAGTCTGCAAATTTTGTGTGATGAGTGGAAAGACGAGTGGCTCCAACTCTCTTGTATGCGAGCCATTGCTGTGTGGTTTTTTGGGGCTGCTGTCTCTCCCTGGATCCAGGCTTTGATATACAGTTAGACCTTTGATGGAGCTTCTATGCCGGGATGGAAAGGGAAAAAGAAATGCAAGGGAGAGAAGAAAAGAGAGAATAAAGGCTTTGAATGGTGTCTGGCTTTGGATGTTAATGCTTGTGGGTTGTCTCCCTCCTTACAGCAACTCTACGCCGCCCAGCTGGCCAGCATGCAGGTCTCTCCAGGAGCCAAGATGCCTCCGCTGCCCCAGCCCCTCAATTCTGCTGGGCCGATCTCTCCGTCTGGCTTGAAGAACGAGAAGAGGTCCTCAACCCCCCTGGCTCAAGTCAAGGTACAGTCCCGGCCCAGTCTGGTGCGAGTGGAGTGGTGCTTGACCTAGTCTTCTCCACTTCCTTGTTCACTAAATCAGCTGTGGTAGGTACAGCAGCGAGCGAGCGAGAGCTCGCCACCGGTTCTCCTGCTCCGAGCCCATCAATCTGGGCTGCTTTTACAAGACACCCGCTCTCTCAAGCAGAACTCTGTGGACAGGGTTGCTATGGCTTTCCCTGCTCCTGGAGAGCAATTTTTGGAACACATGGTTTCTCATGACAGAGACTGGCCCACATTTTCGTGCATGTTACATTTAACTTGGACAGAACAGAGGCAATGACATCAGAGTCACATAATCTAAATATATTGATGAGGCTACAATGATGTGATGACTGCCTTTTGTTTCTTTTATAAGATCAACAGTCGGGTGCTTCGAAGCATATAGTGCTTTTCCATCAGTCTTCACCGATATATATCATCATTTTGCTTTTTTGTGCTGCGGCTGTAACCTAAAACACTTGCACATTTGGAAAAGTTTAGTTTAATATCACAATAGAACAGGGGTAAATCATTGAGCTGAACAGTAGTGTGTGCGTAGCGGCCGTAATCCTCTTCAGTTGCTCAGCTAAGCTGCTCCTCCGGGGCTTTTGGAGCTCTGCCCTTGGAGAGCGCCGCCATATATCAACATCTCAAAGCATACGGTAAGATCATTGGCAATTACACTGAGCCAGAATTCAGAGTCGGACGGGCATTTTTAGACACTCTACTTCAGTTCGTTTAGCCAACACATGTTGTATGAGATATGTTATCTTACTATTGATCAAAGATGTTGCGTGATTTTTGCCCCGTTAACTCCATATGTAGATACGCTGTGCTTAATTAGCTAGCAATCTGTTTGTTTGTCTAGTTGAAGCGTAATTGAACGACAAACTGTTATTGGCAGTCAGATTTGCAAAGAGCTGGGGGCAGTCTCTGTATGTGGCCCATCTGTTTGGACAGGACAACACTGCCAGTGAAATCTTTTTCTAGCCTACACAAGATGCATTAATATGATTAGATGTGCTTTTAAAGTTGTTCTGGTGATGATGTTATTTTGACACAGTATGTATTGTGTCTTACTCGTCAGCTAGCATATACACTACTGTTTAAAAGTTTTGGGGCCAGTACGAATTTTTGATATTGCATTTTTTATAGGAGATTCTTACTATATGCTCATCAAGGCTGCATTTATTTGATTTTAAAAATAAAACAGCAATTTTGTGAAATATTATTACAATTAAAATCAAGAGTTTTCTGTTTTATTATATTTTAAAATGCATTCCTGTGATGGCAAAGTAGAATTTTTAGCAGCAATTACTCCAGTCTTCAGTGTCACATGATCCTTCAGAAATCATTCTGTGTTGATTTGGTGCTCAAGAATTTTTTCTTATTATCATCAATGTAGAAACAGTTGTGCTGCTTAAATTTTTTTTGGAAACCGTGATAAATTATTTTCAGGATTGTTTTAATACAAAGGTCAAAAGAAGAATATTTATTTGAAGTAAATAAAAAAACTTTTGTAACATTATAAATGTCTACTTTCACTTTTGATCAGTTTAATCCTTGCTGAATAAAATCAAGCTAATTTAATTTCTGCAAAAAAAAAAAAAAAAAAAAAACAGAGCGCAAATTAGAGCTGTTCTCCTCATAGGGATCACATTTGTTCACCACAAAGACAACAGAATACACACACTTAATTGTAATACATTCAGCCACAATAGCAACAAGCTCTCTAGCCTGATTGCATTTGTTTGAAACAGGATGTATTAGCTGTTAACCGTTTCTCTGGAGCCTGAGAGCAGGTGAGAAGATAAAGATGTGTGCTCAGACAGAGAGGGTTTTAATTAGCCCGAACAAAGCCTGGCCCTCACTGCACTAAGGAGCTACAGCATGGCACAGAGCCTGGCTATGAATACAGAACCCATGTCTTGGAGGAGTCGGACTAATTAGTCTACAGTAATAGCCTCTGGTGCATTGTCTTTTATGTAAGGTGGAAAGCATCTCTATTGGACATCCCTGTTTTAACAGAAGCTTTGTGTCTTTTATGTAGGAGGAGGGAACGCAGCCTCTCAACCTGTCTGCCCGGCCCAAAACAGCTGAGCCCGTCAAATCCCCCACATCCCCGACACAGAGCCTCTTTCCAGGCAGCAAGAGCAGCCCGAACAGCCTGTCCAAGAGCGGAGGCATCCCCAGTCCTATCGGAGGAATGGGACGTGGCTCGTCTCTGGGTAACACTTTGTATTTTGCCTGCTTTTACAGTTCTATGTAGTGAGATATTTTATAATTAACATCCTCACAACTGAGAGACTAATTGTATATTTCGGATTCTTTGTAGTGTGGAATCAGAGAGGGAACTTGACAAACTCCTTTTAGACCCTGCCATTTTGACGCAGTAAAGATTAACGGATACCATTGCTGTATATTTGTTTTCAAAGCTTGTAGTTCATCTCTCATATTAAGATTTTTTTTTTTTTTTTTGGAAGCTGCTACTAACAGTTACTAAAAACAGTCTTTCATTAAAACGACACTATGTTGCTCATTTCCCTCCTCCTCTTGGAGTTGGGCTTTGAACACAGGCTTGGTGTTTGTTTTTCTACTATTTCCGAGATTTAACTGCCATCCCGCCTCACCTCACTTTGATCTGCTAATTACAGAAAGGCGACACACACTGAGATTGCTCCCTTAGTTTCCTGCTCCCCCCACACATGGAGTCGCCACACTTATAATGCACACATGCAGACTGTACTCACAAGACCTCCTACAGTATATTGTGTTTCACAATACGGAATATGTGTATTTGTATGTAAACCAAAGGTATTTGTCTTCACAGACATCCTGTCCAGCCTGAACTCAACAGCACTGTTTGGAGATCAGGATGCAGTGATGAAGGCCATCCAGGAAGCGAGGAAGATGAGGGAGCAGATTCAGAGAGAGCAGCTTCAGCATCATCAGCAGGGAATGGAGGCCAAGCTGTCTGCCCTCTCCAGCATGGGCCTAAACAACTGCAGGGCTGATAAGGTGAGTGTGACTCCTGTGAACTGTGTTGGGTTACTACAGGGATTTTGGATTCTGGAATTGCTTGAATTGGAGTGTAACCAACTTTTTTATGATTTTAACAAAAAAAAGTAATGAGATCATTTTATTTAAAAAAAAAAAAAAAAAAGAGCAGGGCAAACAGGAAAGAGTGTCAAATTTCATGAACTACTCTTTTATCTTTTACCAACAACACAGAGTCTCACTGATATTCATGCATAAAAATGATAATTATAAAAATTTACCAAAAAAGAGAGAAAAAAATCATTTTAGGGAGACCACTGTAATACACTGTAATCCACTGTAGCAAATAATAATAGTAATAATAATTTTTGAGTTATACAATTAAACCAGGCAATTAGTAATTAGTTTTTCATAAAATGAAAGAAAACATTGTATGTGAGACTTTTTGTGTTGATAAATGTGTAGTTTAAGAAATATCTTGCGCTTTTCTCTTTATTTCATTGTCAAAATTGTACAAAATCATTCTTGCAGGGAAGAAATCAAAGTAATGAACTCACAACCCAATTTTATTCATGCAATTTGCAATCAATAGCAGATTCCATTGCAGAAGTATATAGCCAACACAACCGACTCTTGTTCCTGCCTTTTTCGCCTGAGGGTACAACAACAGCCAAAGCTCAAGGACTTGAGCCCACAGTGTTTTTTTCAGACATGATCTTTAAAACCAATCAAGGTCTTTGAAGCACGTCCAGAGGAGTGCCTTTGATTGACATTGGCAGGGTAGATGGTGGATGAGTGTGTGTGTTTGCATTTGTGAGCAAGGAGGACCATCGTAGTCCTCTGGTGCCTGGCCTGTGCGGGTTCAAACTGTGATGTCTCTGCCCAATTAAAGCATACAGGCAGCCCTCTTCAGCCCCTGGTGTGGGACAGGCCCACTTTGTACCGGGAGCAGGCATTCTCTCAGGGATTCCTTTTAAAAATATCTTCAATCAATGAGTCAATCAAGTAGCAGAAAAACAGACACCACTACCATCTGATTGATGCCATATTGCCAGTTGGCTGTGAGACGCAGGCAGGAACTGGGAGTGGAGGCTCATTAATTTTTCACCACCTGATTACTTTCAACCAGCATCTTAAAGTAGGTCAATGTATATGTAAAAAAGTAGAGGGACTATTTTTCAATCAACTTAGAAGTCAGGGCGAAAGATGTGCCCCGATGTGGGTGGCATCGGAGGAAACTCTGAGACCCAAGCGCATCCTCGATAAAGGCTGAGCTTAGTCATTTTTATATTATTGCTGCTTCTCACAGCAATTTACAATTCCTCTTTACTGCTCAGAATGGCATTGTGGAAGTCCTAATCCTGTTTTCTCAAACACAATGCCCAACTCTAAGCCATTATAATCGGAGATATCACCTAAGCCAGTGCATTACGCGCCATTCTTTTGAGATTTCACACTCTTTGTTCGTGTTCTTTGGAGGTGGATGCGGTATGTGAACATGCAGCCATCACCTGTGGCTGTCTCCCTCCCCACCTTTTTCCTTATTCTACATTCACCAGCCTCAACTCATCCTCTCCTTCCCTCTTTACCTCCAAAAATTGCTCTGGGGTTAGCTCATGGTCAGCCAAATGCGAGAATATGCCGCTACATGACATGAATGTTGCTCCAGCAATGGCTGAAAAGGCACGTTTGTCAACAGGCAGCACACACCTACGGCTGCATTGTTCTTAGCAGGCCGAGCTTAACGCCTTTTTTTCCTATTCTTTTGTCTGACTTGGGTTTTGTCTTCACACGATTGTAAGGCCCTACCTTTTCACGTGGTTATTTGTACGTCTCGGCTCAGGTGAACCTTATGTGTTTTTCTAAGTGGGGAGGAAATCAGTTTGGAGGTGGCCTGTCTACCCCCCCCCCCATCCATCCCCCCACCCCAAAGAAAAAGACATTAAGCTTGTGGCTAAATGTGTTTTCCCTAAAGGACTTTGATGTCAGGGCAAGGTAATTCTGGACAGCCAGCGGCGCAAAGAAAGGGGCAGAGGAGGGAATGACAAATAATAATTAGGTGCTCTATCAGTGTGAAAATATGACCAGTATGCTTGGGTTATCATTGTTGCTATAGGTCACAGAGCACATCACAAAGACTCCCTCGTTTTTTGAAGTATCATTTGCAAAGACTTTCTCGTTCTTTATTTCTTTCTTTCCATCTGAGTTTTCAGTTGCTCCCATATCTGAGAATGCAAGTTTATGACCTTAAAATGCGATGGAAGAAAATGGCAGGCCTCTTTTGTACTGTAGCCTCGCTCAGAAGACTGCCTGCAAATGATGATATCATAAAGGCAGCTCCACCTCAGTCTGTTGCTAAGCCAAACAGACGTATTGATGTTGCAAACAACCAGAGGCCAAACAGAAGCTGTATTTTCCTCCTCATATGTTCCTCATATGTCTCTGAAGTTCAAACGAATGGTACTGAGCTAATTCTAATGCAGACATTCATTCTCAGCATAATATGAAGAAGATCCCTCTAATTTTGGTATTGGTACAAGGCCTGATTCAAAGTTTTAATCGAATGAATTCCATGAAATTAAATCACATTAATCAGAATCAATTTGCATTGATCGATATTTGCTGAGAAAAAATGAAGATCATTTTTTAATAGACTTTACTTTTTTTACTTTATATTGTTGTTTTACTTTGGATTATCTTTGAATTTTTGGTCACAATTTAGATTAGGGTCCAGGTCTCACTATTAAATAACTAATAACTATGACTTTTGACTCAATAAACTCCTAATTACTGCTTATTAATAGTTTGTAAGGTAGTTGTTAAGTTTAGGTATTGGGTATTATTAAGGCATGTAGAATATGGTATTGCCGAGTAAGGCAATAATATGTGTTTTATAAGTATTAATAAACAGCCAATATCCTAGTAATATGCATACTAATAAGAAATTAGATAATAGTGAGAATTGGACCCTAAAGTAAAGTGTTAGCAAATGTTTTAGTCAAGACTCAGGGGGCTGTTCACATACTGTATGACACATTCTTACATTTTGTCTGCAATATTTCAATTGTTGTTAATATTTTATTTATTGTAAATTTTGTTCTATGTATACATGCAGACTGACATCTTTGGATGTTCTCACCTTTCACCTCTTTAAAGATACTGCATAAATTGAAAAGTATTTTACATTTGAAAAATATATCTAGTTGTTGCACAGTTAACACATAGATCAGGGGCATGATCATTATTTTATTTTTTATTATTATTGTATTTTTTTAAATTATTAATTGATAAATTGTTTCATATCATCTTAGAATGCTTCATTGATACCTAAAAGCCAGTTGTAAAGTTAAGGCCACAGTAATGCCCTCTAGCCATATGTTTCTGAGGGGACACTTTACATGTCATGGGAAGAGCTACTACAGCCATGTACAAAACGGTAATGAACCGCCTGCTGTATATCACCCAGCTCTGCCAGCAGTCAGACAGTTGGCCTGTGCCTGCTGCTCGCGCCTAACGGACGGAAAAAAAAAGGCCTCTAAGTGTTCCAGATAAAAGCTTTCACTTTGGTCAGTTTCAGAATATTAATATTTCAGCACATCGCCTCACCTGACATAAATACTGAACGCCCTTTAATAACTGCCTTCCAGTCTGCTGTTTGGAAGTTTATCATAGTGAAAGCTTACGTGGAAGATTCTGGAAAGGTAACATAAATGGGATTAAGGAGAGGTTAAAATCATCTACTGGGGCTGTTGGTGGGGGATATTAAATATTGATTTATCCCGGTGTAACGACTGAGCTGAAGAGTGAGGCTAAGTGCTGCTTACAGATGGATCAATTCATCTTTTAATACAAAGTGTGTCCGTAGAACACAATGGAATGACCTGCATTCCTTTTTCTCTCACATAGAGCAATTTCACTCTCTCTGAGATGGAAGAGCATCTCCTTTGAGCCTCCTGTCTTTTAGGTGCATGTGTAAAATATTCATGTTTCATGCTTGTTTTCTATTTGTCTTTTTTTTTCTTTGATGTCCCATCAGTAAAAGAAAGCTTTTATGGGACCTCCAACAATTTGCCTTTTTTTTCAAATATTTATTAAAAGTACATTGTCTACAGAGGGCAGTTATACTATTGTATTATTTATTCCCTGCTCAAAGTACATTTTTTCCTCCATGGAAAGGACACTGCATTGCACATTTCTAGATCAGTTTTATGCACTAGTTTTAAACTACTTTGTTTGATTTTACATTTTCAAATTGAATTTCACAAACCACCTAATGATAAGGTTCCACTCTGGAAAGAGCCCAGATTTTGATTTCAGATATTTCGCCCTTGCTAATAACCTACTTTTTGACAGATGTTGTAGTCCGATGGGGTCTGGCAAGGAGATAAAATATATTCTTGTGCTGACACTTCCCAAACTGGAATCAAAGGGTGAAAGGCCAGTGTATTAACCTATTGAGCATACGCCGGCCCCCCTGCCCCCTCCTCTCACCTACATTATTGATGAGTGGAATATTCACTTTTCTCAAATCCCAGAGCACTGGGCCACAAACATTTAAATGGAGCTTTGCTCACTCTCCTCGAAATCCTCACCCCCTACCTTTAGACCCGAAGCCAATGTTTGCTCTCGTTCCCTCCCCGCGTGTATGTGTTAGGGGCCTATTCACGCTTCCCTTTACAAAGACTTGGGGTATAATCTTGTCTGGTCTGCAGCCCTGGAAGCAATTTTCTACCCCTTTTTCTGCTGCTGTCTTGGAAATTGCCAGCATAGGTTATTTTTGGCCGCAAAATAAATCCTGCCGTACATGGCTTTGGCCGTCCAAAATTTGATTATATTCTGAACTCAAGCACAGCCCATAGGCAGCGAATGCCATTGTTGAGTATTGCTTACATTAATTCTTTGTTCCATTTGTTTGGGTATATAAATAGCATCTTTTTCCGCAACATGTGAGGTTGGCCGCACGTCTTGAGCTAGTTCTGAAACAATGCCATGCGCTTACTCTCCCGTTATTTTCTCCCTTAAGTAAGACATGACTGAAGCTCAGCTGATTTTACACTGTGGTTGTGTAAAATCACGCAAATGGCCAAAACAGGGTAGTCATTCAAAAATGCAACAAGGCCCTATACTCCAGACCTGCGCAGCTCTGCTTACGCCAGATATCCCGCAACAAAGCCGACATAAAGAATAGGCTACAATGGGTCATTTATGTGGCACCATATTGGGACAAAATCCCTCCGAACAGGTGCATAAAGAACCCTCTGTCTCGCAGATCATGCGATTCCGAGTATCCATTATTATAAATAGATTGCATGATAAGAGCAGAGAAAGCAAGGTCCCTCTTAACAGGTCCTTGAGGACCCAGTGAACAGTTCAGGGTCATTTAAAGCCAGTAAACCCATAGCAAAATCCAGAAGTTATGATCTCAATGCAGCAGAATAGAAAAACAGCACTGCAGAGTTTCTTCTACAGCCGAGAGATGGACACGTATAAAATGCTCCATTTCCCCTGTGATGTCGAAAGGTCAGATGTTGTGTGTAAATTTCTCCATTTTATAAGTGAGCAAGTTGTCAGTTTAACATAGTTATAATATGCAACCGTGCGGGATGTTCTAAAAAAAAAGAGAAGAAAATACTGTTACAGAAATGTCATAGTCCTCTCATGTCAATGTTTATAGATTAAGTGATTCTGGAAGGTAAAAAGAAAAAATCTAGGATTGGATGTCACCAGTGGAGGGAGGTCGCAGCCCCAAACAGGCCCTGCCAGCGGCTGCTCTGGGAGCCTACAAGCGCGGACTACCGCTCGGGTATAAAAACCGAGCAACCGCATGAAAGGAACTCTGGGCTCGGCGAGCAACTGCATGTGCTTTAGACTAAACGTTTTAAAACTACCAACTACTGGAAAGCTGCACAATTATAAATAACATTTTGATTGGTTACTGTAGGAATTGAAAGCAGATGAGGGGCAAAATAGATGTGCACTGCAGCGGCTTGTATAGGGCATTGCTTTGAATACAGATGGCTGAAGCAACCTATATTGCGGATACACACATTAAGAACTCATTGTAATAGGCTTTCAAAGCCTTCTTTTATTTTCTTTATCACTTGGATCTGTCAGCCAGGTGTGGAACTGACAGAACATGCTGTATTCTCAGCTTTCAGAGCCCGAACAAGGACATGGCACAAACAGTTAAGCACTTGACCATTGTGATTTTTTTTTTTTAAACCATGTTATGATATTAGCCATGTGCACCTGGGTGACAGAAGAGGTAGATTGCTAAGTCGGCATGCTCGTGCTGCCAAGGCCAGTCGCTTGTTGTCTCACAATTGCTGTTATCTGGACCCGGCTGTAACAATTCAAGGCCATATGGCTGAAGCCAGGCTATTTTTACCACAGGAAAAGCGTCACTCTATGGCAGTGTGATGCGTAAGTACAGGGTAGACACCAGCACAATGCGCTCCTGCCCGAAATACATGAAATCTGCGGCCAGCGCTGCAGTCCTCAGGCACATGTTCTGCGGCCGAGCTGATTAAAGCCCTCTCCGCTGCGCTGACATGGGCTCCTCGCTCTGGCTACCATCCAGATGTTCAGAAGTTCCACCAGCCTTGCCATCGGCCCTTCTGTGTTATTACTTCAACGTGCAACCCTCCTCCGTTGAAAAACAAAATGCATTCTGTAACTGAATTTGAGGATGGAGGGGGAAAAAAGGATAGTGAAGGGGAGATTATTGTGGGTGTCTTTTTCCACTTCAGCTTAGGACTGTGTGGTTATAATTTTAGATGTGGGAATGAAGGGCTGCATGCTGAACTCATTTGAGGGAAGGGCAAGTCGTGCGCCAGAGAGGTCGCGGTTAGCATGGGAGGGGCACAACGTGTACCATGACATCTTTTCTTTTTTGCATTGTTTCCGTTTTTTTTTTCCTCCTAACCGCCCTTTCCCTTTCTCCTTCTCTCTGTACTTGCCGAGACTCGGGGCTCTTGCCATCTCGCTGCCGTAATGCACATTATAAATATCCTTTATAGCACAATGGTCACAGAGATCTGCTGGTAAGCATTTGCCTAACTGGATGGGCCTTTCTCAGGATGGTACACACCCTTTACTGCTCTTCTGTGGCAAAGTGATCAGTAAAAATTTAATGACACCATAAAATAATAAAAATGCCATTGATTTATCACAGCACTTGATGCAGACAGTAGTAAAGGCGCTTTAGCCCGTTTTCTTTTTCGAGTCTTCAAACAAAAAGCCTGCTGTTATGCATATAAATTATTTCTCTCGATAATTTGTACCTAATGCTATGACATAAATTATGTACGTTACAACCAATAAGTATATAAAACATAGTATATTAAATTGAATGGAAATTCATTGTACAGTGTTTGAAGGTGTGCACATCAGTTTTATGTTCTTATTCACTCCATTACAGACTCCTAATACGCACTGTAAACAGTGTCTCTATCTCTCATGGATATCAGCACTTCTTAGGCATCAATGAACTCTCTACCTCACTCCATTAAGTTAGACCCGAGACACTGAAGTGTCTAATCTCGTTTTCACGTACAATAGCTCTCATCCGGCTCATTCTTTAATTATTGCTCTGGAAAATGAGAAAGTTTAGCGCCTAAACAGTATTTAATGAAACTCAGTGATGGATGCTCCTTGTTCCCCAAACTGATGTTTAATGATCATGACTTTATAAAAGGGGTTGATTGATCAGAGGGGGCCAGCTGAGCAGGGAGGAGGGGATGACACAAGCAAGTAATTTATAACACCCCCCCCCCTCCCCCTCACACACACACACACACACACACACACACACACTTAGACAAGTTGTTGGGCCCTTCCCTAGTGGACAGTCCACGGCGCATCGGCCATCACTCGTGCGACTAATCGCACATCAGTCAATTTGTCATTGGGTGCTGCGCCTCTTTCATTAAGTGCAATAATGCGGTCTGGTGATGAATACAGCAGTGTAGGAGGCTTTACACGGAGCGTGGCACACCAAGCTAGCGCTCCAACTTATCTTTACAAAGCCGCCTGAGCCCAGCGGGGACTGCTACATATGTCATAATTAGAAAACACTTAAATAAGCAAGGCAGAGTCAAGACAGGCAGCTCTTAATGACAGGCCATAAGCAGGTAGTGGTTAATTGTACATCAGAATCACTCAGATGGCCATAAATAATGATTGTTCCATCAAGCGTGGTGGTGGGAAATTGCGGTACTCTCTCTCTCTACAGCTCTTCTCTCTTTCCCTCTGATGCTTGTGCCGTGTTTTTGAGTAATAGTAATGGTTTTCAGAGGGGAAAAAAAAGATCAGTAGCAGATATTTAGTTTTGAGCAAATATGTTATCAAGTAGACAAAAGATAATTCTTACATTTTTTTCTATTAAATGAATTTGTGGCAGCTTAAAGCAGCATTTATTATTTTCATTTTTTATTATTTCTACGTTATTCAATGCCGGTAAAAGTGCTGTGTTTTCTAAATACTGTACACTACCGTTCAAAATGTTGGTAAGATTTTTTTTTTTTAAGTTTCTGTTTAAAAATATTACAATGTCAAATTGTTCTTTTCTATTTTAATAAATTTTAAAGTCTGCGCTGGTCTAGAGTCACGACAGCACAGAGCGGATCATCTGCACGAGTCACAGAAAATGTATCCATTTGAATTCTCCACAGAATGCTGTATTTTTAAAGCGATATGTAGGAAAAGTAGTTAGATTAAGAGGAAACTGCCGCTTTACTGAGCTCAGTTGCTTTGGCCGAGCTGTGACATAATCAAAGCGCTATTGGCTCATTTTTAAAAGGGGAGGAGCTATTCAGTATTTCCCGCCTCTCTTCCTGTTTCAGTGGAAATTATGTCAACACATTGAATAATGCTGCATGTTTCAAGGCACTTCAGTGGGCCTTTAAAAAATTCTAAATCCTACTGACCTCAAACTTTTGAACAGCCGTGTATGTATTTATATGATAAATAACTATAATGGGCCTCATTTACATAGGAAAAAAGGCATGTTTGTGCTGAAAAAAATGACAGGGCTAGTTAAGTGCGTTTTGAACCTAGTTAAACTGGACTGCAGGCGGTTAGTGAACGTGACACAGGTCTTCATGCTGAAATACCACATACAAACATGCCTGAACCGTTTAGTGAATTTGCCCCTCAGTGATAATAAAGTCTGTTTAAAGTGACAACAGCAATAAGCACAGAATACTCCCAAGTAATCCACTATTGTCTTGAGTTATTGACAAGTTGAGCCGGAGTGATAATCTTTTGCTGTGTGAAGAGCTTCCACGCTCCATGGGCTCCCCAGCGGCAAAAAGAACAGAAAACAAACAAACGAGCAAAACGGCCAAAGCAGCGCGGCTGAAAGATTAATGTGTACGTTGGTATCTGTGTCTGCGTCTGTGGCAGGGGAGCTGTTAGCATTGTGTTGGGAGGCCGCCCGAGTGTCTGTTCAAACTGTGTATGATAGGCATTCTCTAAAGAAAAGACAATTCAAGCACACCTTTTGCCTGAGATTGAATGCACACCCTGGGAGAAGAACAAACGCTCTGGGGCCGACTCACCATATAACGCGCTTTGCTTTTAGCATCTTCCTGCTCCATTCGGAGGGGGGAGAGATTACTTGTATCATGCCAAGTCAAAGTGTCCATCTCCTCTTCGAGTCTTTAGAGAGAGCGAGACGGGTCTCCACTAATGCCCTGCCGCACTCACGGCAGAACTAGGTCATTTAACAATGGGCCAGAGCAGCGGTCGGCCCTCTTCCTCTGCATAATACATTAAGTCTAATGTGCTGCAACCATTCAAGAGGATCCCCCAAAAGCTATTATTTTATTCTGTAGATGCACACGGACATGACATTTAATATTGTCGCACCGGCGACGAATGACAGGGGTTTATTGTGCATCAAGTGCGACATGATGCCAAGTGTAATCTGAACAGAGAGCAACACGACAAAAGGGAAAACACGGCGTGTTCCTCCGAGCATGAGCCTTGAATAAATGATAGACAGGGAGCTCAGGACGGCAGAGACAGGGGCATGTACTGCAAAGATTAGAGAGCGGAAAAGAAAAAAATAAGCTGAGCATTTCACTGGAGGTCCCAGGCTGCATTGTGTGCTCAGGATCTTTCAGTGTGTTGTTTCTAAATCCTTTTTAGCAGAGTGTTTCAGACTCTTATCGGTACAAGTCCCTGCAGATGAAGACAGTAAGAAACTGCAGCTGTGTTAAAGATGACTTGACATGGGCCCATCAAATTGCATGCGAAGAGCACGTGTGTCCGGCATACTACTTACTATAGTTTTTATTACTTATTTTATTATTACTCACTATTATTATTATATTTTATATATATTTATTACATCAATAATTTAACTTTATAGACCCATTGTTCTATTGTGGAAGAACACAATTTCACAGAATGTTATAATTTAAACAACATCAAGTAAAAGTCTCAATTTTGAATGAATCTGAAAGATCTGAATGAATACCATTTTCAATATCAAACATAAAGAGAAACCAATCATGTAGAGAGGAAAGTGTATCTGAAGCAAAATTTTCTTTCATTTTTGCAGGAGAGGTCTCATTATGACAGCCTCGGCCATCACCTGGGCAAATTGGGCGAGGATGGAAAGATCGGTCACAGAGTCATCGACCTCACCAGGCCAGAGGATTTCGACGGTAAATATCTCTCTGTTGTGTTTCAAAACAACTTGACTTCTCACAAATTTTGTTCGTTCTGCTTTGTACCCCTGCAGAGCATTGCCATATATCTAACGCTACTTGCTTGTCGACTAGGAATGAGGAATGAGGTCAGGTACAGTTCAGTCACATGATTAGATTGAATAGATTCCACAGTTGCTCGGCCACTGTCAAGGGAAGTTGATGGAAGTAATGCCGTGTGCACGGCTGTTTAAAGTTTTTCACACCTAGTTCTTGATGACAAAGCATTGAGACAATGCTGGCCCTCTTCCAGGACCAAACTCTGTTGCCAGAGCTCATGTTTGATGTGCTGGGTGTGGAGGTGTAAACGCTGATAGAACTTACATGACAAGACGTCAGCTCCTTTTGCCACCCTCTTCATAAACAGTGCGTGTATATGCACCAGTGTTTTATATTGTAATAACAGTTTTCGTGGAATTCTAGAGCCAAGATATGGAATAATAAAAACATTCCATACTGTATAATGATGGGTATTATCTATAATAATAAAAAAAAAACAGTAAGGGGACAATCACTTTTTTTTGTTGTTGTTGTTGTTGTAAGATGATAACTCTGTTTATAAGCATTCTAAAACATAAATTATTTATTTTGGCTGGATAGAAACTGAGTCTGTAAATAGAGGTTTAGAGATGCCGTTTTTTCTGGTCTGGCAGGATCTGCTCTGACCAGACCAGAGCAAATCCACGCCAAGAAGCCTGTCCCACCCCTCTCAGATCAGTGAGAAAGCTGGGTCCTCCAACATGGTGGGAACTCGTCTCCTGTGGGCTCTGAAGCAGGGTTGAGGGCACACATCCACCCAAAAGATGCAAAGTTGAAGTTCTAAGTGGAGGTGAAGGAACATAGAACGTCCCATCAGTTAACTCCCAGTACAGACAGGATTAGTGGGCCACAGAGGTTTCTCATTCCAGTGGACAGGCGCCACTACGAGTGCTAAGAGCCATCCCCATCACCATCTTCCCACAAACACATCGAGATGAAGGATGAGAACGGCATTTTATGATGATACGCCCCACATTAAATAGTCTCTTTTACAAGTAGAATGTGTTTACCCGTTGGGAAACATGGAGTGTTTACTTGTGTGTTTTTGTGTTTAGAGTCTTTTTTGATAAACCAAGTCAAACAAATTCCATTCCTTTCCCTGAACATTTGAGGAATGCAAGCGCCATGTATGTGATACCTCTGCTTAAAAAAGGAAACCCTTCATCCTTTTTATTCTGTTTATTTGCCACTAGTCTTTGTTTTAATACGCCGCTCTGTTCAGAAGCTTTGGGGCTTCGTCAATAAAGCTAGCTATTTTTTTTAATGCACTTTAAATGATTTATCAGCTGAGTAGGAAACTACCATTTGAGAATTAAATTTCTTGACACTTTAACAGGGCAAACGGACTCATACAGTAACTGCCATCGAGAGCAGAGGAAAATTACTGAGTGGGTCCATAACGGCAGCATGTTTCCCTGTACGGAGGTCCTGCCTGCTGAAAAGACACGTTATATTGGAAAAGGCTTGGGGTGTAAAACAGCTCTCTGTCATTGCTACAACTCGCAGAAAGCTTTAGGTTGCTTGAACTAATATTTGTGAAGCATGCAGCAACCAAATTAACAGCTGCCAAATCTCTAACGAGAGAGAGAGGCCATTGGAAAATAACGGCGGGGTATGGAAATAGATAGAATTTCCTTCATTTCGCAAAAAGCCACGAGCCACATGCATCAGCTCACCGCAAAGTCATTAGGTCTTTTTAAGCTCAGATGAAAAACATTAACTAATACCACAAAAGGCTTTAGTATGGCCCCTTTGTTCATTCACATATGGCTGCGTATGAGTTTTGTTTGCCGAGCGGGTCGGGTCGTGCGTGTGTTTAAACTGTCTCTGTCAGACGGGGGTCTTTGC
The DNA here is from genome assembly GCA_038088235.1 of Zacco platypus. Lineage (NCBI taxonomy): Eukaryota > Metazoa > Chordata > Actinopteri > Cypriniformes > Xenocyprididae > Zacco > Zacco platypus. The sequence goes on from CM076085.1 coordinate 18,168,016, forward strand.
AGAACAAAGGGTGTGTTGAGTGATTCCAGGGGCAGGAAGTCGAGGTAATATCAGCACACTTTTGAGAGAATGCCGGCCAAAATGAACGTTGGCCAGGATTGATTAACTGCTTGACTTTGTAATCTCTGAGCTATGTTAATGCTGTATTATGTATGCATATGGTTAAATTGTGGCAAGGTTATCGCTGAATTATTATAGGGTAGCAATAACTGCAGTCAAAGCAAAGGAACCAAAATGTCTATCAGACATTTTTTTTTTTGTTTTTTTTTTCAGTTAGACGATCGTTTTATAAACAAGTATGATAAACGGCACATTAAGTCATGAGAAACACAGAATATGTGAGTACACTACTTAAACTACTGTTTAAAAGTTTGGGGTCAGTAAGAGTTTTTAAAAGAAGTCTCTTATATTCTCATCAAGGCTACCTTTAATTGATCAAAAATACAGAAAAATAGTAATATCGTGAAATATTATTACACGTTAAAATAAATGTTTTAATAACTAATTTATTATATTTCAAAATGTTATTTATTTCTGTGATGGCAAAGCTGAAGTTACTCCAGTCTTCAGTGTCACATGAATCTCGGAAATCAATCTAAAATGCTGATTTGGTGCTCAAGAAACATTTCTTATTTTTATCAAAATGGTTGATAGTTGAAATCGGTTGCTTAACGTTTTTTTTTTTCAAGATTCTTTGATGAATAGAAAGTTGAAAAGAACGGCATAATGTAATGAACAATAAGGTATTTGGAAGTGCATTTCTGCCTCAAAGTATAAAATAAATCATGTTAAAAATATAAAGTTTTAAATAAGAAAAAAGGCACATTGTCAGAAATAGTCATTATTATCATTACTCTAAGACAGAAATGGGATGCCATGGGTCTATCAAAAAATATAGTTTTATCATACTTACATGAATTGGCTCAGAGAAAGATGGAGAAGATTTAGCGGCAGTGCGCTTTTGTGTGTGGCTGCCTATACAACAAAGAGACCAGACATTCTTGTGTCTGTCTATGTTTTCCCAGCATTCCCACTGCCAGTCCTTTACTCAGTTTTACTGTCTCTAAAGTCGGCACCTCAGCCCAAATCTCCTTTCCATGCCGGCCTCTACAATCAAGACCTTATACAACATCCAGGGCGAGATGCATAAGAAACAATAGCTTAAAGAAACGTGCACTTACACGTTGCGCTTTTATAAATATAAACTCTCTCTCACACACAGACCAGAATTCCAAATATCCAGCTGGGTGCAACCCAGCAATTGGCATGTTAAAGTGGTGGCTTATATCACATGTAAGTTGTAATGATTTAATTAGCACAATATGAGTGCTGACATGAATGGGAGAGCTGAGCATTGTGTCATATCTGCCCGTGCGCGTTAGGAGAGACTCCCATTGTCAGCGCTGAATACCTTCGCGGAAAGGCGTCTCTTTCTTTATTGGATTGTCCGCAGAGGGCCCGACAGGTTTGCGTGATTGTTGCTTGTTTCTCCAAGCGGATTCTTGTGTGACAGTCTGTGAGTGCCTTCAGAACAAAAGGCTAGCTGCAGCGAGAGCCTGAGAGGCTCAGCCTTTTGGCTCCGTTCCGCGTACCATCGAGTCTGGGCCTGCTGCAGGCAGGTGTGCCGGGCCGCGGGGCCCCTTTCACTCGCACACTTCCACGCAAGCGCTCTCTCTCTTTCTGTGTAATTCATACAGTCCCCCTCTGCTCTCCCTCCTGTTCACCGGGAGAGACAAATTAAATGGAGATTCTTGTATCGCTCTGTCATGTTGGGCACCGGGTCTCATAAATCACAATAAAGTCGATTAGAAGCCTCCTGCCGTCTCGCCCCCCCACCCTCACGCACCTCAGGGGGTCTCCCGTGGCATCCTGAAACATCTGCATTTATTTACACAATAACACACCTAACTAGGTGCTTCCTAAAAGAGCCGCACGGGGGGAAAAAACGTCAATTAATGCTAATTTGTAAATGTCAGAGGCATGTAAGCTTTCTTATTAAACAACAACAAGCGAGAGGGGAAAAAAAAAGCAAAGGGTTGTAAATTGCATGTTGTGGATATGGGGTGACGTCGCGCGAGCCGACCTCGCTGCCAACTCTTTGGCTGCTTTTGATTAAGGCACATCATGATTGCAGTGGGGTGGGGGGCACGGACCACCCGTGTCTGCGAGCGGGGCTCTGTGCCAGGGGCCGCCGCTCGTCCCGCGGAGCACCGGCACTCTCTAAGCTGGCTCTCATTCCTGCGGTCCGCTCAAATGACTGCGAGCGCTGAGTCTGTGTCTGCTGACGCACTACAGCAACAACAGGGCATGAGATGATTATTACAACCAGCCCCAGTCCCTCTCGCCCTCTCTCAGCGAAACGGAAAAATGAATCCGATCTGCAATTTAAAAGTCCAGCTGCAGGTTTCCTGCTTGTAAGCTGCTCACCTCTGCCTATATCTGCATGCATGCCAGTATATAAATTGCTGAATCAGTGTCAGTGGTAAAGTAATGGCACGGGGCGAATCGTAAATTAGAGCCGGCCATCCCCCCTGAACAGACAGTGGCGGTCGTGTCTGGGTGAGGTAGCCGAATGAGCGAGCAAGCGTTGGCAAGGTAATGAATGCCTTCATCTGGCCCCGGCAGTCAGCAGATTGCCCAGCGTTGATGGATACTGTCAGCCCTACGCCACACTACATTTCATTGCACAATAAACATGGCTGTCAAAGCCAAACAAAGTGAAATCAATTTATCCTGCACGGTGAGCGCGTGCTAAATGAAATTAATGTACTGTGCGGGGAACGCTGTCGCCGTATTATCCCGACGAAGGGGGCCGAGAGAGGCTGGGACGAGGCGGCTGCTTGTAGTGCGTTTGTTGGTACAAAGTTGTGGAGAGGGAAGATCAGAGCGAGCCTGACTGATGCACCATGACTGTGTGGAGCTGGGCAGCCAGATAAACAGCAGCCCTTTCTGGATTATTATGATTGTTAAACATGGCATGTGTAAATGGATCTTTTGGGCCCTGTGCAAAGCCATTCTGCCCAGCAGGGCCTGGAGGATAGAGCCTCCTGCTGGCTGCCTGAAACTTCGACTTTGTCTCTCTCTCTTTCTCTCTCTCACGGTCCCAGTGTGGCATGAGTGTGTGAGAACAGAGAAGGTACCTCTCCAACATTGCCTATTTTCCCGCTCCTCCTTTTCTGAGCAGCGTGCTGCCCTCAGAATAATCTCAGTATTCTGGTGCTTTAGTAGCGGTGCAGTGCCAAGATCCATTACATAGCTGGAGTTTTTATTTTGTTTATCAACACCATTGATAATAGAAATCAAAAGCAGGTACCGTGTGCCAAGATTTGAAGTTTCAGGGTCTTAATGAATACACATCACATGTGGATGATGAAATATTCATGGCTGATTCCAAGCCTTCTTATCCAGTTTTTGGATCATTAAAGATGTATCGTAGCATATGGGAAGGCTTTTTTTGTTTGTTTTATTTTTCAAGCCTTATTTATCAACATGTTTTTGTTTGTTGAAATATTCATACAGCTTTTATTTAATTCTTTCACATCTTACATATAAAAGGAAGCAAATGCGCATGCAAACAGAAACATTTTCACCCTGCTGTAAAGTTAAATACAGAAACTGGGGGACATACATGCTGATTGTGAATGGCCTGATTGAGGAGTTACACTTCTTCAAGTCTTTTTGCTCTGTATCACACACACACCAGGCCTCGTTCACTTAACTCTACATGCGCATGTGTGTAATGCTTGTGTTCACTTTTATACAGAAACCTAATTTTGTTTATATATATATATATATATATATATATATATATATATATATATATAGTTAGTTAGTTAGTTATTATTATTATTATTATTATTATTATTATTAGTGACCCTGCAAAGTTTTTTATCATGTCCAAGTAACAAAAATGGTAGCTGGAATTTGTTCTGTTTGGCCTAGATGAGATTATAAGATATATTTTATTTACCGTCCCATGTTTAACCACTAAGTCTGCCTTTTGTCACGCTCTGTATGTGTTAGCAGCACATTGAGAGCAATCACATGGAGATATATGTTTTGTCAGGCACTGCCCCTCTCCCCTAATTTTACCTCCTTTACACAAACACCCTTGTGCCACATTTGTTATTCAGAGCATTACCATTATTACTCAAAGCGGGAGAAACATTACGACAGCCATCCAGAAATGTACGCCTGTTCAAATGTACGAACGCTGCAACCCAGACAAAATATTTAAAAGGCATTATAGTGAGGGTCCTCCTAGTCTGGTTTGAGCTAGTTTTCACTCATCAGGAGTTCCTAGACCAACAATGCCGTCTTGTTCTATGGGCTTGTCCCATCCAGTTCTGGGATGGGCATCCTGGAATATGAGGTACGACGGCAGGCCTCCCTTCTCTGGTTCAGCTCCAGTCACACTGATGTGCTGATGGATGCCCTGCACTACTAAGTTGATTAACGGTTTGCACCCGCTCTCTTCTTCTTGCTCTGGTGTTCCTAGGGTGTAAGGAACTGAATGGCTCTGCAGATAAACCACATCAGTATTATTGTTGGCCAACAGGAGGCGCCAGCACTACCGAGGCACGGGTCTACAGGGAACCCCGGGGAAGGAACAGCAACGAACCTCACATCAAACGGCCCATGAACGCCTTCATGGTCTGGGCCAAAGATGAGCGCCGCAAAATCCTTCAGGCCTTCCCAGACATGCACAACTCCAACATCAGCAAAATCTTGGGTAAGTCAAAGCCCCCCAAATCAATCACGACCAGCAGCCATGGCCTTCTGCGTTGGCCTTTCCGTTTTCGTTTGGGATGACGCCATACTCCATACGAATAAACTCAACTGGTGTCTAGGGAACTATTGTAGAGTGCTTCAGAAACTGCTGAAAATGTCTTTTTGCTTGTTTTGGATCACACCAATCCAGTAGTCTTTTTTTAAAGAGTCATTCTACTTACTGAAATGACTTTACTATCTTTCCGAGTAACTACTCAAGGAATGATTGTCATTAGCTATATGTTTTCATTGAAGCTCTGAAATAATTATCATCAAAAAATACTAGAAATGTATTAAATGTGTTTCTATTGTAGTTTAAGCACAGCTTATCTTATGAAATAATAAAAAAATGTAGTAAGCATAATTTACATTGTTAAAAATTTTATTTATATTGGCGTTTCCATATAGAAATTTTAAATGAAATTCACATAAACATGAACCCCCCCCAAGAAAACGGATATTGATCTGATCTTCTGAGGTTGTTGTATGACAATTTTGTAATATTTTATTGTATGAAATTTTTTATGTATATATATATATATATTCTTTTAATGACGCTGATAGTATCAGTATGAATTAGGACAGCTGAAACACTGAACGTCTGTTGAGGTAAAGGGAGGGTCTGTTTTTACCAAACTAAAACAGCCCACTTTTTTGGACCAAAACCAAGACTTACAAGACTAAAATGTAGCTGAATTGCACCATTAAGAGAGACGGTGAGTGTCATGTTGATTGACTAGATATTTCAGCATGCAATACACCGGACCTTGAATTGCACAACATATGCAAATGAATACTGCCACGCCAGTTTTTCCCCTCTTAGCAATCAATAAACAAGCATCTCAGCATTACATAGCTACTAAGCAAAACGTATGTTGTGAATAAGATGTTCAAGCTATTACCACACCTGCCTAATCTTTTGCAAGTAATTCCACACAATTCAATGCATCTCAAACAGACGAGCACGGTTAAACTTGATGGCGTGCTGCCCGCGGGAGCAGCTCAATTAGATGGATTTAGTGGCTGTCACGTGGGCAGTGTTTGTCATGAAAAATGACAGGGCTAAATGGGTCTTGTCCCCCAGTCCAGAGAGTCAATAGATCACAGCAACTAAAAGTCCCGTCAGCCTGGACGTTCTGAAGGCTGAAGATATTTACTGGCCTGTTGTTTCCACTAATGCAGCAACAGTTACATTCATGCAGTTACCCTCTATTCACAAAAGCAGTGCTTGCCTCAGAATAATGCAGTTAAATTGTTCTACAACGTGTTTTAAGCTCATTTTGTCTCTAAATGTAAATTTACATTTAAATAGCATTAATTATTTCATTCATTTTTGAATGTGTTTGAAATGTATTGCATTCAATAAAAAATTAATTTAAAGTAAAATGAAGTTATACAATATTGTTTGAAGATTTGTAAAAGGCACTTCTGTATCACTTAACTTCTCACCTGTGGTCAACAGGATCTCGCTGGAAGGCCATGACGAACCAGGAGAAGCAACCGTATTATGAAGAGCAGGCACGGCTCAGCAAGATCCACCTGGAGAAGTATCCCAACTACAAGTACAAGCCCCGGCCCAAGCGCACCTGCATTATCGACGGCAAGAAGTTGCGTATCGGCGAGTACAAGCAGATGATGAGGTCGAGGAGGCAGGAGATGAGGCAGTTCTTTACTGTGGGGTAGGTGCATGGCGGAAAAAATGGCGGGAACAATAGCAGGCGGCCCTCCAAGATGCCCTGCCCTCTGTTAAAACCCTGTAGACAGTTAATAAAGCCAGCTTAGAGCTCTCACAATAGGCAGGTAATGGCTCCATGCCGTGTGCCAACTCCTGGTGTACAGCCAGTGACCTTCTAATCAGGTTGATTGGAGTAATTCAGCCACTTAGCTCATTTGTCACGTTATATGGCCCTCGCACTTAATTTTAATATACGCTTCAAAGCAAAGTGAGCGCCGCCTTTTGTTGCGCACACGCTCCCTTTGTGATTATATGCTGTGGTAAATTTATTTTTTTCTCGGAGGAGGGGAAATGCACTGTATGGCCCTGGGTTGAATCCCATTGACAAAATAGTATTTTCTTTCAGCTGCTTGAAAGTGGTGGTTTATCACATTTAGACGGTAACAGAGGGCAGCGGGACTCACGTAGCCATTATTTTAGGATATTAGAGTTGAGTATGAATGTAGAGAGGGCTGCAGGGCAGATGTTTGGAGCACAACTCTATAATTTACTGCGTGTGGTGAGTGAAGAAAATGCCTGCTCCAGGTGTTTCCACTTCAACAGCAAGAAATACGAGCGCTGGAGTATCAATCAGCCTGTTAAAGATCAGGAGACTGTGTCTCTACCAACCAATTGGCTTTGTCGCCCTGAAAGAAATGAGTGTCATTTTCACAATCGTTCCCAAATCGTTGTCGCTGATTGGGAATAATTTTTACTGGGCTACTGGTTGGGCATGTTCCATTCAAGCCTGGGTTTTAAACTCCCCAAGCTTGACGTTTTTTGACCAGTGTTTGGTTCTGTACATTCTTTCCATTCTCTTATTCCCCTAGACCGTAATTGTTTTCCTTGAGAAGCGTTAAACTTGTCATCCGTCTCTTAAAAGCTCTTAAGCTCCTTTGAGCTTTGCAAAAAGTAAAAGCACGCACTAGCTCTTCATAAGCATAAAACTGTCTTTCTCCTGTGTGTTTCTTCACCTCTGTATCAGGCAGCAGCCACAGACACAGATCCCCATCACCACCAGCGCAGGCGTCGTCTACCCTGGTGCCATAACCATGGCGACCACTACGCCCTCCCCTCACATGACGTCAGACTGCTCCAGTGCCTCGGCCAGCCCCGAGCCCACCATCCCCGTCATCCAGAGCACCTTCAACATGAAGATGGAACCGGGCACCATGGTGCCAAATGACCCAGTGAACGGAGAGGACGAGATGGACATGTACGAGGACTTTGAGGACGAGCCCAAATCGGACTACAGCAGTGAGAATGACACACAGGAGCCGGTCAGTGCCAACTGAGGCAAAAACACCCTGTGAAGAATATCCTTTTATTAGAGGGAAGACTGAAGAAGATGAAAAAGAGAACATAACGAACAAAAAAAGAAATCGAAAAACTTGTTTCTGATGATATACGTTTTGGGAGCCAGCATGCAGATGTGGCTCCTTCAGATTTAACAGCTATTGGTCTTAAGTGTTTCTCCGAGTGTGAAACAATTTGATTTGTTTTATTTTGGCTTTTTTTTTTATTGTTATTTTATTGTTTTTTTTTTGTGTTTTGATCATGGACAATTTGGGTTATTTCCTACGACATTTTGAATAATAGGACTTGACAATAGAAACATTTCATATGAATGCATAACTCACAGTCTTACTCAAATTCATATGGATTGACAGATGTATTTGTTGAAACCTTTTTTTTTTTCTTTTGAAGCGTACATTACTGTTTTCAATGGGGTTCTATATCTCACTCAGGTATGCTGTACCAGCCAACAGCTTGTGAATGTTTTTAATCAGAACTATTTAAAATGAAAAAGACAACAACACTTCATTTGACATTTCATAATACGATAAAACTTAACTGAAGAAGTCCTTACATTTGCTGAACCATAGAGGGAAAGCCTAAAACTCCCCATTATTATTGTTATTATTAGTATTATTATTATATTATTACATTTTTTTTTTTTTAAAAGTCCAGATGTGCCAAACATATCATAAGCTTCCTGCTCTTAAATCTTATATTTGAAAGTCTTAAGGGGGAGACTGCATGAGTCTTAGACAATCCTTGCAATCTTATCTAGAAATCCCACTTTTTTTTCCTCCTCTCCCACTTGTGTCTCCTCTCCATTGACTACCATCTTCAAATGCTCAGAAACTAAGAGCGTTATAGTTTTCCAGGAGGTTCAATGCAGTGATCGTCCGACCACCGGCCACATCTAGTTCAGTCTTACCCGCTCGGTTCTTAATCACAGTGATTGTAATCAGGCCAGAATGCCAAGGGGCCAAATGGCATCCAATCTGCAGAATTGGACAGGCAGCAAAAGGCAGCTTTGGTGTATTACAATCACAAATTGCTGTTGTACAATATGTACACGCACATTCTGCTAAAGTCTTTAGCCCCGTTTTCCAGGGCAGCAAGTTTAAAGTCTTTTATTTACACTTAAGTCTTGTGGACATTGTAATCTTAACTGACATAAAATAGTCTTAAAGTCCTTTGGGCTTCTGCAATTTGTTCATCATTAAGTCTTAACGGAACGTCCAGTTTATTAGGATGTTTTGGCCAGTTATGCAGAGGAGAAGATAAACTAAACTAAACTAATAATGGCACTTATTTTCCAAATTTTCTATATACTGTCTAACGATATTTGGGTTTAAGATGGTTTAATTGTATTTACATTTAAAAAAAATAAATATATATATATATATATATATATATATATATATATATATTCTGAAATGGAACAGATTTGAAAATGCACAGACAAATCTGCTGTATTTTGTTGGCAATTTAAATCATTTTACTTGGATTGGCTCTTTTTTAGCACTTGGAGGGGAGGGGGGGGGGAACAATTCATAATGAAAAAGCACAGTTTTGCTCCTTTTTATTCAGTCCTGCAGCTCTACTAAATTATCCGCTCGTTCCAGCAGTAGAACGGATCTCAGGTTGTTTCCGTGTGGAAGGACAGCCAAGAAGCAGCCAGCGGTCAGGGCCTCTTGTTTTAGACTTTGGCCCTACTGAAAGCTCCTACAGGGTGCGAGTGCCATTCACCTCCACTCACCTGACCTCTGCCCAGCACACACCCTGCCTCAAGGGGCTGCCATCTGGCTCCCGGCATCAGTCCGTGCCCAGGAGAAAGGTAGCGAACAATGGAGACGAGGCCCATGTGGTTTATTGTGCCCTCTCTCCATCAAAGCTCTAGCGAAAGGCCGCGGCCAGAAGCAGCCACGAGGTGCTAGCGAGCAGATGGAACAAGTAGATCAAGCTGTGGGGGATTATTAAAATGACTGACGAGTCGGTATCATCTGAAATACGGCATTATTAATGCATGAGTCCCGCTATTTTGCCTTTGCCCTTGAACCTGTCTGTTCCATTGGTAACCCAGAGATTAGAATAGACAGGAAATGTCACAGCGAGGCTGCTGGTCACTGCATTACCTCTAAAGGTCGAAAAGGTACCGATGACTATTTAGCGCTTACTTCTCCCAGCAGTTGAAGCCATCACTTTTATTTTCAGCACCCCTCTTTGAAAAGCATTTACTTAATTCATAGAAGTTTTGAGCACTTCTTTAGAAGCTTGTATTTGTACCTTTTATTTTGTTGGTTTTGTTTAAGTTTGTTGTGATTTTTACCTGAGGTACAATACTTGGCTGGATGTCCCCTGACATGCGCGTTCAAATTTTTTTTTTTTCCTTGCTTACAAGCCAACGTTTATTGTTTAAAGCTGTTATATCTGTTTGCTGGTGGATTGGTTGATTTGTACGTGATTTGTACATATTTCCTTGACCATGCCAAGCCAGTTCTGTAGGCTGGTAGCAGACAAAGGACTGTTGTTGGGACTGAAACTTGATTGCGCTTGTATAGATTAAAAAAAAAAAAAGAAGAAAAGAAAAAAATTCTCACACGGAGACAATGATTCAAAAGTGTTACAAGCACTGGATATAAATGGTATTTTTATCAATTCTGACTAATGTGAAGCCGTTGTGCGAGGAAAAAAAACCTACATGAACAAGTCACCTGTTTGGACTCATGTGAGCGCGCCTCACCGTTGCCAGATTTGAGTCATTTTTCTCTTGACATATTTTGTTTATTTATGCAAAGACACGTGATGAATGAACACTTTGTTTAAGCTCCAGTGCTGCCTAGGGGAGAAAGAGCAGTATACTCGACGGAGAGGCTCGCGTAGTGACTGGCCAACTGAGACACACCGGACTTCAGTAGCACATTTTAATGGTCATGTATGTTTGTGTTGTATATTGTATTTGAAGCTCTCTAGTGCATAGACATTTTATTGTATTTATTAGCCATTATTGGCTCTAAAAGTGTCAGTAGAACAGAATTAAAGGACAATCAGAGAACAAGAATAAAAACAGTGAAATTTCAAAATGGATTGGAGCTCAAAACAAAGTTTCTTTTAAAAAAAAATCTCCATCTCATTTTTTTTTCTTTTCATTGTAAATATAACATAGGAAAATAGAATTTATTTTTGTTCATGGATACTTACTGAAGTATAAATTATGTATTTTACTTTTTTCTTATTTGTTTGTGTGTGTGTGTGTGTGTGAGTGTGTGTGTGTGTGTGTTTTTGGTCATTGTACTTAGAAAAAAAGAACGAAATCACAAACTGACAATTCACTGTACCTCATGTAGTTGCTGAATTCACATCCCTGTTGATTGAATAGTATTGGAGAAACAGCTGAGAACATCTCACGTCGATGTGTTTCAGCGATGAACCTCGCACTCCATGCTGAATTAACCAGCCATTTGCTAAGTTGTTAGTGCACTCTGTAGCAAAGGACAAATCTTGAAATTCATGTACGTAAATCTTTTTTTTCTTCTTTTTTTTAATTTTACAAACTGTTTTCTAAATGTTAAGGTACTTGCTGAAGTTATATAATAATTGGTTATGTGCCAAATTTGAATGAAAGAACATGTACAGTAATTGTGGGGCATCGGGTGTGGTGTGTCATACAGTACAGCACCATCTGAAAACATGTGAGTTTCTCGGTGAGCATTTAATCCATTGGGGATGTGCAAATATTTTTTTTTTTATGCTGCACAATGCAGACCCACTCTGTGCATTTTGAGGTTTTCATACAGTATTTTGCTCTGTGTTGCTTCATAGTGTTTAATAGACCATTTCCCATCCAGTCAACAGCATATTTAATGACATTTCTTTTATAATACATAACTGTCACTGCCATATTAATGCAAAATAGGTACAATAATTGAGGACAAAGTTTGGGTGTTTCTACTTATCTTACTGTAATGTTTTTTTTTGTTTTTTTTTTTGGTATGGACTTTTGTGATGTATATTGTGGGATAGTTTTTGTTAATTTAATCAGCACAATTCACTGACATGCTGGACTGACATGCTAGCTGCTGTTCAGAAGAGTAAAATGTTGCTGTCAGGGACAACGTATGCTGTTGTCAATGGTACTTTGCTTTTAGGTTTCTGTAGTCTCTCAAGCAACACTGTGTGTGGCTTCTGTCGCTAGTTACACTCTTGTTTCAAATCCTGCTAGCAGCCTGATAAAACTTCTCTTTGATTTTGTCTTTTTGTGCGTGCGTGCGTGCGTGTGTGTGGGTGTGTGTGTGTGCGCGTGTGCGTAGAGACCGGTTTCTCAGCAGGTACATAGACCCATGGCAGGTATTATTGTTCGGGCGTTAGAGATGTAGAATAGTATCTGTTGCTGCTTTTGAAAAAAAAAAAAAAGTTTTAAGTCTAAAAATGTAAATAGTTTTATCATAATATCTTGTACAGTCCAGTGTAAAGTTTTTAATTGAACTTAAAAAGGTTGCCATCACATTTGTGTTCACATTCTTCTTTATACAGTACAAAAGACAGCTATTTGCTAAGGATATTATTGTTAAAAAAATGAAAAAAAGGTACTAAAAATATTTTTGCTTGGCTTTAGTATGTAAACCAGCAAGTCATTGGTTTCCATGTGCAGTATTGACGTGAGGTAAACTAATTAATGCTACAGTTGTATGTCCAGAGACCAGTCTTCTCTGTAATGGTAGTATTATTATATCGAATAAAATAAACCAGAAGAGTGACACATTTCGGTGTATTTAGACACCTTAGTGAATTGTACAAATATCTAGGTTGTTCTCCCCACAAGCAGCATTTGGCATATTGTAATGTAACACCATTTCTACAGTATATTCTCAGTTCACTGATGTACGACGGCAGATGAGGGTGTTCCTGTCTGTTTGCTTATTTACCTCAAGAGTTCCTCTTTTTCCATAAAAGATAGAGTACACACACGTATGACAAAATCGTCTCACCATCACTCCATCTTTTGTACTGCTGTTGACACTTACAAATTAAAGAGACATTTTGTTTTATTTGTTGTGTGTTGCTTTTTTATTGGTGATTGGTAGTAAGTCATGGACGTATTTAAAATATTATTTAACCAGAAGTGTGTGGAAATTAATTATTTGGAATTAATTTGACGTTGGGAGTTTGCTGTGTTAAGCGAGTAGTAAATTAATGTACTTTATGCGCCTTGAGCATAATATGAGCTAGCTGCCATAATAAATGCAATGGCTGAAGTAGAAATGCTTTTAAATAGAACTCAAACATTTACATACTTCTGTGTATTTGTACTGTGTATAAGTAAACTGCACACATGCAAACAATTTACATATTATGTGGCGGCCTTGTTTTTTTCCTTGCACACATTTCACTGACAGGTTACTTAAATGGTCAACAAAGCTAATGATAATTGTGCTTGACCTTATTGTTACAATTTCTGGTTACATGCCGCTACTCCAACGGTTAAATCCAACTATTTTTAATGATACAATGAATGATCCTGCTCTGTCACCATTGCACCGTTAAGTGGGTTCAAATACTCAATTCTCGAAATAAAAAAATATATAAAAGGCATCAGCTAAATACTAAATAACAAAGAGAGAGCGAGAGATTGGGAGAGACGAAAATCTCATATCAATTAATATTTTATATGTACAAAAAAAAAAAGAAAAAGAAAAATTTCTAAAATCTCTCCCCAAGGGTATGAAGTGAACAGGAGTATGTTTACATTCATTCACATGTAAACATACTAAACGGTGTACGTAAGTTACGCACATACGACGTTGTGTCTAGAAGGGATACAGCTACGGCCGGAATTGAGGCAAAATATCGGGATTAATAACAGTAAATTAAATTGTGTTTTATTAACATCTACCCCAACCCTAAAACTACCCCTTACAATACTGCAAATACAGTTATTAAATTACAGACATAAATATTAAATGACGCAACATTGATGTGCGCATGCCCAGTGGCCGTAGCTGTATCCCTTCTAGTAAAGACTATCGAAATCGCCCTCTAAAAGCTATAGCGGTTTTATAGTTATGTCATGTGTTTCTTTGCGTGCGCGCGTACAACGCCAACGACGTTTCATCAGCACGTGGAACCAACGAGAACGATACAACAGCGGAGCCGTTACCGGCATCGTGTGCAGGTGGGTAGCGGGTCAATTAACACGCTAAGCTTTATTACTTATAGGTTATTGCAGATATATAATTGGAAGAGAGAAATAGTAGCGCTAGATATGTGGGCGGAATGAAAGTAGTTTTAGAAAGTAATTATTCCTAAATGTGTTTATGCTGGAGCTGCTTCCCAGAGTCAGCCTGGATATATAGTTTTTGTGTGATTTTTAATATAATTATCAAAAAGATTTGTGATTATTATAAGATAGGAGGACATCAAGGACGTTATGGCTCCCCTGACTGGATTTGCCTTAAAGTACCCATGAAATCAAAATTAAAGTTTTTTTGGCTTTTTGTATTAATATATTAGCCTTACTGTTAAAAGCGAGTGTGCTCCAAAACCATGACAAAATTCGCATATAAACATTCACATTTTACAGTCTCTCACCTCCACCAATATGGATCAATTATTTTGATGACATCACTCCGTAAATATGCTTTCCATTGGGGCGAATGAAGTCTGGTTTCATGTCAGTGTCGCACAAATTGCCGCAGCTGGATAGAATGTTATATTTTAAAGCAATATGGAGGAAACTGCGGCTTTACTGAGCTCAAAGGTCTGGCCGAGCTGTGATATAAACAAAACGCTATTGGCTATTTTTAAAAAAAGGGGAGGGACTGTTTGATATGTCCCACCCTGTCTTCCTGTCAGTGGAAATTGCGTCAATGCGCTGAAAAATGCGTCGTGCTTCAACGCACTTCAGTGGGCTTTTAAAGGGACTGTATCCACAGCCATATTTGCATAAGCATACTACTCTTGCTGCTCTATATATTGTGTATATTATGTAGACAGTGCACATTATGCAAAGCTTCTGAATCCATAAAGTACTACGAAAGTGTCTCAGTTTTCATAGTTTAGTAGTCGTCCATTTCTGTCACATTCCACTCACTGGAAATGTTGTCATGTTTTCTTCAGCCTCTCAAGCTTAAAGAAAAACCAGTGACGTTTTGCACAAATTTGTGGAAATTAAGGAAGCGTTCACACTTGTCATGTTTGGTTCGATTAAAACGAACCCTGGTGCGATTGCTCAGTTAGTGCGGTTCGTTTGAACATATGTGAACGCTGCCATCCGAACCCTGGTGCGGACCAAACAAGCGGACCGAGACCGCTAAAAAGATGGGTCTCGGTCCGCTTCCAAACGAACTCTGTTGCGGTTCGATTGATATATGAACGCAACACGGACCAAAGACATGTAAATGAACCAAAAAGAGGACGTGATGTCACAAGATGCGACTCTACAAGTCAGCTGATTTGATGATCGGTGTATCCAGAATGAGTAGAGGGCAAATGTGGAGCAATGAGGAGGTGAAGTGTCTCATCAATATTTGTTTCTGCATACAACGTAGGAAATCCTGGTGCTGTTTTGAATGTTTTATGAGCTCTTCGTGAGTTCTCAGCTGGTAAAAATAAAACCATATGTACACGCATAAAATGATGGCGTTTAATCCAGTGCACAGCATTGTTTTGAATGTTCGGTAAGCGAGCTCCGTCGCGAAATATACGTCATAAAAGCCGACCAATCAGGCCGTGACCGTATCCCTATGCCTTTGGGTCGGTAACTTTAGGTTCGCTGTTAAAAATGCCAGTGTGAACGCTCAGCGGACCAGGACTTTATGTTTTGTTTTTGTGTTTTGGTCCGGACCAAACGAACCGAACTACAAGTGTGAACGCACCCTAAGTCCCAATGTTCAGTTGATCAAGGTCTGGCTAGTACCTGAATTTGTTCACAGTATACTGACTCATGCAGGCAGCTAGAGTGTGGAAGGAGACAGAAATGTGCAGCACACAACAGTGTTTACTGTGTGGATTATTGTATCCCACAATGCAGTGCAACAGACCTGATCTTCCATATGCCATGTAATTAATGAACTGAACAAAACATCACCAATTATTTTTTTCATTCATCATGTGATTGGACTGTAAAATGGTTAGGCAGTTAAAAATGAAAAATAACTTTTTATTTTTTATTAGTGGCACTCTGCATTACACATGCAGCGTGAATGTACACTACAAATAACCTTGATTTAAAGTTTGAAAGTACTTGAGAATTAAATAACATAAGATTTTGTCTTTTTCAGAGAATTGTAAAATCATTTGTGAAGTTTATGCGTAAAACGAGAAAAAAACTATTTGCCGATGCGGTAAGAAACAAATGATATTGTTGTTGAATTAAATATATTTTTCTTACTCCACTGGCAAGTAGTTTTTCTTGTTTCCACTATAACAGCTCACCAATTTCAGCTTGCAGGTGAAGACCTACAGCTCTGGATAAAGGTGCAGAGCTTTTTTTTTTTCAATCTATGAATTGGAAAGAACACACATTTTCTTTGGTCGATATCTTAATTTTAAAGCTGCAAGCACATACTCATTTCCTTTCCTCTTGCTCTGGCATGAAATGTAAGGAATAGGACGATGCGTACTGACATTCTTCTCTAATTTGTCGAACTTCTATACCAATATTTCCTAATGGCAATAGGACATGTTGACCTTGAGCTCATATTTACGTAATACGATATCATATTTCACATGCTTTTTATACACAGTGTTTCTGTAGCTTCAACCGTGTTTGTAATGAAATAAGTAAGAGAAAACAGGCAATCAAAAGTAGCGCGCCATCATGGTGGCTGTGGATAGACAATCTAAATTTAATTGTAGTGTTTTCTGTTTTTAGTATTTTATTTAAAATTTATTTAAGCAAAATAGTATAGGATTTTATCATTGACCAATGGTTGTGGGTTCTCTGCCATGATATAATCTTCAGTATTAGATGAATAATGTTATTTCCATGCATCCCTAAGTAATTTCTTTGGAGAAATTCCATATTGGTCTGGCTGTTTTTAGCTCCTGTAGATGATGCATGCTGCACGTTCAGACGTGAGATTACCTTATTTTGTCCCTGAATTGCTTGCATGTATTGCAGTCTTCTTTTCAGCATCAGTTGGCTAGCAATGGCTATTTATTTATTTATTGTCTCATTTGAAGTGCGAAAACTTTCTGAGGTGCTTTTCTTTCAAAATAAAAACAGGGCAATATTTCTCATAGTTTTCACTATGGAACTGAGTGGATAACAATGGTAACTGGGACCCTAGCCCCCCCCACCCCAACAATCTATTATTGCTTCACAATAAAGATAGATGTTCAGTGCGGGCTCGTAAATCTTTTAGAGAAGGCACAACGTTACATGGGACTATCTATGTATACCGAAGAATATCTTCCTAAATGCATTAAGAAAGTATAGAAGCTTAATGTATATGTGCTCCCGCTGACTGACTGAAGCATCTGCCAGGAATAGGGTGGAAGTCCTGGTGGAAACCAAGCCCTCTAAACTGCAGGAGTTTTTTCATCTTTTGGATTCCAGCCACTGGGATCTCTCTTTTTGCTCCCAGCTAGCTTCACCTTTTTGACATAGCTCTATGTGATGCATAATTACTGATGAATAATTTTAGTTTAAAATGTAATTGATTGGAAAATAAATGTTTTTGACTCGCACATAAAAAATGGTACACTCTAAAAAATGCTGGGTTGAAAATGGACAAAGCCAGCGGTTGGGTTAAATATTCGGCCCAACTGCTGGATAGTTTTATTTAACTCAACTATTGTTTAAAAATTACTGTTGCTTTCTTGAAATGGACCCAAAGTACATTGGAAATTAACATGTGAATGGACATTTATTAATGTTTAATGAATAATAATTAAACAATAAACCTTAAATTGCTTATTAATAAATGTTCACCTTTTGATTATTATTGTTGCCTCTAGTAATTATGTGTCTTGTTTTTAATTTCCAACCTATTGTGGGTTCATTTTAAGACGGCCATATAGTGATTTTAAACAATAGTTGGGTTAAATACTGTGAACTGCAAACATTTAACCCAACCGCTGGGTTTGTCCATTTCAACAGAACTTGAGTAGTTTTTTTAGAGTGTATGATCACAAATGCTATTGGTGTTGATTACATTTGTGAACGTTCCAATGCACAGTTATACTGCTCTCTTAGCTTCTGATGTGTTATTGGGAATTGAAAAGTAGATTATCAGTCAATATCTCTTGAGTACCTGCTTTTGTGTGAAGAAATAAAAAAGATCCCCAATAGAAAGCGAGGCTTTTCATCATCTCCTTAAGTTTGCCGTAGTAGGGAAAAAAATGGATCTGGAATAGAACTTACTTGAAAAAATTTTTGGAAAACCATTTATGTGTTCCTTTTGTTATCTTCATCAGTCATTTTTTGTCCAATGCCAGAGTGCACCATAAGCTCCTTCCCCCGAGAGCATGCGTAAAATAACCACATTTTAACTGTGGTGTGTATAATAGACGCCTGTGTCAGCTCTCTGCTGCTGAAGCGCCCCACGGTAGATGGAAAATTAGACATATATTGCTGCGCCATAAATCTTATTGTAATTCACAAAGCTTGCATTACAAATCTTTGGCCCCGAAGGCAGTCTTGGCATTGCGCATTTGCCCTTGTGCTTATGCTCTGGGCACATGCAGATGTGGCGGTTATTGATGTTTTAATTTGGAAGAAGACATGAGCATTGTTATTTCCTATGAGCTGGTTTTGAATCCCTCTAATACGGCGTCCTTCTCTGCACGAGCCTGTGGTAGGACGAATGGGGGGAGACTAGGTGGGGGTGTTGGGAAGTATGGAGAATGATGTTGCAGCCTTTAAATGGCCTGTTTGGATGAACTGTCAGAGTGTTAGTACAAACATGTAGGTGTTTGGGCTGCAAATAATAATTAATACTGTATTGCTTTGCGGAGGCGACAGCCCTGTTATTTCATGGCCCTGATGACTAAACATTGGAGGGAGTCGTCTGGAACAATATTTTACTGTTCTGGAAGTGGCAGCTCCTCCTGAGCTCCATGCTATTGCCACTGAGTCCAGTGAATCAGTCAGGGAGGGCTGTTTCCCCAAGCCCAGCTGCTATTTATCTGATTTTCTCATTAGACTTGACTCATGACTTCATTGTACAGCTCTTGGCTGAAACTCTGCTGGGCTGAAGAGTTGCACTTTTGAGCTGTTTATGTGTACGCTTCAAGGAGGCATCGCAGGTAACTTTTGTCTATGTATGGCTTTTGTTTACTTTGCGGCCCAGACTGCCATTCAGCAGATGTTCGAGCCCTGAAATGCCTTCCTCTTTTTTTTTTAGATTTAAAGCGGTTCGGTTTGTTTTTGACATACTTTCAGCATGCCGGGCTGCACGTCGTGTCGCTATTCAACTCTGGAGTGTGCTGAATTGCAGGGGGAGTAATTCTCACAAAAAAGACTCATATTTATGTAGTAGAGCACAAAGTGCAGATTCTACAGATTTCAAAGACCATCTGAAAAGATGCGAGGAGAGAGAGAAAAAAAATTGTCTTCAAAGTAGTTACCTTTTCAAAAGCGTCTGTTATGTAGAGGGTAAAGTGTGATCATAGGCTCAGAAGTTTGGGCTGATGGCAGACATGCATACATATGCGTACATGCGATGGCTCAGACCCAGGGCCATTTTTAATCCTTGGAGGTGAAGGACTTAAGGAATCTTGCTAATTTCACAGATGGTTTAAAATGGATTAGTGTGGAGTACCAGCATCCCGAGATGTGCGGACCCACCAGGCTTTCTGTTCCTCTGCCAAAACTCCTCTCCCATACTCGGAAGTGCCTTCCAAAAAGTCCTGCAAGGTTAAAGTCAAACTTCAGCATTTCTAAAGCGGCACCTAATTTGTGATACTTCACCTCTGCCGTCAAGCCCCCCTGTGTGCGATAGTGATCATCTGCATCTGATTGATAAGGACAGCTGTTATTCGCTTTGCTAAATACCGAGACCTGCCATTATACTTGCAATTAGTTTTTGGTCTCCCATTGGCCGCGCTTGACCAGATGTTGCACGAACCTCATTTTCAGTTACACTGTGATCCAGGAATAATTACATCCATCCAGTCCCAGTGGGAATCAAATGATTGTTATACCCAGGCACCTTGATATATTATTCACACTGGCTACAGAGAGTTCTTTTGCTTTGAGAATGAGATCTTTCATTTTCCATCCAAACAATAACTGCGAGCACAAAGGCTTCCTCTCGGCGTGACGCCTAATGCACAAAACAGTTGGCGCAGAGGGCCATCTTTAATTG
This sequence comes from Zacco platypus, assembly GCA_038088235.1. Lineage (NCBI taxonomy): Eukaryota > Metazoa > Chordata > Actinopteri > Cypriniformes > Xenocyprididae > Zacco > Zacco platypus. Next base: position 18,188,104 of record CM076085.1, read on the forward strand.
TTTAACTTCTCTCTTGCCCCATCAATCGCCCGCTTCAGCGTGCGTGGAAGCCAAGTTGCTGAGAGGGGGGGAAAGGGAGTGAGAATGAAAAGAACATTGAAGGAAACGGTGTGGAGTGCAGCGGAGGCCAAGCCCGCTGACAGAGCCGTCGCAGACCCATGGAGTCCAGACACAACTCTGGACGAGCTCAAAGAGCTCAGCTTGGAGTTAATGTGGGAACACAATAGGCCCGGGTGAAAAACTCAACATGTTTTTGTTGAACTTGTCATTCGGCGGTGCATAGTTGTAAAGAAAGCCTAGGAACCATCTGAATGTTTTTGTACTCTTCTAATGCACCATATTTGGGTCAGCTTTCACAAGGCTTTTGTTCGAGCGCTCCTAACAATGGCAGAGACGTTTTCCGAGTGACATACACACTCGCCCTGTCCAAGCGCGCTTGGACCCACCCCATCTGCAGTAAGTCTCCAAAAAGCTGACCTCATGCCACAACGGGATGCCATAAATCAGATCCTTTCATCAGATATCTGAGAGGTCTTAACACTAAATACCGTCTTTAAGATGGTAGAAATGTGTGTGGAATGGAATCAGAATTGTTGGGAGGGACTTTTGGGGAAGTGCCACAGGATTAAAGCTAGTAGAGCTTTGTTGACATCTGAATTTAAGTTTACATTTTTCTCTGTTGGATTAGACGGGTACTGTAGCACCCAGCGCACTTTGTCGAGCTTGTCGATGATTGATTGACTGCATATAAGCGAGTTCACGCTTACCATAAATGTATTTGTTATGCTTTATTTTCCCCTTCACTCGTCTTTGAAAGCATATTTGTGTGTTCGCTTTAGGATTCAGTCACATGTTTAGAATTTCTAACCATGGTTGTTGGGCACATCCGTTTGCTAAATGAACTTTTGAAGAATCCGTATAGGGCAATATTTCACAAAATGTAATTTTACATACTGTTTCACATCATTGCATTCCCTCAGTGTATTTATCTCTGAAAGCATTTGACTGCATTTCTTTTGGGAAGAATGAATATGTAATGGAAATTTAAAAGCATCTTCACTCCCTCTGCTTTTTGAAGAATTTAGAAAAATAAAGGTTCCTATGAAGGCATGTGTTATTATCTCAAAACCATCACTCAGCTCTCTCATGCATATGTCAATTACTCAACCCCACCTTTATGAATATGTAAATCTGCTCAGAATGCCTCATTAATTAGTAATTCATGCATTTTTCACAACCCCAGTACATTTCCAATGGAGGATGATGAATTATCATTTATTACATCTAAGATATCTGTTTCTTTTAGTAAATCGCTCGTTTTGAAAATCTCGTCCTGTAGGAAGTGCTCTGCTGTTTTATCTCGACGCTGACTGTGAGCGTTCTGTTAGCGTTTCTATAGTTGCCAGTTCTGTCTGTGTTGTTCTCTGATGTGCTATTTTGTGTTCAGGGATCATAGCACCCGTTGTAGTATGTACAACACGACTCTATTGAATACAAATAGACTTACTGTGTTTTGTATTGTATTATATTATATTATATTATATTATATTATATTATATTATATTATATTATATTATTTTATATTATATTATATTATATTATATTATTTTATATTATATTATATTATATTATATATACAGTCACATATATTGATATTCAAAGAATAACAATAATTTTTTATGAATTTTCTTTAGTTACTTTAGCTAAATATAATTTCCAAATTGTTTCAAACTTTCTTTTATTTTTCTGACACACACACACACACACACACACACACACACACACACACACACACACACACACACACACACTAGTTTGTTTTACTATCTTAGTGAGGACATTGCATAGACTTCCATTGATTTTATATCAGGTTAATGATAGTTTCTATGGCCTAACCCAACTCCTACTCCTAAACCTACCCATCACAGAAACAATTGCGCATCACTAGATTTAAATAAAAACCTCCTTTGGCTGATTTTAAACTAGTGAGGACCAGTCAATATTTAAAATATAGCCAGTAAAAAGAAACACACAAAGTAAAATAATGATTACTAATAATTTAATTTTTTTTTTTTTTTCACACAGTAGCTGGATATTATAATATAACTCCATGAGAGCTACACATTACTAAGCTCACATTTGATGAAAAACTATAACATGCATAACTAATAATCTTTTTATCCCACTCTTACTGATGTTTCTGGAAATTTATATTGTGAAACACAAAAGCTAGATTTTAGTGAGACTCTGTTTGGGCAGGTTACAGTTTTCCAGAAACTCATCAGGCCATTCTTATTACTGAACCCTGAGTTGTCAACCTGTGTTTCTAAACCAATAAACATTACTGCAGTTCTTAGAAACTGCAACACACATTATCTTGTTTCCTGTATTCCTTTTTAATCCTTCTGTGCTGTAATATATGCTTTAGACAGGTCCACTTGATCTTATTTGTCTTTGATAATCACTTGAATTAAACAAGACTGTGTTTGCTTTTGGGACTGGGATACTTGCACAAGGATAAACGAAGACATGGTTTTGTTGACCTTTGTTTACTATAGGTCCCTCTGTGTGCTTAGGAGGAACATGATTTATATTTAGTTAGTATATTTAGTTGTATTTTTTTTTTTCTGAAGGACAAAAAAAAGCCTCCCCTATCCCGACTATGAAATCGTACACATTTTTTGAGACCACAAGCTAGCACAAGGTACTTCATCCACAGAGGATTTAGTGTATTTGCTAAAACACATTGCAGAACTATGAAATTAACATGAAAGTAGAAGCAGAAGAAAAGCAAGTGAGTATGGTGCCTTTCTTGGGATTACAACCCTAGATGCAGTCGCTTTGTTACCATCTCCCTGTTGGGTTAGAAATATATTTATGTAAATGGCAGGGTGTCACTTGAATGTAAACATGTGTGTGATCTGGGGAAGGGTGCCCTGGGACCCTCCAGAGTATTTAGTTTGAGATTACGGTGAAAAGAAACAAATACATGTGTTATTATGATGATCATGTCACACCATTGTACAAACAACAGATTGTTTTGCCCCCCCCCCGCACCATTTGCCTTTTCAGTAGTTTGAAAGGTGAAGTGTGCAGTTACAGATTTAACACGACTGAATCTCTTCATCATGAAGCCATATGTTCTCTCAACTCCACACCTTTTGGTTGAAACATTGCCTACTGAACAGTAGCTGGATAATGAGTGAATTTAAATACATAAAAATTATAATGCAAAGATGGGCGTTATCATTAAAAACACTGCAGCAGATTTATTATACTGCTGTCCCAAATGCACGAATCCAATATACTGTTACACATGCGTTTTATTTCTCAGCTGTTTACGTTCACTTAAGACATTACCACCTATGTTTACTACGAATTCACAAAGAACTCGCAAAAGGCATTGTGAATATGTCAGTTCTATCACAAGAAGACGTGAAAGAGAATTCAGTTCAGTATTAAATCGCCGTCTAGATGCGGCTTTGTGTGTGTGCACTTCGATTGTTTTTGCACAGTAAACTTCTTGTCATGTAATAATGTAAGGAACCACTCGTTATACATAAATCACATGACAGTTAAAGTTTTTACTTCTTACTTAACATACGATTCATCCAAATGATGCAAGTGTGCTGACTGCTGAGTGAACGATCAGCAATCGAGAGCATGCAACAGAATTACGCACTTGGTCTCTATCTCTCTGTCTCCCTTTTTACCGTCAGTTACGTTAGTAATACCTTGTTTTACTTTATTTGCTATTGACATGTCCAACCGAAACTACAAACTTTCCAGCAATGTCTGTGAAAAAGGGATGTGATTTTGACAAGCTCACGCATATGTTCCGCTCTGCGTTTATTCCACTCCGCGTTTCACTTTTCAGCTCGCATGCACCAGCTAAATTTATCATTTGTTTGACGTTCTATTAATTGGACACATTTACTTCATAGACAGCCTTCTCTGATATATCCATTTTCCTCTCTGTTTGCTCTATTGTCTGTTTCTTTGTCACAAGCACTGTATACACTGCATGGTATCAATTTTTGGTATCAGAGGATTTTTAAAGGGGCTTTCGCACCGGAGGAACCTTTTCATAGTTCCTCGAACTATTGGCTGAAGTACCCGGATTTTGCCGTGTTCGCACCACAGGAACTAGGAACGATTTTAGTTCTAGGAACTCCTTTTGGGGAAACTAAATTAGCTCGTAGGGTCTAAACCAGCTCTATAGGAACTGTCAGTGATGTAAGTGTATGCCGACTGGTCAAACGCATGTCAAACACCGGCACCCGACATTTTGATCAAGCTGTGTAAACATATTTACTTCACAAACATGGAAAACAGCGATAAAGGCATTTACCTGTTGTCTGCAGGGTTGTGTTCTTTTCTCCGCCTCGATACTGAAAGTTGTCATAGGATATTTCATCTCTTAGCCTCACTTTTTGCTCTTTCAGTTGCATAGATTATGCAATTACATTCCATCTCAGTTAACACGAAACCCACAACACACAACAAACAGCTCCGATCATGGCGTCCTTCATTCACCGGATTTTAGCATGTGTAAATGCCGTGCTTAAAGACACCGCCGCTTTTGAGGTCCTATTCCCAGTGCGAATGCAGCCAAGGACATGGCCCGAAAATAGTGGGAGAAATTAGGGGAACTATCCTAGTGGCTAGTTCCTAGAACTGAGTTCCTAGAACTATTCGGTGTGAAAGCCCCTAATGAGTACGAGTACACAAGCGCAGTATCGGGTCCGATACCGGTAGAGGTGCATCACTAATTATTATTATTTTAAAACTTTTAAGAGATGTCTCATTTCGTAGGCTACATCCTCCATTCACTGCATACATCATTGAGGCTGCTTAATTTCAGTAAACTGACCACTAAATTCCGAAGTCATTAAAAAATTTCACCATTTTATGCTAGGAATAGCGGTACATTTTATTACGGTTACTGTTCTGAAGACATCCTTTATGACATGTGCGGCCGGGGGATGCAGCCTTCGAAGTGAAGACACATCTATGGACAGGGTGTGTTTTTCTATGTTATTCTATTGGATGGCAACTGATTCATTGGCTCCAAGATTGACATGAGTTTGTGCCTCTGTGAATATGGTGATCTATTTTACACAAACATGATGATAAGAAAAGTACCAGCTGAATTGTTGAGGTGCAACCCATTGGACTAGTGTATTGTTGCTGGGTGCTGAACTACTTTTGAGAGTGCACTATTGCTCCATCCTACCATAAGTGGCGAGCCATTGAAAAGAGGACTCTTGTAAATTGACAATTTACTGGCCCCTTTTGTAACAGCACTTACAGGCTACTGGCATCTTATGCCTTTCCAGTGTCATTTTCCTTTTTCATGTCTCACCCCTCCTCCATAATCATAAATGTAAGTATGATTATAAAAATGTGAAGCTGCCAGAATTACTGTTGTTACCTCCCTAGAAATTCAACCCGCATCCCGCATGAAAATTAAACCAAACATGCTTTCAGATTTCGATAATCACTATGCAGTCGCACTGATGAAAGTGAATTTAAATATTTATCTACTGTTTCCCTGTGGAATAAGAGAAAGAGGAGGGTGGGGTTGTGGTAGTTAATTCCTCTTTTTCGGTCTTATTCTAAAATTAAAGTGTTGTGTTTTTTTTGTTTTTTGTTTTTTTTTAATGAAACAAAATGGAATTGAATTTAGTGCAAATTTAGCAGCAAAAGGACAATAATAATCTTCTGCAACCTTGTCCATGCAGTGTCCATTCAGTCCATCTGAACTCATATTTGGTTGTGGAATTGCATCTGAAAAGATTGACACGCTGATAAACTGATTTTAATTAGACACGCTTTGAAATGCCTCATCCTGCTCCCCTCCATCTAGCCATTCTGATACTGGTGGCTTATTAAATCATTTACCGCTCCTGGGTGATCTCCTTTTGAAACCCAGCCTGACCCTCCGGGCACAATTTATTTTATTTTAAAAATTATTTTTTACTAGCAAATTTTGCATCAGTTCAAGAGAATTATAAATCATTATTACACAGGCCGACACTTCAAACATTTTGTAAAAAGCTTTCTGAGCGATGAGGCTTCAAAGGAGGATGCTCAGCCTTGTGACAGCTTTGCTGGCATGGATCCAGTCATTAATACCCTGTATTTTGCTATGCAAATGCTGCGAACTGGTTCCTTTAAGTACACAAGGGCTTATTATTAAATACCATTGTTTTAATCAGGAGGAGGTGCATTGTCAGTATCATATTACAGGAAATTCCCGAAGCTTTTGGTGATTAGAATCACCACAATGACACGAGAGCTCAGCGAGAATCTGCCATCTCTGAATTTCGTAAAGACAGAATCACCTCCCAGCTGTAAATCACTTTTGTAGTTTTCTAAGGGTGAAAACATGTCAGTGCACAAAGACGGCTCTGTCAATAATAATTTGTTCATAGCTCGTCACCTAATAGCTTGGAAATATTTAAATCTATGAAAACACTCCACAGATAACATGACCGTGAACAGAAAATTATCTTTTTCTTACACCTAAATGTTCTTGCGTTATTCACTTGTTCAATAGTTTGTGTTTTTCTTGTTTTCATTCATTTACACATTCTTCTGCATTTAAATGCTAATGTCCTTGACTGATTTAATCTTACACCTACCATTACGTTTTAGAGTTCAAACACTTTGTTGCAGTCTTTTAAAGCTATATTGGTAGAGCACTGATCGAAAACAGGCTTGGCATTATTCATGTTGCCAGATTGAATGTCTTTGTTCTGCTCAATTACACATTACTCAATATTCGTGACATTTCTCTTTAATATCACCCATACATTTACATCTTTATACATCAACGTTCACAAGCCTATCGATTCAGGAGAATAGATTTTGTTTGCAATTAATGGGGATTCTAATTTTATATTAACTATTACTTAGGACAGTTATCAGAACAGCCTGAATATCAATTTCGGTAATTTGTTTTCAGAGGTTAGGGCTCATTAGATAAATTCATTTGGTTTTGCTGTAATAGGCCAGATACTCTGAAAGAAAAAAAAAAGCGCTTTAAAAATCAGCTGTTGGAACGTAATATTTAATGAAATAATTTAATTAACTGTGTTCTTTTGTAGTGAAATAATCTTGTGTATTCTAATATTACAATTCTTTGCCACATATTCTGAATATGACCATATGTTCCTAAGCATAAAATTGTGGAACACAAACGTTATAGTCTATTAGATATAAATTTGTCACATTTATTGACTACCCATGTATTTTGAGAAGTCGCTGTCATCGTTGTGGCTTTCTTGCTGAATAGTGGCCTCTGTGCTACTGCAAAATCTTTTAGATGCTTCATACAAAATCATAGCATTGAAACTAGCAAATTTGGTGGTGTTTAGTAAAGTATTTTTAGCATATTTAGCCTTTCAGTGGCTTTTATATATTTGCCAAAATTGAGCTTAATTTTTGAACTGTCAGAAATATGTAGGCTTAAAAATTTGCCTTTCTTCCTCTCTTCATGGGGATGTACCGCTCTTCGGTCTGTTTTGGATTAAGCTTTTGGTTTTTAAAACTTTAGTAGTTTACTAAATGGCAATGTGATTTTTCCAGAGCCTCCTTCTGCAAGGCTCATTCTGGTGAAGACGTCATGAAATGCGGTTGCAGTCCTATTAGTGTTCCATCGGACCACTTATCATCACAGAGTTTATTGTGATTGGCTTTCCCACCAGTAAGTGTGCCCACTATTATGACATAACCTTTACAGACTGCTATATCAAACTACAGCATATATTCCATTCTCTTCATTTAGTCACTGATCCATATTTGTTCTTCATTTTAGCCTATTTCTGGTAGAATTTCCTGTAATGCCCGAAAAAGGGCATAGAAATCAATTGCACTAATCGCGTTAAAAGAATAAAACATTCTGTGTTCTCAATTTCTTCTCTAGAGAGCTTCAAAAGAGATAAGGGTTTCTGGTTTGACCAATAATGTGCAATAGACATTCAAAGCGTCCATTCAGCTTGGTGTGTTTGTTTTTACTTGGTTTATATATTTATTATTAATATTATTATTTTGTAGAATACTTACATAACGTGTGTTTGTTGTATGGGTTAAATCTGGCGAACAGGAAGGCAAACGTATAGGCTATTCCAGCTGGTCTTATTGTGCTGTTGTGTTAAGGTTTGCATTTGCCTGAAAACATCCTTTTGGTTTTATGATAGCTCTTTTTTTATTGTGTCTTTAAGCTTCCTGGTCAAATAAGGAAACAATTACAAGATGTTGGCTTGGGAATTGCTTCAATTTGGCAAATAAATTTATCTTGATCCTCATAGTGGTGAAAACATTTGTGGAGCTTTGCCGATTCATTAATCAGAAACGTATGATCGCTGAAGTATTATAGGGTTTAAAATAAAGTATTGCACTCAGATTTCTGCACAACCTGTAGACAATTAAGCTCCATAAAAAGTGGTTTCATTGTTATTCAGCTTATTCTGGAATCTCTGAATCAATACAAAGCCCCCTCTCCCCCCCAAAAACCCTGAATGATATTATTTAAATGACAAAACCTTATTCTTATTCTTAATTAATAATTGATTTTTCTCCCCAAGTGAAATAAAGAAATGCAGTCTTTATCAAAAAAGCTTCTATCAAAACAGCTTATCAAAAAGTTGTCGTCTGATGTGCATTGTAGATGCACAAAGCAAATATATTCATCCGCTTCTGTATTCTCAGCTCAGTTGTAGTTTCCACCCATACATTTGCATGCCGATGAGTAAAGTAGAGTATTTCAGCCATTTGAAGTTCACCGTCACTTCTGCTGATCTGTGGAGGTTCACGTGTGTGCTGTGTCATAAAAGATAGAACTATTAGAACTTGAGTGACTGGAGTCTGAGCCTCAGGCAGGAGTGCTTTCAAAATCCCTGTGCCTGTGAACCTTACCAGAATACTTTGATTTCAAAAGACATTCATTGCCATTGATGTGGCATGTTGTTGCCATGATTCTTGTGCTTTTTTCGTTGAGTTTAAGAGTTGTTCATCTTTTGTTTTAATAGTTAAGAATGAAACACAGTTAAAGTTACTGAGTAATTCTTTCTTCATGGAAATACCTGGATGACCTATTATATTTGCCAAAATGTGCTATGAACAAAAAGCACAATACAAAGTACAGTGGGGAGAACAAGTATTTGATACACTGCCGATTTTGCAGGTTTGCCCACTTACAAAGCATGTAGAAGTCTGTAATTTTTATCATAGGTACTCTTCAACTGTAAGTGACGGAATCTAAAACAAAAATCCAGAAAATCACATTGTTTGATTTTTAAGTAATTAATTTGCATTTTATTGCATGACATAAGTATTTGATACATCAGAAAAGCAGAACTTAATATTTGGTACAGAAATCTTTGTTTGCAATTACAGAGATCAAACGTTTCCTGTAGTTCTTGACCAGGTTTGCACACACTGCAGCAGGGATTTTGGCCCACTCCTCCATACAGACCTTCTCCAGATCCTTCAGGTTTCAGGGCTGTCGCTGGGCAATACGGACTTTCAGCTCCCTCCAAAGATTTTTATTGGGTTCAGGTCTGGAGACTGGCTAGGCCACTCCAGGACCTTGAGATGCTTCTTACGGAGCATCTCCTTAGTTGCTCTGGTTGTGTGTTTCGGGTCGTTGTCATGCTGGAAGACCCAGCCACGACCCATCTTCAATGCTCTTACTGAGGGAAGGAGGTTGTTGGCCAAGATCTCATAATACATGGACCCATCCATCCTCCCCTCAATATGGTGCAGTCGTCTTGTCCTCTTTGCAGAAAAGCAACCCCAAAGAATGATGTTTCCACCTCCATGCTTCATGGTTGGGATGATGTTCTTGGGGATGTACTCATCCTCCTTCTTTCTCCGAACACGGCGAGTGGAGTTTAGACCAAAAAGCTCTATTTTGGTCTCATCAGACCACATGACCTTCTCCCATTCCTCCTCTGGATCATCCAGATGGTCATTGGCAAACTTCAGACAGGCCTGGACATGTGGCCTTCAGCAGGGGGACCTTGTGTGCGCTGCAGCATTTTAATCCATGATGGCGTAGTGTGTTACTAATGGTTTTCTTTGAGACTGTGGTCCCAGCTCTCTTCAGGTCATTGACCAGGTCCTGCTGTGTAGTTCTGTGCTGATCCCTCACCTTCCTCATGATCATTGATGCCCCACGAGGTGAGATCTTGTATGGTGCCTCAGACCAAGGGTGATTGACCGTCATCTTGAACTTCTTCCATTTTCTAATAATTGCGCCAACAGTTGTTGCCTATTGTCCTGTAGCCAATCCCAGCCTTGTGCAGGTCTACAATTTTATCCCTGATGTCCTTGCACAGCTCTCTGGTCTTGGCCATTGTGGAGAGGTTGGAGTCTGTTAGATTGAGTGTGTGGACGGGTGTCTTTTATACAGGTAACGTGTTCAAACAGGTGCAGTTAATACATGTAATGAGTGGAGAACAGGAGGGCTTCTTAAAGAAAAACTAACAGGTCTGTGAGAGCCAGAATTCTTACTGGTTGGTAGGTGATCAAATACTTATGTCATGCAATAAAATGCAAATTAATTATTTAAAAATCATATATTGTGATTTTCTGGATTTTTGTTTTAGATTCCATCACTCACAGTTGAGGCAAACCTGCAAAATCGGCAGTGTATCAAATACTTGTTCTCCCCACTGTGTGTATATATATATATATATATATATATATATATATATATATATATATATATATATATATAATATGCACAGACAAATCATAGTTGAATGTGTATATTGCATTCATTTTAGTCATAGGGTATTAGTACCTTTTATAGAAAAACAAACAGCCAATGTCAGAAGTCTGGATAAGTGTCCACTGTCAGGATGCACCAAATCATACTTAAAACCTTTTAACAGGCCTTGTAAAATGGCGGATCTTCTGTCTTTTTCATCTCAGGAAACCAGGACAGACCGTCAGGGACACGCATGTGCCAAGGATACCCAAGAGCTGCTCTTTCAGGGTTAGGGAGGGAGTCTGGCTTCCCTAAGAGAATTTGTGTTAGATGCTAACGGAATCTAACAACATTTAACTGAACAAATGCAGTAATAGAGATACTGTTCCAGTACTGTTTTCAGAAAAATATACTTATTTTTAAACTGTCAAATGATCAATTTCAATTGTGTGCCCTGCGTTAAAATGCACAAATTCAATCATATTTCATAAATAAACCAGCATATATTCTGTATGTCTTTTTTTTAATTCAGTATGAAACCTGATACCTGAAAGTTTTCCCCTCAGATTGTTTTGAGACATTTCTCTGGAAAGAAATGCCTCAAAACAAACAAAAAATTCGGTCCAAGCCGAGAGGAAAAAAGGTGGAGGTTTCCTATTCTATTGTCACTTCCATTTGGCTTTCATTATGTTCCTGCCCCAGGCGCCTGCCGGCCTGTGATGGAGCCAACAGTGATTTGGTTTATAGAGATCATATGGCAAGGAAACAGGGCTTGAAAGATGCAGCTCCAAGAACCAGATTTGAAGAATTTCCTATGATTTGAGCCCGATTTTACTCTTTCCTGTCGTGGAACAGACACCCCGTAGCACACGCGCCGGACCGGGGATGAGCAGCAGAGAGGGTCACTCAAGCTACAATGTGGGCTCTGTTTTCACACATCTTGAATTGCATTTCCTATATCAGGACAAGAGGTCCTGGTAAGTGATCCAGAATGTTGGCAGGAAACCACACATAGTAAAGGTTACCTTTGTCATTAACAATCAATGGAACTGCCATCAGCTGCTGCATGTGTGGAATTGATCATATCTTACGATTAGACTATTTTTAGCATATAATTTTTTTTCAAAAAAAGTGAGGATACAGTGCCCTAAAATCTCAGAGAGAGAGTCCTTCCCCAAATCAGGAAAAGTTTGTTTTAAGTTCTCCTTGTCCCTTCATTGCAAAAAAGACAATCACCTCACGCCCATCTGCCGGCTGTCGGCCTTCTGCTAGAACGAATGCCAGTCTTCATCAACACGACTGAAATGTCATCAAGTAGTTTAATGCTCCTTAATATCGCTGTATCGTTTACGTTCCTGAGCATGCTAGAAATGAGTCCCAGCTGGGGATTTTTGGAAGCCCACAGAGAGCAGAGGGTGGGGGGAATTGACAGGCTATTTAGACGTGCAACTTCACTTTGCATTAGAGTGTACAATATCAGGCACAGAGAGCCAAAGTAAGGCCAGATTTCAGGCAATGCTCATTGGGCCTGGAGCGATGGATCACTTACCTCAGGAAATCAAAGTCAATGGTAGAGGATCTGGCCTGGAGACGAGCCCAGAACCCCTGTGAAAAAGTGTGAAACCTGTAGAAAGAAAAGAGTGACTCATTGAGAAAATCCATTACCGCTCGAGAAGCCAATAAGCATAAAAAGAGCTGTCTTGTTAAATCCAGCGGTTGATAAAGCAAGGCTTTGACTTGGAAGAATTGCCTCGGGGCACCGGTGATACAAGGTAGCAAGAGAGATGGTTATTGATACGGGGAGATGTTTTCGAGAGTCGCCGCTCACTGCCTCACGGGCCTCTGTGTTTAGTGCCAAGAGAGAAAGTCGGGGTGAGACGTAAGGCTTTCCCTGTGGCCTACTTGGAATCAAAGCACCGCACAGGATTTGTGTTTAATGCAGTGAAGACATACACAAACAGAATTGCAAGAATTATTTGTTTCCTCCCTTCAAAAGCAGAACGTGCAGAAATTTGTCTGGTTTTCTAAATTGCCATCATTAGAATGTAGGCGGTTTTTTGGTGGGGTTGTCCCCCCCGCTGCCGTCCTGGGTGATTACAGGGTGTTTGCTTTGAACCCTCACTAAATCTGTTACTGTACCAATGGGACACTGATTTCATCTTCTGCTTCGTGTTTACGGCAATCATCCTCATTTTCCTGCTTGACTTCTTGTCCCTCTCTCACAATGTTTAGTTTTACAGTAGCTCTCAATCTGGTGAGGGACAGTAAACTACAGTATTTGAAGAAATGCCTTGTGTAAACCGATTTGAAGTGACATGCTCAAGATGCTCAGATCGGCTTAATGTCGGCCTTGATTGTTGTTATTGAAGACGACGGTGCCCTTTACTTTCAAATACGTCAATTTTGGGGAAAGAGGATGGGTATTATGTCTCCTCAGAGATGAGGTTCGAGGCGTCATCAGGTATGAGCCACCTGTCAGATAACCTGTGACCCTTTAATCGTCTTGGCTCTCCTAAGCTGGTGGCTCCCTCAGTAGATTTGTTTTTAATGCGCTGTGATTCTGTTTTTTCTTTTTCTCAAAGCTCTCCTTTTCTCATCTCTGCCCTGCTGTGTGGTTGAAGCTCAAGTGCTGCCAAAACAAGCTTCAAATCCCCCATATTAGGACAGTTCGAAAAAGACAACTTAATCATTAATCCATCGTCTTGCAACTCTTTCCTCTTTCCTTTCAAAACAGAATAAAAGCAAAGGGAAAGGACTATAAAAAATAGTATTTCTGTTACATTACGTTTTTGGCATTATGCCCTGTAGTTAATCTTCATTTAAAGACTAAGCAATTGCAGATTCATTCAGTTTGTTAGTGGTTAAATTGATAATATTGTGCCTGAGATCGTAACGGATACTGAAAGCAATTTCCATGCACATAAAGAGAATTTATTTATGTATGAAATCAAATTATTTTGCCTTCATCCCATGACTCTCTGAGGGAGTTTCTTTGTAATCAATCAAGTTCTGGATTTCTAGAGGACTGTGGAAAAACCTATGAAGATGTTTAGTGAGATTCAGGCATCTTAAAATAATGGGCTTAAGCTTTGTTTGCTCAGTGTTACTTCATTTAGTTTTTTTTTTTCTTTTTAATGGGGAAAAATGAAAATGAGAGATAAAAATTTGTCAAGGTAATTGAGTAAAATGAACTTAATTAGTCTAGAAGATGTAAATGCAGTTATTTAGTTTGGTAATACTTCAATGATAGCTTTTAATTCTGTAATGTGGACTAATAAAAAGTCTCTGTTAAAGGCACAATATGTAAGATGTTTGGATTATAATTTCCAAAAACCACTAAAACAATGTTATATATTTTGCTAACATGTAGGCCAACTTAAATTATACCAAAATCAGCAATTTCAACCAGTGTAACGTCCCGTGTCATTGCATCGCCTGTCAATGACATCATATCCGCTTTACCCTCAAATTCCAGTTTTACTTTCGCAGAAACCATGCAAACACCAAAGCTGCTAAAATGTATTATGCGCTTTATTAGACGGGTGAGCAACTGTTTTGATACCTTCGTCGACAGAAAACGAATCACTGTTATATAGCTCAACAGTCTTATTGTTTGAATCTCTTGTTTTCTTGATTTACCGCGAGTAACATGTTTGTATCATATATTTTAAAATTATTTGCATGCCGTTGAGCTTTTATTAATTTGAATTTCTAATATGGATCTTGCTTGTTGCAATGTGCAACTGTGTCTCATACCAGCCAAGGAACGAATGCGTAGTTACGTTATAACAACTTTTAACACACTCAAATATTATTTAGTATGATTGTTTTGACCAAGTCAAACAGCACTGCATTACCCCACGATTTTTAATTCCTTAAATAAAGTTACCTGTATGAAAAGTAATTCAGCACTTGCAGCTATTTCAGTAGAATGAAATAAAATGTGATCAAATGTAACTGTACCAAAGTTCAAGCTCAAGGAAGAAGGAGGCGGATGTTAAACATATCTTTTAAATGTAAAATAAACACGGACAACAAAATATACCACAGTAACGTTAATAAAACTTTAATACATTAGTTCATCCTTGAACATGATTTCTGCCTGAGTCCCGTCGGATTTCTTTCCATCGGGTGTGGAGTTGAAGATGACAACTCCCCTGATTCCATGCTCATTTTCAGCGTCATCAAGCTTCAAGGCATTATTGTTTTAAATAAACGACCTCTAGCGCCAAAACTTACATACTGTGCCTTTAAAAAGTCAAGGGTGTATATTTCTTATAGCATGCCTTCATTACTTTCTGTTAATTTTATTACACGTTCATAAAGTGTATACTAGTTTCTTTCTTTCTCTCTCTTGATCTAAAATAATATTTTGTTCTGAACTTCTGATTAATATTTGACAGTGACATTTCTTGGTTTTGGCTGAACTTAGAAAAATTTTAAATGAAAACCCTCTATCATCATTTACTCAATCTAAAGACAGCACTCACAAACCTCTCAGACAGTTTAAGCCATTGTACATGGGGTAATAAAAGTACTTTTGGAATAGTCCAAGATAACCAAAGTGTCTAAAGAATGAAAATTATACCTCAAATCAAATAAAAACTTGGCAGGTGCCATAGTCCCTCTTATAATGCTTCCCAAGACACTTAATTTAAAGCCCAGGGACAAGCGGATAACCTTAATCAGAGCAATATTGAATGCAATCATTTATTTCTGATTTGCAGACTGCTGGTCTTTGTTTACAGCAGAATTGCTTGCTATCATAATATGTGGCCTCTCCGTTTATTCAATGTCATTGCATTTTTTTTCACATACTTTCGTTTATCTTTTTTTATTTTTTTTCAATACAACCTTCCCCAAGTTATATTAAAAACATACAATTTTCTAAACCTTGTTCTTATTTCTCCTTTCAGGGAGGTGTCACTCAAAGTACACCAGAAAGTAAAAAACATTTTCTTTTGATACTACTAAAGTACTTTTATAGAGGGGACTATTCTTTTTATGATCCACATTTTGTGAGTAAAGATAAAAATAAAGAACTGTTGATCAGTATCTCTCCATTATTATATGTGCTATTATGAACCTGTGGACACAAATGTAAAGAAAATGAAAACAAAAGACTGCATTGTTGTGGGATTAAATTCAGCTTCACCAGCCCGAACCTCAGAACATTCCATGGTGTCACATAATACTGTCAGTTTCCTATTGGAAGTGCCAGCATAGAAGGAATCAGTGTGCTGGCAAAACTGTGTGTGTGACTATGTCCTTTCTTTTTCTTTCTTCTTCTTTCTTTTTTCCCCTCTGTCTGTGTGTGTGTCTGCGGTGTTGGTGGTAGTGGTCTGGATAAGGCTTATGATACCCTTGGAAAATGTTGGATTTTTATAGAGTTATCCCATATTTTTTGGAATGTCTTTTCCGTCAGTCAGGAGCCTGTAAGCACCTTATTTGCTTTATCATTTTATCACCATATGTAATATTCTGTTAAACAAGACGACCATATGCTGTCCTGCCATATGCTGCTGCATGTGTGTGCCGTCCAGTAAAGCAGCATTGACAAGAGGCAAATGTTCCTGCCAATGGAACGTTGTCCGTGTGTCTCTCAGGATGTATGGCAGCTGCCCGCTCTAGTCTGTAGCTCTGGGATACCAGTCTACATTTGGGTGTGCCAGAATACATGGGCAGGGTACTGACAGTGAAATAACTCACCTGTTCTTGGCAAAACGCTTTCAGGATTATTTTTCTTTTACATTTTTCCCAATTTGTTTAATGGATAGTTCACCCAAAATCAAACGTATGGCATCATTCACATGATCATAATATATATATATAATATATATTTATATATATAATATATATATATATATATAGTATATATATATATAGTATGTAGTATGCATATATATTGTATATATTGGGTGAACTATTCCTTTAAGAGAGCCACGATTAACTCAACTGACTCCTGTTCTGGTTGTAAATATCGTAAACTATAAATTGATATTGTCATTTTGATCACATGCTGGCAGTTCTGTATTATTAATAAAGCTCTTCAGCTTAGAGCGATGCTTGATTGCTTTTTGAGGTAAAGAATGACGTTACAGAATTTAGTATTTATTATAGCCTTGGTTTTGGTGCGTACAAGTCAATTGTGCTACTGTAAAAGACAAACCAGTCTATGATTGACCACAATCATCATGAGTTTACCAGATGAGAAGGCTTTTCCTAAGATAGTTTCCTTTCTGTTGCGTAGGGATAATGGCATATAGAAGCCCGAATGCTAATGACTTTTTGAGCTCAGTCACTTGGAGAGGAGAGATTTCATTTCCAGCTGTAGCTATGGTGCAGTTCTGCTCTGTTCTAATGGATCTATGGCCTCGTAACTTCACTTTTTGAATTTTCCCCAACAGATGCCAGACCACACCACAACTTAGTAAATGTGATGCATTTGAAATTACTGTACCATAGTTAAATACAGGGCACTTTATATGCGCACCCTATATAGTCAGCCATTTGTAATGCATGTATTTTGATATTTTCTACACTGTTCACAATATTTAAACTTATTTGGACGTATATGTCTTAACAGCTATATTTTAAGGTTCTGGAAAAGCCTATGCATTTAGTCTAATGCATTTTCTTTGTCTAACGGTTTCTCAGTGTATTTTATGAATTGTAGTTTATTTTTACTTTAATAAAAAAAATAGTTTTAGCGACAGTGCTTTTAAATGGATTTTTAAATAGAATTTAGAGACTTTTTTTCTCTTGTTGCTTTTTAAGATGCTGTGTCAGATTAAAATAGTTCAACTGTTCTTTTATCATTTTTATAGACCCTTGTTCCATTTTTCTGCAATCTGTCAAGTTGTTTTTGAACAAAAGAACATCCTATTCTATATCGGGGGTTTTCAAACCATTCCTGGAGCCTCCCCAGCCCTGCACAATTTGGATGTCACCCTTACTGGACAGTGGACACACCCAGCTCAGGTCATGTGGTACTAAACTAATCAGTTGATGGGTTATTACTGCTGTGTTAAATGAGACATCCATCCATCCAAAATATGCAATGCCTCCTTGTTCTCAAACGCCACTAAGAATTGCATCTCAATAGGTATGTTTACATGCACTGATTTTCCAATTTCAGATTCTGAAAATTTTTATATTAACTCCAAACTGATTCATATTCATTTTTGTTCACATGTGCATTACATTTATACCAAACATATGAAGTATGAAAAAAATCTAAGTATTTTTGAATCTGATTGAGAAAATAGTCTGATTCATGTGTTACATACTTCATTTTCCCCTGATGTTCAGATTATATCAGGTCCACACCACCCCTTTCAATATGATCGAAATTGTATTCGTATCAAGCACAATCAAATTAGTTAAGTGTGTTTATAAACCAATTGAGCCATCAATCCATTTGACCCTACACAAAGACCCGGCCCCTTTACTAACTGTTGCTTTGTCCGACAAGCCATGCGCTCTCATGCCAAACATCATGTTCTCAAATACATCCCGGAGCAGAGAGGACACTGACAACGCGTCAATAGACATATGAAAAAGTTTCATATTTAAAATATTGTAACTTTTAAAGAAGTTTAAACAAAAAATACCGTATAGTGGCTCTTTAATGTGTCGTGACGGATCGCTGTAGCTCCTTCAATCGGCTCGTGAACCTTCATCTCTTCATAATAGTTCATTTATAGCATCAAATAAACATGAATAGACATCAGAAGGAATGGAGACAGAGACGTGAGTACACAATTTTTTCAAGTTCACCAACGTTAATCTACTAACTCCCCTGACGGTTTAGTCAGACAAAATGGTGGATTCGAGGTAATGATTGGTTAGATAGCCTGTCAATCAAACTGTTTGCGAAGGGTCAATTACTAATCCAATAAATGAATTATTGGGGTGCATCTTGGAAATCTGCCTACTGATATTTGATAGACCTGACCCTAAACCAGCCTAATTACAGTGCTTCTTGTACATTTAAGTCCAACTAGTCATTCATGTGTAGTTTTGCACATCACTAATTCTGACCTCACAAGAAACACATGTTGTGTCAGCTGGTCCAGTAGGGCGTTGTTGTACGGAGGCCCAATTTACCATTGTGTCATTGTGTGTTTAACCTTTGCCTCCACATCTCACTGCTCATTATAGTGCTATAGTCATCTGCTCGAGATGTTAAATCGAGGTCATTAAATATCCCAGGGTGCTTTTCCAAAACAGTGGAGCTATAACCTCGACGTCTTGGACAAATTTTCCCAATTAGCCTTCATCAATCACAACCTCCTCATCTTCCCCACATACAGTATAACTAGTTAAATGACTGTCTCCTCTCCACCGATAGCTGATTTGATGTGCGTTGTGATACAGTGTAGATGCCATCACGTCATCCAGGTGGATTCTACACACTGGTGGTTAACAAACTGCTAAATATAAGGAATTATTATATCATTATTTATTATTAGTCATGTACTCTTGAGGGAAAGCACTCTTTACGTGTAAATTAGCCCTGGGCTCGGCCCAGTTACGCCGAACACACTGCAAGCTGACATTAATGAGCAGTGAGCGATCTGGTGATTTAGAGGTGGGATAGCTCCACTCCACACTAGGAAAATAAATGCAAATAATAGATCTCCGGGCTGTAATTAAACGGATTGTGATTCAACAATGAAGTCATGAGCGTGTCATTTAGCTGGAAGTAACGCAGCCTGTGAGTCACATTAAGGAGTGTGATCACATCTCCCTACATGGCTACACTCGCGACGGTTCCATAGTAACACGTTGTTGTCACCTGCGAGCGGTGGCACAGACTGGCACGCTGGGTGATGACGTGGCAATCTGCTCGTGCGGTCCGGAGGTTACCCACTGCTCTGTGCTTTATGAGCTCGTGCTGAATTAACCATTGTGTAGGGGTTTTCATGGGCCAGGTAAATGAAAGCCAACTAGTATTTAGCAGTAGTTTTTAATAGAGCCGAGTTTGTGTGTCTCACTCGAAAGTAAATATATTGCCTGGTGTAGAAGTTCTGTTATGACACTTTCTTTTTTGCTCCCAGGGTAATACATTTCAGTATGTATGCTTTTAAGAGACAGTACTATTAAGTGTACTTGTGAATTCAGATGATTATTCAGATAATAATGTCCATTCCTTCACTGTTGTCATAACAGTCCAACGTTGTTTAAGGTTTTGTTTATTAAAAAACCTTTTTAAACATCCATTTGTTACATTATGATATTTTTGTGTAATACACTGTAAAAAATGGTGATATCAAAGTTCATTATCAGTAGCTTTTCCACAAGCTGATCTAAATACTAATGTATAGAAGGTGCGCACACACACAAATTCTGTTAAAACCCATTTTTTACTGTAGAACCATTCTAGATGTTACTGCTCTTCTTTTTTTTGTCTTTTTTTTATAAGTGCACACACAGAGCTAGAGTCACACACTCAGCCGTTGGGGAACAAAAGACACAGCAAGTGAGTATCATGTGAATATCATGCTCAATTAGAGCACAAACAAATAGAAACATGTTTGTCTTTTGTCAACCCCATTCGGTACAAGAGATCAAGTTGCACACGTACAGTTTTTGGTGATGGTAGCTCAGTTAGATTTGATTAAATTAAATTTGTCTCCCCCCTCTTTTTCTTCTTCATTTTTTTTTACCTGTGAACCCAGTGTGGCACCCCTGCTGTAAAGGCCAGGACTAATTATGCCGTTTCTCGCTCCTAGATTTTCACACCACTGCCTGGAACATCTGCAACCTGTCATGTAGCATCCTATTCATTTCTACTTAATTTGATCCTAATATGTGTCTACATGAGGAGCCAGATGTTGCCAGAGACTGTGGCACTGAAAGTTTTGTTTTAGAGAGTTTGAACCTTGCATGGGAATTTGAACCCTCACTTTGCCTGGCGTGTGTAGATGGCAGGCAAGATTATTTCCATAATCATTAATATGTAATAAAACATGGTGATTTTTTTTTTCTCTCTTTGCTTCAGTCTGTCAGAACACGTTGCAATCCATCCCAATTTGACATGCCTCCCTTGGGTGGGACTGAAGTTGTTTTTCTGTCATTAATTCCACATTTTATATTTGTATTTTTAAGGGCTGACCATAAGAAGATCTAGATCCACAGCTCACTTAATTTTTTGTTGCATTGTATTTTACTTTATTATTAAAATGTATTTTTTTGTAATGTATTGAGTGTATGAAGACAAAGCATAGATTGCCCCCCCAAGAACACCCCCACCCCCCACCCCCCAAAAAAAGATTTAATCCTAATGCATGTGAAAAGTGGGCAATATGATATACTGTTTAATGAAAAAAGTCTGTAATGAATAGATTCGATTACATCACTTAGTCTAGCAGAATTTTGTAATGTCGCTCAACATATTTCACATTAGAGTGATTTACAGTGTATCAAAGCTCTTTGGCACTTTTCCACTATTTTAGTACTTCACATGATGGATGTGAGCTTCAACTGAGACCTTCGTGTTGTTTTCGTGTTGCAGTTCATTGGGGGAGAGGGTGCATGGCTCGGCACTTGTCTGATTAAGGAGATGAAAACCCTCGTGCTTCTCTCATAATAAGCACCATATGTTGCCCACTGGCCCCTCACTTGTGCCTTGTCATATCGAGTGGCTCCCAGACATGCCTCTTGACATGCCCTGCATCAAGCTCCTGGCCTGAACTAATGAGAAAAGTGTTTAGCGCTGGCGAGCACATCCCCGGTCCTGAGTGTGAGAGAGGCGCGTCGCTGGAGAAGATGTGGGCCATATGTCCCAGAGTGCCCAGCCCCCTTTCCTCTGCGTTGGCATATGGAAGGCATCCTCCCCTGATGGCACAGGGTTCAAAACATGGCAGACAGAGCGCTGAATGCTAGCTGCCGAGACTTGAGGTTTTCTCGATGTGATCAGAATCGGCACGGATGTACATTTAGAACTACGTTCTGTTTCATGAATTCAGAGTTTTTGTTGAACATGAAGCTGAGCGCCAGTTAGCTTTCAATTACCTTATTCTTTTAGTAGCTTTAATGTGACTTGCGAGCTGGCAGATAAAAATGTAGTAGTCACCATGGATAATGATGTCCATGAATTAAATTAATGTAAGTACTCAGACTTGCCAGCTTTTGATTGTGATTTTCTATTATTATTATTATTATTATTATTATTATTATTATCTAGAGCAGATCGGTGGGGCAGTCGCAGTGTTTTTTGTTATATATTGTTGTTGCTCGAGGGAAGGCGAGCGTTCCTGTCAGGAGACATAGATGTTGATTCAGACTCCCACCATTGAAACATACACCCATGTGTCTAGAGAGGCATCTGCTCCTGTTTAAACCCAATCGGATAGCAATAAGGAAAGCGGCTACCCGCACGCGGCCTACGCCCACTCCACGCCTGTCCCATGATGTAAAAGAGCATGATGCTGCAGCTCACCGACAGGAAAGGGGGTTGTTTGTCAGAAAGCTGTCTATGGTTTTTGTCAAGCATTGTTTATCAGTGTTGATTTCTAATTACAGATTCACTAGATGTTCTGGGTAAACTACCATGTACTGCCTGGTAACTTAAAAGACTCCTCAAGCCACATATGCCCCATTTGTTTACTATAATGAGCACAGAGTTATATTGACAATAACAAGGGATAGACTCATTGATCTTGCAGTATTGATGCTTTTAATTTTATGTAAGGTATTGATTTGTGTGTTGTTTCTTCCTTGACTATTCACTTATATATATATATATATATATATATATATATATATATATATATATATATATATATATATAATTATTAGAATCTTTCATGATAAATGTATTTCAATAAATAAAAAAAATGAGTGGCAAATCAGCGTATTAGATTTCTGAAGGATCATGTGAGATTAAAGACTGGAGTAATGATGCTGAAAATTCAGCTTTACTTTAACAGGAATAAATGTCATCTTAAAATGTATAAAAATAGAATGGTATTAATTTAAATGGTATTCATATTTCACAATATTACTGTTTTACTGTACTTTTGATCAAACAATAAATAATGACGGAGAGACAGAAACCTCATCTGGAGTTAATTCACATTAAAACAAATGTCACACAAACCTATATAAGTTTATTTAAATTAGAAGTTGTTAAAAGACTGATTTGCACTTTGAAAATGTCCAATTATTAACGATTTGCAAATAGGCTCTTTTACATATTATAAATGATGCTTATAATGTCAATTGTTAAATGGCTATGATTTACAGAAAATGTAAAAATACTGAATTTTAAAAATATTTATCATTAACATTGTACCTGTGAACTTTGTGTCAGATAAAAAAAACGGAATCGTCCATCATTCCTCTATCTCTGAATTTCTTCATAAGTAGCCTGAAATGTGCGTCTCTCCTCTGAGGTGCTGGTTTCTCATATCTTAAAGTTTTTATTGTGGTTTAGCAACGTCACATCTAGATAAAGCCAGCATCAAAGATGCAGACTCATTGAAACGCCCATAATTATTTTTCATCCACACATTTGTAGTGCTCCTCGCAGCAGTGCACTATAGAGCTCAGTGTCTCATGTAAAGACTGTCAGAGAGTGCCAGCCGTGGCTTTGTGCTCTCAGTTTCAGTGCTGTCACACTAGATGACTGTGCAGGTTCTTCAGGCGAATGGGGCTGTCAGCTGACTTCATGCTCATTGTCTAACATTCTCACACACTCTGCCAATGAAAGCTTTGCCCCCTCAGGCAAAGTACATGGCAGCCTGCTTTGTTCTACATGCTACTGAAACTCTGCTGCTCTCCTGCTAAACTGAGAGCGTCCGATGCAATTAATGTAACAGAGAAGAAATCTCACTCTGTGATGCAGAGGCAGGATTCTGCTCACATGCTCCTTTTAATTAATTTTGAAATACACTAAATTATTTCCGGATGTGCAAGATGTTGAAATGACTATGGAATTTTTAGGGGAGTGTGGGGTAAGATGTGTCAGTACATAAGCGGTGTCGACTGTAATTTTGAATACAGCTGCCTGTGACCTCAAAGATACACATGAGAAGAATGCTTTTTTATGGTGAGGTCAAAATTTCTTTCAAGATTCAGAGATTAGTGCTGATAAAGAGAAACCAACCACACAAAGATTGTGGTGTATGATATCTGTGATATGTGTTGTGTATGTGTATGTGTGTGTACATATATATATATATATATATATATATTATTCATAAGGGTAATTTAATCATATTGCTATTGTTTTGCATTAATAAGTGCAGTTACTAGTAATATTACACATTTATTTAACAGAAATGTGACAGTAAAGCACTGGGCTTGAAATTAGATGTAGATATTGACAACAGTAATACGCAAAAACCTCATTTTTATAAGGAAAATATTTAAATATTCTACTCTTATGAAATGTACCATACTTAACTGACCGACGGCTTCGGTGAATAAAATGAGCGCTCTTTATTTGCTTTATATGTAATTCAGTCAAAATTTGAAGAAAAGTTTTTGTTTTTCATGAGATTTTCTGACTTTGCCCCATATATTAGGGATTGGAAATGGCTAATAAGCCAATAAGTGCTCCTCTTTCCTTCTTCTGCTGTTTATACTGGAAATTTCATGTCTTGTTTAAAATAATAGTTTGTTTGCCACAAAGTGTTCCTTCATCTTTAAACTTTTAGTTTAACAAATCATCACATTGAAAATAACATTAAAATTGGATCATATTTAGAGATTTGAAGTTTTGTAAATAGTGTGAAGCCCTTTAAAAAGTCTTTGAAAAGTCCTTGAATTTCATTCCCAAAAGTTTGAACCCTGGAACGAATGATGTAAAACATTCGGCTACCATGCGACCATGATTACAGTTAGCGTTACTCACTGGAGAGCCTTATATAACATGTTCATTCATGGCTCAATATTTCTCCTGGTTCTCATCAATTGGGCAACTCGGTGTTGACACCAGTGTGACTTCTAACCAAATTTAGCCACACAAGCAGGAAAAAGGTCGCAAAATGCGACGATGTAGTCGTTGTCTGGAGCCCTGTGTGTGTGTGTGTGTGTTTCTTTTCCCCAAACCAGTTCAGCTGAAATCCCGCCCTGGAGCCGATTTTAAACATTTCATTAGCCATGTCAATCACAGTAACGATTGCCTATACCCAACACTGATCCTTAAACCTACCTGTCACTGTAACCTCAGCCAATAAAATTTGTTGCAGGGCGGGGATTTCCGCTGAATCGTTTGGGGAAAACAAAAATCATACTGTGTATACTGTATTTGTGACCCTGGACCACAAAACAATGGTGATAATGTGATAATGGTCAATTATTTGAAATTGAGATTTATACATCTTCTGAAAGCTGAATAAATAAGCTTTCCATTGATGTGTGGTTTATTAGGATTGGACAATATTTGCTAAGATACAACTATTTGAAAAACTGGAATCTTGAACATGCAAAAAAAAAAAATTAAATATTGAGAAAATCGCCTTTAAAGGTATCCAAATGAAGTCCTTAGCAATGCATATCCACTCACAAAATAAATGTTTGATATATTTATGTTAGGAAATTTACAAAATATCTTCATGTAACATGATCTTTACTTTAATATCCTAATGATTTTTGGCATAAAAGAAAAATAGATAATTTTGACCCATATAATGTATTGTTGGCTATTGCTACGAATATACCCGACCAATTCAAACTTTTATATTTAAATATTATATTATATTATGTTTTTTTAACCATAATATAGTGAAATGTTTACAATCTTTGTATTTTAACACTTTAAGCTCTTTAAGTGTGTTTGTGATAATCTTACTAATAGTCTTAAAGGCGACACGCAAATTTTTACTGGCTTTCACTGTGATCTGTTTGAATTGGTTATTAATGCTGCACTCTGATATTTCTGAAATCTATAATTCATCATCAGTCACTGCTCATGTGACCATCTCTTCGATAGTGCTCCTGGAGGTGTTTTGAGCCCTTCATTATAACTCTAGCTTTAGTCTTTGGGGAGAGACACGCTGCCCCGTCAGTCTCTCTCCACTCCAGCACACTCGCATATCCGAGAGCGTTGAGCAGACGTCGAGAGTGGCGCAGAGACCGAAAACACGTCAACAGAGAGTGTGTGTGTGTGTGTGTGTGTGTGAGCGAGTGCCAGGGTGTATGATGGGGAAATTAGTTAAAACAGTAGCAGACAGAAAGATCATCGTGGCAGGACTATGCTTGAATTGTTACTTTTAACTGACTGAGAGAGAAAGATAGACGAAGAACATTGTTCCTGCTGAGAGAGAACAGACAGAAAAAAAAGAAAACAAATCGGAGACACATAAATATAAATGTATGAAACGGTCATTATTATTTCATACAAATGCCTTTCTTTGCTTGAAAAATTTAAGCTGCAGCAGCAGTGCCAATGCAGCGTATGTCAAGAAAAAGCCCAGGGACCACAGATGATTTAACTGGGAGAGGAGAGCGTATGCAAAAACCACATGTGCAACAGCCAGCAGTAAACAGTAAATATGTGGTCAGCTTGGCAGGACACTGCATTTTCTTTAGAGTGCACAGACAATTTGTGTCAAATAAGAAGAAGTCAAGCTCTCTCTCTCTCTCTCTGGGTCTGAGGAAACACCCTTTTCTTATTTTGTGACTATTTTGAGGCCGTGTGTTGTAGGGTACACCCTGCTAAAACTAACAGCTGTACTGCGAAACTTCCACTGTTAAATATAAAAGTAGATTATATAGAAACAAGAGACTTAGGACTGTGTGTGTGTGTGTGTGTGTGTGTGTGTGTGTATGTACTGATATATATAATGCAGTTGAATGCATGAAATATCTGCGTTGGGCAGGAGTTATACTAAAAATATCAATGCTATAATGTGTTTTTTCTTTTTATCATACCTTTTCAATAGCAAAGTAACACTTTAAAATAATGTTCATTAGTTAAACATTAATTAATGTTTTAACTAACATGAACTAATCATGATCAATACATTTATTACTGTATTTACTTAAAATCCAGTTGTTCATTGTTTGTCCATGTTAATTCACAGCGTTCATTAAGGTATTAGTAAATGTTGAAATTAACATTTACAAAGATTAATAAATGCTGTAGAAGTGCAGTTCATTATTAGTTCCTGTGAACTAATGTATTTTAATGTTGAACTAGGTAAATGTTACATTTTTAAAATATATATATATATATATATATATATAAGACAGGATTGTCTGTGTGTTTTTTTTTTATTAGCTTGCCTGGTACTTGGCAATATACTTGTGAATAATTGCATTTTAATAAAGATTTATTAAATTAACTCGTAATAAATGTAATTGTATGTTAATTAGATTTATTTTCCCCTTACTATTTATTTTGGTCACCTTGCAAAAGCCTGCATCTAACATCCTATTTCTGTCATTAAACGGCTGTTACAGATGAAAGGGAGGTCATCTCTCTCTCTCTCTCTCTCTCTCTCTCTCTCTCTCTCTCTCTTTCTCTCTCTCTCTCTCTCTCTCTCTCTCTCTCTCTCTCTCTCTCTCTCTCTCTCCCTCTCTCTCTCTCTCTCTCTCTCTCTCTCTCTCTCTCTCTCTTCTCTCTCTCTCTCTCTCTCTCTCTCTCTCTCTTTCTCTCTCTCTCTCTCTCTCTCTCTCTCTCTCTCTCTCTCTTTCTCTTTCTCTCTCTCTCTCTCTCTCTCTCTCTCTCTCTCTCTTTCTCTCTCTCTCTCCCTCTCTCTCTCTCTCTCTCTCTCTCTCTCTCTCTCTCTCTCTTTCTCTCTCTCTCTCTCTCTCTCTCTCTCTCTCTTTCTCTCTCTCTCTCTCTCTCTCTCTCTCTCTTTCTCTCTCTCTCTCTCTCTCTCTCTCTCTCTTTCTCTCTCAGTCTCTCTCTCTTTCTCTCTCAGTCTCTCTCTCTTTCTCTCTCTCTCTTTCTCTCTCTCTCTCCCTCTCTCTCTCTCTCTCTCTCTCTCTCTCTCTCTCTCTCTCTTTCTCTCTCTCTCCTCTCTCTCTCTCTCTCTCTTTCTCTCTCTCTCTCTCTCTCTCTCTCTCTTTCTCTCTCTCTCTCTCTCTCTCTCTCTCTCTTTCTCTCTCAGTCTCTCTCTCTTTCTCTCTCAGTCTCTCTCTCTTTCTCTCTCTGTCTCTGTAATGTCAGTGGCATGTTAACGTGGATAATGTTAGACAAATGCTGTCTATATATTCAGACCAAACCTTTATCTCCTCCCCAGTCTGCAGAGCTGCTTTCAGGCACATTATGCTTCATAATGAAAGCAGAAAGGATTTATTAGGGCAAATGTGAGAGGGAGGTGATTGGTGTGATAAATATTTACACTTTGAGTTAGGGTGGTGTTTTTGAATACATACTGCACAACCTTATATTTAGGAGCCAGATGTTTTTGTCACATTCTATAACTCGACCAACTGCTCTCTAAAAACATGCATCGCCTCATCATATGAAAGTTAGATTTTAGCATAATTATTTGTTTCCACCAACACACCCTATGCATTTGCACCGTGTCCTATTGATTTAGTCAATGTTGCATTTCACGACTGACGTTTTTGAAAACAGGGAGCCTAATTAGAGGCCCGGCTGATGATGCTCTGTCCTCTCAGTCCATCGTGAGGAATTAACTGTCTCTATCTCCGCATTCTTCTGCTGCGGCATCATTGACCATCTGCACATAAAAATAAACAAGAAATGATTTTTGTGCCTCTGTAGAACCCTCACAGCAGTGGCACCTTTGATGTGTTCTCCTTGATCTGTTTGGCCCATGGTGTCATTTCCCCCTGTGATGTACGGGATTAATTAGGCGGAACGGGTATTTATCCGTTAAAATCATAATACTAATTTACCCAATGCACTGTGGTGCCTCTGTGGGTGGTGGTGGTGGCTTAAAGTTTTTTTTCCTTCTTCTTCTTGCTTGAGAAGGTGCTCAGCCTCACATGTGTCAGACTAATGCTTTCCATACAAAACACAGCAAACACAAATTACTGGCTCTGATCAATTTGACTCTTCTGTTCTGATGGTGCACTCCTCCTGTTTTCTAGAGAATAAACCAAGATATTAAAAAATATTATTAATGAAAAAATGTATGTAAATATAACTTAAGTATGAATATTTTTATTGTTTTATAATATGTAATATTATATTAATATACTAATGGTAATTAATTATTATTTAATTGGTCCTTTGTAATTTAGAACTGAAAAAGAATACTCACTTTTTCAGTTGATGTATAAGATGGCATGGTACTATTTCAGTAATATATGGTAATATATTAAAATGTATATATATATTATTATATAGTATTTTGCATTAGATTAAACAAAGATCAAAAATCATTATAAAGCATAAAAAATGATTAGCAATGCATTTAATATAGTGTTAAGTATTAATATTTTTAATACTTAATAGTACTTTAATACTTTAATAGTAATAATTTTTTTTTATAGTTTTCTATTTTATTATCACTGAATACATTATTATATTATATTTCTTTTTATTTTTTGGCGCTCTTTCTCTATTTGTCATTGGTAGTTGCAAATTTATTTTTCACCGAGGTGCCCATCAGACCAGATTCTACCGTTTACACTTATCTCATTAAAATATTTATTAATGAATTACGACAGCTATGACTAGTCTTGTAAACACACATCTCTGCTGTCTCCTTTCTGCTTTCCCCCTTTCACACACATGCTCGCTCGCTCTCTCTCTCTGTCATTCTCTCTCTCTCTCACTCTCTCTCTCTCTCTCTCTCTCTCACCTATATACAGCACAAACAAACACACCTACCCTACCTCTCACACACTCCCGCACACAACTCTGTCAACACACCCTCCTGCCCAGCGCCCTCTCCATCGAACCTTGTTTCTTTGTGCTAAACCAAATATAGAGTATATTGTCCATCTGTGTACAATGGGCCAGTGTGGAGCCTGTGGTTCTCTGGACTGAATGTAGCCTGTTCTCCGGCCCTGGGCTGTGAATGCTATCGGCGCGCTGCAGCATACGGACCGCGCGCTATTCCCACACCCAGACGCACCGCTCTGGGGGATAAGACCAGCACAATTGATAGAAAGTGTATTCTTTTCCATTGGTTCCCACCAGCGAGCCCGTTTCCGGGGCCTTATCAAAGAACAAACGCCTTTGAAAAGCGGGGTAAACAAAGCACCGGGAGGCATTGTTGACCACACTTTGACAGGAGTAATCTGGCTTTTCCATCAGCCTACATTTGGAGTCTGTCCGGGCCCCACCCAGCGGCTCGAGGGGTTGAGATCCAGATGCTTTCACACCTCTACGTGCTCCGAGGTGTCTATAGTGAGCACATATATCGTACTAGTGCCAGTGCTCTTTCATTCTGTCTCGCTCACTCCAGGCTGAGCAGAAGCAGCACCGCGACACTTGCACCATTCCTTAACAGACACACCATTTTTAAGGCTATTTGTTTATTACACCATTTTTCTATTGCTTTGGAAATATATGTACTAGAAGAGTGTGTGTGTGTGTGTGTGTGTGTGTGTGTGAGTTAAGGCAGAATGCACTCTCTTGCCTTATACTGATGTACACATGACATACACAGCTGTCTCCTATGAAGTCAGAGGTCATATTTTGTTGATATTATTTTTATGCCTTATGCACGCTTTATTACATAAAATATACATACCCTTTACACTTTAATCCAAACAGTTTAAAAATATTTCTAAATTGTTTTCCTTCAATTTGGAGAATAGTTACTTTTAATACAATTTTGAATAATTATTAAACCAGGAAAATAAAAATTTTCTATTAAAAATGTTTGCAGTGAGACAAATACAGCAGAGCATCTCAACTTGCTGAAAGAGCTCACCTTTGGGACTTTAGAGCCACAGTATAGTGCCATCTACTGGAAAATAACTACCCTGCACCTCACAACTACATTCTATCGAGGATTTGTGTACGGGAGAATATTACTTAAAGCTTCAACAGAGCTGTAATCATTCAGAATTAATTTACGTGCATTTGATCAAGGTAACAGTCTTAATCTAAATGTCGATAACAAGTACAACAATATTATTACTATTTGTTTTCTCCTCAGAGTACATTGTAGGTTCATTTATTTCCTTTTTTTTATCTAATAAAGCTTTAAAAAAATATTCAGTGCTTCAATCAGAATAATGTACACAAAAATATATTCATACACTCTGTCAGCTTCCATGTAAATATATGGCCCCTGTGCTGGGAGTCATTTTCCATTATTTCTTATCCTATATCTGTGATTACATTTGCATAAATTCTCAACTATTGTAAATAATTGACTTTTCTTGAATAACACCCTGTCTGACTTTATTTGGTAATGAAATGCATCTGCATTTGCATTGAAATCTCTACCATAATTGGACAACCTAAAAGCATGTGCGATACATTATGTCAGAATCAGCTAATTAATGTATCTAGCAAAGGTTGCTTTGCAGTTATGATTCTTTTGTCACATAAGAAAGTTGCGCTGTGCATAACACGGCAAGACCTCTGCCTGACTTTGATTTTCCGCTGAATATAAAACACATATTTGTAACACTTGCTTCATCTGCCCGTTTGAGTGAAGAGGCGCAAATCTACTCTGAGATGGAGCAGGGGAGAGAGATGTTTCCTCTGGTGGCGGATGCGATGAGAGATGGATGGGGAAGTGGAAGTGCGCGTATGTGCCCCCTTCTCTCCATCTGATGCGGAGGGCAATCATGATTACTCACGGAGTGACAGTTTAAGAAAAACCCTGTCCTCTTGTCTCAGCCTGCTTTAAAAATACTCTTCATTATTTGCAGCCACTTTCAGTTTTAATAGCACGAACACCATTGCCAAGCTATATTTCTTTCTTCGGGGTCAGCAATGATAATTTAGATGGGGCCGAGACACGTCAAAGCAGACGACATGTTTTTAGAGGAATGGAGAAAAGACGCAGTGTGCAGAACGTGTGTGAATTAGATACTGCTGCGTGTGACTCTCATTATATTCCCTTCTGGAAATGCTAAATGGCGACTGTATTAGTGTTTATCTCATGGCTTTTCTTTAGTTATAGTTGCAATAAATTCTTGTGAATTTATTACTGCTTATATTTGTGGTTTTTGGGCTGCCACAATTCCTACATTTCGAGCTCCTGAAACTTGTCTGTATAAGCGATCTTGACCTGTTCTCCACATCAAAACCTCTCTTCACATGTTGTTTGAAATCCGTGGTGTGTTTTAATATTTTAAGGACGGAACCTTGGACGTCAATAAATTACTTATAATTGGCTTTCATGTTCATGGCGGCAGTTTTCTTAGATTTCTGTGTTATTGTGTGCCATTATGCATTCTGCTCAGCATTATGGATTTTTCCGTAAGCTTAGTTCGCGCAGCGCTTGAGACGCTGAGTAAAACTGAACACAAACCCCATTTAGCATTGTGCTGGGTGATTCCTGATGGGCTCGTGTGTCCAGTGAACTCTCTGTTGGCCTGCTTTCTATTCCAACTGCCTGAAGGCTGTTTTCCATAGCCATATTAATGAGAACGTCTCCACATCTACCGTCCAGCGCTGCGGTGAGGAAGGGGATGGGCATCAGTGTGTGTGTGTGTGTTTGGGTGCACGGTCCTATTTGCACTATACCTATACTAATCTCACAGCCTTGATCAGGGTACAGTAAATAAACCCCCAAGGCCTCTATTGATCAGCCTTGAATTTGTTTTTCTCCGAACGTGGCATCTACTTAGTTATTACAGATGTTACTCTGCGTCAATGAATTATTTTATCAAAACAGGTATGCTGCATTAACTATTTATTTGGAAGTAAACTCTCTTTCAGAGCGAAATGTCCAGGTTGCCACACACACTCTTTTGTGTGTGTGTGTGGCAGCGCTCAGTGGAGGTCGTGGGTCAATATGGACCTTGTTGGATGCCAAGCCCCGATGGTGTTCTCCGCGCTGAGCCGGGATTGTAGCAGTAGGTTACAAACTTCAATCTCTGCAAAAGCAGTGTGCTTTCATTATTTATGGGCCGCAGCAACACGGGGGGCGGAAGAATGAGGTGTCAGGAGTGAGGGGCTTGTACGTCTTGTTTTGTAACAGATGTAACAGATGTACACAGGTACTGTAGAGTAATGACAATTATATACAGGCATGTACATTCCAGCAACTATACTTTGCTGCAACGTACATTTATAATCCTATATTTCAACACCATGTATTTTTAAAGGCTTTTTATAGCATTCAGAATAAATCGTTGTGATAAAAAACGATTATATGCTGCTTTTGTTCTGTGCGATTTATAACAGGAAGATGAATGAGACAAAAGAGACATCAAAAGGTAAACATGACAGTATGAAATTTGATTTGATGTGTATTAATCTCTTTCTCTCTGTGCTTTGTTAGTCTTAGTTGTTCGGATGCAACCCCAGAGGCTTTCTGCTCCCTCAGGTTTGTGAGTTGTGTAGTGGATGTCTCACTTGTTCGTTAATTGCTTCAGTGTCCCTGAGCACAAAGGAAAGGTTAAATGATGTTGATGTTGTGTGTGTGGATCTGATACAGTACAGAGGAAGTCTCTCTCTCGCTTTCTCCTTCTCCAGTTCCCTTGTCTTGAGAAACCGGGCTGTCCCATCACATATCCAGTTGTTGGTTTCAAGCTGGGAAACCCCCCCTGCTGGGAGTGATCAAAACATTGAGACATATTTCAGGAGGAGGCCAGACTCTGATTCTTACCCTATCAGTACTGGCATGTAAATGGCTGACCTCTTCATAAAGAGGGGTCATGCATACATATCAACACCATTTCAAAGAAAAGCCATCACGCCTGTCATTTTTACCATAGGACACATGGCTTTCAGACTCTCTGACTGACATTGCGTCCTCTAGAATAACACATAGCAAAAAAAAGGAGACAAGGTTGGAATTGTTTTGTGTTTATGTAAATAGGGCAGTTGAAATTGAATCACTGAAACTTAGCAAAAAAAGACGGTGGTAAACAAGACATGAAATTACACAGCTGCATTGCATTACACGTATATGATAAATTATTTTATTCAATCAACATTTTTAAAAAAATCTGGTTTTAAGTCTTTTAGTAGCAGATCATGCATAGGAAACTAAATATTGTGCTTGTATACAATATTGTATATTCGTGTATCCTGATTTGCTACACAAATTTTTTTATGCACTACATTTTATATAGAAATATATTCTATAAAAGTAAAATACTAATTTCTGCCGATTAGTTTACTGGAGTCAAACCTTCGATTACATGTATTAATTAGTCTCTGTGATTTATATGATTTAAAAAAATATATATTATTTTTAGTCCCATCGTTTTATGCAGTTTACTTTTTATTATTGATTCATTTTAATATTACATTGAATACTTTTGCATCACACTTCATAACAGTAATAGTAGATGGGTCAGAATTTATAATTCATGAAATGTTTCCAAAATCATGGTATAATTAAATAATTACTTTTTATTGTTTTTCTGTTAAAAAGCTCTAAAACGATTTAAATAGAAAAATCGTTTCAAAGTGTTCAAGTCAGCTGCACTACTTTGACAATATTTTATATCCCATGTCTGATGTATCTCTTTTCTTGGAATAATATTAATTCCTGAGCTCCAGTTCCTAACTAACTGAATCAGAAGATAGTAAACTAATGTAGGTTCAAATGTTCTATTTGATTAAGAATATATAAATATATATTTTAAAACCTTTTACTACTTTTTGTCTATGTATGACGGCCTGGAAAGACATAAAAGCATGTCAAGACAACTGTTCATTCGCCCATTACCTTCCGAGAAAAATCCAGAGGAATCCCAGTCAGTAAACCTCAAAAAAGCTGACTAATTCAAACCAAACGTACAGCCTCAACATTATAAGGCTTCCCACAAGTAAAAAATCCGTATCATAAAAAGCTAAAAGACGCTTGTTAAAGACTAATAAATAAGGGAAGTCTACTGTATTAGTGAGTTGTCTTGGATCTTGTGGATGTATTCTCTTAAACTGTTTGTTGTGAATGTCAAGTGTCCTCAGATTTACAAGTAACTGTCAATATAAGTTAAACCTAATGATGATCAGAGACGCATTTAACAAGTATTGTTAAACCTTACTATGGACATGTGTACCTGTCTTGTTCTTTCAAAAACTTGTGGTTGAAAAAGGGGGAAAGTTTTTTTCTCCTTCATTTTTTCCTTTGACTGGACTGCTTAGTTCAGCCAGGATAAATGTCGTGATTGAATTAGTGAAACCGTACACTCACTAACCCAAGTGCTTATGGCTGACTGTGACCACACACCCAAGACTGGCCAAAGAGTCTGTTCATTCTGCCCAGTGTTCACTGGAAAATCCACTGGCACATTGCACATGTTTGAATAATGCTGGCAGTTTTTAAAAATTGTGTTCTTAGCAAAATTGGAAAGGCTGTAAAGACGATTAGATTCAATATTTAACATCCTGAGGTGCTATTCCAGGCAACACTTAGAAACGCAGAGGGGGAAAAATGAAAAAGGACAGAGCCAAGTGACTCTCACCCCCCTTTTAGATGTTTTACAATAGCGGCTTATTCAAATCCCAAAAATTAAATATTTCAAGCGCCTTTCATGACTCTGGCTTTGTTATTGCTTTAACATGGGTATCAGAGGCCTATGTTTATTCAACCCTCAATTACCAAAGGCTCAGCCGGCAGGCCTTTAATTGATTGCTTTAATTGATTGGTCGGGGGTAACCATGGCTGAAAAGCAGTTTATCTTAATCAGTTGAGAGGAAATGTAGAGTGGGGCTTGATTTCCTCCAGCTGATCAACCCTGTGTGGGCTAAAAGGGGTGGGGGGGTGGGAAGGGAGCGTCTACCGAGGCGAGAGAGAAAGAGATCGAGGGAGTGAGAACGGATATAGGTGGAGGTGGACCTGGATGGGGCATGATGAAGACAGAGATCAAAATCTTGACTTCAAGCCGTTTTCAGTACTGTAGTGTAAAATCTGTACAATCACAGTAATGGAATGACTGTTTGTAGTCAAAGCATTTTTAAAAAAAAGTTTCCAGTAGACCAGATTTCTCTGAAATGTTGTGATGTTTCCTTAACAAGTGGTGCAGTGGCTCAATATGCTTCACAGTATGCAAATGAAATGCATTTGACCTAGCTATCCCATGAGGTCACAGGAGATGGAGATGTTATTTTTTTTTCGAGATGTTATTTTTGAAAGAAAATAAACTGCATTTAATTTTTATGAAATGTCAGCCAGAAAACTGTAAGCCAGGCCACTCTTTTCAAGTCTAAGTGCTAATGGTACGAATAAAATTGCTCATCGTGGCTAAATGATACCACCAGAAGTAAAGTATTTTTGCAATTGTTGTTAGTTTGTCACAGATTAAAGGACATACGGGTCAAAGGGCATTGCCATCATGCCAGATGTAACACAGTATGAATGTATTCTAAAGAGTGTCAATTTTCCTCTTCTTCTTCTCCTCATCATTGCTCTCAAATGGGAATATTTTAATCTAGATGGAGGTCAGCTCAGAAATATTTCACGCTCCTCCTCACCAGATAATGACCCAAACCTGACCCTTATTGTTGAGGTGGAATTGCACTTTAAATGTTTCAACTGCCTTCCAGGCTTTTAACCAGCGTCTAAAAATGAAGTTCATTGAATGGAATTAGAAAATTGACCTCTAAAATGTCTGGCCCCTACATAAACTTCATTGATGTCTCCTTGCCATTTAGCCTGTACTGGACGTTACAGCACCGCCATAAGAATGGACAGAGGATAATAGTCTGATGGATCCTTCAGATGGCCAAGTATAAATTGAGCTAATCGTCCGGGCTCTGTTCTTTATCAGTCTTTATCACACTTTGCCGGTCATCTAAGCCCAGAGATTTTCCAGACTCACTGTAACTTGTGACAAAGTCAGAGCGTTTTCCCATGATCCCTTGCCATTGTGCTCACTGAAGAGATTGTCAGATTTAAAAAAAAATAGCATGTTTTGCCCTCTCTGTTGTCACTCATTTTATTTGGAGCAGAAACAGATTGCGAAGTGAACTTGGCTTGCTGTCAAGAAAATGTTGCGTCAGACTCCGTTATAGTTTGGATAGTTTTGCATGAGGATTTCAACCTTGAATGATTATTCAAAGAAATGGTGGTCATAAAACAAAAAGCACATGTCCTCGCAGATAATTTCAAGAAAAGCCCTGACTGACAATACGATAACCTTGTGGTTCAGGCCATGGCCACTGCTAGTCTCGGTGTAAAAGATTGTATGTTATTGATGCAGGAATCGCAGAAAGAATGAACCCGTCCTCTAGTAGGTAGTAGCGTGTCCTCTGTAGACAGCACCAGCTCGGTGCGCCATGAACACAGGCAGCTTAAGAGCTTTGTGCAAGATCTCAGCCTGAGGGCTTTGTGTTAAGAGTTAGAACTCACAAAGCCTTTCTAAGCTTGCAGAATATGTTTAACTCAATGCAGCAGCACAGAGGCGCATGTAGATACCTGCATATGTGCGCATTACTGAAAATGAGAACCCGGGAAGGGGTTTAAGTAGGATCTATTGTATGAACTACTGATTTTCCGATCCTCATAAAGCTTTATAATCAATGATTGGCCCATTATTGTAGTTTGACATCTCACCTTGAATGCTTATTCTATTTTGTCGTCCATCTCACTGTACACAAGTATATCATGTGCTGCATTCCATTATTGGTCGCTTTTGAAATATATAACACTTCCAGGGATTCATCAACATTCTTTCTGTGAATTGTGTTCTCGCGTTCAATCATCTGTTTTCATCTATATCTCTCCTCAGCCACTCTTCCCAGATAAATGTTTCATGAGGTCCACCTCATATCCTCCTCTGGAATAACATGTCCGATAGATTATAGGAGACATCACTCAGTCACATTCACCTATGACCACAGATCTGCATGTCCTTTATTCAATCCCCATACTCTTCGAAGAGGGGGCAAAGAAGGAAGAAGAAGTGATGGAGAGGCAAAAGTAACTGTCAAATAGTGTCTGCATTGAGAGAACTATCAAAGGGTGGCTCTGTATCAGATGTGAAGGCTTTAAGTGGGTCATGGGCTCCTTTCACTGTGATGCCACAGTAAAAATTCACCAGCTTTATCATTATTTAATCATGCTCTAATGGAAGTGATCCCCACCCCAAATATAGACCCACCTCTAAACTCAATTATTCTCTAATATGTTAACAGTTGTCACTTACAATGATGAGAAAAGTGATCTCATGAACTTTCTTTCAAAAAAAGGTTCCAGCATTTAGTTTTTAAGAGTTCATAGGCAACACTATTGTTAATGAAAACAATTTATTAAATTTAGATTAACTTTGGACTAGTAGACCATTTTTATTCATATTTATAGAGTTAATAACCAAATGATACTCTGTTCACTTAACTTTTGTTCTCAGACATACATCCTTTTGCCGCTTACTAACAGAATGCTCTGTCATAGTTTCCCCACACTATTTATTCTTTGGTTTGACCGCACCGCTATTGAGTCTAATATACAGCGCAACCAATTGTCAGATTCCTGAATGAACAATTCAGAATCTTTTAGTATTGTTGTTTAATGTACAGTTAATGGAAATTATTGGATTGCATGTATGCCACCTCTAGCAAGACTGTGAAAAGTCATTTTAAGTTGTTTTATTTGATCAAAATACAGTAAAAACAGTAATATAATGAAATCTTATTTCAATAAAATAACTAAAATGTAATTTATTTCTTTGATGACAGCTGAATTTTCAGCCATTACTCCAGTCTCAGAAATATTTTTAATATGCAAATTTGGAGCTGAAGAAACATTTCTAATTTTTATTAATGTTGAGAATAGTATTGCTGCTTAAACCGTGATAAATATGAGCAATATCACACGAGTAGCCGTGCGATATGGCTGTTTATCAGCACAGCTGAGAAAGAGAGAGAGAGAGAGAGATTGCCTGAGCGAGCCTTACCTGGTTTCTGATATAACATTCATTCTTCTGTTCGATGTCCATAATAGTATATTCATTATAAAAATTCTGTTTGAATGTCCGCTGACATTCTGCGTATTTGTCCTTTTTACAGTTAATTAAATTTTCCATAACAGCACTAAAACAACGTCCTTTGTTTACAAAAGTAAACGACTGACTCTTCTAAAGTTTGCCACCATCTAATGGCGTATTAATGTAACTTTCACTCAATCCATACCCTTTCTCAATACCAAATACATATTATTTAAGTTAAATAATATTTATTGAACAACAATATTTATATTAACTTCTAACTTATATAATAAATGAAAATAGAAAACACAATTGTGCAATTCAGTCAAACGTACAAAAGCAAGTTATACAAAAGTAGAATGGAAAAATAACATGGATTGAAGTTAAATTATTTTGTAATTTAACTTCACTTTTTGTACCCAAAATGATATATCACGTTTAACCACTATAAAAGCCAGCGGCAAATCCCCGAAGCACTGGCCGAGATGAAGCTGTTCTCAGCAGGTACACGAGCACTGAATGGCCGCTGACGACCTAGAGCTCTTAAAACTACTGGTCGTGGTACAACAAGTGTAGTGTTTGTGGGGGAAAAAAAAAAGGTGGATTGCCGCCATGACAGTCGCTTCAAGCAGACTGATACAAACAGTTAAAAGAAGGTAGGAGTGCTGTTATCACTAGAATTTCGCCAGGCTCTTAGCCAATCAGCGAGAACCACAAAAGCTGTTGTGTGTGTATATCTATGTGTGTGTGTGTATATATATATACACACACCTCAGCCTCAGTATTTTTGCGAGGTATCTATAATAAAGGTTGTGAAATAATTGCATAATATAGAATTAACTCTACTTTTGTGCTGCAAGCATATTGCACAGCACCAACATAACAGATCTTCTCATCTTAGCTGCCTCAGCAGTCTGTCATCGCTCGTCATTGTCAAAATATTTAAGATGACCAATCAAATCAAAGTAGGTGGGCTTTATGTTAACAGAAGCTGCTGAGTGTGAATTCCAGCACAGGAACAGCTTGACGCATTAAGCGTCAAAAAGTGCGAGATAAGATAGCTAAACAAAACATTTATTTGATAGCTGTTATAGGATAGAAATGTTAAACTACCCACAAAAATAATCAAGGATGCAAACTAATAAACATTTGGCCATTTCAAATTGAAAATAGGCCTATATAATTCACGTGATTCATGTAATGTAATGCTTAGTAACTAATGTGAGGGGACAAGAAACATTTACGAAGCCGCTTTGATCATATAGGCATAAGATTAATAATGAATGTGCACATATTATAAATGGCTGTAATAAACTCAGTTACCTAGCTTTCCTTGCCTTCAGTAAATTAATTTCAATTAAAATGATTCCTAAACCATATAAATATTTGTTGACCCTAAGGTTATTTTCTTCACTGACACAGACGAAAATGAAAATTCTCAAAGCTCAGCTTTAGGAGGGAAAGAGACAGAGAAATAGAAAGAGTGATGGAAATAAGTTTTTCAAATTATTTTTTTTCCTTTTTTGGTCTTTAAACATCTTAACATATGTAGATCAGAGAAATCAAAATTTTCTCAGGGAAGCAACTCCCCAAAGTAGCAAAAAAATCTTGCCTACAGCACTGATTGTAAGTGTCTTTACTGTCACTTTTGATCAGTTTTATTCATCATTGCTGAATAAATGTATTATTTTCTTTAAAATATTTCAAATGATCTAAGATATTTCAATGATATCAAACTTCTGAATGGCAGTGTATGCATAATTGGAATAGAATTGCATTTCAATTCTCCCAAATATTCATTCTTTGGAAGTACAGAGGTAATCATATAGAATAGAAATCATTAAATTGTTTACAATTCCCATCTCTAGAAATCGTATTTGGACATTTGACTTTTTATGTAGAAAAGCCAGAGAAAATCAAATGTATTCTGGATCGTTTGAGGTTATTTGTTCCCAGACCTACTGACACTAATATAAGTACATGTTCCCTGTTTTAGCTGACTTTCCCATTTCCCATCAAACACGTTGGCAATAAATCTTTCTCTTCTCTGGGTTGTTTCATTCTTCCGTATTTTTCCAAAAGCTTTTGAAAGTTTTTTCCAACCTTTAGATTTTGTTAGTCATTAAGTTGCATTTTTTTCTTGACCTCGAGAATCATTCTATTTGTGTCATGTTTACTGAAATCCCACATTATCATTTGAGGGATTCGAGAGCAGCAATCGATTGTTTGGCTTCTTCAGAAACATTGTGCATTAATGAACTTTATACTGTTCTCTGGTTGAATACAACTTTTTTCTTCTTTCACTTCTGTACAGGTTTTCCCACTAGTCTCCTGTTTTTTAAGTCCAATTTTTAAAATTTAATGCAACATAACTTTACCACATTCAGAATCAGATCAAAGACTTGTGAGGGCCTAGTGTTTGAAGTGTGCTCTATTTGAAGTTGTTTCCAAAGACACTGCGTGTAAAACAAAAGTTTACATATATTTCAGCCTTTGTGGGAGCAGTGTGTAGTGCGTGCTGTATTGATTTGTGCTCTTTGAAAGAGTAGAACGAAAAAAGAGCTTTGTTGGAATTGTACTGCTGTACTGGCAGTGGGAACTGCGGTGGGATCCGTGTTCCAGTAGGAGACGGACTGATTTCCACAGGTTGGCGAAGGTCTGAGGCGTTTTGAATTGATGTGTGTTTGTCGTGACCTTGTGACTGTGCTCCTGTAAATATGGCTGCAGAGTGGCCAGAGAATATTAGTGACTGGCAGAGAGCCTCTTAAGTTCTGTAAAGGGAGGAGAACAGCAAGATTTATCATGATGAACCATCACAATGTTGTGAGAACCCTTGCCTAAGAAATTGCACAGACAGTATTTATCCAACAATTCTGAGGACGTGTGCTGTGCACATATTTTCATATGTATCTGAAATAGACAGCTAGATACATGTCTTTATATTTAAGTACTACATACTTTTTTTTTAAAGGAATATAGCAGAAGATGGTTGATTATGATTTCACTTTTTTAACATTAGTTAGTGTGTAATGTTGCTGTTAGAGCATAAAGAACATCTGCAAAGTTACAACGCTCAAAGTTCAATGGAAAGGGAGATATTTTCTTTTACAGAAATTTCTTTTTAAAGACTTCAACAGACTGCTGTTAGGGACTACAGCGAGCTTCTTCTAGGGTTGGTGACATCGCAAACCCTAAAATTTACGTAAACCGTGCTCCCGGGAACATGCAACAAAGGGGATGAGGCCATGTTGGGCTGCTTTAGAGAAGAGGAAAAGTTATTGTAGTAGAGTGCTGTTGCCATGCTTTGTCATTTTACGCTGAACTGCTTCACAAACGAGGGTCAATTCAATGCTGGATTTGCACAGAATATTAACATGACGACACATGCAACTACGTACATAAATGTATCCATTAACTATTCAGAAACGTGAATAGTTCTAATAGAGTCTTTCTATCAGTGTCCGACTCTGGTTTGAACAATGTAAGGCTGAACACCGTTGCTGACAGTCGTCATTTTGGCTGCATGAGATTCTCGCGAGCTGTCAATGCTCTGTCCTCTTTTGGAAAGCGGGCCGGTAGCAGCATTTAAAGGGACACACAAAAACAGCGTGTTTTTGCTCACACCCAAATAGAGGCAAATTTGACAAGCTATAATAAATGATCTGTGGGGTATTTTGAGCTGAAACTTCAGACACATTCAGGGGACATTTGAGACTTATATTACGACTTGTAAAAGGGGCATTATAGGTCCACTTTAAAATGAATGTCCGCAAGTTCGATATAAACAGCACATCAGAAATTTTCTTTAGATGAGAATTTACTAGTCATTAATAATAAACTTCTAAAATGTGAGTTGACCTTTAAGCTGTTGTAATAAATCAAATGAATCCAATTTAACTAATAAAACTGAAAAACAAACATCCTTGCTTGTCTTCACTGATAATGTTTGTAACGGTATATCGTTGTGACGATATATCACGGTATGAACATGTACGATTATCATATCATGTCCATACGCTTATCTATGCTATTGGAAAAAAAATAAATAAACCAGACTGAGAATTTCACCTGCGCACAAACAACTTCTTTCCACTTGACTGCTTAGACTCTCACCTTGCTCCACCCACACACATACAGCAGAGAACATGTCAGAAACAGAGCCTGTTATCACTAATCTCTAACCCCGTCAAAAAGAATTTAAAATTTGCAGTATGGGAATATTCTGAATTTAGAAAAAGCGAGTGTGTGGTTGTCCTCGAGGATAGAAATTAAATTAGCAGAAAATGTAAATGGAAAGTGGCTGCAAAAACAGGGAAACACATCGAACATGTTCACCTATATTCTAGAACATCATCCCTCCATGCAGATAAAGGTATGTCCCGTTTATAATTAAAGTCCACATGATTTCCGTGATGCAGAGGGAATCCCGGAATCCAGTCCTTAAAATGGAATTTACAGTAGAACGCAGATGTTGCGTAAAATGCTCAAATTGATTGATGGATGGATGAATAAATAGAAAGTAGAGCTGTACAATAAATCAAATCGCGTCATGGTTGTGAATATTAAAGTGTAAAAAGACTGCTATATAAATGCATAATCTGCTTATTCTGCTCATCTCTGTGTGAATGAGTTGCGCCATTTCGTCTAATACATACTCAAGCACGCGTGACACTCGCTGTGTTTTCAGCGTCTGCCGTCTCACATTATGAGACCGTGAACACATGAACATCTCTATTCTATTATGTTCGCATATTTTATTATGCAAAATCCACTTTTACATCGTGTTTGGACATAAATGTGTGTTGGCAGTTGCTAAAAAATCCAACTTCTCCTTTTTTTTTTTAATCCCTATTAAACCAAAGCAGTCATTAGACATGCCATTTGTACTCAGCGAATTGTACACTGTACGCCATTTTATCTGTGCTCGAGTAGCTGTATACCGTCAACAATGTCTGGTAAGTAATTGAGATGTTTTGCTGTTTGATGTAGGAGTGAGCATAACCGTCTTCATTTACTCCTGACATCTGAGTCGCTGAACGCAGTGGATTTGTTTTATTTTTGAAAGGAATGTGCCACGGATTTAATATACACATGCGATTTCTATACATGCTGTTTATGTTCACAGACCTAACTGACTGTGTTTGTATGAACTCTGTGTGCTTTTGACAGAATCTTG
This sequence comes from Zacco platypus, assembly GCA_038088235.1. NCBI lineage: Eukaryota > Metazoa > Chordata > Actinopteri > Cypriniformes > Xenocyprididae > Zacco > Zacco platypus. The sequence goes on from CM076085.1 coordinate 18,231,945, forward strand.
TGCGTATTTGGCAGTTTAAACGCAACAAAAAATGTGAAAGAGAAGTTACTCACGAGACTTGACATCTGACAGCCAGCTGTCTGTGTCTGCGTGTGCTTCAAATGTGTGCGCTCAGAAAACGGTCCATTAGAAGCTTAAACTGATATAGCTTTAAAATGTTTGGAAATAATAAACTTTAATGATGAAATACGAACTATGCTATCCATGAGAGTGATAGCTAGATGATAATCAAAACCAAGCAGATGCCTTTTTGGTGTTTGGCAGAGTATCCTATTGAGGCAGGAACTGTGATCGAGGCATGCAGTAGCTCATTTGCATTTAAAGGGACATGCACGAAAACAGCCTGCTTTAGACTGTAGTCAGAAATGGGTATTTATAACATGAATTTATAAATGATCTGTGAGGAATTTTAAGCTGAAACTTCATATACACATTCTGGGGACACCTGAGACTTAAATTACATATTTTAAAAATGAGCATAATTGGTGCCCTTTAGTGAGTGGATCCATCAATTTATTTGAGAAAAATCATTGTCAAATACACCCTGAAACTCAAAGGTCAAAATAAAAGTTTGGTTTAGCTTGAAGAAATATATTACTATTGTACAATAAAATGTACATCTCAAAATAATAATAATGCAATTTATTTAAACATTTTTTTAAGGAATATAATTTTTGTTCATGTAATTTGGTAAATCTCTGTTGTGCAGCACTATGCCAAAAAATTTGTTAAAAATTTTTAAAACATTAATTAAATTGTTAGTTTTGTGCATTTGTTTCATTACCACCATTTTTGATAATATATTTGTATTAAATCACACAAAGAAAAAAAAAATTCTTAACAAAATACGTTTCATAGGACACTATTATTCTTAAATAATAAATATTAATAAATTATTAATAATAAAAATTAAGTTGTTAATCTAACCCATAATCAATTATTAAATTTAATTGATTTGACATGTTTCTGATTATTGAATATTTTGAATAAACAAAACCAATGGCTTGAAGTTTGTTATAATAAAGTATTTGTTCATCAAAAAAACTTTTCATTCATTTAATAGTCATTTTAACTGATGATAATAATAATTGTTTATTGTTTAATACCATATGCCATTAAACCGTGATATTTTCTGATATCATCATACCATGAAAATCTCACACCGTTACAACCCTACTGAACATACATTGAACCAACATTCACTATGTCCTGAAAAGACAGCAAACCCTTAATATAAAGTTATGCATCATCATAAATATAAATTCAATGCATTCAGCAGCAAGGACCTGCATTGTGTCTGACTTATCTGTCCTTGTGAAAGAGTAAAATCATGATAGTTGTGGTTGTCATGTGAACTTCTCACTTAAGCACTAGAATGTTAGCTCTTAAGTTTTTTTTTTTTTTGCTTTTGAAAAACTTGTGAATGGTAGTGCGATTTTTTTTTTTTTTTTTTTCTTTTCTTTTTCTTTTCTTTCCCATGCACATTGCTCTCATACAAATGATAAATGATTTCCTTTGAGTGGTTTGAAGAACACTGACATTAGCCAGTGAAAAGATACTTGCGCAACCTTAGTCCGTTTCTTTATGACCTCGTGAAACATTGTAAGCCGTGTTCCTGATAGATTTTAGTTGAGAAGCAGTCCTACAAAAAGATACAGTGATGTTGAATTTCCTTTATTTGGCCACCGCTTGTAAATCTTTGTGACTGTTGGTGTCTGCAGCAATGTTTTTGTAAATCTTTCAGCAACCTCCTGAGTCCTCCTAAAAATTTCTTATCATCAGGGTATGGTTACTTTTATAAATATGCATTATAAAGAGCATAGTCTGAGATAGGGGCATGTTTGGTCTGTTTTGTGTTTTCAGTTGGACTTTGAGTTTGTTGTTTTTACTGTTCCTAGTTCATTTTCCTTTGTCTCTGTTCATCCGTTTCAAATTGTTTGATTTGATGTGTCACACCTGTTTCTAGTAAATTATCTTTAGTACCTAGTGTATATATAGCCCTCTTTTTCAGTTGTGCTTTGACAGATCTCATCTCACAATTCTGTATTCTTGAGAAGAGTAATTTTGAGTTTGTTTTCATTAAAAGAACTGCTTGCAAATAGACGCAGCACTTTTATTTTTCGCCTTTTGTAATCCCTTGCTGACAGAAGATCTGACCTATAACAAATGGATCAAGCAGCAGTCCAGATCATCCTCCTCTCCCAGTGGGATCTATCCACATGCACACGCAGAGGTTTCTTGATCTGATCCTCCTCGTGCACTACGATGACATTCCATGATTACTTTAAGTGGGTATCACATCTGTGCGGATCCACCAACACCACAACACGATGGAGTCCAGTGCAGACTCAACGCTTGAGCCCACCACAAACAAAGAGCCGAAGCCCCACGTGGAGATAAAGCCAGAGCCCACCACAGACCCAGAGCTATAGAAGGCCATGTCTGGCCAGGTGTGTGAACTGGCCATTGTTTTCATCAAGGAGGCCAAGTTCATCCCAGAGCCTGAGGCAGAAGCGGAGTCTGACCAAGCGTGTGAGCCAGTCTCTGTGTCTGTTCCGGTGGGAGTGCTTATTGAAAATGAAAGTAGTGCATGGAGTGGAACCTTGCCCTTACTGCCATGGTTGATGTAAGTGTGCTGAGCTCAAACCCCATTGTAATCTTAAGAGGAGAGTGAAAGGATGATCACCATGCCTATTTTGTTGCCCAGCACCATGCCCGTTTCATTGCCCATTAGCAAGTGTGTTTTGTTGCCCAACATTTTGAACTTTCTTCCTGTCCTCTATCGGCCAAAGAAGTCTTTTTTTTTTAACTCTATCAAATCCAAGGATGCCGTCTCATAATCCTCTGTTTGTCCTATCCAGTTCTTTGGCCCTGTCACTGCTGGCTTCCTTTGACTCCTCCTTCCAAGTCTGTCATTCCACGTCGACCAGTTGGCTCCACAATGGCTTCTTGCTGCCTGGCTCGACCTGGGATCGTCATCCTTATGGCTTCACCAGTCTTCCTCGTCCCTCTGGCTGCGCCTTGGTCAGTCATTGCTCTGCTGTCCTTCTGGTTCTGCCTGGCCTCTACATTAAAGGGTCATGAAACCCCAGAACACATTTTTTTTTAGATATGATCAGATATGTACAGGTTGCATGTCACCAGAAAACCCTGATAGCACTAGTTTATCAACAAGTGGAAATTGTTTTTCAAAACGGAAGTATGAAATTGCCCTGAAAAATGCAAAAATAACCAAAGTCAAAGCTTCGTCACAAAAATCACTGACGTAGATTTGGGCCTCAGAGTGTCCACGTCACCTGGTTCTGAAGGCTTCTCTGCATTTATTCATGAGAAAGAGCTCGTTCAATCCAATCCAAAGATATTCATAAGTATGTATAAGATTATAATTGCGGTATTATGCACAAGGAAGTATCACTTCTTCTGTCTCATTGCCTATTGTTATCATTCAGAGATATGGGTCTTAGGTGCTTGTTTCCTCCGAGCTACAGCACAAAAATGCATTTTCCTGTGACGCAACCAGAGCAGAAGTTTGAGTGCAGGTGGTTTGTTTAGCTGTTGTCTACCAGCACAAATGGAAAATATGTTCACATGAGATCACATTACAGTGGAGAATTAAAATGTTACAAAAATGCTGCCTGCTTTGCATTCGGACACATGAGCCATGTATGTTTCCCTCAGCACAGTAGCACATGAGTGTTGTTTGTATATTGCCCACAATGCAGTCAGAACTGTAGTTTGAATACAAACACATGAAAAATACGCCACTTGGATCACAGATCATATACAGAATAAAGTATCAATGTTTAAAGTTTTTATAGATGTATTTCACATACTCTCCTGCAACAAACATGAACTAGCACGATGTATGCGCACATATTTCATCATGTCTTCTTCAAATGAAATACATGTGCAAAATGGATGCTGATACAGTGGTGTATCTGAACGCGATGACACGATTATTCTGATACACAAAAGACAATGATTTAGACCAAAAATACAAAGAAAAATGGACAAAAAAGTAACAATGTCGTGAGACTGTAGTGCTTGTAAACATAGTGAAAATATTATTATCCCTTTTAAATATTCTTCTGCATTTATCCCTCGTGCTCTCCGTGTTCATATATTAATATTCATTATTCTGTATGAATGTGTTGTAGGTCTGTGTTTCATTGGTTGTTCCCCCCGTACACTCCCAAATTTCCAGAGCTTTACACGCCCATTTTTATGTTGAGACTTTTTAAAATTTTTTAATTGGGACTTTTCCAGCTTTGAGGTGTGAACGACCAGGCAAAAAGGGGGGTTTCATGACACTTTAAGGCTCAACCATGGCCCCTCCCAAGACTAACTAGACTAAAAGTGACATTTATTAGAGCCATTGTCACACAAACCTCTTAAGTTTATTCAAAACATTACAACATTAAATGTTAAATAATCTTACTGCCTCCAAACTTTTGGAATGGTACTTTGTATGATATATTAATTTATTGACAAGTTAAATGAAAGTGATATCACTAGACTATTTCTGCTAAACTATTTTTAATGAACTCTTTTCATACACAATTCTAACGTGTGAAAAAAGGACTGATGCAGGATTAGAAACGTTTACGCAAACTTTTTTTCTTTTTGTGCACATATTTCCTTTCAGAGGAAGCCAAGCACTGGCTACAGTGGAAGAACAGCTCCCATTGCAAGTGTTGCTGTGAATGGGGAAAACAATTAACATGGACGAGGCTGCCTCTTCACTTTACAGTTAATTGGCTCTCATAAAGGCAAAGCTTAGAAAAATTATGGGGAGGAAGCCTTGCCTTGGAAGTATGTGTTTACTGTGGCTTTTATGGAAAATCCCATTTAAGATGGAACAAAGTACTTATCTTTATGGGAAGAAGCCTTCTGATAAAGGGGAAGTGCCTTGAAGTTGTGAAATTATGCCCCTTTTATATAGCAGAGGAAAAGGTGGTTTTCCAAGCTGTTTTTGGACAGAGGAGGAATGTTCAAATATAGACTGCAGTAAAGGTGCATAGTTTTTTTTTATGCTGTTAAAACACTTTGTTTCTGTTTTCCTATCTGTCTGCAAGCATAACGTCATTTGATTGTCACAATGCTTTTGACAGGTAGTCATATATTATAACAAAGCACTTGAGTCTTGCCCTGGCAAACATATGGGTCAGCACTTTTGAAATGCAGCCCCCCTGCTTATTGACCTCAAGTAATACATTTCATATCTGGCTCTGGTCTGTATGGTCCGTATGCTTTATGGGTGGTGTAAATCACAGGTCCATGACTCAGGTCCAAAGGGTGATTATGTTTAGAACCAATTTGTCAACAGAACATGGAACGCTTACCCAATCAGACTCGATTGGAAAAATAGACTCTGAAATGAGTGAATTTAAAGCTGCATGTTTTGCAATTCATTTGGTGCATAGATCTACAGCAGTTCTTAAGTATATATTTAAGTACACCTAACTGCCAAACTGTGTGTTTTATAAAGATATAGTTCACCCAAAAATTTATATTCTGTCATCATTTGCTCAGTCATGTTGTTCCAAACCTGAATGACTTTCTTTCATGAGATGTTTTGCACAATGTTGACACTGCTATTTTCTATAGAAGGAAACTAAATGGTATGACCAAAAAAAAAAAAAAAGACAAAAACACCTTAGAAGTACCACAACAGTAGTCCATATAACTTTATATTGCGTTATATTACAGGTATTTATTCCCTAAAATTTGTTATTCACTGATAATCTTGAACACTTGAAATATAGTGCATAATTATTACAGACAAGATACTTTTTTTGTCTTTTTTTTTTTTTTTGCTCATGGAAGAACAGAAAGTTATTCAGATTCGAAACATGAGAGTAAATTTTAAGGTGAAAAATGGTTTTATGGTTATGGGTGATACTTTTCTCTCCTTATATTCAGGGCCCGCCCTAGCTGGAACCTATCTGTAGGTTCAGATAATGAAGAGAAGGATGAAAAAGGTATTTATTTACAAAACAAACTTAAATAATCCAATGCGAGAAGCGTGCAGCGTGTAGCAAGACACAAACAATGAGGAACTGAAAACAGAGAGCTTGTACAAAAGATAATAAACTTAATGTAAAGCAGGTGTGATCATTAAATGAGTGTCCATGGTAACAGATTAATGGCCGGAAACTAGAACAAAGGAAACACAGGAAATAGGCAATGGATGAATACAAACTGTAATACAAACTCCATGAAAACATGGAGACATAATTGTGACATAACGCCCCCTCCTGGAAGTTGCGACCTCATGCTGTAAAAGGAGGAATGGTGGGGGCCTTGCTGGTGCGTGAGTAGAAGGCAATGTTGGTAGCACCCTTGGTGGATCTGGTGGGAGGAACCATGGAGGAGATGACGGTTGGGGGAGCCATGGAGGAGATTGACGGTGAAAGGCCCCATGGAGTGGATGGTGGTAGGATCCAAGGAACGGACCACTGATGAGATCCCAGAGCGACCCAGGAGATGGCCATGATGGAGGTGACGCATCATGGCCCACGATGGCAGTGATGGAGGGAAGAGCTAAGGTAGTCCATTGAGCCTGACCGACTGAGGTAACTCAGTGAGATTGAGGCCCAGGCGACATCTGATGGGTACCGTATGGGTGGAGCGTAGCAGACATCCCGGAAGTCTGTGGCGATGGTGGGGCGATGACTGACCAGGGCGAAGCAGGTGGGACGAGGGAGCCCAGTGGAGTTGAAGGGACAACTGGCCTAGGTGGAGCTGAGTGCACAAGGAGCCATGGCAGAGCTGATTGGTTGACAGTCCGAGGTGGAACTGAGGGCTCTGAGGAATGAGGCGGAGCTAGGGACTCCTCATGCAAGGGTAGATCTGGGGACCGGAAGCTCCAAGACAGATCAGGGCTGCATGGCAGGGCTGAAGGGAGCCAGCAGATGCACAGCCGAGGGAATGATTGTCTTCGGTTGAGCATGCAGAAAAGGAAGGCTGGGTGTGGATGAAGGCTCTGTGATGGACAGGGATGGTGGTGATGATAAACTCTCTGTGATGGACAGGACTGGTGGTGACCAGTATTCCCATAGGCTCGGATATTGTGGCAGCCTCACACACCTGGTCAGCTGAGACCTAGGGCTTAGCTTCTGGGAGGGAATTGGTCGGCTGGCTCTGACTCATTTGTGGGCTTTGGCTCAGGCTTGACGTCCATGGCGGGAAATGGCTGGGTGTCTCAGTCTGTGGTGGGCTCTGGCTCCATTTTGCGGTGTGCGTAGTCACTTGGGTCTGGCTCTAGGTTGGTGATGGATGGTGAGTGGGACCGGACACTGGTTGCTTGATCCTCTTCTACTTTGCCCACAGCAAAAGACCTATTGACCCATAGGGTGAAGCTGATGTACTTAGCCAGCATCCCAGGGCATTACCAGCCGAATGTCGTCATCGAGTCCAATCCAAAACCCCTCCATAAGAATAATGTCATCCAAGGTGGCAAGGTGGTTGGCGAATACTCCTCTGGGGTCCTTCTGGGGTCGGGTATTCTGTCACATGTAGATTCAGATGATGAAAAGAAAGATGAAAAAGGTTACAAAACAAAGTATTTATTTACAAAACAAACTCAAATAATTCAATACGAGCAATCTGTAGCAAGAAACAAATTATACCGGACAACGAGGAACTGAAAACAGAAAGCATTTACTGTATTAACAAGATAACTAACTAAATGTAAAGCAGGTGTGATCGTTAAATGAGTGTCCACTAGAACGAAGGAAACACAGGAAACAGGCAATGGATGAATACAAACTAAAAGTCCATTAAAACGAAACTAACTAAACATTATAGGGACACTAGCATTTATGGGGACCCTAAGCAGATTTTCTAAAGGGCCTCCTCTACCTACAGCTTCATCTAACCTCCACCAACCCCCAATGCACACATTCTACACTGACACCTTTATTGTAAAGTTTTACCAAATTGTCTTAGTAGATTATTAGTAGGTTATTTTTTCAAGATATAAATATGAACATATATTAAGCAAAATTTTAAAATGATGAGTTTAACCATTGCTTTCAGAGAAATCTATCAAAATGTAGTAAGATAAATGGTTTAATAAAGCAGAAACACCTGTCAAGTGCCCGTGGGATATGAAAATTGCATGAAAGAATCTATTTTCTAGACTGGCATATTTTAGTTTATTTAAAATACAAAAATATATGTGTAAACAAATGTTTGAAAAAAATATTGCATCTTTAGTATGTATGTATTTAGAACTGTTTGATAAACACCAAAGCAAATTCAAAAATTTGAATGGTTGTTTGAAAAGGTAAATACTGTTTTGATTTTCATCTTTGTGACAAGTAGGCGTCAGAAACGGAAAGTTACGCTTATGCAGTGTTGCTTTGTGTACAGGGGTAACCATGGTAACTGCTGTATTTCTGCTGTTCTAAAAGCACCACCTACTGTCAGGGAGTGAACCTGCATTTTTATTCAGTCCATCTGCTGCATTTGATCAGATCAATGTGAATCAGACCAAATTTTTTATGCAGAAAACATGCAATGTTATCAAAATTAACTGGTCAATGGAAAAGAAGCTGATGTGCATTCTAAAAATGTAAACATTTTGGATACAACGATGTCTAAAATTATTGACGTATTTTGAAGTGCCCACGATAACACCGTGCATGACATTTCTGTTGTTTGGAACAGTGTCTTCAAAGCCCTCGCAAAATGCAGAATTAAATCGATAAGACCACTATTTCCACAATATCTTTTTAAAATTCATCACTTACCCTTATCTTGCTCACATTCCTTTCTGTTTTTCCTTTGATAGTGCCGCCTCTTCATTTTCAAAAGTTAACACGCGACTGACACAAGCAAACTTTATCAAAGTTATTATTAACAAGCATTACTGTCTGAACCCCTGGTATGGGGCCCCCTGGTGGAGACGGGGGTTACTTGCAGTTACTTATTTCGCTTGTTAGGTAGCCGGCATTGCGTGTGCTTCTCTTTCTGATTGTATGTTACATAGAGATTTTTTCAGTTTTGTTTTGTCATGTTTTTAAGCATTTGTCTTTATTGCCATTGCAAGATAAAGCCCATTTTTGAACCATGGCACACATTGCAGTATTGTTCATCTAGTAATCTAGTGGTACAACATCTTTATCATTGCCTATACAGTATAGCCAAATGATTTGTTTCAGTGTTACGCTTTTCATTGTTTTTTTGTTTTGTTTGTTTTTTGTGTGTCATAGTAGACGGTGGAAGACTTTTTGGCAGTCTGCTCTGCACATCTTGCTCTGTTAAGCTTGGCTTTATGCATTACATGTTTTTTCCACTGTCGTGAAAGAGAAAAAGGACTGTAATTTTGAATTGAAAACCACTTGGCACACCTAACCCAGCATCAGCAGCGAGCCTCAAGAGTAGGGAGGATCTACAGAGTCAGACAAAAGACGAGTAATAATGAAACATCCTAGGCTGAAAGCCACTGATGAGTCTCTCTCACTTTCTCTCCCTCCCTGTCGTCTTCCTCCTCCATCTGGACAAGGCTCAAGTATTCATCTGTCAAATCAAACCTCTTTTGCTCTAGCCCTTGCAGCTTCTTAGCATTTTCACTTCCTTTGTGTCAAAGATGGAAAAGTTTATCCTTTCAGCCTTAAATATCAGACAATTTATGCATTGTCAGGGCCACTAAAATGCGCTCAGATTACGTTTGTCATGTATAATCAGAATGTAGCCTACTTTTGACAACTGCACATTGATGGTAATGCCTCCCATGACAATGAAATGATCCACCATAAAATACAACATAATTATATTATTTTTATACAATCCCATTCAGTTGTTCCATTGGCACTACTTATGAGGGGGGTAAGATACTTTAATTCACATGCACTAATGTTCATCAGTCCAAATGAATCCAGTTCACATTTTCGTTTACATATGCACTTATGTATTCATGTACACTAAACTTCACCGCATTCAGAACTAGAGAAAGCCTATAATGCCACTGGAGCTACCGTGAGTATAACAGTCATTTTTTTTGCCCTGATGATGTAACTAAAAGGAAAGCTGACAAATGTCAAAAAAGCGCTTTTTAGCAAATATTGTGTAAATATTTAGTCTTCTCCACTGACCAGTACGTAAGACGTAAATAAACATACCATATGCATGCATGTTCGTAAAATCAAAGATGTTATTATTAAAGGTAAACATATGCCATAGAAATGCACATGTGGGCTAGGTATTTTTGAATCCCATTGAGAAAATAGTTGTTTAAGCATTTACATGCTTAGTTTTTCCCTAATGATCAGATTATTTCAGGTCTACACTGCCCCTTTAAATCCAATCAAAATTTAATTTGACGTCAATCTGATAGATTCAGATGTTTATATGAAGGCTTTTCAATCCGATTGAGCCATTCATTCTATTACTAACAGATTATTTGTGTGCATGTAAATATGGCTACTGATAACATTAAAATAGAATGTGACTTCCTGTTCTATATATTTTTTTTTTCAAACAGGAATACCGCACTTAAAAAAAAAAAAAATCCTCATAAAATTTACGGTAAAAAAACAGCAGTTGTGATTGCCGGAACTTTACTGTAAATAATAAAGTAGCAATGTTTTAGGTTTTACAGTTCAAAACCATATAAGTTAAAGGTTTATATTGTAATAATTATGGTTCATGACTGTTTTACACACTGTAAAAAATCTGTTAAATTTTTGGTAAAAAAACATATTTTATTAACTGATATAATGTTAATTTACCAACCTATTGAAGTCTTAATATCTGCTTTGTACCTTTGTAGTACAGTGACAAACACCAAACACAGTGGTGATGAGTCACATGATGAATCAAAGCTCATCACAAGGTGAACTGTGTCAATCACACAAACACTAAACACCATCATGGTAACACGCACAATATTTTAAAAATGCAATAAACATTAATTTAACAACACCAGATGTAACATAAAACCGTAATGTACTTAACTGATTAGGAAAAAAAGAAAAACTAAGAAGAAACCGTTTCAGTGAAAATAGATAAAATGTGAAGTGTCACGCAGGGAATTGTGGGAATGTCAATTCATGTTTTTTTCACTGTAAATTATACAATGCCTTGTTTTTCACTTCAAAAAACTGTAAATTTAACAGTGTTTTGCCGTAAAATGACATTAAATGTAGATCTAGTACAGTTATTCACCGTATATTGTACGGAAGCTTTGTGTAAACCAACCGTAGCATTTTTAGAGTTTTTTAACGTTAAAATCACGGTCATTTACGGCTACATTTAAATGATAAATTTTATTCTTACATAATGAAAAAGGACTAAGATTGATGAGGTAATTGGTGAATGAGGATGAAACACTGAACTTACATTTCACTTACACAGATTTTTCTGGCACATTTCACGTACGGATAAATATCACCACATTGAAACCTATAATATGCCACTTGATTGAGTTGGCAGCACAATGGCAGCTGTTCACATAATGTTTTTTAATACTTCTTTAAACAATGCTTTCTTTGTATCTATCACACATTGCAGTATATCTCTTTTTTCCACCCGACAGTTTTACCTGTCTGGCAACTTTTTTCCCCTCCATGTCTTAAGAATAAGTCCATTGCTGGAGTTGTCATGGATTTTGCAGCCAGCCAAAGAAAACAGTATCTGTGGGCAAGGGGTGGGCTGTTCTGGTGGAGAGGGGGCAGGGGAGGCTGGGAATTGGTCCTGCTTGTTCTGTGTGCTTTCTGTTCACAGACCAGGCATTAGATTGAAGAGATCTGTAAGCCCGCTCTGCTGGGACCCCCGTAGACACAAAGCCCATTTCTCTGGGAGATTGCTGCACTGTTTGCTGACATGAATAAAGCTTGTTGTGTCCTCAGAACTGCAAATTTGCCTTGGGACGTGGCCCTCCTTCTCGTTCACTTCCACATAGCCTCTTTATATAGATTCATGTGAAGTAAAGGAAACTAGACACGAGTTTGGTAAGAATACGTGTACCGTTACACCCCTGAAAAAAAAAAAATATATATATATGTAATATGATATATTAAAATATAATTATTGTTATTTTTTTAATAAAGCTCTGCTTGTCTTTGGTTACTTCAGCAATATGTTAGTTTTTTACGAGCTCTCCCGGCAGCAGTTTTTGTCGAGCCGTTGGGATGAAGTGGCATTTTGTTCAGTCCATGAGTTAACTCTTGTGCCTGGTAGTAGGAAATGGGTTAAAACCACACTCACACTGGTCCAACACAAACAGTCCCTGGCATTCCTGAGCAGGCCAGTCGGAGAGGCGTGATTCAGTTGAACATGGAATGGAGGGCCTGACCACTGGACCCACACCACACTAAAACATGTCCTCACTCTATTCTCCCATTACTCTCACACTGGGAAACACTGCCGCCCAGCTTTCTCATGCAGAGCCTACAGTACGTTAATGCAGTTTCTTTAGTCAGCAGGCATTGACTTACCCACCCAGTCTAACCTCAGTTAACCTAGCCATTCTAGAAAAGAACATAAGTTATGATAATAAATACGAAAGGGCAACATTAAGCCACTGTCTGAAAGTATGATAAGTGATTGAAAAACATTCTCATGTCCCTGAAAAAGGATGAGCAGCAATCCCAGCAGCCCCTGCTCTTTGACATTTCACTGTGATTAATGTCATTTGTGCTGTTGAATGAAAAAAGTGTAGCTTGGTTAAAGATCTGGGCTGATAACCAAAAGATTGCATGTCTCCTTGTTGAAATGACTGGATAAAACATCAGTTAAGTGTCACTGTTTTTTTTGTTTCTTTTTTGTTTGTTTATATATATATATTTTATTTTATTTATAATTTAGGTGTCTGTATTCCATCAGAGGCGTTCAGACAACCCATATATTAGGTAAGGTGAAAGAATACTCACTAGTACTGTAACCGCATCAGATGGCAAAAGGTTTGTTGTTTTGGTTCATAAGCAATACAATTTATTATACATAAAATGTTCTGAAACGTGCATGTGGATGTTTACAATGCAGTTAGATATTTGTCTGTTGTATTTTAAGTATACACAAGTACCACATTTAAACACCCACATGAAAATGCATTTCTCTATGTCTTATTGTTCCTCATCAAATATATAACATCTGCCTTACACACACACATATTAAATTCAGGCACAATTTTTGATTCCTGCACCATTCCTTCCTTTGAAACTCCACCCACTTCCCATTTCTATACAGAGTCTGAACTTCCTGTGATGTGCAAGCCAAGACTTACAATGTATGAATAATTTTATCATCAGACAGCAGAGCTCTATGCTCCTTTTCTATCTCTCTTTCATCACCTCTCTTTTTCCTTTCCATTTTCTTTTTCCTCTTTCTTTAACTTTTCCCTTTACTTTCTTTCTTTCTGTCTTTCTTTGTTAGTCTTGCTCTCTTTTCCTTTCCTCTTTATCAGCACAAATTATGACCACAGAATCAGGAGCAAAAGGGTTTGCAATTCACAACTTCACCCAGAAATATAAATAAACTTGGAGCTCCATTCAACCATCTCAAATAAACCCTATTGTTTGGAAGTTATGCAAATGCAGACATCATGAGTCATTCATTTTTTCCTGTGCAATTCTCTGGGATTGGAAGGGTGAAAAATGCCAGAGAACAATGTGCTCTCTTCAGTAATAATTAAGCTGATGGCCTATTATGCTGTATTGCAAATCAATATGTACGGTCCCTGGCGATGGTTGAAGTAGGAAGGCTTGGCGTAAATCCAGCCCATCTCACTCTATGAATGAGCAGATGCAGGTGCATCACAACTTGCTTTGGTGATTATTTTTTTGTTGTTGTTGCTGCCGGGAGGAGGGGGTACGGAAGAACAGGCTGGTGACAATGGCAGCAGGCCTCTCTAGTGTAATTGTGTGTGAATGCTCATTTTAGAAAGCTTTCCGCTTTTGTTAGACAGGTGCTCAGTCTCTGTATCACTTTCTTCCTCTCTGATTCTCTATAGCACTTTCAGAGTTACTTTGTCTGTTTTTTCAAAATGTATTCATATTTGTAATTGTATGGATCGCTTTCACGTTTGTGTGTTTTTGTGCACACATCGGAAATGTAGTGTTTTCCAATCTTTTTTTTTTTTTTTACTTGTTGGGAACAAATTTAATTTATATTTATAAACAATTAAGTTAAAATCAAGCATTTCGAAGTTAGCCCTTTGTTATTATTGCTAAACTGTTTTTTGTTGTTGTTGTTTGTTTTTTTTTGTTTGTTTTTTTTGTGTAGATTAATTCCTCTCAGGGCTCTTTGATATACTCTAAAACAGTCACCACATCAAGTGGAAATCATTCTCTCTCTCTCTCTCTCTCTCTCTCTCTCTCTCTCTCTCTCTCTCTCTCATTTCACATTCACAAATGTATATTTACTGTGTAAAGTTCCCCTGTGTTTACCCTCTGGTTTGTTTGCTTGATATCTCTCTGTTTATCTCCATTAATTCCACCATTTTTCAGTCTATTGGATGTTGTGTAGTTGTCATCAAAAGCCGCCTCTCCATGGAAGTTCTAGTGTTTTGAAGGAGAAATGAATATCAGCATTAAAAATTAAATGGTATATTGCAAAACATCACTTCATGGATTCGGGGCAAGTGTAGAAGCAGCTGTTCCACCAGCAATCTGTAAATAAGAGGAATTGTAGATAAAGACACTGAGGAGGCTGTTAGATATGCAGGAAGCAGCGGAGCCCACTTTAAATTGACTGCAGGAAATTGTGAGAAAATGGTCATAAATTGTTAGGGCATACAGTTGATTTTTTTTTTTTTTTTTTTAATGCCACGTGTTTCAATCTCCTTCCTCCCGCTTTCTTCTCAAGATCCGTATACATCTAGTATTTGAACCCAAGGGAAGAAAAGACATTAAAAAAAAAAAGCTAGGAAAAGAAATTAAACATTGATATGAAAAGAAAAAAAAAACATCTGCAAACCATACCAACCATACCCCAGATCACTCCAGCAGCCTCTCTTCTGCAGAGAGAGGCAGCATGTGCTGCCCTCCACATATTTAATGAAATTTATAACAATTGTCCTCCAATCAGATTAAGTGCTTGTTTAAAATGCAAATATGTTCTTGTCTCTGACATGCTGTAATTAAGTAGAACAATGCTCTATTTTTTCCCCTGATGTACCACATCTCTCATCAAGGGCTTTGAAAATAGGACAATGATTGACCACCTGGTCTAGTTACAGTAGCTAAATTTATTAAATTCTTTTTGTCTGTTGAAAATCAATGAGGAATTGTATGCATTGCTAAGGGTCAGGCTTGTTTTTCTATCTGGCATATAATTACCCTGACCTTTACGATACTTGTTGAAGATAATTTTCTGTATCATTACATCTTTGTCACCAAATTGTGAGTCGGAGTCCTCTGTGGAATTTTCGCTGATTTCCTTTAAGACGATGAAATGGAGGATGCGAGATCTAAGAGAGATATTGATTTAGTGTGAGGACAGCGGTGTGGTTTCACCTAGCTAAAATGCGCGTTTTCTGCTTTATAATGTGTGTGTTTTTTGTTTTTTTTGTCTCAACTTTTGTTGTGAATATCTCGTTTGACAACTTATTTCTGAGTCTTTCACCTTAAATATCTGTACTATTGAAACCAATACAAAATAGAAATTGCAGCCGTTGTTCACGTCTGCAATTCATTAGGCTCATTTGGTATTCTGTGACAATTTAACCAAAATCAATTTAGCACATTTCCAGCTGGCATATGATTAAATTATTCTGCCATCAGTTTATTTGAACAGGGCCATAAGGGAGCGTGTTGCCGCAAATATTTCCTTCTTTTTCATTTGTTACATATGGCTGGATCTGGTATCATCTCAAGTTATCCGTTCAGAGGGCATTTTTGTGGCACTCGAGTGCTTTAATCACAGAATCAGGACATTGTTTATGTACAAGAACGTGGGCTGAGCGTGGAGCGAATATCCCTTCTCCCAGCACACCCGGCTGACTGTGATTAATACAAACAAACAGTTTCTCCACAGATCCAGAGCGCCAGAG
Source organism: Zacco platypus (assembly GCA_038088235.1). Lineage (NCBI taxonomy): Eukaryota > Metazoa > Chordata > Actinopteri > Cypriniformes > Xenocyprididae > Zacco > Zacco platypus. The sequence goes on from CM076085.1 coordinate 18,247,942, forward strand.
ATGAGCCCTGCCTTGTCTCTTGAGTCAGTTCATAATTATTATATTGTATCTCAATTTAACTCAATCAGAGCAGTTCACACCGTACAGATCGTCTCCAGACCGCATGGGACTGCCGTTTCACGAATCTGATGTATTCTGTTGCGCTGAGGAAAATTAATTGGATTAAAGATTTGATAATCAGTTTCTTTGTGCATCCAACCTTGCATTTTCACCCCCCGAACCCACCCTCCATCGTCTCGGCGCATCAGGAGCCGCATTAAGTATTTCCTCAGTTTCACGGCCAAGGTGTCGAGCCCTAGCGTCGATTCATTTAGCATAATCACTGTGTTCTAATGAAACTGTTAATACCAGAGTGACAAGCTTGCTTTTTTGCTGAAGGCATCCAATCACCCCGCCACATCTCGGAGGTGATGTATGTGTAATTACCAAGTTTGACAGACCTTGTTTGGCTTGTGCTTTGTATGAGCATGTGCACGTGAGAAAGTGAGAGGATGAATATGCTGAGGGTTGTGCTCCTGCCCTCCATCCCAGGGCTTCGTACTGATATATTGATGCGGGGGCTCTTACCGTTTGGATATTAATGGTCCACAGACCTCATAAAAAAGTAGCCTTTCTTATATAGAATATTACAATAGCTGAACTGTGATCAGTTTGAAACCAATGACAGATGTGAAAAGGTTGCACAAGTTGATGGTTGTAAGTATCTGACACTCTGCCTTAGTGACTTCGTAGTGTCCGATGAGAAAGAGCTTGCTACAGTTTTCAACAAAATGACTATTTTAAATTTGTTGTATTTATTCATTTGAAAAAAAAAAAAATGAAATAGAAGATTTTGAACCTTAATGTCAGGACATATTTATTGATCTATTTTATTAGTTTATTTCTTAATTATTATCCTAATTGGTAGTTACTTTATCCTTATTTTGAAATAAAATATATCTAATTATATATCTAATTTAAAAAGATATTTATCTCTATTTTCAGTCTGTAGTGGAGACCAAAGCTGGAGGCCATCAACAAATGCCTGATAAGTAAAAAAAAAAAAAAAGCTTAAAACCTAGAGTAAATGCTGTCCAGCGTTAATTGATCTCTGCCAGGACATGAATGCTCCTCCTCCGCTATTGATTCATCATCTTAGATCTCCCTCATATTCTAGACCAGCAGCACCAGCCCAAACATGCAGAATATAGATGAATTTACAGTGATATCTCCACGTCAAAATTAGTAAGACATCACCTAGGTTGAAAATGAGATGGTTTATGATTGCTGTGGCTAACTATTCTGTCATCCGCAGTCCTCTGATCCCAGCAGCAGTGTCATGGCAGGCCAAAACTCTCACTCACTCACCATACTGCTAATCACATGCTAATAAATGAGCTCTCATCCCTGGGTCATATCCCCCTTGCTAACAGCAAGAGCTGTTTTTTGTCACTCATCTTTTTCTCACCCTCAAAATGAGAAAATAACTGCGACGCACATACAGTCTCTTTACAAGAGTGTGAATATTCTAAATAAAGACATATTCTGTCTTCACCGTTTTTTTTCTTTCTCTCTTTATTCAGGAGCGAGGAGGAGATTGCATGAAATGCCACATCAAATGCTCAAATTGTGTGGATTTTGGTGTAGAGCTGAAATTATTCATTAGTGCTTATGTATGGGTATCCCAAGATCCCAACACACAGAGTGATTTGTTTTTAATCATTCTGATGTTTTGGTTGAATGTTCTTTGGGGTGGAAACTTTGTTCATCTACTTTGGTAATGAGTGTAAAAATGGGTTGCCATCTGCTTTTTCCCTTCTTTTTTTTTTAATTTGCTAAACATTCTCTGCAAATCTGTTCTCCAGAATGCAAGAAATGAATGCAAACACGGTTTTTGAACCTTGATTTACATTCGGATTTGTAATACGACTGCCTTTGAATTGAAGCAATCATTGTACCTTTGTGCATCACTACAAATGTGCTGATATATTAACATCACTAGTCAGTTAAACGATTTGTGTGCTACCCACAATAACTTACGCCAATGTGTGGAAGATGCTGTTCGATTTGAATGTATCCATAATTAATACAGATGCGTCAAAAGGATGCTATTACATGCTTTTTCTCCAACTTCAGAAATGTTGTATCGTAGGCCTGGAACATCAAATGTGTGCATCGCTGAATAGCCTCTCAATGTATTCATCAAGGCAATTGAAAAAAATCCTTAGTTTAGTGATCAGAGAGCGCTTCATACTAAATGAGGAGTGACAGTACATTTAGCCGAGAGTCTTCTTGCGTATTGGATGTCAGGTCACTGGTCATGTCTCATAAGTTTGTTTTGATATGTTTTAATCTTTTGTTAATTGTATTTGCACACATCTTTTTATCACCACCGCTCTGAGTTTTTGTTTTGTTTTGTTTTGTTTTGTTTAGTTTTTTATTCAAGAAAACGAGTTTTAGGACCGGTTACAGCAAATTTGCCTGCCACATGCAAGCGTTACCTGAAGCCAGGAACAGTCACAGAGCTAAAGACAACTGCTGTGTTCTGAAGGGGGCCTTCAATGTCTATATTCTTGATAGAGCGACGAGGTGCGGCAGTGTTTTGCTTGAAGTGGCGGCTTCAGAAATTCTTAAATTGAATAGGGCTCTCAGCTACACATTCCTCTCACAAACCTGGGCTGAACCCATCTCCCGAACTCTATTTGCTGATTATTTAACTACCTGTAAATGCACAACAGCTCTATTATATCTTGCTGGAGGCCCTATCAAAAGGTCCTTTAATATAGCAAGCACACTGCACAGACTGCCAGTGTTTTTTTTTAGTTGTACACGTTGTGAACTTCGAGGGGACCGAGCACCTCCTCGTGAGATTTCTGCAGTCGGCAATGAAAAGTTTCCTATAACTATGTGGCAAATAGAGGAGGTTGTTTGGGAAATATCTATGCATTAACATTCATATATATAGTTTTGCAATTTTAGCCTTTCACCCTATTTACTCTGACGCCAGCGTGAAAAATCATATGGTTTTGGAGTCATTCTGCCAGGCGTACAGTATATTGATATTCAGGCCGGAATAGAATTCAATATGTCACCCCCTCCCTCAGAGAATCACTTCTTTCTCTGTAATTTCCATTGAAATTTTGTGTGCAAATGCAGTAATAGACACATTTATAACATCAAAAGGATTCAATTTTCTTTTCAATCACACAACAGTATGAATAGCTTTTTCCATTGAATCTAACAACGAGGAGCCATTACCCGACACCAAAGGATAGGTTGCCTTCACTTGCTTTTTATGAAAGTGTGTCAAACAATTTCCCATGTCTCCCATTTGTTCTAAGCTAACAGGGGCTGTCAAACAGGTTTGTTTCTAATTTTTCAGGGAAATGTCATTTCTTTCTTCTGGTGCCGGGTAATCACCAGAGATCCACATGTTTATTTTTTAATGCAGGCTGTAAGTGTCTTTAATACGTTAACTCCTCCGCCGAACACTTTCCAGAAGCCTGCGGATGACAACTTCTGACTGCTAATTGCACTTGGTAAATTATTTGGAAAAGATGACATGAATAGCATTCACTGACACCGAAACACAGGGCATCAGATGAAGTGATGGCCGCAGCACAAATGGTGTGAGCGCTTTTATTTCAGCAGGGTAATGTCTCTCTTGGAGCTCTCTGTTGAAAGGTTACAGCAAAGGGCTGTTTGTCATATTCTGTGTATTCATTCAATTTCTCCCTGTGCCATCCAGGTTTGTCACTCTGAAAGCCTCAGTGTTAACTTGAATTCACATTTCACTGTTTGGGTCCATTATATTTGAGTGGTTGGTGGGATGATTTGACAATATTATATTGGCAAATGATAAGAGGCTAATAAATAAATATATATATATATATATATATATATATTAGCCTCTTATCATCTGCCAATATAATATTGTCAAATCATAGAAGTTAGGTCATATTATTAGCATAATGCATTTTCAGGCTATTTTCCTAACATGAATATTTCCCTAAGATGATAGAAATTACATAACAAGAAATTATATATATATATATATATATATATATATTTATATATATTTATTTATTAGCCTCTTATAGCCTCTTACTTATTAGCCTTTATATACAGCTCTGGAAAAAATTAAGAGACCACTGCATATTTTTTGTTATTTTGACCAGTTGTTGCTTTTGGCAAATAAATGCTCTAAATTACAATATTTTTATTTGGAATTTGGGAAAAATGTCAGTAGTTTATAGAATAAAACAAAAATGTTAATTTTACCCAAACACATACCTATAAATAGTAAACCCAGAGAAACTGATAATTTTGCAGTGGTCTCTTAATTTTTTCCAGAGCTGTATATATATAATCAATTAAAAAAACAAATTACCATACTTTTTAGTGGTATTAATTTTTTGTTATGTCATTTCTATCATCTTAGGGAAATATTCATGTTAGGAAAATAGCTTGAAAATGCATTATGTTAATAATATGACCTAACTACTAGCTTTGATTTTTGAATGGCTACCCGTTAAATGAATTTTGACAACCCAGTGCTGTCATCTTTTAAATCCTCCCTTCACACACTCTCTCTCTGAAGTCTACATGGCAATGGGAGTGGCCTGGTCTTCCTCTGTCATCAATCAGTTTGCACCATCCCTGACCCACCGCTGAGCAATGCTCCGTGCTCATAAAGCCATGCACTGCAGCAGATGGGCCGCAATTTGCAACACGTATGTTTTTTAACATCCCGCCATCAGGGATTTTAATTATGTCTGGTCTCTTCTTGAACAGTCTGTTTACAATACAAATAAGCCCAGACAACTGCACATGTACAGCAGCCCAAGAAAATGTAAGCATTCAAATGTCACTGCACATGTTAATTAGAGCGATTATAGCGTTCAATTCCACTGATTAAATTTAGCTTTGCTATCAATACAGTCTGTCAATCAACACTGTGTTTAGATTAGTTTTCAGATTCTGTGTGAAAAATTTATATAATTGTATTACTGTATATTGAAATCTCTTTAAAGTGAGTCAAAGCGTTACTTGGAATCATTTTAACTTGTGTGTTCTGATGTTCACTAATGACTACTGACAGAGGGTTTAAAACAATTTGTGTCAAATGATTGTGAGAATTTATTTTCAGTATCATATTGATACTTACTAATTGTATATCCTTTCAGTCTTTGTGATATGTATTGTTTGCTTTCCAAAATTTTATAAGTTGTAAAGATAATACTGCGCAAGGATATTACCATTCAGATGCTAAGTGTTAACATCTTCGTTAATGCTGTTGAGTTTTATTCTCTGTCAGTCGTCCTAGAGTGAGATGCGTTCTCACAGGCTGCATGTTGTAAAGGAAGACATCCACTATGCTAAAAGTTTTTGTATCATATAATGTAGTTTCTCTGAGAACCCTCTCTTGAATTTTTCTATTTAGTGATGGAAATCAGGTAATCAGGATACCATTCAAATTACAAGGTAGTGAAATAAAGAGAGAGATGCCGTCTGTTCCAGAAGGCACGACATACAAACATCTGCTGTGAACTAGTCAGAGATTCGGTTGGATCCACTTCCATTGGCCTCTACCAAACAGTTACTGCCCTATTAGGATCTTCCCCAGTACTCATCATAACAGAGCTGCCCACTAAAGAGCTATTCCTCATTGGCCAAATAGATGGAGTCAAGCCTTTTAGTGCATAACATGTTCAGTTTTGAATGTACTGAAGTTTGTTTCATAAACAGATGGCTTGCATTAAAAATAAAACAAAACAAACAAACAACAACAAATTGTAACATTACTGTATACATAGCGCTATCATAGTTGTTAGGGAAGTGTGCCCACCGAGACACACCAACATTGTTTAGTTCTGGTAACTGTTCTTACACATTCATTCTTTCTCCAATGCAGACCGAACTGCATAGTAATATTGCCTGAAAGAGCTTCCTGCACTCAGGAATTATTATTCAGCAGCACCTGAATAAGTAGTTACTGTCAGTGTTTGGTCTGTAGCATTTTTTAAATGTTAATGAATTAAATAATTTTTTTATTTTTTGGGGGTTTTAGTTTTGTTGTTTAATTCATAATTTTGGCCAATTTTACAATTGTTTATGCTGTCTCTAAAAAGGCTGCCAAAACTCATTAACTCTCTGTAACATGTAAACACTCGCTTTGCAAAAACTGAAATTATTTCATCATTTGGCTCCAGTGTTATTTTAATTTTATTATAATTGTATTAATCTTTTGAATTGGCTTTTATTTTTATATATTCATGTTAATTTCAATTTAGTAAATTCATTATGTGGTTTCTTCTTTTTTTAATATTGTTATTTAGGTTAAATTTATCTTTTATTTCAGTTTTATTTTGTTAGTTTTAGTTTTTATTTGTTTCCCATTAATAATATTAGTGCTTCAACTTAATCTTATTTCAGTTTATTGTCAAGGCAGCTTTTTTTTCTCCAAATATAGCCTTTTTTCAGATTTATTTCGATTAATAGAAATGTTTGAATAGTTAACAACAATAATAAACCTGTTTGAAAATGCTTTTCTTTTTTGTCTAAATGTATTCCTTTAAAACAATCATTATCAGAAACAGTAAGGAACTGGAACCTCCTGTAGTACTGGATTGTGCATTGCTTCAGTATGGCAGTGTATATAGAGTCATGTTCTCTTAGGCCTGAGCATGAATCCTAAGAAGCTGCCATGTTAGAGCTGCTACAGGCCCTGGTTCTGTGGGAACAGCAAAATAAACGCCATTACACCTGACAGCGTGTTCAGTTCCTCAGACATCATTGTGACAGGTGAGCTTCTTCGGGGTGGATAATTGTATCCCGGGTCTGTGGCACACTGCTTATTATTGATTCATGGGGAACAGAATGAACTCCTTGTGAATGTATAAAAATACATTTAAAAGTCCATTCTCCTCAACTAAAATCACAGCCCCCCAAACGACGTGCTTTTGTCACTCCCAGTTCGCTTTCTCTGCCAGCACTGCTTTTAAGGGCTTGGCAGCGAGGATTGAGCATATATTTAAAGAACCTGACAGGTCGGACAGTAATGCAGTTGTCTGGGCTTTTATTTTCTACATGGAATCCGCTTTGATAAGCCCTGGTACATCAGAATGAAGTGCCATGGCAGAAAGGAACAGAAAGAGATTCTCCCTTGCATGAAAGTTTTAAATAGCTAAAGCCATGCTAAAAGAAAAATTTATATATTAATTGTAATTTGTCAGAACATGTAAGGCAGAGAGCTTACAACAGTTAGCTAGGACTTTTATAGTTTGAATGACTTCATTTAAAAAGCGTAACGCATTAAATTGTACTAGTGTATTAATTTATGATGATGTTAGCTTCTTTTTGTTCTGAATTCTGTAACCCAGTACCTGTGTCCGAGAAGTAGCTCTGGCTGCATTGTTCTTTTGCAAAACGCTTTTTTTAGTAAATGTCTACAGTGCCAAAAGTTACATAGCGTATCTTTAAACTTATCCTAAGCTTGTTACTTATATTTGTCTGCATCCATAAGGTTTCCCATCCAGTGTAAACAATATTCGACAGTTTAAGACAAAGCGTCAGGCCCAAAATGGAGCCAGAGGGCCGTTACACTCTGCCTTCCTCCACAAACACTCCAGATTTTTTTTAACAAGCTGTAAATTGCTAGACCTTTTTCAGTTTATCACCAGCATTCCCTCTCATTTCTGCTTTGTGGCATTGTATATCCATCATTGTAAATACACCTAATCAGACACACCAGTGGACACAACTAATCAGACAGGAACGGGGACACCACAGTTACACAATCACATCTGCTTTAACGTGCACTACAATAGCAACACGAGCAGAACTGGAAGCAACAGCCTTGGGTAAAAGCCTAATTCATGTTGTTTCTTCTATCATTCCACAGCTGGAAAGCATCGTGAACATGAGGACAGGACCAGCGTTCTGCACCCAACACAACACAGTACTCAAACCTGGCACTGGCTTTTATTCGCTCATAAAAATGTGTAAGGCCTGATTAGCTTCCCACATTTTCAGAGGATAAAGGAATTAAGGACCAATTTCCTGGTGTTGTAAATGTTAATGTTGAGAAAGAGGATGGCTGTTTGATTTTTGCTGGCTATATTTGTAGTTGAGGTGGTTGGAGGGGTGATCGTGTTGGTTGCGAAGGGGCCCACCCATGAAATATCGACGGATGAAGAATGTAATACTCCATTTAACGTTAACTGCCTGTGTTTGGGGTGCCTGGCTTCTGTATCCGCTTAGCGTGGTGTGAAATATTGCTCTTTTCTAAAACTGTGAGAGTGGCTTCTCTAAGATAATAACTGTGATAATTGAGTTGAATTGACACATCAACCAGTCAATTCTTCAAGACCAGATGAGATATGGGGGGGAAAAATGGCATGAAATCCAAACAAAACAAAACCTCTCAAAGTATGCAGATGTAACCCATCAGTGATCATTTAGAGAATAGTCATTGACCCGTAACTTCTACGAGGAAGTAGGAAATGACTAAACATCCATGTTGTTACCCATTTGTGTCAGTGGGATCAGTGGGACCACAACCAAAAACTTCCTGAATTGACAGGAAACGGCATGTGTGTGGTGGCTGTCTGGCGGGAGCGTGGGTACAGGAAAGAGGCAGGGCCAGAGCAGAGGACTGGACTTGGCAGACCGGCGCTCGGCATTGTGGGACGAGCCACTCGACATGTGAGAGCCCAGCCTGGCCATTCATCCACACCAGCGTTGCACGCCGCCCTGTGATTAGCATTGTCCTCTAGCAGATGGCCCATCATCTGTTTCAGGCGGCAGAGGAAAAAAACACCACTGCGAGAGCAGCCCTTCATTCTTTACTATTAACTCATAAAGCGGCCATTGTGTTTCACCACATTTGTGAAGAATGAGGTGGTCTACAAATATATGTTGAAAAAAACTTTGTAAATATTATTTAAGTAATGCATGCGGATTTTTGTAATTCCCGCAAGGACATGTTCAAGACTTTTTGACTTCTTAGTGACTTCTTAGGCCTTCCAAAGCCACAATAGTGCCACTTCCTATGCAATGGATACATTCGCAAGGGCTTGGGGCAAAAATGCTTCCAAAATTTCTCTCTCCCCTTCTTTCTCTTATTTGCTATAAAAATTGTGTAATATTGTGAAATAATATTAGAATTTAAAATAAATGTTGTCTATTTTAATTTTTTGTTTTTTATTTAATCTTTCAGCTGCCATTACTCCAGACTTTAGTGTCACATGATCCTTCAGAAATCAAATACGTTGATTTGGTGCTCAAGAAATTGTCATTGTTAAAAATATTTTAATAATGTGATACTTTGATCTGTGATACTTTTTTCAAGATTCTTTGATAAATAAAAAGTTCAAAAGAACAGCATTTTGTAACAAATTTCTTTCATTTTGATCAATTTAATGCATCCTTGCTGAATAAAAGCATTTCTTTCAAAAAACAAAAAAATCTTACTAACTACTAAACTTTTCAACAACAGTTTGTGTATATGTGCAATTCTCAAAAAATATTTTTTACATAATTTATTTTTTTATGAGAAAAAAAGTATAAAAGTATAATATTTGGAATATGTTGAGGTCCAAAACAGTGGAACTCACTGAGACATTTTTACGGGTTAAAAGTTAATTTCTGACACCAATATCAAGTGTTAAGTCACAAGTGCGGTTCATCTTAGAGATGCTCTCCATGATGGGCTCTCTCTTTTCCTTCTCTTCCAGAACTACTCCCATGATCAGCCTAATAATTAAAGCCATCCTGCAACCACTGCCATACTGCGGAGCATCGGGTGCATCAGGGGCTTGTGACATGATACAGAGGGACAGCTTAACTATTAAATATCCATCACGCCACGCCACATCAGTCCTAATGCAATCAGAAACACATGACTACGTCGCCCGGACCCCCACTTCCTTCCACAATGATTAAGTAAGTCTTTAATTTCCAAGACAAATAAAAAATGCAAGATCATTTTATCATGAATGTAAATGACCTGTCTCCTCGGATGACAGTTCGATTTGATTGGGAAGAGGGGGGATCTACTGTAGCTGTGCGGGCTAATACAAGGCTTTGTGTACTTCAGAGAGTACACACGTGGGCTGTGGTCTTTTTGCCGTATTATCATTTTAATGAAGCAGGGTATTTCTTTTGTGGTCGGGAGGCTCTAATGCAGTTGTCCAAGACTCCCCTTTCATCTGTCTTCTTCAAACGCTCAAGGTTGTTAAACAAATGGATGTGTCTGAGTATATAACGCTGATGTGGCCAGGCGGCTGTTGACTGGGCCAATTAGGGCTCGGGGAGAAAAGAATTGAGGCATGCCTGTTCACTCACTCAAACCGTCATACAATACAGCCTGGCTGCTTTGTGTTTATTAAAATCACCTGGACCCTTAAGGATTTTGTAGGACACGCTGTAGTATGACATTATTTTCTGATCATTTTCATTATCAGGATTCAACCGAGATCCCCATACTGTTTTTATCTTGCTAATTAGCATCTAATTATAATAAAATGTTTTCCTCATACTTGATGTGTCATGAATTACCCAGTGCCGTTGTCTCCATGTTTAAATGAGCGAGCGTCTTTAGAAAAATGTTTATTTCTACACCTAAGAGGTGATAATGATGCATACCTGTTCACTTTAGTCGCAGTGGGAATGTTGAAATAAGATGACACTGATTTCTCAAAATGCTAATTACTGAGCATTCATTGATATGCTAGTGGCTAAAGGTGTACTCTTGAGCAAGTGTGGTAGTAGGCTTCAAAATGTAATTATTTTTTTTTAGATTAATTTCAAGAATTACATGAATAAAATTTAAGAGTGAGCATGACTAACAAATTTATTAGTTAATAACAAATTTAACCATTTCCTTACTCGTAAAATAACACACAGTTTCAGTAACAATCAATGTGGATATTTTTATTTTAGCTTATTTTGTATTAAATAAAATAAATACAATTTAACTCTTCATCAGATGTCTTAAAGCTGTTTAGACCTGTATGGTACCAATAATAAAAGGTACTCTGCATTATTCCTGTTTGTATGAATGTCTCTAGACCAGACATAGGAAATGAAGGTCCAGTGAATTAATGCAGAGGTGCAAATATGTGCATTTAGCATAAATATTCATATCAAAATGTGAGTGGGAGATTTTAAATTACTGTAGTTTTTCACTGATGTTAACAGTTGTCTTGCTTGGTGTTGTTTACATATAATCTGATAACCCCAGTATGGCCTTTTTATTCTTTTACTGTAATTGTATAATTGTTTATAAATATAATTGACACTAATAAAACTACTAAACTGTTTGAGGCAGAATTTACTAAAAGGTTTACACTAAACATTTTCTAAATTAATGCGCAATACAAAAAAGTGTTATCCCAGCTCACCTCTGAAGGTGTTGATCAGTTTAGTTATAATAATTGTGTATCTAGGAAAACTTTTTATTTTAAATTAAATGATTATTTAAAAATTAATTTTAAAGTTCAAAATTCTTTCTCCTGAATGAATCAAGTAAAAGCAAAAGCCAAAGCATTCAGTGTAAGTCTATAGGTGAGATGAGCATTAGATGACTTCTGCTCACTATATAAAGGATGGTCTGTGTCTGTGTGTGTGTGTGTGTCTGGGGCGGGTGGAGTGTTGAAGCGGGTGATTTGATGGGACGGGGGTGTCAGAGTAGGCAGACGCCGCCTGGTGTGTCTCCGATCTCATGTTTATGCAGAGATCAACTGATTTCTTTTGATTTGGCATTGAGGTTCTTGATTTACCGCTGACTAGCTGCTGGCAGCCTTTCAACAGAGTTCCACAGGTTCAGGGGTTCACTAATTACCTCTATGGCAGAGTAAGAGATGTTCACTCACTTAAAAAAACACCCTGGTCCGTTCTAGCCACCTGCTCTGGTCCCAGTTCTACCAACAAGCATGTCATTGGTGGTGGTGGTGGTGGTGGTGGAGGAAGTAGTTTGCCTTGTTGTCAGACACCCCATCATGAAAAGACAGAAACTCTTTGGTGGCCTGATATTCACATTATTAATTCACACAGACACACACAGACATACAGAAGATGGATAAATATAAACATCTTTAAAGTGTCTCATCTGCAGTCAGTACTGAAGGGATCAGTGGGCGCCTGTCAGTGTTTCACAAATTCTGTTTACTTGGCTTTCAACACATACAAGCTTAAAAGCATAGTTTGTGGAGTCTTCCTTTTTCTTTTCAAGTTATTGTGCTATCCGAGTTTATAAAGGAGCCTCCAAGATCACGCTCAACATATGACAGTCTTCTTCAGGACTGTAAAGTATTGATCCTCTTTATCTAGAAGATGCTAGTTCATGTCCAGGGTTGCTGGCTGGATTGCCAAGGGCTGATTTGAGAGTAGAATAGTTTTAATATGCATGTGGATGCATTGAAGGAAGGGGGAAAGAGGTCCACCAGACCTGACAGCCATGCATGCACACACACACACAGTTAGCATGACGGGAGTCATGTGGATAAATCACCATTCACTCCGGGAGCAGTCACAGTCAATGACATATTCACTGGCTGCTTCAACAGCTCATTTGATAACACTCTCCTCACGCCATTCTGTTTTTTTCTTCCACAAGATGAAAAGCTGGCTGAAAATCTCATCAGCTCAGTGAGGCAGGGCTGATAGTAACTCAAGATAAAGGAGGGAGGAGGTGCCTCCTAATTAATTAACTTTCCGTGGCCTGCCATGGACGTAGAGAGAGGGAGAGAGACGACAATATCCCGCCTTTTTCCTGGGGGTTTTCAATTAGACATGCGTTATAATTAAATGCGATGTCAGTGGGACCACGCTAGACCTGGCAGATCTATGTCCACAGTTTAGTTACTCACATTCATCATTTTGACTGATGGCTGAGGCCTACAGGAAATATTGTCTTGGATTGTTTCTGTTGTTGTATGTCTTGCTCTCTCTCTCTTTTTGTTTTGAGGGCAGGCTAATAGAGCCCCTCGGTCATCACCCCTTTTTGCATGGGCTGTTAATGCTGCAAATCAAACTGTCTCCCTTATGATACCAGCACTTTGTTTTTTTTTTTGTTTGTTTGTTTATGTTCTTAACCATTTTCTTTTTTGGGGGGGTGAAATATAGTTGTCATAAACAGAGAGGAGACAATTGGATCACAGACACTGGTTCTTTATTAGCATGTGGAAACACAGGAGATGATTCAGGTGAGCAGTTCAAAGCTGAGAATAACAAATGTCACCACTTATCTGGAAAAGTTTCATGGTCTTTTACAGGCAGAGAATGTGTCGATGCAATCCATGGGATAATGCCTCTTGGTTAAGTGAGGCAGATGAAGAGGATCAAAGAAGGTAAGCATCCAAATACAGCTAAGCAGATAGACAAGGCCAAACACACTGTAGTGAGTGACAAGACCAGACAAAGTATGCGTAAAGACGGGTGAGTATATATCTGGGTGAGAGTGAACGAGTAGGTGGAGCTGTAGGGTCTGCTGCTGAAACCATGAGAGTAACCCCCCCCCCACACACACACACACCCCATGGGCAGATCCCGATGACCGCAGTGGCCGATAATGGGAACTCTCCCTCTTGGCGCTCTTTGTGCAGGTTGATCTGGATGACTGGTGTGGAACTCTGTTAGTTATGGAGGACCTAGCATATCATCTCGTGGTATCCAAGATCTCTTTGAGAATCGATCCACTGCTACAAGAATACAGGTAAAGGAATCTGATGGAGGGAGCCTGGTGACAAAATCAACTCCAAGACGGGACCAGGGCCTACATGGTTTGGGCAAGGGCAGAAGCTTTCCTTCAGGTAGGTGTCATGGTGATTTGGAGACGGCTCTAGTGGAACAACCTTTGACATACCGGTTAACGTTCTGAGTTGTACTGGGCTACCAGTACAGTAATGGATTGTACATATGTAAGTCCTTTTAGGACTTCCCAGCGGAACTGGCTCAGTTTGGGTAGCTTCTGCGATATGATTGTCCAAGGACCATTGGATGGGGTTTACAATGATGGCTGGAGGGAGTATGGGTTCAGGTTGACTAGGAAATGATTCTGGAGAATGAATGCGAGATATGTTCTTATCCTGAAATAGCAGCGCTCCTACTCGGTTGGTGGAAGCATCTACTTCAATGGGGAATGGCAGGTCAGGGTTAGGATGAACTAGGGTAGGAGCGGTGCAGAAGGTTTCCTTGAGTTGGTGGAAAGCTTCATTGGCAGATTGATCCCAGGACAGGGCTTGTGACGGAAAAGGGAGGTTAATTGGTGAGGCTCTCTTAATGATATTGGCAATGCATCTTCTGTAGAAGTTGGCAAAGCCTAGGAAGCACTGAAGCTCCTTGACAGAGGTGTGCTGTGCCCAGTCCTTGAACCTTCTTCTGGTTCATCTGGATACCAAATTTGTCAATATTGTATCCCAAGAAGCGAATGGAGGGTCAGATAACAGCTGATTAGGGTTGGGTTTGAAGAATACTTACACAATGAACTTTTGCCTATGGTTAAAAAATACCATCGCAAATATAGCAAAAACAACTTGCCTACCTAATAAAAAAAATTCAAGCATTATTAAAGACAAGTAAACACTGTACAGAAGCGGTACAGAAACTACAATCAAATGTAAAATTTATAAATGTACACTTTATAAATAAAATATACATTACAAATATATTACAATATATATTTGTTACAAAAGTTGAAAACGTCTCGCACTTGAATGGTTTAAATTCACATTGAAGTCAAATTTTCAGTGTGCATGCTTTGGATGTGTGTGCAGCACAGAAAACAGCATGTGGGTCTTCTTGCACTTTAATGGTTTGAAGTCATTAAAATGCACACAAAGGAATCGATAAGAAGAATCAAAATTTTTATTTTATAACAAATATCTGCTTTCTGACATTATGTATCCAATTTCAGTATTGTAATTGATTTTCGATTCCCAACCCTAGAGCTGATGTTCTCTGAGATTTTGTAGGACCTGCGTAACATTGCGGCGCTGTTCAGTCAGGTTCCTGAAGTAGATTAACATGTCATCGATGTAAATAATGATGAAACAATGGAGAAACTCCTGGCACACCGCATTCATGAATACCCTGGAATAAGGTGAGTTGGCCAACCCATACGTCATAACCGGATATTCATTGTGCCCTGATGCTTTCATGAAGGCGATTTTCCATACATCACCCTTGAGTATCCAGATGAGGTTATAGGCACTATGCAGGTCCAGCTTGGTGAACACACAAGCTCCCCTCAGCTGTTCCAAGGTGGCCGGTATGAGGGGAAGTGGATAGCGGAATTTGATGGTTTGTTCATTCTTGCTATGATAATCTATTCAGGGCCTCAAGCCTCCGTCCTTCTTAGCCACAAAGAAGAAGGTGGAAGCGGCAGGGTAAGTAGACAGATGGATGAATCCATGATGGAAAGCCTCTTTGATTGTATTTGTGAGTCTACATCCATGGGGATCCCAGGATGTTGTCTGTGGTAGAGCCATCAGAAATCTCCTCCTTGAGAATGCAGCCAACACTTAGTCTTAGAGTGGGGGTGCAATGGAGTGGATGTTTATGGCATTTGAGGAGTCCTCTTGATTTGAATTTGCTTATGGAATCAGAGTCAATAAGGGCCTGAGCTGTGACAGAATGTCAGGTGGTAGTCACTGATACTTTTGTATGAGTTAAGGTGGCAATCATAGGAGGAATCTGAATAGTACTCACCGCTGGACGAGGTGGACGCACCGGGGACCATGGGAGAAGATGACCCTCAGAGCCACAATACAGACAGAGGTGACTATTAATATGATGTTGGCATTCTGCTTGGGATAGTTGGAATGAGTCGACTTGCATGCGTTTGTTAATTGGTGGCTGGAGGCGGTGATGGTGGCACAACGGCCGTAGATTGCAGCGGGAAGACCTTGCAGATAAGCAGTTATCAGCTCTGCCTCATTCCATAATCTTCCTTGTCTGAGATGATGCAGCTGATCTTGCATGGAAAGGCTGTTGGTGGTTTCACCAAAAACTTCACAAAAGTATGTTGTAAAAGCATCCAAGAGTGCGGGTGGCAGGGCCATTCTGTTCCCAGATGGTTTTCGCCCACTGCAATGTAAGACCTGTGAGTAATGAGATAATATAGGTGGTCTTTGATCTATCGGTCTGAAATCTCAGGATGAAATCTCGGCCTGATTCTCAAAGGGAGCACTGCAGAAGAAAACCTCTGCAATTCTCCCACACCTGCATATGTTGCTGGATGGGTCATGGGAGTGGCGTGGGTATTGGGTGAAGATTTGTGACTGATGGTAGTAGGGACTGATGGAGTGAATGAACCAGTTCAGCGAATGGATCGGAGGTTGGTGGATTAAGCTCCAGATTCCATTTTCGATGTGTCTTGGTCTGGTCTTCTGTCATAAACAGGAGAGGAGACAACAGGTCCACAGATATTGGTTCTTTATAAGCATGAAAACAGGAGATGATTCAGGTGAGCAGTTAAAAGCAGAGAATAACAACAGTCACCACTTAGCTGGTAAATAAAGTTTTATGGTCTTTTACAGGCAGAGAATACATCAATGCAATCCATGAGATAATGCTACTTGGTGAAGCGAGGCAGACGTAGAGGATCGAAGAAGGTAAGTACTGTATCCAAATATGCGTTGACAGCCAGGTAAGTCCAAACACACCGTAGAGAGTGACAAGACCAGACAAAGGATGTGTAGAGATGGGTGAGTATATATCAGAGACCTTATTGAGCGTGAACAGGTGCAGCAGGTTAGTATTCGGCTAAGAGTGAACGAGTGGGTGGAGCTGCAGGGTCTGGCACTGATGTTGTGGCTGAATACATGACAACAGCACATAGACTTGAGATTGTTTTGATTTGAATCCTGTTGTTTCTATTGATCATTGTGTCTTTGCTCCAAAACCATTTTAAAGCATGCTCATTATAAATATAATTTACTTTACAGTTTAGTCTAAAATGAAAAGTATGGAAAAAATGTTTGATCTAATTAAAAATGTATTTGTTTATGTTTGTTTGTACAGGTACAGTTTACAATACATGCATTATTATAACACATTAGCCAAAAACTAAATTCCATTTGTAATCTCTAGAGGATGGTCACATTACAGCACTTGAAAACATTCACTTAAAAAGGTGTGATTTACAATAAAACCAATAAAACCTACTAATTATTAAATAAATAAATACATAAATAAGCACACATTAAACCCCATTAGCTTAGCAACATGCCAATCAAGTTGTGAGTTGAGTCTCCCATGCACTGGAAGAAAGCAGTTCATGGAAATGGAAATTCACTTTATATGATTTGTAAATGCATTTTATTGATCCTATTTTTGTTGTTGTTGTTTTTGTTTTTGGTTGTAAATTGATCTTCCGTTGAAATGACAGACTTCTCTCTGGTGATATCCAGTCACAGTCCAGTCCAATCATTTAGTCATTAAACCCCTCCTCTTTCTTACAATCAACTGCCAGCTCACATTCAGAACTGAATGAAATCTCTGCCTTATTTTTTTTTTAATTTTTGATAATTTTTTGATAATCTGTTGCACTCAGATGTCATAATAAGAAAGAAAAACTCTGTCACTTCATTTCCATTTCATTGTGAAATTAAGGATTCCTATGTAGATTCCTAAGCAGTCACAAGGTTCACCTTCAGAATGTAGTTGCTTATGTAGGCAGTAGACAGCAAGGCAGCTCTCTGTGTTTTGGAACAGAGCCCCAGTGTGTGAAAAGAGCTGCGCTACAGTTCTGTCTGCCCTGAGGGAATGCACACTACTTCTTAAGAACACATCTCTCTGATGAGTGACACTACTGTAGCAGCAACACACAAACACATACAAATGTTGCCGACGTGTCATTGGCCTCCAGGTATCCACTTGTTCTGTCTGATACTGTATGTCTGCAGTCTCATAACAAGTGTGAGGGTGACTGCCCACAGTTCTGGGGGTAGTCACATGCTGGTCACATGGCTTCAGGACATAGCCTAATGTGATTCTTTCTTGTTCTTCAAGTTAACTGTGCTTTCATGCTAGGAATGCTCCCAAACTTCAAAACCTAAGCACTCCCCACTGCAGAAATCCCCTTCTGTGAGACCTCCACCTCACTCTGAATGCTGTATGTTGTCTTTGCTTTGTGTCTTACCACAAATCATTCAGAGCCTTTCTGTCTGTAGATAC
Source organism: Zacco platypus (assembly GCA_038088235.1). Taxonomy (NCBI): domain Eukaryota; kingdom Metazoa; phylum Chordata; class Actinopteri; order Cypriniformes; family Xenocyprididae; genus Zacco; species Zacco platypus. The sequence continues at coordinate 18,266,101 of CM076085.1, forward strand.
ACACTTCACACACTTTGAAGTTTACAGTTGTGGGATTCCACTTTGGGTTCTGCTCCATTTATTTCCAGTCATAGACTGTATTTACCAAAGGTCTTGAACACTTTCTGAGTATATTTTTAGGTCATTTTATTTGAATGTAAAATACCTCTTTAACCCTTTGATGCATGAATTATTAAAGTCCTCCTTGCAGTTAATAATTGTATCCCTCAAAACATCTTTGATAATCAAAAGGACATATTTAAACATTTCCTGTAAAAATTATTTCTTCATGCCTTAAAATAGCTTGAATGTAACTCTACACCCTGCTTCATTTAGTATACGTGGATCTATGAATATAGAAAATTGGTCCCCGCCCACCTGTAGTAAACGCTACACAATAGCAAATGGTAATATTGGTTTAATTCAGTTATGTATGTTTGAACCAGAAACTGATTCAGAAGAAGAGGAAGAGCAAAATATACAGGGTCGTACACGTCAACGTCAGAATGGTAATGAATTTTATGTATTGCACAACGTCGGCCACAAGCCTTTGGCTCGACTACGTTATCAGACAGCTAATAATGTGTTGGTAATGTTACACTAACCATGTTCCTTTTCGCAATCTAAAAATCAGCATCCTTAGAAACACTTTAAACATCATAGACAGTCAGTGGAGAAAAGCCGCACCATGCACGTTGACAGGATTGTGTAAGAGTTTGTGACGAGGCAGTTTCAGGGACAGTTTCAAACCGTGTTTTTGAGACTGTCTTTGGTACAGTGTAGTTTGAAAGAGAAAATATTTAGTAGTGACTTTGACTAATGAATTTTCTCATGGTTTGTCTTAAAGTATTTTAGAAACAACTCAAAGACATATAAACAATAACTTGATTTCACCACAGGGGTCTTTAAATCACATTTTAAAGAAAAAAGTTCATTTTTACTCTAAAACAAAATGTATATTATCTTAAGAAATATAAGATTAGAATAATTCTCTTTATTAATAATAATAATAATTATTATTATTATTATTCCATTTCTTCTTCTTCTTCTTCTCCTTCTTCTCTGTTTTTAAGAATTACACATTTGTCCACTGCAAAAGAATATAGAACTAAATATTCCAGAGGTAATTGATGCATCATCAATTTGTTAGGCATATTAAATTCATTTTGTCATCTAAAAAAAATGACAAAGTAATTAATTTAAAAAATATACTGTAGGGATTATAGGTAAACCTGGATAGTTGAAAATTAAACTTAAAAATCACTAAAACTTAAAGAATTCTCCAGTTTAGTGTACACCATGCGTTAGAGCAGTGTTTGTGACGGAACTGCAGGGTTGCACTCGTGAATTGATAAAAAGCCAATAGTAAAATCATTAAAATGTCAAATTAATAGGGCTGCACAATTAATCGAAATAAAATTGAAACTACGATATGGCTTCTGTAATTATATAAATCATATAAACCCAACTATAAACCTATTTAAAGTTCTCCCTGCAGTTTTCCACCAAAATAAACATTTGAGGGTTTAAAGCTTTATTTTAAAGTATGCTAGTACAAAATCAAAATATTAAAGTTAAAAAATCATAATATAAAGACATTATTATAGTTATTGTTTTATAGTTATTGTTGTTAAAATTGACTGAGTTCATATAAAATGTGAATATAAAGTGGACTGAGACAGCATCACTACTACAAAGAGCACTGTACTGTAAATACATCATTTAAAATAGAAACAATCAAAACAAAAGCTTGCAAAAAAAAATATGTAATGTTTTGTTTACCTGCATGCATTGGGACCAACAACTGATATCAGAAAACTACGAACGTGTTGTTAAATTATTGAAACTTAGTCTCAGGTAGTACTTCAAGAAAATATACTGTCAAACAGATTTGAAAAAAAAAAAAGAAAGAAAAAATGTTTGCTTGATAACGTTGTGTTCCGAGAGTATTGGCTATATGGTTCATTTCAGGCTGGTGTAAATTTTCAGTTCAGCATTACAAAGAATAGTTTAACAGTTAATATTGCTCTCTTTCATTTCTTTACTGCGTTTGCGTCTGCAGATGCAGACTATAGTGAGTGTGAATTGTGTGTACCTCTGACTGCACAAGCAGGAATCCATCCCCTCACACCACTAAACCTACTGACGGGAACAGTTGCTTTATGCCCCTCTTAATCAGCAGGACTAGAATTGAAGATGACTTCAAAGAGATATGATGTCCTTTATTCTGTAATTCTTTTCTACTTGTACACATCTTCCACAATGATTTACTGCCATGCTAGATTTGTGTGTATGTGTTTCTATGTTTCTATTCTGAGATTGCACAGCTGGTGTCAGTATTTCAACCAGCATGTTTCTGTTGTCTTTGTTTTTTGTTTTTTCTTTGCTTTCTGTACAATTTGGGGTGACCAGCTGTGGTGATTGCTTTTCCTTCCTTGGCTTTTCCTTGTGTGTAATTTAGACTTGGCTTGCAGTGACGGTGGTGTTCAAAAAGGCCTTGGAAAAGACCTGAAATAGACAACTAAAAGCAACATGTCAGCACGTGAGAGAATGCCTCATGGAGATCTCTATTGGAAACTAAACTGACCTAGGCTAGATTAAAGGGTATATGTTCTCCTGGGCCTTGCTTGTCGCTGAGCTTTTCCTAATGTCTGTTGCTGTGTGTGCGCGACTCTGCACACATGCATATGCGTTTCACCTGCAGTGTCCTATGGCCGTTACTTTACAATGTAACGACAATATGTCTTCTTATTTCTCAATCACACTTTACCCTAATTGAGAGATCAAAGATTAAAATTGCTTTAAAAAGTTTGGAGCCGATACGATTTTTTTGTAGTTATTTTTGAAGACGTCTCTTATGCTCACCAAGGCTGCATTTATTTGATCAGTAAAAACATTAATATTGTGAAATATTATTACAATTTACTGTTTTCTATTTTACTATATTTCAAAGTGTCATTTATTGCTGTGATGGTAAAATTGAATTTTCAGCAGCCATTTCTCCAGTCTTCAGTATTACATGAGAATGTAAAAAGAGTTATGCTGCTTAATATTTTTGTGGAAAATTTGATTATTTTTTTCAGCATTCGTTGTTGTGAAAAGATCTAAAAACCCCAGGTGAAAAAAAAGTACACTTTTTAAAGTGCTCTATTTTCACATATTAATTTTGTACTTAATATACTGAAAAGATAATCTTAAGAATGTGTAAGTCTACTCAACCTTGCTATCTTAAGACACCATGAATATGAACTAAAATGTGCTTTTAACATACTACCTCTGTATTAAAAAAAATTTATTTAGTTACCACTTGTAATACACTTGAACCTGTGTATCAAAAGTAAGTGAATGAAAGATGGGTTCACCTGGGACTGCTCTTTCCTATTATGCACTTTGTTCACTGAAAGATTTAAATTTGATAAGTTTAAGGCAATCATAAATAATGTGGTGAAGAAGCCGTGTAATTTTTTTTTTTTTTTTTTTTTTTTAACTACCTCTGTGGTTTGAAAAAGATCATCGATCTCAATGGGACTTGTAAAATAAAGGTAAAATAAATAAATAATGCACCCTGTCTGAATAAAAATACTCATAAAAAATGTAATGAACGTAAACTTTTGTATGGTGGTGTATATACTTATTTTCTTGATGTCTTTAGACACACTAAAGTGTATGAAAATGCTGGCGCCTTGTATTGTCTAAAGATGTTTGATTAATAGAAATATTTTTATTATTTCTCAGACATATTAGATAGACTATATATATATATATATATATATATATATATATATATATATATATATATATATAGATTTATTAAAATGTTTTGTCATGTACATGGGTAAATCCTGGTTTATAGAAACATGTTGATAACTCAGGAAACATCAGTTTTTACACTATGGTAGCAAGGTGTCATTTTGACTGAAACATGCCACAAACTGTCTATTGATGTGCCCAGGTTGCCTAACCTCCCCCATCTTCTCTATTTTTCATTGCTTTGTTAAAGAGAGAGCGCCCGCAGGGGGGAGAATCACTGGCTGTCATTGCTTTTTAGCCACTGCGCTGGCCCTGCCTGTCCATCTGCCTGGATGGAGACTCAGTGAAATTGCCGTATTCCATAATAGACTCGGGCGTTCTGGGCCGACACACAATGAATGTTGTTGTAATTTCTGCTGTCACAGGGGCAATGGATGCCCCTCTGCGTTTTTCTTCTTCTTCTTTTTTTTTTTTTTTGTGCCTGCTGGTCCATGTGCAGGGGGCAATTTACATAGAGACATTAATGTAACTGTCATGTTCTATCCCAGAGCAGCCATGCAGAACTGCTAAGAGACAGGCCGAGCTGCAATACTGATGCTCATAGCGCATAGAGATGGAGCGGCAGCGCAAACCTAATGGAATTAAGTAAAGAATTCTCCTATTTACCACTATGGCAGATAAGTGAGAGAAAGAGAGAGGGGCGAACATTTAAATAAGCGCCGAAGTGGAAATAAATGGCAAAATAACACATGGAGAAAAACATTTGAGGAAGTCATTTATATCTGGTGGTGATTTGGAGAGAGAGAGATCAACTGGAGATATGAATTGGTAATGAAATATTTGTGTTAGACACGCATGCTGCTTGCAGCATCAGCACTACGCATCTGAGATGCTCAAGAACATGGTTCAGGCCACAAGCGAGATATTAACTGGTCAATGCATGCTTTTATTGCACTATTTTCTCTCGCTCACCATTTTCTCTCCCATATGGTCCATAAATGAGGAGCCAATACAAAATTATATAGAACTGAGATCCATCAACATCTCTTATTTTGTGTGGAAATTGTATATTGCATTTGTGGGTCACTCTTATAAAGTTAACATTGTCTATTTCCATTCTTTTTTTATTATTATTATATTTTGATAAATGGGGAAGACGTTCATCACAGCAAAGCTACTGTAGAACACAGAATAGATGAATAGGTCTTTAGTCTGGGCCCTTGTTTTCTCTGCACTGATTCAGTGTGGGACTGAGAAAGCAGTAGTCTGTTTCTCCCTCTATTGAATGCTTTGTAGTCGGTTTAATCTTCCTTTTCATTGCTGTTTTGTAGATATTTTTGCACTGTGCTGTGCAAATAATTATATTGCACTGAAATTTTAATATCAATGGTCCTTGTGAATTTATTACTGTAAACCCAATTCTTGTGCTTGCTTGTTATGATCTATGTTTGAACTTTTTTTTAGCATTAGCGAAAAACACAGTTTGACCTTCTTGAACTAAATATTCTTGTTCCACATCCTGGGAGAATAATAATTGTAATATTGTGTACTCCTTCACCAGCACCGCACTACACAGTTTCTTGTCCCTGATGATCGGCTGGGCTTTCAGGAAGCAGGGCCCATCTCACTGTCAGAGACATTCCATTCCATCAAACAGGCAGAGGGGTATTGTGTTTCTTTGTGCGCATTTGAGCTGACATGGTCTGTGTGTGTCTGCGGAAACTATTTCTCTGTCAAGAGAATCGAGCAGGGAACGGCGGGCCTTGTATCCTCACATTAAACGCTGAAAGCGCGCCTTGTTTTCAGCAGGGACATGGCAGAAAACAGGAGCTGGGGTAAATGGAAGGCCTGCTGTGGGGTGGTCTTTTTCATGGTGATTAACTCAAATGACACACAACCAGAGGGACACTGGCTGCCTCCACATTAATGCCTTTTAGGAGGAACGGCGGCACTCCTCATATGAATGTGTCTGCCTCGCTACCAGGGGAAAGAGGGAGAGAGAGATGGAGAAGAAAGGAGCACAGCTATTGAAGATGGCATCTCTGCTCTCTTAGTATACACTTTGGACGCTTTCCACATTTTGATTTAATAATGGCCTGCCATGTAGATCTTTATTCATGTGGCTAGGAGGATAAGTGCTGATGTGTGTCATTATGTCCACCCCGCCACAAAACTCAGTGAATTTAGGTCAGAGTATGTATATACACCACAATCGCAAGCAAAATGGCAAATTTGTCCCTTTTGTATATGAAGAAATGCATGTATAGTCACTGTGACCTTGCGATTGAGCTGAGGCGCTTATGCAGGAGACATGGGTTGGTTCTGGCCTGCATAATGTTGGAAAACTGCCCTCTGACATTCAGTAAAAGAAAAAAGGCAGCAAAGCTTAAAATAATAGGTTGTCTAAGGTCAAAACCACTGCAGGTAAAATGTCCTCTAATAAGCACTAAAGGTGAGGATTTTTCTGCTAAACAGATGAGGCTTTAATACACATAAAAAGATAAAGTTGATTCTTATTGTAGCTTCACAAGTTCACTATCATAAACCAATGGGAATTTTCAGCTAAACCTAAAATCAGTGTCACAAGAGGTCACTGCATTTTCTGATTCATTTAAGCTACTTTTAGTGCAGTTAATGTCAATTCTGTCAGTTTATTTGTTTCCTGGGAGTCTTTCGCTAGCACCTTTAGTCAGGCTGCAGGAAAACCGAAATACAGATCTGCAACAAAATATTTCAATTCATATTGTTGGTATATGCAATATTGGTACAGTATATGAAAAAATTAAAAACGTTTCAGCATCTACTCACACTTAGACTGAATTTTCTGAAGCCAAACTGTAATTCTGAGTAAGCAGCGGACTGAAAAGGAAAAAGTAACCTGATAACCTTCTCCTCAAATTGTGATTTGACTCATTAGATTATGTAACCGGGCTTTTAGTACAACTTGTCATTTTACCCTGAAACTGTAGCAACTTGTTTAATATTCTGCAGACTCATTCATACCAATTATCAGTATACCAATGTTCCAGTGATTCTAGATAACAACAAAGCAAGCCACATGGATAGATGCAGATTCTAGTGAGGCTGGAGTCTTGACAACTTTGTGTTGCTTGTTTACATGATGAGGGTTGTGCTCATTAACTTCTGAGGTCTTCACCTTCATCTGTCTGTTCTTTGTCTCCCTCCTCGTCCTCCTCCTCAAGCTCACTGATATATGGCTGATAATGTGAGGGGAAATCACTCGGTCATGCTTGAACTCGCCTTGTACGTATGCTTTCTATCAACCATAAATACTGTGAAGCCACAACTGCAACTAATTTCAACTATTAATCTTTCTATAATGCCCCCTCTTCATTAATTCATAATCATTTGCGCAGCCTGATCTTAATTGCGTGCTATGGTTTTGATTTGCATTGCTGCCAGGCATCAATTAATCTTTTTTTGTGTCAGTCAACAAGAGCTTTTGTAATATGACACTGTGTAAACAGTTAGCACTGAACAAAGAACGAGTGAATAATGGATTGTTTAGATCTATTTATTAAGCATCCTGTTTAGCAGCTTGAAAGCTGGTTGTTGTCTTTCTCCGGCGGTAGAGAATGTAATCTTTCTTTCTCACACACACTTATTCATCTGCCATGTTTTGACAGGGGAAGTTTCTGGTTCATAATGAAGTCCACCAGTCCCAAACAGAGCTGATAGTCACCATCCATCAGTATGACAACACGAGGAACATGCAGTTGACTCTGAAAACGGCATGCATGAATCCATGTGAAGTTCTGGCAACTATATGTTCGTGCTTGTGAGGGAGGTAGAAACCAGACTCTGTTGTGTGTGTGTGTGTATGCGAGTTTGTTGTTGTTGCTTTTATTTATTTATTTTTTTTGCATTAAGGGAAACTCTTTGTGGGCAGGTGAGGAGACATGCTGTTTCGACATATAACAGAAATTCTTGCAAGTGTTTTTTCATGTGCCAGTCAAACAATGTGTATGTGAGCGGTTTGAGTCAGAGAGTTTTGAAAATGTCCCCAAAAGAATAGCAAAACCTGAACAAACCATGCTTTCCTTATGTGTTTTTCCAATTAAGTAATTTTTTTATAAAAGGACAAAAGGGTAATTAAATAAATAATAATAATAGCAATAATAAAAAACATGTAGAGCTTAGGGATAGAAAATATGATTAGTTCAATATATAAAAACAATTGAAGTCAATGGGGCGTTTGCAATTTCAAGTTCGTCTCCTTTCTCTTCAGGGTTAAATATGAGTATCAAATCTCCACCCTAAATATATCCTCTTCTTGTACACCTGTTGGGTCTCTCCGTACACTCTACTGCTCTGGGACATGCGATCCTTGAAATCTTAGCAATGTAACTGGGCGTTAGAGTGTTATCAATGTTTAAGAGACATTCACATGGTTTATTCATCTCTCCTTTACCCACAGCATTGTCTCTCATGTTATTGTTAAGATCCTCCTGAATTAATCATACTGAACAACGGTGTTTTGCAGCAGAATGCATTAAACTGAGATGCTATGACTTCACAGATAAAATATCTTTTCACTTTTCATATCCTGTGCAAACCAGCTGCACTACAGCATATTTTCTCATTTATCTTGATGTAATCTAAACCAATGCTGTTAGCAAGTAAAAGGCAGATAGCAAATCTGTTTGATTTTTATCATAGTGATGTTTTAGTCATTAAAAAACACTTTCGGGGAATTCACTGAGAATGAATTGTGCTTGCTGATAGCACAGTATATTTCCACGTGTTTTCTGTGTTGTTTTAGTAGTCGATTCATGCAAAGGATTTATTGAAATCTGGTAAAGGCACAAACACACCCACAAAATGTTGGCTAAATGCAATTCCCTATGTTGCAGGTCAGTTTGAAAGTTAGATTGTGGAAGATGAACCAGAGATCTGAATCAACACTTGGTTATAGGATAATAATGCTCATCATTTGATAATTAACTTCTGCCATTAGCAGTGGAGAATGTATGCAGATATATCAAATATGGAATTAAATGAAGTTCCATGTACCGCCTGCTTTCCATGAGCGGTTTTGTGAATAAGTGCAGTCTGTAATGAATCTAATGTACATAGAAAGCAGACACGTGTGCACTGAAAAGAATGACAGTGAGTTCTTTTAAATAATGATGATAGTTATTTTTAGCACCTAGTTAGTTACTACATGAGCTAAGTGTAAAAACAGTGTTTACCCTGCAGAAAAATCTAGAGCTGGTATAGTGCTAGTCTTGCTGGGGACCAGCAAACCAGCATCACATGCCGGTCCACCAGCTCTCTCGCTTCCCATGCTGGAGACCAGCAAACCAGAAACCAGCAATGTTGGATTTTTCAGCAGGTTAGTGATTCTCAACCTTTTTGACTCAAGTCAAGTCACTTTTATTTATATAGCGCTTTCTATAATACAGATTGTTTCAAAGCAGCTAGGAGGTATATTAAGAGTTTTTCCTGAGTAGCCTAATTCTGCAGATTCTGGATATCTATTACACTCCATTTATTTCATTTTCAGAATACAGTTTTGATTGTTGCTTCTTATTGCTCTCTCTCTCTCTCACTCACTCCTGGTAATCATGGTAGAGTATCACACGCAACGATGCCATCACAATCATTAAATAACCACAAATCCAACTCAGAGGTTAAGAATATTGGTAATGATGAAAGACTTGCCAAACTCAGGATCCTTCCATCCTCTCTTTCACAAAATGCAGGAATTCAGTGCTACGGAGGGCCGTGTATTAGGACGCATACGGCACTAATTACTGATTAGTGTGTTGGCATAAAACAGGCAGTCTTTTAGAGGGCTTCTTTAATTTCTCCCGTGTTTAATAAGCGTTGCTCAATCCCGTCCGTACAAATCATCCCTTATACCCGTCTAAATTAATCTGCACAGTTAGCCTGCCCCGTTAGCAATGCGATCGAAGGAACGTGCTTGCTTGAAAGCGGGTAGAAAAGAGAAGAGAAAGCGAGAGGCGATGCCTGCACTCAAAATGCTTTTAACTGAACTGCTTTGAACACATCACTTAAATGTAATTTGGTGGTTTCTATGAGATTTATTCAGAATTAAGCATAATGAACAAAGCTCGCTCTCGGTATGCATTCCTATAAGCCAGGCGTGTGTCAGATTGCTTCTTTGACAGCTCTGACTTCAAAAGCTCAACATTGTCAACAAATAATGAAATAAATAAGAGGAAAAGCATGATTATCCAGTACTTGGTTTATCTCTTTCTTTTTTTTTTTTTTACACATTGCATCCGATTGGCTAATTAACTCCTCCTCTACTGCACAACAAAGTGGCGTCTCCTCGCTAAGCCATTCTGACATGCTGCGTTGACACACATGTGCTATGAACATTTATAATGTAAATTGAATTTGAAGGTGTGATGCAGTTTGTTAATAGGACCCATTTAGAGAAAGCGTGCCAGGGCATTTTACCTTTTAATACGGAAATAGAGGTAATAGCGAGAGCTTGGGAGAAGGTGGCATATTAGCATGTCATCATTTACATATGGTGTGTTGTAGCGTAAAGTTGATAATGCGAGTGGCTCAGTGGTAACTAAACAAAACAACTGGAGAATCTTTCAGTTCTGAAACAGATCTGAGATCATTTCTGAAAACTCATACTGAAGGCCACTCTTCTATACAGGCATCTATGGTGCGCATGTATCTATTTACTTCCATGACCACTCGCTGACTCCGGGCAATAAGTCATCTCTGCATCACAAGAGGGTACTGCGGTTAATAAGAACACGCATGCAGAAATACACACACCCACACTCGCTCACGCACAGGTGGGAATCATTTTGCTTTGTCCTCAGGCTCCAATCCAGGCTGAGCCAGCAGCAGGTAAAGCTTTCTGTAAATTGTAGCCCAAGGGCAGGTCTTCTTTACTCAGTGCTCAGTGCTGTTTGAAGCTTTCTGAATGCATGAGCCCTCAATATATTGAAAATTAGGTCTGTTGTCACCATTAACCCATTGATGCCCCCGTTTTCCAATGCAATTTGCATGAAACATTGATTGCATCTGACATCCTCTGTATGCCTGAACTGTTACCAGATATTTTATTTTCTTATGAGAGGCTGCATTATCATTTTTTTTATTTATATTTTTTTATAGTGCTGTCAGTCAATTAAAAAATTACTTTTCTGTAATTATTTGTGATTAATTTTATATTAATATAATAGTTTTATAATATACTAATTAATAATTTGTTACATTTATATAGCGTTTTTCCGCTTTTTCAAAGCGCTTTACATATGGAAGAGGGGAATCTCCTCAACCACCACCAATGTGCAGCATCCACCTGGATGATGCGACAGCAATATTGCACCATAGCGCCCACCACACACCAGCTTATTGGTGGAGAGGAGACAGAGTGATGAAGCCAATCAGTATATGGGGATGATTAGGAGGCCATGATTGACAGAGGCCATTGGGCAAATTTGGCCAGGATGTCGGGGTTGCACCTCTACTCTTTTCGAAAGACATCCTGGGATTTTTTAACAACCACAGGGAGTCAGGACCCTTTCCTATATATATATATATATATATATATATATATATATATATAGGAAAAAGTGAGGAAGAAAAAGATGCACAACCAACCGAGAGAACCGAAGCCTTATTAGGATTGTCAAGCACAATCGATTCAAGAATTTGGGTGAACTTCACAAGGAATGGACTGAGGCTGGGGTCAAGGCATCAAGAGCCACCACACCCAGATGTGTCAAGGAATTTGGTTACAGTTGTTGTATTCCTCTAGTTAAGCCACTCCTGAACCACAGACAACGTCAGAGGTGTCTCACCTGGGCTAAGGAGAAGAACTGGACTGTTACCCAGTGGTTCGGAGTCCTCTTTTCAGATGAGACCAAGTTTTGTATTTCACTTACAAACCAAGGTCCTAGAGTCTGGAAGAAGGGTGGAGAAGCTCATAGCCCAAGTTGCTTGAAGTCCAGTGTTAAGTTTCCACAGTCTGTGATGATTTGGGGTCATCTGCTGGTGTTGGTCCACTTTGTTTTTTGAAAACCAAACTCACTGCACCCGTTTACCAAGAAATTTTGGAGCACTTCATACTCCCTTCTTAAGTTTTGATGATTGATGGTTTGGGGTGCAATGATCCCTGCACTCCCTTCACTCCAACTCATCCCACCTTCAGCTCCACCAGAGACCCTCGGCTTCGCTTGTCCCACTGGCTTCCCCTTGGTCAGTCGTCACTCTACTTCTGCCACGGATTTGCAAGCCTTCCGCTGTGCTCAGTCTCTCCACCTACAGCTACAGCGGGTTCCTCTGGCTTCGCCCTCTGTCCTCTATCAAACTGGCTCCACCTCAGACGCTCATTGTGGTGGCTTAACCTAGGTCCCCAGTGCAGTGTTGCTCCCTTCACCACCTCTTCATCGGCCTCTTAAACCTCCTAAGACTCCCCTTCTCCTCTCCAAGCTGCGAGGTTGTGCCTTCCTGGAGGGAGCGTTCTGTCACACTTATTCAGTTGTGCTTATTCTAAGTTTAGTTTTCATGGACTTTTAGTTTGTTTTCATTTTTCAAATATATTCCTTTTTTGAGTTTCCCACCACTAATTAATTTCCATCTGTTCGTCATTTTAGTTAATCGCCACGTGTATTTTGCTCCTCATTTTCACTCAGTTTTTGTCAGGTCTCGTTTGCATTTAGTATTTGTTTGCTGCTACCTGTTTGGATTATTCTGTGGATTATTATTAAACTTAGTGTTGGATCTTTATTCATCTGTCTCCTCTTCTGTCTCCTACACATACCTGTCACAGGCAACACTTTATAACACATTTCATTTTATATTTTACTTTATGTACTGCAGTTAATTTAGTTAGAAAAATAAATATATGTTGTATCTTCTTATATACACAAGTTACTGATCTGGCATTATTCAGTATTTTATTAATGACTTATTCATGTAAGTCATTAAAATGTGTTACTGTGCATTTTGTTTAGCTCTCTCTTATGAAATTCATAAGCTGTTTTTAATATTAACCAGTGACTGCATGATGCTGGCAGAGGATTTATTTGTCCAAGTGTCAGTGCTAAATTATTTTGTCATGTTTATATTTTTGGTTGTTCATAGTTTTTGCACACTTGAAGCTGGTATTTTTGTACTTTATTTCTTTTTTTCTTTTTTTTTCTTTTTTAAATACGAAACAAGATTTATAATTCATATATTTGGCCTAGTTTTTTTTCTCAGCCCTTTTTTTCAAGCTCTTGAAAATTGATGATTGGTGGATGCACTTAAGTAGTGTGTTTGTCAGTATCTTTACAACTGTGAGGGAGTTTTTTGCCATTCTTTTTTTCTCTTTTATAGTGATTCCATTTACTTTGCAAAAGTAATATGCATTTTATGTATGTACAGTGTATATCCAAAGTGTAAATATTTAGTTTCTGTACACACATTAAATAATGCTTTGATTACTGCAATAATAAATTAAAGGGGTAAACCTAGTGTAAAAACATTTATTACAGTTAAACATCATCATGAATCTGTGTTTGTGTAATAAGTTAAAATTGCCCATCTTGTGTGTGTCTGTCTTGTGGAGGTCTTAGCTCAGGACCCAGGTTTGATTTGACTCTGTGAGTGTGTTTTCTGCTGTTTGACATTCTCTGCGTCTCTCTGCTCTCTCTCTCTCTCTCCTATAGGCTCTGCTGTCTATAGCTTGTGGCGCTCCCAGTGGAGCAGGCTCTTTCCACTAACAAAATGCAAAATACAAAATTAATAAAAACACCCTTTGAAACTGACAAATACGCCTCAGGCAAAATATCGGCCCGTCGGCTGCTTAAAATTTAATCAGTATTTCTTATTTATTTATTTATTTTCCACGGCCATGCTCATATTTTTAATAACACGTTGCTCAGGCTGTCTATGTACAAAGTTTTCCTCCATCAAGAATTACATGTTTAATAGGTCCTGACAGTCCATGGACTCTCCAGATCCCCTGGGGGATCCATGCTAATAAAATAAGCAGATTTTCTTTATCTCTTAACCTTAGTCCTTGTCCCTCTCTCATCCATAGATTTGATCTTTCTGTGACTCCAAATGAATATACTTTATTCCTTGTTTATATTTGGGAGAAATGTGTTTTAGATTGTTTCTTACACTCATGTTTAATCTGCCATTTTGTACATAGTTATTTTCTTTTATTATTTTTTAATTATTAAAAATTAATTATTTAAATGTAAACCATTAAAATTGGTAGAATTACTGGTAAAATATTCCTGAGTGCCAGATATTGCTAAAAACTAGGTTAGCCTACATTGTAGTCTCAAATTATTAAATTTTTTAGGATCCAAAATCCTATAAATATAATCATTGCATTGTGAACTATTACACTTGAGTATGGTTCTGTAATGGTCATTACATATCCTTATTTTCATAATTAATATTGGTAGTTGTCAGATTTACATTGTGTGCAGCATTATCGAGTTGGTAAAATGACAATTTAAATGTTTAAGTTTTATACACTTGCCAAGCGCCAAATCAAATCTGTCTATCTATCTATCTATCTATCTATCTATCTATAGAATATTAAAGATATGAATATTCTAAAATGTAGGTCTTACAGAAACTTGAGAGCTTTAAGGGAAAAGATTGAAGAAGCTTCCACCCCACTTTTTTTTTTAAACTTTCTTATTAAGTGAGAGCAAAGCTTTCAGTGCAAGTGTAGGCTAAAACAAGCAATACTTAAGGTTCATGTTCATCAATATTAACAGCCCAATATATTATGCATATTATTCTTTAAATACCATATAAAATGTGTTTTTTGTGACTTAATCTTAATTTTGCATATGCTCTTAAGTAAAATACATTAAATAGTAATTGCCATTAAATTGATGGCGGGGCAGCGTTGGTTTTGTCACTCAAGTTGCTGCAAACTGTCTTTGACAAGTCTTTCTCCCATTACTTAGTACTGCACAGCCATCTTTGTTCACCCCAATGTCAGGAGACTTGCAAATTCAGCATTTTACAGTAGGAAGAGTGGCTGTAGTCAGGACAGGAAAAGAGCAGAGATTCAGCAGAAAACATTCAGAGAGCTAGTACAGCAACTATAGATAATTTGCTTAGTTGGTGACATCTGTACATCGTAAAAAAACAAACAAAAAACTATTAGTTCTGTTTTGAACTTGCAGGCAACAAATTGCTTGCCTTTTTAATTCAGTTTCTTTCACCTCAAGATATTTATTTTAGGCAAATGTCTTGACTGAACTTATATCAGGTTATCTCAAGCTGTATGCACTCAAAAAGTGTTCTTTGCACAGTTTTGCCTTTATTTACATTGTTACAATTCATTTGCTTAATATTGTCATATTCCCTATGCTAAATTTACATATCAAGCACATACTGTATCGTGTGCTTGTTGTCTTGAACTACTGACAACATCACATGAATATTCATGATATAAACATTCATGAGACTAAACACTTGGTACATGAAAGATGACAAGGGTAACAATAAAATAACTGATCATTCTGAAGTAGAAGAATGAATGCATCCTGACATAAGAATGCAATCAGTTATTAAACAAGACAACAAATTCACCAACCGTGTAAATAGAAGTAGCAAACAGTTAAACAATGCAACCATATTAATTATTAATGCCCTAGTGCATGCTGGAAAGACAGTTTTTTTCGTGTGTGTGTCTATTGGGCGGAAAAAGTGCATTAATCCAACTCTCTTTCTGTGCTTCTTTTGCTTCTTGAGTTCCTAAAAGTTGTAAGTAAGCCAGAAACTACATTATTTTTTTTAGCAAAATTATATAATTTTTACATTGACATTGGAATTTGCATCTGAGGCATGGTGAGAAAGGGAGACAGAACGTTTACTGTTGGAAACCCTGTATTGATTAGTGTCAGGAGTGTGATTGTGACACTTACTCAATGTCGACGTATGCTTAGCTTAACGGTGTTCTTCTCCTGAAACCTCGTGGGAAAAGAACAATGCTGAACACACTCGAGCACATATTGACTTCTGTGTTTATAATCTAACTGTGTTTAAATGAGCTGTCGCCCACAAGCAAGACAGGAAGCCCGTTGACAAGCAGGGAGAATAATGTTATTCTAGGCAGAAGTGCCAGAGAGAATGTGTGCGTGTTCAGCCTGCTTTGCTCTAAGCACTCATAATAGCGTGCTAATCAAGGCTAGCATCTTTTAGTGAGAGAGGAGCAAGGCAGCTTTCCATGATCTTCAGAAATGGATGTCTATTAGGGGCGGGCATCTTTGATGTGAGTAATTTAGTTGCCTAATTACACAAATGGGGTAATAACAATGGAAATAACAAAGCTGTGTGTGGTACGAACCATATGCGTGTGTGTTTGGGAGTGTGTACAGCCTGCTTCTGTTTACTTGCATTGTCATGGCCTGAAGCAATACAGACTCTCTCACACACACATAGTCAACAGCTCAACTCTCTGATGGCTCAGTGAGGGATTTCCTGCTGTAAATCAGAACAACAAACAACAACAATAAAGAAAAGAAAATTCTCCACGCATGGTTATTAACACACGCCTCAAAGTTTCTCTGAGCAGAAACAGTGACTTTTCTCTTTGAAGTAGTTGATTACAGTTGCTTTTGCATTGCCTTTGCCCCAGGACCGCATCCTCACACCCGCGAAAACTCAGCGCTGATCTTACAATACATTTCTATGACAAATCCGAACAAATTTCTTTCTCACATCATTATGCTCAGCTCTCAAAAGGATACATGTTCGGAAAGTTGTTCTTTTAAAGTTTCTCTGTTAAAAAAGCAGAAATAACAAGCTCCATTTTCTATTGCCGTAGTTGAAACGTCTTGTTCATTTAAAGAATACAAAACCAACAGATCGAAATCTGACGAGCAGGGACAAGCGCTTTAAATTTTTGATTGAAGACAAAGCTCTCTGTTCTCTCTACAACTGAGGAAGAATAGCGAGGATCATGCTTTCATGGTAGGTTTCCGGCTCTTAAGAGCGCGGTTTCACTCTGTGCATTAGCAGCACATTAATTTTGGAATGAGAATCCTCGTTGAGTTCATATAATGAGCAGTTAATTATTGACAGCCATTGATGAATATTTAACAAAGGCATCGGTCTTCACTTGGTTGGACGCATGTGGAGGAGGATTAAGGGAGACGTGCCTGGCCCATGACCCAGAATAGCTCTTCCTTTTCAGAGCACATCTTCCTAATTCATTGCTGCATGTGAGAAAAAAGGTGAATCTCACCAGGTCCTCTTCATAGGGCCTTTTCAAAAGGCCCTCGATTTTTTAAAATTTATTTATTTATATTTTTCCATTTCTTTTATAGGAGTTACCAAAAAGTCTTTTTGGGGGGTTTAAAAATGCACAGAGACCCCCCAACTGGATACACTCAAAAAAAAAAGAAAAAGGAAAAAAAAGGACTCATTTATAATTTCTGATGTGAATGGATAAAATAATGCCACATGTAGTTTTAAATAATTGGATGTGATTTACAGTAGCATAAGAGGCAGATCTTAGATGTTCGATCCCATGTGGCCTAGCAGAGATGCTCACACAGTGCTGTCTTACCTGATCAACTAAGACAAGCTCTTGTCAGGCCCTGCAGAGGCTTTTTTTTTTTTTTTTTTTCAATATCTGTCCCGTGAACCCTGGGACTGCTGTAGGTTGGGGGTTGTGACAGGGCTCTTTTGCGGCACATGAAGGCCAGTTTGTTCCAAAGCCTTAAAGAGACTCTTACTGTTGGTCTACTGTCATTTGATTTGCCAACCCTCCTCTTTCTGAGACCCCAAAGAAGCCCCTTAAGTGCCCTTCAAAATCTCATCTGTTGTGAGATGCAAAAAGGCTTTCAAAATAACAGGATGACAGACAGTGAGAAAAGCATTTCTTTACCCTTTTGTGGCCTGTTGGTATTTTGCTTTGCATTACAAACGTTTTGGATGAGAACTTTTTGTCTGATATTTTGAAAATGGAGTATATTTAAGCAATGTTGCTGGTTTTGAGCCACTTATATTTTACTTTACATTGCAGTTTACTTTGTCTTGCACAGCGTAAATAGTTACAAATGAAGCCACAGCAGAACTGTTGCATGTTTCCGAACAACGCAAAAGCTTAAAAATACTGCCTTCTGTGGAAGCATTCCAAGGAAAGCATCAACGCATGTCCAAATCCAATGTTAACTTCCTTTCCTGCCTCCTAAGACACTTTCATCTGATCGATTTTTGAAGGCAGCATAGATGTATCCTTCGCTGCCTTCGATATTCCACAATCCTGACATCTGAAAGTTGGAGTTGGTGGTCAGTTTGTGTGCAAGTGTATATTTTTGACCAACGCTTTACACTTTTTATGTAAATTCTCTCAAGAAATTACTAATGTAGTAGTCAAAGCTTTTTTTGGTTAAAAATGACCCAAAATCAATTATTGAGCAAGTGCACAACCAGCCAGTGTTCAAAACTATCTCCTTACCTTAACCTTAGCCTTACAACGGTAAACTTGTGATAATATTTTTTAATTTGAGAGTTACTGGTAGGTTTCCACGGGAAATATGAGTTTGCCTTTGCATCATTACGTCACGTCTATATACATTAAGGAGTTGTCATTTTGATGGTGGATTTTAATCAAGAATGGTAAAGATGACCATCATCATGACAACTGGTGAATCAGCAGTAATAAAAAAAGACTTCAGACTGAGGAATGGCCAACTGCAAAAAAGGAAATGCGACCAGGCCTGTGCGATAACAAGAATAAAAATATCGCCAGGGCTTTTGAAAGTGGAGTGAACTCTGCAACTAGCAACAAAGAGGAAAAACTTATGGACTGCAGCTTTAAATATTTGCTCAGTTATCTCCAAAGTGCCCTTTATTTTGTTGTAAATCATCAAAACATTGTGCTATCTCAGAAGTCTGTACAAAATCAGTTTCGTGAAGTACCTTTGTGCACAAACACTGCCTGTGAAGTCATTGCCTGATTGGGCAACAAGGCAACAAGTCAGATGCCTAAGCTTTCGGACGCAGTCACAGTAGTGTCCTGAATGAATCAGTTGCATTTGAATGAATCGGTTGGGTAAATGTTTCAAAGACTCAAAAAGGCAGTCACGTGTTTAATTCCTGAATAAATTAGCATTTTTTAAACTAATTGGTTGAATAAATCATTGACTCAGTCATGATACTACTGGAGTATAAATATACCTTGCAGAGAAAAGTCAAACCCACCACTAATAAACAGTCTGGAATTCGCAAACACAAAAAAGTGGAACGATTTTACAGTAATGGGCCATTCACTTAGAAAGTGCTTTTGCATTTAAAAATGTGTGATGCAAGGCACTGGAGTAAAAAACAAAAAAATCCAGGGTTTAGGGGTGGGCTTATTAAAAGTTGACGTTTTAATTTTATCACCAAATTTTTAGAACACTGTATCGTAAGACTCAGTCGTAACCGTCAAATACTCCTGTCTAGCATAGAAAACATTTAAAAAGCAAGAGTAGTGGAATGCAAGAACTTGTTCTGTGTGAAAGACCCCTAAGAATTACTAGTGCTGTTGGATTGTATATTGGTGCTCTTGGAACACTACTTTACAAATCAGATTTAACTCTTGTACTGTATGAACATGTTTAGAAGTGACCATTTTTATCTATTTTTTAGATTGACGTTCCTTAATCCGAATAATAACAACTGTCCTGAGACCCTTTTTGGCCAGACAGAGCAGTGAGTGCTGTCTGTTCAGAGTTTTGCAAATGTGTTTAAACTACTAGTGTTTTACAGTGAGGCTCCCTTTGTAAATCAGGAATTCTGCATTCCAGCACAGCTCTGCCAGGCCACTTAGCTTCAGCCTGGCCCTTTGTAGTGGTACAGTATATCTTCCAGCCTGTGATACTGCACTAGGAGTGACCCACTCCAACTGACATCTTAATTAAATCTTTAGGATCCCTTTAAAGCCTTTTATTGGGAGGGAGAAATATGGACTTGCTCTGGAATCAGGAAGGTCACAAGCATTCCCTTAGCAGGGCTGACGCTCAGTATATTGTAACCATATTTACTGTTTTGTGTTATGTGCATTTTTAATATTTAGTAAGCTTCACACACACTGAAAAACGTTGTGTGCACCCCTTAGGGGTTCAATTCACCCCGGTCCTCACAGGCAACCCCCCGCAACGCTTCTGACAGCTGAGAAATGTCATTACAGGCCAAAGATGAATAATAGAATCAGCCACACTGCCGCCATATTCTGCGCTTTATATCTAATTAACCGCTGAAGGTCATTTAATGATCTTAATGAGATATTTTGCAGTGTATTTATACTTTTCAAAGTGCTCTGTTTATGGTGGAATTCTGGGTACAACGTCTGTGAGAAATGCTGCCTATGGACAATGTGTGCAGACGACCACGACGACTTAGGTTACATAAACTCTGGAGTTTTTCTTGTTGTATTTAGTATAAATTAGTTCCAATTTGATGCTGTCACTCTAGTGATGCTAATTGTATTTGCGTGACTCTGTGGTGTTGATAATGGTTGAACCCACCTTGGTATATATATATATATATATATATATATACTTTTCTGGGTACAGAAAGTATTCAGACCCCCTTAAATTTTTCACTCTTTGTTATATTGCAGCTAAAATCATTTAAGTTCTTTTTTTTCTTTCCTCATTAATGTACACACAGCACCCCATATTGACAGAAAAACACAGAATTTTTGCAGATTTATTAAAAAAGAAAAACTGAAATATCACATGGTCCTAAGTATTCAGACCCTTTGCTGTGACACTCATATATTTAACCCAGGTGCTGTCCATTTCTTCTGATCATCCTTGAGATGGTTCTACACCTTCATTTGAGTCCAGCTGTGTTTGATTATACTGATTGGACTTGATTAGGAAAGCCACACACCTGTCTATATAAGACCTTACAGCTCACAGTGCATGTCAGAGCAAATGAGAATCATGAGGTCAAAGGAACTGCCTGAAGAGCTCAGAGACAGAATTGTGGTAAGGCACAGATCTGGCCATGGTTACAAAAAAAATTCTGCTGCACTTAAGGTTCCTAAGAGCACAGTGGCCTCCATAATCCTTAAATGGAAGACGTTTGGGACGACCAGAACCCTTCCTAGAGCTGGCCGTCTGGCCAAACTGGAGAAGTGGGGAGAAGAGGTGGGAGAGGTAAAGAAGAACCCAAAGATCACTGTGGCTGAGCTCCAGAGATGCAGTCGGGAGATGGGAGAAAGTTGTAGAAAGTCAACCATCACTGCAGCCCTCCACCAGTCGGAGCTTTATGGCAGAGTGGCCTGACGGAAGCCTCTCCTCAGTGCAAGACACATGAAAGCCCACATGGAGTTTGCTGAAAAACACCTGAAGGACTCCAAGATGGTGAGAAATAAAATTCTCTGGTCTGAGGAGACCAAGATAGAACTTTTTGGCCTTAATTCTAAGCGGTATGTGTGGAGAAAACCAGGCACTGCTCATCACCTGTCCAATACAGTCCCAACAGTGAAGCATGGTGGTGGCAGCATCATGCTGTGGGGGTATTTTTTAGCTGCAGGGACGTTTTTCAGCTGCAGGGACAGGACGACTGGTTGCAATCAAGGGAAAGATGAATGCGGCCAAGTACAGGGATATCCTGGACGAAAACCTTCTTCGGAGTGCTCAGGACCTCAGACTGGGCCGAAGGTTTACCTTCCAACAAGACAATGACCCTAAGCACACAGCTAAAATAACGAAGGAGTGGCTTCACAACAACTCCATGACTGTTCTTGAATGGCCCAGCCAGAGCCCTGACTTAAACCCAATTCAGCATCTCTGGAAAGACCTAAAAATGGCTGTCCACCAACGTTTACCATCCAACCTGACACAACTGGAGAGGATCTGCAAGGAGGAATGGCAGAGGATCCCCAACTCCAGGTGTGAGAAACATGTTGCATCTTTCCCAAAAAGACTCATGGCTGTATTAGATCAAAAGGGTGCTTCTACTAAATACTGAGCAAAGGGTCTGAATACTTAGGACCATGTGATATTTCAGTTTTTCTTTTTTAATAAATCTGCAAAAATGTCAGCCATTCTGTGTTTTTCTGTTTTAATTTAGACAAATTAGGCATTCTACTAACTATAAGTAATTTTGCAACTACATGTCAACTAACTCACATTAGAATATTAGTAGACTGTTAGGTCAGGGTTTGTAGAAAAAGTTGACATGTAGTTTATAGGGGTGTGACGAGACACATGTTTGGGATCATGAGAACAAGACGAGAACTTTTGCACAGTATTTTTTAAGAAATCCTCAATGACAAAATTCATGACTGGAAAAATAGTCCACAGGTACATTTTGAAATGTTTTAACTAATCATCTTGTAATGAAATGTCATTTGAGTTCTACTTTCTGAGTATGAATTATCATATGCATTGAAAGACAACAATATACAAGCATTGTTTTTTCCACAAACTCATCTGACTGGCTTCTCTCCTGTATGATTTTCCATAAATCTCTTTTGACCTTACTGTACATGAATCATGAGCTTCCAGAACTTCTGACTGAGGCTCTGTGACCTCCTAATTGAACTAATTTCCACAAATCGAATATAGAAATAAAAACAGTATAAATAACAAAAATATATATATTTTTTTATCTTAGTCTTAAGTGCAAACAATAAATGCAACCATAATCAAAGTACTCTCCCAATATTTAAAGTGCAAATAGAGACCAAAAGCCCGAGACAGGCTATTGTATGTAGCTTTACAATAGCTTTACAATAGTTTACAAATGAAGCAACAGTTATCCAACTGAATGAAAAGGTTTTTATTTCTTTAAAACAAAAGCAAAGCGACAGTGGATGCGTAATGTAATGTAAATGTAGCGGTAGCACGAGATCTCATCACACCCCTAGAAGTTTAGAATGTCTAAACTGGACTATCAAAATAAAGTGTTAATTTTAATATGTTGAGAAAGCTTGCTATGCAAACTTAAAATTAATCTTTAATTAAATGTTTTCATAGAAAACAGCAAGTGGATAGCCTTTTTTCCACAAATCTACACAGGAACGATTCCCAGTGAATAAGACAATTTTGAAAAATTGCTTGAGGTTCAGTGAGGGAGTCAGTTGTGATGCCTCTGAATGATTCGCTGAGACTAATTCAGACCACCAACTTACTAGCAGGTTCAAGACAAAAAAATTAATTAAAAGGAGTATGAGATAGAATGTATGAGAGACATGGTACAAATGTCTTCCAGATACACTGTGATTTTACCTAAATAGTAACTGTTTTATTCTGCCTTCTGGCGACAGCTGTCATCCCTCATTAATGTGCATTAGGAAATGCATCAAAGTGCATGAGGCTGCATGTGATTAATTTATACAGCACTTGGTATAAGGAGAAGCTTTGCAGGTGCATCAGGCTCAAGGCTGCAAAAAAGACCAAGTTAATGGATCACACTCAAGTGTGAGTGCATCACTCATTTGGTGTCATTTCAAGCATCAGCCTGTCCGTTCCACACCTTTGAGTAAGCTGACCTAAATAGGAAACTCAAAACAAGTCGCTTTCACTTACACGCCGATTGTCCCATGGATGTTTCAAACCCCAAATGTTTAATTTCCTTGCAATCATATCATGATTAAACCAAATCAACAATTCCCTCCATTTTAACCTCATGTCAACACCAATCAGCATCTTAAACAGAGATAATCAAAGCCTATGTCATGGATATTTGGTGCTATATGTTTACAGGGCTGGCCCATTTTTTAAGCCCCCCATCTATTAGCATTGACGGCAGAGTGCCAAAGCCTAAATAGAGGGTTAATTTTTTAATTAGCTGTGAGAGCAGGTAAGGGGAGCCAGGCTTTAATTGGTCCAGTACAGTTTTAATGATGTAATTATTTTTTAGGCTGTGGCTTTGTTTGTTCTTGATGAGTGAGGGATCATATGTGAGGGAGATGTCTGTCAACGCACGTCAGTGACGTCACCTTAGCGTTTTAATCTTCACATTCTCCAAATGCATTTGAACCATATGGCACTTTACCACTGAATAATTCAAATCAGGTCTCTCTACTAAATGTCTTAGAAAGTTTGCGTCTGATCTTTGTGGTTTTATAAATTTGTGGATGATTTCTCAGTACTGTTGGCTTTTTGTTTTATGATACTGAGCGCCGATCATGTTGATGTCAGTCGAACTATGTGTTGATGTTTTTGTACTTTTTTTATGGGCAGTTTGTACGAACTCAGATCAACTTTATTTTGCCTCAAATTAGACCTCAAGTTACTTCCATTGGAAGAGTTTGATGAGTCTGATCAGCAATTTGCTCATTACAGCAGGTAACTGAGATTGCTCATTCATTTGAGTATGCTGATGCAATTACAGATGCCATTAGAATTTTACTAATTTTAGAATGTTTGTACATCATCATTTTGACATGTACCCTCATTTTATGAATACTGTGATGTGAATACCATGTGACAGTTTTATGATGCACATCATTCCATTATGCTTAACATATAAAATTTTTGGTATTATGGGGTGACCAGTCGGTGGTGTAAAAGCCCCTAAAATTTACAAACGTTTTATAATGTGAGTGAGGCCGTTTATACTAAAACACAAGACTGTCTGTCTCTGGCTGGCTATCTAGCAAGCAAGCACGATTTTCTGAACCATTTTTGGCCAGAATACACTGATTTTAATTTTCCTTGAGAGTATGCATGTATGCTTTTATTTTTTTATATTTAATTTCAATTCAGCCTTAGATGTCACTATTTTTACTGTATATTACACATTTTATAATTTTTTTAATGAATTAGATGACACATTACCTTGATTCCAGAACAATATTGTGGATTAAATATGTACGTATGTAGATAATCATAAATTATTTTCCTCTGTATTTTCTATGCAGTGTGTCTTTAATGCAGTCATGTATGGAATTTTATTTCTATCTGATTTCCATTTGATGTGCCGGTGATCAGTGTGATAATGCTAAACAAACGGAAGTGTCGCACCCAAACGATAATTAATATTTGATTGAATTCCCACTAATTAAACAATAATGAATATTTGATTGAATAGCCCTCTCTTCCAGCATGGTTTTAGTGCGGCGTAGTGTGTTGTGAATCACTCCAGTTCCCCATGCTGTTTTTGGCACATCCTGTATTTAAGCCTAGTGTCTTTAATCACCCCTATTCAAACCCCACAATCAGCATTACTGCCCGAGCCCCATTCAGGACACCCCGTAATTGGACGGAAAGTGTCAAAACCTCCTGTTTGCACTACTCAGGTATAGCCACTTGTGTCCTGCACTGGACAGCTTGGGCACAGTCCAGCTTGACTAGAACAGGAACACATTGTCCCGCACATTTTACGCTCTAGCCGAAGAGGTCCAGTGTGGCCTGTTTGTTGCTCTTTAGAGAAGACCCATTCTCCACAACATTAAAGACAGACCTGCAAATGTGTTTTTAAGTGCAAGAGTGAGATGTTTTCAGCTAACATCAAGCTGCTAATGATTTTAATGAGAGCTCCTTGTAGCGTCATCTTTTTTCATTGAATACATCACACTAAAACAAAATCAATGCACAAGATTAATTAAGGCCCTTTTAGATGCCTTCTGCTGTTTTTTCCCTCTTTTCACCCACTCTCTCTCTCTCTTTCCCCGTCTCTCTAAGCCTCTCCAGATGAGGGGATGCTGTGCTGTATTTAAGCGTGGTTATTTGACATTTAGATGCAAGGGGGAATAAAGAGAGAGGGGGAGACAGTAACAAACACAGGGACAGTTTTTGACAGTTCTTTGTCATGTCGGAGAGAAGAAAGGGGGCCGACTGTGAGATGCTACTTTGAAGCTCCGGAAATTTGTAATGAAAAATTTAAGCTACAAGAGAGAGGGGGCGAAAAAAAAAAAGTCGAGCCATTCATTTGGCCCTGCATACATTAGTGGGTTGGTAATTCAAAGGTTTTTGCTATGTGTTTTTGTCATTTGGACTCTAATAAATATCTTAGAGAATTGCTTTGATATTCCAAAATTGTCTCTGTGGCTGGTCCACGTTAAGAGAAAAGGGGAGAAATAATCATCAGGACTCCTGGCTCTAATGAGAAGGTCATTGCACCCTAATTATCACAGGCAGCTCTGCCTCAGCCCTTCAAAGAGCCCCATGAGCGCACCCGTGCTGTAGACAATACACCACTCACAAACACACACACACAGCCCTACCTGAGCTGTTCTCTACCTCTGCTTTTGAAAAGTGAACTTAGCCAAGGGTACAGAGACTGTGAACACATTTACATTCCATTTGACTTTGAGAAAATAGAGACCAGCTCAGTGCTAATGACAGTGAGTACAAATATAGAAGATGCATTGAACTGAAAAATGAGTTATACGTGTCCAGAGACCATTACTGTACAGATGGCATCTTGTAGTGTTTAGTCAGAAATGTACAAACACAAATACAAGTGGTAATTAACAGTGCAAACAGCATTAAAATTGTAAATAAAGTATGACATAAATCATACTTTATGTTGTCACATTGTCAGTCATTAACAGGGCATATTTTAATTTAGACTGAATTTACATTATACCCTAATGAGGTTATAATATTATCACATACACATATAGTATGTATAATTTATGTAATTTGCTGTTATTTGACCTAATAAATGTAACGCCAATTTTATGCCATTGCCAAAGGAGCAAAGTAAATGATCAAAGAAAGTTACTCTCCCTTTAAATAATATGAAAATGAACTTAATGAATTGTGGGTAAAACCTTGCCGTATGGAAAATATGATATGTGTTTACATTTCTCTTGTGATTCATCAAATATTCATAGTGATAAAAACATTAATATTAAACATTTTTGTTTTTTATCAAGGCAATGTTCAGTGCATATGCATGACGTCACATCATTTAATGAGGATGCACATGTTAACGGTGAACAAGACGTTTCCTCGTTTCATCTTAGATTGACTCCACCCACTGTGCTTCCTATTAGCAGTAGCTCAGTCTGTTAGATAAATGTCTTGAGGAATATGCGTAACATTCATTGATTGGATACATTAGTAAGTCAAGTCTTTTGATGAACTGTAACCGGATTCCCTCTACAGCAGGTGACCGCTGACAATCTTATCTGTACGAAACATGCCACTATAAATTAGTTACACGGTCACTTAGGCACTTTTTAGATTTAAATGATATTTTTCAATTGAATAGATTCACATTGAACTAGAAATAAATATAAAAGGCTTTGAAGATTAAACAAGTGTTGCATTATAGTTTCTTCTAATCAGCATATCGGTTTATTGATTCTTAACTCGACAAACCTTCATGTTTTGGCCTCTTATGTAGTTAATCTGTCTCTTTGGGGCCTCCCTCAGTTACAAGGCTTGGGCAACATTCCTGCTTGTCCCGCTGTCAGCACCCTTGAGCCAGACTTGCAGAAGACATCTTTGCTGCTTTACTGCCTGTCAGAAAAATGTTGTATCTACGTTGCTCTGACATACAAGACCTTCCGGCTGCATTTACAGAAAGGGTCTTTAATAGCTGTTCTTCTGCCCTTATGTGTCACACGGCTATGTGTGTGTGTGTGTGTGTGTGTGTGTCATCTCCCAGCCTGTGAGCCTCTGACAGCACTGTGGTTAGATAGGTGGAGTGTTTGTACTGCAGATGTTATTGGGCCTGGAAAATAAACCTCCCTCTCCATTCCTCCATTTCATCCAAAAGCCAAAGGCGGATTCTAATTAGGGCCGTGACAGATGTGTCCTGGGATAGCGCTGTTTACACATGAGAAAGTGATGTTCCTCTCTCTCTCTCTTTTTCTCCCTCTCTTCATTTCCATTTCTGCTCCTGATACTACTGAGGGAGACTTTAACAAGAAGTAACTCCATTCCTAAACAGCATCTGAAAGTACTGTCAGCCAGTCCAATATCATGTTGCAGGTTATGCTCAACCTTAATGATTTGTGAATGAGAGGGGAGCACAATTTCTAACTGACCTTCTCTATTACACTACTCCTTGTTTCCCTTTCAAATGGTTCTTTTTCTTCACTCAGTAAACGCAAAAGCAATAAGACAGACCCCATCCATTTATGTGGTGTTTTTTTTTCTTTTCAGAATAATTAAAATGTGCAAAAGGAGTCCGAGGCCTTTGTGTGACGATGCTGAGAAACAAATTATAATTTATTTATAAGGAAAAAACAGGATTTGGAAAATAGTGCACACATTTCATTATTTATGACATTTTTCAGGCAGTCTTAATTTATACAATCCTGTGATTTTTTTTTTTTTTTTTTTTTTTTTTTTTTAAACTTCTTTAGTTATGCAGAAAATGAGAGGGAAATGTTTGCTTTGCGTTTTGGCATTACTAGATTTGTCAGAACGATGGAAACTTGCAGATCCACCCACACAATGCGAGAGAAGCAAGCACAATAATAAAAACAAAATGAGTCTCATATGGGTGAGAATCTCAATGTACTAACAGCCCCTCTAGCTTTGATGCTACAGCTGTTTTAATCTAATTAAGAATATATGATGCCGGAATGTCATTGAAATTGGCATATGATTAAGACCTGCAACATTTTCTGTTATCAGGATTGCTTAATTGACTTTCCCTATTAGCTGTTTGGAGACCTTTTTGTTAGGAACTTTTGTAAGATATTGAGGACCTTCACAGCACAAATCTTCAGCATCAAATTAGTACCTAATTTGCTTAAATTACTAATTACAACTGAAATGGGTTTTTCAATTGCTGCAGATATCAATATCTAGAAAGTAAGGTTTCTAATGGCTGATTAGTGAATGTTATATATTTTATATATATATATATATATATATATATATATATATATATATGTATATATATTGATCATATATAATTATTTCTCAGTATCTTTATTACAATATAACCAGATTTATTGGAATATAACCAGAAAATACAGGAAATTTGTATGCAATATTTAAAAACAGAAAAAAAAACTTATATTGGCTGAATTGGCATGTATTTAGTGACCTCCCCTTACACTTGAGCAATAGCAGGAACAAACTCTCTTAAACCTAAATGAAATGGAAGGCCAAGAAAACTTTCAAAATCTGATGAGAAGTTTCACAGATTTTCTTCTTTGAGAAAATGGAAGTCCAGGAGGTCACACTAAATTTGCTTAAAGAAGCCTTTTTTTTTTCATTGTGTGTACATATTTCCTGTATTTTATGGATGGTCATTAAAACATTGCTAAAACAAGAAAGCTGGTGGTGGCCTAAGACTTTTGCACAGCACTGCATGTACGTGTATATATATATATATATATATATAATATTTATTTATATATTGTATGATTAAAATATTATATAATATTTTTATATATAAGGCTATTAATATGTAACACATGGTCTGCATCAATTGGAAAAATTAAACGGCAGTATTACGATACTTTCCATTTCTATGTAAAATAATTGCAGTGTATTTCCATTTTTTTAAGAAAAATAGTCAGTCAGCAGTCAACAAAGAGACCAGACAAAAGGAGAAAAGATAAGAGAAGTGTGTTTCAACTTGTAATCCACTGACCACACCACATTCTGTTTCTGTTGGTGGTAGCAACCGAGGGGAATTGGGGTCACTGCCACTTCACGAACAAACCTTCGCATACACATAGACGTGCATATCACAATCTCATCCAGCCACTGGAGTGTGTGCCGCAGACCTCTCCGTCCCTTGGGCGTCCCCTCTGAATATATTGAATTGGACATCTGCTCCCCCCCACCCCAAATATCCCATCAACCCCCATCCACCTTATCCACGACTGCCCTATTATCATGAGCTCCTGTGAATATAGTGCATTCTGGGTAAGAGGGCCCATAAAAGAATGATCAGGCGAGGCTTTCAGACGCAAGTCAGTGGTAAAGACTCTCTCTTTGTCGAACAAAATGGAAATGCGCAGACGAGCATCGCACCTGTTGAAAGCCCTTGTGGTGCTCGCCGGCGCTCACATGCGGCATTATGTGCCTTATTATTTATACAGGGCTGTCAGCTAATATTGCATGTGTGTCTCCACAGAGCACTCTCTGCCATCCTTGAAAGTCACAGTGAGAGGCACCCAAAGTTGCACCGACAGGGGCTCTGTGCTCACCGGGGACTTTCTGCTTTCTGAAGAATTCATAGCTCTGCACTATTGACATAATGCATCTGTGCTGCTGTCTGATAAGCATTCTTTTTCATCTCCCCTGTTCAACCCCTTCACTCCACATGTTATTATGGCCTAGCGCTTCCAGCCCTGCTCTGAATTTTTTAACAGTACATTTAAACAGCAGTTCCCATTCTTGGGAGTGCAAGAATGTCATCCCGTCTTTTTCCTCCTCTTTTTTTATTTTTTTTTTTATTGAAGTGCTCGATATGAGAGAACAAATCCCATCCCGCACAACGTAGATATTCGGAGCTGCACTGCTTTGCACCTACAGGAAGTCTGTTCGGGGCAGTGTAGTCTTTAACCCTTCTCTCTGCAGCCCTAGGTGTCATCTTTCTGCTACCATGTCAGCTTATTAGATAAAGAATTAATTATCATATCTGACAGCTGTGAACTCGGGATTTGCGATACCTTCCAGCCAGCTGCGGGATGCTGAGACAAGGCCAGGAAAGGGTTAACGGCATTGTTCATTCATCTGCAGCGAGTGACATTCTTTATGCTAGAGCGACCCCTGATTAGGGGGTGAGCTTTAATGGCAACTAATTAGCCAGCCTCTTCAGCTCGGCGTAATGATCAAACGAGCTGTCACCGGGTACCTGATACAATGATCCTCTTCCTCACTCCAGATATGATATTTTATTCCCCTGCAATTATGCTTTCCCCGTCGCTCCATGTGTGTTTATTGCCTGAAGCACACATGTCAAATTAAAGAGCAGCTTATGCACCTGATATTTAATTATTGCCCACTGCACTACTGCGCACAATAGGGAAATGTCAAAGCGAGCAATCCACTTCGAGCAAGCAATCGCAGATGAAATATGCATTTTGAAGTTATTTTTCCCCTCCCTAAAATCATCTGTCTCGCTCTCAAACCTTTTTGTGGTTCACTAGTTTTAGCCTTTTCATAGGACAATCACTCTGCCTTAGGACAAACAGCCTTTTTTGCTTGTGAGAATTTAGATTTAGTGTAGATTTTGTTTTTTCCTTGCCCCAGACCCAGACTTTGAAAATCCATCATACAAATACGAATGATTATATTTAAAACTACAATAATGTAAACAAAGTGTGTGAAAATGAACAAATATGCCCCTAATAAACTTAGTGTTTCTTTTGTGTACTTGTTTACCATATTTTGACTGACAGTCATTTCCAATCATGTCATTTCTGCTACCAGAATGTTATTGAATACAATACATCATTTGAGATGTGCTGCAAATCACTATTCTTAGTGGACAAATTAAAGAGAGTGTGAAAAGTGAGTTTATTTTCTAGAAGTCCACATGCAGGGTCAAAAGTTCCCATATTCAAAGAAACGCCAATATGCCGTTTGATGGCAGAAATATTCCTGCCAACTACATCTGGCTCAGCCCATGATCGACACTCTCTTGAGGCACAAATAGGATATTTGTTACAATAGAGATAGAGTCTTTCCTGCTTTATTTTTGAAAGAGAGCACACATGTTTTTAATGTTACATGGTGGTAAAACTGTACTGTATGGAAAGCTGTAATTTAGAGTATAATTCATTTATTTTCCTGACCATGAATGTTTTATTCATCCTGTCACTATAGAGATTCCCAAGCCCTCTGTCTTTCCCCCTTGTGTTCACATTGAAATTTATGAGCATGTAAAATGTGATTTTGATTATATTTCTGCACACTGCAGTGCTTGTCTCCTCCTTTCAAACCTAAATAGCTCCTTTTTAATTGACTTATTCTTCCCATTTATTAAAACATTATGTTGTGGTCGGCGTGTTTAATGCCTGTCTCTTCCTTTTTAAAGCTCCAGCAATGTTTCACCAAACGTGTCGGTTTCCTAATTACACATTTCTTTAAAACAGATTGTCAGTTTGGATCAGTGACAGAAATCTTCCAGAATCGTTCTCCCTCTTTGTCTCTCTCTCTCTCTTTCTGACTTATCAAACATCATCGCATGCCATGCCTCTGTTTCATATGTACAATTTCATATTTCCATATTAGGTTAATAGAGCGTAATTTGCTTCGCTGTGCCCGTAATATCCCGCTCTCTTAGGAAGGCATATTTAATGTGTATTTTGCCCTCCCTGGCTTGTCTTGTTAGGGTTGATTGTTTGATTGTGTCTAACGGGCTGGCTCACCTCCACCTCAATTCAGCGCTACAGGCAATAAATACATATTTATTACTCCCTATTTCATTGCCCACGTACTTCTAAATGACTGAATTTATTCAGTCGCTTGACTGCTTTATGTAATCGAATGCTTTATGAATGCAGCAGATTAATTCATTAATTGCGACAGCCGTAATAAATTAGTGAAGTGATGTTCCTTTTATGATTGCTTTTAAAAGCCCCCCCCCTGTGTTCGAGCGGTGAGCATCTCATTCTGTTCGGATGTCTGAAGAGAGGCAGGTCAGGGACCTGACACAACATTTAACTGTTCACACTACTTTTTCACTGCTTTTTGTCTATAGTTTGAATAAGGGGTCTTCAGTATTGCACAGGTTTCTGCACCCATTAAGACTTCAGTGGTCATGTACTGCATGGAAAACTTTATTTTAACTTAATGAATAGCTGCAGAAGAAACGGAACAGTATAAATACAGTTACAAACAAGATGTTGCCTCTTTTCACCTATCCTCAGAGCTCAAGGAGAACCAGAACGCTCTCTACTCATGCTCACACACACGCATGCAGCAGCCCGTCCTGCAAGCACCTGCTTACTAGATGTAGATATGGAATGCAGGTGGTGGAAGTTCCTTCACTGTGCCCTAGATACCAATATAACACAGATGTCATGGTGTTGTTCCAAAACCACAATCACAACATATGGTAATTGCTGCAGGATGAATTTGCTGGCCTTCTCTATAGCAGGGGGCTGATAAAATAGAGTCAGCTACCGGTGCTGGCCAGAGCAAGCGGCTGCCAAAGCCGACTCTACGAAACGTCGGTTACATGAACGAGGCGCCATCAGGTAAACCCATTAGCACTGCTGATAGCCGTAGCTATACCAATGTCAAGTGTTTTGGGGGCGAGTTATTCAGCAGCTGCGCTCTTCATAGACGTTAGTGGATTGTTTGTACTTCTCTGAGTGCCCACTCTGGACTTTCCTCCTCTTATGGGCCTCTCTGTAGTGTGAATTTTAATATGTAGTACACGGTCGCTTGATCTGTTTACCTGAGGTCTTGGAGATCAGGGCACATGAAATGATGTCTGTGGTGGGTGGAAAAGTTATCAGCGGTGAGTTATAGCGTGTATGTCTGCGTTTATGTGTGCGTGTATAAGTATTCCCTCCTGAATGAGGCAAAAACAACCATACAGACATGTAATGACTTTATGTACTTGATTGAATTCGCAGTGTCAAAGAATTAAAAATGCGTTATGCGAAAAATAGGATCATAAATATAAATGAAGCAGACATGCTCTCAGTGAGCTGTGATCAGTTTACTGCATCCAGCTCTTGACTAAATGTGTTTGTTTCATTGCCAAATATTTGGGTTAGGTGAGAAACTATTTGTATGTTGTGAATTCAGGAAACGCTTGGGATATTTGCACATGATTTGACACATCTTGTTCTTGTATCGACTGTGGAAAAAAACAACTTCATTAATGTTGTCCAAATTGAACTTGTTCAAAATTTAATCAGTGTGATTTTTGGTCATTTTTATTCAAATTAGTATCAGAAGTCTCTAATTGCATCAAAGCTTTTCTTGCACTTTCCTCATATGTATTAATAGCCAGGCTGATAATATAACCTTGGCTTATTTAAATTAGCAGAATTCAAATATTTATATATAGTCACAGTTCAGCATTGGACTTGATATAGACCGTGACAGTTACGTCAACTGACCCAAAACTTTCCCACTGACTTCAGATCATCAAGCCATCCTTATTGTTGAGTGTCATTGTGTAAATAAAATGCATATTGTTACAAACTCTCATCTGGATTTAGGGATTCAGATGTTGGGATGTACTTGGTGCCAGCTCTCTCTCCTTAGTTGCATATGTAGAGAAGTTGTTGATTTTCTTAGCCTGGGTAGAAGCAGTTCAGTTTTGCCTTTGAACAGATGAATTCTGCCATTATTCATCCTCACCTCCTGAGCCTGCTGGTGGAAATTGAAAATGAGTGCTGTTTTCGGCTTCTCTAGTCAGTAGTTTTGCGGCTCAGAGTACGAACGTACACACTCACGCGCACACACATACATTGTATTGAGAGCCTGGAATGAATGCTCCCCTTCAAAGTATCTGAGAACTGGGATTCTCAACAAGGGCTCTCTTGTGATTTTATGGCGCCACCATCTGGTCATCAGAGGGTCTGGTGAAAAAAGGGAATTAGAAAATAGCATTTTTCAACCAAACAGCAGAATTCAATGTCAAAAAACAACTAAAATTTGGCTTTTTGATCCTTAAAAATATTTTTAAAAAAGTTTTCCATTTTACACAAGGACATTCTAGTATGGCTTATTAATTTCTTATGTATAATTCACATTTGTAATTGTGTGTGCTAAATGAATGTGTGTGTGTGTGTGTGTGTGTGTGAGTGTAATTGATGAAGACATATGTATAAATGTACTTTTACTTAGCCATTACACAGTGTTAAAGAACAACATATTTTGTAAAAACAAAGAAACGCAAAAGTATTAATCTGTGATGTTTCGATGTCTGTGAGCTTTGGGTTTGTCTCAATTGATATTTTAAGGATAATTTTATTTGTCAGTCATATTTGTGTATAGAAAAAAATAAATAAAAAACAATGCATGATTGTTCCATTTATGGAAAATGATTCAACTAATTCAGCTGGCATCAACGCTATAACACTTTTGTAACTATTTTACATTTCGGTGAATGGGTGACTAATTCGTACGATCTCATTTGTATGCTTTTGTACGATCTACTTAAACCCCAATGATGGTACGTTTAGGGTTAGCCCGGGGTGGCCCGTCTAATAGTGAATTCACATTGTACGAATTCATACAAAACCACCATCTCATACCAAAAGCTATGCTTTCCTGTGAGAACAGGTTCACGTCCCTTCATTGCAGCATTAACCGATTAGCATGTGTAAAATTATAACAAAGAGGTAGTTGAAAAATATCTTTGGTAAATATGACAACCCTCATCTGCGATCAGAGATTCTCATCCATAATCATCACGATTCATAATGTGTGATGTTACTGAAGGCAAGGGGAAAAATGATCGTGGAAAAATCATGCTTATTTAGCCTCAAACCCGACAGCTGCCTTTCTCGCTCTCATTTCACCCATGACTGAGGGATGTTCATGGACTATTTCTTAATTCCCCCTCTCTGAGACAGCGTAAAGCTGTGGACCGCACGCTTACGTGCATCTGCTGGTCTGGGAGTAATTGGCTCAATACACATATCGATCAGATGAGTATGAAAATGCCATCAGAATGTCAGTTGTTAAGTATATTGATTAAGCCGTAAAGTCTTGGAATCATTTGAAGGAGTTCTTGTTTCTCCGCTCTGCCACGGCTACATTGTTGGGTAAATAAAACCAGCTCTTAATGAAGGAGAGCATAAATAAACATGTGGAAGGAGAGCTCAGGTTGGTCTGATGTATTGACTGCATGAAATGAGATCAGTGAATGGAGGTGTCGGCACATCAACGAGTGTAATTCTGAAGGGACGGCAGCCATGCTTAAGAATATCGGAGCTTGCATCACATAATAGGCAACAGGAGCTGGTCTTGACATGTATTGAGGTCTACAGTCTCTCAATGACTTTCTCTCACTGCTAGAGGGACATAGTCTCTCTCATGTCTTTTCTCTCACTCTCTCTTTCTCTACAGCTTCTCCAAATACACACAGAGGGATCAAGGTTAGCAGAGAAAAAGGGGAATGAAAAAAGTGAGAGAAATCGATTGATTTTCTTTCTGTCCAAAGGCCTCTTTTGTGATGCTCAAGTTCCCTGGTTACGTTTTCTTTATCATGTTCCCAGAAAAACAAACTATAAAGCTTAAGGAACGGTTGCCTCATTGTAGATGAACATAGCCAACATACATTTCAAATACAGTTAATAATGAAGCAAATGTTTGGATATTATTGGTAGAATGCTTAACCAGAGTCTCTCCTTAATACACTGAATGTTGTTTACCTGTTTTAACAAATGGGTATGAATATGCATAAATCCAGGTATTCATATTCATTTAACATTGCATTTCTTATCTGACTATTTTTATGGGAAATTGTAATTGCTTGTTAATTATAATAATTGTTAATTACAAAACAAACTGGCAGATTTAGCGGAGCAAAACTGTGTATTTGAGAGAACAAAGTTTCGCTTTTGCTCTGTGATTACTATGCGTGTGTGCGAGAGAGAGAGAGAGCGAGAGAGTTATTGAGAAATCATAGATCTGTTCAGTTTACTGAAATAAAATCTAGACAGACTTGTGGTGGTTTGTACATGCGTCCTGCTAAGCATACATTTGGAAGCGTACTTAAGATTGAGAGCTGAGAGTTTCTCTGTCATCATCTGTGGCAGGCGTCCTGCCTGTGTTTTCTCAGCTGAGTGTTTAGTTTAAAGAGCTCTGGGCGCTTCCTCGACCACATGTTTGTGCTTCAGAGTGCCCCCTTCTCTCCTCTAGCACTCATTCAGGACAGTAGTCTCAAATAAAGCCTGCTCTTCTTTTACATAATTGAACGGGCAGCAACCCCCCCCCCCCCTCTTAAATTTGTTTGCTTTCATTTGAGTGAAACACATATAGATGCTTCCGTAAACTCAACCGCAACTGGACCTCAGTTACCTTGACGATTGAATCCTTCTGTAATGATAAATATATGTGCTCCAATTTCCCCACTCAAAATATGGTCTCGACACTCATTTTCTCTTCCCAGTCCACAAAAATGAAAATTTTCCTTCTAGGAAGCGGCCTTTGATGTGTAGTATTCTGTTTGATTTGCCCATTTTAAATTATGTGTGAATTATTTACACAAGCTGTTATGATGTCTCCAGCAACAGTGTGTATATTGTTCCAGTGAGTTAGAGTTCACAGCATGCTTCTGAATCCTGACTTTGTTGCAAAGCAAGGTGCAGAATTGGCTAATGTCTCTTCCCTGAAAAAAAAAACAAACGGTTTTCAGCAAAAAGAAGCTACAGTGTTAATCCAGTAGATGGATCTCACATATAAGACAGTGCAAACTAACTTCGTGAACTACTGTATGTTTCTTTTCTTTCAGTTGCTTTAGTCAAGTAACTTTAGTCAACCACATCAATTGTTCTAACAAAAAAAAAAGCTATAGCGTGATGCAAATAAAGTGGATATTTGTAGGGATATTTGCTTAACTGTATTTTTTTTCATTAAACTTTTCTAACCGTAACCTAATTCTGTCTTCATTTACAGCAACAACAAAACTTTGTTACTCTAGAGAAAACAGTTAGCCAGTTTAATGTTACTGGTTAGAAATTGGGATCGAAAACAAACGGAGTCACAGAAAGAATATACAGTTTGATGCTGATCCAACAAATCCAGTGTTGTGTGTGAATGTCATTCCTCTGATCTTGTATGAATGTATACATATGAAATTGTGCTATTATGCTATTTATTAACACACACAAAAGATTTGTACACATGGATTTAAAATGGGATTTCAGACATACAGTGGTTTAGGTGCCTAAAACCACATTTAAAACATTTTATTTTCATTGTAATCTAAACTAAACAGAAGCTCTTAAGGCCCGTTCACACCAGCGACGATAACTATATTAGCATCCGTCCACACCTGCGGACGATATCATTCTGTTTATTGTTGGCATTGCTCTTTGTCTTTTGGCATTCTCAAATCATGACCATTAGGATTCATACTTAATGCTGCTGTCACAAAAGCACAAAACCCAAATACTAAGACATGCTGAAATTCATGTGCATTTTATTTATTTACTCAAACTGTTAAGTTGTTTATGTAGCTCGTAAAGAACATTTTAAATTAAGCAACAAGCATTTTTAGCAGTGGTCTCAGATTATTGGACTTGACTGTTTGTTCTCAGAAACATACAGATGGTTTAAATATTGGAAATATATTGTTAGATTGTTTGATTAAACACATGTCCCTTGTTTAAAGTGACAATGCTGTTAAAAGTGTTGCATATTTATCAATGAGCACCATTTACATGATATTCTCTTCCAATTTGATCTCAAAGAACAGGTCCATTAGTCGTAATGAATAAACCATTGCATTTATAAAACACTTAACCTGACCTGTACTGTAGACCTCTGAGCACCGCTATTGTGTAGCAACTGCATGAATTCTTCTGCGGAAAATTCAGTTTTTCTCTGAGGACATGTTGCCAGAAGTTTATACTTTTAATACATGCATTGTTTACAGCAGCAGTTTGTCATTTTGTTATTTAAAACAATTAAAGCTGACAATTCACTAGCGCAATGTCACAACTAGAAGAGTATAGTGACACTCATGAGAATCTCAGATCGGTCAGCATCATGTCTCGTAACGCTTCCGTGTGGATGTTTAGAGTAAGAGTGAGAAAAAAACAAGAGTATCTGAAGGCGGCGGAGACACAGTCAGATGAAATAATCATAGCTGTACGACACTGTGAGTGTGAAGTGGGAGGAAAGAGCTTGTCACCTCCTGCTGCTAGGCCTTTAATATTCACACAACCCCACTCGTCACATCCTCCCTTTAGGTGGGAAGAGAAAGCACCACAGCAGTGCAGAGAAAGAGCGCTACTTCTATAGAAAAAAAGTCCCAAAAAATGGATAAAATATTTTATACAAACATTTAAAAATGATAAATATCTGGAATTGAATGGTTACACTATCTATCTATCTATCTATCTATCTATCCTTCTATCCTTCAGAGTGGAGATCCCTTCCCTCCTGTCCTTCACATTTGTTCCTTCTCCCCCCACTTCAATCCCTTCACCCTTTCTTCCCTCCTCCTCTCAGTTCACTCAGAATCATCTTATGAAAAATATAATGTTGTTTGCCAATGCAAGTGAATTAACAGTACTCTAGTAGATTATATTGTATCAATTGTTACCGCACAGATGCGTCAGGTTAGTTATGGACTAAAGTCCAGTTTTGAAGTCCAGTTGGATTATATGGCACACCAACTAAGATTTTAGAGTGCTGGCTAACTCTTGGCACTGGTTCAAATGTACTTACTTTTTAAAACTTTCTATTCATAAAAGAATCTTGAAAAAAAATGTACACAATTGTTTTCAATATTGATAATAAGAAATGTTTCTTGAGCAGAAAATCAGCAAATTGGAATGATTTCTGAAGGATCATGTGACACTGATGCTGAAAATTCAGCTTTGACATCACAGGGAATATTGCAAATTACATTTTATAATATATATAATTGTAATAATATTTCACAATATTAATGTTTTTAATCAAATAAATGCAGCCTTGGTAAGCAATCCCAAACTTTTGAGCGATATATATATATTTATATTATATATATATATATATATATATATATTTATATTATATATATATATATATATATATATATATATATATATTTCCTTCATAGTTATTAAAGTCTAAAAAAATCTAAATGTTTTTTTTTAATTGGCCATTTGTTAATGTTTTGATATCAGACTGTTCCCATAAGCACATAATAATGATCTTTTCTCTAATTATCTAACTACATAAAACGCATGTGGGGGTTCTCCTTTGTTGTCTGTGCTTTGTTCTATGCTACTATTACTAAAATCCCAAGACAAAAAAAAAGAAAGGAAAAAAAGGCATTAACTGGAATATGAATTAGCTTTAAACTTAAAAGCTGCTACATTAGTAATACCACCCACAATTCAATGTTTAATTCTCTGCGTAACTTACTCTGTACATATGAGCTTTGTATTCTATGGCAATGTTTGGAGACACACAAGAGACTGAAATATCATGGGAGCTATTTGGGAAGTGTTCAGTTTGCCCTTGATAAATGATGATGTGCTCTTCCTGTTAGGGTCCGCCCTCTCACAATTTAGTAAATAAATAGCATTGTAATGTTCCAGCATTCCAGCCCTTCTTTTAGGTAAAATCTAAACTTCCCCATTAGGAGCAGAGTCTGTGAGCCTTTGAAGATAATTAGCAAATGCGGTGGAATGTCTGCGATGCTTGGCAGGTGCGTTTGATCAGTTCCATCAGGCGAAATGAGTGCTGACAGGGGTGGGGTGATGGGGGAGGGGATAGAGAGGTTACAGGAAGAGGGGGAGAGGTACACACTTTTCACTTAACACAGCAGAGAAAAAAAAGACAATGTTTGGATTAAATTACTTTGTTTCTATCTCTTGTGGGATCCTTGTCATGTTGTGTCTGTGTGTATATAAAAGTTTTGATAAAAGTCTTGCTATATACATGCATTATGATTCAAAGGTTTCATGTATTGAACGTTTCTTTATGCTCACCAAGGCTGCATTTATTCAAACAGTAAATACAGTAAAAATATAGTAATATTGTAATTTAAAATAAATGTTTTTATTTTAACATTTTAAAAATGAAATGTATTCCTGTGTTTCCAGTTTTTTCAGCAGCCACCACTCCAGACCTCAGAGTCACATGATCCTTCAGAAATCATTGGTGCTCAAGAAACATTTATTATTATTATCAATGTTGAAAACAGTTGTGCTGCTTATAAATGTCTTTACTGTCACTTTTGATCAATTATCAATGCATCCATGCTGAAAAGTATTAATTTCTTAAAAAAAATAAAACAAATACTGACGCCAAACTTTTGAACGGAAGTGTATATAAATGGCATTACATGACTACAGTAAAAATGATGTTGTTTCGGAGTTTTAGGTTTAATCATAAAGTGAATCTTCTTTTGAACATTTTCTCATATAAACAGT
The DNA here is from genome assembly GCA_038088235.1 of Zacco platypus. Taxonomy (NCBI): domain Eukaryota; kingdom Metazoa; phylum Chordata; class Actinopteri; order Cypriniformes; family Xenocyprididae; genus Zacco; species Zacco platypus. Next base: position 18,306,752 of record CM076085.1, read on the forward strand.
GTGAAGTGATTTTTGTTATACTCAGAATACTGTATGAGGAAAGTCCCTGTGAAAGTCATTAAAATATTCTCTTTAATTGTGATGGCCCTTTCCACTGCGCTCTTTACCGTCTGTAAGTTTGCATTTGATAAATATGCTGTCCTGATTTAAATTCAACAAAAGTTTGACATTCCATAACCATTAGCGGATCAGTGAGGCGTGATTAATAGTTTGCCAATAGGTCAAACAGTTGCGATTTTTAATAGTTATTTTTCAGCAGTGACACAGATACACAATGGAGCCCAATTAAACGAGTTACAATATGTGAGAGCTCATTTCAAGATGCCAAGAGCATATTTAATATATAAATGCTAATATTTGAAAGTCAAATTAAAGTTGAAAGGGCCCGTAATAACTGTTAATTAACTCTTGTTTTCTTTCTCACGCACCCCTCGACAAAGTTGAACCGACTGAAAGATTCACAAGGCTTCTCTTTAACATTTCGGACCACAAAGCTAAATTTCAAAGCATCAGGCTCTGCCTTTGAAGTGGGGTATTCTCTGTAGATTAGATATTATTTTAAGATCCCTTTGTTTAAAAATTCATTTTTATTATCCCTGCATGAAATGCGGGGGCAATTCCCTACATAGCCGACCATCAGTGCAATTAACATCTTCGATCGAGACTGCATTCCTGATAATTAATACAGACTTTGGGGCTCCCTTGTGATCGCTCACAGGGGTTTGATTCTTCTGCAGCAACCATTCATTTGCAGAATGAGATTCATCCTAATGAAAATGGAATGTGAAATTTTAATGAACATGACTGCCATGTCATAATAATAAAGACTTTGAAACAACACTAGCCTTCCACGCTGGCTGTCTGAACCCATGTAGCTACATCGTGCCAATTAAGTGTGATGGTAAAAATTAACACTTGTGGGTGTTCGGCAAACACACGGCCCGAACGAGGCTGTAAACAACTGTTTTGCAGGAGATTGTCATTACCGCCGTCTGTGTGCTGAGCAGAGTGATGACGGTGGGCGTTTTTTTTTTTTTTCTTCGTCAATGCTGTTTGATCCATCAAGCTCTTCTTGTTTTAATTAATGTTGTATTAATATGTATACTAAATGCATGTTCGCACTTGAGGATTGGAATGATTAGAGAAACACGTCTGCTCTTTTGCTCACGTCTGAGATCAGAAAGGCAGAATTAACAGTTTGTGTTCACTTGATGGATGTGAAGTTTTCACAACTTTGACATTTCGTTTGCACTTCAACGTTCCTGAAGTCTTTTGCAGAATGCAAAATGTTGGAACGCAACACGATAGTGCTTGTTTTATTGATCTTGCTGCAATGTCTTCTTTTTTGCTCAACACAACAGTCCCACACTTTTGGACCTTGTCAGCTTTTGTGCTTTTGGTTTGGATCTAAAAACAAGGGAAGTGTTTTAGAGGCAGCCATTTAAAGCTCTGTCTCTGTGTGTAAATGCAGGGTAAGCCCGCCCATGGGAGTCCTCTAAGTGTTTTAAGGACATCCTTGAACATGGAGCTGCGTTTGATGAAGAACAAGAAGAGTCAGAAGATCCAGAGCATGAACAAATCAACTGTTCCCAGAGGAGAACATCTCAGCTGTCTAAAAACACTGGTCTTGAGACAGTTTGAGCTGAATAGCGCTGTAGTCTTTTACAGCTGCTAGAAAAATCCTCCAACTGTTTCATGATCAGTTAGATGTGCGTGGTGAGTCCACTGTCCCAGGCTAGGGGTAAAGTCAGATCTTTCAGCAAGGGAGAGCCACAGACACAACTAATATTCATCTGCACATCACTCAGATAAAATGGTCCACTAGGCCCCAAAGGTTTTTTCAGATTTTTTTTTTTTTAATATCGTTCTGCAGAGAAGTTGGTGTCAGAGGGGGTCATAACGTGTATTCTGTCTACATAAGGATTTAATGATCCACCGAGGATGATCGATTGCAGCAAGGATCTGACAGATGAAAAAGAAAAAAAGCACAACCTTATAGCAGTCTCATCAGCTATGATATTGGTTTACATTTGCTATAGAGAATATCCCGTTCTGTCAAAATTCCATGACTATAGTTTTTACTGACCACAATTGAGCAATTTCACTTGAGCAAATGGTGTGACATCAAATGCAACGACCAAGTGTGATTTTTATACAGCAGTAAAATAAGAAGTTAATATTGAGTAACTTACAGTTTGCACACAATATTATTACCAGTTACATGGTGTGGTTTTGTTCCGGATACAAAAGTTTCAAATGAAATCTTTATAGGCTTCTCTGTACAAGCACAGTAGTGTTGTTTCAATCCTGGATGAATCAGGCTGCGTCCAAAATCAAATACTTCCCTACTATATAGTAGGTGAAAAAGTTTGTCCAAATTCACAGTACTTATAAAAGAGTAGGCAAAAAGTCCCCAGATGACCTACTACTTCCAGGCCAGCGAGATTCTGAAGTGTGCATACAATGGACAATTTAATATCCCATGAGGCCACGGGAGAGGATTTGTGAATGGTAGTAAAGCAATGAAACTGGCGCTGGTAGATCACATGATAACGGCAACAAATGGCGAATGTACAATGTAAAAAATTAATCTGTAAAATAACAGAAAAGGTACTGGCAGCTCATTACCCGGACATTATCCAGTAATTTTACAGACATTTCCGTTAACCCTAAAACACAATGCAATGAAGAGTAAAATTCTAAATACAGGTAAAACACCTGTAAATAAATATGGAAAATTCCGTTAAATTAATACAGTACATTGTGCCCTATTTTTTTAGAGTGTAGTTTGTCTAGATTACATTCATTACTACCCATATTCACACCATATAGAACATGTTCAAACATTTTCAAAATAAGTACCTACTCGAGAGTATGTGATTTCAGACACAACCCCAGTGTTTTTGAACAAATTGATTGAATTATTGCCAATGTCCACCCTCTATTGGCATTAACCATGTAACCTGCAAAAAGAATGACTGAAAAATCCTGACGATATTGGAATATTAATGTCTTTTTTTTATTTTATACTGTAAGATGTGTCTAATACCAACAGTTTTATAACAATAATTCATTTAGGCTTAGTTATCATCTTATTTTATTTATCATTTAAATTCATATAATGAAATAATATTAAAAAACTGATTAACATGCACTGATTATTTTTATTTTCTTAATAGCTTACATGAAAGTCTATATATGGTAAAGAGCATAGAGGCCTCCTTGACTATACCATAATTTCAGTATAGTGGACAGAATAGTGTGTGCATGAAAAATATGCCACAAGTCAGAGAAAAGAACACATGAAATAGAAAAAAGTATATAGTTAAATTTTTTGGGGGTTTTGAATGGTCTTAATTGCAATAATATGGGCAACATGGCAAAACAGTTGTCATGTACTGTAAAGTTTACTTAAATTTAGTATAATTTTTTTATTAAAGTAATTGTTATCCATATACAGTAAGTGGATTTAAAAAAAATGTTGCCTGTACTGTAAACCAGAGACCAGAAATCTTGATAAAAGCCTTCTATGGACACTGCTCTAGATCCTGTTGAGATGTGTTCATTTGAAGCTCTTATGCACCAGATGTTGCAGTTTTATCTGAACAGAGTTATAATATGAACATGTAATTTTCCTGTGGTTCCATATAAATGCTAATCTGGAAACTGAGGGTTTCTGAAGCACACATAGGCAGCAACATCATTACACCTTTTGAGGTCCAGAAAGGTAGTAAAGACAAGGCAACAAGTACACTTTTTGTGCGCAAAACAAAAAAATAACGACTTTTTAACAATTTGAACTGTTGTCATACGCAGTTTGCATAATGAACGCAGTGCAGGCTTTCGTGTTCTATTTCACAACAGTGACTCCTGCATCAGCATCACACGCATGCGCCTGTTGTCAAAGGGACTATTTTAACAATGTCTTTAATACCTTTCTGGGCCTCAAAAGGTGCAATGACGTTGCTGCCTAAGTGTAGTTCAGAAACCCTCGGACTTCTTCAAAAAGATCTTAATTTGTTTTCCGAAGATGAATGAAGGTCTTACGGGTGTGGGACGACATGAGGGTCATTACTTAATGACAGAAATTTCATTTTGGGGGGAACTATCCCTTTAATGCAAAAATCCTACAGTAGCTATATAGCTCACTAATTCAGAAACAGATCCTTATGCTGAATAAATAAAAGATGGCAGAAAGTTCTATCAGAGTTAATTCCACTCCGCTCAATTATACAAAGGCCCACGTATTGGAAAGTTTGAGCTGAGGACGATTCTAATAAATCTGCGCTTTAACACAGGGCATTTAATATCAGTGCTTCTTAATGGGGTCTTGGTGTTGAATTATCTATGGGGCCTCTGTGATTCTAGAAGGACCATCAAACCCCTGAACTTGAGAGCTCTGTCTTGTAATTGAATAATACATTACATGTGGCAATTATTTTCGTTAGAGCTAGACGGAGAAATCAATAACCAGGGGATCAGATCAGTGGCTGCTGTGCTCTTGTCTTTCTCCCCTTGTGGCCAATTACATCATCACAGCCCTAAACACCTGTGCTGTGTCCGTATGTCGACGGCCGGATCCAGAGGAATGTCAAATGAACGCAGTAGTGAATGGCGATGCATTTGCACTGTTTCTTTGTGTTGTTTTCTTTTTGTTTTTTTTTGTTTTTTTTTTTGTTTTAGCACAGATTGCACAAGCTAGGCAGGTAACATAACCGATAGAGACGTCAGACAAATACAGGGTGAATGGGGGACTTGTTTTATTTATTTATTTATTTATTTTGAGATAATAGATGCTAGTTGCAAGGACCAACCTGGAGTGATAAATTATGCAAGTGTGTTTAGCTCCAGGCAATATTCCCCACGACATACAGCTATTTGATTAAGTGGGTTTAAGAAGGTCTTGTATAATGAACTACTGCCTTTATGTACACTGGCATATATAAACAACACATCTGTAAAGTATCACTCAGCGCAGTGGAACGATTCTGTCCAGCCAGACGAACAAATACAATTTACGGTAGTCTAGAATATTCACAGCCTTTAAAAAGGTGGATATCAGGTCTCATTAAATGTAGATGCAGCTTGTGGCTGAAGAAAACACTGGCTACATCAAAGGCTCTGTTACATGAATACTAATAAAGGTTTGGGCTGTACTCAGACTCCACACAGCCATCAGCACTGCTTTCTGCCTGTTCATATTTTGCTGTGATGTTTAACTAGTAATGTGTAGTATTGGTATTAAGTTCTTATGATTGACTGCTTGGTATTTGATTTTACTGCACTAATTTGACCATGTTTGTTGGTTTTACTCTGAACAGAAATCATTTCCATAAAGAATGAGATGAGTCCAGACTGATGGCAATCAACTTGAAAAAAGTTCTCCTGATTTTTTCACGGTAGAATTAGACTGTAGAATATAGAGCCCTGCACGTGACGCATGAAAGAAAAACGTAATATTTTGGCCACATATTAACCATGATTTATTAACTTGTGGCCACGTTTTATTCATTTGTTCTCTGAGTTAGTTATATTGTGGCCATGTTGTAATAATTTTAGTTAAATCATGGCCACTTTGTACTGTTTCATTCCCTTGCTTAAATTTAGTTGGAACGTGGTCACACATGTTATGTAATCAGGAATCAGAATGAGTAGAATCATTCATATAATTGTCATTGGTTTCTAGTAGATTTAAGTTAAAGACATAGGTCGCCCCAAAAATGAAAATAAATTTACTCACACTCATGTGGTTCTTTTGCCTAGTAAACACAAAAAGTTTCTAATACTGTTTTCCATGAAATGAATGAATGGACTGGATCGACTGAAGCTTTTGAACTTCAAAAGCACCAAAAACATGATCCATATACAATTTGTGCTCTATATTTCAACTCTTTTGAAGCCATACACTCTTAAAAATAAAGGTTACAAAAGGGAGTTTTCACAGCAATGCCACAGAAGGACTTTTTTGGTTCCCCAAGGAACCTTTCAGAGCAGTTCTTAAAAGAACCAATTTTCTTTAGGGTGAAGAACATTTTAATGATCAAATCTAAAGAACCTTTCTCTACTATTAAGAACCTTTCATGCAGAGGTAAGTTTTCATGGAAGTTAAAGGTTCTTCATGGAACAATAGATGCCAATAAAGAACCTTTATATTGTGAGTGTATAGATTTCTGTGAGGAACTTAAATTCACATTATTATTCACTAATAACCTTCTCCTTCACTAAGTTGTTCACCTCTGTGTCCAAATCAACTAATTCACTGAAAAGATCCAACTTTATTCATTCACAAATCAGATATTGCAAATTGCCTCATGAACTTACAAAGAAAAGCTAGGTTGGATATTGAGATCTTTGGCGAATAATGGCTCTTGGTTAACTTTAAAAGACTTTGTATTTGAATGGATCACTTTTATATAAAAAAAACAAAAAAAGCTTTAGCCCATTTTTCTTGTAATAGTATCAAAAATCTTATGAAAAATTTGCTCAATTGTCTTCCTTTGTGTTCCATGAGAGAAAAAAGTCATTACTGAAAGGAAAAAACATTAGGCCTACTGGGTTTTCTATGTTTTTTAACCTAGTATTTAGAGCATAGGTCTCAGTGGCCAGCCTGGAACAAAGAGCTGCAGAGGAACACAAGAACAGAGACTCCATCCACGCTGCAGGACAGAGAAATCTGCCCTGGACCAGAGTGTCAAACAGATGAGAGAAAAGGGCCTCATGAAATAAAGATCATTTTCTCAATCTTACCGTAGCATGGCGCTGAAGTACAGAGAAGAGAGAAAGAAAGTGGCACTGGGGTGAGTTTTACAGAAGGTTAAAACATCCACGGGCTACTCCAATGAAGACATGGACTAAAGGAGCTCACATCAAAAGAAACCTGTGTTTTTTTCTCCTATTCTGTGTGGTGTCTTTCCATATTTTATGAACAAAGGCTTTACAGGCCTGCTGTTCTCTCAGCTGATGTATGAGCACAAGCCTCTGTACACCTCTTCCTGAAAAAAAAAAAAAGTCTTTTTTTTTTTAACCCTGTGTTTGTAGAATCCCAATTGTTTAAGCATCGATGAAGAACTGTACTAACAAGTGGACATCTCTAGCCAGCCTGAAGGGCAGATCTGGTATCTCCACATAAAAGACCCCAAATGACCTATAGTTGCAGGGCCTTTAAAGACACGGATGACAATCAAAAGGACAAATGTGACTGGCTGTGGCACGGGAGCAATACAGGCCCCGCAGTTCTGTGAAGTCTTTGACCTGAAAGTTCAAAGCCCGCAATGGACCTTTGGACCTCCCTCTGAGAGCCCCAGACAAAGGCTTTGTTCATACTAAAGCAAAAAACACCGGCATTGTTCCCTTTGAGCCATGCAGCACCTGTAGAAAGTGGCGAAACCATGCTGACAGCGAGAAGAACAGGAGCACAAAGCGGCATTTCATCTGGTGGGATGTGAAATTGCATTTCAGAGCTTCCTGACAGATGCATATTTTCTTCTTTTCTGTAAATGATTCTGAGAGAGCCCAGCGGTTGAGCGGTTGTTGCTCTCAAAGAGTGAGTGATGTGTTTTTGTAAATGATGAGATGCATTTTCTGCAGTCTATCTCTTCTCTTCATGTATATTCAGGATAATATATTCCCTTGAGGGTTAGTTTGACGGCAAGAGATTAGAAAACATAACAACATAAATTATCTTGAAAATCAAGATATTTGTCCACTGAAAGTTAGTCATTGGTCTAGTTTGACATATATGGTGTTGGACATTAATTCTGTGATCTGTCAAAGGAATGTCAATTCATCAAAATACATGTCAAAATAAAACCCATTAATAGTTGATCATTAAGTCCTAAGCAATGTTCTCATAGACAGTATATAGGGCAAATATATGCAGGTGCATCTCAATAAATTAGAATGTTATGGAAAAGCTAATGTATTTCAGTAATTCAACTAAAATTGTGAAACTTGTGTATTAAATAAATTCAGTGCACACAGACTGAAGTAGTTTAAGTCTTTGGTTCTTTTAATTGTGATGATTTTGGCTCACATTTAACAAAAACCCACCAATTCACTATCTCAACAGATTAGAATATGGTGACAAACATTCACGGCCAAAGAAGCTGGCTGTTCACAGAGTGCTATATCCAAGCATGTTAACAGAAAGTTGAGTAGAAGAAAAAAGTGTGGAAGAAAAAGATGCACAACCAACCGAGAGAACCGTAGCCTCATGAGGATTGTCAAGTAAAATCGCTTCATGAATTTGGATGAACTTCACAAGGAATGGACTGAGGCTGGGGTCAAGGCATCAAGAGCCACCACACACAGATGTGTCAAGGAATTTGGCTACAGTTGTCGTATTCCTTTTGTTAAGCCACTCCTGAACAGACACGAACAGAGGCGTCTTACCTGGGCTAAGGAGAAGAAGAACTGGACTGTGACAGAATCCTCTTTTCAGATGAGAGCAAGTTTTGTATTTCATTTGGAAACCAAGGTCCTAGAGTCTGGAGGAAGGGTGGAGAAGCTCATAGCCCAAGTTGCTTGAAGTCCAGTGTTAAGTTTCCACAGTCTGAGATGATTTGGGGTGCAATGTCATCTGCTGGTGTTGGTCCATTGTGTTTTTTGAAAACCAAAGTCACTGCACCCGTTTACCAAAAAATTTTGGAGCACTTCATGCTTCCTTCTGCTGACCAGCTTTTTGAAGATGCTGATTTCATTTTCCAGCAAGATTTGACACCTGCCCACACTGCCAAAAGCACCAACAGTTGGTTAAATGACCATGGTGTTGGTGTGCTTGACCTGAACCCCATTGAGAATCTATGGGGTATTGTCAAGAGCAAAATGAGAAAAAATAGACCAAAAATGAACATACTTTCGAGAAGGCCAACAATTCACTAAAAAAAAAAAAAGTGAGCCAAAATCATCACAATTAAAAGAAGCAAAGACTTAAACTACTTCAGTCTGTGTGCATTGAATTTACTTGATACACAAGTTTCTCAATTTGAGTTGAATTACTGACATGAATGAACTTTTCTACGACATTCTAATTTATTTAGATGCACCTGTATATATATAAACTGCCAATTTATTAGGTACACCTGTTCAACTGCTCGTTAATGCAAATATCTAATCGGCCAATAACATGGCAGCAACTCAATGTATTAAGCATGTAGACATGGTCAAGAAGATCTGCTGAAGTTCAAACTGAGCATCAGAATGGCAAAGAAAAGTGACCTTGAACGTGGCGTGGTTGTTGGTTCCAGACAGGCTAGTCTCTGTATTTCAGAAACTGTTGATCTTCTGGGATTTTCACGCTCAACCATCTCTAGGTTTTACAGAGAATGGTCCAAAAAAAGAGAAAATATCCAATTGAATGGCGGTTCTGTGGGTAAAAATGCCTTGTTGATGCCAGAGGTCAGAGGAGAAAGGTTTGAGTTGATAGAAAGGCAGCAATGACTCAAATATCCACTCGTTACAACAGAGATCTGTAGAAGAGCATCTCTGAATGCATAGCACATCGGACCTTGAAGCAGATGGACTACAGCAGCAGAAGATCACACCAGGTGCCACTCCTGTCAGCTAAGGACAGGAAACTGAGGCTACCAAAATTGGACAGTGGAAGATTGGAAAAACATTAACTGAATTTCTGCTGGACATTTATATGGCAGAGTCAGAATTTGGCATAAACAACATGAAAGCACGGATCCATCCTGTACTGTATCAATGGTTTAGGGTGGTGGTGATGAAATGGTGTGGGCGATATTTCCTTGGCACACTTTGACTAAACCCCACAGCCTACCTGAGTGTTGTTGCTGACCATGTCAATCCCTTTTTAACCAAAGTGTACCCATCTCATGATGGCTACTTCCAGCAGGACAACACACTACAAATCATGTCAAACTGTTTTCTTAAACATGACAATGGGCCTCTTTCATGAAACACAAGCAGAACAAATTTTGTGTAAAATGATTGTAAAGCCATTCAGACGTAAATTTTCTGATTCATGAAAATGTTATGCCCTGCCTTTTTTGTTTTTTTTTGTTTGTTTTAATGTAGCTGAGAGTTGAAAACTGTTCAACTTTGGGTAAAACGCCACACTAGGACAAACACTACTCCGACCAATTATCGTAATTGTACAAAGACTGAAGAACAATGGAGAAGATAATGTTGCTGGCTACTGCATTTTTATATTCAGTAATATTCTTCAAAAACGAGATACTAGTAACACGTTACTGCTGTGGATGTTCCAAATCATAGCAACCGTCTCAGCTGGAAAAACACTGCACCTCCAAAACACTGTTGCCTTTTTCAGAAGAGCAGCAGGCATTTTTTTCAGATGGTTAGAAAACACTTTGGTGGACATTGAATATTTATTGTAAGGCATATGGCCTATTAGTGTCTTTTGTATTTATGCAAAACCTGAGAAGGGAGTCGAGAATATTCCACAGCGTTCCGTAATTCACATTGTTGTAATTCATAGGTGGGGATTATGCTAATTGTGAATAAGCATGCCTGTGCGGCTTATTTACAAAAGATTGGAATTCCTTAACATACACACTTTAACTATCAAATCTGATGTTATCTGATTTGTAAATCTAGGTCCGGGAAGGTCCGTTTTCCACAAATTACTCAGAATTTACTCATTTATTTACAAAAGTTGCATAAATGAGGCCCAATGATTTCACTATAATCAAATGGCCTCCACAGTCACCTGATCTCAATCCAATAGAGCACCTTTGGGATGTGGTGGAACGGGAGATTTTCATCATGAATGTGCAGCCGACAAACCTGCAGCAACTGCGTGATTCTGTCTTGTCAATATGGACCAAAATCTCTGAGGAATGTTTCCAGCACCTTTTGCCACAATGCCACGAAGAATTAAGGCAGTTATATGAGCAATATCACATGACTAGCCCAGGCTCATTAGAAAAAACGTACCTGTGGGAACATTTTTGCAAAAACAGAAATACGACGTGCCATGTATGTTTCCGTGACAGTTTCAATGTGAAATGTCCACTGAGTGGCACTGAAAGCGCGTTCAGTTTTTTTCTGAAACAGATTTACCAACGTAAATACGGTACGTTTTAAATTACATTGTTGTACGTATCACCGCAGCTCTGATTTGCAATGTCCAGTGAGTGGCACTAAAAGTGTAATGCTCCATTTACGTTTTAAAATAACGTACCCCATTACACCTAAACCTACCCGATAATGTTAACAAATGCCAAAGTGACATAAAATGCAATCATAAGCATGCCATTTTTGCTTGTTTTTGATCGTTCTTCTTTGAGTTCTTCTATCGTGAGTCATATTTCACGAGAATCATACACAAGTCTTCCGCATCGTAGTTTCCAAGCAAGCTTGTTACGTCAGAAAAACAAAACACATGGAGCTGGTTAAGCGATGCAAAGTCCAAAATGTATTTGTTTGCAAATCATGCACTTTGGTAAAAACTGTTTTGAGATCATAACATAATATTTTGCAAGGAGACATGAAACCAAGTCTTTATTAATCCATAATCTGACCCTGTTATCATAACTGTGTATGAAAACGATTAAAAGTGCTTGCTGTTTTACTGCATTACATGTCATTAAAAACCCTCTTTTGTGCAGAACTACTTCCTTCCACCACGGATTCAAATCTCAAGATGACAGTTTAACAGTTGTGACCAAGTCTCCGTTACTAATTCTGAAACATCATTTTAGAACTAGTAAAATTGAGTCGCTTCATTGAAGTAACTTTCACTGAAGTTGAAATCACAGTAACTAATGGACACTTCCTCAATACCAAATACAGGATATTATTTAAAAAAAATAAATAAATATTGAATTATATATAAATTAACAGCAATAGGAAAGTAAGAAAAGTTCTCTGTTGTTTGCATTTTTGTGTGTGTTATATATATATATATATATATATATATATATATATATATATATATATATATGAAATGTATAATTTTAGATTTGTTATGATCATCTATGGGTATATATATAGAGAGAGAGAGAGAGAGAAGTAGAAAAGACATCTCTAAAATAGTCAGTGGTTCAACCTTAATGTTACAATATATATGAAATATATAATTTTAGATTTGTTATGATCATCTATGGGTATATATATATATATATATATATATACACACCCATAGATGATCATAACAAATCTAAAATGATACATTATACATACATATACAAATTATACATTTCATTTTATATAAAATCCAGTAATAATTGATCTTAAAGAAAGTTTTCTGTTATTTGTGTTTACGTATGAATTATATATTGAGAAATAACAGTATCTAGTTAAAATGCTATACTAGAAATCTTAAATTAAAATGATAAATATGCATTGCAATAGCTGATCATCAGAAATTAGTAAAAAAAAAAAAAAAAAAAAAATTAAAAATGTAAAAGTTCAAAAGTTTTAATCTGTAAAATTAGATTTATATAAACTTAAACTTAATGTATTAAAATAAAAATAATAATAATAAATAATAATTATATCTAAAATTAAGTAATAGTTGATCATCGTCTCATGAAAGTTCTCTGTTGTTTGCATTCACACACAGGTGTCCTGGAAAAAACAGTCTGTTCAAACTCCACGCCTGCTGATCACATAGGCCAATATTGTCCAAACCGCTGCCCACAGCCACCTTTTCCTTTAACGTATCCTATAGCGTTGATTGGACCTACAGTTCTTAGAACAAGTAAAGCTTTGTGAGGGGGTATACAAACGTACCTGTGTCTTTAGTGACAGTGTGGAGAGGAGTTGAAATTCCTGCTGTAGCAGGTTGAGGTGGCTCTGGCCGGTAGCCCCTGGTGCTAGTTAGCCGTGTCAGAGGAGAGCAGCTAGTCTCAGTGCTCTTCATGCAATGCTGCCCCTGTCTCTCCAGAGACAGTGGGGGTTTGATGTTAAAAGTGTGGCTGGAAGACAATACTGAGTGTGTGTGATCTATTCGGCTCTTTGGTCTATCGTAGGCTGAGGGAAGGTGAGTCAAGCACCTCGACACTAATGATCTTCCACAAAAACTGCTATAAGATTTAGGTAGGCTACTGAAACTTTTCCTTGAGCCCAAGAAGCATGATTTTCTCTGATCAAATACATATTTATTTCATAGTCAATTTCAACCTTATCTTTGAGAGCTTGTCCACTTATATGATTAGTGAGCTATGTCAACGTTAGCCCTCAACTCAACTCCGCTTTAATATATATCTGATTACAAGACGCTTTCTCCCACAGGCCACTGGTCAAAGCAGCACAATCGACTCATTATCAATGCAGACATCAATGATTCATGGATCTAATGAGACAGAGACAGGATTATTAGATGCTTGCCTCTCTAGGAACATGAGAAGACTGTCTTTAGACCTGTTGTGCTGCTGGTCCTCACTGTTTGATGTAATTACTTCAGTCACAGAGTGATGGAATCATATCGAACTTTTGCATACACAAGCCATGATGGCACTTTTATTGTGTAATAAGGAACATTTACTGACATGATTTTTTTTTTCTATCTACGTGAAGAAATTATCAACACAAAATATATGGAAATAAAATCAATTCACACAATTTAAAAAATTATTTAAAAACTATTAAAGAATTGAACTAAATTGATAAATCAACTGATTACCGAACAGTGGACATTTGTGAAATACCATCATTAAATTCTTTTTCTAATGCATGTTATATAGTTTCAAGGACTTTTAAATTAAACTGTAAAACCCTCGATCCTTTTTTTACCCTCCATAATTATATCTTTATAATTATAACATTAAAATGTTGGATGCCACAATGTAGTTTATTAACAACACATTTTGTCTGATGAAATTAAAATATTACAATGAAAATTTAGACCAAAGACCAAATAGCTGTTCTAATTAAAACCAGCAGAGTTTGATCCATTTGTCTTTATGATGTTTCATAATTTTGTTTGATTGCAAGGAATTTTACATACTATTTTCTATAATCAGTAACTGTAATAAGAATTAATGGAAAAAAAGAATAAATAAAACAAATTAGCTCTATTCGAGAGCACAAACACTCAAGGAAAAGCTTCAAGCAGCATGGAGAACAAATGTACTACTAAAAGACTATTTTCTAGCATAAAAATGGATCTGCACTGACATCTAGAGGAAATATTCTGCATCACCAGTAGGATTGTAGATATTAGGTATGAGCAACTGTTGGTGTGGTTCTTTTTTCACATAAAAAGTAATCAAAGAAAATAATATTCTTTAGGCAAAATCAGATAAAACTTTTAACCATGCAATTAATAGGCTACATCACAGCATTCTCTCTCACCATGGGTTTGCTGCGAACTATCATGTAGTTAAATATGGGCATTATTCCTTTAGAAATATTATGATACAATATTCAGCATATTTTAAAATGCTGTTAAAAACGCACTAAAACAGATCTGAGTGATAAAACAGTGATGAGAGGTAAAATAATAGAGATAAAAAACTGAGATTAGCTAAACAAAATGAGATTGAAGATGAAATCAGAAACCTAGAAATTGAGCATAAGCAAACAGGTAAAATCAAAACTCTAGAATGTTTAAATAGGAAAGAAAGAATTTGGATGATTTGCTCACATATAAAGCAGAAGGGGCACTCCGATTTGTAAGTAGAAAATATTATGAGATGAGTAATAAAGCAAGCAGGCTCCTAGCCTTTCAATTACGTAAGGCTCAAGCAAGCAGGGTAGTCCCAAAAATTAAACACCCACATACGTTAATAATGTTAACACAACCAAACGATATAGTTAATGCATTTGAAGATTATTATAAAAAATTAAAGGCCAGAAATTAATAAATAAGGAAGAAAAAGTTAAAAGTTCTCTGTGACCAATTGAATTAAATAAATTAGCAGAAGAAGAAGCAAAGGAAATGATATCCCCTTTCACAGAAGAAGAAATAAGAGAGATCATTGCAAAATTAAAACATAATAAATCACCTGGCGTAGATGGATTCCCCGGGGAATTTTATAAGGTATTTGTGAGTGAATTGGCTCCTAATTTATGTAAGGTGTTTAACTATGTGTTACAAAACGAAGATCCCCCACACTCATGGTCTGATGCAATTATCACTGTAATTCATAAAACTGGAAAAGACCCTACGCAATGTATGTCTTATAGACCAATAAGTTTGCTTTGTCAGGATATGAAAATTTTTACTTCAGTACTAGCAAACAGAATTCAAAAACATATAAAAAAATTGGTTAAATTGGATCAGACTGGATTTATTAATGGACGTTTCATGACATTTTTGTTAAATGGGTAAAGACTTTTTACAAAAATCCTAAGTCAAGAGTTCGAGTTAACGGTCATTGCTCAGAGTTTTTTAATTTAGGTAGGGGAACTCGTCGGGGACATGCGATGTCTCCAGTCTTATTTGCTCTCAGCATTGAGCCACTAGTGGAGTTAATAAGGAGCAATACAGGGGATAATGGATGAAGGAGGAAAAGTTCATAAGATGTCACTATACGCAGATGACGTATTATTATTTATTGAAAACCCCCTTTCATCAATCCCAGCCCTTTTAGAGTGCCTTGGAGACTATGGCTCAGTTTCTGGATGCAAGGTAAATTCTGAGAAATCTGAGGCCATGATGATTTCAGGTCATTGGCCCACTCAGTTAGATAATGAGGTATCTTCTCAATGGTCTAGTCAGGGCTTCAGATATCTGTGTCATTCTTACACCTATGGCATCACATTTATATCTAGCTAACTATACATGGCTTTTTGAGATGATAAAAAAGGACTTGGCGGGATGGGCAGTACTACCTCTCTCCATGTTTGGCAGGATAGAAACAGTGAAAATGAATATATTACTGAGACTTCTGTTCCTATTTCAATCCCTACCGGTTTGGGTTCCGCTCTCAGCATTTAACAAACTAGAAAAAATGATTTTGAAATTTATTTGGCAAAACAAAAGACCAAGAATAAGACTTAAAATAATTATGTCAAATAAAGATAGCGGGGGTTTGAACCCTCCTAATCTTAGATATTATTATTGGGCTGCTCAGCTGAGGGCTATGGCTGCTTGGCTTGGTATTGATAAGGAGGCAGAATGGGTTAATATTGAACAGAATTCACTTCCTGGAGTTTCTCTGACAGTTCTGACATTTATGGATTTGCAGGCGCAGAAAGTGAAAATAACAAATGTATGGATACAGCGTACTGTTAAAGTTTGGTCCACCATACAAAAGAAGTTTAGAGGAATAATAGCTTTATCACGTGCAATACCTATTAAAGGTAACCCAGATTTTCTTAGAGCTAATTTTCTAATGATTACTTTAGATATTTACAATTACATTATATCACAAATTATAAACATTGGGACATAATCAAAAGAACTCCAACAAATGTTGAAAAATATTTTATTAATATTATTGAACATGGTTTACCTACTAAAAATCATATAGCCCATATCTATAGGAAGTTAATGCAGGACCAATCTGATGACACATTGGGGTTAAATACAGTAATAGAGGATGAGATGTGGATAAATATATGTGCTGGCTGTCATAAGGGTATAAATAGTCAAATGTGGAAGGAGTTTGATTGGAAAATGAAGATGAGATTTTTCAGAGCTCCATTGGTGGTTACCAAATTTGACAGTACATCACCATTATCACAGTGTTGGAGAGAATGTGGAATGGTGGGGGACTTTGTGCATATATTTTGGGAATGTCCCAAAGTATTATCGTATTGGCAAGGGAAATTAGAAAAATGTTATGAAGAGATATACCAATGCTCCCAGTTTTTTTTTTTTGCTTGATGGTTTCCCCTTGGATCAGTTCAGTAAATCCCACTTATTTGCATTACATATATTATTAATGGCAGCCAGGAAGATAATAACTGTAAACTGGATGAAGGTGCACGAACCTACTGTGACAGAGTGGACACAAAGACTGAAACGGATTTACATATTTGAGAAAATGACTGCGGACTTGCAGGTAAAATCCGACTTTTTTCGACAGAAGTGGGCACTTATTGAAACGTATTTGCTCGAAGGAAATAGTTCTAACATATATTAATGTATGAACCATGCAGGTAATATATTGAAGGTAATTTACTGAATTGCTGTCAAGGTTTTTTTTTTTTAATTTATTTACTATTATTATTATTATTATTATTATTTATCCCTTAATGTTTGTTTATTCATGTATTTGTCAAGTACTGAGTTGTATTCTGTTTCGTCTTTAAAAAAAAAAAAGTTTAATAAAGACACAGTTCAAAAAAAAAAAGAAAGCAGGAAAACATGTAGCTTGGTGTTAATAAATAAACATATTTATTATATTGTGTATATATAAAATACACAAATTAAGGATGACACAAAATGCTCACACCAGGCTATCATATTTAAATTTCATTAGGCCTCAGATACATTTATTTTAGGCTTTGTTGTCAACACACTGCAGTATTGTAATCACTGAATGACAGCTAGGTAAGCAACTAACCATTCAAATTAAATAAAGAAAAGCAAAATACATCAAAGAGTAAAAAACTGTATTAGCTTAGACTAGCATGAGTTATTTGCTCATGTTGCTCTGTCTGTACCTATCTGAATGCCTATAATCAATCAGGCAAAACAGCTCAGATGATTTATCATATTACACAAACTATGCATTGTTTTGAACTTGTAAACTGTTGCTGTTAATACTTAACATAGAAACTTTATTACTTTTTTTGAAATAATCCATTAAACAATTTGTGATTGGAGAAGTGTGCACATTTTCTGTTCCATTCATTTGTGCGTTGTCTCAAAACTACACCCTCAGCAGGGGAAATATCATGAATAGTCATGTATACTCCAGCTACTGGAACAGTTTGCCACAGGAACTGAATTCAACACCAGGATGGTTTGATGTTTGGTTGACCAATCAGTGGAAAGGGGTGTTTCATTCCCGCCCACATGTAGAGATTGAATATTCAAGCTGTTTATCCATTTTGCTTTTATTTTTAGAACAAAGTGTAATAAAAACAAAAATAAAAAAATACGACATGAGTTTAGTCTATTTATGTTCATGAGAAGGGCTGAATATGTAATAAATGAATGGTTTCTTTGTTTTCCCGAGACAAAAACGAGAAAAAAATTATCCTAAGGGACCATACACTGACCCGGGACCTCACACAGTCTGTGGGGTAAGTTGTCACAACGAAAACCTGCTGTTGACTGAGTCTGCTTTTTTTTTTCTTTTTTTCACAAAAAAGGAGTAAACCCCTAATTACTCAATTTTGCCGAGTTAAAATTATAATTCAATAAATTAAAAAAGCGAAATTAATTATGGCTTGAACAGAGCATAAGTTCATTGTTTTGCCTCCAGAGGAATTTTAAAAGGTGGCTGCAGTTTCGATTGCGGTGCTCGGTGACTGAAGTCTATATAACTCTGAATAGCATGAAACACGCTGATGACGTGATGTCTGTGAAGGTATGAAAACATACAGGCAGGTAGGACATCTCATTACATTTGGACCGAAAGCAATGCCTGGACGAACATTTTATGGTCCTATGCCTTCCACAGACCATAAACACCAATCAGCCATGACCACTGATTATCTCTTCATCACAGCATCTGTTAGTGGGTGGGATATATTAGGTAGCAAGTGAACATTTTGTCCTCAAAGTTGATGTGTTAGAAGCAAGTGTAAGGATTTGAGCGACTTTATCCAACGGCACTGAGCCGACAGCTGAGGGGCACTCGACTGAGGGCCTCATGATTAGCTGCATAAGGAGAGGCTCCAGACTGTGGTTGGAGCCTGCCTCCACAGGGCCAAACTGGGATGGCTGGGTCACTTGGTTAGAGCATCTCCAAAACTCCAGCTCTTGTGATGTGTTTCCAGTCTGCATTGGTCAGCATCTATCAAAAGTGGTCCAAGGAAGAAACAGTGGTGAACCGGCGACAGGGTCATGGGCGGTGGCCGGACAAAGCTGGCCCGTGTGGTCAGATCCAACAGACTACTACTGCTGTAGCTCATATTGCTCAAGAAGTTAATACTGGTTTTGATAGAAAGATGTCAGAATGCAACAGTGCATCACAGTTTGTTGAGTATGGGGCTGCATAGCTGCAGACCAGTCAGGGTGCCCATGCTGACCCCTGTCCACCGCCGAAAGTGCCGATAGTGGGCATGTGAGCATCAGAACTGAACTGCGTGTGCGTCACTTACCTGGGGAACACATGGCATCAGGATGCACTATGGAAAGAAGGCAAGCCGGCGGAGGCAGTGTGATGCTTTAGGGAAATGTTCTGCTGGGATCCATGTGCATCCATGTGTCAGTGACCTCCCTAAGCATTGTTGCAGAACATGTACACCCTTTAATAGAAATGTTATTCCCCTGTGGCTGTGGCCTCTTTCAGCAGAATAATGTGCCCAGCTGCGACAAAGCAAAAATGGTTCAGGAATGGTTTGAGGAGCACAACAACAAGTTTGAGGTGTTGACTTGGCCTCCAAATTCCCCAGATCTCAATCCATTCGAGCATCTGTGGGATGTGCTGAACGAACAAGTCCGATCCATGGAGGCTCTTAAAGGATCTGCTGTTAACATCTTGGTGCTTTTATAAAGTGATAAAGGTTATGTCAATTAGCATTGCATTATAAATATACTTTATTAATATGAAAGCTACCCAAAAACAAGCCTCTGCTGGCTGTTACGTATCCCAAAGTGCAGAGGACTCGCTCTCAGGGAGGCCTGCTAAGGCCAGCTAACCAAAACGAGTCTTATTGCTACAAAACACCCACACTGATGGGAAATTGCTCACAGAGAGGCCTGCTAAGGCCTTACTATCTGATGGCATGTCATTAAAAGCAATCAGAAACTGATTTACAGGGGGCTTCTCATAGGGAGGCCTATTAAGACCAGCTACCTGACAACGCATCTGCTGGCTGTTAGGAACCCAACGTGGTGGGGGACTCGGTCTCAAGGGAGCCCTGCTAAAGTCTAGTAGCAGAAATATAATGTTTACACAGTGCCTACGCCTGGGACCTATAATTTCACCGACAAGCAGTGTAATCAGTAAAAGCACTTTTTACCCTTTAAGCAAGGGGATTAGAGTCTTAATTCCACCATGCCCTGGAGGAGGCACCAACAGGGCCAACCACTCCAGAGGAGCACGGGCATCAGCTCATGGTAATGTTCGGGCTACAAGGGAGTGTAAAAGATAACTAGATCAAAGTGAAGTTGGGGAAAACAGGAGGAGAAAGAAGAACGAAGAGGGTTGTTCTGGTCTCCCTTTAAGGGAAGAGATCCATCACCGACGCTGACCGCGTTTGTGCTGGATCACCCCCCATAGATCCTTCTTTCTGGAGTCTCGCCTTCTCTGCGATCTACTCCTCCTTGGAGAGGGCGCACGAGAGGTGACACAAGCCTTCAGGCCCTGTCTCTGGCCTTCAGGCCGGGACGGGCAGGGCTCTCATGTCTGGGTGTAGATTCAGATCTCTACAGTGTGCATGTTTTAAATGCAGCTGAGTGATTTCTACTCTAAACTAAGATGAATAGCACCTTGATGATGTCATGGGCTGTCGCCAGTCAATATAATATTTTTGTGATTTGATTAAGCATTTCAGACACTGGTTTCACGTGGAGGGGTTCCCCATAGCGCTTGACGCAGTGCGAGTTCCCTTTCAAAAGGAAACTTAAACACAATTTGCGTTAATACCTCCGATAGCTCATAGCTTGATGCCATTGTACACATTAGGGATTTCCTGGAACGTCATAAGTTATAATACTTCTGTTATGTATATTTGGAGTTTCTGCACGAGGGATGTAAAATGAACTGAAACTGACATGTGTTAAGCTCACTCCATCCTATTTTGGGTATAGGAAATAATAATAGTTCTCTCTAAAGAAATTTATATCCTAATCCATGTTTTTCTCCAGTGTACAGGAGTTTGTTGTTTTTCCACAGTGGATGCAAAAGAAGCTCATATTTCATATTGACGACATCAACTTACATTGATTTTGCAAACCTACTGACAAAAATTAAGAAACTATTGTCACACATTTTTATCATAACATTATGATATTTTATAACGAAACCTTTCTGATGATGCATGTTTGCACATAATCCTGCAGTTTCTCGTAAAATAAGTTGTATTATTGTTGTTATTATTATTATTATTTAGGAAAGTCTTATTACAGTAGTAATATTTCTTATTTTGTTTAATATTTATATTTAGCAATAATAATAATTATAATTATAAGTCATATTTTTCCCCCAAATTGTGCAGCCCTAATATAAATACATTTAGACCACTTAACTTACTGATCGCTACCAGGATGTGAAGAGACTTTCAACCAGCATAACAAAAAGGTTTGTGGAACAAATCCCCTACCCTGCCTTTAAGAAAAAATAAATAAAACTTCATACAGTAGGCTAATAATTATGCCATGAACTAACATGAAAATCCTTTTGATTAAAATCTATGTACAGTAGTTATAGTAAATCTTGTCTAAATGTGTGTGGTTTGTTCACTTGTTCATGATACATCTAGCCTATAGTAAATTAATCTTTACAAAGTTTCCCCTCTCTCGCCTGTGAATATGAATAGGTCTTAGTTTAGAGTAGAAATCATCTGCTTCTGTAAACTACTTCTGTTCCAGTATTCTAAGGCGATGGTGGTTTGCTGTGTGTTGGTGTCAATAAATCAGGGTAGATCCTGATGTATCCGCAGGGTGGCGGTGTTTCGCAAAACTTGTTCAAAGAAATGTCATTGAAAATCCTCTGCAGAATGGCTCGTCGTGATCACGATTTTTTTTGTTTGGACTTTTCTCTCTACTTTTTGAAAAAAAAAAAAAGCCAAACAAAACTTGGATTTTATTTATTTAAAACCTACCAATGTAATCATTACAGCGTACAAAACCTTTTCTAGTTAGCAGTTTAATTGTGTTGCATTCGACTGCAGCAGGTCAAAAACGAAACAACATTTAATTTATTTTATTTTTTTTTATTTTTTTTAGAACTGTAAGTTGTTTAGTTATGAGTTTTCGGGCGCTATAGATATATTGCAGTTGTCATATGAATCACTATGCAAACTTTTGATATATTAGAAATATTTTCAGGTAACATTTAAAGTTTGTTCAGGAAGAAATCAGTACAAAACTAAACTATCTGTTATTTAATGGATCCTTTTTTTTGTAAGTCATTGACATTCGCTCTCCTCTTAAAAGTAGTGACAATCATGCTCAGAGAAGCATAATGCTTTAAAAGATATTCATTATTGATCTTACAATGCAGACTGCTCTTTGTGCCTGCCTCCATATGGTCAGTCCACTTGGTCCTACATGTGTCTCTAATGCAAGTGCACACTATTGATCTTGGGATGGATGTATGGCGTAAATGGCGACCCTGGAAGACGCTTATCAGATATATAGTGGAAACACTGGTGAGCTAATGGCTTGTTAGTCTTCAAGCTCATATCGGATAAAGTGCACTGGTGCCCACAGAGTGACTGCAGTTTCTGTGCGCAAGTGTGAGAAAGCTATGGATTAGTATTATTTACAGTTGTTGGAAAAAGTATGTGAACCCTGAAAATGGGGGTTCTGCATAACTTGGTCATAAAATTTGATCTGGTCTCCAACTACGTTAACAAGTAGAAAACACAATCTGCTTAAATGATGCACAGATAGCAATGAATGTTAATCAGTGATTTGTTTTTCAAGTCTTTATTGGACACACCATTTATTATAACCAGCTATCTAACCTGGACGCATATCAATGAGACATCATTGAAGGGGTTGGTCAGAGCTGCAAAAAAACCCAATCATTTCAGAACACTTTGTTAACTTGCATAAAATCCCATTTCTTCACATTTAAAGTCGAGCATTTGAATGATCTGCAGCACAACTAGCAAATGTTCCGTGGACAGACAAAATCAAGTTTGAGCTCAATTAAACTCAACAGAAGGTCTTCAGCAAATGAAAACACACCTTGAGTCCTGACCTCAAACCACTGAGTTGCTTTATCATGACCTCAAGAGACAGATTCACACTAGGCAACGAAAAACGCTGCAGAATTGTACAAAATCCTCCTGGCTGTTTGAATTAACATACAAGAAATCACAAGATATATTGGGTAAAAACTGCTGCCATATGCTGGCCTTCTGGTTATTAAAATCCAAGGCTTTATATACTTTTTCCATACTTTTTAATTTAAAAAAAATCCTTCACTCTGTTTCCATCATTCTAAACATCACGCTCAGTGCTGATTTAGAGACGGCTTCACTCTCTCTCACACACACACAGTTTAAACGATTATTCTCCTGATCATTTTCTCAATATCAGCTGATGTCTTTGAAAATTGTCACAGATTTTGTGAGGATTTATCACTCAGGCCTGAGTAGTTTTACAGCAAGAACAGATCATTAATATTGGAATTTTGATACGATTCAGATTATGATTAGACGCTTCCCTCCCTCACAAGCAAATTATGATCATGGTCTACACTTTGCTCATTCATCTCCATAACCTCAATTTCACGGATTATTGATAATTGAATGCAAACTGTTTTCGAAGAGGAGGAAAGTGGGCGTCAGTTCACCGATTTCATGACAGTTTCAACCATGCGTAACTTTACCAAAAGGAAAGCAATGAAACCAGAAACAATGTGCAGATTGGCTCATGTAACCGAGTATTTTATGTCTTATTAATAAATGTAGCTGCCTGCGGTTTGTGGTCAGGATCTGTGTAAAACTTGATTTTATCTCTGTTTCCCCCATTTGAAAACAAAAGTAAACTTAAACCAAAAAAAAGCATTCACAATCTGGTCCAACTCATCATTAGTATCATAAATATCTTAATGAAAAAATAAAGTAAAATTATAATAAATTAAGGAATTAATGAAAAAACTTTGTGTGAAGTACATTGTGTTTTGTCTTCACGCAACAAATGTATCGTCACAGCACAGGTGTGAAGATGTCAGGTCAGCATAGTTGGTACAGAAACAGATTATTAATTTTGAAACAGGCTATTAATTTGTATTGTTCGATCGAGGAAGAATACAATCTCCAATGAGGATGCAGACAACAATCTTTTACCTGGTTTGGGGCCAAAATGCCCATTTCATCTTCCATAAACAGAGTCCGCTAGAGAGTGATGTGGAAAGAATTGATTTTTTTTCCTTTGGGCTTTTCTTGTTCCACTCAGGGTGAGAGGCTTGGTAAATATCATGTTTTCTATATTCTGCCATTGATCTCATTAGCGG
Organism: Zacco platypus; assembly: GCA_038088235.1. Lineage (NCBI taxonomy): Eukaryota > Metazoa > Chordata > Actinopteri > Cypriniformes > Xenocyprididae > Zacco > Zacco platypus. Next base: position 18,330,937 of record CM076085.1, read on the forward strand.
ATGTGCGTCACTTTGCCTTCAATCAAAGCAATTGCTTTTTACAGTAAAGCGCATCCAGTATGTGACAACAAACAGAACCGCCCCACACAGCTCTCCCTAATGAAAATGATTTAATTGAGATCACATACAGAAGAATAAATCAGTGAATGTCACACCTAAATAAAAAATCAACATTAATTATAATGACAAGACATAAACTTCACGCTATCATATAATATGTTGAAGTTTATCCTGTTATTTGAGGAGGTCACGAAATATATGTCGAATCGTTCTGGCAGATACTATTAAAGAGCAATTAACTGACTAGTTGATGGTGTAGGATTGTTTTCTGCGTCATTCTAGTAATGTAGTCCTTCAATTTTAGACTGCTTAGCATTTTAGCCAGCATGTTTAAACAGTATTTGTCATAGGTGAAGTGACTGGCTGCCAGCCATATAGACGCTAAAGCACTAGCTGCTTTATTTAGCTCCATGTGTTGATGTATTTCATTTAAATCAGTCCATTTCTTTAAAGTTGGATGTGCAGCGCCGGAGACTTATAATCCATTTACTTAATGACGTCTTACTGTGGAGAAATCATCGCACTTCCTTACTCAATTATGCAGCTCGGTTAGCAAATAACTGCATTTGTTATTTGTTATTGTTTACTTAAACATACCAAGAATAACTATGCATGTGTTTTTATTGCTGATAAAAATAAATAAATAAAAAACATTATAGAGAATAAAAAGAATACATCTAATTCAATGCAAGGAGCTTTTATTGCAATTGTTGCATTTTCTCTTCTGTTTGCATTGTGAAATATGTCAGATGTAATTACAATGAAATTTGGACGGTGATAGGAGTAATGTAATGTAAAAGTTTGCAGATAAAGATTAATTGACTGGCTGGCTCTCAAAGAGACCCTGCCTCTCGAAGGCACGAGAACTTACAATCTCTCCTTATTAGCAGAGAGGAATGGGCCGGGCAGCAGAGGCACTGCAATATGAAATGACTCACTACTACTATAAGGGCATAGAGGTTAATTAACAAAGCATCTAACTGGATGGGATCCATTTGAACTGTGTGAGGACACAAGAAAGCACTTGCCGTCAGGATTGTTGAGAAGGCTGTGATGGGAAACTTGGATGAGTGGTTCTGGTGATTAGAATGAGCCCCATTTATGAGATTATATGAATGAAAATGAATCATTCACATTGTGCTCTTTTATTCACATTTAGAAGCACATAAAATGTTATTGCTTAAATTATGAAATATATTAAAGGTTTCATTTGCTCAAATAGACGCAGGAAAAGACACTGTATATTGTGCATAAGATACATTATTTAAACGTCACTCCTGCTCACAAGATCAAAGAGACGTGTTTCATAAGACATCAATGGCGTCAGGAAATATAAAGATCAATTCATAACGGGTCTCTGCGCTCCCTCTAAATGACACTAAAAAGGCCATTTTACTTCTATTTTAGGAAACTGATTTGACTGTAAACAAGTTCCCCTGGATGGTCACTGTTGGGAGACCAGCATGACAATTAGCCACTAGAAAACAGAATCACGACGAACGGTTCCCAGAAGGGTTTATAGAGAATGGCTGCTGTCACTGTAATATGCACAGAGGACCCAATAAGAACAAATAAAGCATGTCTCTGGGGTTACAAAACACAACGCAATGATGCAAAGTCTTTGTTTTTACTCAAACAGGCTGTACTACTACTATTTATAGATATAGAAATAAGATTTATATCTATTTTTTTTTCTCAATTTGTTTTCTGTTAGATATCAGGTTTTTTGTGCAATATTAGCATTGGCTTACAAACTGTATTGCTTAAATAGACACTTTCAGTTCAGAACAACTGGACAGTGATTAGGTAATAGTGAACCTTGTGGTCATCGTTTAATTCTGATTATTGTATCAGAAATGCAAGATCGAGCATGACATGAGGGGGCATGTGTAAGACTATGCAGACGAATTACTAAAACAACCATTCAGTCAATAAATCAAGTACCCCAAACCTTATGTATCTAAAATACATTTTAATCTTGCTCAAATTCACAATTGTTACAATTTGTAATTCAGTGGTAGTACCTCCCTCCTTTAATTCAAACATACTGTACAACAGCGGCATGTAAAGTGTGTTACATCAAGGCACAAGACACATCCATATTCAGGGAAGCCTTTTTATGAGGCACTGCTTTAATATGATCCCCAAAATACCGTAATGTGCTGAGACACATTAAAGGAACATGGGCCAAACCAGACTGTACATACTGAATGTGCTCTCTACTGAGAGGAAAGAATGAAGCAATGCTTTTCCTCGGATCCGAATGAGTAGAAAAACGATGGTTACTGATCATCACTGCTTTCTCGTTTCTTTTTCTTTTTTTAAACTTATGTTGCTTTGTTGAGGAGCCAAAAAAATAAGCAGTTATAATGTCTGGCTGGATGGAAACGATCAACTGGAGTCCATTCAGATGAAAGTGAGGAGTTTCCATTCCCAGGGTTCATAATGAGGACATGATGGTTTCTCTTTTATTGACAGCGATCAAAGAAGGACTGTGGACGTGTAGATTGGTGACCTGTCGAAGGATTTATTTAGGATGTTATCATCATTGTACGTGACACCAGCAACATACATTCATACCATAGCTAGAATATAGAATATGAAAAACTAGAAAGGAATTCTAATACAATACAACCTTTTGTTTATGTGAAGGTTTAAATTAGATTTTGAATTGGAGGTTCGGTTTCAGTATGATCACATAATCGTGAAATATTCTCACATGAACATATATAATCATATTCATCAATCTGACATAAAACACGACACGTCGTGACGGAATTATCTTGATTGCGGTTCACATAAAATGAATGAGATGACTGACACTTAAAAAGACATGGGAGGCTTCAGAACACTATTCACGTACCATTTCACAAAGACCCATTAAGTTGACTACTCCTGACTGAGCCTCCTTCGTCTGCCGAACGCCTGGGAGCCCACATTAGTGGGGACAAATTTGCTGCTTCCGATTCCCCCCGAGCGGCTCAGGAAATCTGCCAGGCGATGGGTCACACATGTGGCCGTGTTACAGGCTCTCTTCTGTGTCGTAACACTGGAGGGGTAAAAAATGAATAGGAAATGAAATGTTCATTTACAGGAAATAAATCAACATAAAAGACTTAAGAAATGTACAGAATTGATGTATTACATATATTTACCAAAAGAGAAAAATGTCAGCAGTAATGTATCTTACCTAAAATGGATACTTACGCCTGATTATATACAATTTGTCAAATAATAAAAATGCTTGCTCATGTCTGAGCTTTAAACAAACCACAGGCAAAAAAGATCTCCTTCTAAAAATATCTTTATTAGATCAAGAACAAATTCAAATCATACAAGACAGGAATTTTGCTGTGGGTTAAAAAAAAAGCTTGTTGTTACACCCTATCTACCAATGAGAGCTCCCCGATTTTATGAATCAGTTATATAACCCTAATAGATCCAGTGACTATATGAAATTAGTGGAACAGTGTCTGTCTGAGATTTGCTACTCTGCCAAAAAAAGTAGAAAAAAATGTTCTTTCAAGTCAATCAGGCAAGCAAACTTCCACATGCACTCGCATATCAGGGCCAAGCACGGGTTTACAGCCGCTGCCGATTAGACACGATTGAGCGCCTCTCCGTAGCCAGCCAACACATCACTCTCTTCCAGGCTGCGCTTCTTGCCCGGTGTACCCGCTCCTACATTGGTGCGTGGATACGTCTGCAGTTTGTGCAGCTCCTGGGACAGTTTCCCCAGCACGCAAGTGCTGAGGCTGGAGCAGCGCTTGGACACGGATCTACCCAGGCTGTGAGGAAACAGACCACATGCAGAGAAACTCATAGACACGTAGACATGCATGGGCATTCGTTCTGTTCACATACAGGATACACATGATGACAGGATGCATGTTGACATGCTTCCTCGCACGGCTGTCATTATGGTCTCGTAAAACATATCATGCTTCAATAATTCATTTCTACTGTCTTCACTTGAGCATATCATGCAGGCATTTCCGCACATG